>RCWM02000137.1:582500-1910000 GCA_003667255.2 Euschistus heros
TCAATAATTATTGATAATCTGGTTTTTGATGCATGGTCCACCGCTTAGTGGTACTGTATCTCATATGAATTCAAATGTTTTAACAAATCTTTTCTATTTAGAATCACAAACCACATTAAAGAGAGAGAAAGAGATAAGCTATTTAAAAACCATGCCAACTACTATCAAAAGGCAACATAAAGTAAAAAAGAGAAAGGTTTTTACATGATTTTTTAATGCATTTTTCAAATTGTTAAAAAATGCCTAAAACCCATGAAGAAGAGGAATAGAAAATAATCATCGAAATGTATGGTTGAATGGGTTTCGGGAAAAGTAAAACAAAAATCCTCAACTGAGTAAAATCAATAAACAACTAAATATAAGCACTGGTTGAGAAGTAATATGAATAATACAAATATATTTGAGTTAAAGTGATGCAATGGTGTTACAAATAAAATACAGGATCCAGGTGAAGCTAAAAATTAAAAAATAAAAACATTTACAACTTTACAGCCTGATGCCTGAATGAAGTTACTGTCCTCAATTGGCAGAGGAGAAAGACAAAAGAAACAATGGGTAATGAAGAAGATAAGGAGGAAATAAAAAGATTAAATGGATAACTTTGGTGAGACTTGTTGGTGAAATATTTCTTGATGCAAAAATAAACTTGATAAAGAAAACTCCTCAGATTCTAATAATTATCTTGCAACATTATATAATTAAATTATTAATTTTAATACAAATTCACTACTAAAACTCAATTTTTTCTACAAATAAAATTACATATTTCATGGCAGCTTAACGTCAGAAATATTATATGAATGATTTTTCAATCAGTTGATTGTAAATTATTTCATATTGCATCTACAGTAAAAAAAATTAAAACAAATGTCATTTATTATTTGGTTTTCCATCACAATATAATAAACAGTTTGATAACAGCTATATTTTTATGGAGTTCCTTTCGGATGTTCCATTCCATGGAAGTTTAAGTCTGGTTGAGGGCAGAAAATTTGTTTTTAGATATATAAGCCATGGATTGAGTCTGGTGTTTGGTAGAGCCTCCTTCGATCCCTGTCTTTATAAAAACCACAACACTCTTCTTGCATAACTATTCATGAAATAATACTTCCAGTTCTTTCAATGTAAACAAAGAAGTGTTATTCTGTAATGAAATACTTAAAATTTAATCTCAAAATAAATATATTCCATTTTTAAAGAATTTTGGAAAACCTGCCACACTCAGTCACAATACGATTATTTGAATATGACAACTGATATTTTTCCCCGGCTCCTAAGCTGCAAATCGGTAAAACTAGTGTTAGTTATTCCTTCAATGATAGTGTTGTTTTTTTTGGGGGGAGGGGTTGTTTGTTTTTTTAATATAATACTTAATTCAGATATTTACATTTAGAAATTCATTTAAGTGTACATGTTCTGGTCTTACATCCTCTACATGATTAATATAGTTTTATTCAATAAAGATTAGGTTTTACATCTGAAAGTTGTTCTCTGAACATTAGGAAAAATTAAGAAAAAACTCAAATAACAGAAAAAATATAACTAATATATAATAAAAATAAATAATATGTATATGTAATTACAAATATTTTTACATAACAAACAATAGACGAGTAAACTGATTTATGTTAGGAGTACATGTTTTGTTTTTGTGGACATTTCTATTGAGGGATGTTTTATTGTAATTACTGATTTCTCGGATAAGGGAATTTCCTGAACTAGTTTTTTTTTTTTCAAAAGTATGGTTTAATTGATCACAGATGTAAACTTTGTTAGGAGTAAGATTAAGATCGTGCAGTATAGTTGATATTTTTGTATATCAAGGATAATCATTGATGATCCTTATATACAAGTGTAAATAATTATGTAACTTTATAACTGTTGTATACACATTTAGCGTGTTTGTATCAGTTAAAATTAATCTTAGATCTAGCTTATAACAAATGTGAAATGTCAAATTTAAAGAGAAAAGAAACTGAAAACTAAACGTTGCCAAAACTTTTACCTTTAAAATGTCAGCTACCCTCGGGGGACCCAAACAGATGGTGGTTAATTAATTGCGGAGAAAGGAGGGACAGAAACTGGTTACTCCAGTTTGTTCTTCCCATTTGGCGAAAGTTGATCTCTCCACTATCAGTGAGCTGATATGGGCTTCTACCTCTTTCTTTTTTTTTTCTTTCACTTCCTCTAGGACTCCACCTTGATAGGTAGTCACATTCAGCGTAATTATTTCCTGTGACACCTCTTTTGAAAGATGTCATCTTTATTATTGAAATAAAGAGTCAGGAAAAACAATTCCTAATTTTTTAACTGATACATTGACTATATTCTTTCAAAATTATAATATTACTATGCTAGGTGAATAAAATGTGTGTTTATAAAGCAATGCAATTGGCAAAACAAGTGCATTGTTTTGAATCGTAAAGGAGGTTAGTTTTGCAGCTCATAAATTCAATTTTAACCATATCAAAATTATTCTAACCGTTTTAAATAATCAGAAACATAAAATAACTTTTACAGTTCAAAAGTCTCACAATTGCAAAATGCAAGAATAAACTTGAACTCATTAATGATTAAATGTACTTCAAGTTAATTAGTTAAAATTCCACTTCTAAATTTATAACAATAGCTGATGTTAGTTGTTTTAAAATGAGGCATAATAATACACAGATTTATAAGCTGCTTTCTTATACAAACTTCTTTTATAAATTTTAATTTTTTATTTGTTTAACACAAAACAAAACAACACTACTGTTGTTTAACACTTTTTAATCAGATAAAATACCCTTTCAACTAAATGAACTCCACAATGCCTCTGTTTTGCAGGATTTCTTTGCCATTGTCACATAGCATACTAGAGTAGAAATCATTCAAGGTAACCAGGAAGTACCATTTCACTAAATTATCGATAAAAACATTAAAAAAAAAAAAAAAAAGTAGTTGAACTATAATATTAGAATGTTTTTACTAGTTCAGTTTTACCTAATGACAATATTTTAGTCCAGATTATAATTTAAGTCCCAATATCTAATGAAAAATCATCAATAAAATTTAGAATCAACCTAATAAACCTAACCTTTTTTTTTTATTCTTTTATTAATAGAAATTTACAACTGTATTAGAAAACACATCTAGTAAATATGCGGTAAATATGAGGTATAATGATATGAATAAAACTTGTAGAGGAAGTACCCACTGGTAGTACTCTAATGAATATTTACAAAAGAAGATCACGAGGCCATCTTCTTTTCAGACGCCTCAGAGGATTGAAACCTAACTTAAATAATTCTTTTCTGAAGAGTCATCACTCTACTGTCAGTAGATTACAGTTACGTTCCACAACTATACCTTTCATTTTGCTACCATTATATCTCATTATCTCATTATATCTCCTGAGAACAATACGAGAACCGATATCTCAAATAGGAACAATAAAATTGTGCAAACCTCAAAACCAAACATTCCATCCACAGAAGATGGAACAAGTTTATTAATGAATACAGTATAACAGTAACTCCTCCGAGATGTCAGCCTTACTTAAGGCCTTACATAACAGTTACAGTTTAGAAGTTGTCCAAAAGGTCTGTTGATTTCGCACACTTTTTTTTGTTTATAAACTACCAATCGGTTGGTGGCTACTAACAGTTAGTCAGGAGCACTTTGACAGGAAGACTCATTTAAACATATCACTTTCTATGTCTTAAATGAATCATTCAAAGTAATAAAAATTGTTGCTAATCTTTATTTCTATAGCGTTCACGTCAGGGGAATTTTAAGTTCCACCACCATGGATTCTATATTGTAACAATTTAGTAAAACCTTTCAACGGGAAGGGGTTGATTTTATTGAAAAACTATCTCCAACTTCCCGTAGAATTCATGGACATGAATCTCTTTCCCCACTTAAAATAAGTTTTTGTCCTATACTATTTTAGGATATACTATTTTTTTTTTAATTTATTTACTTTTTTTAATTTTTATAAATTTAACGATTTTATTAGTTTTCGTTCTAAAGGATACTATTTTGAAATATTCCAGGATTTAACGGTTTTTAAGTTATCCGAAGGATATTCCGTTATTGTTGTCCCGAAAATTCTTTGTGTCTTCCTAAAAATGATGAATACAAGTTGTTGAAAATTAAAATATACATAAAAAAAAAAAAAAAAAAAAAAAAAAGTATGTACAGAATTGATGAATTAATCACCAATTCTATTTATTTGAAAACTAGTTTCGAATCTTAAACATTCATCATCACTTCTAAAACATACAAAATTTTCAAAACTTCAACACTTTGTACATAGATTATATCTATACTAAATTTTTTAAAAATTTAATACAAGAAATCAAGTATATTGGTACTCACCTGAGGCAAAATGGTCTTTTGAACGATACCAAGAGTGGAAGGGGAAATAGAAAGGGCCAGGTAGGTTAAATTTTTAGATAGAGTAGAGTAACATTATTTATATCACTCCATACGTCCATCAAAATAGAACAGAGATTGTTTCCTTAAATATGCGTTAAAACAGTAATGGGGGACTCGATGGCCGAATGAGTTGGGGCGAAGGTCTCAGTGCGCTCGTTACCAGGAAGTCGTGGGATCGAATCCCACTTGGGCAAGTTAAAATTTATTTCGTGGGTCCGCCTTTGAATCGTGACCTTCCCATCCTGGCTAGAATAGGTTGGTAACCTGTAGGATAACCTGTCCTTTCTGCACTAGTTGGAGTGAATAAGCACAACAAAACAGTAATCGAATAGCAAATAAGATACTTTAATTAAGATTATTTAATGATCAGTGAATTCAAAACATAAGCTATTTTTTCATGGATAATCCTAGATAAAATTACTTCAAGGGCTTGTAAGTTTCTTTTTAACCATCGAGAAAGGAACATTTTACAATCTGGATGATAAAGAAGAGGGGTGAAACGACGGAAATTGATTACAACTGTACAAATATGAAAAATGCATTCCTTATCTACATAAAAACTGATACATGAGAATGTATCCCCCCTTTACTACATATGAAGAATGAAGTTCCACAATCGAGTCTTATTTTTTATAATATGTACCAGTTTTTGTAACTTCATACCAATTTTACTAATACTCCAGACGTCATAAACTACAATACTACTTTTAATATTTGCTTACATTTTCAAAGTTATTTATACCTATCTCAGCCTTTACAACTCTATAAAATATGGAACCATTTATTTTTTATTTTTTTCTACTTTAAACAGTTGAAATATATTTTTAAACACTATGTTTATAGTATTTTTTTTTTTTAAATCTAAATATTGTACAAATTCTGTCATAATTCAGGTTGGACATCAATTTTCAAAATTTCAGAATATTTAGAAAAAACTCAATTCAAATTATTACAAAATAGGAATTAGTTTTCTGAAATATAAAATTAATCTGAAGGTTAAAATGGAACACATCGCCTTTTAAATACGAATGAAATTGAGCACCATTTTTGTTTGTAAGTATCTCTAATTAAAATCATTCTCATAAGAAATTACTTGACATATTGATTTTAGCAAATATTTACTGGTCGAAAGTTCACCATATAAATATGAGATAACAATGGGATGGGTCGATTTTCTTCTAGAGATGTCAATAAAATACCGTTAGATATAACACGGGCGAGGTACACTGAACCTGGAGCTGAAAACCTTGACCTAATGGACTTGACTTTCCATTGTGTCCAACCTTCAGTCACGCTTCCAAGTAGTTCTGCTTTCTACCTCCGGTGTGATTCGTGTTTATAGTTTTATATAGAAATAATTATAATTATAAAACAGTATCTTTTTTTATTTAAGTTCGAATAATTAAATTCAAAAACCACCTTCAATGTTTTAGTAGCTTATCTTTTTTTTTATTTTCGTTTATAACTTATAACTTAAATAATTAGATAAACTTAAATATTAGTTTCTTCTATTAATCACGCTTGTTTCTACAGTATACTATCACTTGTTTACAATTAATTTAGGGAAACTCATATTCATAATTGTTATTAAAACTAAATTTGTTGACTTTGGTTTTCAATATTATATAAAATATTTCTTGTTGTTCTCTTATTTTTATTTAATTTAGTATAATTTTAATTGCTATAATTCTTGATTGCTTAAGGATGATAATTAAAAATGAGCAGAAATAAAATCACAAATTCCCACAATTTATGTAAATTAGATTTCTGCGTCTTAGAGACAGTATATATAGATTATCTTTTGTGTATTGCTTGATACTACACGTATTATAAGGCAAGCGTTTTCTAAACTTTTTAAATTACAACCCCTTTTTACAAAAAAAAAATTGTATCATAAATATAAAAAAAAAAAAATTACTTTAACTGATTGCCTAATTTACTATTTACTAATAAACAAATTATTTACTAATTCCACCACAATTTTTCTTAACAAAGTTAGGGTCTTTTTCATATCAAGGTGCCAGTTCTCAGCTGTGACTTGTAACACAGATTTGAATGCCGATTTTTGAGTGGATAGTAAGGACCTATAATAGTGCAAAAATAGAGTTATAGCCGCCAATGAGCATTAGGAGCCGAGAAAAATAAATAAAATATGAAAATCACGTTGTTATTTTTCTTTCAAGACAAGATAGAGAAATAATTTTTTCACGTAACATTGTAGTTTTTTATGCTATCTCTTAACCACAACCAAAGCCTGATAAATAAACTCTTTAATAATATCAGGTTTTGGTTTAAACATGAAATCCTGCATTAATTTCCGGACAACGTGTTTTGGTTGTGGTAAAGAGGTAGCATACAAAACTACAATTTTACGTGAAAAAATTATTTTTCTATCTAGACTGAGGAGCTGAGAACTGGCAAGTAACTGGAAGCCTTAATGCGAAAAAGACTCCAAACTTATTTACAAGATACTCGCCTAATATTGTAATTTGTTCAATGAGCTACCAAATAATAAAAAATATTAGATATTATATAAAAATATACATAAAATAGTATTTACTTACTTAATATGTTTTTGTAATTTACCTATTACATATTTGCAATTTACCTATTATATTATAAAGTACTTCGAAGTGTTTTTGAACTAAAAGTTTTTTTTCGAGAAAACAGAGGTGTTTCGAAAAATTTTGAAGTTCTACACAACCATTACCTATTTCATTACATGATTTAGCGAAAAACCTTCTTTTTTTTTTTTAATGGGCTATTTTTAAACCAATAATACTCTTAATATACCGTAAACTGGGACAACTTTACCAGTTTTTGAAAAAAATGATGTTTGGCGCTTCGTGCAGTTTCTGACCCTTTATATTGAAGCGCTAGTGTTTTTATCACGTAGAGGAGTTATTGTTTGAAAGAAACTCATGTTTAATCAGATTTATCCAATGTTTACAGGTTTTATCAGTGTTTTTCTTTTTTTTGCAACAGTTGGTTTTGATATCCTTACTAAGTGTCTCGTCCTGCTCATACATTGAAAAGTAAATAATAACGATTTATTTTGTCTAATACATAATTTAATATTTATTTAGAACAACTTGACAATATAAATTTCACTTTTTCTTTAGGTTTATATTATAACTTGGCAAAGTTGCACCAGGAAGTAAGGTCAAGATGGGACAACTTTGCAAACCTATAATTTTGTATTTGTTTTTACGTAAAAAGCTATTTGCTAAAGTGTAAAGCATTTCGTGGGCAAACTCACCAAATTCTACGGGGTCACCTGTGGTGTAGTGGTTAGCATAGCAACCTACTAAACCCAAGATCGCGGGTTCACAGCCCGGCAGATGACTTTAATGACTTTAAAGGGACTAAAAAATCCTTAGCTATGCCG
Source organism: Euschistus heros (assembly GCA_003667255.2). Classification (NCBI taxonomy): domain Eukaryota; kingdom Metazoa; phylum Arthropoda; class Insecta; order Hemiptera; family Pentatomidae; genus Euschistus; species Euschistus heros. The sequence continues at coordinate 590,311 of RCWM02000137.1, forward strand.
TCCTTCGGAAGGGACGTAAAATGGGGGTCCCGAGCCTGTGCGATGTCAGGTACTCGTTAAAGATCCCTATCCTAATTATACCTGGATAGGCAAAATTTAGGACTCCCACCGTAGCATCGTCCGATTAGCCATAGCAGCATAAAGTGACGTTAAACGAAATAAACAAACAAACACATTGACCAAATTCTACGGAGGCGAGGAGTGTGAAATATCCTACCTCCGCACAAACAACTCAGGAAGATCATTTTAATTCCCAAACGTGGCTGATGAAGCTTTATTAAATGTAGGAGACATTTGACCCACCCTATATTGAACACCGAGGCAAATATACATTTATGGATGAAAATGTCAGAAGTTTTTAAATTTTATTAGGTATTTCCTAAGTCGGCGAAGAGTTAGGAGACCCAGGTTTGGTGGTCGGACTGTGTGGTAGGGGATTGTGCAGGTCCATCGGAGTAAGGGATTGGATGGTGGCATCCCCGGATGGCGATTGCTGTTGGAGGAAGCTAAGACTCTCTTGCGGGTTGTTGAGCTAAATAAATTTCAACTTTCGTTTTAATGTATTTTATTATTACGATGTTTTATTCTAAATACTGTAAAATCTAAATATATGTCATGTTTTCATATTAGTTCAAACAATACTTTTCTCTATCGCTGTCTCTATTTTTTAAGTGTTTTTTACATACTTGGCAAAGTTGCCCTATTTTGGGGTAACTTTGCTAATGCTATTTTTCTGTACTTTTAAAATTTAATTTAATGATTCAATTGCAATTATTGAATATATTTTAAATCAGAAGATCTAAACTCATAATTAGGAAACATTAAACATGGCAAAGTTGCCCCAGTTTACGGTGACTTCACTGTTATCAGATCGCCCATATTTTTCGAAACAAGTGATGAGCTATGAATTATGCAAATCTGTCGCCAAGAGCAGCACCTGTAGAACATAATAAGACTATCATTGTTTTATTTGATAATGTTACAGTTAAATCTTCCCGCCCATCCCTAGAGGGCTCGCCACACAGGTTGAAGAACCACTGACCCAAGCTTTCACCAAAATTTAAATTCCAGATTATGCAACCATCCAATTTCTCTCGCTGAACTGTTTCTCGATAATTCTCTATAATCGATACTTATAATACTCGATAATATAGTTAGAAGCTCACACCAGTTCAAGAATTTAAACGAATAATTTAAAATGTTTTTAAAAAAATCTCAGATGAAACATTTTACGGATTTCATAAAATATCAATGATCAAATAGGAAATTATAATATAATACATAAATATTATTAAATAATTCAGCAATGTTTGCTTACTTCCAAATCGACCCCTTTTTGGAAGTTCTTTTAACAACAATTCTTAGCTGTTCAAAAATGATGTACTTTTCAAGTATTTATTTTCTAATACATGAATTGTTTCGACAGCGTACAGATTAAGTTTGAATAAATGTTATTACTGAATCTGAAACAGATCAAGGTTTTAAAAATGAAGTACAAAGGTGCTTTTAAAACTATCCTCTGAATGATATTAGCATTTTTTAAAATAATGTTAAACCATCATTCATTTCATTCGGAGTTGAGCTTTGGGACTCCCTTAAACCCTCCAATATTCTTGTTTCCAATCCTTACAATCAGTAACCTTCAATGCTCCTTATTATGTCACAAATAAACTTGTTGCAAGATTGGCCCAAACCAGATACCTACCTTATTATAAACTCATTACCCACTCGAATCCATCAGTCTCCCAACGTGCTTTCCACTCCATCCCTGATTACTCTCCGAGGCGTCTGAAAAGAAGATGGTCTAGGGACCTTATAATATAGATTTTATTGAAGTTCTACTAATGGTTAGTTTCTTTACAAGTTATTGTAATAATTTTCTGTCACAGTTACTTGATGTATTTACTGTAAACATTTGCAAATATCAATAAAATAATAAAAATGTTTATTTTCAAGGTTTGATGTCTAAAAGATATGACGATTTCAGAGCAGAAAATGTCAAACCGGTACAGATCGCGGGTTCGATTCCTCCTATCTGGTTCGTTTAATATTTATTTAGTGGTGGTCCCATGAAATATATCTTAGCATTCCCACTCTTTCAAGAATAGGTTGGTAACCTGTAAGATAACCCACCTTACGATGAGGCCGAAGAACCATCATAATTATCTTCATGATTCGAATTAGTTAAAAACAAAGTTATAACTTTTTGTCATTGTCTTGTATTTTAGAATATACAACTTGTCTTCATCTTTCTGGGGAACCATCCATTTCCCAGCTATTCAAATTTATATGTTCCCAATTGAAAAATTGAGTGACATTAGTTTAAACGACATGTTCTTTTCTTCAATCAACCGGTGATATAACTATTAGAAAGTAGTTAAGTGCCTTTAAGATTTCTGAGCTAATAGGCTTCCGGTTCTGAAATTACAACCACTTCTTATTTTAGTCATATTTCAGTAATTGAGAGATGATTCCACATAAATCAAAATTTAACAATTTAAAAATATTTCAGGAAGTGAAAGCTTTGAACTTTCCTATGATGTTATAACATGAGTGGACGGTCACCGGCCTGCTTGTTGAGTCAGTCCCGAATGGCGAAGATCCAATAATGAGACGATTCGTATTTATGAATGCATGAATGGATATTTATGTAATGAATTTCAAATAATATGAAAGGGAAATTTATAAGTTAATACGGATTTCTTCCTGATTATAAGTTATTTTTAGAATTCAATAACAGTGGATGGACTGGCTTCTCTGAGAACAGGATCTTTAGTCCTGAAAGTGGCAGCAGCTCATCAAACAGTTTAAAATAATTAAATTTTATTTAATATTATAGTATAGTGCTAATGGAAATTATTGCTGCGAGGAAGGGGGGAGGGGAATTACAAGGTTTTAGAACCTGCAGGTAATTCTTCACCCTTTCATTGAAGTCTCTTGTAATAATTTAGTCAATTAAATAATTTAATTTTCCTTTGAATAAAATCTAAAATAGAATAATAAGTAGGTTAGTTTGTGTTTGTAGAAACGAGTAACATTTAAAAACTTCTAATAATTATTCCTACAATGAAATCATTCTTGGAATATAATATAATTTAGTCATCACTGATGATCAATTAAGTATTAAGAATCAATAAAACAACTGCATCGTTTGTTAACAATTTAAAACAGTTACAATTGAACTAGAAATGAATTTCCACATAGTTGTACCTACTAACCTTAAATAATTTGTTTCAAAATCGCCTCATGCTGTTAAAAAGAAAAAAGAAATTAGAACACTCTGTGTGAAATTTCTCATTACTATTGTAAAGTAAGATGGAAGTTTTGTTTTCAAAGGTATTTTTGGGGACTGAATCTGAAAATATAAATTTTAAGTTTGCTTCCTTTCAAGAAGTCAGCTTCAAAATCAAAATCGCAAATTTTCTAATTCTTTTCAGTTTTTTACTTATAAATCGAAGAGTAGAATTTTTCAAAGATGATAGTTCTATGGAAATTAAAGTTAAAACTCCTAACAAAATGCACTCAACAACAAATATTTTCTAAGTATCTATATGGGTGCTAGAATGCATTGAAACATATATTTGATAAATTACCCCGAATAAATTCCATATTTATGTTTTCATAAGTTTTAAATCCTAATTTAAAGTTGCCTTGCCTTATAGAAAGTCAGCTTATCTTCAAATATGTTTCAAAATCGCCTGATTAGGCTAATTAATCCATCAAAAGAAATCATCTTGTGTTCAATTTCTTTATATGATCACAGCTTAAAGAGAAATAAAAGGGTTGGAGTTTTCATTAATTCAATGATGAGAACATTTAGTTATGGAAGGGCTGTGATTAAATCAATATATTAAGCTAAACACTATCCTACTTCTATGTAAATAAATAGTTTTTGTTTTAAAAATTATTTCTAAGAGTTCGTTTAACTGACTTTTATTTAGCTCAACAAGGTAAGAGCAAGCTGTGTTAACTTAAATCTAGGTTGGCCCACATGATGTACCACATTAATTACATCAACAGATCATTCATTTTCCTAAATGTGGCAAACAGATTTTTTTATTTACAATACAAAATATTGAAACTTATTAAAAAAATATTACTACAGTCAATAGATTTTTTCCTAAGAATAAATAATAAATAAATAAAATAAGAACTGATATTTCTCTCTTATCATATTTATTACTTTTATTTTCCTTTATCACTGAAAAGTAGAGCTGAAGTAATATTTTATATTGTTTATGTAAGATAAATTTTATGATTTATGTTTGCAATAATTTTTTTATTATTTGTTATAGGGTCCATTGTGGACTGTGCTGACACTCTTTTACCTGATGGCCATGGTCCATGGAGGTTACTACAAGATCCGACCACCTCACCCTCCTCATCCTCCACCACCAACTCTATACTACGGACCCCATCCACCTCACCATAAGCACCATTCTTCCCGGATCTACCCACCATATCCACCATACCGTTCACCACACCACAGGTTGTACCATCAGAGGTACCCTAAACCACATCCTCCACCACCACCACCACCACCACCGCCATCATACTCAGCCTGGAAGAACAACTATGCTCCTTCTTTCAGAGCTCCGATAATCCATGAGTCCTTTAATAGTCCCCATAACCTTTATGCTCCAACAACCTTCTTGAAGGATGAAGACAAAGGACCCATTCATACGATCCCTGCTCCAAACCTTGGACCTGCAGACAGGCCAGGCCTCCCGAATCTATTCCAGCCTGAGGGGTTCAAGAATGAGTTGTACCAAAATGATGGAGTGAAGAAACCTCTGCATAGCACAGCAGAAGATTTAGCAGCTGTCTTGAGGCATGGTATTACAAAAGTAAATGTTCCTCCCTCTTCGGGCTACCAAGTGAGTTATATAAAATTACTAAAAATAATAGCATTAGTAACTGTTATATGTGAAGTTTGCCTGTCACCCGAATCACTGTAATTTAATCTACTTTAAATAAGAAATTAAAGTATTTTTAATTAATAGTATAGTTTTGGATACGATTTGTACATATAGATTAGTGTTTTTATATTTATAATAAATCTGAAATTCAATACTGTCTCATCTTTAGTAATTTTATTATTGAAAGTAAATCCATTTCTATTCAGAATGAGTTTCTGTAAAATAGTTTCTTTCAAAAAATGTATACAGGGATATAGTTATATTTCAATTTTGGTATTGATTCATAATATCAAGATGTATTATTGTTCTTTTTGTAATTCAAAAGTAGCTATTCAGCAAATAAAACTCCTCCATTTCAATTCAATCTACAAAATTGTTGCTATTCAATAAAGCATTAAAGTTTTTTTTGTTTTAATTAAAAAAAATTAAAATATTCTAGCACAGGATTTTAATGAATTTATATATTTTAGTTTTGGTTTTTAATTCATAATTATTTTAAACATTAATATATAAATGTATGATTATTTTCATATCAGTGTCTTAGCTCACAGACGTGTTAAGTGTAGAAAATAAAATTATAGAGTATTCAATTCTGAAACTTTGAAGTTCCGAAACTGGCATTAAAATTTGATTCTATTAAGTGAGCATGCGTTTTTTTGAATTATCTGAGTTTACATAAGAACTTCAAACAAGATTTTTGTAAATGCCTGAACAAATGAATGCTCCAATGAAGTATTTAAAACATATTGCAAAAAAATTGCACTTAACACATCTGTGAGCTGAGGCATTGATGTATATTTTTGGTTTATAGCTATAGATTATCTATTATATATATATTTCAATGGTACATTTCTCTCTTATATATATTTTATCTGGTATATTTTTAAATAAGTTGAAGTTCTCAATAATTGATAAAACTATAATTACTAAACTATTCAATAATTTCCTATTTATTTAGTTACAAATATTTCAATACATAATTTAAAGAAAAGAATACGGCTTAACAAGTATTTTTAAAAATATAGTTCTTAATTGAATCAGTGAGTGCAGAAATAACTCAAGTCATAAGAAATACCAACAGCGTAAGTCCGCATTAAATTCTTAATTTTCTTAAGCCCAATTTGTTTGGAAACTAGATAATTTTTGCACACAGGCAACATAAATGTGTTATAACAGAGGGGGAAAAAAGTTTAATGATTTGAAAATTTTTGGAGAAGTTATATCCTTTTTTCTCTCTCATGAAAAATTTAGAAATCCAAACTTCTGTTGTTTCTGCCCTCACCAATTCAATTAAAGATAATACTAAATATATAAAAATAACAATATTTAGAAATATTGTTAATGTATATAATTTTTCAAAATATTTTAAATTCTTTCTTTGTAAATTGCCTTAAATTTCATTTTTCTAAATAAAAAAATACATTAAGTTCAGTTAAAAATACAAATGTTATTAATTTAAATGTTTGTTAAAGGTGACTGAGGACCCAGCAGCTGCTTCTCCATACAATACTGGAGCTTCATACTTTGCTCCAGATCCTGACCCAGAAGTTCCTTCTCTAAAGATTCCTCCGACAACCGACCCTTTTTCACAACCAACAAATGGTCAAGTCCCATTGGACCTCTACCTCCAAAAGCAGGCAGAGAAAAATGGTCAGTATGGGAAGCAACATCATGCAGCCGATAATTCTAACACACTTACACCTCAGGAACTGTTCAACCTCCTCAATTATCAACAGCCATCAACGCTGCAACAGCAAGTACAATTTTTGCTGCCACAGCAGAGTGGCCACCTATTCAACAGCGGACAACAGGATTACGCTCAACAACAGCTTGCTCATCAGGATCTCACAAACCAAAATCTTGCACAGCACCATCTTGCCCACCAAGAGCTTTCTAACCAACATCTTAGACAGCACCATCTTGCCCATCAAGATCTCACAAACCAACATCTTGCACAGCATCACCTTGCCCAGCAGGAGCTCTCTAATCAACATCTTGCACAGCATCACCTTGCCCAGCAGGAGCTCTCTAATCAACATCTTGCCCATAATCAAGTTGCCAAGCAGGAGCTCTCCAGCCAGCATCAGTTTTCTCAACCACAGTATCAGTCATTCAACTATGAAGAGCAGGGTCAGCAGAGCCTCTATGGAGATCTGAGACTAGACCTTAAAAACAAAGGTTTTGGTGTTACTGATAATGAATACCACAAAGACCCATTGGATGACAATGATGTTGCAGGCAGTGAGAGAGAAGAGTCTTATGAAAACATAGTGGTAAATGAAGTTCAACAAAGACAGAAAGGTGAATATTTTGGAAAAGAGAAAGAAAATTCTCTTGAAAATGTTAAATCCCAATTTCCCAAAAAACAAATAACATCAGATTCTAGCGTTTATCGTCCTAATCAAGTAGCTAATGATATCCAAAATGAAAACGGATTACCCCAGGACCAAAACCAAGAGACAGCTTCTGTTCAAATAAGTAATGCAGTTCAAGAAAATAAAAACTCTGAACAGATCACTTCAGCTAAACCTGAGAACAACGTACAATTGCAAAAGTCTATACAAATATATGAGAACAATTATGGCAGCAATGAAGAAATGGTGAAACACAGTATCCAAAATACAAATGAATTTAAAAACGATCATTCAGAAGAGAAGGGGATAGAAAAAGAATTACTGCAAGTTAGTGATGATCGAAATTTCAAAAATAATGAAAATGTTCATTTTGTCGATGCTGTGCCCTATGGAAGCAGAATACGTCCAAAAAGGTTCTAAGCCTGATAGATCAGCATATTTAATAACATTTTAAGTATCTAGTTCAATGTAAATACCAAAAGACTGTAAATTTATATCAAATGTTATTTTAATAATGTGTTTAAAATAATTACCTTGTACATAATAATATTTTAGGTATCTAGAATTATTTATATTTATTTTTTGGTTATTTTAATTTTGCTAGCACAATTAACAATATGATTTACCTAGAGCCGTGTTACCTATACATAATCTGTGAGTCTGTACATTCTGTCTTGACCATGGGTATATAAAAGTTTGCTCAATCATTTGACATGTATTTATAATACTTTACTGTAAGTAATTTTTACTGTGACCTTATAATAAAGAATTGAGAATTGTGTTTTTCATTCAATTCTCAATAATTCACTAAAATAAAAATTGCATTTTTTATATCCTTAACCGAAAAAATAAAAGAATGAGCTATTTTTTTTTTTTATTTCACTGTTTGATTATCAGTAAAAGTACTTGATGTCTATTAGAACAATAATGCTCCTATCATAACAATATTGAGGATCATATATAAATGTATCTCTCTTTCCTTTTTTATTATCTTTCACGGCTGCTTATAGGGAGACAAAAGAATACAAACACTAAATATATGAATCCAATTAAATCAATCCTAACAAAAAATAAAAGCTATGTAAAAATAATAAATAAGAGTCAATTAGTAATGAAAATATACATTGCACCAAGAATGGTTTATGTAATTGTAAAAAAAGGTTTAGATCTCACTTAATTTGCACCTTTAAGATTTTTCTGAATCCACCAAAAAGTGATTCTCAATAGGCATTGCTGTCTCTATTTCTTTGGACCTATTTCAATTCTCCTAAACTAGTTCTACTAATACACATTTGGATAAATGTAAGTAATATTTGAGATTTAGGTGTTGTGACCAGTTTGGCCAACCCCTAAAAACTAAGTGAAGATTTTTTTTTTTTTAGTAATAATTTGTTTTCAAAAAATTTTATTCTCTATTTATATTCCTGATTGAAACGTTAAAATATTTTTCATTTTATCTGGTTGACACTTATACATTCTAGTATCAAATAATTGTCTGAAGAAATATTAAAGGTTACAATTATTGAATACAAAGTTCAACATTGACATTTAAAACCAATCCTATTCTCTTGAACGCAGAAAAAGTTTTTCCCATTATTGATACCTAAAAAATAATTCAAAGATTGAATGGAAACTTTTCTTTTTCTTTGACAAAACATATAAATTCATTTTAAAAAAATTAATTAATTGTACTCATTAAGATAATGTGAGCTGAAAAACAATCAGAAACACAAATTCATCATTGATTTGAAAAAGAGAAGACCAGTTTGGTTTGATCTGTAAAAAAAAAAAATTAATACTATAATGCATAATACTTTGGTGGCTTACGTAATAATAACTTGACAAATTAACTTTTTTGTTTGTGTGTTTTTGTGTTTAAATTAACCTTACAGTGTTTTTTTTCTTAACTCAGCAATGAACTATCAAATAAATGAGAATAGCAGTAGTTAACATTTTTTCTTCCATAAAGCATTTTTTAACTATTTTATCTTAAATGTGTGATTAAATCATTTTTTTATCAACAGGCTCAATGGGAAAAAAACTTGGTATTGTAAAAAAATTGGTGGGAAAAATGGTGTCACCCATGTCAATAGTAAATTTTAAATCGAAGGGTATTAGGCTAAATGGGGAAATGTCCACTAACCATAGTTCTCAAAAAATGGAAAATATTGATTACAAAGCCTATATTATTATTATTAGGAACAGGATTAAACTTCAAAATATGTGAATATCCTCTTTCTAGTCTCCATGAGACCACCTTAAATGATAGTACACGGGACAATGTAATAGACGGCAATATAATCTCAGCATCAATTTTTTTGGACATTCCCTTTCTAGCCCAACACCCTTCAATTATAGAAAATATAATTAATTGTACGAGATCTCAGATTTAATTTTTTGAATCATCTCGAAACAGAGGTTTTTCCTCCTCCTTTTATCATAATTACTGAAATAAGTAAAACGAAGATTAATCATATCGTTTTTAGTAAAACTGAAATCTGGACATCATAAAATGTTTTTGGCCCAAAAATATATAAAATGAATATTGAAATCAGAAATTGTAAATTTCTTATGAAAAAGTTTGCAATGATACTTTTTGATTTCAACTTTTCCAGCAAGGTTCATTGATATTGAAAAAAAATTAAATATACTACTTAAAAATAAAATATATACTCTTTTATATCCATCCACATTTCATTAATAATAATAATATCATTATCAGTATTATTATCATACGATTAGTATAATAATACACACACATGAAGTATAAAAAAATAAGTTATGTGTATATTCATCTTCTAAATAATTGAAAACATAACAACTTTAGGTGTAATAAAATTTATTTATTTTTTTACAGATTTGTATAATTTAAAATTAAAAACGAAACAACATATAGGAATAATAATATTAAAAACAGGTACAATCTTGGTACTTAAAAAGGATATTTAATTTTTGATTGGTAAAAAAATATGGTAAGAAGTAATTGTATAAGTTTTTCTTGTAAAATAAAAACAGTACTGATCACAGGGCAAGATAAAATTCCTTCTTATGAAGCCAATAAGATATTAAGATCCAGAGTAGCGTCCCCCAAATAGCTTCGGAAGTCAACATCAAGTGAGTATTCATTGCTCCATAAGACCAGTGCCAAGGGAACATATTATGAGCGACACTGTGGCCAGCATACAGAAGGATAGCATTCATCCCTGTACGGATAAAAAATAGAATTAAATTAAAAATAGAATGTGGACATCTCAAAGTGGTCCAAATCCAGACAGAGCTTTGACATTTTATTTTTATTATTTATTATTGTAGGAGATATAAGTTAATTATATAGACTTCTGGCATTTATTTCTCCCAATTTCATTAATGAAGTACAATTAGATACATGTTTAGGAAATTTTCTTCCCATCTACAGGCTCAACCAATCTAAAATATGATTAACTTACAACTCCTTTGTTGCATTATTAAAACAGTACATTATAATTGCATTGACAAAATTAATTTATCTCCGATTGCATGTCATACAATCATTATTTAATTTTTATTAGAAACTTGCATTAATTAAAAATTAATAATTCATTTCGCTAACACTTCTACTTTACTCGACGATCTATCTAGAAATGAATTATGGGGTTCAAGGTACTCATAATTTAATGTTTACATATTATCTGGATCTAAATTTATTTTTTTTTGTCAATTCAATAAATTGATAAACTATTTGGAAAGTTTAATAGTGAAAAAATAGTCAGGGATGCAGTGAAGTAACTAACACGTCACAGTTTTTAAATAAAAAAAACTTTATATTTGTAGTGCCAACATTTCGACCTGCCTTGCAAGTCTTCTTCAGGGCTAAAATAACAAAAATTGTATGTGACCAAGATGAAATAAAATAATAATAATAAAAAAAAAATAATACAAAGTAAATTACTTTACGAAAGAATTAATAGTTGTTTAACATGACATAAATAATAGTGAGTACAAAGAAAGCCAAAGATGTTGAAAGTATAACAAATTAGAAGAATATCTGAAGTTAATTACATTATTGAATACAAAATAGCAGCAAGGTCTAGATGAAAGATACAGTTGTAATAATATAATTTCAATTGACTAATACAAAATCTAGAGCTATATAAACTCTAATCATGACCTAACTCAATATTATGACATAATGTTATAAATAATACTTATATTAATATAATACTAAATGTATGCTACTATTTATGTTAATAATCCATAAATGTAAATGTGGTAAATACACACAGAAGAAAATTCAAAACTCTCAAACACTGTTTGATTTTCAATCTGTTATTACCTTAAAACTATTAAATCTCAAATAAAAAAAGTAGTCTCGAATTTAAAATCTTGTGGTTTCTTTACCAGCCCTCAACATAGCTAATTTAATAGATTTGTTTATATCAGTATCTATTCTAATTCAATTTACAATATTAAATCCATCAATATACGAGGTGTGATCAAAAAGTGCCAGGACTTTTTATATACTATGGGAATGCAATGTCTTACAGCGATGCGGTTGGCAGCATTGTATTGCCTGACTCAACAGGAACACAGCTGTGTTTGCAGATCAATCATAACATCACTGAAAGTAACATTAGCACAGTTTGTTTGAGGTTAGTTTTATAGAGTTTGGCTATTTCATGAAAATGAATGTGAAAGAAGAGCAACGTGTTTGTGTGAAGTTTTGTGTGAAACTGAACAAAACGTTTTCTGAAACCTTTTTGATGTTACAAGAGGCTTTTGGTGAAGAATTTCTAAGCCGATCATGCTGCCATCAGTGGTTCAAGAGGTTTAAAGATGGCCTTTTTGTGTTAAAAATGCAATGACTGTCATTCCTCAGCCTACCTACTCACCTGACCTGGCTCCAGCCGACTTTTTTCTTTTCCCGAAGCTCAAGAGACACCTGAAAGGACGAAGATTTCAAACAGTTGACGAAATTAAAGAAAAAACAACGGAGCTGCTAAACACCTTTACAAAAGAAGAGTTTTCTGGGGCCTTTGATCAGTGGAAACACCGGTGGGAAAAGTGTGTAGCTTCCCAAGGGGAGTACTTCGAAAGAGACAAATTTGAATAACCTGTTGTTGAACATGTTGTATGAATAAATGTATAAAAATTCAGTCCTGGAACTTTTTTATCACACCTCGTACATATCGATACATATCAATATACATAATCAATATACATATCACATAAATAAGAAAATACTAGAAAAAAAAAACTGCTATAAGCATACCTGGGTAGTAGAAAGGAATTCCAGACCATAGTCCGTTGACATCAACAATCACATAAATAATAGTGAGTACAAAGAAAGCCAAAGATGTTGTTGCAAGTACATAAGACAAGGACCTGTGGAACAAATAACTTATGTTCATTATAATATATAAAATTAATCTTAATTTATTGAATATTAATTATTAAGATATAGTAATAAATTATAAACATTTTATTCTGATAAAATTTATTTTTTAAGCACTAAAGAAAATTATACCCCATTACATAATTTTTTTTTACTTCACTTCAACAGTTATTTAAACAAAAAAAAAATTAAAATTAAACATGGAAATTCTAACCTATAGCAGTAGTGTTTAAAAAATATCCTACAAGAATTTTGGTGAAATTTAAAATTTGTAAAGCATTAGTACTGATATTTCAAAGAAAGTTTTTCGGTGATGTAGTATTACTTAGAAATTTAATGGTTTTATTGTTTATATCTAATTAAAGTTGCCTGTTCATTTAATGTAATGCATTTTCGTTAAGCCAAAATTGGTAAAAAAAAGAATTAGAAAGATTTATTTTTTTCAATAAATTTATAATTATTTTTGAATTATAGACAAAACATTTTTTTTATTTTTTATTATAAACATTTTTCTTTTTTAATTTCATCACTTCCTTAATTTAAAAATATATATTTTATTATATTATAGCAATTTTGTGAAATAAGTATCATACAAATAATTTTATTGTTAGGAATTTTACTATAGAAATTTAATAATAAATGCCTCATTTTTATTCCCTTTAATTTAATATTTTAACAACATTCACACACTCAAATAATTGAATGTACTAAAAATAAGTGAAGATGTTCAGACTGATTAACGAGGATGTCGTATATAAGCAGCCCAGGCAAACTTTTAAGAGTAAGGATGCAGAAAGCTCAAATTCTGTATATTTACTATAAATATAAAAGGTTATTTAATTGAGTTTATTGAGACTATTTCAATCAACAAATATGGTGACCATCCTTCAACAGTTTTGATTTGAGGCTGGAAAGGATAGGATGTTGTCATTTACAGATAGGTCACATAGGTAAAGAACGTGGATTGCTGACTTGTTGAAACCTTATGAACCATCTTTAAAATTATACTCCCAAATCATTATCAAAATAAAATAGAAGCATTACCACAAACTCTTGTTGATAGGTATCCATCCACCCTCTGTCCTACCCTGGCAGAGGACCAGTGCTGCAATTCCTGTTATTACGCCCCAGATAAGCCACCTTTTCGACCTAGCCTTCCAATCAGAGAAATTGACTAGTATAGCACCTGCCTGAACTCCAAGAAAGGCATGAAAGACTGTGATCAAGCATCCTAAAGAAAAATAAAAGGTTAATTATTAGTGTACATGTATTTAATTACTAAAATTTATTTGTTTTTATTTTTTCTCTTTTGCAGTAAACCTACTGAAGATGTATCTCTATAAAACTTTTATAGAGTTTTAGATATTAATTAGATATTGAGCATACACCATGCAAAAAACATATTATACACTGTAAAATGTTTTATAAAATTGTTTAGAAATCATTATAATACATTATTGAAGTTACTAATTTACTTCATTAAAAAAAAAACTTTAGGAACTTTGTAGTTTTGTGAAGTTAAATTTGAAAAGTATTCAAACAATAGTCATCCTTTAGTAGATAGTTACCAATATCTGTTCCAGTCCTCTATTAAATCAGTTGGTACATATTTTTTGACATATCGCTCATTTGTTGCAACAATGAGATAACTCAAAAACTTCAATTTTTCAGAAGTAAAGTCGTGTGAATAAAGTACAGGATGATCTGTAGACATATAATGGTGACATAACCCGCTCTCTCTCAGTGAATAGTTGAAGCTCAGATATAACGTTCTACCGACTAAAACTACATAGGGGGAATGGTTCATTATACAGTCAAAAGCTCGGCATAACTCAAAAGCTTGTTTTTGAGTTATGATGTTGTTGCAGCAAATGAGCGATATGTAAAAGAAACAGAATTTTATTTATTCATGCATATATAATGATGGTACCACCATACATGAATTTTTATTACTGGGAAATAGATCAATAAACAATGCCAAACAATTTTTTCAACCCCACAGTATATTCAAAGCTTAGAATAAAGCAGCATAGGAAAAGTCTTAATATCAATGGAACTTCGGTTCCGCTGAATTAACTAATTTGACCCTGTATGCCTAAAAAGGCAAGGGAAAAAAAAAAATAAAAAAAAAAATAAAGCTAAATTGACTTAATATAAGGAAAATCTCTAAAATTTATTTATTTTATTTTTACATTTAAACCTTATATGAGAAGGATATTAAAGTACTGGTTACAGATTGGAAGAAATAAATAGCGATTGTTAAGCAACTAATCGATTGTTTTAGTTAATAAAATTTTATTTCAAGAATTCATTCTTGTTTGTTATATCACCCCCAAAACTAAAGATTATTTGATTTAACAAAACACATATATCAAAATCTAATTAGCTGAATTTAATATAATTTTAAGAAATTATTTCTTAAAAGAACTCATTTTAATATTATACAGCATGACATTATTTTCTTAAATATTTATTTATGATATTATTTTTTAAATATTCATTTAAAAAAATATAATTATCAATATTTACCAAAAGGTCCTTCAGGATCGAATGGCCCTGTCTTGTATACCTCCATTATGCCAAGCCTCTGATACAGATGATTCTCACCAAACAAGATAATCTTGTCAATATATCCTGCAAAACCACCAGTACATTTTTCATATTTACTATTGTACTGAACACCTCCTGGGCCAGCATATCCTCTGAAAATATTTCAGAAATAAAAAATTGGGGAAAAAATAATATATCAAACTTTAAGTTAACATAAATATGATCTTAAGCTCAATTTAGGACTTGTGTGAGGTTACAATATTAAGTATGTTTAAATAAAGTTGATTAATATTTTAAAAATCAATTGGCATTTCCAAAAATAAAATTAGGGAATGTTATATTAGATTAAAATTATTATATTATAACATATTAGATTTAAAAAATAAATATGATGAAAGTTGTGTAAATATAATAACTTACGCTGGGCATCCAGGATAAGGATAAAAGAACATCAAATATACATGAAGCGCTACAACAAATACCATAACGACCCATATAAAAGCAAGGTTTAAAATATCTTTTAATACATGGAACAGTTCATCCTAAAAAAGAAATTCTTTAAAAATGAACAAAAAAATATTCTACATGAAAACAGAATACATATTACTTACTTTCCCAAAAGATATGTTAATCATAAAAAAGGTTACAAGAGTTGCAACAATTAAATACGCAACAGCAAATCTTTGAAGAACACCAAAAATCCTGATATGTTCTAGACCAGGACCTGCCACAACTGTGTTCAGCGATAAGCCAATTAAAAACAATAAAATTGATCTCTGAAATTGATAATTTTATAATATAGTAGACTACTGCTAGAATGAAAAAAAAAAACATTTTATTAAATTTACTTACATTTACTTGATTTTTTATGGCAGATAGTATGATAAAAATCATAATATTTTTAATGGTAAGTTTATAAGAATATTTTCACTGATTAATAGTTGATTACAAGCCTTAAAATGATGAAATTCCATACTATTTGAAAAATATCTAAATACTTTTCTTTATAATTCGATTGATTCTTATGTAAGTCCTTACTATATTCAAAATCTAAAAGGTTTTATTCTATAGATTAAATCATTTGATTAGACAGAAATGAATTTTACATCCTTTTTCCTAAGATTCAAAGTTCCTATTTTACAAACTGAAAATTAGTTCACTTTCATTAAAGCTGAACTTGGCTCCCATAATTTATCATGAGAATGTACAAATTACAGAATATCAGATTAAAAGATTAAAGTAGTCAGTTAAATAATCTGGTAAATAGAAAATCCCTTAGGTTTGCCATATGGCTTATTCAGTTTTTGTTTCTATACAAAATAAATTTATTGAATAGATTTATCTAGTATTTTTTTTTTCAGTTTAATAAATCAATTTCCAAATTTACTTTAATATTTATTTATTACTAGCCAACAAAATGTATTATTGTTACCAAAATTTGTTAATAAATTGGTTTTCCAGTAGGAACAGAAAAACCTTCTTGTCATAGGGAAAGCCAATGGGATTGTCTGTTTACCTCATTAAAATATTAGCATTAAAACAGTATTTAAATAGCTGAGTACACCACTCCCTTTCTTTCTGTAATACCCCAGTTTACTTTAGGAACTGACAGCTTCAAGAAGCAATTCTCTTCTTATTTGAGTATCAACATGTTTGATTTCTTGTCTTACATTTTCAAAAACTGCTGATGTTTTTAGAACGCTATTGATCTTTTATACCATCAAACTTATCTCAAGTGATATCTTATTGTAGCTGGACAAGCTGGCACTACATCTGTAGTGGTATGGCAAATTCAGTTTTGGAAATTTACAAGTTGGAATTTATTTTTGCTGTGGAGTGGCGACAGAGTGGCCAAGTGCCACTCTCTGTGGAATAGATTAAGTTAAGAATGAAGGAAGAACTATGTCATTAACAGTCAAGGAATGAAGGAAGAACTATGTCGACTTAGGAATTTTTTAAAAAACCCACAAATTTCAGCCTTCTGTCTTGGTAATAACAGAAAAGAGGGTCCAAATATTTCATTGATATCTGACAGCTGAGAGTACAGTGGCTAAATCATAACCCAGACTTTAATTCAAAACAACAACTCTTGGTTGAATTTTGTAAACCTAAAAGAAAAAAAATTAATCAAATTGATAACTTACTGGAGCCAAGGACAACTTTAGCCAGAAGACCTGGAAAGAACTCTCTCAAGATCCTCTTGGGGACCATCTCAAACATATAACCGGACAGTTTGAAGAGATAATATCACATCAAAAAGATGACATATATTTTTTATTTATTTCAAATCTGTTGTCTTTTTTTTTTTTTTTTTTAAGAATATGATCTGAGTGTTGACTGAGATATTTAGCCTATATATTTTTTCAGAATTATAAATTTAGCGTACCCTTATAATGGTGAGGAATATCTTAATTCTTGGAACCTTCTTCTTTAGTTGTGAATTTATAGAAATTGGAATGCATACGCCCATGATCCACATAAACCTATCAAATCAAATCATTATAACAATGTTTTATTTATTAACTATATCTACTAATTATTTAAATACTTTATTTAATAATTTAATATTTTAGTTAGTAAGGCATTATTACTAATCAATAACTTAACTTGTAATATTAATTTAGTTAACTAATAAACAAATATTTAATGAAGATATAGGTAGTTGGGGTATGCAGACATGGAATCACAATAAATATAAATCTTAATTTATTGTGCCGACGTTTCAGCCAACATTGTAAGCCTTCATCGGGACTAGAAGAAACACAAACAAAAAAAAAATATGAAAGAAAGGGAGAGAATTTTGAAAAAGGCAATAATAGAAAAACAGTATGAAAATAAATTTAAAAAAAAAGTTTTAAAAAAACAAGAAAAATAAATTTAAATAAATAAACTAAATAATTTGTTTTTATAAAGATGAAAATATATGCTTTCATTATTAATCTCTTACTATCCTTCCCCTCTCAATACTCTCAATTTCTTCATTGATTATGCATCCATTCAATTTCCAATCTTTGTTATTTTTAATTTTATTGTAATGTATAGTTTATGCTAACTTTTATTTTCTTTACTATTTATTACATTTGTTCCCTTTTTCTTTTCCTTTGCACTAAGTATGTTAAAGTTCATAATACTATTTATGCCTCAATCTTTATCATTCCTTTATTAAAATGTACTATCTAATTGTTATACTTTAAGTATTTATTTATCAAATATATTGTTCATCTGCCAGTACTTTATTTATGTATTTATTACTCAACTATATCTACTTGTCTTTTGTCGTAATATCTTTTTTTATCTCTGTAAAACCAAAACATTTAATTTATTTTATTTTTCTTGTCTTTTTTTTTAAATTTGTCATTTTTTTTTTTTCATGCTGATTTCTTTTCTTATCTTTTTTAAAATTCACTCCTTTTTTCTCATATTTTTTTTTCTAGCCCTGACGAAGGCTTACAATGTATGCCAAAACGTCGGCACAATAAATTAAAATTTATGTTTTTTTCTATGACTGCTCCCCCAACTACCTATATCTTCTCAAGTTCCAGTAATAATACCTTATCAAACAACAGATATTTAATAAAATTTGATTTAATATAACTTGTAAGCAGTGAAATTTCTTTGAATGCTCCATGTCGAGCAACAATATTGGGGTAAAGAAGAATAATTACCATGGAAACAGAGTATCCGCCATATTCAGCCCATTCCAAGTCGCATGTTCAAATATTGTATAACCACCAGCTCCACTATTTACAAATATCATCAGAGCAATACATATTCTGCAAAAAATTTCTTTTTATCAGTTTAAAATATATATCATATTTTATTAATTTATTTTTACTTATAATTGCTATAATGCACAGAGGTTAAATGATGAACCAAAAAATAAATAAATAAATAAATAAAATAAAAAATAAAATAAAATAAACTTTTAAAAATTAAAGAAAAAAATCGAATTATACAGCCTGGTATGACATATAGAAAAAGTCCTACAAATATAACTGTTAAATAGATATTATATTTTAATATTTAAGATAATATACTTTTTGAACTATGGAATACAGCAGAGCGTTGATTATCTGAACTAATGTTGTCAGGCATGGTTTGGATAATCGAAACTTTAAAAAAACTATTATGTGTAAACAGCATCTTCCAACAGTTCACTTTTCACTTTGTTCGAAGTTTTACAACTCAAACTTTCCCAACTTACTGCAAAGATAATGATGGGGTACCTGATTGATTTAGAATTATTTTTGATTCCCGTTATTGTTGATTTACTAACATTGAAATCGATAGCTAATGTCTGACCCAATTCACTTTTTTTAAGCCATGTAATGATTTCCATTTTGCCTTTAAATGAAAAGATCTATCGTTTACTTTTTGTTAACATGGATGATGACACGTAGTTTTTAAAACAAAAAGTGATCACAAAGGTGATGTATACCTCACAAAAAACGATTTAAGACATACGGTGCGATCTATTACCAACCTAATGATTAGGAAGATAATGATAGAAACAAATAAAATGGCCAAATTAAGTACACAGTTATCAGTAAACAAAATTGCAGGTGTATATAGAAGTTCATTTTTTGCAGCTTCTATGAAATAAATTGAACTTCCCTTATAGACATTCATGGTAAAAATATTTGTTTTTTCATTTAATTTAATTATTAAATAAAAATTATTTTAACAATACCAATAAGTAATTAGATGATCAATTTAATTCAAATTATATTCCAAAAAAAAAAAAAAAAGGTTCCGTTAATTGATGTTTGGATAATTGATGATCCACTGTAATTCCAAATAATTTTTCAAGATATTCCAATAACTAAAAAGACACATCTCCAAAATTACAAAAAATTTCTAAAACTTACGAATAAATATTAATTCATAGTCTGATTGAAATTTGATATTAAAAAATAGATAGATAAAAATATTTTCCATAATAAGGTCTCATTTTTATTTTTATTTTTGTTTTTCACACAAAATTTTGTTTCAGTTTGTTTATGTGTTATTTTTTATATCCCAACTAAACTATAAATTGTAATAAAAAAATTACATAATTTTAAAATATAGGAAAAAAAAACAACCTGTTAATTGAAAACTGTATTCAGTTTAATATTTTTTATACTGCAGTACAAACCTTTCTAATTTGAAATAATTAAATTTTCTTTCTATGTATAATTTATTTTGTCTATCAGGCTTTAAATGTAAAATTACAAATAAATACTGTTTTGGATTTATATGCTATTCATAGAAAATTAATATACTTCATTTATTAATATTCAAGTGAATGTTAATATAAATAA
The DNA here is from genome assembly GCA_003667255.2 of Euschistus heros. Taxonomy (NCBI): domain Eukaryota; kingdom Metazoa; phylum Arthropoda; class Insecta; order Hemiptera; family Pentatomidae; genus Euschistus; species Euschistus heros. The sequence continues at coordinate 610,808 of RCWM02000137.1, forward strand.
TTATTTACTTTGTTTAAATTAAATACATTATAATACAAATTGTGCAACATACCCTCTAAATGTGTCAATTGCTTTAATTCTTACTTTCTTCTTACGATCTGGTATTGAGGCATCATCCCCCATCCATTCTTGTGGTGTTCTACATTTTGAAATAATTAAACTAATCAGATTCCAGATGAGACACAAGAACAACAGAGCTGCCAATATGATCAGGAGAGCTGCAGAAAAATTATATTAATGTTTTGAAATTCGAATTATGCTTTAATTTATATTGTAAGTCTAGGTGAGTATGTATATTTTAAAACTATTAGAAGTAAATTTATGATCTAATTAAAAACAAATGTGAGAACAGAATAGAATTTTTTTATTGTATTTTTTAAGAACACAAATCATATAATTTAAAATAGATGACTAGGTATAAGTTTCAAATTCAACTAAAAACTTACGCTTATATATATTTACAGGCTCTGATACAGTAAAAATATCACATGTTTCATTTCTGACATTTAAATGGTAGACACCAAATTCACCCAAATTTTTAGGGCGTACTTCACAGATCAAAGATTCTGGATCAGGATAAGTGTCTGAAATATTTTCTCCGACCCTGTAAATCCTCCATGATAATCCATATTTTGTTGAAATTTTTTCCAAACTGGTGTAATTTATAAAGTTCACAAAAGTAAAAGGACACTGAAAAAAAGAAAATATAGTTTAAACAAAAATTATTGAAGTTATAGGATATAATGAATTATAATTATAGAATCAGTTTTCTAGAAGTAATTCGATAAAAAAAAAAAAACATTCAATTTTACTTGAAATGAATTACTTTCTTTACATAGTTCATCAAATTTAGTATATATATATTTTAACTGTATTTTATTGTTTTTTAATTAACAAAAGCCCATTATAATAGATATATTAAAAAGGGGATGAAAAATGGTAATTTTATAAGAATTAAAATGAGATGGAAGAAATTCAAGATATGAACAAATAAACAAAGCAGAAAATTATATAACCAATCTTATTTAGTGAAATCTCCATTACAATCAGGCACTTGACATCATTTCTATAGAAAGCTGTTTTGACCAATAATTTGAACTAGAATAAAGTTTTGTTTTTTAAATCAATATTTATACTATCAAGTAATATTCTTGAAGTCCTTAAGACAGTTAATAATTGCTCATGGAAACTGGTTGATGCCAGTTACTGGCCTTCATTTGAAAAAGTGAAAGTTTATTTTTCAAATACCAATCCAGTATACAGTTATGCAGAAGAATTTCTTTGTTTGAGTGGTGATTATTCCATATTGAATAATCTTAACTAACAGATGTTGGAACGGTTGAGCTGTTCCAATATTTATGAAAAAAGCTTGGATTCCAAAATTTAAATAATATGATTATAATTGGCATTATTGTGTAACTACAAATTACGTAACTATATATAAATAATTTATTTTTCATTTTTTTATTCAAATCAGAATTTATAATAATAATCAATGACGGTGTAATACTTTAAAAGACTGTACAAAAAACATAAAATAAACAAGTTGGAAAACGTACAATGAATTATAAAATAGCACAAGTAAACTTAAGAACTAGGCATTATATAATAGACACTGCAACAAATGAAAGATGATAGTAATAATAAAAGCAAATTATGTTAATATGATTGTAGGTGTGTTTACATTGAGGCTGTTATAAGGTAATGGAAATCGTAACATGCAAAAACTTATATCCAGAGAAATAAAATTATCTGTCAATATTTATTTTCAGGCTTTAAATCTGATTTTATATTGTCTCACCATAATATTATCAATCTATTCCTGGTTATGTTATGAAATTTAAATTTTTAGTCTTGGAGAGTATGGACAAAAATTAAGTAATAAAGTAGATACTATTTAATATCTATTTTGTGTATAACTAGTCAAGAATTAAAGACAAATCTAAGTAAACTGAGAAAAATCCTATATGAATTTAATATATTGAAAAAAATCCATAGCACATTTATGTAATAATCTAATAAGTTTAAGTATTTCAGATATAATTATGATTATATGATAATGGCTAAATGATTATTGAATGTAGTTATTATAATCTCCATGATTTTCTATTTAAAAGATGAGAAACAAAACAATATTGAAGTGAGGTAACAAAATTTCTGTAAATAAATCATTAAGCTTATCAGGAAATAAAAGTTATAATATTGAATATGAAGAACCATCAATATTTTTGTCAAGCACTAATGGCTGACATGCATGATGTAGCCCTGCCCTAACCAGGATTATTTATTTTTCTCCATTGGAGATAAGTCTGGTGAATACGATGGGTAAGGAAAGACTTTATTATACAGCTCATTTATTTTTTTCACAATCTGTCGTAAAACATGAGGTCTGGCATTGTCGTGTAAGAGAATAGGTCCCTACCGATTAACCAATGCAGGTTGTTTTTTTTATAAGTTTTTGATGTATATGTCAATATCACTGGAGTATGATATGGATGTAAAGTTTTCACCTCTGGTTAAAAAGAAGAGATGAGTTATTCCTACCATTGACCACCACACAGAAACCAATAATTTTTTTGGATGCAAATTTGTTTTTGGCGTGTGTCATGTGGAATGTCGTTATAACACCCTTTCCCGAACACCAAGTTTAAACATAAAAAAAATTACTCTGAAATTGTATGTTTCCTCAATCCTGTTTGATAACTAAATAATGTGCGATCAATTGCAGGGATAGTTATTTTGGACAAAAAAAAAAAGAGAATTAATAACAGCTCATTATAATCTGTAAATATTAGCATTGTAAACAACAGAAATCCACTTAGAATTGCTGAAATATTAAAAAATGGACTCATATAAAATGACACAACCTAATAAATGCAATTAGATAAATGTTTATAAATAAAATGAACAAATGATAATTTCTTTTAGAGTATCTGTTGTTGTTTTTTTACATATTTAATGTTTTTATGTTTGTTATCCCTTTAGCTTTAATTGATCTTTTATTAGAATGGCGACAGCTTGGTCAAAACAGAAATAGTTGATTTAATATATTTGTAATAACTTTTTATGGATTGAGTTTTAAGTTATTTAATAATGCACTTTGTAACTGTTATATCTTTAATTATTCTATTTTATATTATATTGTGCCCTTTCATAGGCTTACCAGTTTATGTTTATTTTGTATTGGTACATTATGTTTAGTCAACAGTGTAAAGTGATTGCCTTGTGGTATTAATGTTTGTATGTATTAAGTTCCCCAGTCATGTTGTTTCAACTGAGTGAAATTACTGCCTATCATTTCTGAAGACACCACTGGACCGCTTTTTAGTGACTAATTTCTAAAACCAAATCAATGATTAATTGCTAGACTAAAGTCTGGGATGAAGGTCTTGCTAACACATAATGACTGCTTTGCATGTTGTTGCCCTGAACTAACCAGAGTAACAGTGTTTCTTGGAATCGCTGTATGAATATTAACTGACTAGCTGGGAATTTAACCTCCATGATACCTGCAGAACTAGTTTTTTATCATTAGCGCTTTTTAACGCTTTAATGATCAGATTTTTTTATTCAGATAGTCACTGTTCAAGCAGATTGATTTGTAGTCAACAATTGGATACATTTTACTCCTAAGTAACATATTTAAGACAACTGGACATCGAATTTTTATGCCTAATGTCAAAAATAAAGAATATGATGCATCGAATTCAATGCCCGTGCCTGTGTCTAATATGATGCTTTTACATCAAGACCACGACCAAATAAACACCATGGAAGCAGTAAAGATAAAAAGTCTCTGCTGAAAAATAATTTAAAGGTCATTCGAGGAATAATATTATGTAAATAAATAACTTGGTTTTCAACTTGATTACAATGACCTACTAGCGTTTCGAAGAACTTTCAAAAGCATCGAAGACAGTTCGCAATCTTCGAATTAACTTTCATGATCCTGTAGTACGACTGATAATAAATATTTAAAATTGTACTTTGTCTCAAGAACTTAAATGTTGTGTGAGATTATTTGAACGCGAGATTCACTGTTTTCAACCCAAGTCTGCATAGAACCGCAAAGTTGAGAAAGAGTTCGAACGGCCTTAAAATAATTACCAATTAAACTCTAATTTCAATTTCCCCCCCTCTTCATCAACTGCTCATTTTAACTTCTATCGTTTAAAAATATTTTTTACAGCTGTTTAAACTGGTTGAATTTATAGGCCAATGTTTTTATATCAACGTGTTATTTCTCATTGGCTAATAAACATAAAACACGAATAATAAATTAAATATTACCAATGAAGACACACAATGAAATTATTAAGACTACGTTGTTATACATAATTAGAACTTAAAAATGATAAATCAATTACAATATGAAGACCGATGTTTTCAATAAAATCTTGAAAACTGTAGAAAAATATGTTTCATTTAATTTTTAAATTATAAACTAGTATATTTTGAATGAATTATTTAAATAGAATTAAATATTTATTCTAATTTAATATGTTACTCAGAAAATGACCTTAGATCATGGTTCAGCGATAAAAGTAATGATGCGTCTAATAAAAATATAAAATTACAAACGGAAAAGAAAATTGAAAAAAATATTTTTTAGAGAAGTATGGAAATAGTCAGGAGTGTTTCGGAACAATGAAAATTTACTGAACTAATAACTACCGTTTATATATTTATATAAATATATATATATTGACAATGCACATGTTCGTGATACTGCATTAACTGTCACGAAGATCAGCGGAGGATACAACAGTGTTACCCCTCAGGTTCGCCTATACACAAAATTTATCTTTCAATGCCCCACAAAGACCTAGGTGCATTTTTGGGAAAATTTGTTTCTTCTCTGATTGATACTGTGGTAAATTGAGAACTATGGAGTTTCCAACATTCCTCTCAAACGTGTTTTGTCCAGAAAATCTCTGTGAAAAGCTGAAAATTTTTAAATTGTCGGAATATTTTTCATTTCTAATTATTAATAATTTCTAGGAGCGGTAAAATAGGATTACTGAAACCCTTAATAACAGACGAATGTAGATAGCTCCACTTAATTGGAGTTCCAAAAAATTGTCGACATTCGTTACGGAGAATTTTATAAATATTTATGTGGCATGTATCTTACTAAAACATTTTTGACTTAATTGAAACTTGAAACCTGAAAGACGATCATGATTGTTGAAAGACGAGCTGAATATTTAACGTTAATTAGTTCGTTAAATTATTTATCGCTCGTATAATTTGAGCCTACTTGATATTGTGGAAATAATTTCAGCTGAAACTATTGATTCCATATCATTTTCAGATATGATTACCTTAATGAAGGTTTCTAATCACAATGACTCATTGATATAGAATATCGTCTTATATATGTTAGTCACTGACTAGTTCAGACGAATATCAAAACAAAACTTGCTTTAAATCAAAGTTTACAGAAAACTTATGTAACCAATTAACAATGCAAACACTCTCTCTCTCTCTCTCACACACACACACACACACACACTCTCACAACATTTTTTTTTTTTAATGAACATTTAACTCTAATACATTGATTATTATTATATACATAAACAATATATTTGCATTATTTTGTACATTTCAAAATAAAGATCTCATTATATATGCTTAAAGTTTTTTTCTTATTAATTTGAGCTCTCGGTAATTTCAACTATTTCAATGACCACGTTTTTTTCAGACTTATAATCTATTGGAATTAAGTTAGTTATATTTAAATAGCTAGTACAAAATTATACCATATATCATAAAAGTATTTGGAAATTCTACCAACGCCGTTCTCAGTAAAGTATTGGGCTACTCGAAAATCAGTGCTGGTTCACACTTTTGAAATGTAAATAATGAAATAAATGATCTAAAACATATTTTATTAATCAAACTAAAATTTATTACTCTCAATACATTTCTGCCAGCGAGTTAATAACTTTTCATTGGTTGTATAGGATTTAGCAACAAATCTTGAAACAAAATAAAAACAAAAATCTTTTCTATGCACTGTGAAAAGATGTTACAGAATCCTAGGTAAAAACAAATTCTAAACCGCTGATCATGCAATTTTTCATCCCTTAAAGTTCTCGAAGTTTTTCTTGCTCATAGGTTTTCTTCGAAAAAAGCTCTCAGAACAACTTCATCAAGGGATGGTTTCCTCCCACGACCTTTACTTCAGGGATAAAACCATTACCCTCCCGAAATTTTTTAAACCACCATTCAACGGTGCACTCACACTGCCATCACCCCATACAACGCTAATGATTCTAGCCGTTTGGGCCCAGTTCCGACCAAATTCAAACTCATGAAACGAAATTAGGCAAATGTCACGCTTTGAAAACTAGGAGAAAACTGGATTATATCCAATCAATTTCATTCTACAGAAATAAACAAACAGTTTTGTTTGGAAGAGGATTAATAAATGAACGTGTAAACAGATCGATATTTACAGAGGAGCTTTAATGAAAACATAAAATTCTACATTAATTTTCGAACAATAAATAAATAAATAAAAAGTCTTTGTATTTTTTAATTTTTTGATATCTCTTTATTCTTTCATTACAATTCTTAGAGGCAATTTTCATTCTGTCTTAAGCAATTTTATTTCCCCTCTGTTTGCCTATGGTTTTTTTTTTTTTTTTTTTTTTTTTTTTTTTTTTTTTTTTTTTTTTTTTTTTTTTTTTTTTTTTTTTTTTTTTTTTTTTTTTTTTTTTTTTTTTTTTTTTTAATTACACATAGCTTTTGGATAGATCTTGCTGCTCTGTCTGGACCCTTTCCGATAATTATAACTCAAGAGCTATACATACATAACGACAGCCATTTTTATAAGCATCTCGATTCATTGCACTTTTTCTATAGATATACATCCAATTTTATGAATGATAAGAAAAAGGTCAAATAGAGATTGCTAATTGAGTTAGATAAAGAATTTATTTATTGAAACGGATTACTAAAATAAACCTTATTCCAAACTCCAGATACAACCAAAAAAACCTATGGAATCAAACCAAAGCGGTCTCATGAGGTAATTGGAATGAGAGGATTCCCAACAAAATGTTAGATATTATTTTTACTTGTTAAAAGGAATTATCGAACTATATGAAAATGGAAGACATTATTATTTTATTTTATTTTTTTAATATAATGTTGATGTGTTTTGTTGCTAATACGCTTTTATTAACTTCATCTGTATGCAACGGAATCTTGCGTTATAATTTTCACCAATTTTCAGCTATCAGATTATCTTGAAAATTTGCATTCGTGTCAAGGACCAATGACAAAAAACATTTACAAAAATGCTTTAAATCGAAAAATGTTATTTACAAAATTAAAGTTTATTGAATTTTGCGTCTAAAGACAAGAGTTGAATTTGATTAGACCGTTTGGCCACAATCGATTGTCAAGACCGACAAATTACGTCAACTTTCTCAAAAAGTTAGTTTTGGTCATATTGTAATATTGGTCACATTTGAAATTAATAAATTAAATATTTTATTTTTATAACAATAAAAAAGAGATTACGAAAATATGAGTGGATATAGTTAATGAAATAATACACGAAAAATATATAACAGTTTGGAAGTAAAATGCAATAAAGGTAAGATTAAGATTGAGGCATAAATATCATTATAAATTAACAAGTACATACAGTTAGTAAAAAAAAGTGTGTGTACACCCTTTATTGATATTCATGTTTTGTTTTTTAAATTAAGTTGTTTTATTTGGAAAACGTTTCACATAGACACAAAAACCAGTGTCGCCTTCTTCGCAGGTACGCTAAAACATTTTCATGGCATTAAAGTTACTCTACAGACAAGGCGGAACATAATAATAAGTGCAGGATATAATTCGCAGACAGCTAGGAAATAACCCTTTACAAGTAAAGTGAATAGAGTAAAATGGCTAAATGCAGCAACAGAATTTGTTTACAAGCCAAACAGATTCTGGGAACAAGAAACATGGATGACGTGTAACCATGGTATGGTATGGTATGGTCTAGGGGTGTATTAGTGCATCTGGCGTTAGAAAACTTAAATGGTCGGAATCATGGATCAATATGTTCATGTCGACATATTAAGGCACAATCTAGGATTATGTGCAGCCACACTTAGTATTAGATCATCTCTTTCTCGCAGATGTACCCTTTGAAGTATCTTTTTGGACGTGCAGACCTCAGTGAACTACGGAAGTTTCCAGTTTCTTCAAACCTGTTAACGATTTTCTGGCCTGTAGAGTGATTTTCAGAAATTATTTTGTCTATTTCTCTCAAAGAATTTCCTTCCTTTCTTGAAAGGAAGACTAATTTTCTGATCCCTACGAAAATACAACAAACACAGTTTTTAATTTACTTCCTTCAACTTCCTACACCAACAAAAAAAAATTTGTTTGACGTGTATAAGCTGGCAAATTCATTTGAATTACACCCATAAACAAAATTTCCAAATAAAGCTACTTTTTTTTTTAAACATAAATAAGTATTTAAAAATGGGTATACAAAGACTTTTTTTTTTTTTAATTCTATGTAGTTAGTCAAAAGGGAAAGAAACGGAAAAAGATAGCATATGCTATGAATTATGAGGAAATAAATATTAACGTTAACTATAACTAACAGTTATAAGCAAGTATACAATAAAAAATTGATGGATAATTTAATTGATGAAGAAATCGTGAGTATTGAGCGGGGAAGGAAAACAAGAGGTTAATAATGAAATATTTGTAGAAATGACTTATATTAATACAAATACCGTCATTTATTGATTGAAATTTATTTTTATTTGACATAAAATAAGTTTTTCCTAAATGTGGGTGTGCCTGTTTCCCACAATTGAAATATAGAGTTTGGAGATTTATAAAAAAATTCACTGGATTTCAAGATAAATGCTATACTCGTATTAGCCTATATGGCGTACGTATATCATGAAACAATGAATGTAAATTTGGCTTTGTAGTACAATCAATGAGTGCTGAAATGAGGGGTGTTGAGTGCATAAAATAACCGATTATTTTTGATTATTTATATTTTGAGTAGTTCAGAATCAAAATTCTGACAAAAGAGCATTAAATTTATTTTAATTTCATACATAAGTTTCTGGCACTTAAAGCAAATGTTTGACATAGAGTGAGTTAAACATTATTTTTTTCTCGAAAATTATCTATTTTTAATAGCGTATATCTCGAAAACCGTTGAAATTTTGACAAATATGTATATAAATAATTTTATTAGAAATTTAATTAGCTTTAATTTTGATGGGTAGCATATTTTCCTAGAGCTCACCTTTTCGAGATATAATCGAAAAACTAAAAAATGGGACCTTCTCCCCTCCTCCCCTCCGTAAGCTCACCTCTCTGTGGCGGGGACTTTTGGTATGTTTACCTTCTAACTACTCCTAACGAAGCTGTGAAATCAAAAATTATCGCATATTACATGCACTCTACAATATGTTTATTGACTGGACTATTGGTAATTCTCGTTAATTAAAGGCCTTGTTCCTCCATATTTTGAATCTAAACAGCAGTCATCCTGCTGTATTTTTTTCAGTATCATGCTTTTTGTATGCCTCTCTTAGATCTTGTCTCACTATTCTATCTAAAAACAAGCTTTATTTGCGTGTTGCTTTATTAGCGTGTTTGTGTTTATTCGGGATCAAAAAACCTTTTTCTTAATCCAGATCCCGCTTGTCTTATGCGAAACTTTGAGAGTTTATTGTGAAATCCGATTTAAATTCGAGTAATTTTATCTATTCAAGGTAATCTGGATACTCTTCTGTGTTTATCTACTTAGTATCGTTTATTTGTTCTTATCGTGATTTGCTAGTAAACCGATCCGGTTCGCTCTAATTCCCGAATCAGGGCGGTTATATCATCCCCATAGCCGAGAATCTTTTATTCCATTCTTTATTGAAACTTTTTTTTTTCTTTTGTATTTATATCGTTCAATTTATCTAGGCTTTTCAGTTTACTCAGCACTTAAGAGCATTATTAATTCCACAATAAATAAGTAGTTATTTTATCTGTTACATTTTAATAAATGTCACTACTTTTTAAATATCAAAATTTAATTTAATTCATCATAAATTGCTGTACTGAATTAGCATGCTTTCGTTTTTGAAAAGAAATACTAAACTCATTAAAAATATTAGGAGACAATTTTAACATTTTGGTTGGAAATTTCGTAATGGTATATTGAACTGTGACAACAGTATTCATTTTTGTTTTTGAAAATTTTTATTGCTGAAAAGTTGATAGATAAAATAAAATAGATAAAAATTAATCTTATTTATAATTAGATATTATTTGAAGAAGGCTTCTAAAATGGACCAATATATTGACAAATACTTTTACTTAGTGTACAAGTCTATTTTTCCCTGGCTACAAAATTAGAAAAGTTCTATGTGCGAGGATTGCCCAAGCCATCTAGATACACTGGTTCAAAACAAAAAAAAAATTAAATTAAACCAACAAAACTCATAACACTATGCAACAATAAAAGACAACACTCTGCAAAAGAATGCATATCAAAAAGATTATCAATGAAGTGATACTCTAAATTGGTTGATACCTGTTTTTGTGACAGTAAAAAACAACTCATCAAGCATATTAATCATTGTTTGTGTTGAAATATGTCATAGTTTGATTTATTAAACAGTATTTTAATATTTCAGGTTTCAGATTAACAAAAATATGAAAAACAGCAAAGAAATTGACACATTAAATTTATTGATTTAATGAACTGGACAATTAATATTATATTTAAAAACAGAGATAGATTTTTTTATTCATTGCAATAAAAATAGTTCATATTAAAAAAAAAATTAATTAAGCCAATAACATATTTGATACTTATTCATATTAAGATCGATTTGAAATTGTGATTATTAATATTAATAATTTTATTTATAAATCATTTAACAGTATAGTGTTCATCCAACAATATCAGAGTAAATTAATTTAATAAAGAGTATGAACATAAAAGCGACTACAAGTGAAATAATAATGCAAATTTATCAATCGCTGTATGAATAATAGTGAATTCTGAAAAGCTTTATCAAGAGTAAAGTATTTTCAAATCCAATATTTAATTTATTTTCATTTGCAATACATATAAAAAAAAAGTTTAAACAGTTTTAAAAATGTTAGTATGGTTTATAAAGAAATTAAAATAATAAAGAATATTACGAAGAATCAAGTACTAGATTTGTCATTTATATGAGGTTTCTACTGAAATTTATGTTACAATACCAAAAATAATTTTGTTTTCAAAAAGCTAGAAAATAATATTTTCCAGAAGGGCTATGAATCAGACATGCATAAATGGCCTTCATCAATTATTTTTTTCCTGTTCAAGCTACTAACTTTCCTAACTAATTTCCTAATGACCTTAGGTGCAAGGTCAGTTGATTGAAATATTTTAAATGAATAAAATAAAGCAGGTGAATGCAAAAAGAAATACATAGATCAGTAGTTCACAATTTAGGGCCAGTCTTTTTATAAGGGGGGTAATAGAAGATAGGGGTTGTATAGTTTTTCAAGGATTAAAAGAAAAAATAAATAATTTTAGGAGTTTTTTTTTTAAACATAAAAATAATATTTCTGAGGTGAAAATTAAATGAATTGAAGAAATGATGACAAGTGGAAAATTTTATAATATGTTTTTGTGGTTGTTTTCTCTCAACTCTTAACCCAAGCAATTTTCTCCTTTCTCTCTCTTCTCTCTCTCTCTCTCTCACTCTAATTTCTTCAATTTTACTGTCATTAGAAATCTTATATTTATCATGTAAATAATTCCGTTATTAGTTAGTAGTTGATTTAAAGAAAAATACATACCATATTTAATAAATAAAAAAAGTGTTTTCATGTATTTTTGTTTATTTTATTTTGGGCAACAAGTACTAAAAATTATAATAGCCAACTTTTTTAATATTTGAAATGCATATAAATAAAAAATAATTAATGTACACAAACCAAAAATAATTGTCAAAAAAATTTGATCAAAATTTATTTTATTTTTTTAAATATAAATAAATTATGAATAACATTAGAATTTGAAGGGACAAGGTTTAGTCTAAAACTTTCTTACCAACAGTACCACATCTTAATGAAAACCATTTATGGTATAAATTAAATTTAATTGATATTTTTTTAAATATTAACATTTTTGAATTTCACAATTATTTCAATCTTTAGCAGGCATATAAAATTATTCTATTTTTAAATGTTGTTAGAATAATTAAAGCATTTCATTACTTCAAACGAACCAATCGAAAGATTATTTTAATGACAGGTTTATTTATTTTTATTGGTAGATTTATTTTATTTAGCTAGCCTCTCACCTTATAGCATTCATCTGAAAGACTGAAGAGTCTGATCGGGTCGTTTGCGGAGACTTTTAAAAAAGCTTCATCTACTTTTAATGATGAGAAGTCATAATGTTTGGTGGCATCACCTCCTGGTATCTCGAACCAAGACATGTTTCTCTGTAAACAATTATAATAAATTCACAATAAATAAAACACTAAGAAATAATATTAAAAAAAAAAATAAAATAAAATAATGGTTAATATTAACAGGGAATTATTAAATAAATAATAATTTAAAATGTCAATAAATAAAGAAATAGATTAGAAACAGACCTGAGCCTATGGTCCCATCTGGTTCCTTTCACTACCTGGCTGGGCACTGGTTGGGTATCAGAGCTTTCATATTGTGAGAGGGAGGGGGCAGTTGTGATTGTGTAATGGGCAACTTGAAACATTTCTGCAGATGTTAATGTTATGTTCGATCAGTTAGCAATCAGGTTGCCTCTGTTTAGCGAGTATCTATGATTCCTATGATTCTCAGTTAATGGCTTGTTTTGAGTTATGTTTATGACATTTTCAACGGGTTTTATTAGGGGATATTATTTCACTTTTCATTGGCAATAAACAATACAATCAATTATTTACTCCCCATCAAAAGGATTGCAAAAGCTATAAAGTTCTGCAACTATTTAGCTATAATTACAACTTTTGCTTTTCTAGTTTAGTTCTTGTTTCCAATAGAGAAAGAAAAAAAAATATAATAAGTTGATTAAGGATAAATAGAATTTGTGTTGCTAAAAATCATTTATTGTTCTTACAAAACTTATCATGATATTAATTTCATTGGTATTTCCTTAACTATCCAAAAAATTAAAATCTTTCAAATATATTATTTCAAATTTTTATTATCAGCATTATTATTAGTAGACTTAAAATATAAGCAATTGCTAGTCGTTTTTGACTACTCCAACATTTACCAGAAAAGCAGCGTTCAAAGCTCCCAATTAATAAAGACTTATTTACATGACAGTAATTAGACCCATTTGGACACACGCAGTTGAGCTTTGGTGCTACACTAAACCTAAAGTCAAAATTGTGCAATTTTTAGCAGGCATTTTTTATTGTTTTCTTAAATACTGTAATTACTCTAAAAATACCATTTGCGCGATTCTAAATACTTTTCGGCCTTATTAAGAAGCACAACTTAGCAAAATTTTCATAAGATAGATGTTATAAATACTGCTTTAAAGTCTAATAGTTAATTCACACATCAGACTCAAAAGATAAGAAACTGGTCTACGTTTCTGACTACAACATTTACCAGACAAGCGTTCAAAGCTCCCAATAAATAAAAACTTATTTATGTGACAGTAGTTAGACGCATTTGGACTTAGGGAGTTGAGCTTTGGGACCCCACTATACCTTCCCATCCTCCTCCTATCCAATGCTTAAAATCCAAAATATTTCATAAAACCCTCAATGCACCTTATTATGTCACAAACTAACTTATCCATAAAGATCTTAATGTTCCATATGTTACTGATTGGGCCCAAACCAAATACCTATCCTTTTATAGTCCCACTGGAATCCACTAGTCACCCAACTCGCCTCACAATCCATTCACGATAATCCGACCTCTTAGCGTAAAAAAAAAATTGGGTGAAACCAAAAGTGTAGCCAAATGCCGCAGAACCTTTCTATTCCAATCCGTTGCAGATATATATGGTAAATAAACGATTTTTTAGAGCAATACATTTCACGGAGTAACACTTGAGGCATCTGATAAGAACATGGCCAAGACACCTTCTAATGTAAAACTATTGAAGTTCTACTAATGAATAGTTCGTTAAATACCATTGTAATCGTTTTCCTCAAATTTACGTGTTGTATATAACGGGTATAGTTGTAAATATCATAGATATTTTTTTTTTTTTTTTTTATTAGAAATTAATATTATTTTGGTTTTAAATTATAAATTGTTATAATGAAGTTATTATGTTTCAGATTCTTTTCTCTGCTGGACCGAAACACGACCTGTGATCATTGGAATATCTAACTTACTATCAATATTGAGAAAGATAATAGTCAGAAGAGTTATTTTACCAGCAAGCTGCGAGAAACCAAAAAATGAGCCGTGGAGATACAAAAGGGAGTAAATCCACTTTTTATCATTTTTAATTTTTTTTAGTTAGCGTCCCCAATAAGGTGGTAAATCGTCCACCCTTCAAAAGTGTATGGTATGAGTGTTTCGAAGTATCATGGGTTCAAACTTGAAGGGTGGACGATTTACCACCTTATTGAGGACGCTAACTAAAAAAAAATTTCGATTTACCCCATTTTGGGTTTCAAAATCGTTCCTTTTAAAAAGGAAAATACCCTTTAGTTGGTAGACTTATAAGAGAACATCCACTGTAAACATCTCAGCATGGAAACGTGTTCTCACCAAAGGTGATCAGAAAAAGTTTGGAGATGTTTCAACAAACTTATTTTGTATAGTTGGTCTATTACGCTTACGTTCGATTGCAAATTCAAAGGAGTGTGACCATAGATGAGGATTTCATAAAAATTGCATACAGAATTCAATAGCAAAGCATGCGTTGTCAGAAATATTAGGTGGTGCCTGACCTGGTTGATGGCCGAAAGCGTTGGGGTGAGGGTCTCAGCATGCACGGTAGAGAAGGTCGTGAGTCCGAATCCAACCTAGGCAGGTTAAAATTTATTTCCTGGTGGACACGGAATAATTCTTGAGTGCCCCACCCTGGATAGAATAGGTTGGTTACCTGTAGGATAACCCGTCCTTCTTGTTCTAGTTTAAATGCGTTAATTCTCATTGCAATTTCTAAAAAAGTCCGTACCCCATGTATTATTACGTCTTTGAATAGTCAATCGAATGTAATTGTAATCGACCAACTTTAAAATACAATGTTGATGAAACCAGTTCTCATTTAAAACGATAAGCTCCATTAAACAACTATACTAAATACCTCCGTAATTTAATTATCGGTTTCAAATGAAAATTTCATTTTCACAATTAAAATAATAAATTTTCCATAAGAATCTTAATATTCTGTTCACAGCAGGGCTGCCGATTGAGGGATAGTTTTCCCCCGAGGAAAAATTTTAGAAGCCTTTGCATTTTTGGGGGTAATTCGGGGGAAATTCGAACTATGATTGAAGGTTACACTTCATCAGCAGGGCTGCCGATTGGGGAGATATTTTCTCCCGTGGGGGAAATTCGAATTGAATTTTTTTATCGATTTGAAGTTTAAATAATCGATTCGACCTAGTAGCGTATAAGATGGCTGTAATAAGTATTCTTTTTTATTTTATAATAATATCTAATTACTAAAGACCGGATTTTCGTGCAGTATAAACCATTGAAACGTGCAACAAAAACTTCAAAACGTGCAAAAACGTGCAATAAAAAAAAATCAAAACGTGCAAAAACGTGCAATAAAAAAAATCAAAACGCGTAAAAAGGTGTACTAAATAAAAAGATTTTGGTTTTTATTTTTTATTAGCACCCAAGTAGACATAAAATAAAGTAAAATATTGAATATAATGAAATTAATAATTTTCCTTTATTTAAACTATATTTTGTATTAAAATATTTAAATAAAAAACACTCTTAGCAACAATAATTATATGCCATAGTAAAACAAAACATAATACAAAATTCTATTTATTACCATCAAGTAGATACATAATATTATGTTTTAAAAGAATATATTTTAAATCTATCTTTTAAATTATAAAATACGAAAACAGCAGGAACATTTTCTAGGACAAGAATCAATTATTTAGACGATATAAACAATTCAATAAGACATAAACAAAATAAAGAAATCAATTTTTTTCGTTACAATTTACTACCATACACTATACATTTCTAAATTTTTTTTCTGTCAAATTATACCTCCTGTCATCGAGGAAATGTTTTTAAAGAGAAAAAGCTCTTTCTACATCAATACTGGGCATTTTTTATAGGAACTTAAAATGTTTGGTGCCACATCTGCATCTGAACGTTTGCCATTTAAAACGTCGTTAAATGTTTGTAAAATTTTAAATCCAAGATTTTTTTCAAATACAGTTTGAAATTTTTCATAAATTAATTTCCCTTTGTCGTTATTTACTTTTTTGAGTGTCTCTTCAACACTTAATACGATACTAATTTGTTCATCTAACGATAGATTTTTGGCCTCTAAAACTCTTTATTGCAACGGGTATTGGGCCAAAATGGGACCTTTTGAATGCCATGCGGACTTAACTGAATTGTTTTTTACAATGTTTTTTTAATTTGGTGAAAACAAGAGCATCTTCTTCCAAATGTTCTATTAGCTCTGCATACCTATCCAAATTTTAGGAATAAAAAAGGGCAGCATCTAAAGAACTAAGGGCTAAATATAAAGAACTGAGAAATACAAACACGGCTACCGGATACAGGGAGGGGTGGGATGTTGAAAAACATAAAAATTCCCAGAAAATGGGGGACTCGAGAATTGAAAACTCCTACGTCAAAATATTAAAACCGGTTTAAAAAAAATGGTTTGTTTTATTTCACTTGTTTTTTATAGTGTTTATTTATATTTTATCCGCTTTGTTGACTGATTTTTTTTTTTTTTTAACAGACAAATTCCAAAATAAAACCTTAAAACGTGCAATTTCATGCAGGAAAACCTTAAAACGTGCTAATTCGTGCATTAACGTCAAAACGTGCAATTTCGTGCAATATAAAACTAGTATAGAAATAACGTAGTTTTCATGATTCGAATTTCTATCCAAGTTTTAATGAATTTGGAGTTTGCAAAAAAAAGATGCAATTACACGAAAATCCGGTCTTTACTAATTACATAAATTACATTAAATATACGAAGAGTATCCTAATTTATAATTAAAACATAAAGATATTTATGAACTTAATGCCTCATTATCGAAGTTAATAAGCAACATAACTCATTTGTCATTTGGGGGAAATTGGGGATGTTTTGAAACGGTTGGGGGGAAATTGGGGACGTTTTGCTTTGACGTGGGGGAAAAATGTTATTTAAAAATCGACAGCACTGGTTCACAGCTGATTAAAGAAATAAATGGATGAATGTTCTATATTATGAAATTTATAAATTTTATCAACCAGCCTAGTAGCATTAAAGCTATCTAAATTTCTAGGTTGAACGTTTTTTTCTTCCAAATTTTATATTTCAGGTTGATAAATACCAACACAGTTTGAACAATACTGCTTTGCCGATGTTTCAACCTATGTAGTATGTCTTCTCAAGATTTATAAAACAGATATGACCTTAACCTCATTACATCTTTTATTTTTTATTTTAGTATGCCAATGCTTTCATTGTAATGCTCCTTACTGTTATTATTATACAACTCTCCTATTTATTACTGCTCGTTGCAATAAATTCTATTTATACTAGGATCCTATTTTATATTCATAATTCACATTTTCACTTGTACCGATAATCGTTTCTCCAACTTCAGTCCGCGGAACTGAAAGCGGTTCTGTCGGATACTCGTGAAGAGAAAGTGCTGAGTTGAAGAAATTGGTCCCCGGCGAAGAGTACTTAAGTCGGTCTTTATTGAACTGTCACTGTGCTATCGAAAAGAAGAAGACAACCAGATCTCTTACAGTATATATCTTCTTTTGGACCTTCCATCCCCTTTGTCTGATATTGAAATATGTTCTTTCCGAATATAATTACACAATAGTTTTGATTTATAATGAATTTTTATTTGTTTTTTACAAACCTTTTTTTTTTTTTTTTTTTTAATTTATTTTTAATTATGGCCCTTCATACCTGCCAGTTATCTTTTATATCCAGGGGTGTGAACTTAAAAAAAAATGAAAACAAATATAATGAAACTTATCATATTAAAACATTTTAGAATGATACCTGGGTTAGTTTA
Organism: Euschistus heros; assembly: GCA_003667255.2. NCBI lineage: Eukaryota > Metazoa > Arthropoda > Insecta > Hemiptera > Pentatomidae > Euschistus > Euschistus heros. The sequence continues at coordinate 629,035 of RCWM02000137.1, forward strand.
TCCTTACATTACAATCAAAACTAATAATAAATAATATTACAAATTTCTAAATAATAAAATATATCCATAGATGTGAATAACCCCAAATTATGAAATTTTCGGCAGGCATTTTTGATTGTTTTTCTAAATACTGTAATTACTCAAAAAATACCATTTAAATACTTTTAGACATTATTAAGAAGCACATATTAACAAGTTTTTCATAAAGTAGATATTATAAATACTGCTTTGAAGTTAATTCGCAGACCAGACTCTAAAGAAAAAAACTGCTCGTCGTTTCTGACTACTCCAACATTTACTTATCAAGCGTTCAAATCTCCCAACAAATTACGAAAGATGTTTTTACATGGCAGTTATTAGGCCCATTTGGACATGGATCCACTAAACCTTCCAATTCTTCTCGTATCCAATCCTTAAACTCCAAAAATCCTTCTAAAATCCTCAAAACTCCTCATGTCACAAAAAAACCTCGTCCTTAAAGATCATAATGTTTCATTTCTTTCTGATTTGGCCCAAACCGGATAGCTATCCTTTTACAGCAAACTCCATACCCATTCGAATCCACTTGTCTCCCAACTTGCCTCACACTCAGTTCCCGATAATCCTCCGAGGCGTTTGAGAGGAAGATGGACAAGAGACCTTCTAATGTAGAACATTTATTGAAATGCTATAAGTGAAGAGTTCTTTACATGTTATTGAAATGTCATTGTAATAATTTCCTCAAATTTACTTGTTGTATATAATGTATACAGTTGTATATATATTAATAAATAGTTTTCAAAAAAGATTACACATATTTAACTCATTTTCAAGGTAATTAATTCCGACAACCACCAGTAGAACTCCAAACAATAATTCATTTTAACTCGGTTATTGTCTATGTACTTTTTTTTTTTTTAATTCTATTTTTATAAATTTGAATTACGGCATCAGGTAGAACATATATCGATCCCAAATATTAGCTTACTCCCAATTTTGAAAATGTATTCAGGAAACATATGTTTTGATTTGTTTATACAAATTTAAAAAAATATTTTTAGATCCTTTAGATAATAAGTAGAAGGGTTATCACTTACTTCAAATTTAAAATAAAGTACCTACCACTTGTCATAAAAAAAAAAATTATAATAATAGATATAGTAGTTATTTTTCAGAACTGAACATGTCCACTGGATTTTTTTTTTCTGATAAACCTTGCGAGCTGCACACATTACTATACATTTTTTTTCGTAAGTAGACATCAACCAAAGAAACAAATAACATAATTCTTTTGGATTTAACAGCAGGGGGAGGATTTGAGTAAGCGTTTTTTTAAAGGATTTTCTAAAGTATACATGTTCTTTTTTAAAAGATAATTCCTCATATGAAGTTAATTAAAATTCAAGAGTCTCGTTGAAATTAAATTTTCTTATTAGTCCAGTAAAATAAGGGTTTGCCGAAGAAAAAACTGCGGAACTTTTATTCTCAACGAATCTTTATGTTTTTTGGGGTGCTGAATCCGAATCTGAAGTTTGCTACCACGGCAACCATCGGCTTCATATTCAAAATTGCAAAAAACCGCCAAAAAAAAACCCGTTATTTTTTTTATTTTTTTTATATATAACACAATAACGAAGTTTTTTTCGAAGAAAGTCTTCAAATATTAATTGTAGCTGGAACTAGTACCTACATAATCAAAAAAAGAAATACTTTTATATAAGCACCGTGAAATACCCACACCAGTCTACTGATCATGTCATAATTTACATATTTTGCCAAAACATACACATTTAGCGTGCTAGCTTGGGTGGTTTATAGGGTTTAATATAATTTACATATATAGCATTTGATAGCGAATTTAATCAGCTTTGAGATAGAAAAAAGAAATTTGGGATCGAACAAATATTTGAGGAGTTAGAGCGACAAATGTACCAAAAAACACTTGGATTTTACAACAGTACGTTTTTATTAGCGGGCTGGCATGTACATTTTACGGGGTTTGATTAAAACTTCATTTATATACTCTTATAGTAAATTTAATCAGCTTTAAGATGAAAAAAAGTAATGTTGTATCGGACTAATAGTTTCAGAGTTATAGCCAAAAGAGTGCGACAAACGTGTTTTCGCGGAGCTGTGGGACTGACGGCTAGTTGGCCAATTTCTTCATTTTTTCCTAATAACGTAAATTCGCGAAAAATGGTCCGATTTCGGAGTTCTTTTTTTCATTATGTAGGTACTAGTTCCAGCTACAATTAATATTTGAAGACTTTCTTCGAAAAAAGCTTCGTTATCGTGTTATAGATAAAAAAAAAAAAAAAAATAACGGGGTTTTTTTTTGGCGTTTTTTTGCAATTTTGAATATGAACCCGATGGTTGCCGTGGTAGCAAACTTCAGATTCGGATTCAGCACCCCAAAAAACATAAAGATCCGTTGAGAATAAAAGTTCCGCAGTTTTTTCTTGAAAACGGCCTTTTGGAGCCTTGTTTTACTGTACTATATATCAATTTCGAATATACGTTATATGCAGAGAAAAAGAAAAACCAATATAAACAATAAAAAAAAATAATAAAAAAAATAAACAATATAAAATGATATATGATTTTTTTTTCAAAAATAATAAAAAAAAGTAAAATTTGAGATCTCAAATTAAATAATACAATTTTATAGTTCTAATAAATTCTATGCAAATGTATATCAAGTTTTCACTGTCACCTTACAGAGCACATGAAGTACATTGTTTCCTCTACCTCTCGATACTTCTCGATGTGTCAAACATAAAATATTTTTATTGATAGTCTTCTTTTATTAAGAAATAGTGTAATCAGTTCAATAGTTTTATCAAAATTGCTACAAAACATACTTTAATATTAATGGTTGCTATTTCAAGGAAATTTCATTTAACATATTTTTCACAGTTCGATGATATGTACTGTTTAAAGTTACATTAGTAATAAAATTATAAAAATTAATTATTTATGACCTGTTAAAAATAAAATGTTATTAAATTTGATCAATTTTCTATTATTTCCACAGACAAATATGAAAAAAGAACACTTTATTGTTCATAATGCTAAGCACCTGCCTTCAGGCCAACGTCCTGTTTCTATTGGCAGCATTGTTTTGTACTCAGTGAAATACAAAGAATTCTTTTAGCGTTTGTTTAAGAACTTATAAATCATTGTGGTAGACCTGCTCAACATTAGAGAAATATAGGGAGTGTTGTATTGTTGATAAATTCTGTAAATGCCTAATAATTTTTAATAAAAGGTTGTTTCCTGTTTTTTATTTATTTTTTTTTTTAAGAAAGAACAAAATAAGGTATTTATATATTATTAAATATCTATGCTTTATTATGGCTTTTGGTTAACATTTTGGACTTCGTGTTTTTTTAGAAAAAAAGTAATAATGTAAACTCTATAAAAGTATTTTGAGGATAGAATCGTTTGGAATAGATATAAGAAATCCTTCAAATGTTCCATAAAGGATCAAGGTATTATATCCGTTTGAAAATAGACCCAACATAAAAATTTACATATGGTGTGTTTTTATCCGTCTTATGCGCGCAAACCAGTCTCTTTTCAGCGTGCTAATGTTCTTCTATATAGATCATATATCTTTGGGTGCTAGAAAAAATGTACTATAATATAAAATATTTTCTTCCATTTATTTTTTAGATCTCAATCTATAAACAGATTTTACAAGTGGCATTTCACTGGCCACCGCCAAGAGTACTTTCTTGTTTTTTTAATGCAAGGATAGGCAGGGTGGAACGGGGTAATTAACACAATTGTAATGTTCATGACAGGTAAGCGCAATTAAGATTTCTGGACATCAAAACGTTTTATTCAGTACTTCCACAACTTTAGATTTATTTTATTCATTTATTTTTTATTTTATTTATTTATTTTTTTGGTCTCTTTATTGAAAATAAATTACATAAAGCCGAACCAGTCTAATAATAACTTAGGCACAAGTCTGGATACACCTTTAGATATTTGCACTTGATAAAAGGTAAAAACCAAAGATATTTTATATAAGAATTACATTCAGCCAACTGCAATGTGCTTAATATTAGTTTCTTGATTATAGCCTCTTTTCTTTCAGCTTTATTTTTAGTCTCTTTCTATTCCTTCTTAAGATATATTTCTGCTTTGTTGTGAGATTCTGTTATTATTTACCTTTTTCACAACAAAAATTCTTTATATTAAACCTACCTTGACGGATCATCAAATGACTCTTTTCAGACTTTTTTGAAGAAGTTCTTGGAAACAGCATTCAGTGGTCTGATTTTTGACTTAACTACATTTATTAAAAATATATATCAAAAGGGTTTTTTCAATATCCACTCCTCTCTTATTATAGTAATGTTATCAAGAAATCGTGGTAGAAATATATACACATGAAATAGATTTATTAGGTGTAGTGAGTTATTATTAATGTATTACTTTCCGATGCCCAAATCCTGCAATTTCAAATCATTTCATTGCAGCTCCGGAATAAAAAATATTGAGGCTCAAAATAAAGAATTCGAAAACAGATGAGACTAACATTCAGGACAAGAAACTGTTGTATGAAACCAATAAAAAAGTGTGTAATAAATACATCGAAATAGTCTCAAAGTATCCGACCATGTTAATAATAACTTTAGTTATTCAATGAAATTATGCAGCCACTAAACCTTGATGTAAGAAAAGTAATGCATTGTACTAGGATGTTCAAAATGTAGGAAATCGCATGCGCTATTCAAAAACTGCAATGAAAATGGTGGAAACAGTTCTCAACTACTTGAGTAATGATATCGAAGCATGACTCTCAACCCTGCCCCACCAGAAATACCTTTTTCTCGATTGTTCCCTTCTATCGACTTATTTCAATGTTTTCGTCGTTTCTTATGAAGTGGTAATGTTACTCTGCTTTATTCCTCACCCTAGAGTGGAAAACACATTTTATTCCACTTAATGTTATCTCTTAACCACCTCTATTCTCAACACTCTCGGTGTTTAATAAAATCAAGGAATCGATAATAATTTCTTATAAATTGTCACTTTGTGATTATCTGTAAACATGAAGTAAACAATAAACCATCTTCACAAAGTTATTACATTCAAGTCTTATTTATCTTAACTCCTCTAAAATAACACATTGTGGTTTGTTCTTTAGCTATGAGGATAATAAAGATTTCTTGCTCTTTGTCAGTTCTACCACCATCACAGTGTTTATAATTATTATTTTATTAAATATTCAGCTATATTAAAATTTAGTATTAGTTTTTTAATACAGAAAAGTATTGAAAATCTATGGAAATTAAAAATATAACGGTATATGGGAAAAAAGTTATTTCTGTGTTAAATTCAATACTATGGAGTAGAAGTATCATACCCAAAACCAAACGAAATATATTTAAAAGTACTGTATTGAGTATGGCATAAGGACCGGAGTTATGGTCAATTCTCGGAAGAAAAAAAAAAATTGCCATTGAAAATGGCATTGATGCCAAGCTACGGGAATCTCAGGGAGGAAGAAAATACAAAACGAAAAAAAATAGAGAAAAAGTGAAGGTGCGCTTGAATATCCTAGAAGAGGTGAAAAAAAAATTACCTTAGCTGCTACGGATATTTGAAAAGAATGTCAAATGGAAGACTACTAATGAAAGTACATTCGTGGAGAATACAAGGGAGACGGAAACGAGGCAGATCAAGGTAAATATGGAAGGAGGAAATAGTAGAATATATGATGGGACGAGGCCTAAGAGATGAATGGACATTAGATAGAAGAATACGGGGGAGGGCTTTAAAAACTTGGGCTAAGGATAGCTAATTTTGGAGAATCCTAATATTATTAATAATGTAGTGTTACCTATGTGTAATTAGATCAATGTCATTAAATATGCTCTCACAATAATTCGATTTCCAGCGCTAAGGTTATAAGAAAGTCGTATCCCTGAATGTGAAACTCGAAATGAAAGAGCGAAATTGATATGTGGGTGCTGTGAGGATTTGACAATTTCAGTGGATTCGTACCTCAACATCGTTACTTCCATGTATTAAAAGGTTGCTCTTGTGCTAGGATTCACCTTAGAGCAGTAAAATTATAGGGGGTACCCCTTTCCATCCAACTACCCCGTTCCGTCCCACGTTTTTCCACTCTTGGGACGTGACTAACCGACGTGTATGGGACCGAGAAAGATAACCAAATCCATACTAATCGAGACCCCAAAAAAGTAAGTGAAATACATAAGAAAAAATATCTAAGGACTATTGATGTAATACGAATATCTATTCAATTACAAATAAAGTTATGTATGCAATAGAAATAAGAAAATACTAAATCACATAAAAATACTAGATAACATGACATTCTTAAAACAGCCGACCCTTTGCATAACTAAAATCCGGAAGGATCTCAAGAAAGCCAACACAAAAGAAACCGACATCACAGACAGAAACATCTTCAGGAACAAAGTGGACAAGTGACAGATAACGCCAGATCAGGCAAACAGAGGCAACGCAGATCAAAATGGTCTGAAGAACGAAAGCAAGCATTCGCTAAACGAATGCGGCGTTATGGGGCGAACAAAAAGAACAAGAAAAAAACTGATTCATCCTGCTTATCGCCCTCCACTAAAGGATAATTCGCTAATAATAATAATATGCATAAGTAATATTGTTACATATGTCAATCAAAAAGCTGATGAATAAAAAAAAATCATACTTTTTCTTTTGTTTACCGACATTCTATCTGCAGCTGCACGATCTCTCCATTGTCTAAAAGCCATCAAATCAAGCAATGTTGATTCAGTTCTGCCTTTGAGATATTGAAGTGTCTTATCCATCCAAGCATACCCCTCTTAATGAGAATGTGTTAATAACTATTAGTTTCTTAGTTGACAGTCCTGCACACTCTCCAGCCTTCCCGTAATTATTCTCTTACCAAGATAGATTAATTCCTTGGCTGTCGAATTTTTGTGGAAATAATAATACATAGTAAAATGAAGAAAAAGAATATAAGGCTCGATTGACATATCTTCCAATTCCTTAGTTAAATTTCGAAATTGACATTTGAAACACACGCTTAAGCTCTTCTGTTCTTAATACCATATCATTGTTATATTTGGTTAAAACTTTTAACTGTACAAAATCTCTATGGAATCGTATTATTTTGTAGTCTGCAATGATACTACATTTTCTTCTTACAGATCCCGACTCTTTCCGATCTTCTATCACTCCACGTGTCTTATATTCCTTTCCAGAATCCATATGAAATTTACAAATGATTACCAAATTTCATTTTCATATTTTATTTTTATGTACTAACAGCTGTACTTAAATGGAGAGAAATATTATTATTTAATTTTTAATATTATTTATTTTTCATCTCATAAGCATAGTTATTTTTCTTTGTATAGATGGATGATTTCGATCTCAATATTTGTTGCATCAGTTCATATTTGCCTAAATGATCAGACGTTTAAGATCGTTAAAATTTTATTAAAATTTACTGATATACTTAATTTAACGGCTTGATCCATTCTACATTTGTCATAAATCTTAGGCTTTATTAAAGTAATAATGTTGAAAAATATGACAACTTTACTCACTATTTTTAATCGAAGAAGTTCCCATAATCTCGTGGCAAATGGTACAAAGCATTTCACCAATGAGCTTCAGGTTTTCAAAAATTAACAAAATAGTCATCATAATTGAAAGAAAACATTGTAAGCGAAAGTAAACTGCAATGTTTAAACTTACACGACTTCTATGCTCATCACATGTAGAATTACGACCGTTGACCAACAATGTGCAATAAGGACCAACTATTCTAATTTACATCTGTTCAATAAATTCTGTATGCTTGCAAATTAATTTAGAACATTAAAAACAAACGTAATTGTTTGAAAAACATAATTTAATAAATATTAACAAGACATAGTGGCTTATTTCTTGTGGCTTAAACATGTTTTTGAATTCGAAATGGAACTAAATGAGTTGTTTTTTTTTGCGATTTCGATATTTTGAATTTAAGATAAAAGTGTCTATATGGAACTTTCCTATATATTTGTCAATAAATGAACCTAATTACATCGATTTCGATTTCATGTCTTAAAGGAGAGTATATGAGTTACCTCTTTTTTTCTTTACTGCGAGTCCACGTTCTACAAAATGATCTGACAAAGTGGTGAGACTAAAGAATGTCAAGGTGTATCCGGAACAAACAAATGAGCAAATGGAGAGAATAGAGAGAGAGAGAGAGAAGGACCACCAAGATAAAGAAAAATTCTGGAAATGGTGAGAGGCAATAAGGTTCTTATGATGTATAGAAAGAGGCAGTGAGAGATCGACGGAGAAACGAAGGAGGAAGATTGGAAAGAAGATACCCATATCCTTCTTAGGAAGGAGGAATAAGACTAAAATCCAAGAAATAATTGGCCTGAATTGATTTAATAAGGTAAATAAATACATATTTGGGAGCGGAAAAGCTCAATGACAATACTGAACACATTGTTCCGGGGCCCGGCTTCGAGCCCAACTGTAGGCGGAAAATTTAATTTCAGTTTCTTCGGTCATTTTACTCCAATTTATGCTTGATATATACTTAAAAATAGAAACATAAAGACTAAACTTTATTCGAAAAGAACAAAAAAAATGTTGATAAGTGAAGACTATATTCACCTGAAGGATGCCATAAGAAAAGCTGATGGTCTGGTATCTGGGTAAGATGCTAGTGATTTACTGGAGGACTGTTAAAATAAAAAAAAAATAACTTTTGCAAATTGTAAAATTTACTTATTCTATTATTTTAAGAATGGAATTCTTTAAGTTTATTTAAGTAATAGTAATCATCAACGTTAAGCTTAACTTTTAATAATTTAAGTTGTCCTTGATCCTAATGATATTAATCCGTAGCGGAGCACGGGTACTTTCAGCTATATGTGTATAAACAATTTTATAGAAAAATTTTATTGGCTTTAATTTTTATTTGAAATATGTTTTTCTAGAGTCCACCGTTAGCTCACAAGGGGTGGGGACGTCTAGTATGTTAGTCTTCAAACTACTTCTGACGAAGCCCTGAAGTAAAAAATAATCGCATATTTCATGCTTTCTACAATATGGTTATTGACTGGACTAAAACAATAATTCCTTACCAAGTAATGAACCCAAGACCCTTCACGGGGTTATAGCAGTACATTTTCTTATTTTTTAAAAATAAAATGTATACCTACAGTAAAAATAATAAAAATATTGTAATAATAATAATAATACAAAATAAATTATTAAATAATAAAAAAAATTGATCTACATAATATGCATTTCGGCATTTAAATAATATGTCAATGCATAATTAATTTTTTATTAAAACAGTTGTTGTGAGATAACATAAAGCAACAATTATTTTAGGCCAACATTTGAAAGATTTTAGTCTCGATAGTTTTAAATAAAGAAAAACTAACAATTTAGTTTAGAGTTTTCATTTCGGATGTAAGAGATGATACTGGATATTTAATCAAACTTTATTTTATTATAAAATGGAGGGATAATTTATGAATAATCAACATTTGTCTCATTTAAAGAAAAGTGGTACATCTTACATTTAACAAATTATACCGATGTGTTTTAACCATGGATCGAAAATAACACTTGACCTTTATCGATACAATTAAAAATTTAACTTATAACTCTTTTGTAAAAAGGAATAATTGTTTCGGTCATTAGTTTTAACCCGTAACACATTTGTAAAATTTTTAAAATTTATTTATCTTAAAAAATTATAGATATTCACATAACAGAACTTCATTGAAAAATTGTCCATATTAATTAAACTTACTCTTAGATATAAATACGAATACTTGATAAATATTTATTAAGATTCACAAGGAAAATAGCAGAATTGTTTATTGTTTGCGTTTAAATAATAAAACTTCCATCCATTTAAGTTGATTTCAATTTTCTCCCAAGTTGCTTTTAGTGAACATTAAATGTCATTTTTCCACAACAAATTAGACATAATTTCTCATCTGTGAAAAAAACATTGATCCTTATATATTATATATCTTGGTGATGAGGTTCATGATCCCATTAATGACACTTCAAGGACAAAATTTAATAGTTTTAAAAACATTACTTTTTTCGATGGTTCAACAGGAACAGGATTCGAAGTACGTCGTATGAAAGAAGAGCTGGGGAAATCGGTACCACATCCAATCCCAAATGACCTAACAACCCTGCTGAGAACGAGGAAGGGTATGTTTTTATGCCTTGCTTTCACATGAGGTATAATTTGAAAAAAAATCTTCTGCAATTATTTCGTTGCTATTATGCAGGGCACAAAATTTTATCTAAATTATATCATTAAGAATAAAAACATGCTCTGGCATTTGATAATGCTTTATTTACATTTTTCCAATTTAAAAATTGATGTTCCGAACTTACACCATTTAAATGATTATTTAGTTTTATAAAATAATGAATAGGTTTTAAATTTTAAATTTGTTCTTAAAACAGTAGGGGAGATAATCTATGTCATATATATATAAGAGGGTGAAACTAGATCACAAATGGAGGAAAATGCCGTAGACCTTATCAAAGAATTTTTTGAGGAAACAACGTTTTTTTGCCATAAAAGTTGTAATATCTCAACTTTGTTTAAACATTTTTCAAATTTTGAACACACCATAGGATTAAGCATTAAATTTCCTATAAAAGCAGAGTACATGTAACCTTGAATTTTACAACCTTGGTATCTAAAGAACAGATTGATCTTCATCTTATTTAGGGAAGTTACAATGTCTTTTAATACTTCAACGCTCACCGTTATTCGAAAAAACTATCAACAAAACGTCAAATCTCACAAAAACGTTTTATCAATTTAGTCAGCTTTCATGCGGTGTGATCAAATTAATGATTCCGTATCGATTTCATGAAGATATTTATTTTTAAAAACGAAAAAACATGGTGTTCTCATGTGACATACAAATCAGTTACTTGTGTAAATAAAACATTACGACAATCCCTTAATGGAAATGAGCATTTTTAACATTGTAAACTCTTCATTAGAATAAAAAAAATATTGTTTAATTGAAAATAAAGGAAAACTGTCAATAAACTGACACCAGATCACAGGATCTTATGTTATTACATTTATTTATTTATTATTATTATTTAGGATTTATTTTATTAGATTTTCAATGTAAGCTTTAATACCCAATGATAATGAATATAGACCTCAATTTTGCCGTTAGCTTTTGAATGCAGATAATATTGAAGAATACTACTTTTTGAGGTGAATTTATGGATAGAAGAGTATGTTTTTACAGGGGAAGGCATTTATACCGATCCATGTATATTGTTGGTTTATATTTATATTACTTTCGAATAATGTCAAGTGCCATTTTCCAACACCATGGTGCTCCTCTATATTATTCGTTTCTCCATGAGATCAAAACAGAAACATTACTTTTAACATATTCGAAGGCTGATTAAATTTGAAAGTTTTTTAAATTTAAACAGACTCACTGTAAAAACAGACTCATCTATCCATAAAATTCTCCTCAAAAAGTCGTATTCTTCAATATCATCTGGATTCAGAAGCTAATGGCATAATTGAGGTCTATGTTTATTATCATTGGGTTTTAAACCTTACATTGAAAATCTCATAAAATAAATCCTAAATAATAATAATTAATGAATAAATGTAAGAACATAAGATCCCTTGATCTGGTGTCGCTTTATTGACAGTTTTCCTTTATTTTCTATTAAACAATCACTGTTTTCTTTGATTTTTATTGCAATGAAAAGTTTATTATGTTTAAAATGCATATTTCCATTAAGGGATTGTTATAATGTTTTATTTACACAAGTAACTGATTTGTATGCCAAATGAGAACAGCATGTTTTTTTTCGGTTTCAAATATAAATTTCTCCATAAAATTAGAACAGAAACATTACTTTTAACATATCATTCGAAAGTTTATTAAATTTGCAAGTTTATGTGAGATTTGCAGTTTTATGGATGGCTTTTTTTCGAGAAACGGTGAGCGTAGAAGTAATATAAGACATTGTAACTTCCCTAAATAAGGTGAAGATCAAGCTGTTCTTTAGATCCCTAGTTTGTAAAATTCAAGGTTACAGGTACTCTGTTATTATAGGAAATTTAATGCTAAATCTGAAAATGTGGTCAAAGTTTGAAAAATATTTAAACAAAATATTTAAGGGGATATTACAGCTTTTATGGTAAAAAACGTGGTTTCTTCAAAAAAGTCTTTGATTTATCGTATATCTGCAATGGATTGGAATAGAAAGGTGAGGTCTGTGGCATTTTTCTACATTTTTGATCTAGTTTCACCCAATATTTTTTTTTACACTAAGAGGTACTTACCCTGTAAAGAGAGAATTTAATTTATTTATTACACAAGGTGAGAAGCACTAAAATCCTAGAAACATTGTCTAATAATTATGAATCTTGAATAGGTTTCTGTAGTTCCCAAAATATCTAGCTGCTATTGAAATGTAATAAATCATCTATTTAATATATTCCTCCAAAATATTGTTCGAAGTATTGGATGTCGTATATTTTTTGATAATTATCAACATCAGCAACAAAAATGAATCGGAGGGTACATTGAAACCTTGGTTGATCGAGTGTCTTTTGTTGACCAAACACCCCAACAATATTTTCCCTTCAATGATGGTGTTTTTTTTTTCCTTGAACTTTATCAGAACCCATTTTACAGTACAGCATGTCTTGTTCGTGTGGTTATTTCTTCATTCACGCTCATCATTTCAATAGCGATTTCCTATGATTTCTTATAGAATGTAGGATGTTTCATAAAAAAGGAAATTATAGCGAATTCATTTAATGGAGACTGTAAAACAACGAAATCAGAGTAAACGGATGAAGACGATTAATAATAAAAGCAATAAACGCAATTCTGCCATCCATTCTGATGAGCTACCATTATGAGAGATGAATTAAGAAATAAACTTAATTTCTACTTTTCCACATTGCAGTAACCCTGTAATGAGTGCATATATTTCTAGGCGTCCCATCATTCGACATAACGCGTATTATCATATATATATTTATACAAGCATGTTTAAATATATATATCCTCTTCCAGAGTAACCCTATATCGAATTAATAAAGTCGTTTATTAAAAAAGTGAGCACACCCCATGCAAGCTTTGCTCATTACAAAATTATCTACATTTAATGTATTACATCATTGCCAATTACTACAAAAATGCATGGGAAACAAAAAAAAAAGAATTAGAAAAAGAAAGCTAAATCAATAAAACGATAAATATAAATAAAATAAAATGATGCAGTTGATTGAAATTCGTCATTTTTAGGTTACCATGGAAATAACCAGTTGGTATTTTCAAACGACTATTTCTGGCATGGTGTTGGTTCTTGTCGATTGTTTAACATCATTAATTGGTAAGTACAAATTGTAATTTTTTTTTAGGGGATCTGACAGAGTCGTAGAAAATATTCTGAAGTATTTTACAACGCATTGAATATCATAGATTTCCAAATACAACTATAGAAAAATTATATGTTTAGGAAAAAAAGGCAAGAAAAATATAACTCACTTTCCACCAATGTTTTATTGGCGTTGATTTATAAGAGACAAAGTTAAAACACGCAGAATGTATAACAAATCACTAAAGTATTTTGTAGACCCCTCAGAAAAAAATAATGGAAGTTGATTTAAATGAGTTCACTGCCGGCGCAAATAGACAATACGTTTATTTAAAGTAGAATGAATGAAATACAGGCGTTTTTCTTGTCATATTCAACTTATTATTATTTTCTAAGTGAGGAGAAAAATTAGTCAACTTCCTAGTTCTACTATTATGATAGAACACAAATATGGGTCATCAAATGAAAGAATTTTTTTTTTTTTTTTTTTTTTTACAAATATCAAAAGCAGAAAATATGTTTAAAAGATTCAAAAAAAGAAAAAAAACAAAACATATCTTTGTTTTTATCAGCCTTCTTTTCTAGTTCCCATGGTATTTCGAACACTTGGACCCAATCATCAAGCCGTCACAGTCTCGCCGACAAATGAAAAAATCATCTCACGACTCGTTCGAAAAAGCTGAACTGCAGAATCGACGGAACTCTCTCTATCGATGTGAAAGTAAAAAGCGAATCTGATCATTGAGGGACCAATTATCTTCATTCCAGCAACCTGAGCACACCTTCACTCAAGGTCGACAACATATCCAGCAAATAACTGTTCTGCAATTAATGTAGGACTGGTCTGGAGTCTGAAGTGAACAGTTTGATCTCAAATAAACAGTGCATAAAACTCTTTCGGTTACTTCAGTTCGTGGTCGCATTAACTGCATGAAGAATTTCGTTCCCCCGCTAGTTAAATTGACATTTTGCAGTGTCCCAAAATGTTCGCCTGAGCTCATGTTTATTGTAGGTCGTTCCACCTTCGATTGAATATCATTTCTTTTTTACTCATCACCATTACTTTCCATCAATACCTTCGTATCAGAGGATAGACCTGCATATAGTAGGTCTTAATAAATCTATAATATAATTCTATAATCATCATTCATACGTAGTGTATATATTATTTCGGCCCAAAACCGCTCTTTGCCAATTCCTTACTCCGAGGTTCTTTAGATCCGTGTGAACATTGACGCCTTAGGCGTAGCTTCTGCGCAATGAGGGCCCTCACTCACTCACTCTCTCTCTCTCTCTCTCTCTCTCTCTCTCTCTCTCTCTCTCTCTCTCTCTCTCTCTCTCTCTCTCTCTCTCTCTCTCTCTCTCTCTCTCTCTCTCTCTCTCTCTCTCTCTCTCCTCTCTCTCTCTCTTACTCCCTCTTCCCATCATCGGGATGTCCACTCATGATAGTTTTCTTCCACTCATCCCATCCTCTGAACATGTCCCAGCCATCTAGTTCTTCATTACTTGTATGTTTCCACTGGATCAGGAGTTCTCTACAAGACTCCTTTTTTTCATTTTTTATATTTTTATTGTTATTTACAACTGTATAATGATATTGAGTATCTGTATAATATTCAGTAAATGTGTGGGAAAATGAATATAACACGACAGTAACTTGTAAAGCAACCACCCATTGGTGGCACTTTAATAAAAGTTCTATATTAGAAGGTCTCGAGGACATCTTCTTTTTAGAAGCTTCTGAGTATTAACAGGAATAGAATGTGAAGCAAGGTGGGAGACTAGTGGTTATGGAGTTTAATATGAAAGGATTTGTATCTTGATTGGGCTAAATCAGCAACATATGGAACATTAAGATCTTTATGGATAAGTTTTTTTGTGCCAAACTAAGGAACATTGAGGATTTTTCGAAGGATTTTGGATTGTAATTCGAGAAGAATTAGAAGATATAGTTGAGCCCCAGAGCCCAACTCCGTATGTCCAAAGAGGTCTGATAACTGCCATGTAAATGAGTCTTTTGTAGTTAATTGGGAGTTTCTAACGTTTGTCTAGTAAATGTTGAAGAAATCAAAAACGGCGAGCAGTTTCCTGTCGTTTTAGTCTTGTATGAGGATTCCTGGTTAAACGTTTGTCCAAGTGGAGTCCTAGGTAGCGGATCTGTTCAACAGGGATCAGTGAGATATTCTACAAGACTCTTAAGCTCTTTTAAGAGCTATAACAAGGTGTTAGAGAATAATAACACTTTTAACAGAAAAATATTTCTAATATGCATGTTATTTTATTTCTAATTTCTGTTTATTTTTTATTGATTGAAAAAAAAAAATCGTAATATTTTTATCGTTTAACATTAATCGTGAGTCACACCCTTGGCAGTCTTGGAGAACTTCCAGCAACTTATTGCAGTAAAGATTAAAGGAATATGTGCAACCAGTGAGAAATATATTTTTAATTATCAAAAGTATATAGAAAATTAGGAATCCATTATTATTGGTTATTATTGTATGCGCATATATATTTAATTTATCTATCGTTTGGTGATGCTTTTATCCGTATTTATTCATTGCGGTTTAGTTCGTATACTGATGTGAACTTTTCTGATAAGGTTCTATTTTAGGATTGATGAACTAATTGCCACTTCTATTAGGATTATTTTATTAGAATTCTAGTTTCATAAACATTTATCTTTTGTCAGAACTGAATAGTATTTTAATAGAATAATTCTAATAGAAGTGGCAATTAATTCTTCAATCCTAATTTTATTGATCCTTCTATGCCTACCTCAAGAGGTTCTACTTTGTCTTTAGGTGAAAAAATACAGATAAATACGAAAATAACTATAAGGTATTAGCACAATATAATTAAAGTAGTAGTTGTTATATACGACTCACATTTTTTTCGTGCATACAAAGTTTTTTATTTGTTAAAAGGAATACAACGTTGGAAAGCTTGATCTTTAAGCTATTTTTCAATACAATCACCATTTTTGCACACGCAGTTTTGCTGACAAGTAATCCACATTGTCCTCATCCCTACAGCCCTGATTTATCCTCCAATGATTTCCACTTATTCTCAAAATTAAAGGATCATCTTCGTGGCCAACGATTCGAAACGGACAAGGAGTTGCAAGAACTTAACCAGTTTCTCAACAGGCTGGTGGCGTACTTCTGTGGGGAGGGTCTGCAAAAGTAGATAACTCGTCAGCACAAATGTGTAGTAAAATAATCAAACATTCTTTTGATACATAGATTCACGAAGCAATTTTATTAGTAGATTGTTTATTTCTTTAATTACCTTCATTCTACACTTCATCGATCCGCCCGTCCGTCCACAAATTTCTCCCTGATTGGGAAATGCAATAAATCATGGATACGTCTATCTATAATCTACTGGTTTTCCCAATTAAAATTTGAAAATTGAACTGCTCTTCGACGGTAGGTCCTAGCAACAAATGTTAAATAACATAAATATTTTCTATGATTCCATGATGTGGAAACTGTCAAATTGTTTATCCGAATACCAACAAAGCTAGAGCGTGTCAAAATGTTACATTTTTGAGGGTGAAAAAACATTACACCAAAGAAGTTTAGATCCCCAGCCAAAAGGAATATCAATGTCAAAAAATAGCGACTATGTTGAAAAATAGGTCAGGCCTTCAAACAGTATATTTCATTTTTCATAAAAAAAAATTCCTAACGCCAGAAAAAATGTGGGAACCTTATTTTTCAAACGATCCTTGTATCATTATGAAAACTTGAGATATTCCCCAAATGGGGTAGCTGGTTCTGTTATGATGGAGAGTGAGAAATTCTGATATTTCGACACAAAAAGTAATTAGAGTTAGGTTGGGATATCATAATTATAATAAATTACTTAATTATTAATTGTTGTTCTATAATTAAAAAGTTAAATTATTTTATACTATATTATTATGAATAACTTATTAGTACCGTAAAGCGGCGTGATTTTGCACTACTTTTGTTGAACTTCATTCTTTAACTAACTATCAATAATGTTTAAAATGCATGTATTAAAATATTTGCTTTGAATAATTAATTTAAAAAAGCTGTTAAAGTCAAAGCTAGATTGTAGTTATGAGATGCAAAGTTATGAGAGTTTAGCCTAGTGATTTTTTTCATTGTTTCTAAGGATTTTGTTAAAGGAAACGATTGTAAATTACAATGTTTTCATTGAAACGATAAACAAAATTGCACGGTTTATTGAGGAACGATAGAAAGTACAACAACAAAATAACGACTTAAAATATACCTAAATAACGTAAACAACTATAATTTTGGTAAACAAGGAACAAAACGATACCTACGAAATAAACTGCACACAAATTCTTAGATAAAAACTTATGGAAAAATGCAATCTGCAATAGTTAGACAAAAATTGTTAAAATATAAAAACACTATGGCTTGAAAAAATGTAAAGCTATAACTAGGCAAAATTTTAACAGTCAATATACTTGCACATAGATGACAAAAACCTTATTAACAAGAAGCAAAACGCTATCCCAAATAATTTGGATTTTAACCAGCCTATTAACTCCTTAACTTCAAAATATCCTCGTTTATTGATTTGTTTAGAAGGAGGAATTCTGCCTAGGACTTCTTCCCACAGGGAGGTCACCTTTCGCCAAAATATACTTCGTGCATAGTCATTCCTAATTCATATCAAAAAGGGGATTTGATTTTATTTTCAAATACCATACTTTTGACAAATATTTTTAGCAAAATGAATATCATATATTTAAATTACAATAATTATAGAATAAAATTAATGCAAAACTTAATCGATTTGAGAAATATTTACTTTATCCCACAAAGGAATCACACCTGTAGAAACACTGCAATCAACTAACTGTTATAAAACATCAGATGTAACTAGGATCAGCGTGAAAATTCCTTAGACCCAATCAGTGTTGTCTTAAGTAACTAAGAAATATCAATCAAACACATTCAATCCCCCCAGTCTAAAATCCTCCGAACTATAGTGAATGATCCTTACTGTGTCTACAACAAAACCCTACATAACGATCTCAACATACCATACGTCTTCGGTGTCATACCCCTTAAGTTTTTAAAACGCATCCGTCCCTTCCATCCTCAATCTTTACCCAGTTCCATTCTTCTGACAGCCCCCCTCATTGATGAAAACAGCAGTGGTCTTATGGTCTTTCGTAAATATGCATTTATGTTTGGATTTCTGGCAATGGCAAGCTACTCCACTCATGCCCTGTGTGACTGTACTCTTGCGCTCTCACTCAGCCTCCACTGGTATTATCTTTACACAAGTGAAGCAGCTGAGAAGCGCTGGGATCTCTCTGTACCTGGCTTGTCCCATAAGTAGAGGAACGGATTTGGTTGGGGGGATCCACAGGATGATGGTGTTTTAAATGAAGTATGATTACTTTTTTAACATTTAATCTTTACTATTATTTTTTGTATTCTTTATTTTTTTTTTATTCATATATCGTACCTTATATATTGTATAGTTTTTCTTTTATAATTATATGGTTCTTTATATTAATTATATATTGTGTAGCTATTTTTCTGTTCTTGTTTTTTTTTTCTTCTTTCTCAATTATTACTTATTGTAAATATTGTGTGAATGGATTCGTTAATCCATCCATATTACTTATAGCCGAAATTTGAAGACGGATTTTAATACTAAAATTACATATATATATATATATATATATATATATATATATATATATATATATATATATATATATATATATATATATATATATATAATTAACAAGTTTTTTTAGAGGTGTTAACGCAAGATTCTTGAACTGCTCCATAATTACATCACATTCCAAGAGAATGTAGGTGATGGGAATATGTTTGCAGACAATGCACCTCCACCTCAATTCATCCCATGGCCATTAAACACGTTATGTAATGTTTGTTTATTTACTTCGGCCGCCTTATGTCGTCCAATTAGAGCACAATAGTTAAAAATCAATTATAGAAAAGGAGTTTAAGATTTTCTTCATCTGCGGAACCATACTGAAAAAATGCAATGCTTCCTGTACAAGAGTATCTCAAAGTGTAAAAAAAAAAAATAAAAAAATAAAAATAATAATTCAAAAAAAATTGGGGGAAACGATCAAAAATGAAGACAAATACCGCAGACCTTGCTTTTCTATTCCAATCAGTGAGTTAAGAGTGAGAATTGAGTTTTTAATTAAAGCACGAAATCTGTAATATATGAAATATTAAAGTAATTTTTTATTATCTTGTTTAAAGCATGAATTATTTTAAAACTAGAGCGTACCATGGCTACGCGTTGCTGTTTCGTCAGCTCTCATAAGTAAAAAATTTAGATAATTTTAACTTATAATTGAAGTTTGATTTCTGTATCTATAAAAAGTCTAGTATTATATAAAGCATGAACAAAGGACAATATAAATTCATAAAATACATTTCGAGTTTTTATGAGAATGATTTGATTGTTAGGGTTTCCAGTTCTGGAAAACCCTACATATTTTTGAACGTGAGTGAGTCAGTCAGGAGATTCACTACAACGTTTCGTAAGTCTGACATTGTGATTTTTTAATTGCAACAGCAAAGGAAACTTAAATTGGAAATTTAAATCCTTTCAATTGAAATGGTAGATTAGAAGCAATCGTTGTGAATATAGGAATAAATGCATAAATTTTAATGTAAAAGTTGGTAAATCAAATCGATAGAGAATATTTACTATGTTACTATATATATAGTTGATTTTCAAACTTCACTTGGGTCCACATTTTACAACAGATATTTATATCCTAATTATAACAATTTAATCGAAAAAAAGTAAATGTTATTTTTAATTTCAATCTCTAGATAACACAGTACCACTGTTACCACTCTTACAGAATGGCACTCGCCACCTATTGATCGATTTTCAAACCGTGGAATCCAAATATTTATCGCATTTTTAATAACAATTTAATTAAAAATCGCAAAATTTTATTATTGCTAAAGCTTCTTTAAACTATGTATATGATGTAGTTAACATTTGGTAGAGATTGGTTCAGTAGTTTTGGTGGTTAGTGATCACAAACGAAAAATAACTTGTCCTGTTATATAGAAGTATGGATGAATTATATTTATTTATTTTACAATTTTTGCCAAGTTAGCTAAGAGCTTTTTTGTCAGAAAGAATCTTAGATAAACGAGGTGTGGAAGAATACGTCTATTTTTTAATGTACTATAATATTCGAATAACAATGAAATAAAAAAATAATTTATTCATTAGTTTCAGCCAAATCGTAACGGATTTTCGTTTTAATGAGTTTCTTTTTCTCACCTGCAGTAATATTTATTCATCACCTCTAGTAAACAAGCGTTAAAATAACTGCCAATCTTTATTTGGATGAAACCAATTTACTTTATAATACCAGACGTAATGTTCACACAGCAAAAGAAGATCTCAGACTCGGCAGTAATGGCGCGGCAACGTCTCATTTAGAAAAAATTACAATTTATTGAATTTTTTCTCCTGATAAAGTTTCTCTCGGTGAATTGTTTATTCACTGATTCAGAATTTCTATTTGAATAAGAAAGTGACGGGCAGTAAAAAAGAGAAAACCTCTAGATTATGAAGTGGGATATGGCTGAACTATAAAAGGTCAAAATAGAAGGAGAGTTGATTTTTGGGATCAGGGTCATTTAGTATTCCAACAAGGGCAGAAAAGACGGGTTAAACTACACTTTACCAGCCATTACTAGCAGGAGTGGGAAAATGGTTAGTAATTATGATGGTGCGTAAATAAACACGAAATAAATAAAATCCAACACATAAAACATAATCGGCTGCTACTTTCTCAGTAAGGAGATTCGTAAAAAAATGTTAGAAACAGTAGGTCATAAATACGATAAAATGTCTATTCCTGCTGAGATTTTTCTATTATTATGTAAATTATAACCACGAAAACCTCATACCGCACTAACCAGAGACATTTTCAGATGGATAAATCTGGAACAGATGCCAAAGGTCTACAGCTTAACGGGTCACAAATGTTTTATAAATGTAGTTTAAAATATAATTTTTTTACATGATTATGTCTTTTGGATATTTTTTTTGTATTTCTATATTTATTAATTTTTTTCTTCGAAAAGAAGATGGCCTCGGGACTTTCTACTATTGTACTTCACCATATAGAACCTTAATAAGTGCTAGCAATGGGTAGTTGCTTTAAAAACAAGTGACGTGTCATTTTTATCATTACCATCATATTAACTTAGTGTATTTTATTTTCTTCAATCGTTTTTAAATTTATTAATTAACTTATAAATCCATTCGATTAATTATGTGCTTACATTTCATCTTAACTGAATTGTTTTTGCCTGTATTAATTTAAAAATATTATATGGATTATTATAAAAATATGTTATATAATTATGTATATAAATACGCGTTATGTCATGAGATGGAACGCATAGGAAGATTGTGTACAAATTGCAGGGTTACTGCAATGTGGAAAACTGAACATTTTAATATTAATTATTTAATTGTATTTTTTAATTGTTTTTGAGGTTGGGAGACCCTCCTGGGGCACACCCAGCCTCATAAAAAGTGTGTACCCTTAATTGGGGAAAAACCTTGAGGGTTTAGCGTGATTTCAAGCCAAATCACCTCCTTTCAGAACCCTTGGCTCAGAAACAGTACAACCTTACCTAAAGTCCATTCATGGGTTGTAAGTAGTACAGGTTTTTTTTTTTTTTTTTTTTTTTTTTTTTTTTTTTTTTTTTTTTTTTTTTTTTTAATGTAATTTAGATTGATTCAAGATTTATATATAATTATAAGATAATTAATTATATATATTTATATACTAAACACTCTTATGAAATTTATCATATATTTAATTTTGTATAGAAATCTTTAATTAAAAATGATCTATGATAGTTTTTTTTTTGTATTAACTATTATTTTCCGTTAATTATTTTTCCCATTTAACAGTTCACATTGAAAGAAAATAGCTATGAGTTATCTTCTTATAATTTGAAACAATTTATCATAAAGTTGTTGCTACAGCTGCTAATTCAGTAATATTTATTTATTGTATCCAAATTATCCATTAGAAATAAAGTCAAAATAGCGTCAACATAGTCAGAAGTTCCATAAGAAAACGCAGTGCTTTTCTCAGTGGTTTTTGATGTGATTTCTGGAACATATTGAATGTATATCTTGTTTTATGTAAATTTCAGTAAACATGATCCTCCAATGACACTAAATAGTAGAGCATATTTAAATAAAACATTAATAAAAGTTCTTATTATTATTTGTTTAATTTTATTTGTAAATCAGGAATGAATGCATACTTTAATTTATTTATTTATTTAAATAATAAAGAGCTTCAATGTCAGACCATAATAGAAATTATTAACCTGAAACATTTCAGACAAAATTAATGCTGTCTGGGAATAACTAATTCAACAAAACTATAATAAGTCCAGTCCCTCAACGTTGCCAGAAATATGTAAAAATAAAAAAAAAAATTTTAGTACTTATGTAAGACCTATTCAAAGAAAAGATTAAACCCGCCATCTATTAATCAAAAATGAAATCGAAACCCTTCAAATCTAAATTCTTTGTATTTCTTAAAATTTAACTGAGTTACAATACAAGGATAAAACAAGTAAAATATTAAACTATTAAGTCTAACAAAACAGCCGAGTAAGTTGTGGGGAGGATTTCCGAGCGTGTTAAAATTTATTTCATGACGGAACCACGAAATGCATCTTGACCTTCCGACCCTGACTAGAATAGGTTGGTAACATGTTGAATGACTCATCCTTCCTGCCCAAGTTGGAATATACAACGACGCTGAGTCCCCATAATTTTTATTTTATTATTTTTTTTTTTAATTTTGAATAATTACAAGTTGCCTTTCTCAAGGACAATGAATATATTATGGACAATGATATAAAAATAAAGAAATTTAAAATAAAAAGATTCTAAATATACAAGAAATAAAGAAAAATGTAATAAATGATGATATAAAATAGGCAATCAATGTTGAAACTAATAAAGAAAAATTGAGGAAGAAAAAGAAGAAAGAATCTCAAATACAACCATACTCTATATACAATATTTACAAGCATCACGAGGAAAACCCCGATCCAAAGTTGTCCTCCGATTTGAATGGCAAAAAGAGATCCCAGTGCTGTTCTCTCAGCTGCATCAGTAGCAGAATCCATTAAACAAAAATCTATATAATGGGTGGCTAAGAATTTGTTTTTAAAAAAGGAAACATATCTATCTGAAATATGAAAGCCAAACAGGATTTGGGATCTTCCCTCTTCCCCTCCCCCCTCCAATTTACCAATTAAAATAATTAATGAAAATCACAATGATAAACTAAACAAGGGGCACGCCAGCCGTAACGTCATCTTCAATCCCGCACTCATTGACACCCCTCAGCATCCTGAAGAACCCGCCCTCACCCCAATCAGAGTCGAAGGAATTCGAGATGAGCCAGTAAGGTATGCCTCCTTCCGATCCCCAGCCGATGATCTTGACGGCATGCCTGCTGACTTGTTCTGTCGTCATGTGGTGGTAAATACCTATAATATAACAAGATATTAATGATTTAGGTGGCAGCGGAATTATATCATTAGGGCACCTGGTCCTCGCCTCACCTGACTGATAAGTTGGAAAGTCGGAATAGATAGTGAAAGCAGCCTCCACTGGGCCGTGGCTTAGGATCTCTTTCTGGATTTCTGAGGTGATGTTAGGGACTTGGTACTCGTTCTGGGCTGAATCACAAAACATTTGTTAATTCAATTCTATCAACTATTTTATTATATTATACTTTAAATAAATTCTTATTCAGTGAACATAAAAAATTAAAATTTAAAAATTTATATAGAAATCTCAAAATAAATTAATTCTTTATACATAATTTAGATGGCACAGTGACTCACGAATTTTGATCAAATTTTTGTAGTAATATCAAAAATTTGTCCTAATCCGCTATGTTGTTTGTCAATACCTATTTTATTACTTTGTCTGCATAAAACATTGTTTACAATTTTATTGTAATAACCCTCTCCTACCTGCATTGTAAACATTAATCACTTAGTCTGTTTCCAAGACTCCCAAGACCACTTTCGTGTGTTTACATTGTAGTTTTAAAATCATATGTTAATGATAATTAAAAATTCCTAAAACTATAAAATAGTTTTAAAACAAAGCAATCTCACATTTTTTTTTTTATTATTATTTTTTTTTTTGTCCATTCTGAACCCAATACAAAGTATTAAATGACAGTTTCTTTGTTTGTTCTTTTCCTACCGTGAAACCAACATCATCATAGTGAAAACAACATCAGAATATATTCAGAAGCAATTATAAATCAGCTTCAAAAAGGAGTTTCTCGCCGTTCTTTGAATACCAAATACGGATGCTCAGTAGGGACCATGATGCAACCCATTTGAAAGGCATTGAAAAGAATAAAATAGGTAGCAAAAGCTTTACTCTCAGATACTGTAAAGAGGGGTATTAACCGTTCAATTAGGTCAGGCGAAGTTAATAATGCTGTTCAACGCACTGAAGGAGTGCGCTGTGTCTCGAGACAAGCTGGTTTGCGAGGGATGGCAAAAGTTAAAAAGCCATTGCGAACACACAGCCATAAAGAACTAAGGTTAGCATTCACCAAAAAATATGCCCACTATACTGAAAATGATCGGTCAAATATCATATGTTCTGATTAGATCAAAATTAATAGATATGGATCTGATGGGGAAGAATGGATATGGAAAGGACTAAATGAACAATCCATCTCCAATCATACGAGATTTGATCAATTTCGTGAGTCACTGTAGACTTAAGACTCGATTAACCGACGCACAGTGGTCAGAATCATCTATTTAGCATATTAAGTGTTCTTCAGTCTTAACAAAGTCTAAAAACTTATTTTCTATCGAATTTAGATTATGAATCTCGTATCTATTAAAACATTGTCTAGGTATCTACAAAAATTAGTAGTCGGTTGGTAAGAGGTCTTGAGATTAGGTTGAATGAAGCAGAATCTCATAATTAGAGCTGTAAAAGATATGCAATTTGCATATTTCTCCTAGCCAACTAAAACATATAACATCAGATTGAATGCTTTGAGGCTTTTAATTCAATTGGAGTTTTATTTTGCCATAAGTAAATGTATATAATTTGAACTGTAATTGCATACAACATTAATTCAAAACAATGTGTTATTTGGAGGATAAAAATTAATTTTTTATAGATATGTCATATTTAGTTTATAGATATTTTTTAAATATTAAGACACAATTCTTTAAAAAAAATGTCAACATCAAGATATATTTGAGTAGCCTTTAAAATAATGTCAGTATTGTATTCCATTATTCTTATTATGATATACTTCTTAATCTTTATCTATTTATTTATTTATTTTTGTGAACGTAAGATTAAAATTATTGGTTAGTTCAAATCTCATCTATCTGCACTAACGATCTACCCATATTAAAATATGTTTAAAATAGAAGAGCTACCGCAAAAACCTTGGTTAATATAGTTAACTATATGTTACCGCTAATCTACAATATTTCTCACCCTTTCTGTGATCAGAAGAATAAGATACGCTGTAAGAAGGGTTCGTACAAGTTGTTTCGCACTGCGGTGTCTGCGGCGTTGGTAGCGATTTGCAATTAGGTCTTGAAGAATTGGAGGACACTCTTTCGCAAGGTGGGATCTCGTAAGGCTGACAACCCTGCAACACCGTACGAAATAAATACATATCCAAGCAGGATCGTTAATGCATATAAAAAAGTTAGAAACATAGATAAATAAATATTATAAAAATAGTATTATAATGAGGAGATGGTCTAGGATGAAGTCAGGAGAAAAAAGGAGCACGTCCGAGCAAAAAAAAATTTAATCGAGTACCGACGTTTTGAACTGCCTGTTAGGTCTTCTTCGGGGCTAAAGTTAACATATTACTAGATGTGACCAAAATATAACAAAAATTGACAAATAAACTAAATTAAAAGTGGATATAAAAATAGGTAACTAAAATTAAGACTTTTGATTTTTTTTTTTTTTTTTTTTTTTCAATCATTAGAAATGATCGAATTTTAGATACTTTAAGGTTATTCTCATTTATGTATAGAATTCCATCAGTGCTCAATTTAATTTAATCCTAATATGTCACAAATAAATTTATCCATAACGATCTTGATGTCCCATATGTTGCAGATTAGAACCAAACAATATCGACTTGAATCCACTAGTCTCACAACTTGCTTCTCACTCGATTCCCGATAACCCACCGAGAAGAAGATGGCCTAGGCACTTCCTGATATAGAACAGTTTTTCAAGAACTACTAATGAGTAGTTCTTCAAAGGTTATTGACATGTTATTGTAATAATTTTACCTCACATTTACTTATTGTATGTAGAGTATAATATATATAACTGTTGTAAATATCAATAAAGTATAAATATAAAAAAATAAATAAATAATCCAACATATTACAGACAGTATATCCATTGAAAACCACTCAATATAGTTTATTGTAGAGCATGTGGGAAGTTTCTTATTCTAATTGGAAACTACTTTCTTCCACAACACCAATTAGAGCAGAGATGCCACAAGAATGCGCACTCGGCCTATTTTCATAATCCTGTACACTAGAACATATAAACTTGGAATTCTTAAATATAGGAAAACTACGATTTTTTTTTAATATGAAATAACAATGTCAGTGTGTAAAAAAAAAATTATAAAAACATAAAATAAATTAACTTATAAGTCCTAATTTATAATAAAGTAAGTTTAATTCCTATGTCTTTGTTATCATATACACTGACATGCTAAAAATTTCACCCAATATTTTTTTTAATTTTCTCAGCTAAATGTTTCATCCTTTTTTAGGGGTTTAAGTCCCCATATACTTTAAATTACTTGAAATTTATAAGAATTACTAAATAAATAAATAAAATCAAGCAGTATTGAAATTTTCAATTTACGAAATTCGAAATTAATAAGGTTTATATACTTTCGTTCATTACGTCTTGCATTTGGTGGGGTATATTATCTAGAAGCCGACGACACCAAACCTGTCATGATAGTTCTCCCAAAAGGATCAGTGTTTACCTGAAATATCATCAATTTATGTATAAGAAATACCACTGCTATCGTTTCCAAACACACACCAAAGACGGCAGCCGTCAGGCGTTTTCAGAAAAAATAGTGTAACTTTTTTTGTAGGAATCTTAAATGAATAAAACTTCATAAATAGGGTTTTTCGAAAACTACGAAGGGTTTTTCGAAAAATGTCTTTATATAGTAAATTCTCGCAGGATTTAGTACGTACGAAATAAAAAAAATTAAGATCCGTTGAGAAAAAAAGGTTCAGCAGTTTTATTTCCTCAAAACGGCCTTCTAGACATTATTTCTCTTGCTGCCGCCATCTTGTCCGTGTTTGGAAACGGCAGTAGTGGTTTTTCTAACATGATCTTTCAGATAAAGATTGAATTTTTTGAGAGACCTATCATGACACGTTTAGCGGCTCCTGTACTAATAGGTTTAATGTTATTTTAAATAAATCCTTGAGAGATATGCTCCATATAATGCAAATTTGTAATGAATAATATTAATCTAAAATTTCGTAAGTTTGATATTTTTATGAAGTATGCTTGCTTTTTTATTTAATTAGGGTTTTTATTAATCCAAATAAGTTTTATGTGGTTAAAGTATATGGGGAAGTAAACACCTAAAAATAGATGAAACTTTTCGCTTAGAAAATTAATAAATCAATTGAGTGGACTTTTTTGCCTTTTAATATATATAAACAAGAATATTATTTTTTCAAAAATTGTTTTCTGTATAAAAAAACAAGTGTGTAAAAACATTTTATGAAGTATTGCCCTGGATCATGGATTTAATCCTTTCTTATTTAAAAATTTATATCTCGAAAAGTTAACTATTTTTTTGGTTTTGATTTAATTTCTAATAAAAAATAAATCTACTCTCAAATAAAATAAAAGAATAGAGGGCCCATTATTTTAAAAAATGTCAATTCATAAACTAATTGTAAGAAAAAAATTAATATTTCAATTTTGAATTTTTTCCTAACTTTAATAATGCGAGAAATAAGAGGCGTATAGAACGTTGGACACCCTGTATACATTTTTATTTGTTGTTTTAAAGCAGTTTTAACGGTACTTATATTTTGGACATCTATTTCTAATTATGCGGGTGGGGGGGGGGGGGGGGGGTGTAGACTAAATTTTCCGCTGGGTGGTTCAATCTCATAATCTCTAAATGTTACTTAATATATAATAAATGCTTACAAATACTCTACTAATGAGACACCTGATGAAAATTGACACACTTCCTTCCTTGAATGATAAACGGACATCAAAATGGATATCTTAACTCGCATTTCATGCTTGACAGATATCACGACCCAGTCGCCATGTTCTCACATTCACGTCTGAACCTTAGCGTAGTATACAATAAAAAGACATTTCCTGTTATAATAAACACAAGGTAGTGAGTTACATCACCATTATAAGTGAGTTACATAATAATTTTTTATCCCTAAACGTATTTCTAATAATTTAATATATGAATATATTGAAAATTCATTTTCATTTCATTTGAAAAATCATGACCTATATTTTATTATTGATAGCCAAAACAAATAAAATTATTCACCACAGCAATCTGAATTTAAGATAAAAGAGTTTTACTGAATTTAATAAAGCAAGCGTTTATTAATCAATAAAAAATCACTGAACGGAGAAGGAAGAGAACGGCAAGCTCAACAGTGTCTTAAAGATCTTTTATTCACAGACCAATACAGATTAATTCAACAATTTTATAATTACAATGTAGGATATATGAGTCAATTATGCCTCAGAGATATATGGTACAATAATGCCAGAAACCTCAGAAGATTATTAGTTGCTAAAATGGACTTTTGGGTTTAAAGTTAAGTAAGAAACTAAAAATGACAGATTTTGATATTACTAACGACCAAAGATGAAAATGGAGGCAAGAAGGAAAAGGTATCCAAGTAAGATGGATAAATGAATTGGAAAAGAATCTTTAATGATTTTAATGATAAGGAAAACAGCATTAATGGAAAATTTCTATTAAAACAAAAACTAAGAGGATGTGGTAGAGCGAGTTGGAGTGACAAGAACTTTAGAAGAGCATTCTCGTAAACTATGTCGGTTCCAATCTTCGAAAAAGTAAATAATTTAATAGCTTTCACTACAGTGCATATCTTATTTGCCTGGACAATTTATTTTGTGATAAAATTTTGTCGCTATTTCATGTTTTCATTTATAAATTCCTTTATTTTACATTAAAAAAAAAATAAATATTGATATTTTATCCTGAGGTGTTAATGGGTGAATTAAATGTATAATATTACAATTACTAATAATTTTTTATTTGAGAAACCTCTATGCCTGTTTTTTATTATATATGTTTTTTATGTGACACAAGAATACATTATATGACAGAGATCTTTAAATAATAAATTTGTTTTAAGAAAAAAATAATATTTTACTTAATGTAAGTTTGCTTCACATGAATTTGGATTGGTAAATTACAGGAGAAAAAGATGATGGAGAACTGGGGAAATATTGTCTAAAGAAGGGAAATTAATCCCCTCCATTAGGGAAATATTGTACGAGTATGTCACCTGGCAACACTGTGTGTCTGGAGTTAAGAAGGAATCCAGGAGATCCACTCTCGCCGCTTAACTGATATTATTACTGATTTAAAAAAGAAATCCTTCGTGTGAAAGGGTTGGGATGAAACAGCAATGCATTAAAAATTATAAAAGGTTCTAGGGACAAACCACTGTACCTATGTATATATTGTAATGTATGGATTGTAGTTATACATACATACATACATACATAAACACACACACACACACACACACACACACACACACACACACACACACACACACACACACACACACACACACACACACACACACACACACACACACACACACACACACATATATACACACACATATACACACACACACACACACATATATATATATATATATATATATATATTTTCTGTCTGTTACTATTAAATGTTTAATAAGGTTCTTGAATTATTGTTATAATTTAGTAGTGGATACCAATAGCATAAGCACCAGTAACATTGTAAGTAGTTTCCTACTCCTCCCTATTTTGCAAATAAATAATTATTCTAACGCATGTTATTATATATTTACATTGTAGCTAACTTTATGTTTTGAAATAATCTGTATAACATATATAATTTTATTGTAACCTGTTTTTTCACTGTAGGGCATGATTACGAGAACAATATAGTCTCGAAACGTCGCCAAAATAAGTTGTTTTTATTTATTTACTGAACTTCATGAATCTTATTAAACATATATATATATATATATATATATATATATATATATATATATATATATATATATATGTTTATATACACAGCAGGGTGATTACCTCTTAGTGTAAAAAAAAAAAAAAAAAAAATGGGTGAAACTAGATCAAAAATGTAGAAAAATGCCGCAGACCTCACCTTTCTATTCCAATCCGTTGCAGATATACGATAATTCAAAGACCTTTTTGAGGAATCCAAGTTTTTTACCATAAAAGCTGCTATATCACAATTTCGTTTAAATATTTTTTAAACTTTTACGTCATTTTCTGATTTAGCATTAAATTTTCTGTAAAAGCAGAGTACAACTTGAATTTCACAAACTTGGGACCTAAAGAACACCTTGATCTGCATCTTATTTAGGGAAGTTACAATGTCTTATATTACTTCAACGCACATGGTTTGTCGAAAAAACTATCCAAAAACTGCAAATCTTACAAAAAGCTGCTAATATCAGCTTTCGAATGATATGTTTCGATTTCATGGAGAAATTTATTTTTGAAAACGAAAAAACATGGTGTTCTCATTTGGCATACAAATCAGTTACTTGTGTAAGTAAAACATTATGATAATTCCTTCATGGAAATGTGCATTTTGAACATAAAAAACTAATTCTTGAACGCAAAGAAAACAATTATTGTTTGTTGGAAAATAAAGGAAAACTGTCAATAAAACTACACCAAATCAAAGGATCTTATGTTATTAAATTTATTTATTTATTTTTAAGTTTTATTAGTGCTCCATAAGACTTTGCTGAGTAGAAGTACATACGAACGTTAAGCCCCAATAAAAAAAAATAAAAAAATAAATAAAAAACTATACTCTGTTGTTATTATTTTCTTTTATTTATAAAACCCTATAATATCTAATATATGAAGATTGGATATACAATTCATATGAAAATATCTTCATTTAATGTAAAAGTAGAAATCAATGGGATGCAATAGTAAAACAGGGAGAATATCTTCATTTCTAGGTGTCAAGAGAAAGTTGGTGGCCCGGATTATAAAAATTTTATTGATTCTCTTCTATCCATCTTCACTTTATAATAATATAACGGAATATAGATTATGGTATTTTTTACAAGCACTAAAAATAAAATTGGAACACTTCTTAATTTAAATTTTGACACGGATATCTCTTTTGCCTGGGGGTTTATACTTTTTTGGTGAAACGGTTTTTTCAGATACATTTTGACACGCTTTGGCTCAGTTGTTATTGCACGGATTGAAAACTTGACAATAATTACCTAGTCAGAAATTTAATGTAAAATATTTTTTGTTATATAACGTTTATCACTAGGACCAACCGTTAAGGAGCTTTATTGGTTAGAATGAAAAAAGTCACGTTTGAAACTGTTATTTTCTCTCAGCTTTGTTTATTTCGAATATACATTGATTGATGATGTAATTTAATTATTAATTTCAGTAATTTGATCCTTTAAATTCTAAAATGTAAATTTGGATAATCAGTAAATTATAGACAGACATATCCATGATCTATTAGGAAGAAATTAAATTAATTTAGTCAGTCATCTCGGCAGCTTTTAATTTTTTTAAAAACTTTTATAATGGTATATACAACTCTATAAGCATATACTTCAAAAAAATGTGAGGGATTCTGAATATAATGACTTGTAAAGCAACTGCGACTCGTTAGCACTTGAATAAATGTTTTACATTAAAAGGTACCGAGGCAATCTTCTTTTACCCTGAGGATTATAACTGGGAACTTGTCTGGAATTTCAGCTGTGTATAATGTGTACAAGAGAGGACCTAAGATACTATCCTGAGAACACTAGCAATCTGAGTAATTAACTGAGATTAAGAAAATTAAATTTAACTTGTACCACTTCAACCGATGGAGGTTCTAGAGTTCAGAGCTTGGTAAGGTTGTGTTTAATGACCAAAGATTATGCAAGATGTTGATTTGGCTAGAATCCCGTTCAACTACCATGTTTTTCCTACTTTATACAGGCCTAGTGTGCCCCATGAGAGTTCTTGGCCACAGAGTCGATACTTGGCTGATATAACATTTATCACAAAGACAGAAACGCATAATAAGTAAGTATATTCGGAGTAGGAATTTCGAGAATTAGTGAGAAAGACACGGAGAATTAGGCAAAAGCCTGTTCTACGTCGAAAAAAATCCACTTTAGCTATGAATGTCTGCGACTATAGTGCTCTTATTCAGCCTCTAGTGGCTTATTTCACCACAGAGAGGAGTGCTACTCCCCTCTAATCATGCATTATATGTAACAACTATATATAAGACAGAGTTGGTTCAGGAGTTCCCTAAACTGAGTAAAATTTTATATGGTTATGTTATTTACCTTTTTCTCTGTGTATTATTCATTTCAATTTTTTCTTCTTTTGTTTACAAATAAAATTTTAAAAAATAATATAAAGGTTTCTGGGCAGTATATTCCTCGCACTAATGTGGGTTATGAGGCGTCGTTAAAATTTTAATATTTAAAAAGAATACTTGTCATATTATAAAATCAGTAAATTAAAAAAAAAAATAAAATCAATATATTTTTATTAATATTTTAATAAACTGGCCACCATAAATCATTAAGTTATAGAAATCCAAATAAATTTATAAAAGTAAATAATACATTTAAAAAATAAAATAATTATTTTTTGTTATTAAATAATTGTTGATGTTTCTAAAATCAATTAGATTCCATTCAAGAAATACTGAAAGTTAAAGATTCAAAAGGTCATGGACGGGTCACAGGGACCTATCTTTACGTTCTCTCTTGTAACTGCGCGAAAGATGAACCCATGTTTCGTCAATTGTTTAAATAAATAAAAACGATCAAAATAAAAAACATTATTCTAAAAATGCAAGTCCGTCTGAGGTTTTTTTTTTTTTTTTTTCTCGGCTAAAGGTTTTATTTCTCTGGTGCTATGTCCCCATAATATTATCTCAGGGCATTTGAAACGTGTTGGGATTTTTAAAACTAAAATACAAAAAAAAAAAAAAAAAAAAAAAAAAGATTAAAAAATTAAAATTACGGAATTTTAAATTATCATTTATTACAGATGTGCATTAGATTAAATGTCCCTCAAAAATTTAATCGAAATCACATCAGCATTGTAACCAATCGAATACAAGACGTAACGAACACAAGGAGATATAAACTTTATTAATTTATAATTTCGAAAAATATAAAATTGCTTGGAAGTTTTTTTTTTAATTTATTGCTTTCTTTATTTGATTTTATTAACTTTTGAATGATCCTAATACGTTTTATCTGACTTGGTTAAAGTAAGGATAAATGAAAACCTAAAAAAGGAGAAAACTTTTAGCCGAGAAAACGAAAAAATACATTTCGCGAAATTACTTGCCTTTCAGTGTATTTCCCATTTTCTATAAATAGTCAAATAGATAAGAATAGTCAAATTAAATTATTTATGGTTTATTTTATTTTGTTTCGTAAGTCACCATGATACTAACGTTGTCATTTCATATAAAAAAACATATTTTTTCAATATTTAAGTAGTCTAGCTTACCAATTACAAAACTGTAATTAATGATATTAATTTAAAATTTCGTAATTTTATTTTTTTTTTTTTAAATACTGCTTGCTTTTATTTTAATTTATTTTTTAATAATCATATTAAATTCCAACTGACTTGGTCAATATATATAGGAACTTTAACCCTTCAAAAAAAATAAATTAAACTTAGCCCAGAAGATGAAAAAAAATTTAGTTGGAATTTTCGCCTGTCAGTGTATACAACTAGGGCTGTGAAATATATGTAATTACATATATACTGAACATATAATATCATTTGCAATTATATTGAACTTATAATATCATCAAAGTGTACATGTTTCGAGGCATTTGGAATTAGGTTGAACTATTTTCATTTTGCATATTTGTGCATGTTTTGTCATAAACACATATTTTGAAATATATTTGCATATTTGTCTGCATATCCGGTAAATCAGCATTTGATATTTGAAATCTTTAAAGTTTCTGAGCAGGAGTAAAAAATAAAATATAAATAAAAACCGAAAAATAGCTATAGGATCTCCTACTTTTTTTTCCCCTCGCCTAATGATTAAGCGTTACTCCAGGTGCTGTTTCCTCCCTTTGTGGGAACTTTCGATCGCATTTGCTTCTCTTGGAATAGTTTAATCGGATTCATTTTCCGTTCTCGCCTTGCTCAAATACTTGTAATATTACTTCACTTTTCTTATTTCCCTTTTTCCTACTATCATTCCATTACCCAGTCTCTAATGCAAGACAAACCATTCCTTAACTGTTTATTTTTGTACTCCTAAAATGCCGAAAATCACCCCTGCAAAGACGAATGATCTTGTTGGAAAGCATGTACGTGCGTTTTCAATTGAGGCTTTAAGGTTGATGTAGACGTTTTGTATTGTGTTTATCAAATACAACACGTTTTTTATTAACACAGAACATGAAAATAACAAAGAACAAATGAAACAAAGGTAATAAGCCAAAATTTGAAGGAAACAAAAACTTTTGTTACACAAACTGCCACTGGATCAGTAAATTATGGTTTCGATATCGATTTAAGTTGTAATTTAGTTCGAGCGGACATACCCTTCTATAAATTAAGCCACTTTAAGTTCTATAATCTGTTTTCTTTTTGTTTTTTTAATAGTCTTCTTCCTATTTTTCCCCTTTTCAATACAATTAGTTATTTAAACTCGAGTTTGTACTTATGTATAAGTATGTATTGAAACTTTTTTATTTTTCTAAATGATGTAGATATTAACATATTTAATTGAACATTTTATCCAATATATTTCCATTTATATGTGCTTATTATTCAGTTTTTATTATATATAATTCACAACCCTGATAATAACGTGAGAAAAGATCCAGTGAAAAACTTACTTAGGTTTTTATACTAAACTATTAACAGAGACAATGAAGAAACTAATCGGATGGTAACAAAGTAAAATCGGGCCAAACAACAGGAAGAAATTTTCACGTCTTTTTACGCATTTTTTGTATCAGGAAGAGGTTTCGGTTACTTGATTTCTTCGAGTCATTTCCCGAAAGAAGTAAATATAAACAAAAACTATCGAGGCATTTCATAGATTAAATGTATTTGAAGTTTC
The DNA here is from genome assembly GCA_003667255.2 of Euschistus heros. NCBI lineage: Eukaryota > Metazoa > Arthropoda > Insecta > Hemiptera > Pentatomidae > Euschistus > Euschistus heros. The sequence continues at coordinate 664,958 of RCWM02000137.1, forward strand.
GGCTCCACAATGAAGAGTCAAATTTCGAAAAAACTTTAAAACGTATAAGCGTAAAGGAAAACTTTATAACGTGTAGGAACTTTAGTGTAATTTATTTTTATTTAAGGTTGTTCATTTATAAAATGGAAGGCAAAAACCGAAATACTAGCACTTTTTTTTTTTTAATTTTGTTCAGAACGCTCTGGTTTTTTAAGGCGGCCAAATTAAAATTTGGATCAGGAACCCCAAAAAATATAAAAACCATTTATGCAAACAATAAGTAATAGGTCTATACTTTATCTGTCTTGTCTCTTTGCTTTCCTCTGTACTGGATTCAACGGTTCGGACATTTTAAAAAAAGTCATGAAGAAAAAGCTTAGGTCCGTTTTTAAGCTCATTAGGGATTCACGGGTCGTAAGGAAAGTACAAAGAGATGGAATGTGACCCACCTAGTCCCGTAAATAAGTTTTGCATGTTGGTTTATGGTTGTTAAGAAAAAGTGACATATCATGTAAGACACCACCAAATACCTCTTTACCTAGATGAGGTTCCCGTCGCTTTAAGAGATGCTGAGGTAATATTTTCTTTCTACCACTTCGTAAATGCGGACGAGTCAAGCTATCAGTCAAAAGACATTGAACCATAATCGATTATTTACTTATCACGCCATGTCTTTATAGTAATTTTCTTTTTCTTACTTTATATTGTAAGGAGCCCAAACATAAATAAAGCCCATTGCTCAAAGATCTGAACAGTACAAATCATATATTCATAATAAAAAAGGCGTTATACGAACTTCATTCTTAATTTGTTTTATTTTATTTTATTTTTTTAATATAATATCCCTCAAATATTTGGCTGAAATAGTTTATACATCTTGTTATCTTACATAAATTTTTGTAGCAGAAAGATGGACACCAATACATTCAATTTTACAGGATACCAAGGAAACTTCTATAAACATTAATTTAATTAATTTGAAACTTTCATTAAAAAATGTGTATGTGACTGAAACAGTGGCATAACAAAAGATAGCAATGTACGTGTATCACTTATTGATTTATTGCTTGAGGTGTTTTTGATAATATTTTTGTTCTTATCTATAATTTACAATATTTTTCAGTTGGAACATCTTGAACATCTATTTGATGTCTCTAATATCAGTTCTAACCACATTTTTTTTTCATTATTAATCTTTCATTCGAAAAGTTTTGCTAAACAAAAAAAAAAATAGAAAATTGTGAAATATTTGTTGTCTTCAGGATTTTTTTGGAAAGGAGTGTGTCAACTTCCTAATAATATGAAAACCTAACTTCAGTTTCTGAAAATTGTGGTGAAATGCACTTAACCTTCCATTAATCGCGTGATCCTGTGAGGTGCATGATGACATTGTTTTGGCCGTATCTTGACCGTGCAAGCTGGTGGAGGCAAGACTCCAAGTATGCTTTTACCAGCGATCTCTTCAAGTGTTAGCACCTAATACGATTCCGCCCTAAACTTTTCTGGTCCACAGCATATCAGAAACATCTAGCAAGGTGATTAAACATAATTTTTTTCTTTTTTTTTTTTTTTTTGTTACTGTCTCATTGCCTTTTATATATGTTTTAGTCCTCAGATAAAGAGTTTTGTAAATATTAAAAAAAAAGCATATTGCAAATAATCTTAATAAATTCACAAACACCTGTGAGGTGCATGCGAACACTAGAGTATTATTTTGGTTCTAGAATTCAGCACGGCTTCACTGGAGCATTAATATATATTTTTTATGCCCTTAAAACCAGAAATAAAATACATTTTGAGTTGTTTTTATCGAAGAAAGGTAAAAACAGCCCACAGGTGCCACGCGAGAACTCTTGTCCGTGTGTTAAACAGTTACTAAATCTTGAAACCAACAACAATACTTTTTTTTTGTCATCATTATTGATTGTATTCACAACTGTAAACATACAAAAATGACAGCCAGCGAACGCGATGGCAATAAAAATGAAAAGGTTGAGACATGAGAGGCATGTTGAGGAAAATTATTCAGTGGAGCCTCAATATCGATAGTTAATAACATTTCATTTCTTTCGAGGTCTTTCAGATCCTTTTAAACCTACAACGAACATAGTCTTTGACGTCTTGTATGGGTTTATTGGGATGACCTTGAAGAATATTATGAAAGTATTTTTAGCTTTGATGGTATGCATATGTAAGCCTGTATGGAGAGTTATATTTTTATACGTACCGAGGCAGCTGTGTTAATAAATTTTAATTTAATAAATTAGAAGTTTCTTGATCAAATGAGAAAACCTATCAAAATTGTTGGAAAGTTTAAAATTTCGCCTTCCTTGTGCCTCAGGAAACTGTAATAGAAACACGCTCCAGAATGTATCCAAGATAATAAAAGAGTAAGTAGTAAAGCTCCATTTTATTTAAAATTTAATAATTTCTATAGATAAAAAAAATAAAAAGAGAGATTTTACGAGAAGAATACTGGCCAGTATTGTTTCAATAACCGAGCATCCAGTTCTACCAACCTAGTCTGACGGCCACGTTAATACCTAAAATGGTACGATCTCGACATCAATCCAATCGTCTATGTAATTGGACGTTTCATGGGAGATTATGTCCGCTTATTTTAATTGGTCTATTAAAGCGAAGTAGTAAACTAACATTAAGTAGAGGCAAGAAATGGCCGATGTCAAACATACTGAAGTGTATTTATTTCTACTTAATGTTCTATGAAATTCACGCCTGAAAATTATATGACTGAATTAGGCTGGTCACGGTGATTTAAATGAAAATAATATCCCTACGATAAAATTAATAAAGTTACTATTTTTTTTTGTTTTAAGAACAGTTCGTTAAAAAAAAAAAAAAAAAAAAAAAAAAAAAAAAAGAAGAATTCCGGGTTCGAGCTCATGATAAGTATTCATTCACGTTATACGGGGAAATAAAGCGCAAAGGTTTTCCTAATATCAATGATGGTATGCACATTACACTTGGAAAAAACCGTTCGTGCCCTTTTAATATCTAACGATTCCAAAATCGGTTCACTGCTAAAATAAATTATCTCCTACTGCAAGACTAAGTCTAGAGTTGAAGCCTTACCTACTGAGCTATGTACTGACAAGGGGACGTTTGGAGTTGTAACTCACAGATTTGAATGCCGATTTGTGTGTGGGTAGTAGGGACCTCTAATAGTGCAAAACTAGAGTTATAGCCGTCAATGGGCATTGGGAGCCGAGAAAAAAAATATATATATGAAAATAATGTTTTATTTTTTTTTTATCAGGTCTCAGTCAAGATAGAGAAATGATTTTTTCACGTTTAATTGCAGTTATGTATGCTTGTTGATATAAAAATACTTCCGTTCTGATCAAGACACCACCCGGCTTTAGGGTGCTCAAAAACTCTTTAAAAAAAATGACAAAATTCCAAGAAAATCCGCTGTAAATCAGTGGGATTTATTTAATGAACAACTCACCTCAAATATCGATTTAACGGACCATAAAACCCTTATATGTGAAATTTTATCAAAATATTGATTTTTTACCCCTTTCGAGGAGGTTAAAATTTTGAAGTTGAGATTTCATCAACAATTTCTAACGGCCATTATAACTGCTGCTTTCTACCGACTACAATAGTAATAGTATCACTAGAATCAGCATAAATTCTGATTTTTATTCACGCATGTAACATTAGGATTACTCCAGATTTTAGTGGACAAAAACTGATGTGAATGAAAAAAACCGAGGTCAGCTATAACATATCTCAATAAGGGGAAATTCTGCCACCTCCGGATTTAGACCAAACTATGTAGTTTTACGGCTTCTAGATGACCTTAAAATTTGGTTTTAATCGGTGGCAAAATGTGTGAGCGCAAACTATTTACATTTTTTCAGAAATTGACAGCACCTCGCCTTCTAAAATCATACAGAATTTTAAAGGTAAAAAAAAAAATTATTTTTGATTTCGACAAAATTTAGTTTCTACATGTTTTTTGAGATGAGGAATCTGAATATAATATCAGTTTTTAGTTTAAAAATTTTCCTCACCCATATTTTTATTTCAAATTGCATTGAAACCCTAAGATTGATGAATAATCTAAAATTAATATCAGATTTGGATTTTTTTTAAAAACTCCCCTTACCTGTATTTTTAAAAAATGGTCCCATTTGAAATTTATTGTGTAAAAATTAAAATAATAATAGAAATAGATCATTTTAAAACGTCTTATTTATATAATATAGGTGAGACAATTTTTAAACTAAAAACTGATATTATTTTTAGATTCCTCATCGCAAAAAACATGTACAAACTAAATTTTGTCGAAATCAAAAAATTTTTTTGTCTCACCTATAATATATAAATAAGACGTTTTAAAATGATCTATTTCTATTATTATTTTAATTTTTACACAATAAATTTCAAATGGGACCATTTTTAAAAAATATAGGTAAGGGGAGTTTTTTTTTTAAATCAAAATCTGATATTAATTTTAGATTATTCATCAATCTTAGGGTTTCAATGCAATTTGAAATATAAAATATGGGTGAGGAAAATTTTTAAACTAAAAACTGATATTATATTCAGATTCCTCATCTCAAAAAACATGTAGAAACTAAATTTCGTCGAAATCAAAAATAATTTTTTTTTTTTTACCTTTAAAATTCTGTATGATTTCAGAAGGCGAGGTGCTGTCAATATCTGAAAAAATGTACCCATACACAAATCGGCATTCAAATCTGTGATTTACAACTCCAAACGTCCCCTTGTTAGATAAACTTATTTTGTTACTGTAATTAGGTATTACAAATAAACAATTAACAAAACCCTAGAGACTATAAACTATCCAAATTTTTATATGACCTTTTAAAGATTATGATGTAAGTTTTCAGGCAACGTCCATGTTAATCAAGCTGAAAAACACCTTAAAATTATAAATAAACCTGATTTTTATTTCGCATACTGCATTTTAAATAACTCAAAGATCTTAATTGCCTTAAGTTTCAATATTTTTATCTCAGTTCCCAAAGCTTATACCTGTTGATAATTATAAAATTGTGAATTGAAAAATTTATTTACATGAAATTTAATTTTTTTTTTTTTTTTCAGCTACTTGGTGGCAAACCATATACTCACAACACCAGAAGCATAACCTCCGCCAGTGACTATTCCATGTGTTACGAAATACTGCCATGCTCTATAGTGGAATCCACCATGGCATCCGCTACCGCATTCTTTGCAGCAAGACATGAGCTCTTCTTCTGACAGTGGTAGAGTGAAGCTTCCATTTGTCGCGATACAGAACCGGTCCGAAAGAGCGCTTGCAGCAGCAACAGCCTGTTATAATCAGCAGTTAATAAATAATACAAAATATTTCAACAGAAAAATAGTCCATAAAAGACAAACCCAGCAGCATCCACATTTGCCTTGATTCCGTATGTTACGTATCGTTGGACAATTCGGCCATTGCTTCCTAGCATCAAATTCTTCAGGGATCGTTAATATATTACTAGAGGACATTCTCCTTGGCCTCTGTGGACCTTTCCAGGCGCAATACTGTCCTACGATAGAGGAGGCAGTGACGGTTGGCAGCCCTGCCTACGAAAATAAATAATACAAGATCAGCCAATAAAAATCGATTATTGAAACGATCAGGAAATTTTATAAAATTTCATTAAAACAATATGTTTTTATTAATTTTATTGTGAAAATTAAGCAACTCAAGAAATCCCGAAGATTTCAACGCATGCTTTATTTCATCAAATAAACCCAACCCTAGACGAAGTTACTGAAGATGTGCAAGAAGACAAGTCCGCGGAAGTGCACGTTTATACTCGTTACCTCCTATTCTAGTTGTAATAAATTTCAAGAGAAAGCACAAAAATCAATCATAGTTCATAATCCAATTAAAACCGATAAATGTTTTATCCACAAAACAAAATCACTTGACAAGCTTGATGACATCTGATAAAAAATAAAAGGATCCATAATTTTTTTTTATATTTATATCTAATGGATTGATTGTACAGCACGAAAAATTAACTTCATGTTCATGATTCTGCAAAAAAAAAAAATTGAGGGGAGGGGATATGTAAAAAAAAAAAAAATAATAATTTTTCCATTGTGAAAGACGCCCTTGTTAACCTTTGCGAGATATTTGAGAGATATTTACAATATTTTTACTAATTAATCTTTTTTTAGATGTTAAATTATACTATTTTCTATTTACTCTTTAGAGCCAAGCCCTTCGCCATAAAACTACGACCTCTTGTTCTACAGCATTCTTTCCCAATATTCCACGTATCCTTGTTGAGCAGATTCGCTACATAGGACTCCATCGGAACAAACGTTTAACTTGGTATCCACATATGGTACAAGACTAAAAAGACAAGAAACTGCTCGTCGTGTTAGACTCCTAAAATGCCGATTAATTGCAAAAGACTCATTTAAATGACAGTAATTAGATCTATTTGGACATACGGAGTTGTGCTTTTGGTCTTCACTGAACCATCTAATGCATCTCGAATCCAATTCTTCCAATCTAAAATCCTTAATGCCCCTTTCGTATTTCACAAATAAACTTATCGATGTAGACCTTAATGTTCCATATGTTGCTGATTTAGCCCGAACAGATACCTATTCTTTCATAGTAAATTTCACAACTATTTAAATCCACTAGTTTCTCAACTTGCTTCCCATTTTATTCTTGACAACTCAGTAACTAGGTAGTTGCTTCGCTACTACCTACATAATTGCCATGCTATTATGTACATTATAATCATATATACTGGTTGTATGTTTTATACACACACACACACACACACACACACATATATATATGTATATATACAGTTGTAAATTTCAATGAATGGAAAAATAAAAAATTGTTTAGAGCAGCATCCCCTGATCCCTTCCTCTGGCACCAACACTTGAATTTCAGTGTGGAGAAGCAAAATAAATAAATAAATTGAAAAGGAACTACACTTTTTATTATTTTATTTAAAAATAAATTAAATTGCTAATACAAGAAATCAGTACGGTTCATCAGAAAAATAAAATATTTTTCATTCAAATTTCACTTTTTTCATCAGCCCCACAGTTACTAAAGAAATGAAAACTATGAACTTGAAAATTCTCATTAACTAACCACGTTCATGGTCTGAAAAACCGTCCTTATTATAACGTTATATTATGAATGTTGCCATCTAACCCAACACCAAAGGAAACTTAAATAACAATAAAAATTATAAAACAACTGAAGGATTATTCTTAAATATTTTGCTAGGTTTAATATAATTCTAAATAAATTTATTCAATAAAAATATTACGTTACATTTTTATTTAAAAAATAGGGACTATTGCGTTAATTTTCTAAATTTAAATAATATAAAAAGAAATTTAAAATAAATTAAATGGTTATGAGACTGATTAAGGATCATAAGATCTATCAATAATCTTGAAAAAGTATTTAAAATTAATGAGAGAAATACTCATGACTAACAGCAAGAGTAATCCACGGCTAATTAGATTATCCTTCGCTTTAAGTGAATAATTATTCACTCATTGCTCCGCTATTTACTCGAGAAAGCGACTAAGAGTTCGTTTATGCAGTGATTCTCAAACGTCATAAAGTACTCTTTAGAACCCTTTTTTAGGGTAACAGGTAAACAATTCAAGCCTTGGAACTGGAACAATTACATATATCTCCACATTACCTATCATTTATATAAAACAAGGAACGTCTAACACAATCAATTATCAAACATTAATGAAATCAAAACGTAAATATTATGCTTAAATACATTTTATTCAAGTACCTATTCGATTATTATTATTATATCGTGTAAGAGGTTGACATCAAGACATTTTATAATTGTCGAAAGAAAAGAAAAGATCTTTTCAATTTAGCTTCTTCATGATACGACTAAATACTGAGTTTTGTGCATTCCCATTTGTGGCTATGAGACATTTTACTGAAAACGACAGTTCATTCATATCTGTTTCTGTAGCGAATTTGGTAATAATAGTAATTATTACTTTCATAATAATTATTACGAATTATTATTATTAATTATTACTTTGAATTATTTGGTAAAATTCATATTCTATGATAGTCAAAAATTTTGAAAACAAAACACTTGAGATGTTTTCCTTTTGTTACTCATAACTTCGGGATCAGTTTCTTACAATACGTCGAAAGCGGTTTAGTAAAAGGTTGCAGAATTCAGAAATTATATGTTTTTAATTTTATACGTCAATTAGACAAATGTAATAACTCAATAACAAAAAAAAGTTGTTCTTTCATTTTGAACGGAATTCATGTTCTTAAGCTAGAGATATTAACAAGGCATATAAGCATTAAAAAACAATATATACTGTTTTCTATTTGCTAAACATCAATATACAATTGTTTTAAAAAATGTATTTATCAACAACTATTCGGTCATTCATAGCTGCTTTTTTTTTTTTTTTAAATTTTACATTACATTTTACAGCCACCTAAATTTAAATTGCTGCTGTATTAAATAATCATGGAAAACGCATTCTTATAATTCCAATTGAAGTGGAAATTAATTCATCAATTCTAATAGTATTGATCCTTTTATACCGTCATGAGTACCTCGCGTGAAAATAAACTAATTTTAAATACAAAATATCAATAATACTTACTTTCCACGCAGCCCCAGCTAAGTTTACTTTCTTAATAATACCTTCAAAATCGACGCCTGCAGCAGCTACCACACTCAACATCAAAGTCCAGAATATACCGTTCTTCGCCATGGTAAAATACTCCATTATTCGAAAGGTCATGTTGTGATCATTGTTATGCTGAATATATGAGAAGAGAAAACGAACAGAAGGTGAGAAGTAATTTTCTGAGGAAATACCCACTCAGTTATGGCTTATTTTTGTCATAGATATGAAGAATAAAAAAAACAGGTTTCTTATCAAAGTTTAATAAACACTTTCAAATTTATCCATTCCTTTTCCTTATCATGAGTTTGTTTGTTTAATGTAAATAAATTTGAAGTTGTTTTATTATTGCATGTAAGATGAATTGTTTAAAATGAACGGTCCTTTCATCTATAAATTGTTTATCTATACAAACTTCTAATACTTAATCCAAACACTTGTGTTTCCAATAACAGGAATAAGAGTCTTAGCTACATAGATTAACAGAATATAACTAGGATTTCCATCCAAATCCATTTGATTCCTTTATGAGTGCAATAAAAAGGTTGAATTTGACAATAAATAAAGGAAGCGGGTTAAAAATAAATAAACAAGCAAAAAAAAGTATGTAATTACTTACCATAGAACGAACCTATTTCTTCAAATCTTATTTCGTTTAACAGAGAATGGAAATAAAGCAAGCTATCGTCTTATAAAAATATCGAGTTTAAGGCAAGGAAACCTGTTATATTGGAACCTAGTACATTTTTCGTTATTTTATTAAGAGATTTTTTCTGGTTTTTTTATCTAATTTAATGGACCACCTTAAATGGTCTAAATATAAACCTACTTTTTCGCTTTTTTACCTCATTTTTCGTCCCTTCTTTGATGAAAGGAAAGCCACTGGGTTGAAGGGGTCATAGTATATTGAAAAATCAATAATTAATAAAACCTTAATTCATTCAGATTTAAATTTTAGGAGTTATGTTAGGGGTCGTTTTCAAAAAAATTGCTGCTTTGGGTTTAGAGATAGAGTAAAAAAATCGAAAAATGAACTTCAATTTTCTTGAACGAGTATATTGGTATAATTTCTTTATGTTAAATTTTTGAAAAATACTTTGCAATCATGAGTTATTATTTAATTTTTTTTTATGTTAAAAGAAGTGATTTTTAGGTCATGGGTGTTAACCTATAACGAGTATAATTTTGCTTAAATTTTCTTTGGACTGCAGTAAAATTAAATCATGGGACACCTGATTTTGCTTAGAATTGGCTATTGAGTTAATAATTAAATTATTTTTGAGGTCGGTACAATATTATTTTTAGTCAGGAGTGTTACCAGCTTTTCTAGAATTTAGTTTTCATTTTCAAAAACGTAGTCTTATTTCACTCATGATGAAAATTTTGTGGGTTTAACATAAAAATCATCACATCACTGTGAGAACGTCCGTGAGGTTGCACTGCTGACGTTCACCTCCTTTTTCCCATGCTTATGAACTTATGGATACTATTTTACCAATAAAAAACTAAACAAACCAAAGTAGTTTCTTGGAAAATATAATTGTTATTTGCAGATATAATAAAAATTGAGTCAAAGGCATTTTATAGCGGTAACACTCCTGGCATTAAAAAAATACTGAACATTGTTTCTGAAGCTAATTAACCTCAAAGAACTGGAAGTAACTGGTTTAACAGTCAGAAGACAGTGCAATAATTTTGAAAGAATTCCCTTTTCTTTTTTTTTTTAGAATGACCCTTAGAACAATAATTAAAATTATAAAAATTCAGAGTGGCAGTCACTTTTTTCCTCTTTTTTTTTCATCATTACTATGTGTAACAGTATTTGAGATACATGAGGTAAAATTCATTGTAGACAAATTACTTAATGGGCTTGAATTTGATTTGAGGGTACATAATAAATCATTATAGCACTTCTGTGCTCATTGTTCAAATGAAGACTAATGATTGAAAAGGTTGAGAATTTGAATTCATAGTTCAATTTTTGAAATTCACTTAAAGATTAGCTTTAATCATAGTTTAAGATTATAAGACAAAGCAGGCTATTTCAACAAACTCCATGCTATATACCAGTATATGATCAGATCCTTGTTTTGTTTTTGTTTTTGGATAAGGTTTCCATGTCAGTATCAGAAACTAACTGAGTATAGCGAAAAATAGGAAAAATTAAGATTAATTTTTAACTCATATCACTGAGGTGTGTAGACAGAAATTTTTCTTACCAAGTTCAGTTTGTCAGATTCATAAAAAACCAGATACAATTCAAAAAAGACACGAAGATTATGAATTTTATTTTCAATTTCACATAATAGTTTATACAAGTGAATAGTTCAAATTAATAACTATTTGCATAAGAATCATTAGAAAATAAAATAAAAGATTTCTATAACAGAATGAATATTGAATGTTGTACCTTCATCTTTGTTAGCAGAATATACTTGTTCAGCATTTTAAATTATATTTTGGATCCTGGTTAATTATGATTGCTATGGGTTATCATTTTGTTCACTGCAATGCCAGTATAGAAAGAGAGATGATTTAATCAAATGTTCTTCCCCTAAACAATACTATTAATGATAACCTCAATTTATTTTCATTCTTCTTTATAGCAAAATTTTAAATGAAAATCTTTGTTTTTTTAGAAGTTTGGGAACAAGCAATGACGATGCAAAGATAAATAGGTATGAGCCTCTTCAAGACATATTCAAAAGTATTAAGAGGTATAAAAGAATTGGTGATGCCCACTTTTCTTCGATTACACTTAAATTTAAATGTTTTAAAGAGAGGCTATATTTAAATGGTCAACTCACTGGGTCGTATTATATTATTCTATGATGAATTATTATAGGACTTCATTGTTATGATAAATACTTTTTTAAAAAGTAAAACCTTCATGATTACTAAATATATAACAGACATGAAATATCAATTCATCAGTTATTGAAGCGAAGGCTAAGCCTCTGGTTCAGAAAGATTAGGGTTCTGATGCCACCTGGATCAGTTTATATTTACTTTGAAAAAGACGAATAGACCAATACACTTTTCTACTAGACCTCTTTCTTTTTGTATTGACAGAAAAAATTATTATATATTTATTATTATTATCTGTATATTACTATATAACAATAAAAATTATCATAATATTTTATTAAATAATATATAATAATTTTTATGTATTATTATAAACTAAATTAAATAACAATAGCATTGCTTATCATGGTCCGTCCTACACTTACAATTTACTGAAGTTCAAATCCTCCAACCAATCCTTACCCACAAGCAAGTTCTTGTTCTTCTGACCTTTATAATAATTTTAATAGAACAGCATTCTTTTCTAGCCCATTCCTTATCTTCTGGAACTCCCTCATAAAGTTATACATGCTCTTACCTTAGGTACATTCAAAACACTCACTCAAAATCCAGTCAGCTGCAAGAACGTCTGCTAATAGGAGAATTATTAAACAAAAATTTGGCAGTAATTCAGTAATGATGATACTGAAACATTTTTATTTAAGTACCTGGTTTGGGACAAATAAGCAACATTAAGAACGTAATGGATAAGTTTATTTTGTGACATAGTAGGGAGCATTGAAGATTTTTTTTATTGTAATGATTGTAAGGATACTATAATGAATTGGATGGTTAAATACATTAAGTAGAAAAAAAAGATTTAATTTTTTTTTCTAAAGTTCAAATATTTTTACTTCAATAAAATATATTAGAGATCAATTAAGTAGTAAAGTCTAGGACTGCAAGTATTAAACTTCTATTTAATTTATTATTTTCCAATTATTCAATAACCCTGTAGGAGGAATCTTTATTTTAAATGTAATAATTAAAATAGATGAAGAACTATGAAGTCAGGGGCAATCTTAGAACAAATCATTTCCAAACCACTAAAATTAAAGTTATTTCACCATTATCTTAATATAAATTTTGTGAATGTTCATAATTATTATCAGCTTAAAATACTACTGCTACCACTTGTTCACCAAATGATATAAAATAGTAATTATTTCAACAATAAAAAATAAGTGACTAAAATACCTGAGCAATTATATTTTTCACCTTGCATCACCACTATACTAAATTGTATTTTAAAAATACAAATACTTTTCATTGAAAAAAAAAACATTTTGTTAAACTCAAAAATATCATTAAAATCATATAGTTACTGCCAAATGTACATTTTTGTTTGTTAAACAAATATTAATTGCTGATATAGATTTTCAGAAAAAATATTTCAAAGGAAAAAAGTTTTTTCATCATAAATATTTATATTCCTCCATGCTACATTAGGTAGCTTTACTGACAGTAGGAAAATAATACAAATAAAAATTATGTTCCTCGTCTTATTAAAAACCACTAACTGCCCAGATGAGTACTTTAAATCATTATAATGTACTAACACAAAAAATTTATATATTACAGAGGTAGTTTGTAACTCATTACATTTTCTTTCACAAAAGCCTCAACTTATTTCTATCAAATAAAACTTTTCATAATTGTATTAAAGTAACTTTAGGAAGTTTTCAAATAAATTAAAAAAAAAATAAAAATAAAAAAACTAAAGTATATATCTGGTAAATATATTCAAAACTACCATTCATTGGCTTTAAAAAGCTTGATTGCATTTAAAAATATATGAGTCATTTTCTAAAGATATAAATCTCTAAAGAAAATGGCAAGTATTATTTTTTTTTCAGTAAAAATATAATGTATGTATATATATATACAGCTAATGAGCTGCCTCTACTTGTTAAAGAACAAACTCATACCTCCACATAGAGTAAAATTTAAAAACTTTCAATTTAAAGACAAAACAAGAGTCTAACCAGCAATATTCAGAGATGAAATTTCTAGTTCAAGAGCTTCGATAGCTTCCTCGATCTCAGACTTCCTAGCCACCTTGCTCAACTGGTCCTTATCGGGGTTTTTGAGTTCTTTTGACTTAATCTTAGCTTCAAGCGCTTCAATTTCTTTAAGTTTCTTCTTCAGATTCCTTAATTTTTTGGTAGGCTCTTGCTGGACTTGAGGAGAATTTGAAACCTCTGGTTGAACCTTCTTTATTACTATTTCTTTGATATGATCCTTCTTAGCTCCTTTATTTCCTCTTCCTTTTGCATCAACTGTCTCCCACTTCTCCTCTGCTCGAACAGGTGGAACATCCGGAGTGCTTCTAACTTCAGCCAAAGGAGCCCTTTGAGGCTGTTGGGCCTGACCGCTACCTGAACCTTTCTTTTTCTTCTTTTTAACTGAAACAAACAGTTATTGATTTACTAATAGAGAAATAGTAAAGTAACTCATACTACTTTAATATTAATATATGAGCCATTTTTTAATTGTGATCATTAACCACAAATACTACTAAACCAATCTGTACCCAACTTTACCTACATCATCTTCATGGTTCAAGAAAGCTTTAGCAATAAGAAAATATACAGAACTTCAATTATTAACAATTTCAATTGTTACTGAAGAAGGGAAAATTCTGTGCAACATGTGGAGTTTGAAAATCATCTTCAAAGTTCAAAGAAGGATCATCAATAATCAAATTTACTTAATTGAATTGTTAGATCCTTGTGAAGTTTTAAAATCGACAAAAAGGAGGTGAGCGCCATTCTGTTAGAGTTTACAAAGAGATCGCCTTTTATAGAGTTTGATTTGAGTTTCAAGTTTATTCTTTTACGTGCAATATCTAGAGCTGCAAGATCATATCATTTTTCCATAAAGTAATAAAACTCCAATTATTAGTTAACACAATTTGAGTTCTTTAATCATGAGAGGGGGTGAAGCCGTGACAAGGAATGCTAGTTTTATATAAAAACTAAATAATAATATATTTTGATATAGAAAACAAATGGAAATTTAATTGAATCACACCTTATAGAAAAGATTAAACAAATAACAAAAACCGAATATGATCCTAGATTAACTTTATTATAGTGAAACATCTTATTTAACCAAAGACTATTTAATTAAAAATGAATAATGATCATAAAACAGAAACAGATGATAAGAGTTTAATAACAGTTTAATTAATGCTACTCAATAAATTATGTTTATGAATTCCATAAATTACACGTTTCTCTAGTACTAGCACACCTTCATGATTATTATTATTATAATTGATAATAGCAAGGATACAGAAAGATCCTTGGCTTTTAAGTCTATTTTCGTCTAGTTATCCAAGTGATAAGAAGTTAGAGTCTCTGTGCTAGCAGGATTGTGTTAATACAGAGTCTGATGTAAAACATTTTCCTTTTGTAGGACAACCCATGATATATTTAAATCATTAAGTAGCAGACAGTTATTATAACTGTATTTTATTGTTTACTCAATCTTTCAACAGTGAGATTTTATAAATGTTTGTATATATATCACTGTTGCAAGAAAAACAATTAATTTATTTACAATTTCTCCAAAGCTAAGCATACAGCTTACACCTTTTATAAGTTGTAGTATCCAGTTTGGAAACTGCAACCTTCCCCTTCTGTCTGGCAGTCTCCTTAGAACAATTTGTTCTATATTCTATGAGGAGAGTGAGATGAACACTTTCCTTCTACTCGCATAATGAAGACATCTAACAGCAGGAAGGTATTCTATCTGATCAATAGTTAAGGGAAGTCACTATAGTGCGATTGGTGGTCTGTAGTAACAAGGACATAAGGAATCAATGTTCATTCCATGTCCAATGAGCACTGCTAAGTATTCCCAGTAGTCTGGGAGAATCTTTGTTGCTTCAAGCCATAAACTGATGGTGGGAAAGTAATTCCTCATCTATCTGGCAAGGACATAAAAGAAAGTTTAGATTTTTGCAAAATAGTTTCACCAAAAGTCAATATCATCTGTTCAGTTCAGGCATATTAGTATAATGTGAGCAATACAAGTCAGCCAAGACAATATTTTCCTAAAAACCTAAACATCTCGGATGTAACATTTTATTAACTATATTCTTATGTCAAAATTTACAAAACTATCGGTGGAAAATTCTTTGAACATAGGCAGTGGTTACCTTATTTTCGAGTTTAACCAATGATTATCAGTAATTGTACAATTAAAAATACATCTTACAAAAATAGATAATGGTTACAATAGATTCTGTCAGCTCAATTTTCGACATATAGAATTAAATAATATTTGGCCTGGCTGTAGCAATTTGTTACACCAAACCTTACTTCTGAATTATTATTAATATTTCTAGTTCACTTGGCTACAGAAGTTCCCAAAAGCTTTTAGATCTTTTGTATATCTGTAATTTGTTTAAATAAAATTTATGTAATTAGATGATATAACTAATTTTAAAGTTTTTTTTAGTCCCAAATTTGTTTCATTGTTAAATTTTCGATTGTGTTAAAAGACAAACTATATAGTGTTCAATAAATCGATGATAAAATCCTAAATTAAGGACCACTTTTATTTTGAACAAATTGAAGTAACCAATCAATTATATAATTAGTAATAATAATTTAATTGGTCCTTTTAAATAAAACAAATAAATTAATCGTTATATTTACAAGTATTTTATTGAAATTAGGAGAAATTTAAAAAGATAACTGATAATCTTTTATTTTCTCCTCAGTCCTTTCCTTAATACAAAATAATAATAATAACTGTTTAATAAATCTGTACATCGCATAGTAGACGTAGATAAAAAAAATCAACATACCTTCACCTTCTTTGATAAGCTTAGGATCAAGTCCTGGAGGGTAAGCAGGCTTGCTACTGGCCCACTGTTTTCCTTTACTTTCATATAAAGGAACCTCTTCCTGAGGAGTGTAACCATCCTTAACACGCCGCTCCTTCCTCCAGCTTCCATCTGGTCGTTGGGTAGCAGCAATTACCCGACCTTTAACAGGCATGTAACAAAATATTCAGAAAATGAATAATATAACTACTTTTGAAACTAAAAAGCTATGAAAAAGTAAGAAATGAGAATTAACCCAATATAACATCTAAAAAAGTATAGATTCAGTAATTATGAAGAGATCTTTTCCCTTCTCCATAAATTAACATATATTATTCTGACAGAAATTCTGTGGAGGTATGTAACAATTTGTTATACCGGATGATTCTTTAGCCATGAAAACTAGAAAATCATCAGCTGCAACTAACCCTAAATAACATCTGCATGGGTTTCACACAAAAATATGTGGCAATATTACTCTCCAGTGGATCTCTAGTCATTACAAATGAAGAAATACACTAATCACGAAAACAGGAATCACAGCAGTCACTGATAGACACTATAATACCTAATTTATCATAGATGTTACATTGAAATAGCCTTCAAAACTGTGGTAAAAAAGTAAACAGAGAAAAAGGGCAAACAAAACAAAATTCTTCATGAGGAAATACTAGCTGACGTTCAGCCTATAAGACGATGTTGCCAACTTCAGATAGTTAAAAAAACATCCCTAAACATGACAAGATGTTATAAATTTAGTGTATCTGTTCACTAAGTAATATAAATTCAAAGTACACTATTGCACATGAGAGAAATGATTGATTATTATAAGCGGCATTTAGAAAAAATCTAAATTACATGCATTCATGAATCAATTAAACCTCCAAGATCTACATAAAAAAAAAATATTGATATCATAAATGTATACTTGATATCCAATATTTTTTTCCTAGGGTAAATAATCACTTAAATTTACATAAACAATTTATTGTTTATTTTGATTCCAAACAACCAATTAAAGTAAAAGCTAAACACCATAAAATAGTTGAGTGTTAACACTAACAAAAAGTCACAATATATTCAGAGCTATCATAATTATTAATTGTAATATAATGAACCCATTATCAAAATACTATCTTTGACCTTTAACATGAACTTTGCATTCAAAATCATCTAGTAATAAATAATTTAGTAGACTTAAAAAGCAGTAATTTTAGATTTGTCTACACAAAATGATTCAAAATTATTCTATTTGATGATTTCAAAACAAAATAAACAATAATAACAAAATTAGAGTTGATTCTGGGTATGAATTTTATGTTTCCAAAACCTAAATTCATAAAGAGGCTCACCGCTATCTGTGCTTAATATCGAAGCCATGTTTAGAAACCTATATTTGTTGACTCCTAGCTGATTTAAAAAAAGTACAAACCAATAACATAATACTCAGTAACTGTCACTGGTAACCATCTTAAACAGCGTCGTTACTTTTAGAGATTACATCGATGTGCCGCTGTAAGCTTCTTTGAAGTAGAATCGATTAACTTATTTTCCCACCTACATCTTTATAATTTTAACAAAAACTCACAATAACCATGAACAATTCTGTAAGGAGCGTGCTATAATTTTTTTTTTCTAATAACAAAATCAATGAGTTCCCTTAATTAAGAATTAATATACTTAAGGTATCATTATTCTGTTGGGTAGTAATGTAATTATTAACTCCAAAATTAATTAATAATAGAAGGTATCCCTCTATTTTGTTTTTACCAATGATACTTCAGTTGCTATGAGCTCCCATGATATTTGGATCATATGTATTCTAGTTAGGTTCAAGATATTTGTTTAATCCACTCTTTTTTCAGTACTTGGAAGTTCCGTTTTTATTAGGGTAGTTCAAAGGATAAGTCATTGGACTCCTAGGTCCAGGTTTTAATCTCGGCTTAGCCGAAATCAACCTGAGGGACCTTCAAGTAGCAAACTTACGGATCTTAAAGATCCAGTTGATTGCGGAAAAATCTGTCAGTTAACCGTGATATTGGCCAGATCATCGTATAAACATGGGTTTATAAAATTTTGGTTCTTTTTTTCACTTTATGGGGTTATTGCTGCTTTAATTGGAGTTTTACTTTTTGCATTTAGTATTTTAGTTGTCAATGATTGTTTTTACTATTTGTTGTTTTGGTTTGTAGCGTTACCTATCCTACCTTTTCTGCCAATCATAATTAATTTAGTGAACCAGTATTGTCATTATTTGCTATATTAGGCAGTCGGATGTCATCTTCCTGGAAGCTGAGATTTATTACTTCATAAAAGTTAACCCTCCTAAGTTGAAAATCAAAGAGGTGCTGCTCTAAGCCAAAACCACTGATGCATAGTCTGACTTCCATGTCTTTATATTCAGTTCCGGATTTATCCTTTACCATTTCTATTCCTCGATATGCAGTGGTATGAAAGGCGTTAGGCTAGAAGGGGTCAATTAGTTCTGAGAAAATCGAAGATGTAAATTTTATCACTAAGAACGGGTTATTAAGCGCCAAAACAGAAGAAAATCCTCTTTCTTGCCTCCGCGAAACCACCTTAAACGATAGTACATGAGACAAACAAACAGGTAGTGATGAAATCTCTGTTTCCGTTTTTTTAGATATTCCCCCTTGTAGCTCAACACCCTTTATATGGAAAATTAAAGAATTCTTAACTTTAAATTAATCAATTAAAATCTTTATTTAAATGTGTTACTTTGAAATATGAAATTGTCATTTGAGTATTGTTTCAATGATCTCTTACTTTGTCTAGAACTTAAAACAAAAATTTTTATGATGGAAAATTGGTAGCCAATAGCAAATGAATGTGATTTTCTATAACAACAATTGGAACTCTATAATTGTGTAAATCACTTTATTTTGAGATATTCTGGTAAATGAACAACAATAGATAAATTTACGTATAATTTAAAAGTAAAAATATAGTATATAGATTCATGAGGTATTTTGAAGAAATATGCTTGAACTCTATTATAGGCTGAATCAAATATCTTCACTGCTGTATTATCTCCAAGAAAAGTTATGTAACCAATCAAGAGGTTACCTTCTCTGATTTGTTATTGTGTTGAATCCTTGTCAGCTTCCTTAGCTGTCATTCTTACCTAGAAATCTTGTCTCATGGAAAGTGAAGTTTTTCGTAATACACCCATTTCTGCATTAAGAAGTCAAAGTAAATCTTTAATTTCTAGGCTGCTTAATGGCACAAAAGTAATTCCTTCGCCCTCAGGCCTGCCAAGGTATACTCCTAGAATTATTCTTATGGAATTTAATTAATAAATTATTCACTTTATTATTTTAAAGGATGGACATAACAAGTATTTGTATTTTTTTATTTTATTGTTTTTCATCATTTATTCTATCATCGATTGTATGAATGAAAACTGTTTTCATTTTCAGTAGTTATATTATTCTTTAAGTATTTATTTAATCATCTAAAATCTTAAAATCTTAATTTTTCTATTAATAGAAATCAAAGATGTTGCTGATATTAATAATTTGATATAAATTCATAAAACTACCATGTCTTTATTGTTTCAGTTTTTTAACAGAAAATATTTTAAAATAAGGGTTTTAGGACTAAAGAATACTTAAAATGTGTAAATTTGAGACATCTATATAACAAATTTTTGCTGAAATATTCTAATTTCTTAAGCTTAAGTAGTTGAGAAAGCAAAATGATTAACCAGTGTTAAAAGTAGATGTATATTTCTTTATCTTTATAAATTTCTTGTAATTTAATTTTTAAGTTATTTTTTTACCTGTTATCATCAGTTGTTATCAGTCATAGTTGAATTTGTCATAATGTATGTTGCAGCTGCAGTTGTTAATTTCTCACTTATTAAATTATTTACCTTTCATTAATGATATTAGAAAATTATTTTCACATGATTGTTAATACATAAAGTACTACGTAATGCCCTGTTTTTATTTTATGATCACAGGTAAAGTTATTTATTGATATTATGTCAAAATATTAGAAGGTTCATTTTGTTTACAGTCTTAAATTGAAGGAAATCTTGCAGTCTTACAGATGTGGCTTTATTGTATCTGGTATTACATAAAAATCCCATCTTTAAAAAAGAAAAAAAAAATCTTTGGTCTAACTTTGTGTTTTAATATCTACTGTCAAGAATTATACATTATTGGCAGTTCCTTGATATGGCACTGACCCATTCTACTTTGTAGAACCTCCGATTATAATGATGATAAGGGTTAACATTAGGTGCATAGATAAAAGGTGCATTTTATTTTTAATTGCATAGCTATTTGTTTATTGTCTATGTTATCAGTATTATTAGTAATGTGTGTTCTTCATAATCTGTATGAGTTTTTGATGGTAGTTTTTCTGCATGCAATCAGTAACTATTTTTTTTTTTTTTTTTTTTTTTTTTTTTTTTTTTTTTTTTTTTTTTTTTTTTTTTTTTTTTTTTTTTTTTTTTTTTTTTTTTTTTTTTTTTTTTTTTTATGATCAGTTTTTATAGTGGTAGTTTTTCTGCACCATTTTTATTATTTTGTTTCTTCCACATTAACCTTTTGGAATGACATTTTGTTAATGTGAAGTATAATAAATATTCTGAATAGCTTTGAGGGATAAACGTTTTAAGAGAGCACATTGTGCTGTAATGGGTCAAAGTAAGGGAGTCATTAAAAATAATCTCCAGTTATTTAATGTTTTAAGAAGTATTTCTAACCGTTCCCTTAAATATGATTTTATCTGGCTTTCTTGTTTTTGCAAATGACATTGGTTACGTTTTTAAATGGATATATTTTGGCCATAATTATCCAACAACATAACTAAGTTTTGAACCGAGTCATCAAAATCTTGTTGTATGCCTGACAAATATTTCCGATCTAAGTAAAGAAATAGGTTATCTGCATAGCGGTAGTAGGAAGGTGCCTGGACAATGCTAATTGCTCCACTGTTAGTAATACTAATCAGATGGGAATTAAGGCCACTACCCTCTAGAATTGTTTTTGAGGGATTAAAGATGTTTTCGTTATCCTCAAAAATTGCTATTTTTTAATTATTTGATATTATGTTCTTTCCTAAAACCTCTTTACCATGTAAAGTACCAGTCAATAGACATTGCTCACCTTAAGTGTAAAAAGTTTGAGTTAGAAGTTCAATATCTTTGAAATACTAATGGATTTTTAAAAAATCCAATGCAGTTTTAAAGTTTACATGTTGAACTTTCAGATAACTTTAAAGAGAGAATGTATGAGTTTTCCATATAGATTAAAAGCTTCTTTTTAAAAAAAAAAAAAAAAAAAAAAAAAAAAAAAAAAAGCATATTGAAAAAAATATATATTAATGGTGAACATTCTTTTCATATTTTTAATGATGTTCTAAGCAAGAGAGAGTTAAGGTGTATATACTTAAGACCTTTTTGTAATTTTAGTATGTTTATTCCAAGTTTTATAATTTCACGGAACAAATTAAGTGTAATATGTAACTTCTCCATGAGGTGTTCTTAGAAGATATATTGAATTAAAAGTTTTAACTCTTAAATCTTTTAACACCCTATACTGCTCTGCTTATTGTATTAAATTATAATTTAAATTTGAAGCTTGAGTGTTATTTTGCATGAAGATAATGATTAGGCTAGCACTTAGGTTTAATGAATTCCATTTGCCATAACAGGTATTGTACTGTAGAATAATGATTTGTTCTATGTGAATTTAGATTTCCATGATTCTTTATTAGTAGTTGTCGTGAAGAAGTTGATAAGTCAAATTACCTTCAAAAGAAGTTAACTATTAACCTTCAAAGCTGAATTTTTAATATCTGAGTTATAAAAAATTGATTAAGTTGTGCTTTTCAGTAAATCATTATCTTATCTATTTTGACGCAAATGGTGTTTTTTGAGAAATTGCAGGATTTAGGAAAGTGATCCAAAATGCCCGACCAAAAGTGCACTATTTTGACTTATTAACTTCTTCATGAGAGCCAGGGATATAGCTAGTCTGCTGTGAAATGTCAAAATACAGCAATATTTTTAAAATTAAATATTATATTTTCAGAGATTGGAGGGGTCTTGCTGACATTGCAGGATGTAACCACTCCTTGCATGCTGGATGTAATGATCCCACTGCCTCAGTGCTGTCTGTTTGGCAGAAATCTCAAACAACCATTGCACAACTCATTGATGCACTAAAGGAAATTGACCGATGGGATGTGATCGATGACTCCTTGCAACTTCTTGGTTTGTTTATTTCATTTATTTATCATTATATAGATTATGAGTTGCGAAATCCCAGGACTTCAGTGTATAAGTTCATTTCTAAGTACAAAATCCTAGAATGGTCTAAATGATATTAAATTTTAATTCAGTTGACAGTCAACAAAGCAATGTTGTCTTGAAACTATGTATTAATTAGTATTTTCATGTTTTGTGTTTTTTTAAATGATAGCGCCAGTTCAGAAACATTGCATTTGTATACAATTTTGTTTTGAAAGAAATATTGAATCAAACTCTGGAATGTGTGGTGAGGGTTTAAATTGGCTAGCTCCCAGCCTGGGCAGTCAGTCACTGACTGAGGCGGTGACTGTCCAGTAGCAGCTACTTAGTATTGTTGTCAGTCATGAGTAGTATCATGTGTTAGTAAACGTAGAAGTGGCAAGCCTGTGTCAGTAAATGTAGTTAAGAGTCTGTTATGAACCAATGACTATCCAGTGGCAGTGATAAGCCTGTGTTAGTGAATGTAGTGACAGTCTCTGTGTGTCAGTGTAATACAATCTTATATGTAATTGTAAAACCTAGCATTAAGTTATTCAGGATAAATATTACCTTATTGTATAGTATAGAAATTAGTGTAATTTGCTTAAAAACCTAGTTTTGTTTATTAAGCTATAGATAAATTAGTGTTTAAAATTTAATTGTATTTTGATTAGCCATAGCTCCCAGTGGCCCTAACACAACAATGTTAAAATATAACTTGGGTAATCTTATATAATTATATAACTAACTTTTATAATAATTATATAGCTTTTATAATAATTATATAACTTTTCTTCTATACTTAAATTATATATTTGTGGCACTTGTTGAGATTAATATTTTTGCTATAAAGATATGTTTTTCTCTTAGAATCTGATGCCAAGGATTATGCTGAAAGATTGCAAGTAAGCAGACAGACATTCGTGGAAGAGGATAATAATGATGATGGTATCTTGACAGTAGGTAAGCTCATGTTTTTACCTCAGTAATTATCTCAATAGAAAATTGAAGCATGAAATTCATAATTTTTATTGCCTTTTTTATCCTGATAACTTTTTATTTTTTTTCCTTCTCCTGCTGATGTTGTAATTTCTTCAGTTTTGTAGTTCCGAATAAATTATTATTGTTCAGATTACATCCTGGTAAAAATTATCAAATTCAGCCATCCTGTCTTCTACACATTTATAATGTTACCCTAAAAATTTATATTTTTCCTACAGTGTGGAAAATGATTTTGTTTTCTCATTGCCATCGGAAAGATTAATTCACTCTCTGCTTACCGCTTTCCCTCAGCTTCACGTTCTCCTAAATCCTTCCTTATGAGGCCTCCATTGTGATTATACTCAATTGACTCTCTTAAAATTTACTCTTGATATGTTCCCCTTGTTATACCAATAGAAAGTCACAATCCTTGTCATCTTTGATTTTTCAGGGGGCTTTGATTCCATTAGTCTTACAATTGTTTCCACTTAAAACCATAAATTTTCCATTACCAATAGTCCTTCTTTTCTCTCTGTACTAAAAGAGTTATTGTTCTCAACAAACCTTCATCAGCATTGCTTCTCATATGTGGTCTCTTTCCCCATCCCACTTTTCTATTTATTTTAATGACTTACTAGTCTTTATTATCTAATTTCAATGAAATTTTTAACTGATGTACTAAATATTTACCTATCCTTCCATCTTTCTTAGATACTTGAGGTGTTTCATAAGCTTCAATATGACATTAAAAACAGATATTATAACTTAAAAGAGACAAAAAATGTGATTTGGTTATTATTGAGAGGTTCCAAATCAAGAGCATTAAGTCTTTCACATCATAATTAATAAATAACGATGTTTAAGAAATTTAGTTTATTACAAATTTTCAAAACATTAGTGTAAGTATAAATTAATATTAGTTTATTTTAATTTGCTTATATAACTTTATAGATGATGTCCAATGCATAGAAAGCTGTGGTAAGCCTCAGTATTATGATGCTTTTCTTCTATATGATGACAGTGATGAAGATTTTGCTATGACGATACTTCAAAAACTGGAAGATGATTACAAAATGAAGGTATCATTCATATTTTTAGTTGTATGGTGAATTTATATTCGCCATTTAGTCAAATTAGACACACCTACTCTGCTCAAATTTGAAATTACCTTTTCAAAAATCCAATATGGTAGGTTTAGTATGTCATTAAAAAAACAAAACAAATTTTACAACAAAACCTTTGTCAGCATCCTATAAATACTCCTGACAATAACCTGCTATATAATTGAAAGGACTTATAACTCTAACTAAAATCAATAAGAAATCACATCTGTATAAAATAATTTGGTTTCAAAAAAAAGAAAAAAAAAATTAAAATTATACCTAAATGGATTTTGTAAAAAAAAAAAAATGTATAGTTTAAAAACATATATGTCCAGAGTGAATCCATCTAGAGTGAAAGAGGCACAACTCAAAAAGTGGAGTTTAGATATTATATTCTGCATATTTAGAAAGCCACTGGATTTTTCCTATCCCAGCAGTTGTTAATAGATAATTAGATATTAAAGTATTTTAATACAATATTTGAGACATATTTACATCAATGACAAAGGTATAGCAAAAAACACTACTTACCATAATTTTGAGTTCTGGATGTGCAATATATAAGTTTAAGCAGTTTCTTACTTAGACATTAAACTAAAAACCATACAATTAATGGGGTATCCAGGTTGTTTAAGATACGAGGGTGAATCAAATATAAATGGTAATTTTCAAAATTATATTTATTGAATAATATTATACAGGAACTATACCTTCAACATTTTTCAATGTAGTCTCCTGCATTATCTACACACTTCTGCCACCGATTTGGAAGCTTGAATATTCCCTGTTCACAAAAAGACTGAGGGCGAGTTTTTAACCATTCGCGCACGTGCTTTTCGACGTCTTCATTGTTTTCAAATCGTTTTCCTCCAAGTGATTTTTTCAGGGGCGCAAACAAAAAAATAGTCACAAGGGGACAGGTCTGGACTGTAAGGAGGGTGTTCGAGAGTTTCCCAGCCCATTTCTTCCAATTTATCCCTTGTCAACAATGCGGTGTGAGGCCTTGCGTTGTCATGGAGAAGGATGACATCTCTAATGGGCACACCTCGTCTTTTGTTCCGCTAACTGGTTTTTGCTGACTGTAGCACCTGGCAGTAGTAAGCTGCATTCACTGTTCGTTGATCGTGAAGAAAATCAATGAGTAGAACTCCCCTTGAGTCAAAAAAAATTGTTGCAAGAACTTTTCCGGCTGAGAGACGAGTTTTGGCTTTCACTGGGCAGCCTTCATCCTGCCTTCGCCACTCCTTACTTGCCATTTTCGATTCGGGGGTGTAATGGTGACTATTTTTTGTTTGCGCCCCTGAAAGAATCACTTGGAGGAAAACGATTTGAAAACAATGAAGACGTCGAAAAGCACGTGCGCGAATGGTTAAAAACTCGCCCTCTGTCTTTTTATGAACAGGGAATATTCAAGCTTCCAAATCGGTGGCAGAAGTGTGTAGATAATGCAGGAGACTACATTAAAAAATGTTGAAGGTATAGTTTCTGTATAATATTATTCAATAAATATAATTTTGAAAATTACTGTTTATATTTATTCACCCTCGTAGTATACCATAAAGAAAATATTTATTTTAATATTAGTGGTTAATAATTTTATTTACAGTTATCAATTAATAGTAATTTATTATTTTTTATAATTTGTTATTAGCTTTGCACTAAGGACAGAGATCTTATTGGAGGTCTAACGTTTGAGCATGAGGCGATAATGCAGCTCATCAGGTATAGATGTGGTAGATTGATCGTTGTTGTCTCACCTTCATTTCTCAATAGTTCAGCCAATCAATTTTTGCTCACATTTGCCCAAGCGCTTGGTATTGGTAAGTATTGATTAAGACTGTCTTAATTATTATACTTTGGCTTTTTTTTTTTCCTTTATTAATCATAGCGCGATTGAATTCAACATGTTTCGGGAACAGCTTTTCCCATTAGGAACCAGCATTTCCATATTTTAGTCACATTGTCGATAAAATATTTTTCTATTTCAATAAAAAATGTCAATAAATATAAAATTAAATCTTTGATTAGCACCTTCATCCAACCATGAAAAATATTGACTATATGACTAGAATATAAAAATGTTCCTGATGGTGGGAAAACTTGTTCCCGGAACATGTTGAATTTAATTGTTCAACAATTAATTTTTTTTTTTAATTTTAAAACTTTTATTTGTGCCTGTAATACAATATTACAATCAGCAAATGTATTTTTGTTTTTTTGGGGCTTAACGTCCTTATGTACTTCAACTAGGGCAGGAAGGATGGGGTATCCTACAGGTTATCAACCTATTCTAGTCAGGGTAGGAAAGTGAAGATTTATTCGTGGGTTTGCCATGAAATAAATTTTAACCCGCCCAGGTGGGATTCAAACCCACGAACTTCAGTACTGAGTTTGCTGAGACCCACACCCCAAATCTCTCAGCCATTCAGCCCCCAGCAAATGTATTATAATTTACTATAATCATTGCATGGGTTGGTATGAGGAAGATTCAATAATTAATGAAGGGAGAAAAATGCCAAAGTGTAATATATACTTATTATTATCCTTCAATAATATCTTTAATTTTCTTAATTATAATCTTGAAGCTGTCATGTATTTAATTTATTGGAATTTACTATTTAATTTTTCTGTATAATATTTGCTTTAATGTCTGAGAAATCAGCCTACTTTATCTAAAATCATAAATATGTTTGAATCCCGCTGATCCAGATAACATGGGACTGGTCCCTGTTGTAAAATGCAATTGATGGATATCACAGCAGTTTTATTAGAAATGGAATAGCAAAATATTCTTTCTGTTATAAATATTTATTAGAAAACATCCATTTATTTACATCTGAGATACATTTCTTGGCTTCTACCACATTTTCAAGCCCTGAAATATTGATAATAAACTACAAAAATGTGTGCTTTGAAACCTAATTATATAAAATATACTTTATTTTATTATTTATTGTTTTTTTTTATTACCTTAAATGAAGCATAGAATTCCAAAATCAGCTGTCAATTTTTTTAAATTTTTCACAGCTGGTCGGGAAAGCTAAAGGTCACATTGAATTAGGATGGGAAATTATTTTTTGTACAGCCGTTTTATATGTGATTGAACTATTTTTTTTTTTTTTTTTTTTTTTTTTTTTTTTTTTTTTTTTTTTTTTTTTTTTTTTTTTTTTTTTTTTTTTTTTTTTTTTTTTTAATTTTTAGAAAACCTTTCACTTAAAGATAGTCTAAAAGTAAAACTATTCAATAAAATTTTTTTTAAAAATTGGATAGTTTTGGAATTCCCCACCTCAAATACAATTCTATGATCCAAAAATAAAATAATTCACCATAAGTTTCATAATTTTTTAAAATCAATTATTACTGAAAAACATTAAAACTGGTTGTATATTTACCATTATATGTGATGTGTATTGTTAATTTAATATAAATTACCTTTTTTATAAGTGGATCCAGCATTAACTATACTTGAATGTCTGTTTACAATACTATTATTAAAGCGGATTTCATATTTATGACTAGATATAGTACAATTTTAATTTATAAATAATTTTACTACCAGTTTTGATGTTTTTTTATTAATATTTGATTTAACAAATCTATAAAACTTTTGGTACATTGTTTTATTTTTGGACCACAGAATTATATTTAAGGTAACAAGAAATTTATGAATATTAATATAAAGTATAGTTTATTTAATTAGATGTCATAGATTAATTTTATGTTGTTAATTATCAATATTCCAGGGCTTGAAAAGATTGCAAAAGCCAACAAACATTGCCCAGATGAAATAGATATTTACTTGTAAACATTTGTATCAGGAGAAACTTTTTTGCTACTCCATTTATTATTTTTATTAATATTAATATTAATATTAATATTAAATATTACTAATCTCCTAACCATATAATAATATATCATCATAGCAATTTCTTTTCTCATAAATACACTTTTTCATTCCTGAACTGGATTTAAGGCCATTTCCTTCTGTGGTTAAATTCAATTCGCATTGACCCAGTAATGGTTTTAATAGATTCCTCAGAACTATTCTTCATTAAAACTATGAATCCTATCTGTCTGAACATCAGGCTGAAAATTTTACTCCCCTCAATTTATTAAATCTTAGTTTACAATCACTGGTTTGAAAAGAATGGCAAGTTGGTAGTCTTGCAATTGATTGCTGTAATCCATAAAAACAAATGGCAGTGTCTTCTTTCATGAAAGCAGGATAGTCCATCACCCTTCGCAAAAGAGAATGAAATTGATGTGCTGTATGGAGACTGAATTCTCATGATTTGTGTCTTTAAAATAAAGATCTCTGTTGTTTATTAATCATTCTCTCTCTATATATATATATATGTATATATATATATATATTGTTATCCTTTCAGAACAGAGACAGAGAAAGATCATACCCTGTGTTTACTCCAATTTCCAACTTCCGCTTCAGCTTAGATATTATTTCATCCTCAACTTTCTCAGATCTACTCAGCAATGGAACTTTTGGCAACAGCTGAGCCAATCTATCAGAGCTAGTAATGTTAGGTAATGATCTTTTTTATATAATAGTAATCACTATGAACATTATTTCTTTTAATAGCCAACTATGTGAAAAAATATTAGTGAAATGAAGTCATAAGTTAGAGTTTCATGTTATGTACAAATCATATTTCTGCATTGTACAAATCGTATTCAGTTTTTAAAAATTGTATTTATGCATTCATATAATAAAAATTTTTTTTTTTTTCATAGAATGATAACTAATGGAGAAGTATCTAGGCCTATTACAATTGGAGAAGTTTCTAGGCCAATCACAAATCGAGAAGTTTCAAGTCCTGTTCCTGATCGACCGGTAGCAAAACCAGTTACTAATAGAACAGAATCTAAGTCCATTAGCTATGAAGAAAATGCAAGAGCAATGGCTGTTACCGAAACCATAAAGGCAACAGAAGTTGATCTTGATAGTAAAGAAAATGAATTACCAAAAGATATTAAAGAACGTTTTGCATACTCTATTGATAAGAAGTTAGTAATCAAAGATGAAGAGACTTCCTATACTAAGCCTTTGATTGAAAAAGGACCTACAATGTCTTCGAGTTCCTCCATTTTTACAAAACTCCTTTCATCATCCCGTTCCACAATGGCTAAGTCTTTGTTTAAGAAAAAAAAGAAATTAGCCAAAGTATTAGCAGAATAGTAACCTATTAATAATGGTCCATATCTTTCTGTTTATTTCTTAGAGGATATTGTATATATATAAATAAAATTTATAAAAATGTAATATAAATCACGGTAATTTGAATTTATTCACTTGTTTTTATAATGTTATCTGAGAATTTGTATTTGACCCTCTATGAATTGAACTTAATGGTACCTTTAATTTTTATTAAAAGAAAATCAGAAATTATTTCGTATTCATTGTTATAAAAATATGGCTTGAGTGAGATTCAATTTTAATATTCGTGAAGACACTTTTACCTCCAGCAAATAAAATAAGAACTCTAGGATGGATACCTAACAGTCTATGACTGCATAAACATTAGAAGCTATTTTTCTCAAATCTATGGTGAGGCTGTGTCCCATCATGTTTTCTTTTTTATAGATCTATAAATGTGCATAATACTTATTTAATTTTAAATTTTTTATTATTAGTTATATGGAAATTTTATTCTTTATACTGAAATATTTTTCTAATTATAACATTTCTGAAAAAAAATTATAATGAAAGCTTTAGGATATTGAATGTTCATAATTAAGGAGTTCAACTGTACCATAAATGAATGAGATGACTGTCTGAGACCATTGTTATGAATTATTGTTGTGCATTGTCACAGATCAAATCGACAATCAGATTCATATTTTGATCTCGTCAGAACTTAAAGTTTATTTAACTTACGGTAGTAATTATCTCCATTGATTTTTTTAAATCTTCCAATCATTAAAAGTATTTATACAACATAAAATTTGATGGAATACTGTATAACTGTAAAATGATTCTATCATTCACAGGTTGCTTTATTTTAATTTATCTGTATGTCAGAGGTTACCTACTGTATATACTAAATAAGTACAATCACATTGCTTATATTTTTAAAGCATTCTATTTTACATAAAAAATGGCGAGGTTATTTGCTTTAAAAGTTTATTCAAATCACTTGAATTAGTTAACCTCTGAGATGAATATATAAATTTTATATTTAGCTTATATATATTCATATGATTATTACTGTTGATTTTATTATATGTTTAATGTTCAATAAGGAGATTTATTATTTTTGAAATTTATGTAAATTCTTTGTTTTAAGAAATTAGTGCAATTTCATTGTATATCTTATTTTTTTAATAATAAACATTCGTATTATCCCAAGTGATTGGTTGATTTTTTTTTTTTTTTTTTTTTTCTTCACGGAACGGCCTCTGGGACCACGTGAATATCATGAGAGCTGCACTTGTTCTTTGCTCTTCTCCTGCTGCTTCTTCTTCCACATGTTTTTCATGAACTCTGAATACTTGAGCTTTCTCTCCTCAGTCCATGCGTGACCCCTCCCGGGATGTTTCCTCTCCACAAGAACCCTTGCCCCTGCCAGTGTCTTCCTGTACTCGTCCCTATCGAGGCAGTCCTGGTCTCCCAGACCTATCTGGTTCAGATCACTTCTCAGTTGCCTAAGGTACCCATTCGAGACTTTATAACCACGGATCTTCTCGAAAATCTGGTGGTTCAACCTTTCGGGGCTCATCCTCACCATGTGCCCATAAAACCTTAATCTCCTTATTCTGATGTCCGACTTCAGATCCGTTGTATCCTTGTAAATTTCTTCATTCGAACCTTTAACCCTCTGGTGTTCTTCTGGGCCCATGTATTCTTCTCAGGATCCTCCTCTCAATTTTCAGGAGCTTTGACTCTCCACAGCTCCTTCATGACCTTATCCAGCACCACATTGAAGAGCACTGGAGATATACCGTCTCCTTGTCTCAGCCCCGTTTTTATCAGAAACGGTTTACTGAGCTTCCCTTGATGTTTTACTTTCGACCAAGTCCCAGTCAAAGTCAGCCCAATTAGTTTCCTGGTTTTCTGATCCGCCCTGTACTCATGGTTGATTTTTTTTTTTTTTTTTCTTCTTCTTACATGTAAATATACTTTTATGTTATATTTTACCTGTTTTAATGAAACAGCAGATTTATTATACTAAATATGTTATGCTTTGACATTGATATGTCTTTTGGTTGGGGTTCTATATTTTTTTGATGTAAGATTTTTTTCACACTCAAAAATTTAACATTTTGACATGCTCTAGCTCTGTTGGTGTTGCTCAGCTTGAACATTTTATGATAGTTTTCTGATCAGAAATTTAATAGAGAATATTTTTTGTTTTATAACATTTGTCACTAGGACCTACTATTTAGGAATTATATTGGTTTGAATGAAAAAAGTCACATTGGAAACCCCTATTTTCTCTCTACTTCATTTATTTCGAATTATCATTGATTGTTAACTTAATATGATTATTAAGTTAAGTAATTTGATCCTTTTAATTCTGAAATGTAAATTGGGAATTTTTTTTATTTTTGGATGATGAAAACTATCCCTTAAAGATAAAGAGAGACTTTTCTTGGGGTAAGCTGAAGCTAATAAGAAGTGAAATCTTTTTAGGTATGTTAAGCCGCTTCCGAATATTATATCAAAAGTGTGAAAAAATCAAAGTAGCTGACTCATTAAGATATGTATCTTCATGTATGAGGAATAATGTGTTTTCTTTAAATTTAACTTGGAATGTCTTATATGATAGTTAACATGTAAATAAAAATAAAATAAGATAATTAACGTTCTTCGTTTATTAAACTTTATTTTTATGAAAAAAATAACTTATAATATACAATTATACCAAAATGTATTTCAAATAAATCTAAGTTGATAAAGAATCACAATATTAAACACTAAACCATTTGAAAGCTCTTTTCATTAGTTCATTACTTGCAATTGATGATTATTTAAGCATCTTCATAGATTGTGCCATTTATGCCTCTCAGATTGCCTTGTGAAGTTTGTAGTATAGTTTGTTCCCATAGTAACACATAAACATTATTGCATGAAGAAATTCCATGAGAAAAAATTTCTGTTGTAATTTTGAATACAAGAAACCTTCTTGCTGCTGATCAGAAAGCCAAAGAAGGGTACATATGGTTTTTTTTTGCAAAAAAATAAGAACAGCAATTCTCATGGAATTTTTTACTATAATCATGCTGTGTGATTTCTTTTATTCATTGTATGGTGATAGGAAAAACAAGAAAAAAACAATAAATCAGTAAGGCTTTATTGATAGACAAATAGCTGTTACAAAATATCTATCTTCGCCAATACAAATTTTCTTATATTAACATTGAAGTACTTTAAAATGTGTCTTTATAAGTGAGAACATGAAATAAAAATGAGGCACTGTTTACTAAAATAGAAACTAATGTTCGTATATACTTAAATATTTATATAGTCCTTATTTATTTTTTTTAATTAAAAAAAAATGGTAACCCTTAGACTAAAAAATTGTGCTCATTTCATTTACATGAACAGCTTCCCCTCATTTTAATTGGTTAATGCGAGGAAGTTGTACAAGAAATACTGGACAAAAATACATTTTAATGTTCAAGTTCTTTTTTCAGAACACTCAACTTCACCACAATGGCGGTCGCGAAATGACGCTTTTATATTCTTCTTTCTGAGAGAATAAAATCGAATCTATCATATGATCCCAAACGAGACCTTGGTATTGTAGCAATAATCACAGCTCAAAATCGTGCCTGATAAAATTAACCGACAAATAAGTAAATAAAATAAATAACAGAAAGTCTAAAATCTATGTCAAAAGTCACACATGAAATGATACATAAGTGAATGTACAGTATTTTCATATATACAACAGAAAATAAATAAAATATTTATAGCCTACTAGTGAAATTTTGATGTAATCTTAAAAAAGGAAGACCACAGAATGTAAAGAAATCATTAATGAGAATTAAATTAATGTTAACTGAGAATGTACAGGTATAATGAAAGGTGAATGAAAATATTAAGCGACATGTTAGTATTAAAGAATAATAGACACCCTTCAGCCAGCTGTTGGGTTCCATCAAAGTGAAGGTTTATTAGAATCTATTTAAGATATTATTGGTTAGAGGCATTTTGTCTTGATAGAGGATGTTTACATATAAAAAAAAATCTAATAAAATAATCAAAAATTATAAAAAATATAATTCTAATAGTAGGTTAAAAATTGAGAACCAAAATAGACTAGATAGGAAATGACATTTCTCCACATAAAAGGACAGATGGGTTCTATACACCTCTTTTATACAATTTGTGATCATCCTATGAGATTTTAAATATAGGCATTTTATTTATTCTACTAGAAGCACATAAACCCTCTTTTGAATGTCTTGGTGGTCTCTCTCAGTATCTGACCTGGGTTGTCGGTTGGACTGAAAAATATAAGAAATATTATTAATATAAACTTAATAAGATGAATAATATTGATAAAGTCTAAGTATCCAAACTGGAAGGCTGCTAAATAGTATTTTAATGTAATGTGAAGCAATCTCAAAATTAGTGTCTAAATGGAACTTTTATACTAAATGAAAGTCACTTCAAGTTCTTATTTAATCATTTAATTAAATATGCATAATATACGTTGTTTTTTTTATTACAAAATTCCTTTAAAATTCAAAAACTTTTATCAAGACTTATTTAATGTGATGTTAGATCCTGAATTTAATTATGCTGAAACGTTTGAATCTCTCTAACCCAGAAAGTTGTCCAAAAAACAACTTCATCAACTTTAACAAACACTGTAACTTCTTTATAAATATTAACATTTTTTCTTTATAAAGATATTTCAATATGGTTCCGACTATGACTAAACTTTGAATATTTGTTGGTTACAACTTCATGTATCCTTGGATGCTTATGTAACATATTTTATAGTAGTTATCAAAAATAGTTTTAAATGTTTAAAGTAAATAAAAAATATGAAATTCGTAACCCTCGTGGTAGGAAGTGTATTATTTACGCCACTGCATTTATACATCAATAATATCCACATTTTATTTTATCTCTAAATTAATCCAAATGGTCTAAAATTAAAAACGATTTTATATACTTTAAAACATTCTCTATTAGCAAACAGATTTTTCCTGTAGTAGTTTCAGTTTCAAAACTTTATAAATAGCTTAAGATTTGGGTAATGCAGCTGTTTCTTTGTGAAATACAAATGCTGACCACTGTTCAGGCCCATCACAGGATCATTTTAATTTTATCATAATAATGTTACCGTTTGTATTTTATTGTATACGGAAATTCATATTTCATTTTTTTTATAATATAGTAAAGGAAAAAGGGACTACACTGCTTTACATGGATAAATAAATTTCAGGAAAATCTTTTTAACATAAAAGAGTTACAGGTCACGGAATCCCTTTCCTAGCAAGGGTGAATTTTTTTTTAATTCAGTTTAATTTTGAACACGAAATTAAGAGTAAAAGAGGGTTTTGTTTTGATAAAAAAACATAAAGATGGCTTGAATATAAAGATGTGGCGACAACATAAGAAGTTACGGTGCCAACGAATTACAAAATCTGTGATTCTATTGTTATAGTGGTCTGGGGCATTAAGGGGAGATAGAAAACGATTTAAATTATTTAAGTTTTATTTAATCGGTAAATCGCTTTCTAAATGAGTGAAAATGGTACGAGATAAGAATGAGAATGCTGGCGCCAAAACTACTCATTCATGATAAAGCGACTGAATACTCTGCAATGTCAGGAATCGCTTGCTCTGAGGTACTTCATAAATTTAAAAGCAACACGACATAATAAAAACAACAGTATAAAAAAGAGCTAGTGGTTCGGGCCCACAATGTTTTCAGTGTCTGAACGAATACCTGAAAAGTTCTTTTAAAGAATATGAGCCCGACTATTGGTTCAGCACGATTGGAATAGGAATATAATAGTCAAGTGTTTTACCAAAAAACTATGTAAATAATCTACAATCACATTATTTGAAAAAAAAAAAAGTTACTTTATTTTCTTGAACAATTAAAAGTTTCTTTAAGTATCTATTTATTTAATCCAAAAAATAACCATAATTGTTTTTGGTATGACAAGGTTGAAATAATCGTAACATTTCTGTTTATCAATTTTTTAGTTTGATAAGGAACCTCTTAGTTTTATACCTATATATACATTGGTTCAACTTAAGTTTTAAGTACAGTTTATAAGTCAGAGTGGAGGTAGGTTACAATTTAAGTAAACACAGTGCGTAGAAAAAATGTAACACGTCCTCCAAACGTTTAAGTACTTCAAGCTATTTTTATTTCGTATTTGCTCTACAAACCATTGCTAGACCAAGGAGATTTTAGAGTTGAAACTTCCCCTTGACATTTCTGAATTAATAGAGCAGTTTACGAACGACTATTACGTAATTACCATAATTTTCTCATATTAGAGGCGGTATAAACCCGGTGTTGGCTGGAATAATTTGGAAACTAATAATAATGGAAATTTGTCTTTCTTTTGATATATCCTTAATGATGCAACTATTAGCCAAAACCTCAATGTATTTCCTAACGGTGTTGTTGAAGATGCCTCTTTTTTACCTATTTAAATATTTCATGCTATAAAATCCAAAACATGACTGCAAGATCAGACTTATGATTGGTGTAATGCTTGCTTGTAATAAAGTAATGACTTCTTCTTTAAACGACACTATTTATATTTCCATAATGAACCAAACGCTGATGGATAATGAATAACTGTATCTATTGGTACGATTGAACGGATCTTCTATAAATGTGAGTTGAACTATCTAATCCGAATAATTATGAGCCATTTATATTGTGTCTTGGTAAAAATACGGATTTACTAGCTTGATTTCAGAAGCTTCATAATTTAGAACTGAAACAACTTGAACGCATTTTCGGTAATTGGTGGTACATTGACTACGGCATTTTTGACAAATCAATCACATTAAGTAAATTCGCTCTTTCGGATTTATACACGTTTGAAATATATCGATGAACACAGCTGTCATATTCACCACCTTTCGGTCAAAACCCGTCATGGACTCAGGAACATTTTATCTTAATTGAAGTTCAATTGGTTGGCTATGGTATTACCAACATCCCTTTTTGCTCTATTTTATCCAATACATCATATTAAATAAAAAATTGATTACCACTTTTACGCTTTCAAGTCAATTATGCAGCTCTCCACTCATTGAATACACTTTAATGTTGATTTGTTTATTTATACACCAAGATCTCGTGGCAAGATATTATTATCGTTTAAACTTTTACACTCAATTTGTTTGATTATTAGTACTGACTTTTTTTCTTTGGAAATTCCAACAATGCATTACATAATCTAAAAACTCTATGTATTTATGAGTTTGTTTCATAATACATAGATTCATAAATTTAATTTAATGGATTTCCTTTTCATTTCCAATTGTCATACAGTGAGCTGGTTGTCATTTTATATGTTTAACAGTTGTGAATTCAATCAATATAGACAAAGAAAAACAATTACTGAATTTAAGATTTAGGATAGAAAGACTGCAAGGATCTTGGAATCGTTAGTAAGCTTTGACCTCAACAATTCATTAAAAACTTCTGAACCTAAATGGAATTATTTTCAGAGCATTAGCCATGATTCCACATGACCATTTTATCTTCCTTCCTCCTTGCCGTTTCGAAAACGCGGGTTTTTTCTGACAATTAGGGAAGGAGGAGGAGGTTAATTGCCGGAGTTATGAATAATATTCTAACACGGCTGGATCTGAACTCCTAACCTTCTGTTTATTTGGTTGCTGGTATGTGATAAAAGTGCATTGCTTGGGTAATGCACTTTTATATAAGTGCTTTACCATTAGACTACGCTCCTCCCCCTTAATATCATAGAACCATAAGCCTTCACTTAAATATTCACAAGTATTCCTAAACCATAACAATAAATGTAATGAAATTTCATCCATTAATAAAATTTCCCTCTATACACAATTAACAGTTTCAACGAGCTTAGATAGTCAGGTTTAGTAGCATTTAAAATTTGTCTATGTTGACAAACTGTGGCATCTTAATGTACAATATCTTTAAACCCTATTCCATTAATTCTATTTGAACTGGTCCACTATATACGAATTCATATAAAACATTAACTTGAAATACTCATTAAACACTGAAATGACAAGTAACTGCTCGCCGTTTTTCTATTCTAAGCTCGTACATACGGCGTTTTGTTGGAATACTCTAAGCCTTGTAGTAGGAGAGGGCCTCAGGTGACTATTGTTTTGAACTTCGGAATTCTAAAGTGATTTACCCTCTGAACCTATTGAATAGAAGTAAACAGACTTTTGAACGATGAAATTGTTATGCTAGAATAATAATAAGGCTTAGCAAAGAGGAAGGTTCGATACCGATAATACCAACATCCGTTATTTTCATGACACTTCTCTCAATTATGTCAACCTTGATAAACAAGATCAGATCAAGCTTTTACTATATATTTTTTATGTTTTAAAAAAAGTATTGACTTCTTTCTATAAAATAATCCAATTACCGAACATTTGCGTAGAACAGTTTAAGGTGTTGAATTTGGTTTCTACAATTATTATGAAAAATTGAATTCAAGAGAAAATAAAGGAAGGGAATGTTTGTTATATTTCAGTCACAAAACGACTATGTTCGCGCTAACAGTCCAGAAACAAAAACCTTAAAATTTACAAGTTAATTATTCTTACATTTATTTACTGCTGCGAATCTCGGGCTCTTAAGTTAAGGGAAAGCTTCAAAGTTTCAGAAAATAAAATATTGAATAGAATATTTGACCCCAGGATGAGAACAATGGAGAATTCAGAAGTTAACACATCGTGGAGTATTTATCCAATAAATATTATTCATTTAACAACAGCGTGACGGTTGAAATTGGCACGGTTAGTTCTTGGGATTTAGTAATGACCAACCCCCAAAAAAGTAAATATTGTTTCATCTTCGTGTAAACGTACAAGGATTAGACCGAGACGTGGATGGGAGCAATGAGTCAGGGCTGATATTGTAGATTATGGTTTCAATGAGGTTAAAGGAGGTGTGTGGATAGCGACGAGCCTTCCAGTTCGTTAGGACATTTATTCAGTATTTATTTATGTAAGCCTAGCATACATATCTCTCAGCAATTATCGCCGTTTCTCCTAATTACCGTATATTTTGTTTCATTCGCAATTCTTTACAAATATTATTGTATTCAATAGCTTTCGTATTATTTATTCTCCGTTAGATCCATGGAAACAATATTGGAAGAAAACCGTATATTTGGTTTTTTCATAATATCATAATTTACAACTAGTTTTGACTCATATTTCGTTAATTTCACATCCTTAGTATGTCTGTCCTCTTATATTTTTTTAAACCTGTAATATAACTTTTGAACATATTTTAATTTTTTTTTCTAACCTAGCTCTTCATGCTTTCTTTTTTAACTTTTATTTCAGCGTTATGAGGTACCTCGAAACCTACAAACTAAAATAAATATAGACGCACTGTCGAACGTTGCTGCACATGAGAAGTCACTCGTGTATTGTATACATTAAAATATAATTGAATCTTAGTTTTGAATCTTCCAATTCATTGGCATCTTTTGTACAGTAAAAACGAGATCCTAGGACAGGAAGTATGTTTCATATGGATTCTTTAACAAAGAAGCATAGCCTTACCCATTCATAAGATGTGACCATAAGGCAAGGCGCATATTGTGCCACGCCTAGCACACCACGACGCGACATGACATGGTCGCCCCACTCGCACAGTGTTGTGGAGCATATATTGCGACGCAGTTTTTCCTCACTTTCGCCAAGTAGACACGTGTTTTTGTTAGTGAAAATTGTGTTTATTAAAAAGTTAAGAATGAATGAAGCAAGAATAATACTAGATTTAAGCCCAGAATCTGATTTAGATTATGTTGATGAAGTTTTAATGCATTCATTGTCAGCCAAGAAACTGATACTTTCGGATATGTTTTATTTTTCTAAAAGAAGAACCCATGGGCAGTTTAAAATGACGTTAGAACTACCCGATTCAATCTAACTGCACTAACGTGGTAGAGGGTGATAAACTCGTGGGACGTGAAACGAGAAACTGTGTCTCGGTCATTGGGCAACGCCTTTGTCTTGTCTCGCGAGTCGCGGTGCGTACTGTCGTGCCGTCAAGATGTGCTGATCCATTCAATTCTGTATCTTACATAAAGTCGCGCTGTGCCACACGCACCGCAATATGCGCCTCACCTAAAATCGGAATAAATTGAGAGAAGGTTACAATTAAGAAATAGGTATCTCGGGCGAGTGTAGGGGTGGAATAGGGCTTCGATTACTCATTTTCTTTCAAAGTTGTTGCTCTATGTATTCAAGCACAATTTTTATGATTTTAGTTGTACTGTTCTTTTCTTAGCAACATTTTAAAAATATCGGCCGATTCTTAAATTTATCCGACTCTCTACCTCTTATATATTTTTTTGTAATTGAGATACATACTTTCGACATACATACCTGTCGAATCAGAAAAGTAGAAAACTGTGATTGCAATTTTAGTGTGCGCAGTTCGTGGTATACAAAATGCAATAATTTCGTATTAGTACTGGTGAAAACTCCTATATTTTTATAACTTGGGTCAAAATGACAGGACTTCGTTCGTTGGCAGTTTAAGATTCCAATAACTACAACTCAAATGGGCTTGGTTGTCAGCCTAAAGGACTATTTAGACGGCTATACCTGACCAGAGAAAATGGCTAGTGACTAGTTAGTTACCCGCGTATTGATAGCCTGCCCACCCTTCTACAGTATTGCACTTAGTCGACACTTCTAACATTTTTTTGTCATCGCAAAACAACTAATGAAACAGTACTGTCGATGTGCAATATCTTAAAAAAAAAGAGACAGCTAAACAAATATGTTCAAAAACATAATGGTTACATCGTAAAATTTCAAGACTATGACCAACTATTGTGGAAAAAGTTTGATTGAATTGGAGAATCAGAGGGAAAAAACTCCACCCTTACCTTTATTGGTCCAAGTGGAAGCCTACTAACACGATACATTTTCTAGGATAGGAGCATCCGTTTTTTTCTGATCTGGAAGTATCGTCTGAACGGCCCTTAGACTCAGTGTCGATTTCAAGTATGTTTTTAGGTCAAAAGGTTTCTTTTCAAAATTGCAAAACAATTGGTTGCAGAGAAAAGTCAAAATAACGGATAAACAAATTACTTAATCTCCATTCCTGACTACCAATCTTTTTCATTTTTAATGCAGTCTTTCTATTAATATTGCAATCCAAAACTTTAAGAATGTGACACGCTTGTTCCAACTGGATATAGCTTGTAATGATACACTATTGGTTTTTAAAAAACTTTGTAATTGTTATTTGTTCCAGATTGGATAGCTAAGACTGGATAAAAACATATTAGGGACAATTAAACAGGCTCACTGCTCAGTTTGTCTTATATAAATCATATCATTCTTAATTAATTCATGTTAATCAAGAAAGTAAAATTTTAATGAGTGCTTTTTTAGAGACAGCACAACAGGCTAAGCTAACGGAACGTAATACGTCAGAGAGGAACATAATGTGTCTTTTTTACCACATGATGTAATATATTTAATAAGAGTAATTTTTGATATATCTTAAATCTCTCCCTTAGCCATATTGTGTTCTGTTAGCTGAACGAGTTAGGTCATGTCTCTAAGAAATCACGCTGATACTCCACATCAGTAAAATGGCATAGCATGAAAATATAATTTAAAGGAATCTAAGATATATGAGGTGGGTTTTTGGTAGTTTATTTTGGTGAAATCTAAAAAAATGTATTGTTTATTGCCGTTTTTAAAATGAATCAAAAAATATTTTGATTAATATAAATCACTGCTGTAAATAAAAGATTATGGTTCATTCAACATAATCTATAATTAGAAATTTATAAATAAAAATATTACTTGTTGAATACTGATTAAATATAACTGTTTTTTTTTTTAACTTAATACTTTTTAGGGTAAATTTCATACAGCCTTGATGCATTTGGTATAGTTATAGCAATTTAACCTATAATTCAAAATAATTTTTTGCTTGGTGATCAGTGTAATATATTGTTTCTGATAAATTAATACAAATCAGGAGCTAATTTACACATAATAGGACTGGTCCTATAGCTTTTATAGATACAATAAAATACTGTTTTAATTACCACAGAAATCAAGCCAACATGAAACTCATAAAATCCTAAGTAATGACAGTTTCTGTAACAATGTTCTTAATATATTAATTTCTAACAGCACAACAAAGCTGTAAAATAATTAATGAAGTAAATAAGTTTTTATAAAAGTTTAAAATAATTGCTAGAACATCTATTACTTCTTGGTTTATCAAATATCAAGTCTGAGCAGTTGTCACTAAATATGCATGGCCTATTACAATGAATAAAATACTAAAATTAATCTGTTTAGTTACACTATTAAAAAGTTCTGTTGAATGCACCAGTAATAAAAAATATCACTTTACTGTAAACTGAAAAAGGATGTAATGAGCAGATAGGATAAGTTCCTTCTAAGAAATACTGCTTAACTTTGTTAAATTGGTCTTTAGTAATTTGAGCATTGCCATTTTAAATGGTTAACTGTTTCATTTCAAACAAATTTTTAAAAAAAATTTTCTCATTTTATAAATTATTTAGAGGAAGTTTATAATATAATAGATTTGATTTATTTTCTCGAGGTGTGGGGAATTTGTGTCCATTATGACCAAATCTTAAATGTATGTTTATTTTTGGAATTTTCAATTTTTCATAACAAAAACAAATTAAATTTCAGATGAAATATGGTATTTTTAACTAGAGCTAATGATAAAAATAAGTAAAACTTGGATTTGTTAATAATTATATTAGATAGATTCATTTATTTTAGATGTTAATAATAAAATATATAGAGAAACAAATCCTATTTGTACAAATACTGATATAAAAAAATGATCTTTCCTATAAAACCACTAAGATGTATCTTTATTCAGAATACTGCAGCAGGAATCTGTTACAGTAAAAAAAAATGTTTCAGGATAAAAACATATAGTTAAAATTTTGTTACTCAAGGATTACATAAAGAATTATCTACAGTAAATCAAATAAGGGAAGTAGGGCATAAAGTTAACTGGAATGAATATGTGCAGCGTTCAGGGTTTTGAATTAAGTGAAAAATGAACTTTCTACAAATAAATGTTTGACGGTAATTATTTTAAAAACAGAACAGATAAATAATTAAATGGATAATAATGATAAAATAACAAAATGCATAATGCCTGAAAGAATAAATGCCTTTCTACAAGCAACATGAATTTATTCTAAATGCAGTGATTTTCATTAATCATGGAAGGTTTTATACATAAAATAATAATATGCTTACCTTCATCTCATCACAGGTGTGCTAAGCTTAAGTCATGTAATCACACAAGTAAATAGTTACTCACCTTATGCTTAATGGAATTAGGGCATTATTAGTTAATGTTAAGAAAAAAAAAAAAAAAAAAAAAAAAAAAAGGCAACACATTCATTAATCCTGGTTTCATAATTAATACAATTCATTTCTTCATTAACAAACTACAAAAAAGGAAATCCATGACATTTCGTACAACAGCTTTACAAAAATAGGTGATTTAAGTGTTAAAACAATTACACTTTTCTAATTCCATAAATAAAGAATATCTTTTAACCTTTTTTAAACCATGACATTTTTATCCTTTTGGTTGATAACACAAACAGGTTCTAA
The DNA here is from genome assembly GCA_003667255.2 of Euschistus heros. Taxonomy (NCBI): domain Eukaryota; kingdom Metazoa; phylum Arthropoda; class Insecta; order Hemiptera; family Pentatomidae; genus Euschistus; species Euschistus heros. The sequence goes on from RCWM02000137.1 coordinate 708,487, forward strand.
TGTTGATAAGGAACAATCGAAGAAAACTTTTGTCTATGATATGCAAATAATTCTGAGTTAGCTAGTAAACAGCTACCAGGGCCAGGTCAGGGATTATGAGATCAGTGTTGGAAAATCCATAGAACAATATTCTCTGAATTTATAGCAAAATGAAAGGGCTATTTATTATACATTACTTAAAGGTAGTAATGCTCTGTTATATTCCATATTGTTGTCAGAACTTTCGATTTATTTTATTTTATTTTTATTGATGACATTTTTGGAATACACAATAAAATTGACTATGCTTCATCAGGGTATGTTATGAAAAATCATTAGTTAATTGAGACACTAGAAATTGAAGAACCACGAAACAGGGTATCATGGAATTATGTTTATTCATTATGCTTAAGTATCGAATATATAAGAGACATGATTTCACAGTGATTAATGGATTACTTCATAACATACAGCTTTGTTGGGACAAAATAGTTTGAATTGAGCAGAGTTTAACTTCAATTTAATTGTGACAACTCTACTATCAATATCTATAATGGAATTGTAATGGATAATTTTTATTTCAATCAATTCAAAAATCTAAAAGTAATCACAGCACATAAGTCCATAATTATTAACTAGTTTAATTTAAAAAAAAAAGAAGGGGGTATTAATGCATCTAATCTATATATCACCTTAATGAAATAAATAACCGCTTTAAATTATACAATAAACTGAAGGTTAAGAAGGTTAGGTAAGTTTTATTGAAACAAAACATTAAAAGTGGGCTGTAGAATTGAACATGGAATTTCCATCTCGTTTATTCATACAATTAATTAAATAAAATATATTGAAGAGTGCTTGAGAAAATAGCATTTCTTTCTTGAAAATCCCAATCGATGAATGGGGTTATGTCATGCGATTTCTCAAAACAACACTAAAATTCATAGTCTTAAATGCATTAGTAGCACTTCAATAAACACATTGTCATCAGTAACTCAATTTCCTGCATTTAAGTACAGTTTCTGATTCTACTAAATATTTAATTCAATTTTTCTAAATATTTAAACCAGAAACAGTACTTAAAAAAAAAAAATAAATAAATAAATTAAGCCAAATCAGATGTTACAAATCAGCAAACACTTTTATTATTTTTAAGGCCTTCATACAAAATCCAAAAAATTATCTTACATAACATTTTTAAATTATGAAAATATCCATGGAATCGTTTTACATTGTTTCTTACACAAATGAATTCCAAACAATTCATCCAAATTAGCACTAGCATTCTAATTCATCTATCATAAATAGGAAATAAACATAAGTTAAATTATAACAAACATTTTTAAACAATATTTACAAATTATAAATTACCTTATTTTATATTTTTTTTTTTTGTTTTCAATTTAATTTTACTTTCTACAATTGGAATAACTACACTACATTTGATAAATATATTATGATATTTAAGAATGAAGAAAAAAGGTTCTTTCATAGTATTAATGGAGACTTTTCCCCCTAAATTTTAAGTAAGAATCACAATAGGTCGATGAAATATCACTATTGGTTTTGAGTTGGCTACCAATACTTTTTAGAATAGATTCTTAATTTATTTTCTTTTTCCAATAGGAATGTAAAAAATGTCGACCATTTATTAATAAAACCATAGGCCGTTGGATAAATCTAATCAGGTAATAGATACTAATGTAAGGATAAGAGCATGCATTATAGAACCAACGAGCACATGCCTCATGCATTTAATCTGCAACAGATTCCTTCCGCTGCAAATACTGATCATCCCCACCTACATCATAACAAGCTTAATAATACAAAACAAAAATAATAAATAAATATTGTTCAAAATTATTGTCGTATTTCATTCTTATTAGGCTTTATTACATGGAAAAAAAAAAAAAAAAAAATTAAAATTAGCTATAAAGTTAAGTTGTTAAAAATAAACAGCGAACTAGAGTTTAAAATGGATAAGTACTAATGAGCAGCAAAACCAAATCGCTAAAAGAAAATAAATATTTATTATTATTTACCAAAGGTTCACCTCTCACTGAAATGAATAATTATTTTTATTTATTTCCATAAAATTCTTAAAATATTTATATTAAAAAAAAATAATTAAATAATGATGTGACGTTAGCAAAATAATTTTCTTTTTTTAAATAGAAATTCATTCTAAACTTAGGCATTGGCTAGTAAAATGCAATAATTCAACCTAAACATTTAACAAAACATTTAAGTTGATAGAATATTAATTTTTTTAATTACTAGCGAGTTTTTTATTTTTCAAATAGTCTTATAAAGCAGAATACTTCATAACTGCTTTGCTCTCATTAATTTCTCTGAATCATCCATTAGTTAAAAAAAAAAAAAAAAAAAAAAAAAAAATCAATAAATAAATAACTAATATTAAAAACAAATAATCAAATTATATAATTTCCAATGGAAGTTTTTTTACTCGTATTTACATGGGATTCTGTCATATGAATGGTAAAGTATGCTTTCAAATACTACAATATCTCAAACAAAAATTCAAGGATTGCATTTAACATTATATAAATTTGGAATTCAGTGACAAAAAAATAAGGTAAATAATTTTTAAAAAAATCTTGATTAATCACTTTTCCATAACCGCCCTATTTTAAGTAAAATTAAGATGGGTGACAGAAGGAAAAACTGTATTTTATAAATGCTTTTTAGATTTCTCTTCTAAATATGTAATCTCAAAAATTTGATAAAACAATTACTCAAATATATAAAACATAATAATGGCTAATAGGTTGAGAACCAATGGTGAAAAAATAATAAGCAAAATTCATTCAAAAGTTAACTAAATAGATAAATTATACCTTAGCTCCAATGCAGCCAAATTCTCTGAAGTTTACATAAGTATGATAAATATTAATAATCATTATATAAAGCATACGACATTTCGTGCAAACCTTAAGTACTTAGATTTGTAATTAATTGCTTATCACACTTAAAAAATATATAAATATATAAGCAAAAATTAAAAATAAACAAAAGATTAATTCGAAAGGATGCAGGTTACATTGATGAAGCTGATAAAAAAAAAAAATAATAAAAAAAAAAAATTTCTATTGCCTGTATTTAAAAATTAAATTCCAAAAAGCATTATGTCTGTTATCTGTAGCAATCATCCAGTTCAAATGCTATGAATAAAATGCATTAAAAAAAAGTTGAAACAGTCTAATAGTTTAAATCAAGGCAGTCCAAGAATATTACAACTAAGATTAATTAATAATAAATTAAATAGTTATGGATTTTTTTTTTGGACATACTGGCAATATTTTTCACAATAAACATATTATGGAGCAATGAAGCTTGGCCTGTACCTCCGAATGCACAATTACATGAATACATAATACTATCAATAAGGTTCGTGTACCTTTTTAATGACAGCATCAAGTGATAGGATACATATAGAACAAACAGTAAAACAACAACTCAAAAGCTTATAAATCAATAATGTAACATAAATCAAGTCCATTTATCATAAAAAATTATTTCACACATTAATTTATCAATCAATTTTTTTCTTCTTAAAATATTTTAATGACTTAAGGACAGGCCACTTATTAGAGCCATAATTAAACCCTCATTCCCTCCTTACAAACTATATACAAAATATATACTATTAAATTTATGATTATAAATATATAAATTCTTGACCATAAAATTTTGGTTTCAAAATCATATTTATTATGAAAAAATAACATTAAATAATGAAATGGACTATTTACAGAAACTACTCTTTCCCCTTTCTTAATTTTTCTTATTGATCATCCCATTTGCCATCTTTTATACCCTGATGTTTAGTTGAGTTGTTCTCATAGAGTGATATGACATCAGTTAGTTTAGGCACACATAGTTAGTAATATAAGCTATTGCAAACATGAGGGGTGTCCTGTGAACCTCTTTATCTTCATTCTAATGCTCTCCTCCAATCACATTATTTCCTTCTTAGCTATCAAGGTTAAAAAAATAATAAAACAGAAATTGGTTTCACAAGTCCACTAGCACATGACACGCATATCACCTTCAGCACTGACGCATATCACATTAGCCTGGCCGGCTATGCACAGTTCCTTTATTAGCAGTATTACTTATGTATAAAAACCTGAGAAAGACGACAAAAGAGAGGGAACATTGAAAGGAAAAGGGACATGTGTGGGAAGCTTCCAGCCCTAAGAACTAAAGGGGGCCGAAGATGATGATGAGGAAGAAGGTAGACCACATGAGGACGATGCCATGACAAGTTCTCAAGTATCCCTTACCATCGGTGATCTTCCTTGCAACAAACTTCAATGTCTCGTCAAGAAGTACAACAGGGATTGAAAACTTCATCACCGTGAGCCACTCATCAATAGAAAGTGGAGTGACTTGGAATACAGTCTACAAAAGAATTAAATATTAATAGTAAATAAAAGATCAACAATACAAATTAAAATTATGTAATAACATAGATATAACACTGAAGATATTATTTTAAAATAATAACCATCATTAAAATCAATAGGGACATACCGAAAGAATATCGACATGAAGGATGACAAAGTGAAGTGAGAAAGAAAGAGCCATGGAACCAATGAGCCACATGTTGCACCATGGTGGCATTGAGAGCAGAGACTGGTTTTCAGATAAGCTAAAATTAAAATTAAATTAGTAAATATTGAAAAAAAATAATAATAATAAAACAGAACACAAATATTCATATCAGATAGCCATTCACTATTTATATCATAACAATTAATATATAATAATTAAAATAATACAATTAATATAGGTCTTAACATGGCTGACCTGTTCATGGCATTCAACATCTCAATAGTGACAAGTACTGATAGAGCCATTGTCATTGGATGTGGGTCATGGAAGATGTTGCAGTCAACGCCTGCAAAGTCGGTGTTTCCTGGGAGGCATGAAAGGTGATGGGTCTAATGAAATAAGAAATATACAAACATTAGACAAAAGTTTTTTTTTTAAATAAACGCCCAAAACATTAAGTTTTATCTTGCTAACCAGTTGGTAGTATGTCAACTGTGGTCCCTCTGGCGAATACATAAACCACCAGGCAGCAGCACCAACAGTAGCGGCACCTACATATCCTCCAACAGCAAGGTAACGGAAGAACAACCAGCCAGAAATCAAACCCTCATCAGCTTTCCTTGGGGGCTGAAAACAAGGTCATTGTATTAATGAAAAAGCTCATGACCTATACCCAGCATGAAATCTCATATACTATAAATTCGGTTTATTTAAAAATCAACACAATTTGTTTGAAACAATGTTATTACAGATAAGTAATAACTGGCCATCTTTCATAAAAAATATATGATATCAGAAGAATCAGAAAAATGATGGTAATACCTTCTCCATGATGTCCAAATCAGGAGGGTTGAAACCAAGAGCAGTAGCAGGAAGACCATCAGTAACCAGGTTGACCCACAACAGTTGTACAGGGATTAAGGCTTCAGGCAGACCCAATGCAGCGGTAAGGAAGATACTAAAACAATTTTTTTTTTTTTTTTTTATAATAATCTGTCTAAAATTATTGAAATGGATAATTTTATATTTTTTATACTTGTAGGAAATAGCTATTAGTAACAATATTAAATCTGACACCAACCTTACGACTTCTCCAATGTTTGATGAGATAAGGTAACGGATGAATTGTTTCATGTTATTGTAAATGGCCCTGCCTTCCTCAACAGCTGCTACAATGGAAGAAAAGTTGTCATCAGCGAGTACCATCTCAGAGGCTGACTTAGCTACAGCAGTTCCTGAGCCCATGGCAATTCCAATTTCGGCCTTCTTCAGGGCAGGAGCATCATTGACACCATCACCAGTCTGAAATATGATCACTGATGAATAACTGGTTGGTTAAATAGTGGCCATCAAAAATTAAGGTTTCACATTAATACTTCTTAACTATATTATTATGTTGACAGAAAATGAAATTCTTAATCGTTTCAGTTTTAAATGTCATACAAATTAACTTTTCAACAATTAATACTTAAGTTACTTACCATAGCTGAGATTTCATTCATGCTCTGTAAATATTCAACAATCTTTGACTTGTGAGCAGGTTCTACCCTAGAGAACAGCCTAGCCCTTGCACAAGCAGCTTTCTGTTCAGAAATAGGAAGGTCATCAAATTCACGTCCAGAGTAAGATTTTCCAGTTGTGTCTTCATCTTCACCAAATACTCCAATACGTCGGCAGATGGCCTCAGCCGTGGCCTACAGCAAAGTAGATCAGAATTAATAAATTCAATTCAGGGTTCATGGGAGCTAAGAATATTTATTTTAAAATGAATACTAACCTTGTTATCACCAGTGATGACAATAACCCTGATACCGGCAGCACGACAGCGAACAATGGAGTCAAAAACTTCTTTCCTTGGAGGGTCCAACATTCCAACAACACCAACAAAGGTAAGACCAACTTCATAGGTATAGAATTTAGAGGAGTCTCCGAGATCCATTTCGTCTGGTTTCATTGGATTGTCAGCAGTGGCAAGGGCAAGGCAACGCAGGGTGTCACGACCAGTACCATACTGCCTAGTGAGATCGAGGATGCGGTTCTTAAGAGTAGCATTAAGAGGAACCTAAATTTAAAAGAAATTAAATTTGTTATTTATAATTTTAACCTTTTTCATACATCAAAAAAAAAAAAAAAAAAAAAAAAAAAAAAAAAAAAAAAAAAAAAAAAAAAAAAAAAAAAAAAATGATAAATATCATTAAATAATTATCCACTTCAAACAACAAAATAATTGAGGATTGCAGGTATGAATGATCATTGTCCCTTTATACCAACTTCACTTTGCAGAACAGACAGCTTATAATTGAAAAATGGATTATTGGTTCCTAAGTTATTAAAGGATAAATATACAGAATATCAGCCCAAGAAGACCCCTGACCAAGCTGTTTCTGAAATTCTGAGAACAATGTGATTTTGATAATTTTTTCCTGGGACCCTTCAAATGATTATTTCTTTAAAAACATAATTATTTTCAATTAAAAACTTTTAAAGGAATTTATAATTAAGAAATTTTTAGTTAAGAAAAAAGCAAAACAATAGTCTAACTAAGTCTATCACTTACTTTGGTGGAACCAATTCTGGCATGAGTACACCTTTCAAGAACACCTTCAGGAGCACCTTTAACAAACAGTTTAGGACCAGTACCAAGCTTGGATGGTTTAAGTGGTGTGCAATAAGAAGACATAGATTTCCTGTCTCTGGAGAACTCCAGGGTGAATTCTTTCTTCCATTTAGTTTCCAAATCTTGCTTGACAACAATGGCAGCAGCTCTCCTGTCAAGACCGGTCTTAGGAACAGAGAAGGGATTGATTTTCTCAGCAAGGACAATCAGGGCAGTTTCAGTGGCCTCTCCTACCTGTCCACAAATGAATAATAAATAAATTTATTTTGGCAAGATAAAAGAAAAAAAAACAACACAGAAAACATGGAAAATTGAAAATTGACCTTTTCAAAAGCTTGCTTGAATTCATTAAAATCAATAGATGAGTCATTGCACATGATGCAGATGGTAGAAAGTTCATGAAGTGTTTCAAAGTCAGATCCCTTAACTTTTGATCCTTTCAAGAAGATGTCACCAATTGGTTCATAAGTTGAACCAGTGATTTCAAATTCACTGAAAGAGCTGTCGGATCCTTCAATTTTCTCAAAAACGAACATCCTGTGATAAAAAAATAAAAATAAATTCTAAGAGTAAATCCAAAGTTAAAATTTAAACAGGATTGAATGAAATAAACAAATATTTTAATTACATGATGAAAACAATATTAAAATCTTGAATTTAAATTTAACTAAGCGAGCTTACCTGCTGACAGACATCTGGTTGGTGGTAAGTGTGCCAGTCTTGTCAGAGCAGATTACGGAAGTACAACCTAAGGTTTCTACAGATGGCAAAGACCTAACAATAGCATTCTTCTTGGCCATACGACGGGTACCAAGGGCAAGGCAAGTGGTGATGACAGCAGGTAAACCTTCAGGAATGGCAGCAACAGCCAAGGCAACAGCAATCTTGAAGTAGTAGACAGCACCCTAAATTAACATAAAAATATACAAATGAGTATTTTAAGAGAAAACAAAATACTTTTTCACTAAATTTGATCATTATAATAATAAATATATTGCTTAGCTAATCTATATTACAGAATCCAACATATAAACAAAATTTAATGGGTAAATACCGAGATTTAGGGTCATCATAGTAAAGATATATATAAAAAATCTAGTCAGATAGTTTTTAAGAAAAAAGTTAACTGCTTATCTCTTATAATTTTTTTTAAAAAATAAGAAAAAAAATTCAGTGTTTTGATCATGAACATACTCAGATTATTGAACTACACAGAGTAAATAAAATACCATTTCCTATAATTCATGAACTACAGAATTTCAATCATGAACAAAACACAGAGCTGTTCTCTTCCACTCTCTTTTATTTTTTACTATCCCCCAACTTTATACTATAAATGAAATTATCATTCTTAATTTTAAGTAACCTATTTGATAATATTTAATATTTTTTAATCCGTACAGTAACATAACAAAATATTTTTTCATAGGAAATGCAATTATCTAAAAATGAATCAAAGGAATCCCTCAATAGTTAATTCCTATGGAGAAACAGTGTAAAACACTCAAGTCAAGTCATTAAAATAGCCCTGCAATGTTTGCAAAAAGTTCTAAATGCACTTAATTAATTCCTGTTTGGAGTGCTAATGTTAACTTAGATGGTTTGAATAACTTGTGTTCACTAAAACAGAAACAAATTTTAATACCAGTTTTGAAGCTTTAAAATTTCAAATAGGAAAACTGTAAAATTTTATTTTCTGCACTTAACATATTAGTGAGCTTAGGCATCAATATGACCGTTAATGGTACAGCTGAAATATCTAAGTTTGGCGACCTGGGACTTTTTTTTTTCCGTATGCATGATAGTTTTTAAACACTTGAGCTAAAGAGTTTATACTAACCAATTTTTAAGTTCTTACCTTAATCCAAGATCCACCATGAGCAGGGTCGTTGAAGTGGCCAATGTTGATGGCCCATACTGCAACACAGATGACAGAAATGACCTTGGACAGTTGCTCACCGAACTCATCCAATTTCTGCTGCAGAGGGGTCTTGATCTCTTCAGTCTCAGACATTTCAGTTCTGATCTTACCAATGGCAGTGTTAAGGCCAGTTCCCATGACAACACCTCGGGCCTTTCCAGCAGCGACATTGGTTCCAGAGAATAAGATGTTCTTTTTGTCCTGATAAATGATAATAAAACGTAATTAGTAACCAAGTCAGCTCTTCAAAATTAATCAATGTAAAAACTATCTAAAATTTTAAAATCATTATAGTGTCAGAATGATAGTTGCTAAATTTTTAAAGATACAATTCAAACCACACCAGTTCCCATTTTAACAAAATAAACTTCTTTTTCTAAGAAAGGGGATCACGTAATTTAAATAAGATGAATAGGATTATTTCAGATATCAAAACGGCTTGGTAAGCAAAAAGTCACACTATCCTTAAGAATTCTAATAATGCATTTTCGAGAAAAAAATAATAATTTTAATGTAAATCCTTTCATGGGTTAGAAAGTTTTTATAAACTTTCATCAATTAGCTTTCAAAGTAAAATTCACTCTATATATCTATAAATTTTATTAATTAGAGGATAAGTCAAAAATATTTCTGGAGGAAGCTTCAATGTCTGATTATAATTTGAAACCTTTTATCAAACCATTCTCATAAAATTTAAGAGCCAAATTTTATAAACTAGAGCTGTACCAATCTTTTTTAATTTATTTTATTTCTTTAGAGAAGTTAAATACTTATTAACAGTAAACAGTCATGTTTTTATTTTATTTCAATAATTATGCTTGTTATTACAATATTTTATCTACTAAAAACAGTATTAGACAATAAAAAGATACCTGGTTGACAGCTCTTGGGTCAGGAACTGGGTCTGTGTGCTTGATGACGGATACAGACTCACCAGTCAAGATGGACTGATCTATCCTGAGGGTGGTAGAGTAGATCTTGGTTAGCCTGATGTCAGCAGGAATCTTGTCACCGACTGCAGGAAAAAAAAAAAAAAAAAAAAAAAAAATAATCTATAATCATTAAACTAAATAATTAAAAAAACTAAGCTAAGATTTCCTTTTTTAAAAATATTGATTACAGTAGAACCTCACTAATCTCTGAGTAGTACCAGTAGTCTCCCAAGGTAGCTCTCACTGGCTGAGTGGGAAGAGGGAGACAATATTTTCGCAGAATCCCTAATAGTCCAGTAAAATTGTAAATTTGGGTGTGCAAACAGTCAGGTAGTTACAATTTTTTTTATATGTTGACTGTGTAGTGCTTGTGTACAAAATCCAAGTTTTTGATCTTTTATTGGTAGCATCAAAGCACAAAATATTGTGACTTTTCTACAAATCTCCAAAATATCTGCTGCACTGCACGTAATTAGACTAGAATAAATTTAATACAAATTTAGGAGAAAGTAAGCTCTGTAACTTAAAAGGGAACTAGGATACCGGCTTTCAAAAGTTTGAAATTCATTCAAACAGTGGCTGAAATAGTTTTTATTTTTTTATGGTTTTGCTCTAAACGTCTTCAACAAGAATGTTTAGAGCATACTGTATTGTGAACAATTTTATAAATGAGTTAGTATGCTACAGATCAAAACAACAGTGTTATAATGGCCAATGATTCGATACATAAATAGTGGCTACATTTGGCTTTCTATGCAAAGAAATTATGTATAAAACTACTATTGGTCTACTGGTGTATCTAACGTACGTTCCTATTCCTTTACTTTTTAAAAATATTAATAAACAACTCTTAATATAATTATAATACAATTATAACTATGAAAAACATGTATTTCATAGAAATATCCGGTTCAATTTGACCAATTTGGCCTTTCTTTCGTACTTCTTGGTCCTTTAGGGATTGGATTTGTGATGTTCTACTGTATTCAGAAAATAATTAGAGACAAATTTGTTAACATGCAGAGTTAATAAGCCATTGATAAAAGGCTAGTATCTTTTCATTGATGGTAAAATTAAAATTGAGAGAATTAAAACCAATTCCACCAGCATTGATACCAGCATAAGTATACTTAGCAGGAAGGAACATACTTCAAGTGAAATGAAAAATTTTTATTTCATATTTATTCAAATATAAAATGAAGCATAGAATTCCAAAACCAGCTAAGACAACTTTTGAAAATTTTTCACAGTATAAAGGTAAAGGTCAGACTGAATTAGGAAGAAGCATCATATTTTGTACGGTCGTTTTCAATGTGATTTAGCAGCTACTTATTTGAGAAAATTGTCACGTAAAGATAGTCTAGCAGGAAAACTATTCAAAAATAAAATTAAAAAAAAAAAAACTTTGGAAATTGGACTTTGAAAACTTATGAGTTTTGTTGTATTTAAGTACTGAAAAAAATTTAGTAATATATCAAATCATAATATATAATTTTACTTGTTAAAAATGTTGATTGGCACTGCTAAGTAAAATTTGCAAAGAGCTTTTTTATTCATACTCAATAAAAAAAGATGAATTCAATCACTATTTGATATCATTATGACAAAATAAAAAATAGAAAAAAGAAATACAGACTTTTCTATTTTAAGACTGCACATTGATTGATTTGTTTCCAAATAGTTTACCTGAAACTTCAACGATGTCACCAGGAACGATTTCCTTAGCTCTAACTTTTTGTACACCAGCTTTGTCAGCACGAACAACTTTGCCCATCTCAGGTTCATACTCTTTGAGGGCTTCAATGGCTGATTCGGCATTCCTCTCCTACAACAGTATTAATTCCATTGCACTTTTAGAAGAAAAAGAAAGAAGTAATACAATAATCTAGGACTCAACAGTTAATTATATACTATAGTTGATTAATTAAAAATAAATAAATTTAATACAAAAAATAAAAAACAGTAAAAGTGAAAAATGAAATGAATTATTGCGGAATAGAAACAAGAATTTATAACCCTTAATGTAATATTTACTATTAACTAACAACAACTGCAATTAACAAAGGGAGATTTATGGATCCTATTTTTCAACACCCAAAAGGATGAGGATGTAAGTAGCCTCTTGGATTAAACAGCGGCAATCGTTCACCATTATTTACATGTCTACTAATTAAGTTCTTGTGAGGCTTGGTTTATTATTTAAAAAAAAAAATCATGTACATAAAATAAATACAACTCCAAAAGCAATTAAAAATAAAAATAATAAAATAAAATTTTACTGATCTTGTACTGAAGTTTAGAATTTTATTGATTCATTCATTGTCATTACTTCACAATCCTTGAATGAAATTTTAACTGATTAAAAGAAGTTGACTTACTTGCCACACACCAACGACAGCATTGGCAATGAGAATAAGTAAAATAACGAAAGGTTCGACGAAAGCTGTAATAGATGAACCTTCTTCATCGTGTTCTTCAAATAAAGCTAGAACCTGTAAAAAAAAAAAAAAAAAAAAAAAAAAAAAAAGAATGAAAAAAAATATATTATTCAATATTAAAGATAAGATCACATTTAAAGTTAGCTCGACAATATTACAGTTAGTGACAAATATTTTTTATAGGGTTTATATAGTTTTAATTTAATCTGCTTTTGCCAACTATATTTAAATAGTTATAAAACATTCTACAATTGTAATAATGTTGGTTCTAATTATTTTACTACCATACTTATTTGAATTTTTTGGAGGTTAACTTTTATACAGAAATGTTTTTAACAAATTATTATTTTCACTACACCATTGCCTTAATTTAATTTTTTTTAATTATATATTATTTGCACTCTAGTTTGAACCTATAAAAATGAAATACTTGTTATATTATTTATTGTCAAAATGAGTCCTGAAAAAGTCATGAAGTGCCCAAGGGGCAGGGGGTAGGTTGTAGAACAACTTGAATCTCAATCTAAGGGTTCAGCTAGGAGGCAGTATTGGTAAAAACATAACATAACCATTTATTATTTCCCTCACTAAGATTAGGTAGTCACTTTAAGATTTCATACTCTTGATGCAATTTACAAATTAGGATTATCAAACAGCATAGAAAATTTGGTGAGACATTTGATTTGAATTGGAAATAGTTAACATGGGGAATCGTTACATGCTATACACACTAGGTTACTTCCCTTTACTAATTATTAATTGAATAAAAATCAATATTTACATTTGATTGTTAAATTATATTAAAGATGGACATGAATAATTTTATAAAGTAATTTCATTGTCATTAATTATGAAATTATTCACACTAATCTTGTTTAACAGTTAAAGTAACAGAAAAATTTTCTAAATATTATATATACAATACAGTTTTAAGTTAGGATGTCTAAAAAAAACTTCTTTTTTTTTTTTTAAACATTTTTGAAAACTTGCCAAATAACTGGTTAATTATGAACTGTTATTAAACCTCCAAATGAATGATGTGTGATTAATTTATATAAATATATACATCCTGCCATCATGCCAGACAACATGGATAAATTGGTGGGCATAAGGTATAAGCGATAAAGGACTCTATATATATATTACAGAAAGAGGTCTATTTACGCTAAAAAAAAAAATGATGACAGGTGCTAAAATGATGGGGAAAATTAAGAGAAGTTTAGTGAACTTCGAGGTTGGTGTCTATATAAACAAACACCAAAGAGCATCTACATTCAGAGTACTCCTTCCACCAAACCCCTCATCGTGATTGTACTCATACTTTTTCAATGAAAATTATTCATTAGTGGGAAATATAAAACAAAACATTGATATCTGTAGTTTCTGACTGACATTCACTATCTTATGATTGTAATTTTAAATTTCTTAAAAATCTGAACATGTAATTAGCTAATTGAAGGGTTCGGTGGATGAAGGGGGTATGTAACAAAACACAATTTTCAGTAACTTATGTTTAATTTTTTTTTAAAACATTTTCCTTTAGCGAGAAAATGTTACATAGCCCCTTCATCTTCTTCATGTATCTTTTTCACATAAATTCTTGATCCACCAAACCCTTCAATTCTCATATAAAATTCTTTAACTGTCATTATTTAATATATATATAATACAGTCTCAAGCTGTATCTACTTTAAAATAATATTATTAGATAATAAAACTAAATAGTAGTACTCACAAAAGAAATAATAGCGGCTAACAACAAGATTTTAACTAGAAGGTCATCGAATTGCTCCAATACTAACTGCCATATTGATTTTCCTGAAAAAAAAAAAAAAAATTAATTAAAAACGAAAACAAAAAAAAAAAAAACCTAGTTCTTAGACTATATTATATATATAGGTTTGGTAACTTCAGTAACAATAGTGATTAGTACTGTTTTTACATTATCTATGTATAAAAAAAAGGTATCAAAGATTATGAAATACTTTTGACAGTTTTGAGTGCCTATGGGTGTTGAAATACAATAAAAAGTTTGGTTTAAAAAAAGGAAAAAATAAAATAAAACAAAATCCAAGAGAATTTATAAAACAAATTTTTGGTTCACATTATTCCTCATAGCTATATAATAGGGGGATTGGCAGTGTTAAAGATCACTTTAATTTTTTAGGAGAGAAGTTATAAAACATTAAATTACTGTATATTTATTTATTTATATGTTTAATAATTTTAGAAACATTTGATTTTTTCAGGTAAATGCATTAGTTTTCTATGCATTTATTATATTATTATAAACTATTTTTTAAATTTTAAAATAAAATCATAATTTATCTGTTTCTGTGAAAGTCAAAAATTACATTAATATTTTTCAAACGAATTTGATACATTTCTCGATTTTTTTTCCAAAACAACAAAATAGAAAATAAAACTAACATCCGAATTCCCTGTTATTGAAATAACCGAAAATGGACAGTAAAACAAAGCACTACAGCTTGTCCAATCGGATTCTATCTTAGCAGATACGCAGGATTGACATGACAGCTATTTTACTTGATATCAGATAATGGAGGCGATGACATTGATGGGGCTTTTGTTATGGTCGCGAAGAGAAGAGGAAAAAAAAAATATTTTGGGGCAAAAGTTACAAAAGTTGAGCGGCGTGTTTAGGAACTTTATCTGGGCCGTTGCCACTTAGTTTACATCAAACAGAGAAAATAGCAACCAAATGAACGTACAGACGAAACTGAAATTCGTTATTAATAAAACTGCTAAGATACAAAGTATAATAAATAGAAAAAAATAATTAAATAATGACGAAAAACAAAATGAATTTATGAATTGCCGCAATCAATAAGAATATTTTAGACTTTTCCACTTAAGAGATGGATAATTATGTGATTCGAAAAAAAAATATGGAAGCACAAATAATAAAAATGTGAGCTAAGAAAAGCTAGAACAAGTAATATTAAAGAGAAAACAAAAAATTAATTTTCTGGTCACAAATTTATGAAGTCACCACTTACAAAAAAGAGCTACTAACATAGTTGTTAGTTTCGGGAAAAATCTCGTTCACTATCACCAATATTTATGAAAAGTGATTCAAAAATGAAATAAATTGGTTTTGGTTCTGATAAGACTTCAGAAAAGAACCCTATTGTACTCATCTTCGACAAAATTGAGGGTATTTAACAACTTTTCTTGAATTAAAAAAAATAAAAATATATTTAATATGAGTATGATGGGGAAGATTCACATTGAATAGAATTAAAAGATTAACTACCATACTGAAAATATGCTAAGTTGTTACAATTGTATTTAAATTTTAATTTTGGAAATAAATTTCAGCTATGGAGGTAATGTGAGATAATGAACGTCACAATTTGTACTCTATAAGAATGTTGAAAGAAGTGCCCATGTACGAATAACCTCAAAAACCTCAGAAAAGTAGATACATTAGCACTTAATAGTTTCCACAAAGTAAAAAATTATTAGCAATTCTGAGTTCCGATGAGATACTTCCCAAAAAGTAATCGGCGACAATGTAATAATAAAACGAAGACGGAATTATTCGAAAAAATAAAAGTCATCTTATGTAGTGGAAATCAAACCCAACCAATCGAATGAGGGAGAGCGGAGAGATCAGCGATTTAAGATGGCTGACAGAGACCTAACAGTTAAGCGCGACGTGAGCACAATGTAAACTTCACCTGCTAATTCATTTATTTCACTTCAATGCGGGCTAGCTGCGACAAAGCCGAGAATCATTTGGTGAAATTCACGAATGAAAACGGATCAATAAATAGCAATACCAATCTTTAATAATAATAACCGCCAATTGTTCATAAAATATAATAAAATAAACAAAAACTTTCTATTTTTTTTTTCTATACCAATTATGTGTAAACAAAATCAACTTTTAGTTCGATTGTTTCTATTACTCTTGCAACTACACTAAATAATGCATGCTACACTCTTCCAGGCTGCCCCTCCACAGCTCTTCTTCATCTCCTTGTTCCAGTCTGTCGGTGGACGTCCTCTTTTCCTTGCGAGCTCTCTTGGATACCAATCCATAAGCTGCAGGGTCCATGTTATAGCATTCCATCTAATGACATGTCCGGTCCAGGTCCACTTCCTTAGATGCACTTATTCCATAATATCTGGGAGGTCAGTCCTTAATCTAATCCATTTATTTGATTTTCGATCTCGGCTTGATATTCCAAGGAGATATCGCTCTGACTGTTACTCTCAACTTGTGGCTAGTCTTCTTGTCTATTATCCATGACAGGAAGTAAGATGCTCATCCAGAGTTTCCTTTTGATTTCCAGGCTCACAGAAGATTATGCCCTTAAACTTGAAGAGTGCGCGCCATCTTTGAGTACATCGCCTGCTTATTTCTTCTACTTGCCCTTTAATAGAAATAAGGTTCCCGAGGTATAGAAATGTTTTAAGTTTCTCTATAAGATCCTTTATAATTTTGGCATGTATAGATTGGTAAAAAAAAATAATACCAATCTTTACATGTCAAAATCTCATTTCTAATTGAAAGTATTTCAATTAACTTAAAAATTTAATAGTTTTTAAAAAATATCCTGAAAATAATATAGGTACAAAATAGTAACTGAACAGTATTAAAACATATTTAACTAAGAATATCTCTTTCCCCCTTCAACTAGATTCAATATGCATAACATAGATAGATTTTCCTACACAAAACTTATAGCCTCTCATAAACTAGATGTCAAGAAATTTTCTAGCCAACCTAACAAGAAATAGTAAAGAAAGAGGGCGTGCAAACAGTTTTAGAGGAGGGTCATCGGAGGTCAACTCAGTCGAGTGACCCAATCTCAAAATACACACTGCCATTTTCCTTAAGACAGAGATAGTTTTGCGATCTTATTATATTCAAAATTTAATAAACGTTTTAATGTGTCTCATCATAGATCTTTGGTGTTTCATATTGCACTTAAAGTGCGAGCAATAGTATTAAAATCAAGTACCGTCGAAAAAGTCAGTACTTGAATTCTTTAACACCCGAAAACGTTAGCTAACTTTTCATCATACATCTCCTGAAAGGTTTCTACCCCCCCCCCCCCCCCTCGTCTGATGAATGATGCTAGTCAGTCTTTTTTTAAGAAATTTTTTTTAATGAAACATACTTTTTAGGATGGAAGAGTAATACTGACTATGAGGAGCCGTAATCCGTTCACTGGGCCCCATATATTATTTATGCTGGAAAATCAACTCAAATCTTATGCTTTTTTTTGCATTTATATAACTTTCCAAACTAAGTTCTTCTATACCTCTAACAATGTTAAATAATAACGATATGCGCACTAAAGGCTACGAGAAAAATGTTTTCTATAGGTTGATCCAAGGAAAAATGACATAAGAATACAACAAAGGTTTTTCGTGCAGGTTTTTCCACCACACATTGCAAAGAAAAATGTAAATAAGATCGTGCCAAACTAACAACACAATCATAAGAAGTTTACTTGCGTCAATACCGTGGAAAATAATCTGAGAAACACATATTTAAAATATTCATCATTCATAGGTTAACATTTTAATTAATTTAGATTGTTGAGAAATTTGAATTCCGCAAGAAATTACGATGTAAATATAGAAATGATAGGTTTCTTAAATATTAGTATAAAGTATACTAATAATATATAATATATAATCGAATATTTGGCTGGCATAAGGTACGATTAGTTGGCCAAGCCGATCATTGTTTCCGTTGGAATTCGGGTGATATCGACAATGTTCGAGGTGCTTCGGTTAAAGCTTCATAGCCGTGTGGACTTGTAGTTACAGATTATTGTTTCCCTTACATTTTTTTACAAACATAGTTTGTAAATCAAAGGTTTTTTTTTTTTTTTTTTTTTTTGGAAAATGGGAAAAATAAAGCACCCTCCTTAAGTCCGAAAATTTACTTTACTTAGAATAGATGGTTAAAGAATTTGATTTGAGATTCGATAATGCCGAAAAAAAATGGTTGTGTTGAGTCTTTTTATGAACAGGGATATTCAAGCTTCAAATTTGACGAATCTGTAGATAATGCAGGAGATACATATGAACACACTGAAATATGTACGTCAAATGCTAATTTTGAAAATAGCAGTTTATTTTTTCGTGTTCACTAATATTATATGCTAAATATAGCATATATATATATATATATATATATATATATATATATATATATATATATAGGCTTTTTTTTTTATTTTTTAGTTAGTCGATACCATATCCACCAGTAACATTGGCATGATTATGAGAACAATATAGTCTCGAAACGTCACCAAAATAGTTGTTTTTATTTATTGACTGAACCTCAAGAACCTTACTAAACATTTAATAGTAACAGTCAAGAAATATATATTTTTAATTATAATAAAATGGATGGAAATTACTAAACAAAAATAGTTCCTGGATAAGTTAACAAACTATTGGGATGAATCTAAAATAAAAATTATTATCAGTAAAGACCATGTTTTCATTCCAATCAACCTATTTTTAAGCGTAGAAATATAAGTGAAAAAAAAAAATGGCAGACTAGTCTGCGCTATCTAGCAACTAATCGCTTCCTACGGAGGTATTACTATTTATATTTCCCATCCTAGCAGAAATTTAAAAGTATAAACCAATCTAAAAATCTTTAAGAGATCAATTATAAATTTTATATCTCACTTAACTTTGAAACAATACAAGGGATTTCAATGAGTTAATAAATCAAATTCTACAAGCTAAATTTAACAAGGATCGGTTATAACTAAAACAAAGCAAATTACAAAGCTCGATTAAAAATAATTTATTGGCAGGGTTTCCAAAGCCAAAACCATACCACATCAACAAGACATGAGGCTCTATCTATAGCAGCACGTGTTGTCTTACTTATCTCAGATATGTATATAATACGCACCGCATGTCCAAGGTTGTATATTCTATCCCAGCTTTTGTTTGATGGATATTTGATTTGAGCGGTGTAAATAAAAGATTAAGTCGGACATTAATGACGAAACAAATATTTGTTAGGCGAGGTTTATTTTAAAGCGAAGATCCTTCGGGATTAATCGCAGACTGGGTGAGTCCTATAGGCGTTAAGACACGATAAAAGAAAAAAGAAAAAGAAAAAAAGTCCCA
The DNA here is from genome assembly GCA_003667255.2 of Euschistus heros. Classification (NCBI taxonomy): domain Eukaryota; kingdom Metazoa; phylum Arthropoda; class Insecta; order Hemiptera; family Pentatomidae; genus Euschistus; species Euschistus heros. Next base: position 728,092 of record RCWM02000137.1, read on the forward strand.
AAAGCGAAATATTATCATTGATCCGTTTAGTGTTTTTGCAAGTCAAACTGCAAGGCGTAGAATTCCAAATCAAAGATCAGCAATAAAGGTAAATGCAGCTGGATTAGGAAGAGGCATTATTTTTTGTGTGGTCGTTTTCAATTCGATTTAACTAACTTTGGGATAAAATCATCCATAAAAAAATAAAAGAAAAAAAGGTACATTACGTAAATAATGTACTAGTGTTATCAGAATCACCAATGAAGTATGAACGTTAAGATTTTAAAATTTCAAAATTCAGTATTTTTAAATTTATTATTTTTTAAAATTTTGATATCAGTCCTATTCAGTAAAGCAGGTAGATAAGGCGGTCATATATAGTGGTAATGCACTTAGCTTAAAATCGTGTTGCCCATGCAACTATAAAAAATGTAGATCTGAAGTTCGATACAGCAAGTGGCAGGGTTGAAATAATTCGCCACACCCACCCTCCAAGCCAGAAAAGCCCCGAATAACCGGAAAGAAAACGAAAAAAATGTTACAGAAAAAATATGAAGCTATAATTCGATATAGGAGGAGGTAACATTCAAAACGTGTTTTGTCACAGTAATCCCACTTATCAGCAATAACAAAAAACTAATATTATGAGATGAAACTACTCTTAAGAAACAAAAAAATTAATAATTAAACTTATAGCATCTAATAAAACACATTCCAACAAAGATCAGAAATATTCTTTACTCCTAAAATTAGCATTTTTATTTTAAATATAGACAAAACACGTTTTAAAGGAACAGAGTGGACAAAACACGGTATGAAGAAATAAATAACAAAGGGACAAAACACTGTGAAGTGGCTATGCTTTATTTTACAGAAGTCACTGATGGCTCAAATGTACACAAAAAAAAATTATAATTACATAATAGATGAATTTTCGGGGAATATTTTCATTTTCTCAACAATCACTAGTTTATAAATATGCAGTCCACATCTTTCATTTTATAAACAGTCACAAGTTTCATCCTCTTCTACATTTGCAACACTTGGAGGGTCAAAAAGTATAATCTTGTACAAGATTGAATGGTTTGAACTAAAAACAGACAAAACACTCTTCGCTTAAAACCCTGATTTTGTTTACTAATTTTGGATGGAACAAAGCTTGTTTTGATGGCTAATACTTATCAAATATTGTAGGGTTCTGAAAAACATATCTAGTGATACCAAAAACTCAAAAAAACATTTTTTGTAACAAAACACGTTTTGAAAGTTACCTCCTCATATATATACATATACATGCATATATACAAACATGCATATCGCACATTTATTTGAAAAGTGACACAACTCAAACACCTGCATTAAACAATGTAAAATTTTCACAGTATTTAATGAAATAACCAAAAGTGTCCCTGAATTATCTTTTAATCCCAACTGCAACTGAGATGTATCAGGTGGGATTTGGAGTTGATTCGATAAGTTTTTGACATTTCATAGAAGACTTATGAACTTATGTATGTGGGATATATTCCATTTCACAATAACCCTACAAAATATCCCTTCAGACTGAACTTTCCATTGATTAATTTAATATTAATACTAATTAAAATTACATTATCGACTTAAGATAAAAGCGCTTATATATGTTGTTCATAATAAGATTTTAGAATAAAATCAATTTCTTAAAAAAAAAAAAAAAAAAAAAAACTAAGAAATAAAAACGGTAGATAAAAGGTTTATAATAAGTAAATAATCAGAGGATTTATAGTTTATTCAACTGTATTACTGAGGGAGGGGGGGGGAACAAAAAAAAAACATTTAGAATTTAGGTTTCTTTCTTTCTTATTTTTTAAAGATATACAACGCACCTCTATAGCAAAACAAATAAAAACATTAGTAAAAGATTGTTTGGGATTTATTGTAATAATTGCTTTTCAATGGACTTGACTTTTAACAGCTTATCTTCGCTCCGATATTTCTACAGAAATCCTAATCATTCATTACAATCCCCACTAACTTGTGCTAATAACGGCTCAGCAGCTAAAAGGAATGAAGGTTAAACGGGAAAAGTTAGATAATCACTAATGAAACAACCACAATAACAACTAACGTTACAATAATATTAACAAAAATATTTATTAAAAAAACGATCAATAAATGTTAACATAAAAAAAAATACTTCCTTATCTGTTCCGTATAATAAATACACATAGATATTCCAATAATCAAAGAAATAGGGACAAAGAAACGCGCAAATTAGCATCAACAACCTTCTAAGAGGTTAGAACCTATATCAGAAACATTAAATAAACATACTGATAAAAATCTAGAGATGGGGGAGGGGGAGAGGGTACAGTTAATTGAGCAATAACTGTTGAGTTAATCTAGAACAGAAACTTTAAAAATAGTTTCGAATTATTTTAGTTTGGTGCCTCGTCCACAAACGAGTGTCTCAGAAATAGATGGTACAGGTCTCGATAGTCTATTTTGACATTCATATAGATCTAGACGGAAAACATAACAATTGATGTCGGTTGTTATATCGATCAAAATATTGTTTTAGTCTACCGAACTCGAAACCAAAATATGACAAGTCACTCGCCATGATTCTTCCATCCTGGTATACAAAAAGATTCCGATATTAAAGACGTTACATCTAAATCATTTCGCTTCTTGCTTTGCGTGAAAAAAAGATTCTGAGGTACAATAAACAATACCCAATCTTAGGTATATTTGGTGTCTTTAGGTAAAACCAAGTTTAATTTATAAAAATAGATAGTCTACTTTAAAATTTGACTTCCCTTTCAAACCATTTCCTTCCTTTGAAGGGATCGTAAATAGCACACTATTATAGTACCTTAACAATAACCTTATTGTTATTGTTTGAAATTATTTTAGTGAAATTTATATCATGAACTATTATACTATACACAGAAATACTGAAAATCTTTTTATTTTATTCCAATTTATTTATTTTTAATATTTATTATTATTTTCTAATCAACGTATAAGTAGTTATAGTTTCTTATCTCTCTTTCTTTTTTATATTTTGACGGTCACAGGGAATAAAACGTCAGTCGAAAAATGGACAAAATGAGTTAAGTGCACTGTTATCTCCTAAGCCTCCTGCACCAAGTAAATAATTTGGTAACTCTTAGGCCTATTTATTTCTGATTTTATAGAAGTCAAAGAGGATTTTTATATTTTTCCTATAAGTTCTATAAACAATTGTTAGAATGATTTTTAAACAATTTTATTTTATACGATAGTCAGACTTTTAATAAAAATATTTTCTTGTACTTTTTTTTTTTTTTTTTTTTTTCCAGCACCAACTTACATTTCCTTTAGATCTGCATTTAAAAGATAAAAGAAGAAATACAAGGAATTTGGTACCAACTTCAATACGATATAAACATAATATGGTAGGTGAGAACAAAGTTAAGTCCATTGAATAAATTAGCAAGTTCTGGTGAATAATCAGCTTACAAAACAAAATTAGAAAAAAAACAACAACATTAAAATGTAAAATTAAAATAATTAATTTAAAATAGTACGTGAAATTTTCTTCATAATAATTAATTACCCCACTATTTTGGCGATGACGTAAAAAAAAATTATTTGTTTAAAAACTGAATTTACAGTAAAAGTTAAAAAGTGCTGCCCTGAAAAATTGCGATTTTAGACTTAACTTATTATCTGAGCCTACCGAATTATTCATTATTTTTTTTAATCAGTACTTTAAACCTACTGAGTTTGTACATATAGTAGAAGATATTTTATTAATTTAAATTGATAATTTCTAAACTTAAATGTCTCTAGTTATATATATATATATATATATATATATATATATATATATATATATATATATATATATATATATATATATATATAATACAACAAGTTTCGAAACACTTTAGTATGTATTATGATACTACTGGTGTATGGGAATCACAAAGCAGAGCCTATGTCATTAAAAAAAAAAATCTCTGTAAGCATCCGATGCTGATAAAATTTGCTTGGTCGTATAGATATCATTCTAAAGATTATATTCAGGAGGGCTTAACCCGGTATCCAACCTCTCTATATGCAAACAGCTTGATAAAAATGTAAATGAAAAGCTATAGGATAAAGGAACATTTTGTAAACTACACGAAACCCAATTTTCAGGAGCAGGCCATTTTAGGAGAAAAAACAAAAAGAAAGAATAAATTTCAATGCGTAATTGATTTTGCGTATGAAGTGGAGAGACACGTATTTCATAAACATGCTCTTAAGATATTGTTTTAATTTCATTGTATCAAGTTCGCGCAGAGTCAACGTTAGCCATATAATGTGATTTCAAGATACACTCGGGACTCGATTAACTGAGCCTTCTATTTTTTATTTTTTTATTTTAATATGTATTATTATTTTTTTTTTTAAATAACATTCGATTAGGAAATCTTTATGAGCATTACTAACTACTAAGGGAAGGCTGGAGGATAGGAATGACGGTCTACTACGAAAGGAATCGTCATTAAGAATCTCTCACGAAGAAGGGTTTGCTCGGTTGCAGAATACACTTCAATATCTCCAAGGCAGTAGATGTAACATCTTTCGATTTGATGGAAAATAAATTAGTGATTTTTTTAGTAATACTCTTTTTTAATTTACGTATGTAATATCATTATTGCATGTAGTTTCTGCATTCTGCGGTAGATTATAGTTTATTATAATAAACAATTCTACAAAATTATCTCGAACTACAAATTTAGAAATAAATACCAAACTTTTATAATATATAAGTATAAGTATTTTTTGCTGAAATAGAAACAGCTAGAAAAGTAGTGATTAAATTATATAAACATACACTTTCAAAGAAAGAAAAAAATACACAAATTAGACATATGAGCTAAAGGATCCTTTGAAAGCAGATATATGTGTGTCAGACATTGTATCTACAAACCGCAGTAAAGTAATGCAATACATCAGCAGAACTGCGAATCGTAAATAAATTGTAGAACGCTTCTCTTAGGAATTAGAAACACAAATTAAGCTTGTCACTAGGGATTACGAGTACTAACATCCGAGGAGTTCGAGTTTATTTAGCATTTAGAAGTCACTTGAAAGTGTTACAAACGGATAGTTGAAGCAGAGAAGTTCCCAATCGGGAACACTGAGTCATGTGAGACTGACTAAAAAGCCAGGGCCTTTGAGCAAAGAAATATTTTTGAATAGCTCATATAAATAATTAAAAGCATGCCCTTTTTAGAAAGCTTTTGTTAGAATTATTTAGTTACAATTTCTAAACCCTGTATTGTCTGACAAATACAGTTTCTTGAAGGTACAAAGCCATGTGAGAACGCAGCTGCGTGGTTACCTACACGAGGTACGTTGCATTTATTTACGAACTTCCTTTTTTTCAATACATAATACCGTATAGTAATAGTTCAAACATTTTTCATTCTGTTAGGTAATTACGTCCCCATGTACTTAACAAGGGCATATGATATGCATTATAATTAGTGAAAATCTTAATTTTAAATTGACGATAATTTAAATTAAAAAGTTTTATTTTTCTTCCAATCTATGTAGTCTAATGAAATTTCAAATTGTTTCTTGAGTGATTCCTTCTAATGCAAAACTGTAAAAAAATCATATTAACTTAATTAATGAAATACAGCCTGATTTTATTTAATGTATTCCTATAACAATTCTAATACGTCTCGTATGGCCCGGTTAATGTATATGGGGACGTTGACATCCTAAATAAGAATGAAACTAAGCTCAGAAAATGAAAACAATCGATTGGGTAGAATTCTATGCCTGCCGTTATATTTAAAAAGATTTTGTTTAATTTTTTTAAATAAAAGCTATTGACTATAATTAATAATTAAATGAACACACATGAAAAACAAATAGCTTTAAAAAATATAATAAACTTGAATTAAATAATAAATTCGTTTATTATACCTTATAGATTGTCTTTAAAAAAAAAAAAAATACAATGGTTTTTCTAACATTTCGGTTAAACGTTAGGAAGCCATTTCTACTTTTTTATCTTCATTAAAACAGACGCTCATTATTAAAAGTGCAATCTATCAAAATAATAAAAAAAAATTATTACAAACTTTAAATAAACTATTTTTTTTCTTGTTTATATTTTATTCCGATTCCGGCAAGTGCACAGGAAAATAAGTGAAAGAGGTTTCATTTGAAAATAATTCCGCATACTAGGCTAGAGTACGCATACGTTATAGTACTATTTAAAATAAGGCAGCTTAGTAAAAGCTTTATTATCTAAAATCTTGTAATTACTCTAGAAATACAATTTTCACAAAAAAATATACTTTGCACAAAACTCGTTTTAAAGGTAACTGGACTTAAGGATAACCACCGATATATAATAAAAGATCAGACAGGCAACAAGAGGAATACTTAGCAGTAACTTATATACAGACATAAATTAAAAATAAATTTCCTAATCAAGAATATGCATCCATACTTTAAAAAAAAAAAAATGATAAAACAAAAAGCATGAAGATGGTTGGGATCGGAAAAAGTGACAAATCATAAACAATCGGAGACCTTTAATCCTGTCTTATGAATTAATAGTTCGCTTAAGGATAACATTCGTGATTGTAAAGGCACATTCAGTAGTGTCAATGAACTGAAGTTAATAAGGCCTAGTTTAATATAGAAGGTAGAGCATGTGGTTCAATTATCTCCGAAAATTAAAGTAATTAGAAGAACAAAATTATTCAAACCATTCAGGAGAAATGCTGTCAGTGAGGCAAAGAAAATATATGTAGCAACGTAACGGTCTCGCTATAGTTAAATGTGTAAAGGAATTTACTTTTATGCTTCTATCTCTTTAAACCACTGATGTGTTAGCACCAAAATTTCTCGATTCTCGATAAGGATCAGTTTAATCAATTAAAAAAATAATTTATAGAAGAAAAACAAAAACCGCCTTCAAGAATATACCTGAATGTACAAACTTGAACTGAAAAGTAAAAAAATAATATTTTAATTACTTTAAAACAATGGGAATTGAATGACAATCAACGAAATTATCGATACTTATACACCTATTCGCATTTTTATGATCAGATATTTTTGGAGTCTGTGCCAACCAAAGAAGGGTAGTTTAATCCAGCCTTAGCAACAAACTTTCGAATGGCAGGAGACAGCTGTGTGGTGGTGATGAAATAGTGGGGGATCTTTACAATTGACATTTCTTTTCGAATTCTGTTTTTTTTTATTTGTTGGCACCGACTCCAAAAATAACTGATCATAAATTGCGAATAGGTACATAAGTATCGATAGTTTCTGTCATTTAATTTTCTTTGTCATTTATTTTTTACTTTTTAGTTCATGCTTGTACATGTAGGTTTAAGACCCCGAAAAATAGTTCGAATTATCTACAGTCCGACTTAAACAATAACAATAACAATTGAAGAAATAAATTAGTTAACAGAAAGTAGCATTTATTACCTACAACATATAATACATGTTGTTTGAATAACTATTGTTTTATTGAATTAATATTACAACTTGCCTCTCTAAAGGGCAATGAATAATATGGGTGGCAATGAATCTATTAATAAATATATGCAATTAATAAAACGATTCAGACTATGCAATAAAACGTAAAATATTAAAGATGCATTATAAAATTGTATGATTGTCTGACTGATTTAAAATTGTAATCTATTTTATCTTTTTCCAATAGCGAATACATAGCTTCATCAAAATGACATTGTATTTGCACTAGTAAGGAAAATGTTTAAAATTTTGTACAAAGGAGTGTTGTTTTAGTACAGATTACATTTCTCATCATTTTTTTAAAATTTATAATTAGAGAGAATTGGTATATTATAACAAGATCAGTAGAGATGGGCCGACTAGTAGGCAGAGAAAAAAGTCGTTAATTGGCCAACCGATCATTGCTCCCATTGGAATCTGGAGTGACATCGGCAATGTTCAAGGCGTTTCGTTCATATCTTTATAGCCGTAAATACATATAGCTACAGAATTTGGTCTATTTTTATAAAAAAAGAAAGAAAAATAAGGCAATTTACTTATCTAAGAAGTTGATTATGAAAGTTGATTTTATGATTTTGATTATGAAAGTTGAATCTAAAAGTTGATTTTATTTATGAAACTAAACTAAAACTGTGATTAAAAAAAAAAAAAAAGTAGGTTACTTAAGTTCTTTATTCCTATTCCTGGTATAAATAAAAAACTATTGCCAAAGTCAGCCGTATAGTTCGGTTCCCAGGAATCGACACTTCTATAGTTTATTCAATTATCAAAATAAATTAATCTAGGAATCAAAAAGCATATACATCTTCAATTATGATTGATGAATTAATTGCCTTTTTCTATTGCGATTATTTTATTAGAAAACTAGTTTCGAATGTTGAACATTGATCTTCAGTTCTTAAACATAAAAAATTTTCAATACATCAGTACTATCTTACATTGATTTTATAGACTAAAGTTTTCAAAAATGTAAGTCAAGAAATCAAACTTAAGTACTGACCTCAGGAGGTCTAAGAGATAACTGAAATATACCCATCGTGAGAAGTGGAAGGTGGCAGGTAAGTTAAATTGTTGTGAATGGCAAAGGTTTAAGTACTTTGATAACTCTTTATCCAATGCCAGAAACAACTAAGAGTTTAGTTGTGATTCATGTCAATCAAGTCTTGGACAGTTGAATATACACTCGGAACTGCATTAACCGACCCTTCTATTTTATTATGAATTATTATATTTAGTTTTTATTTGTTGGTAAATTAATTCATCAATCCTAATTGTATTGATCCTTCCATATCATCATGCGTACCTCAAGTGATTTAGTGGTGTTTCGTAACCACGTGCTCCTTATCGGATCTGGTAGCACACTTTTCATTTCACGTTGATCCAATGGATCCAGTTGGTGAAAGATGGCATTCCTATGGGATTGGTAAGAAGGATAACAGTAGGCCGCTGTTTATAGTCGCCCTAAAGTGTTCCCTATTTAGAGCCTCTCTACCTGCGTCATCCAGCCCTCCATCATAGCCTGGCCATCGGCCAATCAACTCCCTCCCTGTTTTAATTGTAATTATTTAGAGAGCAAATAGCCTGCTTTTGACCATGAGGGTAAATGTTTAGACATCTGTATTTTTTACAGACGGGATGGGAGTTGAAACGAAGGTTCGCTTAACAAACCGGGCTTTGAGACCAATACTTAATAAACCAAGTACAACGTTCAATAGGTAATAAACTTAAATGAGCTTTTATATTAAAACTGTATACATTATACTGGGTGTTCGGAAGATCGTTGGCTAAAGAGGTATCTCGGGTAGGGAGGTTCATTTTGAACCTATTTAAGTTCACCAACCAATATACAAAGTCTTACGTTTTTTTTCTTTAATGAATGTTTTTGAAAAAAATGCCAAAACCAAACATTTATGCCTTATACTCGTAATTTCGTTGTTTACAGATATATCAACGCCATTTTTTTTTTTTTTGCTATAATTACTAATACAATGTCCATGTAAAATAAAAAAGATTTGATAAAAAAAAAAAAAAAAAAAAAAAAAAAAAAAAAAAAAAAAAAAAAAAAAAAAAAAAAACGGGAGGTCGTGAAATCTTGTTAAAGGTAGAAAACAATATAAAAAACAAAACAAAATTAGAACTTCAAGTTTAGGTCTAGTCTTAAAATAATTTTGATTTGGCTGTTGCGCTTATTATTATTTTTTTTTTTTTTAACTTAAACTTGAAGTTCTTAATGAATGAAAACACTTTGTATATAGGTAAGTGACCTTAAATAGGTTCAAAATGAACCTCCCTACCCGAGATACCTCTTTGGCCAACGATCTTCCGAACACCCAGTATACATGTAAATTTAAGGAAAATGATTAAAATGACATGTCAATAACACTTAAAGAACTACTCATAAATAGCACTTCAGTATTTCTACATTAAAAGATCTCTAAGCCATCCCCTCAGAAGCCTCGGAAATTATATGGTCAAGTTGGGAGAATAGTGGATCCGAGCTGGTACCGAGTTTACTATGACAGGATAGGTATCTGGTTTGGGCCAAATCAGCAAGATATGACACATTAAGATAAGTTTGTTTGTGACATAATAAGGAGCATTCATGATTTTACGAAGGACTTTGGATTATAAGGATTGGATACGAGATGAATTGGAAGGTTTACCGGACTCCCAAAGCTCAACTCCGTATATGCAAATGGGTCTAATTATTGCCATGAAAATAAGTCTTTCATAATTCATTGGGAGCTTTGAACGCTTGTATAGTAAATGTTGGAGTAGTCGGAAACGAAGAACAATTTCTTGTCTTTTAAGTCTTGTATGTAAAAATAGGTTTAAAATTGTAATATTTATTAGTGAGCCCGGTTTTTTTTTTTAACTGATGTTTAAGTACTTTGATAACTCTTTATCAAATGCTAGAAACAACTAAGAGTTTAGTCGTGATTCTTGTCATTTAAGCCTTGGACATAAGTTGAATCTATACTCGGAACTGTATTAACCGACACTTATATTTTATTATGTATTATTATTTTTAGTTTTCACAGAACCCATATTTACCGAACAAGGATTAGGCAATCTTTGAATGAACATTCTGGGGAAGGTATTTCAATGTTTGGAATGTGAATCTTGATGGTTTTTAAACAATGGAGAGATCGTGCGGCGGCATATAGTTAGCACTTAAACATTAAGAAATAAGTGATTTTTTCAAGCCAAAAACTCTTCTGATTTTTACGTATGTAATAATGCTAATTATGTATATCATTATTGTATACATAATAGGTGTTCTATTATTATTAAGTAGATAAGTATAATGTCAATTGCAGTACATTATCTTTTTTTAAGTATTTCTCTTACTTTTTTAAAATATCGATAAACCGAGAATTTGGTTATCCCAGGCTTATCTCGGTCGCAACCTCGTCAGTTAATTGAGTTCCAAGTGCATAATAATTCAAACATAGTTTTCAAATAAATTAAAGATCACATAATTGGTACATTTTTTAAAAAAACTTAATTTTTCAATTCACACCTCTTTTTAAACTAGAGAAAATCAGCTAATGTGCTGAATACATAATAAATAAGACGGCATAAAAGGCATAAAGGCTAGAACCAAGCGGTGCCTTCTCCTGAATTCATTTTAGGTTATTTGTTGCAAAACCTCTTTCCTGGTAAAAACAGAATAATCGAGATTTTATTTTAATGATAACCTGGCATGAGGGAGGAACTGAGGTTTCATTTTCAATTTCTTCGATTATAACAGTTGAATGGAAGTTTCGACAATTTTTTAGCTGTTACCTTTAGAAAACAATTCAATTTTCACAAATCAACAGATTACAGTTCTGAAAAACAACGATATGTTCAACAGCACAAAATTGGGTTGCCAAGTTGATTAGAGGAGATTCCACATCCCACCCGAAAAACCTTCTGCATGTTATGTCGGAATATTTGTTGAGGCCATATTTTGTATGAGTCAGTTGGGATGGCCATAAAGTTTGTCGAGCATTATTCTGTATTTTGTTTTGATACGGTCTAGGACAGTTGATATATGTATGTAGTGTTCTTGAAGCGGTACATCATTTATGTGAAAATATTTTTTATTGTATTTAAATCCATAAAGAATTTAAATTTACAATAATTCTGCATTTATCCACACATTAAAATAAATAATTATTGGAAGCTTTATACAGCCGCTTTTGAGCTAAAGTGGCAACCGCTTTTAGATTCAAAATTCTAATAATTTTGATGTTATTGCATGGCTCTTAGATACAAATTTGATTTTATTCGGTTTTTCATTTAATTTAAAAAGTGGGACCACCTTGGCGGCACAAGTTACCAACCAGCCATTTGACAATAAGATAATTTAAATTGATAATAATAATAAGCTAATTTGAACGCGAATGAAAGAAATGTTTACATTAAATCTGTCGAATCCATTAGTTTCCCAACTTGCTTTCAGATTCGATTCCAGATAAACCACCGAGACGCCTGAAAAGAAGATGGCCAAGAGACCTTATAGTTTAGAATTTTTATTGAAGTGCTGCTAATGAGTAGTTCTTGACAAATGATTTACATGTTATTATATTATTTTCCCCAAGTTTACTTGATGTATATTGTATAAAAAAAAAAAAAATCCTGTAAGTTACCCACATACAACATACAGATACAGCCTGTAGTTAAATAAACAGGTAAAATCACTAAATATTTTGGACTTTTGTGAACACGGACTTAGAGACGAGGTAGATTGATGAAATTCAAAACATTCTTTATACAACTCATAAGAATTTCAAGTTCTAGTAGAACACTGGATTATTGTATATGACAAATAATCCATGTTATGATATATTTATGTCTCAAAGCAATAATGGAATCATTTCACATGCGCGCTAGAGAATGTTTGTTAAAATGGACTTCATATTATTAACTATCTAGAAAATATTGACAAAAATAAATTTAAAATAATTCCATCACTGAGTACATTAACCCAGGACTGATGACGAATAACAACACGAGTATCCCAAACATTATAGAAAATGCCAGCTAACCCTACCATTCCTATTTGCTGACGCGGCAAAACCTCGTCATCAAAAGAAAGAACCATCCATCATTACAGACAATGAAGAAAATTAAGAAAGGCGATATTATTTTAATGAACGTTGAAGCTGCGAGCGAATATACTTTATTTATTAAATTTCATCTTATTATAAAATAATTCCTAATACCCCCTTCTTTTCGGTCTTCCGTATTTAGTATTCGGCTATGTTCCGTAAATATATAGGCTTGCTATTTATTTATTTGCTATGAGCAATAAACATTATCTGTCTATGAGTTCGTAATATAACAGTGGCATATTGTAACACGCCTTCTAGATTGAATGGTTTTCAGCTATTGAAGGTGTATGTTGTTTGTTATGAGGCGCAAGGGATGTTTTGTTGGGTCATTAAAAATGTCTAGCCGCTGTCTGAGTTCTGTTTCAAGTTTAGTCTATTTGTAGTCACCAGGTTATAATTCTTTGTTACGTGGGTCGTTAAAAATATAAATTTGTAAATTAGGATGGTTTTTGTCATACATAAAAGCGTAAATATGCTGTGATTAGGCCTCATTATAAACTATTAAAATTCACCAGAATAAAAAAGGGGGGTGTATGTATTAATATCGGCTATGAGGGACTGCAAAGAACTAACTGATTTGAAATTACGTAAAGTAAAACAATATAATGAAATAGCGTTTATAAATTTTAAACAATAGGACTGACTTAAAGTTTAAAACTTAAGAAAAACATATACATTCTACCTAGAATCATAGTCACGACTTTGAATATTGGTAAAGTTTTTATTGTAATACATTTTTGATAATAATTTCCATTGGGACATAAAATAATTTAAGCATTTGTTAAGACTATCAGAACAAACCAGGACATATTACCCTCGCTATTGTGAAGAGGTCGATAGTCAAAAAAAATTTTCAGTAGGAAAGTTTTGATAATTTTCAATAATTCTGTAAAGTCTTATTAAGAAGGACATTTTATCACATTTAAAAAAAAACGCAGATATTAAAAATCTTATATAGCAGGTTAATAGTTAACTAGTTTTCAAGGTAATTGGACATATCCACTTCTTCGCGAAAACCAACAAATAGACTTTCTTACTATTAAAAAAATTATGATTTATTCTTTAAATAAAGGAATTAAAAATCAGATTCAAAATAAATTAACGATCATTATTGTTTTATTCAAAATGGATAAAAAATACCAATAAAACATAAACATTGCAGGTAACACATTCTACCAATGAATTAGAAAGTGTGTGAAAATTAAAGAGAGGAAAACAACAAGAGCTAAGGTTATTGGAAAAAAACAAAATAAAATCTTTCAAAGCTCTGGTTATGAGCTAAAAAATAATAGTAATAACAATAATAAAACAAAACATATTACAAATTTTGTTAAAGTAAAATATTAGGCATAACAGACAAATAAAATAAGGTTCTCTAAGAAAATAAAAATAAAACACGTTATCTTGAATTATTATGTAATTATTCATAAAAAAAAAAAAAAAAAAAAAAAAAAAAAAAAAAAAAAAAAAAAAAAAAAAAAAAAATAAAAAAAAAAAAAAATGAAAATAGGCATTATGTGCGAAATTTTAATTCATATATACAATAATTAGAATCAGCTTATTAACATTACCAATTGTGGATTATTATGTTCAATTATGTTTTAACCTTGAAAGAAAAAAAAAAAAAATACAAAAATTATACAACATACATAGACAAAATTTAACTAAAAGTTTTACTTTATTAAATTATTTTGTCATGGATCTCTTTTGGAAGGGGGTCAATACTTTTTTTGGTGTAAAGTTGGCGTTGATCGGATTGAAAAGTTGCCATTACTATATCAAAAATGAAGAATATTTTTTGTAACATAACATTTGTCGCTATATTAGTTGTTTAGGAGCTATATTGGTTTAAATAAAAAAAAAAAAAAAAATGTCATGTCTGAAACTGCCATTTTCTCTCATTTTTATTTCGAATATTCATTGATAACTAATTTAATTGATTTGATCATTTTAATTCTAAAATGCAAATTGGGAAAAGCTGTAGATAATATTTGGACATAGCCATCTATTGTTTTTCCCAGTCGGGGTGAAAATGAGACTTTTTCTGTATAATTTTAAAATAAAATATCAAAAAAGTAGCTTAAATATTAATTGTCAATTAATGACAATAAATGTAACAGCGTTAAAATATTAATAATATTAAATAATTGTATTAGATAAGGATTAAGAAACACTAAAGGCAAAATCTAGAAGGAATAAGGCTCTAACAGAAGCAAGAAAACACTTTACGTCACTAGGCCGTCAGATGTGACCAGAATGCAGCATAACTAGAACGAAGTTAAATTCCTTCACGCTGGGGGAATTTAAAATCTTTAATAGCAAAATTTAATACGTGTGTATGAATTACGAGCAAGAAATCTAAATACGCCTAATTTATGACAAATGTGATTCTCTGTATATCACTCATGAGCCAAGTAAAAATCTCACAAGAAAAGGCTCAATAAAAAAAATCTATAAACTCTTCTCTTTAACTCACTGAAACGGAGAATATTTTATTTATGCGTAATATCTAAAACAGGTCTTAAATAAATGAGTAAATTTAGAAATTTTTGAAACTCAAACTGGGTTAGTTTAAGTGTATGGAGACATTGAATTAGAACGTTAATTTGTGAGTGAAAACTTATATCTTAGTCCAGAATAAAATATATCATGCAAAGATTTTGTTAATATATAAATGTATAACATTCGGCTATCAGAGTATGTATGTATATATATATATATATTCAGAGGAAATACACTAAGGAAATAAATAAACCTGAATTATTTCGATTCTAAAAACCAACGAACCAATTAATTTTATTCTAAGCAATAATTAACATTACCATTTATTCAAATAGTTATAGTTTTAAGACAGAAAACGATATTTAATAAACAATAATTCAAAGAAAGTTAATTTTAAGCCATTTCCGATTATTCTGTGATAGAGATTGATATATTTACATAAAAATGTTAAAGATACCTATATATTAAAAATATATAATCCGACATACAAATGTTGAATTAGCCGATTCCAAAATTCCGATCAAGATTTATATAAAATCGCGCTAGAAGTTAGCCATTTAATATTTCTTCTATGTATAAATAAAAATCATTATTTAAAAAAGGGACAGGAAATAACCCGAAATGCCCGATCAGACGTTACTGAAGGAATTTCTATAATTACTTTTCGAATTCACACAAATTATGTTGATTAATTATTGGCATAATACATGCTTCTTTAGGTAACGTAAATTAATCCTTTAATAGTTCAAAATAACATTTCAAACCATAATTAAAAATTAAAAATATTGTTAAAAGTTGGATATTATTTACGCTGTTGAAATAACTTGAGAAAATTGTCTTTAAAGCCCAGCTAAATGTTTTTTTAGGGAAAACCATCTTTTAATGGGAATACAAAATTGAATTTCCAAACATTTACGAATAAAAATTATAGAAAAATGATACTTCTTTAGCAGCAGAATTAATACAAAAAGTAAACTAAAAATTAAAAAAAAAAAAATTAAAAATAATAGAAAGTAATTTTTATCAGCACGATATGAAATCAATCAATTCTTATCAAGAACCCTAACTTTTATGGCTCTAATCTTTTATGGTTTTATTCTCTGTTTAATCTGGAAATCTCCAACTTGCGAACTTAGATGTGGGAATAGAAAACTAGGCTTAGAATTATGCACAGGAAGTAAATTTGCTATTATTTTTAATACGTCACTGCAACAAAATCAGAACAGGAATGATTCTAAAATGGATACCGGAACAAACTAAATTTTTTAACATTTGATAAAATTTTGTGTTAATATATGAACAACTTTTTGATAATTCCATAAAACAAAATGGACTATTTAAAAAGAGTAATATTGTATGGAATAGGCTAAACTCCTAACTATTAAGTTATTTCATTTTATAATTTTCATGAATTAATCAGTATAATGTTAATAATAATCTAATTTTTATTTATAATGAAAAATCTAGTTTCGAAAAAAAAAAAAATCAGCAGGCAATGTCGATAATGAAGGAATGAAGGCCTATTGGCTCACGACTATAAAAAGACCTGCCAAAAACCTCGCCATTAATATCCTAGCTAAAGATGAACCATTATTCAATTTTTTTTCCTCTTTTTTTTTTTCTTATTCTCTTCTTTTTAGAAGCGTTATTCTATTAATACATAGAAGTAAAAAATAGAAATAAAAAATGGCTCCAAAACCAAGCGACCGTTGGGTATTAATAGCAGCCATGCAGATAAATCAACTGACGCAACATGGCAAACTGGGGACAAGAGCAAGAAAAAACATTTTCCAGGAAAATCTTTTTTCGAAAATATTTTCAGTAGTATTGTTCGTATAACTCCAGACGTGTATTGACATCAATGCTGATTGTAAAATAAAATAAAATTAATCCACTTATTAATTTGAAATTGTTGAGAAAAATATTTTTTTTAAAATACCTAAATGAATTTAATTAATTTCACATCTGTAAAGATGATTTTATAACAAGGAATGTTCTTTAAGAACAAATACGTTAGAGCTGATGAAATAGGAGATAAGCTAAATAAAATTCACAATCCAATTCTAAACTCATAAACATAGTGTGAGTTCTTGCTTCAATGAATTCGAGAGGGAATATACAGTGAAAAATAATGGACAGTTTAATTAATATTTAATAGTTTCAACAGTTAAATTAAATATTTAATTATAATAAACAAACAAAAATTGATTATTAATAATTTATTGTTAAGGAATAATGTTTAGTAAAAATCATTAATGTTTGAAATTTTCCAAACAAAATTAATAAGTCCTTATTTATTATTTTATATAAAATATAGTTTTAATTTTAATTTAAAATTAGACAAACAAAATCTGTTTTTTGTTGTTTTTTTTAATACAAAATTTAACAATTAAAAAATATTTACCTTATACAGTAATCGATCTAAGCCAGACACTTACCTTCCTCTGTTGGAAGTTCTGAAACAAAAAAAAAATAAAATGAATACCAATAATACAAAACATACATAAATAATAAATACCCAATTTTAAATCATTTAAAGTAACAATATAAATAATTTACAATACAAAAAACATTAACAAAAAGTAATTATAAGACATAAAGGTATATTTACCTAACCAATAAAATAATATATTTTATATTATGGTGAATACCATAAATCCAACAAAACATTCATTAAATTCAATTTGACCACAGGTTTTTGTTGTAATACATGTTTTCTTATAATTGCTTAATTATTTTTAACCTTTGACAAATAAATAAATTAGTGGTAGAATGATGTCTTTGTCATAGTAGTCACAGACAACAGACTAGACACCGTCTGGTAATTAGTTTTATAAATAAACTCCTAACTTCCGCATACAGTGAGTCTCGGTAAAGGGACTAGTGTAGTGAAGAAACAAAAAAGATAGTTTTGAAAAATGTGTAGCCTATGCCCTTCAATTAGAGACCTATCCAATCAAATTTAATTAAAAAAAGAAAAGAAGGTTTTTATTGATTGAATTGTCAAAATATAAAAATGGACAACCAGCGAAACAATAAAATAATTTTTGAAAAGTGACCAAGCTCCATCAGTTACCAATTTTAAAGACACTAGGAAGTTTTATAACCAAATGAATAATATTAAAATTAAAACAAAAGACTAATATCAATTCAAAAAATAAGTATGGAAGAAGCTGCTAAGACTGATATCAAAAAATTTGATTTGAGAAATTTATTATTAGTAAATAAAAAATATTTAAAATTATCTGTTCCACAACAGATTTTGAGATATAATTGGAGAAAACAGCAAAGATCACATGCAAGTGGCGATTATTCGATTAAATTAAAATAGTATTTTTATTAGAGAATTTTCTAAAGGCTTTCTGAAGAGGCCGTTAATTGTAGATAAAATGATCATTAAACCATTATTAATATTTTAACAATTTTTGAATACTCAAAAAATCGAAAGCTCTTAAAAAAAACCAGTCATTCCAAAGTCAATTGACGTCATTCAACAAAAACATGGGGGTGAATTACATTTTAATTATCCTCTAGTAAGGTCAATGAATGAACACAAACACAATCGAAATAGAGACAAATAAAGATAAGGACAGAAATTAAGAGAGCCACTTCCGTAAGCAACAATTGAGAACACTCGTAGCTTTGAGAGCTTCGAGAATGAGACTGCGTCATAGTACATAATTAAAATTAAATCAAATCCATCAAATACTTTGTTAATAAATAGACCGCCCGATAATTACCTACGTCAATGTTTTTTTAAACAGGTATTGATTAGCCTTGCGAGGTAAGAATGCTGAATGACGTACAAGGGCCTCTTGTACCTTGAAGAATTCTCGGAGGAGGAAGTTCAGCGTCTTGGTCGAAAATAAATTTTTTGGGGAAATAATTTTTTTTGAATATTTAAATGTTACCTCTGTTAATGGTTAATATTTATAAAAATATATAACTAAAGACTAATCAAGTTAAAGAAAACTGCATAAAGAAATTCCATGAAAAAAAGGACACAGAAAAAACTAATAAAATTAATGGAATTCCATCGCCTATGAACCTGAAAATACAAAAAGGAGTCTGAAAAGAAAGTGGATAAGAGAACTACTTTCGTTAATTTCCTTAAGTAAATAAATGACGAGGAAGAATTACCGCAGGGTTTCGTTCTTCTTCATGCCTGACATGTCATCTTTTGCACATTTTTATCGAGCCAAACCTTCCGCTGATAGTCGATTTATAATTTGACAGGTATGGATAAGTAAATAGAGTTTATATATATATATATATATATATATATATATATATATATATATATATATATATATATATATATATATATATATATTTATAGATATAGATATATATGCATATATTTCTAATCCAGTTCTTCAATAAACCGTATCGTACATATGTATTATTAGCTGTACTTAATTTATTCAGATATTTCGAATTAGAATGTAATGTTTTATGTGGAATAGTTAGTTATATTGCAATCCAAAAAAAAAAAAAAAAAAAAAAAACATATCTCACGAACATTTTTTGCATGTATGTAGGTGTATACACACATTATTTAGAAGAAATTGAGAGATTAAAGAAACGAGTTGAGTTGAACGCTTAGTTAAAACTGCAACACATTGCATGGTGTGTTTCTGTTTGCGTAATTTGTGGCAGGTTTTTTTTTTACTATACTTTTTCTTTTGGAATCTCAGGGTCATCTGTGAACAACCCCAAAACCAATATGAAATATTGCAACATTCACAATCATGTATTTTTTTTACTAGAAACTTTCCTATAAAAAATTCAAAATTTTTAATAAATCGGACAAAATTATGGAATATGAAGGTAACTAATAATTTACTTTAATAAGTAATATTGATTAAAAGGTCTGAATTCGTTCTTTGTTCGTATTGAACAACCCCACATACAATAAAGCAGAATTAAAAAAAAAATTAAATACAAGCAAACGGAAAAAATTACTATGATTAATAAAACGCACAATGGGTTGATAAGTGAATAAATGACAATTGATCATAAATTGATTTTTTTATGAGGCACTATGTGCTTATTTTAGTAACATTAGGTTACAAGCAAGATTTCTCAGTAGATGAAGGAATTGAATTAATTTATTTCGAATTTGAAAACAGCAGAACATTTAAAAATATTACTTTGAACTGGTAACATGGCATTCACTTATGGTTTAACTAAAATCTAACAATTTTAAAACATATAATAACAAGTTAATTGAGGTTTTTATTTTTTTTATTTTTTAGTGACCCGATTAGAAAAATATTTCTTAAAAATGGTCCAATTTGAAAACTTAACTTAAAACTTAAATTTTTAAATGATGATATTTTGACGGACTAAAGAAAGGTATAGCGGAAGATTAAAAATCCTTTAATTCATATAACAAATATTTATTTATTATATGACTTGTTATAATAAATTTAAAAAAACATTTGATCCTATATTATTATATCCTGAATGAAACAAGGCCAGGTCGGCCAATCTATAACCGTATCAACTCAAATATTTTTCCTATTTATAGGGCATCCTGTGATAGATATATATTGGATACAGGAGCGAAGGATACACGATTCAAGAATGAAGAGGGTAAAAATACATTCTGGGTTTCTGGATTCCATCTAAGTTGGAATTTTTCTCTTGGGCCGAAAAATATCCGAAGGTTCGACACTTCAGACTATTCAAAATAGGTATTTGATTGAATTTTTAACAGAAAATTGACGCCGTTCAACAAAAAAGAAAAAATACAATTAAAACATATTCAATTTTAATGATAAGAATCAACATTTTAAGTTAAAAAAAAAAAAAAAAAAAAAAAAAATTAAAAATGTCAATAAAATTTTATATTCGACCAACTTAATTAATATATAGGATACCCTAAACAACTATGCATCGAAAAAAAAATCCAAAATTTTAAAATTCCAGTATTCCTTTTTTTTCTTACTATCACCATTCTGCTATGTTAAAAAAAAAAAATTATCCTTAAAATTTAGAGCTATCCATGATAAAAAAAAATCCTTCATATAAAAATGAAAATAATATAGAACAAAGCTGACGGCAACTAACATTGAACGGGAAATATATACATATTTTTTTTAAATTTCAAAACCATAAACAATAGAAAACATTAACAGGGTCAAAAATTTAATTGTTTAATCGATTAGCTTGGTATTTATAATACACGGCCATCACGATTTTTGTAAATAAATATGTGTTTAGATGAAGATCTGGATATAGAAGAGAAATAATAATGGCAAAATTCTAGCTCACTGCTTTGGATAATCTAAAGATTTTTTTGTAAATTAAATTAAGAGATGGACTTTTATGATAGTTTTAAAAGAAAGCCTAGAACATTCAAGATAGGATAACACATAAAACCAGAGTACAAGATAAGCGAAACATGAAAGTATAGAAAATATCTAAATGTATTCACTACTACCCATTTTACTATTTTATCGCTACAGCCATTTTGCTAACCGATTAGATGTTTTAAGTTTAGTTGATAGGATAACCTAAATAAGGGGCAACGTATTCTGAAGTCAAGTTCATTTTAATGAATGCGAGAACACTCCTCGAAAATACGACTGAAGTAAAAAAAGGATTTGTAAGGTTTTAATGATAAGAAAAAAAATACTTTAATCATCACTTTGAAGTATCATCTATTTCCCCCTTTCTTCAGTTTGTTTGTTTACCTTTACCTGAACCCCTGATGAAGACTTACGATGCAAGTCGAAACATTGGCTTTAAGAATTAGAATAAAATAAACATTTTATTTTGATCTGCTGAGTATCTATGACTGCCTACCCTAATTATCTACATCTCCAAAAATACTTTAATGACGATTTCAAAAATAAACAAATATTAATAATAATTATATACTTATACGTGAAACAGTTTGTTTACATTTTATCAATTTATTTTTTAAAAAATTATGAGGGCAAACCGACACTACGCAGCGGTAGAGATACAAGAAAATGACGATGAAAATCAGAAACTTCGTGATATGTTTTGATAGTTTATTTGCCCTTAGCACGTTACGTTTTATCAATTTGCACTGAATATTCATTTACATTTTTTTTTTTTTCAAATTCTTTATCTCAATTTAAACCCGTTAATTATAATACTGAAAAAATGTAAATTTGATGAAGTGAAATACATGGCGTCAGTGTCCTGAGGGGAAGCAGAACAAAGAAGCACTTTCTGTCTTATTTTTTTTTTTTTACCTAGTCCAGGAGATCCCGCGTCCTCCTCCTTTTAAGTCATACTTGGGGATTTTCTGGAGGTCAAGTCGTATATGAGTATATTGGGATGTCCATTTAATATTTTGTGGAATCGTTTGTAGTGAATTCGTATTTGTCCATTAACAGTTGGCATGGCGAAGATCAGTATGAAGTTATATTGCTTACGTACCCAGACCTTTTTTTGTGATGGTCTTGAATGTTTTTGCCTTAAAAATTTTGAGTGTCTTGTTATTTGTTCTGTATATCTGCGAAGCCTATATCCTAATAGGTTTTATAAAGTAAGTATAAGTGTTAATTTTATTTTTGAGATGCTAAGGCTCAATGTTTGGAAAGAAGTGGATATAGAAGTCTTTGGTAGCTAGTTTTCCTTTTTTCTTATTTATGCGTGGACACCATGTTATTATAAAGTTGTATTGTTATACAGACCAAGGTAGAGCACAGTGTTTGTCTGTAGAATCAGTGTTAATATTTCATCGAGCTAGCACGTAGTAGAAATGATATATCTATTATTTGTTCAACAGCCACTTCAGCGAGTGTCATCCATTTCTTTAAAACCTAAATGCTATCAGAATTAAAAACAACAGTTCATTACTCTAAAACAAAAAAAGATAATCGTCACAAAAATAAATGATGAAAGATTACAAGAACTATCATAACAATAAATGCCTGCAAGTATTTATATACAATTTTATATCCTATAATTTTTTTTTTTTGCATTAATAAAATTCTGTACTAACTTTAAAATATTTAAATAAATAAGAATGGATTATTGATAAGAAACTAGTTGTAATTATGTGCTCTCCTTCCAGCCGAAGTAATTAGATAAACAATTTGGGGCTTAATTAAAAAAAAAAAATTAATTTAATGATTTTCTAAAAAATAAATTGGAATAAAAAATTATATATGTTTTTCGTTTTTTTTTTTAATTTTTCAAATCCACACATTTCTCTCCATTCGTGGCTATAAGGAGATTATACAACAGGAATATCAGACATGAGTTGAATCAGTACCCAACGCTACTTACTCTTAACAAGGTTGTTATTTTTTAATCTTATTTTCGTTTGAATATCAATAAGTAATTATCTATAATAACAATAAATATCACTTAATTAAATTAATTATATTATAATTAAAATTTTTTTATATCTATCTAATTTTAACAAGATCTGATATTCTAGAATCTTATTTTAGTTCGTAAGTATCGACTTTATCAATTAGTAATTATTCGTAATAATAATAAATATTAATTATTTCTATTTATAACTTTAAAAAACGATCTTATCTGATTATATGCTTATTCAAGAGCTATTTAAAAAAAAGAGCTTCTTGAGCCTGTTAGCTGGGACAAGTTTTAGGGGTTTCCACCTTTACCGTGGATGCTCATATTTTTTCTATTTTTTTTTTTATCCGAACTAATACAGCTCCTAAACGATAGGACTTAGCGACAAATGTTATAAGTCATAAAATATTCTCCATTAAATTTCTGATAAGGAAAATGTAAAATTGTCAATCCGAGCAAGACCAACAGTGTCAAAGCGTGTCGAACTACACGTAACGTCCTCGCGTTTCCCCAAAACGTATCACTTTTGACCAATTAGGCTATGAGTAAAACGTGTTTCATGTTAAAATCAATAAATTCATTATATGGTAAGTTTTATTATTTTGTAACATTGTTTTAACATCTGTAATAAAATGAGTTTTACTATAGAAAAAACGTAAAAATCACGGGAATCTGACGTGTTAAGTATTTTAATTTTACAGGACTATTAATAGATATTTATAGCTAGCTACCAGTCACTAAATCAAAGAACTGGGTTAACGCTTGCGGGTCGGGCTCACCACACAGCTAGTCCAGTCACAGTTCCAACGGTTACTTTGGCAGATGACCACACGTAGGCTTGAGTTATCATCAGTAGACGTTCAATAGGAAATTGTAGATAGTTACAAAATAAGAAACGTACAAGCAAGGAACAATAATAGGAAAAAAAAATAAAATAAAATATTTGCAATGAAAACATACAGTGTAAAAACACTTTAGCATCAAACCTACCGGCATTTCATGCATACATATTTCTGACTCAATTTCTCCGTATTACACAATAAGTGTAATACGGATAAGAGAGAAGTGAATATTGAAAAAAACACTTTTGATACATGCTTAAATAAAAGTAGAAAAGTTAAAAAGCAAAGTAATGAATATTTCCAAGAACTGCCAAAAAGTCCGAAAAGAGTCATTTGGCCCGTCGTGGTAGGTTTAGTTTTAGATAAGATTTTAAAACAAACAGAAGAAGTAAATCAATCAATTTAAGCGAGTACAATTAGAGTCGAGATAGATTATGCCGAACGTAAATTTATTTGACGCAGTTACTAATTTCATTAGCCTTATCTTTTCATTTAAAAAAAATATATATTGAATTTTTTTTTAATTTAGTACTTCACCTCGGGGTTGGGTTTATTCTGGTCAAGAATTAAAGTTGTTGAAAACCTGAAGTTTTTCAAAACAAATATTTCGTATATCAATTGATAATTTTTTATTGATATTCATTTTGAGACCTTTAACAGAGTTTCGAAAATCGAAAATCGAGAATGAGAGAGAGAGAGAGAGAGAGAGAGAGAGAGAGTGTGTTTTAGTAGACACAGCATTAGTAATCTTATTAGGAAACATACTGTATTTTACGGCCACAACTGCAATATAACTAGATATATAAATAATATTTACCTAATATTTGATAGAAGATTGCCTCGATTTCAAAGGAATAAAAAAATAAATAAATAAATAAATAAAAAAAAATACTAACAATCCACGTACAATAACAATGTACTTTCTGTTTGTTTGTTTTTTCTTTTAAGATTATGAGATATGATTGATTGATATGATAAGTACAAACTATGTACTTATTATATAATTAATAACTTGTTATCTACAATTTACTTCATAATTTCCTTTTTTTGTACTCAATTATTTTTTTCTTTCTTCGCATTATTTTTTATGTTTACTTCATCTTTTCACTTTTAACTAACTTATTATACTTTATTTTATTTTTAACCTCTCTTCGTTTATAAACTGATTATAATTCAATCATATATATATTATCCCTGATGAGGCCCATAAAGATTTTAGTAAATTAAAAATATGTCTTGTTGATTTCAACAACTCATTTTTTATAATCCCATCGACTGATCCCACTCAATAAGGTTATTGATTACCTATAATGCAGGCATATTATAGATATTATTTCTAAGATAACTTATCCTCTTAAAATAAAGATTTTAGGTTCGTTTCCCATTAGTAGGTTGGTCGCTTAATAGGTTCCTTATGATCGACGGGCTAGCGTAAAATCCCACCACAAGAGGAGGAAGAACGTACGCCAGGGCAAATCAGATTACGACCTAGACTCAACAAGCTCTCCAGGCGACCCTAATCAGTTTAGCGCTGGAGCAAAATCAATAAAGTCATCCCAGGTCGGCTTCTTTAAAAATTTAAATAGCATTATATTCAGGGATCATCGAACAGGAATATTTTGTTAAAAAAAAAAAATCAAATTTATTATAAGTAATTGACTTTTCCTTTGCCTTAGTTCCGTTTTTTAAAGATTAGTACAGGACCAAAGATAAAAGAAAAAATATATAATAAATTAGAAATTATTAATACGACGGGTAAAATGTAGAGCCATTACTTGATTTTGTTATAGATTTTACAATAAAGTTCAAGAAGTATAAAAAAATACACATTAACACCCGTTTTAACATCATAGCACAAATGGTAAACTGTTGTATAAGACCCCAGCTGATTATAATTTTTAAAAGAGATAGTTGATAATTGTAAGATTTATCAAATCAATAAAATCTATCGGGTGTAGTCGTGAAGAAGTATATATAATATAAGCAGAATTCTTAATATCTAAGTTGTGAAAAATAGGTGAAGTTGGGCTTCTTTCGTATCTGTTTTGGTGCAAACGAAATTTTTATAGTAAACGCAGGAATGCTGGATTAGCGAAAAATATCAAAAATGACCTACTAAAAAGTAGACCATTTTTACTTATCGACTTATTCACGACAGCCCAGGAAAAATCAACAAAATGTTACAAAAAAAATAAAATAAGGGAACTTGGGAAAGGAAACCATATTCCATTTTATGCCAACTTCAGATTGCAGGACAGAAAACAATGGCTACATAGTATTATTTAGAGGGGGGAAAAAAAGTTCATTTAAATATTTAATATTGTTGTTTTAAATAAGGTTTTTAAATATATAGGAATGGTGAATATTGAGCAGCGTATCTAATAATTAGTCCAGTTTTTGATTTTGAATTGACTTTATCATTCTTTCCTGCTACACTTATACTATAAAACTGTCACACAACAAAAGCCATCCGAGTTCTTGATAGCAAAAACCAACGAAAAAAAAAGAAGCATTTTCTCGCGTATTTCTGGAAACAGATGAAATAAGTTAAATGAATTTTAATTGTAAATCTTCTGTGAAAAAAATAATATTCAGGGATCTGGTCTCAAAAATAGACAAAGCATGGTGGCGATCACTCAGTAGGACGCAGATTATTTTATTCATATTTTTACTGTTATGTTAAATATTTTTAATAGGAAAATTGTTTTATTTACTTTATTAACAATTAATAAAAAAAAGTAGTGCAATTTTTCATATAATTTAATTTCTTAAATTAGATGATGAATCAGCTAAGGGTTAAAATTTATTAATGCCTAAAAAGAAAAATTAAAAATTTTAATCAATATTCAAGAACTATAATTTATAATGGTTATTAATTCAGCTTGTATGTTACTCCTCATTTTCTAGCTTATATATAAAATAAAACCTAACAAATATTTTATCAACCGAAAAAAATATAAGAATGTTAAAAAAAAAAAAAAAATCCTCTTAGGACTTTTATTGAGTGTAGAGCAATCAGAGACTATCTAAACCACTGAGAATTTTCAAACAAAATAATGAGATTTTATTGACACTTCTCCTATTAGATTTTATTGTTAGTTGAACATTATGTCTATAGATCCTTTTACGTTGACAATGGTTTTTTACGAGTCGCTAAACAATTTTCTCAGCAATATTTCAAGAAGGAAATTACGTTAATGTGTCAAGGAAAAGTCGCAGGTTGTAATACGAAATGAGAACCCAAATTACGAATATAACTCAGAAGTCAGTATAATGAATAATGCTAATAAGAAAAAAACAACGTATAATCAAGAATTTAACTAAATGATGGCTTTGTCATTTAACGTACAAACTTTCACATTACATTGAAGACACAAGAAAATATAATAAAAATATTTCTGTTCTCATTGTTCGCAAATTAAGTCAGTTCTTTTATTTTTCAAATGGAATCATCATAAATGAAAAGGAATGGTATTATTAATATGTAATTTTTTTAGGATTCCAACACACAGCTTTTCTTTTAAATACCTGTTAAAAATTAAAATTTAATGTTTCACCAGTAAACCCACCATCATGACTCAAGGGAAACACATTATGTACATAAATGAACATAAATTAAATTTTATTTCAGCCATAGACTATTTTGTACAAGTTGAAATGAGATGTGAAATTTCATGTATATATTATTTAAATTTTACAATTTTCACTTGTGATGATGTCCGAATATTATTTTTTCATTTATGAGATGGATATGAATCAAGAGATTATGGAAAATATAAGATTTGAAAATTGAACAAACTGAACAATAATAAACTGTAAAGAAAAGTCACTGTTAAACAAATATACCCTTCCAAAGATTTTGCGGACAGATTTTCTTTTCCGAAGGTGTTTATACAAACAACAGCAAAAATAAAATTTTCTTCACACTTTGAAGGTTTGCTTTCTTACCTAATTCTTTGACTTTACCGTATAATGAAACAGAAAACCCCTGTCAACCAACTTACAGTTAAAAGACTTGCAATGCAAGTCGAAACGATTTTGGCATTCTAAATGTATTTTATAGAATTAGAATAACAAAATAAACATTAGTTATTAATTTATTTTAATTCGCTGAAGGAAAACTATAAAGTATAAAAATTTAAAAAAAATTAATAAAAAAACAAAGTATCTATGACTGAAAATAGTATTATGATCCTACCCTAATTATCTACATCTCCTACTTTAACTTTTATTTTGCAGCGGGATTAAGATCTCTAATTGTTTTAATTATATGTTAATTTATATCAAAAACCTAAAAAAAAGTCAATTAAACAATACGTTAAAACAAACCCCAAGGATTTCATAAACCTATTTTTAAGGCAGGATTCACCCATGAGTTAGGGGTGAACTTACAATAAATCGTACCTGAAAGAGAAATGAAATGAATCTATTTTATTCTTCAAACACGCTTTATTTGAAATTAATATTACTTAAAATTGTGTTTATAAAATTCTGTGATTAATTTTTATTTCCTTTTTATTGATCCAACAAATGTTCGCCGAATTAATGATAGTGGTTTCGTGAATTGTTTTAATTATATGTTAATTTATACCAAAAACTTAAAAAAAAAAAATTGGTTGTTTTTTAAACTGATAGCTTATCTTGCATCTAATTTTAAGATGTTCGAAATACTACAATTATTTTTTGGTAATTTTATAAAAACAGAAATAATGTTAACAAGGTATCACAATAACAAACAGAACTTAGCAGTTCAAATCTTAAGAAAATTTATTTATCAAGGTATTATTTGAAACAGTCAGGTAAAGGCAAATCTGACTTCTTGCGTTTGTAAATTGCACTAAAAATTTATATGATTTTTTTATAAATGAAATCGGGTTCATAGTTAAACTATTTTCCTTTTTTTTTATTTCTTTTTTTTATGGTAGTTTAAATTTGCAAAATAAAAAGATCCTGATATAACCGTCGACCTATTACCTTTTATAATTAATCAGTAAATAAATGAAACAATCAAAATGATTAATTCCCAATCATACATAGACAGAAAAAAAAAAGTATAAAAAACTAAGAGATTAACTAAAATAGTTTAATGCAATTAGAATTTAGATTAAATATATATTACATTAGGAGTTTTAATTTATATATATATTTTTTTTCTGAACTTCTCACTACGTAAAATCATTGTTCCGCTATGACTAAATCACTGTCGCACAGGACAATACCATCCGAGACGGAGAGGAACAAACAATACCAAGAATGTATGACCTTTCAACAAGACGCAGGTGCCTGAACTATCGCTTCTACAAGGTTAGCTCTCCTAAACAACTATCAGTTATCAGAGCCACAATAGAACATTTGTTAGGTTAGGATCTTGGATACAATCTGATGGGTCAGTTAAACAATACGCTAAATCAAACCCCAAGGATTTTATAAACCTATTTTTAAGGCAGGATTCACGCATCAGTTAGGGATGAACTTATACGAAACGTACCTGAAAGAGATATGAAATCAATTCATTTTTTTTATTCTCCAAACGCTCTATTTAAAATGATATTCATTAAATATGGTGTTAATAAAATTCTTTGATTTCATAAGTGTTTTTAAAATATTATTCCTACTGTTATAAATATTTTTTATTTTCTTGTTATAGATACAACAAATTTTCGCCGAATTAATGATAGTGGTTTCGTACCAGAAACGTAATTAAAAATTATTAAAAAATAATAATACACTAAAACAATAATAACTAATGTATGTAACGTTTTACTGATTAACATTGATATACAAATTTTAATACGGGAATTAAAAAACAAGAAACTTCTCGTCGTTATCGAATACCCCAATATTCCCTAGACAAGCGTTCAAAGCTCCCAATTAATTACAAAAGAATTTTTTGCATGTCAGTAATTAGACCGATTTGGCCATCAAGAGTTAAGCTTAATGTCTCCACTAAACCTTCCAATTCTCTTCATATCCAATCCTTACAATCCAAAATCCTTCGTAAAATTCTTAATGCTTCTGATGCCACAAATAAATTTATACATAACGATCTAAATGTCCCGATATGTTGTAGATTTTCCCCAATCAAGATACACATCCTTCCATGACAAACCTCTTACTCGAATCCCGATAAACCTCCGAGAAGTCTAAAAAGATGATGGCCTAGGTCTAATGTAAAACATTTATAAATGCTACTAACGTGTAGTTCTTTAAGTTATTGACGTATCGTTGTAACCAATACACCGCACATTTTATATATTGCATACAGTTGTAAATATCAATTAAGTATAGGCAATTGAAGATTTTAACTTTGAATTAGATATTTATTTATTCAGTTTTTTTAATCAGAGGGTTCGGACAAAATAACTTGATATAATAAAACCATTAAAAAAATAATATTTATTTAAATAACAACACAAAACTTCATGATATTTAAGAGAGGTTTTTATTTAATTAAATTATATCAAGAGGTCTTTAACTGGCTAATAAGGTAATTTCATTTGTTGTTTTGTTTACCTAAGAGAAGACAGTAAAGAAAAAAAATTTATTTAAATAAAAAATAACTTATATCTTGTAGAAATATTAAACTAAAATGAAATGAGATATTGATTTTTTTTTTTATGTTTTATAAAATAGTTACTCCTATTCAGAGAGTCAAGGAAGTGAAGAAAAAAAAAAAACGGGCACTTTAGCCGGAAAGCGTTTAATGACTCCAATTATCCAATCATGAACACAGGTTTGAAGATACTTACTTCAGAAAACCTTTCAAAAATTTGTATTATATCTGAACAATGAAAAGAAAAAAAATAATATTTTAAAAAATAATATTTAAAATATAATAAACCAATAATAATAATAATAATAAACTAAAATATTCTAACGACAAGACGTACGGGTTCTTTCGGTGAATTGTTTAATGAAGCAACGTTAATTATTTAAAACTATTAGCTACTTACTTACCTCCAAGAAACTAAAAGAAACCAATTTTACAACTTATTCTCAGTTTTGGGTGAAAAATCGATAAATTAAACATGATACGAGAATATTATACAACTGTTTCTGACTTAAATCAGAAACATGATTAAGAAAACATTATGAATAAACAAAATAAATTTCTTTCTCTAGGCTAATGGGGACGAAAATAATCCGGATCTGCATTTCTGTCATAAGGTTTCCATTGCCGATCCTACCGCGAAGCCGTTGAATCTAAATATTCTTCTTATTGTACGGAAACCACACTAGACTTCGTTTAACAGGTATGTCAGATACCCACGGAACGTGTAATTGTTAATAAAAACAGGGTGACGCAACCTATGAGCGTCATGGCATGTTAAGGTCTCACCATTTCAGGTAGAGTAACATAAGACATAACATAACATGAATAGTGAACATAAGATCCATTTTTCACATTGCCATGTACAGTCACATTGTCATGGGTTAAAATTATAAACTGAAATTTAAAAAAAAGTAAAGTAATTCATGCGTTGCTGCACCACCTATAATCCTTACAGGTAACCGCCATGAAGTATCAAATGTTTGCCTGTAGTTTGAGAATCACCCATTAATTTTTATTAATACCATAAGAAATATTAATACAATTTTTTAATAAATCTTTAAGAACCAATTAAGAGGTACGTTGGATGCACAGTACGCTTGCAAATTTTTTCGGAGGGTGGCTCGGATCACGGAACGGTCTGGATTAAAACAGGACAGATCATCGAGAGTCTAGAGTAAATATAATTAAATAACTAGTGGGGGGGGGGGAAAGAATTACAATTACCATTCTCAATTAGTATAACTGTCGCAAAATAACAGTGTAAATTAAATAAGTATTATCTATATTTTAAAGTTATTTAACAAAATTTCTAACTAATAAAAAAATATAAATTGACAATATTGAGAAGTCAGAACTATTAAAATATTGATTGTTAGCATACCACCTACCAGGTATGCAAGTTTAAAATGTCGTTTATTTCTTAAAATATATACACAGTAATTTAAAAAAAAGTATAATATATTTTATTCAAAGTACTGACCCTCGCTTTCTACACATTTTGTCCATCTCTCGGGCAATATATGGATACCATATATCCAAAAGAATGCTTCATCTTTATTTGAAATCCATTCATCGAGCCATTTTCGTACGTTTTCGAAATTGTTGAAGTGTTGCTCCGCCAATGAGTGTCCCATCGATGAGAAGAGGTGATAATCAGAAGGCGCCAGGTCAGGTGAATACGGCGGGTGGGGTAGGAGTTCCCAACCAAGCGAAGAAATCGTTTCCTTAGTCAATCTGGCTGAATGTGCAGGAGCGTTATCATGCTGAAGAATGACTTTGGCGTGCCTGTGAGCCCATTCTGGGCGTTTTTCGATCAATGCGTGACTCAAATTGATCATTTGTTGTCGGTAGCGCTCGGTATTGACTGTTTCGCCGGGTTTGAGAAGCTCGTAGTAGACTACTCCCTTCTGATCCCACCACACACACAGCATTGTCTTCTTCCCAAAACGATCCGGTCTTGCACTCGATGTGGATGGTTGTCCTGGCGTTATCCATGATTTTTTTCGTTTGGGATTCTGAAAATAAATCCATTTTTCATCGCCAGTTACAACTCGATGCAAAAAACCCTTTCTTTCGTGGCGTAAAAGCAGCATTTCGCACACAGTTTTTCGTTTTTCCATCTGCCGTTCGTCCAATTCATGTGGAACCCATTTTCCAACCTTTTGAATCTTTCCCATAGCTCTCAGGCGATCGGAAATGGCTTGCCTAGTGACATTCATTCACTGTTCTGCCATCATTTGTTGGGTTTGGGTATTGTCTTCGTCTAATAAAGATTGCAATTCGAAGTCCTCAATCTTTTTTGGTCGATTTTCTCGTTTTTGATCAGTAACATCAAAATCACCACGTTTGAAACTTTGAAACCAACGTTCACATGTCCTGACGGTTGGAGCAACATCGCCATAAGTCTCAACAAGAATTCGATGACATTCAGATGCCTTTTCTTTTGATTAAATAAGAAAATCATGACATGCCGCAAATGCTCTTTATTTGGCTTAAAATTAGACATTTTTAACACCAAAGAAAGGTATGATACGTCCACGTAAACGACTTAAAAACAAATGACTAACAAACAAAATAGCGTTTAGAGATAAGCAAATCCTTCAATAGGCTAAGAGCGCATTCTATTGGAATTAAAACGACATTTTAAACTTGCATACCTGGTATTATCTAACGAACGATTCTAGAACCAAAAGATTTGTTTCCTTTTAAAAAGTTCTTTATCAGTGAGATGATTACTCGAGAGCAACTGACAAGTAAATGCATTGGTGCCCTTGAACACGGATAATCCCATTTTGGTATCTGACTCAATGCACTGGAAGTCCCTATTAAACAATTTTTGCGACGCAAATGATTTTAACTATTCGGATCTTTACAAAAATTTATATGACCGAATGAGTTACACGAGGCCGTAACCCATGCACACGTAGCCACCGCATTCAAGTATGTAACGAGATAACAGGGTCATATTTTATTCTGATGAGGGGTTCAACCATAAATCACTGAGAGATTCTTGCTGTGTCACTGAGTATTCTGCCAGTATGGGTAGCCAATAACCCAGCCACAGAGGAATTTTTATCATTGGTACGATTCATTTAAATAACATTTTCGTAAAAACAAATTATGTATAAATTAAAAAAACAAAAAACATCTTTTAAAAGAACACCATAGATCATCACACAACGTTAATCAGTTTAAACCAATATTTTATCAATAATTCAAATTGAATATCGGACAATATCTGTGGACAATATAAATAAATAATATCAGAAATTAATTTTTTACTGAAATTTTTGATTTTAATAATTGTATGCAATAATAGAAACTATAATCTAGATAGAGAAACTCAACTGTATTGTATCTATACTATTATATAAAAAGACAAACTATTTTTCGTTTGTGATCACTAACTGCGAAAACTTCGAAAACGAACCAATCTGTAACGAATTTTAACTACATTTATCTTCATTTGTGGTTAACGCTATTCTGCAACAGACTTATAGTAAAACTATTGAACCCATCTGAACTAAATGTTAACTACATCATCTTCATAGTACTAAGAAAATTTACAATAATGAAGTTTACTAAAACAATTATTTTAAAGTACAGCGCTAAGTGACAGAAACGAGGTTTGTCACGCTGTCATTAGCATTTAAGGTTAGAAATTAAAATTCAACCAGATGAAATCGAGAAAATTATTTCTATCAAATAAAAATTGTAACAAAATCAAAATGTCAATCCGATGCTTTTTGATATTGTGTGTAAAAGTATGATTCATTGTCATTTAGTTGACAGCAATGACAATTCAGTCCATTATCTGTCTGCAAGAGTATTTAACAGTCTCGACAGTCTGGATTACCAACTCATATATTAAAATTAAAAATTGGATGTCCTATTCTGCTTTTATGATGGGTGAAAATACCATCGAAGAAATAAAGCTTAATTGTATTGTTCAATGCAAGATTTTAATCGATCAAAAAAAAAAAAATTGTTCAATTATTAGTTAAAATAATTTAAGTTCTTTACTTATAAGAACGGGCGAAGGGGGTGAACAATAAAACTATTTCTAAAAATATGTCTCTGTACCGATACTTAAATTTAAAAATGAATTTCTATTACAATAATTAGTACATATGCGAGCTAAAAAAAAAAAGCAAATAGAATTTATTATCAACAACACATCCCTGGTTTTCAAGAAGTGGATAAATCAAAATTGGGTATTTTTGATCGTTTTCATATTCCTGAAAATTATACTAAAAATACAATTTTCGCCAAAATACTTTAAAAGCCATATTAACAAAAATAACTTATGTTTTATAACGCAGATATTTAAAATCCTGCTTTAAAGGTTAATAGTAAACATGTTTTCAAGGTAATTTCACTTATCCACATCTTTACAACCACCAATATGATATCTGTTATCCCAGTGATTAAGTGGCTAAGTCGAATTTTGATAAAAATGAGTTAGTTATTAAAAAGAAATTTGGAGGAGTTTTCTTCATGGTGAATAAGTGTTTAAGTAGGATGTTCATTTTGAAACATAGTTATCTAAAACGAACATCTTAATTAAACACTAATGCACCATGAAGGGTAATAAAGTGGCTGCATTTATTTTTCTCTTTAGATCTATTTTCGATAACGATGCTTTCCTCAAGAATCAGCGGAACTGAAAATCAACATATCCCTAAAAAATAATTACTTACCCTTAAATTTAAGAATTTTGCAATAGATTACGGTTAGATAGGTAAATAAAAAAGACGATTCGTATAA
Organism: Euschistus heros; assembly: GCA_003667255.2. NCBI lineage: Eukaryota > Metazoa > Arthropoda > Insecta > Hemiptera > Pentatomidae > Euschistus > Euschistus heros. Next base: position 763,674 of record RCWM02000137.1, read on the forward strand.
GTTACATTTCCTTCTTTTTTTTTTTTTTATATAATAAAAATTATAAAAACTCACTTTCCATTCACAATTACTTTCGACATAGCTTTTGAGGAAAACAAATATATTTAGTCGCTTCTCCTCACAAATATTATATTCGGCAATAAATAACAACGTAAGGAAAACTATTCATTTCTCGGAATGAGGATAAGATCTGAGAACGAGTTAAGATTCCATATGTACATATTATTCGATGTATGAATCATAAACAGCTATATCCGGGTATGATCATACATATTCAAGATTCTCAATATATTAATTCTGTCGTGTTTGAGTTAAGAGAGGCAATTATGTTTTTTTTTTTTTTTTTTTTTTTTTTTTTTTTTTTTTTTTTTTTTTTTTTTTTTTTTTTTTTTTTTTTTTTTGTTTTTTTAATTTCGTAAAATTTAAATTAAAAGTAAGGCAGTTTATAATTATCTTTCGTAATAATAATAAGTTAAAAATTAAGATTCTCCGTTTCAATGTACATGATCAGAAATCATTCAGAAAACATTACTAGAACCCCTTCCTTTCTAACAACAAAGAATTGCTTTAATTATATTTTTTAAGTTCATATTTCCCTGATTCTTGCTAAACAGATCCGCTACTTAGGACTCCAACTGGAGAAAAGTATAAACTCGGAATATAGAATCCGTCGTTTTCTACTTCTTCAATATTTAATAGACAAACGCTCTTAGATGCCGATTAGACATTAGAGGTATTAGGGATTACGGAATTGAGATCTTGGGCTCCACTAAACCATCTTATCTTAGCAATCCGAAATCCTTAATGCTCTTCACATTGTCACAAATAAACTTAACCATAAAGACCTTAATGTTCCATATGTCCCTGATTAGCCCAAACTAGATATCTATCCTTTCATTATAAAGTCCATAAACATTCAAGTCCATTAGTATCCCAACTTGCTTCGCATTCGATTACCGCGTATGAAAAGAAGATGCCCAAGGGAGTTTCTAATGTAGAACATTAATTGAAGTGCTACTAATGGGTAGTTGTATTACAACCAAAAGTTACAAAAAAAATCTAAAATTCTTACAGAAAATAATCTAAATAAACGCGCTACGGTCATTTATTAAATATTGAAATAAAAATTATTTTTAATTGTTAAAGGTACATAAAAATATAAAAATGATAATTTATATAAGCACTAGCGAAGGAATGCAGGAATCAATAAAACATGTAATGAATAGAAACCACAACATCCTTCTTAGAAATCATGTATTCCCCTCAGTGTTTTTTTTTTTTTTTTTTTTCCCTTCTAACAAATGTAAAGGAAATATACTAGCCTTTTATAGTCATAAAAATTGAAAAAATTCTGAATATCACGTATTTTGAAACAAACAATAAAAACTGAACCCCTTCGCACATTTTGAGCGTGTTAAACCAGAAAAACAAATAGTGTTAGGAAAAACACATTTACCTAATCAACTGAACATAGCTAATAAACAGTTATAACAAATTAGGCAACGATAACTACTTGCTAATCAGATGATTACGTAACTTCGATCTAGGTCAGACAGCGCTATTTTAATCTTTCGTCTGCTATAAACCGAACAATAGTACCTCTTGCATTTACACCACAGTTAGGATTAGATAATAATTGCTAAATATTGGCGAGGAAACAGAAATGAATGCAACACCAATATCCTTAAAACCAATAACCTTAAAAACAAGACTATTAAATAAAACATTAATTAAAGTATTAACTCCATATACAGAGAATAAAAAAATGCGGGATAAATATGCTAATTTTCGTTTTTTTTTAAATGTATATATTTATATTTAGAATTGTACACAATAAATATAATAAGTAAATATGCGTTGAAATGATATAGTAACATGTCAATAACCTATTAGTAATTAGTAATAGTAATAGTTCTACATTAGAAAGTCCCTCGACCATCTCCTTTTCAGACGACTCGGAGAATTATCGGGAATCTGGTGGGAAAAAAGTAGGGCGACAAGTGGACTCGAGTGGGTATGTAGCTTGTCATGGAAGTATAGATATCTGGTTTAAGCTAAGTCAGAAACATATGGGACAATAATATCATTATGGATAAGCTTATCTGTGACATTATAAGGCATTGAGGATTTTACGAAGGATTTTGGATTGTAAGGATTGGATAGGGAAAAGAATTGGAAGATTTAGTGGACCCCTAATGTCTAAATGGGTCTAATCACAGTCATATTTGTCCAGTAATGCTGATGTCAAAAACGAGCAGTTTCTTCTCATTTAAGTCTCGTAATCATTTAAGATCTTAAATTTTCTGTTTAAGCATTGGGCAATCGGTTCTTACAATGTTGATCATATTTACAGTTGAATAGTTACTTCATGCACTATCATGAAATAATAAGAAAAATCTAAATTCTATGAATTATTTTCTTGAGAAATCTTGGAAAACAACTATATTGCACGTCTATTTCATACTTTAGGCCCCAAATCGTTTCGACACCTTCTCCGTCGCTTACTTGAAACTAAAACCTGACGTCAACAAAATGTGATTTTTCCCAACGAAAAGAGTAAATTACTGAACAGAAAAACCTAGTGAGAATAACCACTATCAGAGGCTGGTATCAATATTTGTAACAGTGATAAACAAAATATCGAACAGTATTTGAAACGTTAGAACACGATTCTTCAAACCTTCACACAAATTTTTATTGACGGCGTTAAAAAATTTTAATTGTAATTAAACCAAGGTACAATAAAACGCGTAGAGAACATCTAACGGTAAATTATCCTTGAGATGAAAAAGTTTAATTTTAAATTTGATGGTCTGAACAGGTTCAAACTTGATCGGAGCGGATTTCAAGCGGCAAGACACATCAATGCCAGTTCATTATGCGCCTCGACGCAGATAAGAAATTTGCTGAGCGCGCCTAAAGAAGTTTTCACTTCAAAAAAATAATAAATAAACTGAATACATTGACTGAAAGCTGAATTCAGTCAATGTATTAAGTGAACGTTTTTGAAATATACGTCTCTGAAGCAAAAGGAAATAAAACGTATTTAGTGAAATACAGCATTACTCCCACTCATCCGAGGATACCAGGAGCAACACAGCGTAGAATATGCAAAATTCTGGAAAACAGAAATCATTTATTATAATAATAATTATAAAATTATTTTTAGGTTAGAATATTTCCCGTCAAAAATATGGTGTGTACAGTATGTACTCATGTATGAAATTCCATATCGTAGTAGTTTTGTTTTCAATAAATCAAGAAAACGTTATTAGCATTTATTATTTTCTGAACAAATTATAGTTTATTGATAAGGGAATTATGAATTATTGATTGGACGTTAATATGTTTATATGTATGTGTTTGATAAAATATTGAATTGCTGTTTCACTTGTGTATGTATCACAAAACGATATGTTAAGAATTTTCCTTATTCGCGATCGTCGATTAAGGGAGCGCGCCGGATAAGAATTGTTTTATATATATATATATATATATATATATATATATTTATATATATAGATATATATTTTATTTTTTTAAATTATTGAAGATTGTTGTATAACTAAGATTTAAGATACGGACTACAAATAGGAATCGAAGGCTTATAAGAAGGCCATAAAATTATAAGAATAAGGGATTATAAAATTTTGATATAGATACTACAATAGTGATTATTACATTATACCAACCATAAAGATATCGCCAGGGTATGAAAAACGATTAGAAGAACTAACGGGATATTCAAAGGACAACCTCCTTTGTTTTTATCTTAATGAGATGCAAGGACAAGTTAAAAACATGGGAGTGAAGTTAATAGCCGCCACTTATTGCTATCAGGTTCCGATAAACGATGAAGAAACAACTTGAGACTAATAGATCCTAAGGGAACAATAAGCTACACTATTTTATTATAAACAATAAAAATGTATTAAATATATAAATAAGAGAACTGGAAAAAATAATAATGCACTACAAGTTCGCTGACAATCTCTGAACAGGCCACTATACAGCCGGGTCAATCACCTTTCACACGTCGACATCTCAGTTGAATGTCTCGAAGCAACTTTAAAGAGATCCAACATAATAATTTATTACACATTACATTATAGACAATACTTGACAATGTCTTAGTTGAAGCGTGTGCCAATCGTAAAGCATTTCAGGACATACAAAAAACAGCAAAGTGGAATTCTTTCAATAGTTAAAAATACATTGCAGACCATAATACAAATAATTTCCTTGTCATTCATGAGTTTCCATGAAATTAATAATAAAAAAAAAAAAATTAAAAAAAATTTACTCAGTGAAAAACTTCACTGGGGACCTCTGGATTAATTGATGTATTTTTTTTTTTTTTTTTTTTTATGTCAAGTCGATATCTTGTAAGTCGCAGGTAAGAAACTACCTATCTATAGCTTGTCTATAGTTTCTTTTAGCCTTAATAAAAATGGGAGAATTTTTTTTTTTTTTTTTTTTTTCCAAAATAAATTCCACTGGCGAGGAGGTTTAAATATCATACATTATAATGCCACTTTATATATATATATATATATATATATATATATATATATATATATATATATATATATATATATATATATATATATATATATATATATTTATTCTAAATCTGTATAAAGAGGGAAAAAAATGATTTAACTAAATATTTTAATAAATAAATATTAGTCATGTAACATTTTTTGTTAGGACCAACCGTTTAGGAGCTATATAGATTTGAATGAAAAAAGTCTTGTTTGAAACTCCTACTTTCTCTCAACTTTATTCTGAATAATCATCAATTGTTAATTTGATTGATGTCTATCTACGATAATTGATCTATGATCTATTATCATAGATAGGCATATCAACGATCTATTCTTAATCCCAGTCAGGGAGAAATCGAGTTGTAATTTTTCTATTAAGTTAGAGTTTTGAAAAATAATTTATGAATCGTCAGACAAATAAGCAAGTTGATGTCTTTGAATACATGCTAGGCCCTGACGAAGATAGTTATAGTGGAATTTACAAAAAGTGGAAATTGTATGAATGAAAATTAGAATGCTAAAGAAATGGGAATTTAAGTACATATATATTTTTTTTAAATTATACCATTACAGAACAGAATACAAGGTATCTGAAAAAAACAAACACAAAGCTATCGTTTATGGCTTTTAATATTACTAAAAGAGTTATAATAAAAGCTAGGATGTGTAATGACAGAAGCACAGCCAAGTATATAATAGCCCACATCCTCTCTCCGCTGTCCGGAACTTGTTAATTGTTCGAGTTTGGTATGAACTCAAACAGAAGAGGCGAGCTCGAAGTGTGAAACGCTCCACAAAAATTTGGATCCGCGATAACGTCTTAATTTAGAGTCTATATAGCAGAAATCTTTATTGCTGCTTGAAAGATTATAACAAATAAATCACCCGCTTATTACATGGTTGAGAGAGTTACAATAATCTAGTTTTAACTACCTAATAGAAAAAGTGCGATAATTGAAGATAAGTATGTCGAGATATTTCTACAATATATATATATATATAATAAATAAATAAACTATAATTCTAAAACAGTAATAATTCATTGATAAAAAAAAATAAATAAATAAAAGTAAAAATAAATAAATAAATAAAAAGTTTAGGACTGATCGAAAGTAGCCTTCAACTAAAATACCAAAATCTAATAAATGCTATAATTTTTTTCTTTCTTTTCAGTGCAAGCTTAAACATTCTAAACAATTTTCCGAATCATTTCAATTTATTTTGGTGTAAAAAATAGTCAACTTACAGTTGTTGAAATGGACATTAAAATTACTAGTTCGGATAAATCATCAGTTTATAATTAACCTTCATACTATCTTTAAAAGAACAGTTTTTCTCAAAAGTGTGGAAACTTTTAAATCCTATGAAGGATCAGATGAGGGTCATTTGAATTTTTAAAAATAAAAATATTTTAATAACATTAACATCAAGCATATATTGTATTTTGCTCGGGGAAGAAAAAATATTTGCTTAACTGAATATGAATAATTAATGAAAATATATCCTAATTTGATAACTATAGCATAAGAAAAAAATCAGAAAAGGTTGAAATATAAATAAAATTGAATACAATAATGCAAAGCCAAATTAGGCACGAATAAACAACCCCATGCTTTCAAAGTAAAAATTTTATTTAATGCATTCCCATTGGCTAACTAATCTTTAATAATATTAAATTAGTTTGAGTTAGTTGCATATATAATTACTATTATATAGATCCCCTAGAAATTAAATCCAGTATTGCATCTGCCATCTCCTTCTATCCAGTAAACGTGGGAAACCATCAAAAATATACAAAAGGCCTTGGCTTACAATGATTACTATCTGCGAGTTCAAGTTCATGTTTGGAGTAGCTTATGAATAACGTTTCGTATGTTGACTAACTGGTTTGTAAATTGGATCTAGCAGAAGGTTAATCCTAACAATATTCTATGAACCCAATAATTGTTTAAGAAAGGTAAAAATAATCGACAACGAGTCCAAGAAGACCTTCCACAATGAACAAGAGATATCCATTGCTTTGAATTATCGGAATACAATAAATCATTCAGTGTGAACGAAAGCGTTAATCCAAGACTGTTTCCAGCCCGCGAAGTTAAGAATAATATTAGAAGTTTAGTCGAAGTCTATTACTAAAGTGATTGCACAATATATTTATGTACAGTTACAGGTGAAAACTTCCACCCAAATATTTTCATTTTCTCGGCTAGCAGTTTCGTTATTTCAAATGGCTTCACGTCCTCATACACTTCCAGGGAGTGGATTCAGGGAATGCATATGAAAAGGATTATTAAAAACTAATTAAATGAAAGTAAAAAGAATTTAAAAAAAAATCAAGATAATTAAATATAATCAAAATTAAATTTAAGAAATTTTTGATTAATCAAGTTTATATCCACCCCTTCCGTTCACAACACCTTATACATTCGATGGGTATTAATCAAATGTGTTTTTGAATAAATTCATGAAAGATATGACCAATTTAATCCAAAACTGTAACATCATATCAATTTAAAGTTTCATAATTTAATTTACTTTTTTTTTAAACAATGCTTGCGTATTGATGTTTTAATTAATCCTAATACGTTTCATATGCCCTAGTTAAAAATATAGTGACGTTACACCTAAAGAAAAGCGAAACTTCTAGCCAAGATAATGAAAAAAAAAACAAACATTGGATGAAATTTTTTGCCATCAGTATATATTTAAATAAAAAAGGATCTTTTTACAATAAAAGAGTAAAATCCGTTAAAAAAAAAAAATAATATTTTTCTTTAAAAATCGAAAGGATACCACTTGTAATTCTTAACTAGACATTAGTTTGTATCAAATTAGTTGTAGTCATAATCGCTTATATAAAAATAAAATAACTAGTTTAAGAAAAAATACATTCCGGTTGAAATGACGTGTCTAAAGAGAAAGACAACCATCAACTGATTGCAAATCAAGTTCAGAAAAAAATCGTGATAAATCTTTTCTACACCTTTATTTTAAAAGCAAACTTTTTTTTTTTACATACAGCTGAGGCTGATGAAATTGTTTCTTCTTCACACAAAGAAAAAAAAAACAGGTATAACATATTAGTAATCAATAAACAATAAATATTTCACTATATAACCAAAAGTTTAATCAGAGACTTCATTTTAGGTATTCAGCCTCCATTACATGATTCTTTCCTAACAATTTCCAAGACTTTGAGTGAGATGAATAATTAAATAGAATGAGGAAAAGAATGCACTTTCATCACTGAACCAAGGCCACCGAAGTACCCAGAATGCACCACATACGACCGTCCTTAGATTTTACACTTGTAATGATGTCATTGGAAAAAAAAAGGCCCAATGTGATATTCTAAACGATTTAGTGCAACGTTATTTATCAGTGCATTGATAATATTTAGTCTATATCCGATAGAAAATCTTATTAGTACTAGATTTTCTATCGGAAAAACAATGGGTGGGAAGTCATAAAACAATCTCTTAATTATATTTTCTTTTACATTTCAGGCAATCAGAAAAACAAGAGAAGGGCTGACAAGGAATTAGGTATGGAGATATTTCATACATGATGTATACATTTTTAATAGAAATCGTATATAATTTTTTTGTTTTTAATTCTTTAATAAAGAAATATTGATCGATATTTCTTAAAAAGAAAATTCGTACAAGAAGGAAATCAATCCTGGATAACGCAAACGTAAAGTGTTTACTCCCGGATAAGGCAAAGCGTGGGCGACCAACGTCACTACGCCAAGATTACTGCTGACGATTCCTTCGTAACATAATTGCTTCTGGAAACTCCAGGGTTTTTCCAACATCTGCTCAGGGTTTTGTACTTCAATTAATTAATTAAAATTAAATTAATTGAGATAATTACTTGAGCTCTTGGTATTTAACAATTGCGTTAACAAAAAATTTACGGGATAAACATTACTAAGAATAATATACTGAGATACTTCGGAGATATAACAAGCCCAGAACAAAATGAAAAACTCCTAGTTCTTTCATAACAGAATTTTATAATTTATTATATAAATTTTATTTATGCAACTACACCATAAAACGCACAAATTTTGAAAAAATAAAAAATTCTAATTATTTATAATAAATGGTATTGTATATGTTGGGGTGTCAATAGTTAAAATATTAAGTCCAGTTAGTATGTTTTACTAAACCCTTGCAAGTAACTACAATTATCAGCCCCTACCCGAGTAGGAATGTCAGGTTTATCAGACTGTACCGATAATAAAATTTAAATGACGTAGATCAGAATGGAAACCCCCATACATCCCGATACTTACTCCATCTGCTTCAATATAATGTACAGTCATACGTATATAATACACATATATGCGTATATTATGCCAATTATTTCCTAACAACGCAGGAAGAATTGTTATCATAAACAATTTTTTTAATAGAACTTTGTAAAAGATTAAAAAATATCTAAAAGTTTAGTCAGAAAATAGAATCCTTTAAAGAGAACACACTTGAGCTACAGAAGCTGCAGGAGGCTAGTATGTTGGGCGTTCGATTCACAAGGAGAGAGATGCTACTTAGAATTAAGCCAGTTCAAGTTGAGTTGAGTAACAGAACTTCGCACACACCAGTAGGAAACCATGCCCATACGATATTTAAAACAATAAACATACAAAAATAACGAACTTAAGTTTTTATGAAATTGTTTATGTACAATGCATGATTAAAAATCAATTTCTCCCTGACTGAGAAAACAGTAGATTATGGATATGTTTATCCGTCTACTGATTTTTTACCTACTGCTTCTGATAAGGACATTGTCGGCACATATCATATAGTCGATCCGAGTAACAGAGATAGAGAGAGTCAATAAAGCCCCAACACATAAAACATGTAGGAAAGATGTGATTTTTTTTTCATTCAAATTAATACAGCTCCTGAACGGTAGGTCCTAGCTAAAAATATTACATAACAAAATATATTCGCTATTAAATTTCAGATTGGAAACTGTCCTCGAATTTTCGGTAGGAGTAACACCAAAAGAGATAGAGCGCGTCAAAAGGTTACATTTTCGAGGGTGCAAAATACGTTACACTCTAGGTAACCATGATGACTCTTCACGTTAAAAATATCAAAATGCCTATTAAACGGTAAAGGTTTGTAAAATTGCAATGGTTTTTAAAATATATATATCTCTGAATAAGACATGACTAACAGCTAGATAAAGATAATAATTAAAATGCAAAAGAAAAATTGAATTAAAATTTAATATTTTACAAAATAAAACAAAATAAGTGCACTTATGTATTACAATAATAGAAATATACACTACAACTTCACTTTCCAACACTAATACAATTATGTAATTACCAAGTGGATGGACTTCACATACTTCACAAAGAGATTTAAATAAATGAAGGAAAGAGTGTGAGAAATACAAGAGAAAATAATAGGGACTATAATGACCGCAATAATCGATAATAACGGAGAAATACAAACAGCAATTTTTTAATAATAAAGTTATTAAAAACTATTTAATGGCAGAGTATTAAAACTTAAGACTAAAAGGGATGCCACATTCCAGAAGAAAACTGGGATAATTAATGATCCAATAGATTAAAGGCGGTTAGGGAAGCAGAATGGAATGCACCGTTCGCTCGGTATTAATCGATTTACTAATTAAACACGCTCTTAGGAACATAAACTCTTGCATAAGTAACAACTGGGATGATTTTAAAAGTTTATATACCTCCGAATTGGTAGTCTCCCTAAGACGTAGAATTCAGCGATCCACCACCACTTTTTCTTAATCTGATGCAATAGTGAGAACTATTAATACTCAAAATGAACTGAATGGATTATGAGTTGAAAAAACAAAGCAATTTCGGCCATACATAGCCATAACCAACAAGGACAATGACTGTCGCAATGTTAAGCGAGTGCGCATTGCAAACGGCGATGGAATAACATATTCTCTTTACACGGGCTAGGAAGCGGAAGACAAAGGAAGAGAGGTCTAGTATTGCGTCAAACGTCACAAGCCACGAACGGTGACGTCAATTTTCACCTCATTACCCAGTTCATAACTTGCAACAGCAGTGGAATAATGAAATCTTATGTGGCTAACATCTTGTTATTTGTAATTATTCCTTTTTTCAATAGAGCTACCTTATAAGGAAATGATATTTTTAAGACCATCATCCATGTTCTATGACTTATAAATTCGATTTTTTTCCCAATCGTATTATAACATTTCAATTCAGAATTTAAGATCCTACAAATATTTATAAAACAGACTGATATTAAAACCATCTTTATAAAGAAAAAGGACTCTTTCCCGAAAAGTGGAATTATGTAACCTTAACTGATACTTATGGAAAAAATTATCTAATTACAGCCATAAAAAATCATTACTATACTTAAACATTTTAATGTATCATAAGCGTGTTTTATGTTAGAAGACTATATTAATATGTAATCAAATTGAACAAACAATAAATATATTAATACGAAGAATCATATAATTCCTAAAATCACATGAAGTATAGGATAATTTAAGTAAAAATTAAATTAGCTGATAAAAATAACCAGAATAACAATATAAGTAAACCAATAGTGCTAGTAAATGATAAAGATGAATTTAATTCACTCTACTATTAGAAAGATAAACATCAAAATTAAACTGTGTAGCTTCGCTAATCTCTAAGAGGTGCAAAGAAAAAAATTGCCATAAACAAATAATAGATACTGAATTATTAAATACTAATACGAAAAAATAAAATGAAATGAAATTTAAACAAATACTGCCAAGAACAATTTTTAAACTAAATTATTTTTTCAAATAAAGGGGCTCGATCATTCAAAAAATAATTTCCTAATTATTGTGAATGCAAAAGAATAAAAATCAAGAATAAAACGTTAAATATAAATTAATTACCTTATAAATACTGTAAAGACTACTATTATCCGGGGAAAAAAAATGAAAATTATTTTCATTAAATTAGTTATTTAAAATAGCAATTTTCCATTAAGTTAATAAGTAAATTCATTTCTTATTTGAAGTTAAATACGGTTCAGGCTTCAATGATAATACTTTGTGAAAAACGTCATCTCTAAAATTGTCTTATCTCCAAAGTGATCTATTTTTTTAAGCACAGCTATTGAGGTAATAATTTTTTTTTTCAAAATTCTTGTAACATGAATAGTAAGTAAAATTGATTAGCTCTGCAGATGGGGAGTGTTTGACAATGAACGTAGGATATTTTACAAATGAAACTTTATAAAATGTATAAATGGAAGCCTTTGCCTGAATTTACTTCATGAAAAAAAATAAAATAAATATATCAATATACAAGAAGTATTTGCAACATATGTAACATAAATTTCTTTAACCAATTGTGGTGTGTGTAAATGATTAAAAAAAAAAAAAAATAAAATAAATATTAAAAATCCACTGATATAAAGAGATTAATTTATTTTTTTATCAAACAAATATATGTAATAAAAAAAAAAAAAAATTATAATAAGCATTAGCATTCAGGTCTAGAAAACTAATATTCATGATATATCATCAGCATTTTTGAATGAACTTGAAAATATTTAGAAAAAATAATGAAAACAAGGCCATTAATAGGTAAATAAGTATTAAATTTGATCAGACAACAAAATTATAAAAAAGAGGTAAATAAGAAATTTATAAATTATTATTCTCAGCTAATGTTCATACTCTTTAATTTGTTATCTTATCTATTGTCAAGACAATTACCTACATAGTATTTTAGACAAAAAATGTTTATGTAAATACATAATCTTATCAGTTGACACTAAGTGATTCAAAATTATGACCATGATGATTTAAGAGATTTATGTTGGTGTATGCTTTATTAAAACTTTATTCTCTGTTGTTTTGTTTTCTTTGAAACTAATAAAAAATATTAAGTAACTGCAAAATTGCTATGTTTTATTGACCTAACAATTAAAATAACTAAAATAAAATCAGTTCACTAGAGTAAGCCCACTTTAATAGCAGTCACATGGCACTATTCAATTTTAGTTTTATGTCGCATTAGGAACGGACATTAAATATAAATGTGGATATAATAAAAAAATGAAAACAACATTTCTGTTATACATATTTCTAATTATGTATCCCATTATCCAAATCAAATTACCTATGCCGATAAACCCAAAATTAAAATAGTAACTGTATGCATTTGCAAATACTTTTTTTATTTAACTAGGCTAATTAAATATACAGAATCTAAGTCTTACCATTTGGTCCATATTTCTCTTGATTCCGCTTCACCTGATCAGGTGTGAGCCCCTTTTCCCTGTCGACGTTGAAATAACTCAAAGTTTCATCCACTGTTTTACAGTGGGCGTCCTCCATGATTGATCTTGTTTTATTACCGAATCATTAACTATTTACAACCTGTAACAGACAAAAAACAGAACTTCATCAAACATTGAAAAAATGTGTGAATATTACATGATACACTTAAAAATTGAAGTAAATAACAAAAAGAATTATGTGAGATATATAATAATACATGAAAAATATTCTAGCATTCAAATATTAACCTAAGAACATTAATTAAAATTCAAGATAAATTTGCATTACTTAACTGACTTCTAGAAAGAGAAAAATGTAAATGAATATTAACAAAAAAAAAAAAGTGCTAAACGGAGTAGGATTAAAAACGATTACCGGCAGATTTAACCATTAATTTTTAAAAATATATAAGCTACCATACTAATTATTTCAAAGAAAGCATGAAATGGTAAGGTTATATTTACAAACGAAAATCGGATATTAAACGTTTATCAATGCTCAATAGACCTTATAAGTTATATTTCTCAAACACTACATACCTTATAAGTAATCCTCGGAAGTAACGGACGTAAAATTTCATAAAATTGAGCCACTCCGTTCTAATACTAATATCACAAATCTTATCGAAAATGAGATAAAATGAAAACGAAAATACTATCTACAAGACTTTAAGAGTATGCTAGTAACACAAATCGTATAAAAAATAAAATTGTCATTCATTAGGAAGGCTTAGTTACATAGAAGACAAAAATCGTATGATGACAAATTCAACTTTATTCTGAGCACTGCTATCTTGATATCAGTGGGCACCTGGTCACATGGCATTTACGTAAGTTCTGATTAGCAGGATACTCTCCCCCGCTCAATAAGTAGTGGAATGTATATACAATTAGCTAGACAATATCTGTTAACGTTTTAATATGAACTGCGGAAGGGGAAAGATGTAAATTGAAACGAACTGATTCTCAGGAAAGAATGGAGGTTGAAGTATGTAACGGGCATGTGGAGAGTGCTGATTGGCCGACAACTTGTTGATCCCTAGACCGCGCAATTTGAAATTGTTGCTGAATCATAAACACTGTTAGTGTTTTTGTTTTTTTTACCTAAATACTTATTTTATGGTTAAAACAATATTTTTGATGAAATTTTAACCTCTTTTCTGTTGCTAACCTTTATTGTGAAAAAATAAAAGCTTTTTTTTCTTGTTCTGCGAGTGTTACTTAAGTATTTATAATACGTTATTAATTATATAATGGAAATTAAAATATCCAAAATTTGTCCAAATACCACATCCGTATTTTACCTGAAATTAATGAACCAGATTTTACATTTATTTAAAGGTAGTTTAATTTTAATTAAACAAAAAAGAAGAAACAATAGTATATATTTGCAAGTGTTGAGAAATCCGCAGCGCCATTGACGCCATCTGTGGTTTGAACAGAATATTAAGAGGATGGAAGATGGTTTTAGGTAAAAACTATTTTATAAATGATTGTATAACATATCTTTATTATAAAATACATATTTATTTTTAAGTGTTCAAATGTTCATTGGTTTCTATAAGGAATTCGATCATCAAGTGATATTTTATCCTATTTAAACTTGAGAAGATTGCATTAAGTTTGAAAAGTTGATAATGATTATTATAATATTCATTGGCATTCAAAATTTAAGCAAGCAAAATTCATTAGAATAATATCTGACATTAAAAGCTGTACAATGTAAAATGGTAATTATGAAATTTGTTTTATATCTTAATCATCCAATTTAACATATGAACCAAGGTCAAAGTAAAATGAAAATAAATTAATTATTGAAAAATTTACACGAATATAACAAACTCTGATTCATCAATGTTTGTAATTTGTTTGCCGTTGGTATCACACTAAGTTTCAGCAGTGAAAACAGTGGTAATAAATTATACATTATGACCACTGCCTGCAAAGGCATGGCATATTGATATAAATTTTACCAAGTGAAGATAGATTATTTTTGTATTCAAAATTTTCTATCGTGATTCTCTGTTTTGATTAATAAAGAATAGTAGTTATTGTATATTTGATTCTTATAATCTGGCAGATTACCGCTCTTGATCAAATAAGGCAGTAGGAATTTATTAAGCTAACTATATAGCTAACTGGGTCTGTAGCCTACAGTGAAGTATTTAAGAGTTACAAATAATGAAATGATATTTAAATTTTGATGGAAAGCAGTTTCATTATCACACTCCAGCAACAGCAATATATGTTTAACTATAAAGGTCATTAAGTTATTTTGTGAGAAATTAAAAAATATTTGAACCTTAGCAGATATACTCACTATAGACGCAGTATTCAGTCACAAATAAACAAACCTTTAAACTATTGACATTTGAACTGTGTTGGACTAGGTCCACACTATTGTATCCAAGACTATCTTTATACCTACATTCAAGAAGGTTGTTCTGGCTACTGAATCAAATACGAGACGATGATATTCATCCTCGAATAGGGTTAAGTTTATCAATAGGTTCAAGTATGAGTAAACAGAGATTTAAGCACAAATAATTGTAAATATTTTAGATTATCTCATTGGATAGTTTCACTATGTTCATTTGACTATGTAAATGCGAAGCAGTGCATTTCTCCAGGCTGTTGCCCTGGCTGTTGTTTTGTCACTAGATTTCTTTAGTTTTTAAGTCAAAAACATTAAATGTTCCTTATAAAATTAATCGCACTCACCTGTAATTTCTGTAATATTATTGACCATTTAATTTATGGTGATGTATTTTATTTCTTTTGTTCATGAATAGAGAAGTGTAAGCATAGATCAGAATAATAAATATTGATAACATTAACTTTTTTTTAATCAAAACTCTAGTCGGACCAGCCACAATATTTTGTACATACAGAAATTAAAATGTTGATTGCTTTTGATGATAACTAAATTAAAATCTCTGGAGGATAATTAAGTAGCTATTTGATAGATAGAAGGTAAACAAATAAATGTATAAAAGCTATTTGACAACTATACCAACTAATCCAATAGATTGCTTTTGCAGTCTTCTCATGTTTCCTCAGCCTATGAATCAGTAAATTTATTAGTTTAAATTTAATTCTTCTCCTCCTTACCAACCCCCTTAGTGATATCTCTTAATTATGTTAAACTCAGAGTTAAATTTTTCTTTACAGAAAAAAAAGTACACACTAAGGAACAAAATTTTTCATAATGAAATTGATATCCACCATCCGGGTTTAGTGATTTGTGAAAATCTAAAAAAAGCTTGAAATCATAACAGCATACAAGAACAGAAGGGAAACACGAGGCAGACAAGAGGTTCTGTGCTATATATTTAGATGGCTGAAGGCAAGACTGAGGTATTTAAGGAGTTTAGTTTAGGCGGAAAAAGAAACACTTATGGTAAACAAACCCTATTTCAATCAAATCACTAGAATTCTGTTCTCTCTAGCGACTGCAATAGATGTAGCCAATGTGTCAAATCGGAAAAGAGTCCAATGATATATAGTCTTCGGTCTTGCATTGAAAAGGAGTTTAAGGCTCAACCTCTCAAGAAAAGAGTTTATTTTGACATGCCACTTGAATGGAACTATTGCACCTCTAATACGTTTTAAAGGAAGGAGTGTTTGTTTTCTTAGTGTGGTTAGTACTAAATAGGAATAAAATCTTAAAAACAGTGGTGAGGAAAAAAAAAAAAGAAAGTGTTTTACTTTGCGAAAACATCAATTTTCTATAAGAAAATTTGCATAACAAAATACAATTTTTATTATTTTCCAATTTTTTTTATCACTGACAAAAAAAAAAAAAAAAAAAAAAAAAAAAAAAAAAAAAAAAAAAAAAATAGGCTCTGATTAAGAAATATTTGTTAGAATATAAAAATATTTTATTCATAAAAAATGACGTTGAGGATATCGGTATCGAACCGCGTAGAAAGGACCCCTATTGGGAACCCCTTTACTCCGCCCCTAACCATTACTTGCACCTGCCCCCTTTCAGTGGAACAGATTCAATCTTTTAAATAAAAGAAAAAAAAATAAACACATAGATACAATTATATTTTGGCCAAACCAAATGCTCTTAAGAGACCCCATGTG
Organism: Euschistus heros; assembly: GCA_003667255.2. Lineage (NCBI taxonomy): Eukaryota > Metazoa > Arthropoda > Insecta > Hemiptera > Pentatomidae > Euschistus > Euschistus heros. The sequence continues at coordinate 780,622 of RCWM02000137.1, forward strand.
ATTTGCTGGTTATTTGAATTCAAGGGGACAACAATATAATTCATATTTCCCTTTGAATTTGTTTAAAGAGATGAATATTATTACTTTAAAAATTTTTAAACCTGTAATAATGATCAATCATACATACATAAAATATATCAGAAAGGTGTACTATTAGTAATGAAAGTAGATACTGGATAAACTTTTTATTTTTAGAAATCGTTGCAAACCTAACAATTTCTGTTCTATAATAATATTCCACTATCCCCAGTTGAACAGATCTATCTGGGATTGAGGATACTTTCTGGACAAACGTCTTACTCAGAATCCACTTAAAAGACTAAAAGGACAAGAAGCGGTTGTCGTTGTAGACTGCTTTAACATTTACTGGACAAGCGTTCTAAAATTACAATTAATTCTAAAAGACTTATTTGCATGACAGTAATTAGACCTATTTGGATTATAGGAGTTGAGGGCTCCACTAAACCTTCCAATTCTTCTAGCCAGTTCTTGAAATCCTTCGAAAAATCCTCAATGCTCCTTATTATGTCATAATAATCTTATATAATGATCTAAATGCCCCATATATCGCTGACGTGGCAGAAACCTTTTTTTTTTTTTTCCTCCCCTTCCTTACCGCCTTGGTTACTTGGGGTTTCCTGGCTTGGAGGGTGGGAGGTAGGGAATCAATTGCTTAGAATTAAATCCACCCCACACCGTTCAGGTTCCAACCTAAGATCTTTCATTTGCTATGGTTGCTGGGGTAACGCGTTTTTTTTTTGTTTTTTTTTTGCGAGTGCGTTACCTATGAGCCAAGTCCCGCCCCCTTGACATGGCCCATACGAGATACCTTTCACGATAAGTTCTATATCCAATAGACTCCTAACTTATTCGATTCCCGATAACCCTAAGAAAAGGAGCCTAAGGACTTTGTAATATAGATCATTTATTTACTACTAATTGGTAGTTTCTTTACAAGTTATTAAAATGTAATTGTAATAATTTTTCCTTATATTTACTTTTTGTATATCGTGGGGTTACAAGTGAATCTCAGTAGGTCAAAAAACTTGGTTTTGAGTAAACGCTGATAAATGACTTGTTTGCTTTGTCTACTTTGGAACTGACATTATTTTATAAAGTTAAAGCACTGGCATGTTCTTCAAAATCATGGATGGACCAATGCTGGTTCTCATAAGTTTATTTTTTATGTGACGCTAACGATAGATACGGCTAAATCCGAAATTCGATTATTTTTGACTTATCGGGTTTTACATATAGTACACCGTTGTATATATTAAAAAAACATATATTTTTTAGAATTCCAAATTGGAAGGAATTATACAGAGACCTAATTATCAATATACAAGATTTTTTTATAAGCATTGACGAAGACAATAATGATCTCTGAGTTGAAGATAATTTGTTCATAAAATATTATACAAGAACCTGTTAAATTACTAAGTATTTTAAAAAACTGGAGAAATGCATTTTTTTTCCGACATCATGGTAAGTATTTATATTTATTCTAGAATTGAATCACATTATAACTATCAGTGGATTAGAAGCAAACGTAATTTTGAATAGACTTGGAGGTAGGTGGAGACCTCGCCTGTAATAATCTTGCTATGCTTTGCCGGGCTTTTGTTACCTTGATTAGTCCCAGTCATGCAGTAGCGGTTTGTTTGAAAACTTGTTTCGTTTCATTTACAGCTGACTTGATGAACTTTATTACATCATGAACCATTGTTTAAGATTTTAAAGATGATAAGCAGATTCTAACAGGTATTGTTCATAAGAACCGAACTTCGTCGTAACACTGAACTCTTACTGAAATTACATTTTTGTTCAAATTAGTATTATCAGTATTTCTAGTTTTTCCTTCTCATTGTACCCCATTAACCTACTGCACTGGAAATCGAACCGGAACTGTGCCAAGTGGAAAATTTTTGGTTACTCCGGTTTAGTAAACAGAACAATTTATTCAGATACTTCCTTTTATGTTGTGTTGAAATAAGCCTATTAACAATGAATAATAGGAATATACAGTAGAATCCCTATAAATCGTTTCGTCAAAGGGACAAAGAATAAGTACGAATGTTTTAATTTATTTGTATTCTATTATTTTAAATATCGGGGTTCTACTGTATCATAATGTATCCATTTTCCAAAATAGTTACATTCATCATTTAAATATCATTATATTAGTTACATCTTTTTAAAAGAAGAATTTGATTTATTGTATAGATACGGAGTGAAATATTTTTATTTAAAAAGTTTTAAATTATAAAATATTAATAGTTTATCGGCTTTCATTATATAATTAGTATTTTGTTTACTCAGTCTTTCATTAAGATTCATTTATCCTTAAATCTATAGATTTCGTTAGACTTGTCAAACAGGATTGTGCTTTGTCAGGTAGTAAAGAACTTGAAAAAACAAAAAAATTGGAATACGGTCGAGTACAGAAGAGTGGCATTTATTTCTTTACCCTTTCTCTAGACCAGGAAAACTCCATGTTGCCAAAACAAGGAACTGGAGAAAAACAAAGTTGGCCTTGCCTTAGAGGTTACTACAAGAATGTATAACTGAATGGTCAAAGGTCATTCCTATTTACAGTGTTTATTTTTATTTATTATTATTATTTTTTTTTTTAATAGGAATTTGATTAATACTTAATAAATGAAAAAAACAAAAACAAAAAAAAACTGTCTATATCTATTGAGTATCCTATCGCAATTTTTACATATATTTAAATTTAAATGGTTTTGACAAATATTTACTTGAGTTATTTTTGACTTAGTAGCGATTTCGAAGCTCCTAAAATTTAGCTTTAATCTTCTATGTATATCGGTAAGCAAAGCTTGTGTTTTGTTTTTAAATTTTCTTTAACACTAGATGGAATTATAAATGCTTAAAAAGCTCTCTCAAATCCAATTGAAGACAACAATAAATTCACCATGTAAGTTTAGGAGATAGGAAGTAATAAATAACAAGGCAATGGCCATTCTTCTCGCCTTGAAAGTTGCTGAGCAAGCGTTCTCCAGCAGCTTCTAACTAAATACCACTTCTATTTTTATGTGTTTAGTTTTAGTTTCATTTAATAATATACACCAAGAAATATTCATAGAGGAGTTGCACACATGAAATATAGGTACCATAATTTATATAGCGATGTTTGATGATAAAAAAAAATGACTTAAAATCCGAATTTCATAAAATAATTGCAAGGTAATCCAATAACTTTTATTTATCCTTCTCCCGACTAACCATTGTAGTTCTTAGATTGTTACAATATCTTGGGTTTTAAAAAGTCATCGGAAAGTGAGTGCATTTCTAAATTCATTAAGTTATTTTATAACTAATTATTACAGATGGGCCAAGTAGATAGCAAAAAAGCGCCAACTAGTCGAGCATTTTATTTATACTTTTTACGCTTAAAAATATGTTGGTTGAAATGAAAACATGACTTTAATTTATTATAATTTTTATTTTAGATTCATCTTAAGGGTTTGTTATTTGATCCAGGAACTCTTTGTTTTTGTAATAAAGTTTCGAACATGAAGAAAGATCATGATATTAACAAAAAAAAAAATAATTTACATAATCTACCATTTTATTTTTTTTTATTATTTTATTTATTTAATAGAAATTTACAACTGTATATAAAATATATTATACATTAAGTAAATACGATGATAATGATAAAAATGACTTGTCACTTGTTTTTAAAGCAACTACCCATTGGTAGCACTTATAAAGGTTTTATATAATGAAGCATTATATTAGAAGGTCTCGAGGCCATCTTCTTTTCAGACGCCTCGGAGGGTAATCTACCATTTTTTAAATCACAGTTTTAGTTTTGTGTTATGATTAAAAAATATTAATTATTGATTGAAATATATTATAAAGGTTGGAACTGGAAAATGAATTTGCCATGTTAGCAATTTACATACACTTTTATTTACAATCCATGTAAGATATTTTTGTGTCCATTAACATATGTTTTTCGGCATGATAAATTTCACAATTAACTAATCTTAGCTAAGTAAAGTAAGTTGCTGAATTTTGCCTTATTTTTCTAATAAAAAAAGACTCCGTTACATACCAACCCGATTGCAAAAACCTAAGAACAAATATAATATAAACAAAAATGTGTAGCTACTTTAACAGACGGCTATAAAGGAAGCGCCTTGCATATTGCCGATATCACAGGAATTCCAATGGAAGCAATGATTGCCTTGCCCGATTAGTCGGTCAAAGTCATAGTCGGCCCATCCCTATAAACAGTACTCCCCGTTCTGAACTATTTTGGTTCAGTTCTCTCCGGGGTAAGTTAATATTTCATTCGTGTTAGTCTTCCAAATGAAACTTGACATTCCTATTCTGATTAGTACTGGGTGACAACCTCGTGACAGCCGTCAGGAGTTGGAAAAAAGGAATAGTATCTCCACATACCGAATCAGTTCCTCCACTAATACTAGTAACACTATCAGTAATATTTAACATTGTTAAATGTTGAGCGATTGTTAAATATATCTAAATAGTAAAAATCAATCTATAACTCTAACCTTGCTCGCCAATAAATCTAAAACTGGATTAAATAGTAAAACATTGAATATCACGTTCGTCTGTCTAAGAGCCCACAAAATGAAAAGAGAATATCTCAATCAGATACTAGGTTTCCTTTTAGAAATATTTTTTAGAAGAATGTCCATTTTATCAGCAGGCCAAAATAATCTAATTTAATATATGAAGTATAATTAAACCAAAATGAAAAAATATATAGAATAATCAAACCGTGGAAGGGTAGCGAACTAACTTTATATGCTGACTTTCAAATAAATACAGTAATCGAAAAAGTAAGGAGATTTTTTAGAATTTTTATTCAAATATAGCTATATTTTTTAATATGAGAGTGAATATAAAAATCAAGACAGAAAATGCCGCTTGGTCTATAGATCCATCGTGCCTTTTAAGCCATTATAGCAGTTGCCCGAACCATTGACTAAACATAAATATACGATTCGAAATAAAAAATTGTATAATGAGGGAACAGGAATGAACTACGTAAGAACAAGCATTAGACCAGGAGCGATACTATCATGCAAAGCCCTAAACTTGACTTTGAAGTTGCGATGATATCATTAGCTAATGCCAACCACTTAACTCCATAACACAGCTGTGGCCTGTAAGATTAGGCTCACACACAGGCAGATAAAACTGGTTTGTTTCATGAGGTCAGGTTCGTTCTACTACGTTCCTCATGTTATGCCCGCACATTTAATTTTAGTCTCCATGACACAAATCGGACACAGTTGTGGAAAAGATATACAAAATTGAAGATTTTAATATAAAACTTGAGGCTCCTTGATTTCTAGAAATAATTCTGGGGAGTCTTTTAGTCCGTGCGATGTGAACCAGAAGCAAGACTACAGAAAGTAACCAACCAGGCAAGAAATTGAAACCACAAGGCTTTAGTCCCACGGTTGACCGCACGGTTCACAGCCGCGCGGATTGAGTCTTACCAAAATTACTGACCTGCATTGTATTTGATAGTGGTTTTATAGTGATTAAATGTCTAAAAATTACATGCCATTAACCGTAAACAGGAGTCAAAATCTTTTCTTGTTCGACTGATGGATGTAACTTCAGAAGTTAAAAAAAGAAAAAGAAAATCTTGAGAACTTTTGTAAATGGGATCCGAAATAGCCTCTTCAAAATACTGATAATTTGAGCTAAACCATTTAATATATATAAAAGAGAACGAAAATAGTCATTCTATTCTTTAGAAATTTAGCTAATTTATAGTACTTGGGATATAAAATTTACCTTTACGACTATAAACAAATATATCTTTCGTGTAACGTTATATTATGTACTTTTTTTTTTTTTTTTTTTTTTTGCTTTCGACATAGATATATTTTTTGGTGGGGGTATATACTGTTTAGTGGGGGGTGTTACGTTTTTGTCACATTCATTTTGACACGCTCTGTCTGTGTTGGTGTAATTTGAAAATTTGTCAATTTTCTTATATGAAATTCAATAGAGAATACTTTTGTTTTATGACATTTATCGATAGGACCTACTGTTTAGGAGCTATACTGGTTTGAATAAAAAAAAAGTCACATTTAAAACCCACATTTTCTCTCTACTTTTTTAATTTCCAATTATTGTTGATTTTTAATTAAATTAAATTAGTAATTTAATTAATTTGATGCTTATAATTCCAAAATGTAAATAGGAAAAAGAAGTAGGTTATAGATTGATATATAGAAGTTCTATCAGGCAGAAATTGTTTGTTTTTTTTCTGAACATATTTATTATCAGTATCGAATAATGCGATCCCATATATTATTCAATAATGCTCTCAATAAAATATAATTATTAATATTATAATACAAGATTTTTTTAAACTTTGAAACCAATAATGCCAGTTTTGTTATTTGAACTATAGTCGATTCATGTCCTAAAATACAAATAAATCAACTTGATTTATATAAAATTTCGAATGTAATAAAATTTTATTTAGTTAAAATGATATCTACATCAATCATACTTAAAAAAAAAAATTTCAGACCGTTAATTTTTTTAATTTATTAGAAAAATGATTAGATATATAATAAAATAAATTCTTGAGCGATAATGAGAAGCGTGAAAATACTTAATTCTCTAATAACAAGACATAATTGAGGAAAGTAAACAAAAAAATCTCTGACTATTATGGTAGAAATATATGTCTTGTTAGAACACCATAATGCTTAAGCAGCGTTCCTAAGTGAATTTTGTATATGCTTGTCTGTATGTGTGTAACTAATTTTTTTTTTTTTTTTTTAATTTTATAATCGATAGAGAGCAGATGTTTTCTTATATAATTTTTCAATCATGGTTAATTATCTAATGGAGTACTCAAACGTGATGTAACCTTCGGAAGATTTTCACTGATAGCTCAAGTGTTTCTCCGAACAGGCCTTCTTGGAATTAATTAAATTTACATCGTTTGTTCATTTCAGAATTAATTTATACTGCATTAGATTTTATTCAGTAGTCGATATGGAATTATATAAACTCAATACAAGCATATATTTAATATATTAAAGAATTAAAACAGCAATTTCAAAGAGAATATCGTCTTATACCTTTCGTCTAAAAAACATTTTATTGCGTAATAGACAATTTATTCCTCCGTAATTACTTCTTATTATTACCTTCACAACAGAATTTTTAATTGCTTTGTTAAAAATTGGTTAAGTTGTGCTTCTGAGTACCTATTTCACCTCTAAAGTTATTTTTAGAGTAATGATGGATGGACAACGATCAACAAATGCCATTTTGAAAAGTGTTCAATTTTGACTTATCGACTTCTTTAAGACAGCTAGGGAATTAATTTATGCTATCTACAAATTTCGCCATAATAAAAAAAATATTATTAACTAATACTTGTTAATACTATTTTAAACTTATAATTATTATGGTAATTTAAAAAGGAACGTATTTCTGTGATGAGTAATAATGATTAATTTTAAAATATCTGTATTAAAATAGCTTTATAAACACTTATGAATCTCAATTGATTAATTTCATTTATACGCTTTAACACTTTGATCTGTACATATTTTCATATATAATATAATATATTATACGAATGTAAATTCAGTTCTGAAATTGATAATTGTGGGCGCCATTGATTTGACAACAGTCCGTATAATTATTAAAGGTCTTGCTGCAAATTCAAAAAAAAAATAAAATGAAAAATAATTTTCCCTCATGGACACAGTTCCCCCAGAGAATAAAAAAAATAGTACACTGTTTTGCATCTATTGCATATCTAACGTCCAAAGTTTTTATTTAATTGCAAGTTAGATGACAGAATAGTTTTGTTACGTTGTTTCTGTTATCACGTTCAGATAATTTAAATAATCACAGTCATTAGTAGTTTTCACATGCTATTTTATTTTTTATCATTACGAAAAATAAAATAAAACACTTAAAAAGGAATAAATAAAAATTCTAATAAATAAATAAAACTTAAATAAATAATAATAAGTTAACAACATAGGTTTAGTTCTTATACGAATATATCGATTTAGTATTTTTTTCGTAATTTCCTATTTTTTGAATTAATAGATTTTAATAGACTGTCGGTTTCTCAATGTATGTTATATTTTGATAAGGAACAAATTGTTGAATTATTAAATTATTAAGAAATATAGTATATATATGCTTACTCCATCGCTACAAGTTCTCTCTTTTTTTTTAAAAACTATTTATTGATATTTACAACTGTTTGATTATATACAACAAGTGAATTGGAAGAAAATAATTATATGTCAGTAACATGTAAAGAACAACTCACTAGTAGTCTCTTGACCATCTTCTTTTCGGATGCCTTGGAAGATTATAGGAATTGAGTGTGAAGCAAGTTGGAAGGTTAGTGGGTCCAAGTGGGTATGGAGTTTACACTAATTCGAGTTAATTTTTACCAATCAGTTAAAATTTGGATTTTTTCTTAAATATACATTTATTCCCTTAATCTATTTCAGATTTACATACCAGACTTAGAAACTTCTCGTAGTTTCCGACTTCGCCAACATTTACTAGACGATCGTTCAAAGCTCCTAATAAATTACAAAATCCTTATTTACATGACAATAATTAGACCGGTTTGGACATACGGAGTGAAGTTTCCGGGATCCATTAAACCTACCAATTCTTCTGGTATCAAATCATTCATGAAATCCTTAATGCTCCTTATTATTTCACAAACAAACCTATCCATTAAAATCTTTATGTTCCATGAGTTGCTGATTTAACCCTGAACAAGATACCTATCCTTTCTAAGTAAATTCCATACGCACTCGAATCCACTAGTGTTCCAACTTGCCTCTCCCTCAATTCTCGATAATCCACCGAGGTGTCTGAAAAGGAGATGGCCAAGAGACCTTCTAATAAAGAACTTCTATTGAAGTACTACTAGTGAGTAGTTCTTAACATGTTATCGACAAGTGATTGTAATCACTTTCTCAAATTTACTTGTTGTATATAATGTTTACAGCTGTATATATTAATTAGTTTAAAAAAAAAAAAAAATCAGATTTTATTTTATTTTTAATGCTAAAAATATTTTTGACATAACTTTATTTTTATTAATATATGTTCTTTAAGATTACTACCTGTGGGACGGCCTTACCTTATCATTGGCCCCTGAGATAAGATATCTCAAACGAGAGGCACATCACGCCACGGGCAGAAGGCTTCAAATTGTTCTTTATCTTTTTGCTTATTATTTTTACGCCGCATTATTAAGCAAATATTATCTGTTATTAAGTTTTTATATAACCTAAGCAAGATCGCTTGTTTCATTTTTAGAATAGACGAAATAATTCAATTCGTCGGTTAGCGACGAGACTAGACATCTTTTGATATCTTTATAGTCTAGCCTTGAAAATACGATGCCTTGAAACAATAATTTTTGTTAATGGCCCTTCAAATTTATTCAACCTTTAACTGAAATTATGAAAATTAGAAGTGGGTTATCAAATTTTGTTAAATATAATTCCAATATAAATGCCTGTTCGAAACTAACTTGCCAATTCCAATGAACATTCATTTATCAGACCTTGAATCTTCTGAAATCCTTTTACATAGGTTATGAGGCAGGCCCTTTTCTTGCAAAATAATCAGAGATACTGGAAAGCGAGCTAAGCAGTATCGAAGTTCTACGTCAGTCTTTGAGTCATCACTTTTTGCTTTACAGGCACTTAATTTCTGCGAGTGACAAGGAATTTTTTTAAGTGATAAAAATATACAGAAGGCTTTTGAATGAGGCTGGAAGTTACTATAGACTTTGAAGACTGGTTAACCGTATTATTTTGCTTAAACCTATTTAAATGTTTTTTACCGAAAAATATGAGTTTTACTGGGAATTACACATAAACTTCGAAATACCGAGAAGATCGTAATATCAAACGTTTTTTTTAGTGAATGTAACTAACTAATTTAACTACAAGGATATGTACAGCCATGTATATGATTTCCATTCTAAACTCCCTTGAGCCGACGTTCAAGTTCAAGTTTTCTAAAAAATATAACGACACATTTGCCATGTCCCATCAGGCATTCTTCAACTCCGTCTTATGTCCCCTTCTGTCTTTCCTATTATTTTAATATATTATTTTATTGTTTTTTTTTTAAATTTTATAAAAAGTAGAATAAAAAAATTAGTTATCAAAGACAATAACTTTAGTACTGAAGTTAAATTTAAACCGATCATTCTTTATCGTTCCGATGTCTAGACCTTGATTTTCAAAATGGAACTGGCAACAATAAACACATGACTATATTTTCATATTGAAGTAGAATTGTTGACATGTGAAACAATATTACGACTCGATTCAAAGGATATTGCATACTGAGATGATCTTACAGAATTTTTCAACAGGGTATGAATTTTTATGGCTGAATATTATACGCCTTTTTTAAGAAAAGTTTTTGGTTGGTTTGGCAAGATCGAAATAATGAAGAAATGAATTGATAATTAATACAATTTACAAAGCTTCCTGAGGATTTTTTTTTTTCAATTTTTATTGATCACCATCAGTATATGATATATGTAATAAATACTTTGATAAATTATCACAAAATTTTTATTCTTTTCTAAAATTCAAATTAATTCAGCGTATATTTTTTTAAACATTCACTGTACCGTTACTATTTTGAGTAGCATTTGAATGTATTAAAAAAGGATTTCCACTCACTACATTTTAGGTGTATAATTGTATTCACTTACCCAATGGTGAATAAACAAGTAACCGATTGCATAAGGTTTCACATAACGTTTATAATATAACGATGTAACGTTTCAACCTAAAAAACTAATTTAGGTTCACGATTTACGTTTGGTTTTTTAGAACAAAATGCTTTGTGATTATAGTACACCCATTGTACTAATTCAGTAGAATCTCTTTTATGGTCTCTAATAACAGTTAAAAAAAAAAAAAGGAATTTTAGATTCGTTTTATATGTCTGTACATACCAGATATATAACGGCACGAATAAGCTTTTTTGTTTATTTTCATGGTACTTAAGGAAATATAATAGGATAAGCAGGAGCACGAACAGACGCCACACACGGAAATATTTTTTAAACAAAGAAGATATCGCCATTTATAAATAATGGTAACTGATTCTTTAGGTTCTAAATTTTTATGTACTGAAAACCTTAGTTCAATATTTGTGTAGTGAATTTCATTGCATCCCTACGATCCAAAATCGCATGATCCTAATCATATCACAAATGGACTAATCTATAATGACCTTAATGTCCTAAACTTTGCTTATTGCCCTTAACAAACACCCAAATCCACACGTACACTAAATTGCTTTCCATTAGATTTCCGATAATTCCCCTGCTTTAATGACCTCAGTTCCTTCCAATACAGAACTTTCTTTGAGTAATACTACAAAGGTCATTTTTTCACAAGTTGTTTTAGTCATTATATCCTGTATTCAGCTTATTTGGCTTCTGATTTATTGTTGTAAATGAAAATAAATAGATTAAAAAAGTATATTGTAAATTAAAATATTAAACGTGAAATAAACATAGGGGATTCACATATAATGTATATACGGGAATTAGTGTCTGATACTAAGCCATGCGTAATTCTTACAATTAATGTCAGTTTACTATTTATTTTTCTAAGCTTTAATTTATTCTGACAAAATTAGAACCTTACACAATTAAGTAAAATAAGCAATCATGCTATGAAGTACACATTCATTACTTATTTACAAAGCAAGGGTAAATTGAATTGAATAAGGTAAATTGATTAGAAAAAAATAAAATTATGTTACATAAATACATTATGATAAAATATACAACAAAAAAGGAATGCAAATAAATCAAAATAAAATACTTTAAATTACAATCATCCTTCTTTACATTCAGGGTTTTTAAACCAGCTTTCCCTCTACTATGTGAGGTGTCAAAAATAACTTCAAGAGATCCAAGCACTTGTTTCTCGTCGCGTCATAACCTATTTTTTCATTTTCATATTATATGAATAGATATACGGTATATCAAAAATAACAGTAATTTTCTTTGACCGTTCGATATATTTATACCGATATTTTATATAAAAATACAACATACAACTAATTTATATATTAAAAGAAAAAGTAACAAAACCAATGAAAATGGAATATTTTTTAAAATATATTTTACTTTTTTGTTAGACCACGTTGTATTGTTATTTAGATTATTTTTATAGCTAGCTCTAGTTGTTCTATAATTAATAGTAATTTTTAAATTATTAAAAACGTTTGTTTAAAGATCATTTTGTCACATGACCATAACTAGTCTTGGCTATGACCATAACCGGTACAACATGCCCATAAATGGTATTTTTAGCTCTTTGAAAAAAAAAAAAATAAACATTTACTTGAAATGAAGCTTTAGGGTATTTTTCGATTTTACATTCAATAGAATGAACTTTTGAGTCTAAATATGTAATTAAAGATGTAATATTTCTAACTGTATCAATGATATTTCTTTTCAAATCGACAAGTTCCCTTAACCCTGACCATAACTAGTGATTTACCTTATTCAGAGCTCAAATCATTGTCGATATTGAATACCGATATTTTTCTTACGACAATCATCTCCAGTGAATAGAATTATAGTATAATTAAAATTTTAATAAGGATATAAACATAATAATAATAATGAAGTTTCTTCTAAGAACGTGTTATACACGAGTACTTAAGTGCAAGGCTGTTCTTAATTTAGTATGATCCGAGATCATGTTGAAATCTATGTTAATTATGAAAAAAGTTGTTATTATATTAAAACATACGGACACAAGGACTCGATTTAGGCGTTTGATGGAAAACGGCCAAAACATACGGACAGACAGATCGGCAAGGTCGAATGTTCGGATATAGCGCTGTAGCAAATGGTTTTGGCACCGGTGCTGTGTATTTCGAGAAATAGCCGAAAAGAGGAGCTCCTCGGGTTTCACCCCGGGACACTAAATATATTCGAGGAGTAGTCCCCGCGGGACGTTGTCCTAGTCACCGAGTGGTAGGGAATGTCCTGGAGGATAAGGGTCCATGTCCTCCAACGAACTGCTGTGAATAACACCAACTGACAACACATGCCTAACTTATAAAAAGAAACGAAAACAACTCTCGAGTTTAAAAAAACAAAAACAAAGATTGCATTATCGTCATAGCAAGAATATATAAATTCTTTACTAATTTGAAGTTCTTATTAACAACATATCTATTAAATGGTCACATGACCATTCATTCAATGAACGCTTTTACAAAGTTTTTGAAACTCCCAATAAATTAGAAAAACATAAATATTCACGTACGATATTGAATTATGATGATTAAGATACGTTATCCCGTCTCTCGGACCTTCATCTAACTCCCTTCAACACAGCATTCTTCAAATTCTCCTTCATTTCCAGAGCTTCTAACTTCTGGAACTCCCATCCAACATTTGCCATTCCTCCACTCATAATAGCTTTAAATCCCGAAAATTCGTTTACTTGTTAGATATTCAATCTAATAGTCATATCTATGAAGAAAATATTTTTTAAAATGAATTATTAATATTCAGAATATAATATTGATTAAATTTTCTTTTAAATTTCTGAATTTAATTTTAATTATATTTTTCTTGTTTTTATATTGTACATTATAATTATTCTTAAGGTGCAATGGCCCCAGAATAAAATTCATTTTTATTTCATTTTATTATTTAACTAAATAACTCCTATGTCAAAACCTAAATTTTAAACAATTATGCTTATTTATTTTAAAAAAATATTGATTTCTTAATTTATTTTATAATTCACTCCTGTCTTCAAGCTATAGCTTGATGTGCGAATGTGATAAATACATAATAAATAAGAAACACGATGGAGATTAGTACCCATTGGTATCACCTCCTCACTGTATTTTACGTTGTTTATTCCTTGCTGAGATCCCTAATCCAACTTCTCTTCAGCCTTAGGGAACTATTGTATTTGTTGTAGCCATGTTTAGTATGAAACTGTATGAAATTGTGGGATGGTCATGTAATATTCAGTAAGAAATATTCTATGGAGATCTTGCGATTTGTAGCAGTTCGTGATAGAAATTTAGAAAATAGTTTGTATAAGCGAGTTTTTTTGGCTGATCAATAAATTGATAAGTGAACAAGGAACTATATTCCTATTTGGTCCAAGTTCGATCCCAGCTGTGGCAGAAAATTATATAACTGGTAAATGATATAACAGAATCATTCGAGGACTCTTGGGTTGGTTGGCCCTTCTGAGGTTTATACAGCTTCTATAAAGTGGATGCCTATATGGTAGTTAAGATCTGCCGGTTGAGCGAGGTTCCGGCCAAATCACAACAATCTTAAGCTCTGAACCTAAGATCCTTAATGGGTTTATATTCATACACAAATTAAAAAAAAAAAAAAATAGTAGTATTGATTTTTAAACTTTGTGATACTTTATTTGCAATGATACTACTTAAATTAAGCCTATTTAAAAATTTTAACGTAATCATAGTATTTGCCTTATTTTTATCGACCTCTATGGTACGTAATAGAACACTGCATACGGACCTACACATACCCACTGCAATGGACACATCAAAACAAAATACCGAATATTTCACAACAAAATGTATGACCATTCAAACAGACTCAAAACAAAACATGGCTACAATAAATATTCTAACTCACAATAGGTAGCAAAGGCTAAAAAGGAGCTGGACGAGGGACCTTCATAAGTAAGAATCAACATAAAATAATGTCAGTAAGAGGTACCGATGGGTACTGGTCTCCCTCGTGCTTTACATGTCTTATTAATTATATATTTCTTCAGCACATTCGCTGGTTCTCTTCATTCCAAGACAAGGTGTGAATAAATATAAATTTTCGTGTTTATAAAAATTTGGTTCTTCACTTTCAATCAATATAAACTAATAAGAATGGTACTTTCTCTATTAGCATTTGAATTGTTAATATATTTATAACCTTCGTTCTGCAGTTAACTAAATGCCATTTCTGTTTTCCGAAAACTCTAAATCAAAATGTTCCCTTAACATCACGAATAACGAAAATAACGATTCTAAGGCTATAAGTAGTTTCTAAATGTTTAATGTTCATTTTCATTTTGAAAAATAGTAATTTAGTTATTTATGTGTTGCTACAATATGAAAATATAATTTTCATATTATTTCCTCCTTTGATTTAATGTCTCCCCTTCTACGAGAAAGCAATACTACTGACTGCTGCATGTAAACAGCATCGTAATTCATCTCAGCCAGCAGCTGTCATAACTTTTTTCCTCAAAGTATAAAATACTTATGTGAATTTTTCTAATCTGTTCCACAGAAAATATCACGAGCAGATATATATCGACAACAAATCAATTCAAAAGCACTTATAGTTTTATTTTATTTTAATTTATATTTAGGATTTTCTAGTTTAATAAGGTATCTAGTGGCAACGCTATTTGAAATCAAAGAACAGTCGTAAAATAATTCGGATTAAGCACGATTAGGGTTTACGAATTTGTTTAAATAACAGTGCCTAGTTCTTATTCTGACTAAATTTATCTTAGATTTTCTTTGAGAAACACTTTGTAGACAGAAAATCTAGACCAGCTGCGAAAAAACAAATTTTCTACCCAGTATTGTCAGCATGGTTTTCCCAGTTTAAAATTGTAAAACCTAGTGACCGAGTGGAATAACTGGCTTCAAAGAGTTATATTTCCACTTCTACTGCTTAAGCCGAAGACAGGCACAAAGAAAACCCATTCAGACAAGAAGACAAATCGGCTGTCTAAAAATACTTCTTCCGTTCACGTCCTTGGCAGTGGAACACAGCTTAGGGACTGGAACAGTTTTGTTGTGGTTGGAGTGTTTATGTTTCGTTTCGTTCAAATGGATATTTGATTTTCATAGTTAATTTTGAAATTTGAATTGTTATCGTAGCGACAGCAATTCTCTATACTTCATATACTAATTTATTTATAAATCTTTCTTTCTCTCTGGATTTCCGAATCGTAATCTTTCAGGTTTACTAATTGTGATCCAGATTAAATCCGATCAGTTTTAGAGACTAGAATCCGTCTGTATTTGGTATATCGATTTTTAATCTTACCAAACATGAATATGGGACAAAAATATTGATTCTTTAGGGATGGAAGTTATTAAAAGGATATCGATGTATGAAATAGAGGGTTAAAATTAGCAATGCTAACTAGATTAAGGAATACTCCAATGCTTTTATAATTATTAAATAACCCGTTCGATATTTCACACTGATTGAATTTAATTTAAAACGGATTATCTCTCTCTTCAAATAAATGTATGTTTCAATTCAATGTTGAATGATAACAGTTTATTTTGTACATTATTTTATTTTATTTTTTTATTATAATATTTATATTTTATTAAATTTAATTTTGATTATTAGTTTTCTCAGTATTCTTTTAGTCTATGTATTGTTTTTATATTTATTCTTATTTCTAATTGTATTTATATTGCACGTTTATGTATTTTTTTTTTCATTATTTTAATGCGTGTGTTGGAACCCGGTAACACTGAGTTCAGTTAAACCATGTAGGAATCTGGCTGGCAACACTGAGTGCTTTAAAGCTGTTATAATCATCTAATTAGTTATTCATATTGTTACGAAACATGTGTTGTATTGGCGTTATTAAAAAATAATGTGAAAACATATACACTAAAATACTAATGTGCCATAAATAATTAAATTATAATTAATTACCAACAAGCATACATTGATGACACCGACGCATGTAATATAAGAATATATTGGTATTATTTTAGGGGCTAAAATTCCAGAATGAAGTTTTCTACATCAATTCGTATAAATTACTTGAATATTAGCAATTCTTCATTTTAAATTGTCAATAAAGGAACATTTACTAGAATTATAGTTACTGTCATAATTATAAAAGAAAATATTAATGCTTACATGGGGGAAACCAGACAGTTATTCACACCCTTAAGGAAATATTCATACTATAATTATAGAAATAATAGTTCAATAAAGTTGAAATTTACAGTTATTTTTCATTAAATACTATTCTTTAAGTTAAACAAGAAAGTTCACCACCAAACATTGCTGGAATGTATTTTACATGATAGTGGCAATAACTAGTATAAAATCAGTTATTGACACGCTAAGGATACCTTTTAAAATACGGATAGAATTGAAAATATTTCTGAACAGTTGATTTGTAGTATTTAAAATGAATTTTATTAATTTTCTTTTTTGGTAATTTTTTTTTTTTAATTTTTAAGTTAGTGTGTCAATCTGGGGTGTCAATAACTGTCTGGTATGCCCTAGTATATTTTATTTGTAAATATATTCTTGCGACTTTAAATAATGCAGGGGTTGGTAAATGAAGTTATAAACTATAAAAAGGTCACCTTGGCGGTGATATAAGAACTTTAACCTTATTTTTTACTTCTATTAAACCTAATGATTAAATTGAAAAACTCTATTGATAGAATGAGAATTTAAGGGAGATATTCTTCTTTTGATTGATAGATCTCATTTTTTCCCGCTCATTGTTCATGTTTTTATACCAAGATCAAGAACTTTAGTTCAAAGTATTTCTCTCCTTCGAGGTAAACTGGTCAACAAACTTAATGTCCGTTTTATTGTAATGGGGGGGGGGGGGATAAAAATGACAAATTAACTGCAACTGAAAAAAATTGAGAGGAATATGGTGTTAACACTTTTTTGAAAATAAAGATTATTGAATTAGATTTAAAAAAAAAACAATTACAGTTAAAAAATAAGAGTACATATATAAATTGTTCGAACAATATGTGATTGCAAGGTAAAACAGATCAGTTTAACAGTTGATACTAAATATATACATAACACTGCAACCTCTAAACCGCCAGGGTACCCGTTATAGGTGCTGGGTCAGTGTTGCCAGGTGACATAAAATATTTTCCCCATTGGATTGGGATAAATCTAACCTCTTTAGACAAACTTTCCCTAGTTCTCCATTACCTCATTCCCCTCAAATCTCCCTGTCAAAATCCACACATATATTGTATTAATTTTAATATGAATAAAATTACATATTAATTTTATTATTTTATTTTTTTTAATTCCCCCAAAAATTTCCCAAAAGTGGGGAAAAATCCCTTCATCTGGCAACGCTTGGCAAGAACTGCCCCAGGAGGGTCCCTAACTGCGAGGTCGAGTGGCGGCTGAATTGATTTTCATTTTTTTTTTATATATCGGTATTTAAAAGAAAATACGTATCTTCAGACAAACTAAATGTGAATAATGATTTGAAAAATAAATATTGGCTTAGTGATAGAGGTGCTCGAGACAGAGCTTGTCGCGTCAAATGATCATTATTCAATGCTTATAATATTAATTTAGTAAAATAATTTTAAAATGGTGAATACTGAGTTTTAGTCATTGCTAACAGATTTCTATAAAAATACTCGGCGCAACTACGTAGCAAAGGATGCTATCGTTCTTGGAACGAATTGGTCTAGCGATTTTAATCAGTTGTTCTTTTCCCTTTGATCATTTATTTTTAATTCTTTTTCTTCAAAGTTAGTTATCAGCGAAACCAAGAAAAGGATATTACGAAAAAGATTTATGTTCGAGTACGATTTATGGAACGTCAATGCTTTTACTAAAATTTGTTTCCTAGACTTTTACGCACAAAGGACTGATATAAAGAAATTAGATGAAGATTAATAGTTATATCAGTCCTTATAAGTGAAATTATGATGCTATGAATCACACGAGTTTTATATCAAACTTCAATAGTCTTATTAAAGATGAACGGAATAATATGTACAAAGAACATCATTCCCCATTTCTAACATTTAAGAATGAAAAACATTCTGTTCACGTTTATACATATTATTGGAATAGTATGTGAATTTGTCTGTTGATGTTAAGGATGGTTGAATAACATAATGAAAAAAAAAAAAAAAAACTAACTCATTAATACGCTCTTCTTTGAACTTAAATGCAACCTGTATTTTTCATGTCAGTTCAGTTGAAATTTTTTCAATAACTTTATGATAAACATCTACAAAAATAATCTGGTTCGATAAATCAAAATTGATTACCACTTTAACTTCAAGATATATAAGGGAGTAGCTAGAAGTTTGTTTTTAGGCACAATTTAAAAGGAATTTAAGAATCTCCAAAAAAACAAGTAAATAAGCTATAAAATGTGTAGGGCGATTATAGATTAATTTAATTAAGTTTTATGAAGTATTTAACCATTATACTAATTTCTCAATTATTATTAATTAGAGACTTAAAAAATTCCACGGTAACCATCTGACCAATCAGCGATCGAACAACTCTTCTCTAGATCTTTGACTGTATTCTTCAAAACATGCTTTTCAAATTTTCATCAGTTGATTAAGATAAACGTGTTATATAAAAGTGCATTTCTATTTCTTATTAGTGAAGAAGATTTTAATATTTATTCAATAAGAGATCACGAGTTGATTTTCGTATTTACGTGTTTTTTTTTCATCATTAACATAAATGTAGCATTTTGACACCCTCTTGATGTTGCTCGGATCAAACATTTAATGGCAGTTTCCTGTTCGGAAATTTGATAGGGAATAGTGTTTGTTATATAAAATTTGTCACTAAAACCTACAGTTTGGGATTTATATTGCATGTAATAAAAAAAGTAACGTTTTGCCTACATTTTTTAAGTGTTGGGACTTTTGTTACTGTCAGTGTTGCTCGGATTGAAAATCGGCCGAATCTATCCTTATCAGAAATTTATTGGAGAACATAAAATTTTTATTTAGGAGGTATATTGGTTTAAATGAAAAATGTCATATATGAAACCCGTATTTTCTATGAACTTTAATTATTTCCAATAATCATTAATTGTTAATTAATTAATTTGATCCTGATTGATTGTAAAATGTAAACTGGAATTGCAGTAGATTATAGATAGTTCGTTTATTTCGTTTAACGTCACTTTATGCTGCTGTGGCTAATCGGACGATGCTAAGGTGGGAGTCCTAAATTTCGCCTATCCAGGTATAATTAGGATAGACACATAGTAGATTATAGATAGACACATCCATGATTTATTGTTTTTACTCAGGGAGAAATTTGAAATGTACTTTTGGTTTAGTCATTAAGTTTTTGAAAACAATAAAATATATTTTAATTGAATCAGCTCCGTGATCAATTACTGAAGTTTTTGAAAACGAAACGAATTATAAATAAGAACTTTCAAAACAATCAGGAAAAAGTATGAATATGAAAATAATTTGTACAATAAAGAATAAGTTTCAGGTAAAATTTGTATTATATAAATAAGATAACTGAACTAACCTACTGAGCTTTGGGATGCTCCTCCTTCAATGAACGGACCCACTGTATCCAAAACCTTACAGTATTGTTGGTTAGTATCACTGTCACGGCGTTGTTCTCTCTGTACCGGACGTACTTCCAAACTATTTTTTTAAAAATTGATATACAAATATAAGATAGTCTAATAGATGCCGGTTAATCACGAAAAAAATACATTTCAAGATAGTGCTTAATGTAAATGTTTAATGATGACAAGATCGGTGAAGTAATAACACAATGTTTGTGCATGGTAAATATATTTGCCTGATATCCCTGAGATTGTGACCGATGCCATGGACCTTCGCTTATCTAATTTAATTTCTTTGAATCAGATTTTGTAACAGACGCCAGTGACATCACCTTCGTAAAGCGAAAATATAGAATAGTACATCTCCTATAAATATAATAAATTTTTTTTAATACATTTTACAACTGCATATAGCATATAAACCCAATAAATGTGTGGAAACATTAATACAGTAAAATTATAATGAGTTGTAAAGCAACCACCCATTGAGTTCTACAGTAGAAGGTTTCGAGTCCATCTTCTTTTCAGACACCTTGAAGCGTTATCAGGAATAGAATGGAAAACAAGTCGAGAGACTAGTGGATTTGAGTGGTTATGGAGTTTACAATGAAAGGGTAGGTATCTGGTCTGGGCTGAATCAGCAACATATGGAACAGTAAGTTCCTAAGGGATGTTTATTTGTGACTAAGTAAAGAGTATTGAGGAGTTTTGGAAGAATTTTGGATTGTAAGAATTCTTCTTGTAAATAATTGATCCCCAGAGCTCAACTCCGTATCTCCTAATAAGTCTAATTACTGTCATGTAAATGATTCCCTTGCAATTAAGAGAGAGTTTTGAACGTTTTTGCAGTAAATGTTGAAAAAAAAAAAATAGACAATAAATTGAAGAAGCACTATTTTGACTGACCGAACTCCATTTGTCAGTATTCCAACTTCATTTCGTTAAAGACAAAGTTTATTGTTAAATTTCTTTTATTTGACACTTTGTAATATTAATTTTCATGTTTTTTTTATCTTTATTTCTACTTGTCAAAATTAATGATGAAATCTCATGATTTTGTATAATTAAAATTGTAATTAAATATTATATTTATAAGAACCATTATATTGTTCTTTATTAATCTTAAATTATATATTTTTTTAATAATTACTATGAGTTCATAGCATTCACTGATAACAAAAAATAAAGTTCAAAATAAAAATCATTGCTATGATTCTACTTCTGATAATTTTTCCCTTAGTAGGTCAGAAACTATATGGAAATAATATTCTGAAAAATAAATAACTGTAAATTGTTTTTTCCATGTACACCGTTTTTCAAATTACACTTTTGGAAAATCAGTCAAGGGAAAGCCCAAACTAGATATTTGACAAATCAAAAATAACACATGTGAAAAGAAAAATAATTTTTTTTCCTGCGGTATCTTTTATCATGAGTATCGAATACATAAAACATTTTGCTGGTTTTGTGATTTAAACGAATTTAATCAAATTGTTACATATTCAGCCAATTCATTTATCGTTACTTTTATAACAGGTGTAAATAAAAAAATGAAAGCGAAAAAAAAATTAGGATTTTGCAGTGTAAAATATTAAAAAATCATATGAGTTATGTTGTTATCTCTTAACTATAACCATCTAAGATATTATATTTAAATAATTAACCCTTGCATAACAACTTCATGGTTTAACAATTTTTTTAATTTTCATCCTACGAAATACAGACGTTTCATTCAATTTTCAGTTATGCTTTTTATTTCAAAGTTTAGGTAGACGTGAACATTAGAAAAAAAAAAAGGAGGAAACCAATATTTTGACTATTAAATTTCCGTTGTTTATACCACCGATCTCAAAATGAACTATTCAAGTAATATAATATTTTAAATTTAAGACAACAAATTTGATAAGAAATAAACGAAAATTAAACATATTTAAAGATACGCCTAAACCTCTAAGGATTTAGGGATTATTATACCATTAATAATTTCTAAAGAAAAAAATATAGTTTTTCTACAGTAAAACTTTATTCCGTACAAGGTGCCTAGTCTCAAAAAGTGGGTCCCGATCCCTTTTCGTGATGGCGATACTGAAAAATACAGGTCTAAATTTGAAACGTATTCTAACACTAATTTTACAAGCACTGTCCTACTTGGCTCCCGCCAAAAAGAAAACACCACATCTATTTATAAATATAAGAATATATTTTATTTAAAGTGGTCCCCAACATTTTTCCCTACGTTCCGAACTCTAATGGACGTATATTTCTGACACTGCTCCTAATTTAAAAAGGAATTTGGTTTTGGCATCAGTTCTTGGGTATAGAGCTACGCTGTCAAGATTTTCTGTTATAAGCATGTCAGTTATTAGAAGGAAGAATTAGGATTTTATTCAAATTATTGTTAGATTTGACAAGGATTTTAACATAAGGTTAGGTTATAAGGATTTTGAGAAGCTGTATTTATGTGAATGAATTCTAAATACTGATTTTTTAGCCCCCTTTCTTCCCTGAATTCAAAATATTTAAAGTAGACACCCTCCAAACAATTTTAAAAAGTCGTTTAATATTTTTCATATCATGGCTCATTAAATTAAACATTATTATTTAATGTTTAAATAAGATATTGATTTCTTATAGACTGACGAACTATAGTTAACACACTGTTTTATTCAATCTGATTCACCATAAGATGCTATGTGATCTAACAGGTACAAACTTGTTGATAAAAAATCATTAGACTGAGGTACGTTAACCTCAGGTAATGAATAATTTTATTAAATTCAAAAAAAAAATTTAAAAGTTATTGTTATTAATCCGTATTAATTTGTTCATCTGATACGATTTTAAAAATTATTCGTTATTATTATTATTTTTTGTATGCTCAATATTTATACTAAATGAAATAAACTGTAATATAGATGTAGTAGGGTTGTAGTGTTGCAATAACTTAGGGTTTTAATATAGTTATATAACTTCTTTTATATTCTATAACCGGTGACTTAAGTCTGGAATAATGATATTCAGATACTGTGGCACAATCAGCCATTATTCCGTATGATGAGAGAGTGTGATGATTCAATCACTTTTGAAAGGAAAAATCCAAATGTTGAACAAGTATTGAAGTACTGAGCCCATGTTGCAGTGGAATAGGGAGTATTTTTGCACAGAATGATAACCGAATGAATTTTTAAAAAATATTTCGTATTTGTATTTAATTTCCTTCATTGTTAATAACTAAATCGGAATATTTAAATAAATTATATCCAGTAAATTTTCAAACTGCAGACTATCTCGGAAGCCCAGACCGTCACCTTCCAAGGTTATCGGCTAAGCCCAGAGGATTATAGGTGTTCTGTTGCCTTTGTCCTACTTGGCAAGTCCCTATTACTAAGTCACCAATAAACACGGCTTCTGTTCTTGGCTGTGATCGACTTGAGGAAGATTTCCTCCAATTTCCCTATTCCCCCGTTTAATGCGGTCTTAAATAGATTAATTCGTAGGAAACCTGCCAGATATTCAGAATAATTCTGGCTGGTCTCATGTTCTTGTTGGCTCCTACCCATTCTCTGGTAGAAAAACACCTAGACACAATTGAACTACATTTAATTTATTTGTGACATAAATTACAGTCCAATACTGATTAGCAGATTTCAAATCCCAATGTCGGTGGTATCGATGAAATGTTTTGTCGTTCTTTTCTGATTTGAAGGAGAGCGTTCGATGCTAAATATTTTTGGAACAGTCAAATTTAGAATGCGAAATTGGCATAAGTAGAAAAATAATTTAACAGCAAATCAGACAATACAACCTTTTCCAATAAATAAATAAATAAGTCAATTAATTGATCTATCCAAATTTAACCTTATTTCCCATTTATTAAAAGATATCTGTCTATTAATAGACCAGACCGATTACTCAACGATGACAAAAAATTCAAAATGAAGTTGAGAATGGCGTAGACATAAAAATTTAGATAAATATAATTGAAATAAGCTCTAAATTTTGAAGGTCGATTTGAAAATATGTAAAGGCTTTGGATATAGTATGGTGTTGACTAATTATCTTTCACCTAGAAAAAAATCTAAATAGTATAACTATGACATCCAAAATTTTTATAAACTAAAAATACAGATGATTCCTTCGCATTACGTAATATTCCATAAATTTTATTAAATAAAAACAAGGGGTCCCATAAGCATCCCTTTACTGTAAAAACCTATCAGGTTATTGGCTTTAAATTTGATTATTTACATACTAATAATACAATAATTAAAAAAAAAAATCCATATAATTTAAAAAAAAAATCTAAATAGCAACCATGCTTGCCATTATTTATTCATTTTATGTAATAAATTTCACTATATTAAAAATTACTATCGACAATCTACAGTACCGACATGCACACGTAGAAACCATGCTATCAAACCGGTGTTTACATCATCATTTTGCTCTTGTTTTTTTTGCATTGACATAACTAAAAATCTACAAATTTGTGACGTGTTTGAATACACGGTTGGTTGTAGAATTTATTGTTAGTTACCGTTGTTAGATGGTGCTGCTTGCCTGGTCGGGAGGCGACTAGGCTAGTACCGCACCTAGCTACCAGAGACTAGGCCTAAATATACAGTCTGCCCCCCCTCCTTCAACCTAGGTATTTATATATTCTACCTAGATTTTCAGGTGCTATAGGGTGGAAAAAGCTACGTAAACTTTATAAAACCTATCCAATATGCGAATATGAGCTACAAAACTCATTTGTCCGACATACAAAAAAAAAAAAAAAAAAAAAAAAAAAAGACAGTAAACAGCATAAATAATACAATACAAAATCAGTAAATAAAAAGCTTAAACTAATTTATGATTCTGCCACAAAAATAATTTATGAACCTCCAAATAAAAATACTGACATGTTTATTTAATGAGCAAATGGAAACTGAAAAATATGCTAATTACGTAAAGTAATAAAAATGAATAATGTATTCGTTATTTATAATTTTTAAAAAATAAGCAAAAAATAAATAGAATATAGGATTTGGGTGCTACTAACTAACAAGAGTAGCTTATGAATTTTCACTGTCCATGCCAAGTTGGCAAGCCTGGCACTTATCCTATGCCGCTGAAAATAAAATGGGTCTTGTGTTTTGAAACTAGTTCGTCTTTCATATTTTTTTTTTCTTTTCTTTCAAAATGTCTAAGTAAAATCGTGACATGAATATAAAATAGAATTGCTCTAGATTCTATTTCCGTTCGATTAATCATCTGGAGATATCTATTGATATTAATTGAAAAATTAAAAATGTTTTTCTTATATTTGTAATTTAGTGGACGAAATGATCGACCGAGCAATATAGATAAAGTTATTGAAGGATTAATTATGGATTGTTTATTTTTTCGTTTAAATATATTAATGTTCAGATAATGAAGGCTGTGACGCCAGATGAAAGATATGAGAATTTATTAACCTTTATACCGATATCTGTTTACTTAGCTGATTCAGAATGTCTCCCCAAACCGGGAAAATAAATATATTTTTTTATTATTGATTTTAATGTTTCAATGAATTCAGCTCATTTACTCATAAATATTAGCTTTAATTTTTTTACGTCTTCACACGAATAACTGAACTTAAACATTTACACGTATATAAGTGTTTATATTATAGGGATCTTTTTATTGAGATATAGATAATAATTATTTTTATTTTAATTATTTATATTTGTGTTCACTGAGATTGAATAGGTTGTAATTAATTGTGGTACTCACCAATAAGTGTTCGATATCCGGAGTTCCTGTGGTCCCCCGAAGATGTCCGATAAATAAAGTCCGTCACTATATACTATATACTACTAAATAAATAAATAAATAAAAAGGCACACACAGAAGAGGGCACTGAGGGCACAGGACAGGGCGGCCCTCGGCAGAGAGGGGTGTCCTATATAGCTCTGTCCTAGCGCTGCCCCGCGGCCGGTGCCCCAAACAGCCCCCCGTTCCCGCCACCCGCCGCCTGGCAGCGCGCAAATAGGCCTCACTTCAATTGATTATCCCTGTCTTTATTACCTCTGTACGGCGGTACTTCCTCACTCATCATCCAATCAATCGTAAATTTCCATAATTTTAGGATAGGGGAGAAAGTTGTACCTTGTAAAACTTTTCTGATTTTTGGAGTTGGCACCCCCAATTCAGCTGATTAAAGTGTTTTTCTTCTGGTGGTCTGTCGATGTAATACCAAAAAACAGTTGTAGAGTATCAAATTCACAATTTTTAGTGTTCTTTGATTATGACTTGGGCTGTGAAATATATGCATTTGCATATTTCTCCTAGCAAACTAAAACATCTATTATCATCAAAATGAATATGTTTTGAGGCATTTGGACTCAATTCGAGTTATTTTTATTTCACCAAATTTTTTTACATATTTTGAACTGTAATTGCATATTTATCCACATATCCAGCATTTTTGCAAGTTTTGCAAAGTTTTCCAGAAATATATAATTGCATATTTATCTACATATCCGGCATATCAGCATTTTACTTTTGAATTTTTTCTATGTTTCTGATCAGGCGAAAAATAAAATACAATCCAAAAAATAGCTTTCGGAACTAACTCCTCCTATTCCCTCCCCCCCCCCCCCCCCCCGACCTAATGAATAAGCTTGTGTTTGTTCAGGGTTCTTTTGGAATTGTTTAATTGGATTATTTTATTGTTTTCGCTCCGCTCGAATATTTGGAATATTTACTTATTTTTTTTCTTATTTCCCTTCTCCTTAACATCATTCGACTATCCAGTCTTTCACACAGTGTCTACCAAGACGCATCATTCGTGAATAGTTTATTTATGTAATTCTAGAATGCCGAAAATCACTCAGGCAAAGACAAAAGATCTTGTTGGAAAGAGTGTTTCTGAGTTCTCTATTAAGACTTTTAAGTTCGTTGGGACGTTTTATATTGTGTTTATTTTGATAAAGTTGTATCAACTACTGCACAGATTTTAGTAACGCAGCATATAAAAGTACCAATATAACAAAGGTAAGAAATCAAAAACTGCCACTAGATCAGAAAATACCAATTTATTTCCAGTTGACATACCCTTCCATGCTTTTTTTTTTTTTCTTTTTTTAAATATTCGCCTTGACTTTTTGTCTTTTAATAATCTTGTTCCAATTGTTTCTCGTTTCAACACAATCGGTTACTTAAACTTGAGTTTGAACATACGTATAAGTATGTATTGCAATTTTTTTATTTTTCTAAATAACATAGAAAGTTGCATATTTCAGTTATTTAATTGCATATTTTACCAAATATATTTGCATATTTTTCAGCTTTTGTTGCATATAATTCACAGCCCTAATTATCACTAAAAAAATACGATTAGTGTTGTTCCTTGAAACAATGGTTGCTTTCAAAAATAAACACCAGAAAACAAAAGAGTATTTGTATTTTTCATGAGGTTAATGTATTTCTTTTATTTGACAAAAACTTGAACAATATATTAATAGAATAAGAAACTTCTTTTTGTTGTTGTTTGTTGAATTTTGATAGGGCATAAAACTGCAGTGGTCATCAACGCCCTTTGGTTTGTATCTCTTGCTGAGAGCTAGAAATTTGAGCACCTTGTTGATGTCCTCTTCGTTATCTCTCAGGGCTTTTGGTAACTCTGGGGGCACTCCCAGCTGCTGCAACAACGCCTTGTATCGGAGGCATTCCTCGAAAATATGCTTTATTGAGAGAGTAGTGTTGCAAGTATGGCACTGTGGTGGTGACTCCTTCCTGAAGAGGTAGGAATGTGTCAATCGGCTATGTCCTATCCTCAGGCGTGAAATAACTACTTCTTCTCGACGTTTGCTTCGGTTGGATGTTGTCCATGGCATAACCGATTTTTTTATATTTTTCATTTTATTTGTTGGGCTCTCGTTCCACATCGATTGCCATCTCTTGGTCACTTCTTCTTTTAGTGGCCGCGCAAAACTTCTTTTTTTTTTTATAAAATTATAATTTTATTCACAACTGTACACATTTGTACAACCAGTGAATGCGAAGTTACATTAAAACAATAGACATGATCAGGCCCCAATTTGTATATATAGCCCAGAGCGCCTAATTTTTAGGGGTGCCAAATTTCCTTAAAAAAAATTGTTTACAATATTGTTTTTATTAGTTTTGTTGTAATGTTCCACTCTAAAGGAAATCCCAATTTGGAAACAACAAAGAAGCTACTCTGCTTCTGTAAAAATTATTCTTTTTCAGTACAGTTTACTGTTTTAAAGGCAAAATTAAGAAATAATTTGTCATGTTTTGATAAGGTTTATTTAACTTTATTCTTTTACTAAAGCTAATGTACTTACTATGTACTAACTTCAGTTATTAATGGTGTTGAATAAACCTTTAAAGCTCATAACTTTGGTGGTCTTATTAATAAAAGGCTATTCCATACCCCCATACAGGGGGGGGGGGGCGCCAAAGCTGCAGCCCAGGGTATTCACGCTATTCACCCTAAACCCGGGCCTGGACATGATCAGGCGTGAGGAAGTCAGCAACCAGTGGTGCAATCTCCAGGCGTGATACTAAATTATAAGGGATTAGACTAGGAGATCCCTCATCCACCTCCTTTTCAGCCTACGTTCAGTTATGTCAGGAATTTGCATTTTTGACATATTCTGTACCTGTTTGTTAAAGTTTCCAACTAGTTTTTCATGAAAATGTCTATCAATTTTATAAATTTGGGGCTTAACCGTCGGAATACTTAAGTATGTATGTAGTGTATCGTTTGACACATAAGGAGGGGAGTCTGTTATTAGTCTTAGGAATTTGGATAGAAATGTTTGTATTTTTTGAATATGCGTTCTGTTGGCCGGTCCATAAATTTGGGATGCATACGTCCTGGTGGGTTTTAACAAGTAACTGTAAATGTTAAATTTATGTTTTAAAGGTAGTTTTGAGCGTATTTGAAGTATGGAGCATAGAATTCGTAGTCTTAGCTGTGATTTCTGTTTTTTTTGTCTTAACATATGGGTCCCATGTCAGTCTTCTATCAAGTCCTAAGTATTTCACTTTTTCTGTTTAATGTAGAGGTTGGTTGTCAACTTAAACATGCGGGCAGGTCTTGCGTCCTAGTGTAAATGTAATATGAAGTGATCTGTCATAATTAAGTTTTATTTTCCATTTCTAACACCAAGTTTGAATCTCGTTCAGGTTGTCTTGAAGTGTTAAGGTGGCTTGTATAAAAGAACTAGAAACTTGAACGAAAAACTAGAAAACTTGACTCCTTCTTCACTTCTCGGCATTATCAGGTATTCTGCAAAATCGAATGTGAAAAAAATAAGTGTCTTAAGGTACAAGAGGTTTCAAACTTCTTACAGGTCTGTTTCAATCTAAAAGACTCTTAATGTTTCCGAGGTACAAGATGACACGGCTATAGGAAAAAGTGCGATTCATTCCACAAACCAAACTTTCTTTCAAAAACGTGGCAGGAAACAAAAATATACCGGGGCAGCGAAAGTTAAAAAAAAAAATCAGAAGATATCAGTAAAACAAAGAAGCTTTTCTCCGGAAGAGTTGGAAGTACACTAATTTAACTCGCAAAACATCTGCTAGAGTGCCACAATAACAAGAACAGTGTCAATTGGTTCAAGGTACACTGTTATCAAGGTACAACTTAACGATACCCTCTCTCGAAATTATTTTTTCGTTTTTTTTCTATAGAAGTAATAAAGTTAAAAGACGATAGTAAAAGTATTATTTTAAACATTCCTAATAAACAAACTGTTTTCCAAGCCCAATTGAGCATGCAATGGTAAGATTGTAGAAGTTTCGGACAACTTGAACAGAAATAATGCCACTGCTACGATAGCACTGGATTGTTCTATAACCTCTGTCTTACACGAACTGCTTTACCAAAGACTCATCGATCTTGATTTTGCGGAACAATTACATTCAAACAGTAAGCGTTCATTAGCAGTAAACGTTTTTTAAAGCATTTTTGATCCTTTTTGTCGCACATGCGGAGTATCACATGGTGTGATATTAGATCCCTTCCTTTTTTCCATTTATGCTCGAAAAATAATTGAAACCCTATACCAGAAACGCAACGGTGACAGCTTTTGCAGATGACATTAGCAAGGCCTTGAAGCAATCAGAAAAAGTGTGCCAAGAAATAGCTGAGGAACTCACACAATTACAATTACTTGGATTACATCAATACAAACCCAGATAAAACAAAGGGTATAATGTTTTATTTTCAGAAAGGCAAAAAGAAGCTTGTGACGAAATTTATAATTAATAATTGTGACGATAAACTTTCGAAAAAAATCGTTTATATGGGTATTAAATTAGACAGACATTCTCGGCTCACTTAAGTGATCAAATAAGATAAGTGAGATTGAAATTATACAGGGTCAAGGACTTATTAATTGCTTCAAACTTATCTCTACGTTTAAAAAGAATTACTTGTAAAAGTGTGATCCGTCCAACACTTGTGTATGGGGCAATTTTAAAACTGGAAAAACTACATTAACTCAACTGCAATCTTTTTTTTTTATATATATCAATTTATTGAAATTTACAACTGTACAATATACATCTAGTAAATTTGTTCATAACAATTACAACATAAAGGTCTTTATGGATAAGTTTATTTTTGACAATGTAAGGGACACGATTTTTCGAAGGATTTTGGATTGTATAGTAGAGCGCTCCGTACGTCCTTATAGGTCTAATCACAGTCATGTAAATAAGTCTTTTGTAATTAATTGGGAGCTTTGAACGTTTGTATAGTAAATATTGAAGTAGTCTGTAACGACGGGCAGTTTCTTGTCGCATTAGTCTGCAATAATTTTAAAATGGAATAATGAGGAAAGTCGTTAAAGGTACGGCAATTTAAACATCCTCATAAAACAAATATATATGAGCAGTTAGAAGTTAAAAATGATGGTGTTTTTAGGCAAATGAACAGTAAAAATGTTTGAAAACTAATAACATATTTCAAAATTCTGCAGAGCCAATTTTCACCCGCAGGAGCACCAAACTGGTGCCAGAAATTATTATAAACTTTAAATTACAGATTTAAATTATTTTTGTAAGGTGATACAGATTTTAAATGATTTGTGTAAGGTGTGCACATATAAATAGAGGTGAGCCCCTCACCTAATTATTTTAAAATCATTTTTACCTTTTATTAGTAGCTTCCTTGTTTGTCTCTCGAGATGATCCCATAAATGCCCAATAGGTTTTAAGTCAGGAGATTGGGGAGGAGTTCTGAATCGTTCTAGAATATAATTAAGCAGCACTCGCCTGGTGTTTATTGCTTTATGCTTAGGGACATTATGTTGCAAGAAAATAAACTTGTGTTTAGTGCCCAATTTATCTGCTGATAGACCTTTAGACATTTATTTAAATTTTAAATATTTGGAAGGCAAAATAATCAAATAAGTACTGAGGGATATAATACTATAATTCCTAGCTATGGAGAAAATATATTGTAAGCTAGACAATTAAAGGGATTACCAAGTGCCACAATACTTTTTGTTCCCAGATAATTTATGTTATTAATTCATATCAATATATAAATTATTATATTTATATTAATGTAATATAAATAATAATAATTTATGTTATTAATTTATATTAATATATAAATTATAATATTTATATTAATGTAATATAAATAATAATAATAATTTATATTAATATATTGATAATTTTATATTAAATATATAAATTATTATCGAAAGAGAGTATAAATATAATATAAAGAGAATTTTGTTTCCATAATTCAAATCATAAGGGAATGATGCATTATTTCAAATTATAACTTGTTCTAAACCTTAAACCAAATAGTTCAATCATCTCTCTACAACAGGAGCTCCCACTTGAAATCAGCTCAATACCTCATTGTACACTTGAGTGGCCTCACATGAAATGTTCGTTTTTGGAAGCAGGGAGTAAATGAAAAAGTAAAAAACAAATAAAATATATTTTATTCGAATAAAGAACAAACATGTTTTCAGCACCTAATAATAAAAATAAAAAATCGAGAGAACTGATGAAACGCAGTTAGAAAAGAACGTTTCTGATGTCTGAATGATTTAAACAATGTTCCTCCCATAAAGTTATCCAAGCTCCGAAAAAAAAAAAAAAATAATAGTCTGAAGGGGATATATCATGAGAATATGGGGGATAAAATAAGACAATTTATTTACTGTCTATCGAAATGCCCTATTATCATGATAGGGATAATAATAATTATATTATTATCATGCAATATGAGAGTTTCATTCCAGTTTACCAGTGCTGGAAACACTGACTTTGGCTCGATAATATTTTTTATATATTTGGTCAATTTCTAGATATCTAGAAGAAAATTCTGAAAACCATCTACGAATGGTCCTTTCATTACAACTACCTTCACTAAAAGGTTAATTGATATTACTTGGTGATACCTGGGCAGCGGAATTTCCAAGTTTAAATACATAAAATAAAATTAATTGGAAATGAGGTTTGAAATGAAACGATAAATAAATACTATTTATAAATTATAGATTATTAGGCCTTAATCATAGAAATTAAATATTTTAATTGATTTGAATTTATAGAAATCGTTTTTCCTTTCCTGAACATCAGGATTTAAAAAATCAGACATTTCATGTGGACAACCCAATAACATGCCTTTATACTTTAGAGTGCCTATCCCCTAAGAATGTTTTCCTTTATAAGCCAGAGTATAGTATGGGAAGACCGAAAATGTCGGAGAAAGTGAGAGAAGAACTGGTTGCTAGAGGACAGCAAGAAGATGAAGAGCAATAATCAGATAAAAATTGATGGGAAAATGTTCTGGTGATCGGAATACATTAAATGTAATAATCTGAATAATAACAAATTTTTTTATATAAAAAAATCATAATAAGCCTCATGTGCCTTTGTTATAATATATAGAGACGTAAACACCTAGTTGTAAATAAATAATATATTTTTTATTAACTATAGCTGATTTGTACTTACAAGCCGTTGGTATGAAAGTTGAACGGTGGTTCGTGTGACCTGAAACATTGAATTTGAATAATCATAATGAACTATTGATTTGATGGCATGCTGTTAAACGAAGTGATATTTGCTGAACATCACTTGTTTATTTATACAAATGATTATGACTTTTCAACCACTTGAGTCATTTCCCCTCTAAATATTTATATATAATTTAAAAAAATATATTTAAAATAAATAAGTAAATGGGGTATGATCAGTGTTATAAATGTCATATGTAAAAAAAAAAAAGAAAGGAAAATTTATAAAAATAGTTTATACAGATTTTAATTTGTTTTAATTTTAATCGATCGAATATTTGACTAGTTCAGGATCAAAACCCGTTTAGATCACTTTTTTTATATATATATATATATATATATATATATATATATATATATATATATATATATATATATATATATATTTTTTAATTTTTTAAATGTAAGTTTGAAACGCCTTATCCTATGGCTTAAAGGCAATATTTCAAATACCACTTGATTCCAACAAACATTGCACATGAAGTAAGTCTTATCTCATCTTAATCTGCCTAAATAGTATAGTTTGTTTATAAACTGTTTAGGTTATTTACACACTCCGACTTCTATGAAACGATCCATCCTCATTTATGGACTTAACGTCTTGGTGAACGGGAAGTTTTCTATAGTATTAACACAAAACAGAAATCATTTTTGCTGATAGCATTTTTTCCAACTCTCAAACCATCAATTCTCTAAAGCTAAAGAGGCGTGAATTCGTTATTAACAAAGCATTTTGGTAGTGAAGATTGGAAGAAAGAACCAAAATCAACCACTACCATTAGTAGTTCTTGGTAGTTCTTTGCAGCCCCTCAAAGATCTTGGTCTTGAGAAAGTCACCGAAAATGATTATGGAGAAGAAAATAACTATATTTATTATTGATTTAATATGTCTTGTGTGAATCTATGTTTTGTATGAAATGGATGTTCAAAACCTTTTTAGTAATAAACTCCGACCATCCCTTGAAATTAATAACAACAAAATTTATGAAAACTAGACAAACCGCAAAAGTTTACCAAATAATTATTTTTTGAGCCGACTTCCATAAGAAAACCTGTTATGTACAACACAAAATAGATATTTTCTGCCTATTCAAACTACATTTGAAATTGAAAATTGGAAGTTTAAGACCACTTGAAAATGAAATGTTTAAGACCACTTTAAAATGGAATGTTTAAGACGACTTGAAAATGAAATGTTTAAGACGACTTGAAAATGAGATGTTTAAGACGACTTGAAAATGAAATGTTTAAGACCACTTGAAAATGAAATGTTTAAGACGACTTGAAAATGAAATGTTTAAATGAAAATGAAATGTTTAAGAAAATGGAATGTTTAAGACGACTTGAAAATGAAATGTTTAAGACGACTTGAAAATGAAATGTTTAAGACGACTTGAAAATGAAATGTTTAAGACCACTTGAAAATGAAATGTTTAAGACCACTTGAAAATGAAATGTTTAAGACGACTTGAAAATGAAATGTTTAAGACGACTTGACCACTTGAAAATGAAATGTTTAAGACGACTTGAAAATGAAATGTTTAAGACGACTTGAAAATGAAATGTTTAAGACGACTTGAAAATGAAATGTTTAAGACGACTTGAAAATGAAATGTTTAAGACCACTTGAAAATGAAATGTTTAAGACCACTTGAAAATGAAATGTTTAACGACTTGAAAATGAAATGTTTAAGACGACTCCTAGAACACAATATTGAAAATGGGTTTAAAGTGTGATCAAATTTTTCGTCTGTCCAAAAATTAGTATTTTGTAACTTTTTGTCCTTTAAATATTAAAAATGGACATAACAACAACTCATTTAATAACTTTAATGCCATTTTAATGAATTATAAGTTAGAAGCAAGTAAACATTTTCAAAAATAAGTTGATGTATACAAGTATGTACATTTTTTGAATGAATATTACCTACCTTAATTAGTTTATTTTTTTATATATGGCATATGTATTTCTAAAGTGGCACAACTCAAAAATCTGAATTTTTGGTTTATCATTATGTTCAAGTTCAATACTCTTCTATGAAATGTCAAAAATGTGCCGAATTAACTTCAAATCCCACATGGTACATCTCACTCGCGGTTGGGACTAAAAAATAATTCAGGTACACCTTCGGTATTTCATACAATACTGTAAGAATTTCACATTATTTTAATGTTGGTTTTTGAGTTGTGTCACTTTAGAAATACAAAATAATAAATGTGCGATATGTTGGTGTATCCGTAGTAGCTCTGTATAAATACGATAAATTAAGGGCATAAGGGGAATGGCGCTAGAAAATCAACAGTTCTAATACAAATATTTAACATTTCGAGGAAAATCACTAGGGACAGATAAAATTATACAGCTGGGTCGTTTTAAAGATTTAGGTTTTATTTTTCAGTACCATAGATTCGGAAGGCTTTGAATAAGAATGATATTTGCTGAACGAATTTTCTCGTTTGTTAACTTTATTATTTTTAAAATATTTTTTCTTATGTCGATACCGAACTTCAAGAATTTTAACAGAATTTAATGTTCATCATACAGATATTTTATCATTTTATTTTATTTAACTAAATATTATTTTATAGAAATGAGTAGAACGAAATCCATCAAGGATTAATTATATTTTGACATAAATATTTCTTTTGGCTGGGAGTCTATACTGTTTTGGTATAACGATTTTTTCACACTCAACAATGTGTAATATTTTTTTTTCAAGTTCAAAAATGTGTACCTTTTTTTCACACTCAAATATCTTACATTATTTTAAAATGTAACTTGTGTCTTATCCCGTGACAACAAGCAGATGTGATCATGTTACGCAGGATAATTGGCACATTAGGCGTGAGGGAGGTCAGCACCCAGCCAGCGGTACTTACTCCTAACATTAAACATGATATTTAAGATTTAGGAGTAGATCTCTCAACCAACCATTTTTTAACCTTCTTCGGGCATGTTTCTTCAGGGCATGGTTGGTGTTAAACTATTGATTTGTCCGCAATGGTTTTCATGAATTCTGTATGTGATCTCGGAATATTCATGAGTCTGTTCGAATGTTATGCTATTGATGTACCAGGATGATTCTGTAATGAGTATCAATATTTTTGATTGAAAAGTTTGTATTTTTTTTATGTGTGTTTTTTTAGCGATTCTATAAATTCCTAATGCAAACCTGAAACTAAATTAAAGATTAAACTTTTAAGTCTACGTCCTACAATAAGCAGGTTATCGTGAGTGGGATATATATCGTTCTTTTTAGAGACTCTGGATCGTTGCCGATCATTTTTTCAGACCTATTGTTCTTGTATCTAAAAGCACTGTCTTTTCGTCTGTCCACTTATTTTCTGAGCCAATTTCATAAATTCAGCAATATTCACTCCCCCTATATCCAACATTAATTTATCATTAGGTCATTACTAAATCTTTGACTCAGGGAATTTATTATTAAATCAAAATCTCCCAAACAGCAGCACGTATTTTGTGTTTAATTAAATCAATTATTTATGAAAAAAAAATTTTTTTTTGTTTTTTTTATGAATGAATCAATTATATCTATATCCGATGAAAGTGCTGTTCAGTCTCTAACCATTACAGCCCCCTCCCTGTGCTCAGACCAATTTTTTCTTGTCCTATAAAGCTCAGAATTATTTCTACAGCTGTTCCACAAGGCTCAATACTAGTCCCGCACCTGTACTCAATGTTTAGATTATTAGATTATTATTAAGAGATAATAGTTTAATTACTGCGACCGATTTTATGCTATGCTGACACTGCTGTCACCTTTACAATTTCAAGCCCTTTAGAATCCACATGTATAATCTAAACAATACACAAAAGTTATTTAGGCGGTGGGAATTGAAGGTTAGCAATGGCTTAAGTTACAATTAAGAAGTAAATTCATGTTCTTCTGTTTACATAGACATCCTGGGATATGTTTTTGACAGAAGTCTACTTGTCAAGATAAAACATAAAGCCCTAAGTTTCCTACAAACACTGTTATATTCAGTACTATTGGATTGTCATGGCATTAATTAAATAAAGGCAAGCAGTTTTTTAAAAAAACATTAAAGTTACAAAATTTTAAATTAATATGATTACCCCATTGAATGTAAGACGTAGATAAGGCGCGTTTTTTTTTGTCGTGGAAATAAAAAAAACCAATTAGGTGTTTTTTCCCTGTCAGTGTATATGCGTCCATTGCAGGTTTACCACAAAATTGAAATATGAAAAAAATTATAAGTTACAGTTAATATTTTTCTTCAGTAGTCCTCAACAGTTAAAATTATAAAATTTTATTTACACCCCTGTACAATAATTCAGATTAGCTCTCTTCTCTTCTTTACATTGGACCGCGAGACGCTTGATGACCCAGCTGCCGGGTGTATAAATAAATAATTCGGATTATTTTTGTAACTTTTTGTCTCTTTATTTTTGAACTTCTATTTACATTCGTGTTTCAGTTTATTTTATTGTTATTTTTTTCTTTCTGTTTCCCCATTTACCATAGTCAAAATAAAGTCTACGGTAACAGTTTATTTTTTTATTGCAAGGGAATGACAAACGAAGGCTAAATAACGAGACACAAGAAATACGATTCTTAATAAACTATTTGTTGAGTGCAAACTGGATAGTATATCTACAAGTTTTTGACACGTCATTATATGCGTAATACAGCAAATTTACTAGATGTAACGTACCTAAAAAATAAATTGAATTTTCAGCTTGAAAAAACTAAATACTTAATATTCTCTCGGAAACATAGTATCCCTAATCTTGACATTATATTAAATAACCGAAAAATTTCCCAAGTTAATGGGATAAAGTACCTAGCCTTAACGTTAGAAAGACTTAAACTGCATTGAGTTGGGGTTTAAATTCATATGTTCTAGCAACTATATACAAGGCTGCCATTGAACTAACCATAACTTATGCAATAGAAGTTTGGTACAAAGGACATAATTATAAGAGGAATCTAAAAAAATTAGAATCCATTCAAAGAATCATTGCAATTAAAATTATTAAAGGATACCGAACAATAGCCTATGACACCTTATGTATACTTGCCAACACTATACCAATATGTTTACTACATATAAAAATTATTAACAAATATATATATGTAAACCATAGAGAAAATATAGTTAATTTAAAACACATTGAAATAGATGAAGTACCTAACTATAAAACATGGTTACATTCAAAAGGCCTTTTAACCCCCAATATGATTCCCATTATTCGCCGAATATCAACAATCAATATTTTTACAGATGGCAGTAAGGAGCAAAACAGAGTGGGTGCTACTTATGTTGCATTTGAGAAAGATGAATTGTTGCATATAGAGAGATTCAGGCTAGGACCTTATTGTTGAAATAACCAAGCCGAATTATATCCTATACTCCAAGCCGTATTACTTAAGTCCATGATATCGATAATGATTACTGTATACACACGGATAGCCAAATCAGCCTTCTTAAGATTAAAAACATAAATATCCATGAATTTAACGTAGATGAAATCAGACGAGGATTGATCTCTTGCTACAGTAAAGGAATACAAATTTCCTTTAAATGGATAAATGCCCATGTAGGATAACTTGCAAATGAGCGGGCAATTGCAGAGGCAAAATTGTAGCAAAAACTCAACAAACTTGGAACAAAAAATGGAAAAAAGGTAGACATACTTAAGAGTTTATTAAAACTTAAGAGAATTGAAACAAATAGTTTTGATTGGAATGATAATAGTGGATGTATGTTAAATCATACAGTGTAATGAATTTTAACCACGTAAAATTAAATGTCATGAGTTATGTTTTATTTCCCATGGAGTATCGAGGGACCATTATTAAATATAAAAAAGGTATGAGAAGGGCCCTAAATAAACATTCAAGGAAACTCTGTGAGACAAAGAACCTTTCCTTAAGCAATTTCTCCGTAAAATGATACCCTCCTCAAATTACACCGTTAAAAATATACCAAAAATAAATATTCCAGAAAAAATAAAAAATTCTCTTCAATATTTTTTTATCCTGACAATAAAATCGCAAGAAAGATTTTAATTTTTAATTATATGTGCCTCCAATATGATGCAGACATAAATGTTTCATGTAATTTGCTTTTGCAGTTAGAAATTTCGATTTGTCATTTTCATACTGTTTATAAATGTATTTATTAATATCTTTGATATAGCAGGACGAGATTTTTTTAATAGAAAAGTAATAACTCTCTGAAAGTCTCCATATAGCCCATAGTGGTTCAGAATAGCAATCTAGCGCAACAAAAATCATTTTCTTGGGAAAGAACTAATTTTGTTGACAAATCTATCTTTTGCATTATAATTCATATTAGAAAGACTTATTAAGTCAAAGGAATATATCTTAAGTTTCTTTAAATACAATAATATTCGAGCTAAATCTAAAGACGAATTAAATCCTGATTGTTTATATGGCCTAGAAAACAAAATTTAATCAACAATCAGGTAATAGCAATTTTTCTTCATCGTCTATCAATGCTCATAGGGCCGGCCACACTCTATCAGGTACACCTGAGAGGTACGCTTGGATAATTTGCCTGTTCAGGTGTACCTGATATCTTAGGAGCACACACACTCATCATGTAAACCCTGTCAAATTTCTCAGTTCACCATGGATTCTCCAGAAAATGATCTGCTCTTTCTCTCCTTATTTTGTGTAATTTTTGCGAAACATAAAAACAGACGGAAGAAACGCAAACAATAGTGTAAGGAATGGTTTCAGAGAAGAAATAAATTTACCCATATCAATCTCCTTAATGAATTAAGACGGACAATCTGTATGCAGCATCTCTCTTGTCCCCATTGCGGTAGTCATTGTCTTTCACTTTCCCCTAGCAAGGTTCAATTTTATAAATTTGAAATGAAATTACCAACAACTTCATTATTTCGTTGCGACATTTTTCAATGTTTGGGATGCTTATTGATTCTTTCATTTGGTATAGAACAAATCTAAAAAACAAACAGTTAACAAACAACATTAGGACTGTAGACACTGAGGCCTGTTTTAGGTTTCCGCCACACACACATCAAGTCTAATCCCCTGTCAGGCAGAACTGATCGAAATTTTAAGTTTCAGGTCGCTTGAGAGGCTAGTTATTCCCGCCACACACTATCAGGTACACCATAGTAACACTTATTCGTCAATATAAACGATAAACGTGTTCTCTACCTAAAAATCCATTGCTAAATAACTTGAACTTTTAAATAAAATGCTTAGTGTAGCAGGTAATTTTTTCTCTACTTTACCCTCGATTTCTTGAATTATTTGGATGGATAAACTTTGAATCTAGCGCAACATTTAATTTTCATAACATTCAGTTGTTAGATTTCTTACCTCCGTCGTAAACCTACGACATCCTGTCCTACGGTATCCTTTAATGATATTTCTCTAATCCCTGTTGATCAAATCCGCTACCTGGGACTCCATTTGGACAAACATCTCACTTGGAATCTACATACAAGACTAAAACGACAAGAAACTGCCCCGTCGTTTCTACTTCAACATTTACTAGACAAACGTTTAAAGCTCCCAATTAATTACAAAAGACTCATTTACATGACTGTGATTAGACCTATTTGGACGTACGGAGTTGAGCTTTGGGGCTCTACTAAACCATCCAATTCATCTCGTATCCAATCCTTACAATCCAAAATCCTCATTGCTGCTCCTTACTTTGTGACCAATAAACTTATCCATAAAGATTTTAATGTTCCATATGTTTCTGATTTAGCCCAAACCAGATACCTATCCTTCCATAGTAAGCTCCATAACCACTCCAATCCACTAGTCTCCCAACTTGCTTCCTCCTCCATCCCTGATAATCCTCCGAGGCGTCTGAAAAGGAGATGGCCTAGAGACCTTTTAGTGTAGATTTTATTGAAATGCTACTAGTGAGTAGTTCTTCACAAGTTATTTTCATGCCATTGTATTCACTGTCAACACATTTACTTGTTGTATATTGTTTTGTACAGTTGTAAATATCAATAAATGAAAAAAAAAGAAAAAAAAAAAAAGATTTCTCACATAACTATCATTTCCATAGTTTTTTTTTTATTTTTTTTTTTTATTAATTGCGTTTGAGTAGAAGCTTTATGGTAATTGAGTTAGCCAATAATATTTACATTTTACTAAATAAAAAAGAAAATACATAATAATAATAAATAAACATTAAATATAAACAGAAGAACATCTTTACATATTATATAATAAGAACTAACAAAAACGTATTTCTACATATTATAATAAATAATACGAACAAAAGAATTTTTCCCCTTCATTTTTAAAAGTCATAATAAGTGATTTAAAAGTGCCACCGATGGGAGTTTAAAATTCATTAAAATGTTTTTAATTTTTTTTTCTTTAATTCGTTATTACCCGGTTACTGATCTTAGCCTCCTAACCGCTTTCTCCAATCGTCACAATCTTGTACCGATTTTATTGATTTTTAAAGATATACAATTTACAAATAAAAATCTTCAATTCCTTAAATCATGAAACTGCTCATATTTAACAAACTAGCCTAAATGACTTTAGCTTGGGCATCGACTAGATGCCAATTCCACATAGAATAAAAATCATTTTCACTTGACAGCCAGTTACGTGCTTGTCAGTCTTCTACAGTTTCAGTTCTGTGAAATGGTTGAGTAACTAATAAAAAAAAAAAATTCCATTAGCGAACGTAAAACAACTAGTGACTTTGCAATACCAGTTTAATAATAAAAAAGATTTTTTTTTCTTTCTTTTTTTTTTTTTATCAAAGGATGAAAAAAATTCAGTTGTGCTCTATAGATAATAAAACTTATTTTTTTAATATTATACGATACATATATTTACTTACTCAAGAGTATTTTATAAATTGCATCATTGGTAAATGTTCAACTTCCTTTTTATTTTGTCCCCGTCACAGTTACTTTTAAAATCTATAAAACAATAAAACTGGTATACTAAACACAAAAAATTAAAATTATTAAAATATTAAAGTAAAATTTTTATAAACAAATTTTATATTTACCAAGTAAGGCGTCAGAACAGGAGAGTTACCAAATGTTTCTCAACAAATCAAAAATATTAATATCAACCAATGCAAACCATGAAGGGTTTCAGGTTTTAGTTTAATAGTGTACTCCAGGAAAATCTTCTGACCAAGTGTCGATCCTCAACCAAAGGCAATTTTCAGTAAACGATTACCAGGTACGTCCATAATGAACTCGTTGTTTTCATATTCATTTTGAAATTTACGTAGTGTCCTCTCCTACCTAAGCTGCTAAAAAAATATCAAAAATTTGGTCGCTTCTATTTTTTTTTTAAATGTTCATATAGTTCGATTGTCATTGTCGTGGCGTGAAAATTGGTCTAATATCACATTTCAAGTCTACGTTTCCTCCTTCTAAGTAAACACGCAGGAGAAGAAATGATACACAGTTATTCAGGGATATTTTAAGAGTGATTAATATCTAGGATTATTAAAAAAAAAATAATTAGTAGGTTTTTAGGATATATTTTGTTTTTTTATTTAGAGTTCTGAGTCAATTGTCATGACCAAAATGAAGCAGCTTTTCTTCCTTTGGAAAACTGAGATACGATATAAAAATTATACGATGGAAAATATCCATTTCGTGCGGTTTGACAGTTGTCTTTTGTAATAGCAGCCCCGCAATGCAGAATCATTTGTTTCAAGTTACGGTTATTAGACATTCTCAACTCGAAAACCGGCGAGGAACGTATGAAAACCGATTATAAAGTTCAAGAATAACTATACATCTTTGTATCTTACAAATTGGGTGTTGATAAAGAATAAAAAATTATATCCAACCATAGAATTTCAGAATTTTTCAAAACGAATATTGCCCCTAGTTTAGGGGTCACCCATATATCAGATGGACTGGAACCAGGCCCCGAGAGTTAAGGGTTTTTCCCTGCTCTCTATACTACAATACTACATCTACATATAAATTTTACTACCGTTTACAAAAATAAATATATAAATAGAAAGAGAAAAAATAAAAAATCTTTTTATCAAAAATTATTTGCGTTTATTCAA
Source organism: Euschistus heros (assembly GCA_003667255.2). NCBI lineage: Eukaryota > Metazoa > Arthropoda > Insecta > Hemiptera > Pentatomidae > Euschistus > Euschistus heros. The sequence continues at coordinate 824,159 of RCWM02000137.1, forward strand.
ATAATAATATTAAAAAAAAAAAAAAATTCAAATGTGTTAAGAAATAAATATAAGCTTAGCAACACAAATTTGGTCAAATAGAAAGAAACATAATAATATTTTATATAGATTATTTGACTACTGTCCCTATGTACTCCAGGAAGGATGGATTGGTTATCTTACAACATTATACAGGTTATCAAGCTATTTTTATCTGGTTGAGAAGGGCGAGATTTATTCCGTTGATCTTCCCCAAAATATAACTTCGTCATCTCTGACTCCATTTCATTATAGTGCTTCAAACATAAACACGCTCGGCCACGAATTTTCACATCGTATCGTAGTTTTCCAAAAATTAGAAGCCAATTCAATAATCTTTGTCTAAACTGTAAAATCGGACAAAATATTTAAGGTATAACATCTTTTCTGACCACCTCCATGTCTTTAGTGATAGTGCCTGATCGTGAATGGTAACTCCACCGAGAGTTTAAAAATTAAAAATTACGCGTTGTTCCGTTGTATTGAAATGTGCAGGAGTTTCCTATCCAACGGGTCGTGTACCCTCCACACTGCCGGACATTCTTTCCCAGAACATAAAGACCTACCCGACCGCATATCTCCTAATCATAGTCAGTCTCTGGAGCTAAATAAGATGGCATCGCCTGGATATTTGGTCGACTGCCAGCCTGCCTTGTACAGGTGCGCATCACAGGAATGTGTCGTTCCAAGAAGATCAAGCGCAACTCATCATACCATTGTGTTCTATTATTATATTCTTGTTATGTTGCAATAACACAATTGCAAAATAATTCTTAGTTGGGCTTAGCAGATCTCATACTATTTTTTTATGATTATAAACAAAAAATGATTATGTTTTCAAGGATTGAAATGCCACATAAATTCATATTTATATTAAAGAGAAATTCTTGACTTGAAGAATAATATTTGAAGTGTTAGTTGAGAAGGGGGATGTCCAAAAAAAAATCAGCGATGGAATTTCATCACCACCTGTTAGCTTATCCTATGTAATATCACTTATGATGGTCTTCAAGAGCCTAGAAAGAGGATTGTCACATGTTTTGGAGTTTAAGAACCCGTTCCCAATGATAAAAAATATAGACATTGTATATATATATATATATATATATATATATATATATATATATATATATATATATATATATATATATATAAAAAAAAAAAAAAAAAAAACCCCTGTAAACTTAACAACCCATGGAGGGTCTGGGGTTCAGTGCTCAGGTGGGCTGTACTGTTTCTGAGCTAACGGTTGTGAAAGAAGGCGATGATTTGGCCAGAAATCACCCTTAACCGCCAGGTTTTACCCCAAGTAAGGGTACCCACGTTTTAAGAGGCTGGGTGTGCCCCTAGCAGGGTCTCCCGACCTCGAATTCAATCGACGGCTGAAATGACAGAAAATAAATTTTCTGCCGTCAGTTGGATTCGAACTCGGGCCCGGGAGCATGGTAGTCAAGCGCCTTACCCACTGAACTAACGGACCTCCCAGACATTGTATATATATCCATTTTCATATATTACATATTTTATTTTCGATTTTTTTCAGAACTATGGTTACCGGACATTTTCCCTTCTAGCCTGAAACCCTTCATTTGTGTGATGGATCAACACCCCTTAATCCTTGATTTAAATAAGCCCCCTTCAAAAATAAATCATTGTTCAAATAAATAATCAACTTTATCTCTAGATTTACTAGAAATGTTTGTACCCCATGCAAGGGACATTAGGTATTTAAGAAACTTAATTACTCCGTCGTAAAATGTTTGTGTGTGTGTGTGTGTGTGTGTGTGTGTGTGTGTGTGTGTGTGTGTGTGTGTGTGTGTGAGGAGAGAGAGAGAGAGAGAGAGAGAGAGAGAGAGAGAGAGAGAGAGAGAGAGAGAGAGAGAGAGAGAGAGAGAGAGAGAGAGAGAGAGAGAGAGAGAGAGAGAGAGAGAGAGAGAGAGAGAGAGAGAGAGAGAGAGAGAGAGAGAGAGAGAGAGAGAGAGAGAGAGAGAGAGAGAGAGAGAGAGAGAGAGAGAGAGAGAGAGAGAGGGATTGATCGATTGATTGATTGTTTTATTATCTTAGGGCCTGTGGCCCTATCTTACAGACAAAAAATATATATATATATGTCTTAGCTAAAAATGTTACAATTTTTTTTTTGTTGAGAGAGAGGGAGAGAGAGAGTGAGAGAGAGAGAGAGGGGGGGGGGAGAGATGGTTACATAAACTGCTCAAAAATGATGTAAAGAAACTGAAATATATATATATCAGCATAAATTAGTATTGCAATAATTCGTACGTATCGATTTATTTGAATTTAAACGAAATTGCAGCGAAATAGATCTCCGAATATCAGAAATCTTTTTTTGAATGAATCTAGGAGCATGTTTGATTTTAGTATAGAGAGAGTTTCAGGTTGTGGGGTAACGGACGAGATTTTTCTAATCAGCTTAAAACCAGATCGGGTACCAACATCAACATTTTTTTTTTTTTTTAATAATTTGTATAATTATAATAAACATATAAAACTAAACCAACTTATTTAGATGCACAGAAAAATAACCTATAGTAATAAAATTAGTCTATTTCAAGTAATAAAAAGGAAGCTAAAACCACCAAACTTATAAAATACTTAAAAAGAAAATAACTATAAAAAACTGAAGAGTTCCTAGTGGAGTTGAACCATTTGATTCCTTGTTGTTTTTTTTTATATCCCGCAATGAAGACTGAGGTTTGAGTTGCCCGAATCCTGGCAATGCAATAACTTAAAGCCTGCGGGTGAATTTATCTCCCTATAACTTGGCAGGCCTGTAACTTGGCATTTGTGGAAAGGATAGTAAAGTTTAAGAATATCTAAGGGCATGGACTAATTTTGAATAGAGGTTTATTTAAAAAATGAGGAAGTCCACATTGCCAATTCAGTGGGATCATAAAAAACGGCAATATATTTATCGAAGAATAAAAAGAATATCTTTATCCATTTAATTTATTTCTTTAATACATCATTTTAATTAGGTATAGCCCTGAAACTCCAGTATAATATGAACTTAAATTGCTGTGACATTGGTCTGAGTTACTAATTGTATTTAATTGAATTGGATTTTTAGACAAAATATGAGCGTAATGTGTTGCTAAATTTGTAGGTGATTTTTTTTTAGTAAGATTTTTTTAAAACAAAAATTGGACTATTTTGAAGCTTACTGCATAAAATGATGTTAATAATTTACTTCCGAATATCAATTTTCGTATTTTAGAATATTTTTATTGTAAAACCAAAATAAAATCAGATAAAACGTCGAATTTGTGGTAACGTTTCAACATACACCTAAAACGAGTTATAATAGTATCTGAAATCGTTTCTAACCCTACATTTCACAGTGAATCTGAAAAATCTCCAGGTTTATACTCTCAACACAATTTTAAAAAAACATTAGCCTTTGTTATAATTTCTTAAGAATTCTACTATCGGATTCTTGCCCTCATTAAAAAATGAATGTCATATGTCCTTAGATTAAATGGTTATGGAGTTCAATTTAAAAGGATAGGTATCTGGTTTGAGGTAACTGAGCAACATATGGTACATTAAGATCTGTATGGAAAAGTTTGTTGGTGACGAAGTGAGAACCATTCATGATTATTTGAAGGATGGTAAGGATTGGATAGGATATGGATTGGATGGGTTAGTGAAGCTACATAGTTCACCTCCGTATGTCCTAACAGGTATAATTACTGTCATGTAAATGAGTCTCTAGTGATTGGAGGGTTTAGTGGATGAAGGGATTATGTTACAAAACACAATTTTGAGTAATTTATTTTTAGAGATTTTTTATTTTTTTTTAATTTTCCTTTATTAGAAAAATGTTACATAGTCCCTTCATCTTCTTCATTTCTCCTATTCTAGTTGTTTTGAAATATATTTTGATTTTGCTACCTAACATTTCTGCACAATTCTTAATTTAAATGAATTGGTATTTAAAAAAAAAAAAAAATAGAAAAAAAAAGTGACATAGCCCCATCAATTAATCGTAAGGTTTGAACGATTGTCAAGTAAATTATAAAGAAGTCGAAAAATACGGGTAATTACTTGTCGTTTTAGTCTGGTATTTTAAAAAATTTAAAAATATAATCCAATGTTTTGAATTTTCTGTATGTTTTATGAACTGATAATGTATGTTTAACTTTCGAAACTAGTCTTCATTTACAAAAATGCAATATAAGTGACAAATAAATCATCGATCCTACTTATATGTGGGTTAAATCGTTATCGTTGTCTTTAAAGCTTAAACTTTTTAGCCTCACAGGGTAATTAGTGATGAGTGGCTGAATTGAAGACAAGAAAGTATATACTGATTCTTTGCTAATTTAAACCAAGGACTTTCCCAAATATGGTTATTTTCCTTTAGCAACCAGGACAGGCCCCCTCCCACCGCCGGGGATCTGACAGCTACTAGAGACCCAAATCCTTGGACAAAAGAGACTAAAATTCTGGGATGGACACTGTCCAAGGAGAAGTCTGAAATAGCTTCTCCCACATTGCAGCACCCAGCCTCTGAGCAATGTGAGCGTTTCTTTCCTTTACTAACCCACTTGCTTAATAATTTCACAATTAAAGTTAGCGAAATTAGAATTATTTGTTAATTTTATATTTGTGTGATATTTCAACGAGTTTAAGATCATGGCGCTGAAGTAACTTATGGATCGATATAGCATCAACATCGTATAATCGCTTTAACACTTTATAAAACATATGTTTATAAAAAACAGATTTTATAAAAGTTGCTACTTTATATTTTTATTCACAGTTATCCTCAGTTTCGTATACATAAAATTATAAATTTACAATTAAATTTTTTTTTTTTAATAAACTAATAATTAACATGAAATATTATTGAATTTTGCCTCCTATCTTTCGGCCTAGAAGAAACAATATTTTATAATTAAATAAATCATACTCGATTGTATAATAATTTTTGTTAACTGAGTTGGACTTCAGTTAATGCCCTTATAGTATAATCTAGAGCTATGTAGTAAGAATTTTGTATGGAATAGACTAGGTTAGTAACTATTATTCAAGAACTAAAATAAAATATTTATTTACTATAGGAAAAAAAATTTAAGATAACTTATATTAATATTTTTTACATCTTATAATAACAGAGCAATTTTACATAAAATAGATCAACACTACAGAATTATAAAATATCAATTATGCCATAGGATACTATTTCCAACTGCGAAAGCCAGAATATATATTTAATACATATATTTACATATTTCATAATTCATTTTTCCATAAATGTCTGTCGGAAGGAACGTTGGTTCATTATCCTATACGAAATCTATTATTTCAAGGTTTTATTTATATGAAGCCTTGAAATAGTAAATTTAGCGTAAAGATAGATTTAAAAATTAGTTGGAAGACGGAAACTTTCACCATTACATTGTCTACTCCTGTACATTTAGTTATGTATCTAACTAAATTAATTAAAGTTTTAATTACTATCAAAATAAGTTCCATGGAAACTTTTGTATAAACCATGAAATGAAGGCTGGAATAATGCCTTTTAGGCGTAATCTAAAAGCGACAAATTAAAGATATTCAAAATTGAAAAATTGAGTAACTATGTCACCTTATTTACTGACAGGCAAAGAATTGTACCTAATTTATTTTTTCATTTTCTGGGCTAAAAGTTTCACTCATTTTTAGGTATTTACCTCCCTATGTAATTTAACCGCGCTATATGAAACAAATTATGATTAAAAAATAAATATACGAATTTCGAAAATCAATATGATTATTCCAATTTTGCATTGGATGGAAGTATTGTTATATATAATGATTCCCGAAATTTTCTGTATATTATAATCTAAAACATAAGTTGCTTTTTACAATATTTTAATGCAAAATAATCATATGAATTATTTTGTGTGTGCTTGTTATTACTTGCTCAGGAATGCTTGTTTAGATTTGACATCCTTGACAGGGCATCATCAGCCCGTTTAAGTGCCTTTGATTCAGAAGGAAGGAGTACCTCTCTCAAAATTTTGGCTCTTCCCCAAAGTTCTAAACCATAACTCTAAACAGGCATCAATAAATGTTTGTACAACAGTTTTCTCGCTAAGATAAAGTTAGAACTGTCAAAAAGTCAGTTAAAATTATGTTATTCCAGACAGACGGCTCAATCAGAAAGCTCTTATAGATTGCGATAAATTCATTACTGAAAACTGAAGTTGATCATTTTTAAATTTTCATAATTATTAAACACAATATCAGCAAGGGATTCGTACGTTTTCTATTCTATTGTGATGGAAATTCCATAGTTCAATTACATACTAGGTTTTTACTAAAGTCCTTATGTATGAACCCAACCGTTAATTCCAGCTTCCATAGTTAATCTTATAATAATATGTTTATTCCGAATATTTATTTCAATGTCTACTTTGACTGATCCTTTTGTTTCTTGTGACTCGAGTTAACTTTTTGGTGTCGTTTACATTTTTAAAATGCACATACAATGTCAGAAGAAATACTAAATGAAGACAAACCGTTTAAGCGCAAGGGCAGCCGCTGAAGAAATTTATGCCACAGAAGAGGAATGAGTTATTCATCGAAAAAAACTCTGCACTTTATTTCGGATCGATTTGGGAAGTGATGCTTTGAGTAAGGTTAAACTTGGAGGGCATTGTTCATTTTTAGCTAGTTCCTGCTGGCCGGATAGAGGACCCAAACCTTAATGTGAACAACTATACTGAGTTTATGCAGTTCTAAGTATAAAGTATCCAACTGTAGTCAGCAGGAAACAAGACATTTTGCAACTGGACGGAAAATTATCGGAACTGTTAGGAGTATAGGTTTTACCTTATTTTCCGTATTGCCCAGTATTGCATCGTTTTTATAGTTCAATAATTCATTTTTTAAAGGTCTGTTTTGTGTTAATTACGATAACGTCAAAATTGGATTTGAAGAGTTCTTTGCTTCGAACCCAAAGGAGTGGTAGCAATGTTAAACTACATTAGTGAAAGATGGATGAATCCAGTTGAAAAGAATGGACTTTACTTAGAAGCTATACTTATGCACAAGGACTTTTGCAAGAATGTAGTACTTATGTGTCTACGACAAAAATGCTTCGAGGCTCTGAAAAGAATAATGCGTTGTCGCTATTTCATAAAATTTGTAATCTATCTCATATACTCGTATTATAGGTGTTTTGTTAAACAGCTGTAATATTGAATATATTAAATATTTAGAAATCACACGTGATATTTTACATATTGTTTAGTCAGGTTTGTCTTCGATAGACCGAGGCTGCCCCATGTTTCCCACCTCTACTCCCAATTAAATTGGCTTGATCCCACCTTTAAATTCCTTTACCAAATTATCAATACCCTTCATCCTATCTATATTTGTAATATGCTTCGATTCAGATATGCAGTCAATTCAATACACACCAGATCCTGTCTTTCTGATCTGAATACACCATCCCACAGAACTCCTGCATTCCAACGCTCCTCCCTCCTCCAACTCAACCATCGTTTGGAACTCTATTCCTGTTAATATCCGACAAGTTAAATCCCTGATAACATTCAAATATTTCTATTTCCATAACATTCTTAACCAAGTTGACTTTTGCTATCTATCTAACTACTCAGTTAAAATGTGCGTTCTTACATTTCTAAAATCAGATTCACATACAGTTCTTACATGACTAAGATTCCATTTAATATAAACTTACACCCTCCGAATACAACATTTAGGTATCTCTATTATACATACAACTCTAAACATTGTACCCAAAGATTTTATTTTTATTTTATTTTTCTTATTTGTAGAGTGTTTTTTATTTTCATTTCTACAAGTATATATTGAACTATCTTCTTCTTCTTTTTTTTTTTTTTCTCAGGATTATGCGAAAATATCACATCCCGGTCCCCAATACGCCTTCCCTCCAATATCTCCTGTCAAAACTGTCTTCCTCAGTCAGCCCTCTAGCCGCCATTTCTTCTCTGACCTCTTCTATCCACTGTTTCCGAGGCCTTCCGCGTCTTCTTCTCTTCTCAGGACAGTATTTAAGTGATCGAAGGGGCCATTGTGTCTCATTCATTATCCTGACATGTCCAAACCACAGCAATCTTCTTTCACTGATGTTATTGAGAATGTTGATTTTAGCTCCTACCTGATTTCTTATAATTTCATTTGGGACCTTCTGTAACCTGGATATGGCGCAACTTCTTCTCCAGAAATCCATTTCTAGGGCCAGTAATTTATTTGCATTTTGTTTTGTCACCGCCCATGATGATTCTGAGCCATATAAAGTTGTGCCGATCAAGAAGGAGTGGTATATCCTCTTTTTGGTTTCTAGGGAGACCTTCTTATTCCACAATACACCGTTAAGGAGACCTATTATTTTTTTACCTCGAGTGATTTTGTTCTGTATATCCTTTTGGACTGTGCCGAAGCTGTCTATCGTCACTCCAAGATACTAAAAGCAGTACTTTGTGGAATCGTCCATCCTTCTATGCACAAAGATGAATGAGGGAAATTGCATGCCATATACTCGGTTTTTTCAGTATTTATTTCCAGGCCCCACTTTTTATACTCTTCGAGGAGTCTCCTCATCATAAATTCCATATCATATTCATCTGCTGATAAGACAACCTGATCATCTGCAAACTGTAGCGTAAACAGTTTATCACTTCCTACCTCAATTCCCATCCCTCGGCATCTCTGTTTCCAGGATTTTAGTACCTGTTCAACATATATGTTGAAAAGTGTCGGGGACAAGCAGCATCCTTGTTTTAATCCTTTTGTAATTTTGAAGGATTCTGACACCTTACCTCCTATCTTTACCCTTGATTCCGCTCCAATATATAAACTTTTTATGGCTTTTTTTAGGCCTCCACTTATCTTTATTTGTTCCAAGGTTTCCCACAGTTTCTTTAGAGGAACACTGTCATACGCTTTCTGTATGTCAACAAACGTCAGGTGGGTTTCGAGGTCGTATGCCATCCATTTTTGTACGACTTGGGTTAGGGTGAAAATGTGGTCAGTGCAAGATCTTCCATTTCTGAAGCCAGCTTGCTCTTCAACCATCTGGTCGGAGACTTCCTCCTCTATCCTTTCCTTCAGGATTCGACTATATAGTCTGCCAACACTGCTTGTCACCGTGATTCCTCTATAGTTCGTACACATGTTCTTTTTTCCTTTTTTATGGATAGGGATGATGTCTCCCACCAGCCAATCCCTTGGTACCTTACCCGTACTCAAACAGTTTGTAAAAATCTTAGCCAGCGCTTTTTTGAGTTCAACTGGTCCTGCTTTGATAAGCTCTATCGGCAGATCCCCTGGACCTGGTTACTTTCCATTTCTCATCCTCCTTAATGCTCTCTCCAATTCTTCCAAGGATATATCATTAATATCGTAGTTAGTCTGGTCATTTTCCTGGTCCTCTATCCTGTATTCTGATCTATCTTCCCGCAGTAAGTCAGAAAAATACTTTTTTCCATTCTTTTATTTCTATCAGTCTAGAGCTATTTTTTTTGCCGGGCTTGGGTCTTTATCGTTTTTTAGCCTTTTCCATGCCTCTTTTACTTTTTGTCCTTGGATGCAGCGGTCGATCATCTCACAGTTTTGATCCCAGAACAACTCTACAGCCTCTCTCTTCTTCTTCTTAACGACGGTTTTTGCTTTCCTGTACTCATTCAATGTAGTAGAGTCATTTGCTGATAACCATTTCTTATATGCCTCCTTCTTCCCATCTACAGCTTTAGCGACCTCATCATTCCACCAGTACTTATTTTTTTATTTCCTTTTCTTTCTATCCCCCAAAGCTTCTCGCGCCGCTTCGTGACAAATCTCCTTTAACACCTCATAGGTCATCTCTTCTTTTATGGACCTATCTCTTATTTTGTCTTGCAGCCTTTTATTGTAAAGTCCCTCTATCGATTCCTGACTGAGGCCTTCAATATTATATTCTACTTTTTCTTCCGTGTTTTGCTTCATATGTTCTTTTGTTGCTGCTTTAGAGGTGAATTTAAACCAGAATTTGGCCTTAATCAAGAAATGGTCCGATCCGCATTCTGCTCCTCTCATTACACGAACGTCCAGCGGAATCACACGGCCGTTTCTTCTCATGATGGCATAATCTATTATTGATTTGAGATTATTTGCGTGTTGTTGCCATGTATATTTGTGGGTGTCTTTATGTTGAAAAAAACCGTTCATTATTGTTAGATTTTGCTCCTCACACAGATCTATAAGACGCTTTCCATTTTCGTTTACTGTATCTTCTCCATGCTTTCCAACCACCCCACTGCTTGTTCTTCTTCCTGTTCTGCTATTAAGATCCCCCATACATTTTTGTCTTTCTTGGGGGGATAGATTCCATGATATGGTTAAGCATTTCGAAGAATATGTCTTTCTCACTGCTGTTTGCACTTTCTGTGGGGGCATAAACTCCTACAATCACTACTTCCTCCCCAAACAAATTTATTTCTAGTGTGATTATTCTTTCATTCACACATTCATAATTTACTACCCTGTTCTTAAGCCTTTTATTCAATAAAATAGATACGCCAGCGCTAGCTCTCCTATCTTTGTCTACACCGCTGTAGTAATGGATAAAGTTTCCCAGAGTCTCTTCTCCTCTTCCCTTTCTCTTTGTTTCTGTCAATACCGCTATTTCTATATCATATCTTTCCATATTTTCCCGCACTTCGGTCTCCTTCGTCCTGAGTCCCTGAATGTTCCATGTTCCAATTTGTTTAGTCCGTTTCCTAAGCTTTTGTCTTTTTCCGTCAGATCCATCCGGCTTCTTTACGTTATTGGGTCTGTAAGCGATTATGTTTTTTTTCAAGGAGATGGGGTGTTGGCCCAAATCCTTAACCCCCAACCTAGAGGACCTGGGATTTGATTTCGGGGTGTCCTTCCCCTAGACAGGTTGCCTTTGCCTTTGCCTTTGCCTTTGGAGCCCTGTCTGCCTTATAAATTATAAATTATAAATTATCACTATTTTGTTATTAGTTTCACTTTAATTTTTTTTCTTGGACTTACGAAGTTGAGCTTTGGAGCTCCACTAAACCATTCAATTCATCTCGTATCCAATCTTTGCAATCCAAAATCCATCGAAAAATCGTATATGCTCCTAACTTTGTGACCAATAAACTTTTCCATAAAGATCTTAATGTTCCATTTGTTGCTGATTTAGTCCAAACCAGATACTTATCCTTCCATAGTAAGCTCCATATCCATTCGAATCCACTAGTCTCCCAACTTGCTTCCCACTCTATCCCCGATAATCCTCCGAGGTGTCTGAAGATGGCCTAGATACCTTTTAGTGTAGATTTTATTGATGTGCTACGAGTGAGTATTCACTATCAGCAGATTTACTTGATGTATATAATTTTGTACAGTTGTAAATATCAATAAATGAAAAAAAAAAATTTTCATTTCATTATATCTCTGACTAGATGTAGCTTGCTTTTATTTCAGTACTTATTTGTTATTCTTAAGGGACTTTGTCTCAGAATAAAATTATTTTTCTATTCTATTCTATTATCAGTGGAATAGATATAGTAAAACTATCCTACTACATTCCTTACACATTCACTTAAAACGTTTTGCGCAGTTAATTTGAATTTGGCAGAATATTTGAGTATTAAAGCCTAAATAAATAATTAGTGGTTGCCAAACATGCTTTGTCGAAATGTCCAGAGCTCTGTATAGTAAATACTGACGGGCGGCAGGTGTTCTGTGTATTTTAAGGAGCCCTCCTATCCTTACACATACTGCCTAGGACTAGATTCAGGGCTAAGACCGCGACCCAATTCCCACTCACAGTTTACACCACTCGTATTCAACAGTCTTAATATTAAACCAATTGATTCTTTATTTTTTTTTTATATTTATAAATAAAGCTAGACATTTTATTTTTCTTTAAATATAATTTTGAGTATGATAGTTGTAAACCCACGGAATAACATCGTTTGCTAAATTAGGAGTCAACTATTTCATACTTACTCACCATGTTGATATTGTAAAAGCTCAAGGTCTCAACCCCTAAACTATAAATCTTATACAATGAAAACTATATCATTTAACTACCACTCTTCTATTTTTATATAATGAAATTTTATTAAAACCTTTAAAATCTTGAATTTAAATAAAACTTTCGTCGTAAACCTTCGACCTCTTCTATTACAGTATCCTTTCACAATATTCCACTAATTCCTGTTGAACAGATTCGCTACCTATGTCTAGACAAACGTTTAACTTGGAATCCATTTCCAACAAACTGCTCATCGTTTTCGACTTCTCCAGCATTTACTTGACAAACGCTCTAAGATGCCGGTTAGACCTATTAGGAAATACGGAGTTCAGCTTTGGGGCTCCAATAAGCCATCTAATTAATCTCTTATCCAATTCTTGCAATCCAAAATCCTTGATGCTCCTTACTTTGTCACAAACTTGTCCATAAAGACCTCAATGTTTCATATGTTGCTGGTTTAGAACAAAACAGATACCTATCCTTTCATAGTGAACTCCATAACCATTCAAATCTACTATGTTTCTCCACTTGCTTCCCATTCTATTCCTGACAACCCTCCGTGGCATCAGAATAGAAGATGGCCTCGAGATCTTCTTATATAGAACTTTTATTTAAGTGCTACTAATAGACAGTTGTTTTACATGTCATTATGAACATTATCTATTATATGAGTAATTGTCATGTTTTTATTACATTTGCTTATCACATGTACGGTTTTTTTTTTGGGTTTTTTAATAAACGGATGTAAATTTTAATAAATGGATAAATAGAAAAACAATAAAGTAAAACTTACCATTTTTCTCACCTTTTAATTCATGCCGCTTAGTGAACCTGACTTATTCCAGTAGGATTATCCTATAGACCTGGTATATATAAAAAATACTCAAACTCACTGGTATTTAAATTTAAATTAAAAAATAGAGGATTTTTTACCATTGAAATCCTTTTGTGACTTAATGATCCACTCTGTTCATTAATTTGTTTAGATTTCATATTCAGTGTTATCTACTTGATAATCAGTAAACTTTAGCACCGTAACTATCACGTCAAAGATGACTACTGATTTTTTAAGTTGTCTACATAAATGTTAAATACCATATTTGATGAGTACAAGAATTTCAAGTAATAAGCGAAAAACAGAAAAAATGCGAAAATTAGGAGATTTTTTGCCACATGGATGGCAGTAAATATGAAATTCAGATTCTGCACCAAAAAAAAAAACATACAAAGCCGTTGAAAAAAAAACACTACAATTATGTTGCAAAGCGCTTGTTTTGAAGTGTGGTGATAGACTGGGGCCAAGAATAGAATCTCGAATTCTGTCATGAAAAAAATTATTTCTATAATGAAAGGTCATTTCCTAATGGAATATCATTTTAAACGGAGTCAGTTTTTATCGTATACCGCTACATTTGATTGTTTTCAAAAGTGTCATGTTCATTAAATAAGAAAAGAATAGAAATTTATAAAGGTATTTATTAGCTTAGTAGACACGTAACACGTGTTTAGTTGTTATACAAAATGAACTTCTAACAGCAATGTTATTTATAGCTTAAATATAATAAATTATAAAGTCATTCTAAACAAGGTTTTATTATTTCCTAAGCAAACTTTTCAAACTGAGAGTTTGAAAAATAATTCATAAAATTTTTACTCATTCGAATCACTGTCCAGAGGTTGCGTGCTAATATTATTTAAAAAAAAATTCATCGCTTCATATCGTGGAAGTAGCTTTCCGGTGTTTATTCGAATTCTTATAAACCCGTCTGGGTTCTTTTCGCCACAAACTTCAGTAGAGGATCTCGGTACAACTTCTGAAACCATATCTACGTCTTTCAAAATCAATATAGCAAATATTGCATAGAGCGATCGGATAAACGTATTCTATCACAAACCACAGCCAAAATCTGAAGAATTAGTTGGATTCGGGATATTTTTTTAAATTTTATTTTTGTTCGCAAACTTAATAATTAGGTTAATCCTCCTATAATTTGAGAGAGAAGGCATCATATCTGAGGGAGTCCTCAGATTCTGTGGTAGTGTTCAACCTTTCCTAAGTTTGTTTGAATCGTTTCTAATAAGTGCATTTCTCTTGATACCCGACTTTCCAATCGGCGTTTTATCATTTTTTATCTACTCCTCCATATATGATTCCTTTCTTTGATCAGTCTAAAAATCTCATTTAGCCGTGAGAAATTTTTTGGCACGCGTGCGTCACTGGATATTAGCAAATTTTCAGGTAGCCGAATCAAAAAGGACGATTTTAGCGTGATCTACAATTGTCGTGATCCTCTCATCCCTCTCTGTTCTTCGTTTCTATGTGGATCACAACTGTTTTGTCATGCTCTCCCATTTTCCTCAGAATATTCTCTTATATAAATAAATAAATATATATATTAAAATTAAATATAAATATAAAAATATATATTAGAATATTTGTAATGCCCTAAAAACCTGTAGCATAAGTTCCACTTGGCTTGATATCCAAGAAAAACAAAATCACAAATGCTCCCTAGCCTTTTATTTGTTATTTTATCTGAAGATAACTCGTAAAAATACAAATGCTAGTTCTTACTCATTTTTGGACTATTCGTTAAATTATCACGCAAAAAATTTACCGTAAACTAACATTTTTACTAGCCGAAAGAGAAATGAAAATAATTGTAGCGTGAAATTCTTATTGGAAATGTAAATATTTACAATCGGCATCCGTTTTCGCACTTGATATTTGTATCAACATTTAGATTTGAACCTTTTCCTTGAATCTTTATTTAAGGAGAATACGTTTTCCTCTTCTACTAAGGCTCTACATTATGTATCACACATTAAAAAGTTTTTTATGAACTTCATATTTTTTTATGATGAATATGGGATGGGTGAGATGAAATATCCAAAGACTATGAACCTCCAACTTCCCACTTTGGCTATAGATGGTTAACCTATAGGTTGATCCGTACTTCCTGTTCTTGTTTGAGTACATGAAGACCTTAATCCCCAAAATATAAAAAATTACCAATCTTATGGAAAAATAATAACCAAATATAGAAAAATCTATGAATTAATTATATTTGTTGACTGTATAAATTAATAAATAATCACTGTGTAATGCCATAAATCAAAAGTTCTTTTTTAATAAATTACAATTTACATTTTTTATTGTATGTTGAATTATGATGTTTTTAAAACAAAACAAACTAAATACTCATGCCTATTTCTGTTCTATTGTAATTGCATTGAATTACGCTATTTGCCATAGCTATGTTCATAAATATTTAGAAATGGATATAAATATCTCAACAACTTAAAACACACAATTGCAATATCCATCCAGATTATTTGATAGGAAAGGCAGAGATAAAGGTCTTAAAAATACTACAGATGAGGCTTTTAGTGTCATGTTTTTTTGTAGGAGTAAGTTAATTACGAGCAGTATAAAACTTATTCAGAGAGTCATAGTTTAAAAAAAATATATATATATATATATATATATATATATATATACAAATTTTTCTTCTTCAAAAACCTGATTTGACCAAATAATCTTTATATTTATTAATTCAATTTTAAAATACTTATTTGGAACCCACATACAACTAAAACGACAAGAACTGGAAAGTCGTTTTCGATTTTTCAACATTTCCTAGACAAACGTTCAAACCTTCCATTTAATTACAAGAGACTCATTTACATGTCAATAATTAGATCTATTTAGACATACGGAGTTGAGCTTTAGAGCTCCCCTAAACCATCAGATTCTCTCGTATTAAATCCTTATACTCGTAAATCCTTCAAAAAATCCTATTTTCTCCTTACTTTGTCATAAACAACCTTATCCATAAAGATTTGAATGTACCATATTTTGTTGATTTAGCCTAAACTAGGTACCAATCCTTTCATAGTGAACTCTATTGCAATTCAAATCCACAAGCATCTCAACTTGCTCCCCATTCTGTTCCAGATAACCCTCCGAGGCGTCTGATAAGAAGAATATAGATAATTTAAGAGTGCTACCAATGCTGGTTGCTTTGAAAGCAATTGACATGTCATTATGAGCATTATCTTTAAAATTAATAGATTTTTATGTTATTGTATACAATTGTAAATTTCATTAAACAACCAAAAAAAAAAAAAAGAAAAGAAAAGAAATCAAATCAGAGAAAAGAAATCTAACATATTGATACTCACGTAAGGAGTCTAAATTGAAAGGCATCTTAAAGATATCCAGGACCCAATGTAATGAGAAGGAAGGGGGAGATGGGGGAGTAAATTACATTCATTAGTCAGTTAAATGGGCAGTCCCTTAGGTTTTTCCTATTGCTGGTTGCTTTTTCTATCCTTTCAGGAAACAAATTTAAAATAAGACTACTAGAAATATTTATCAGGTCATTTAAACAAAAATGTGGATTAGTTTTAAACGATTTTATTATTCCTAATGATTTATATTCATTTAATTTTATACTATATTGACATATCATTTTGACTATCATAATCACACTAAATTTTAAATATGTATGCATTTTTTATACGGTTGTAAATTTCAATATATGGGGAGTCCATGGCCGAGCGAGTCGCCATGGGGCGAGGGTCTCAGCGCGCTCGGTACTGAAGGTCCTGAGTTCAAATCCTACCTGGGCGGGTTAAAAATTAATTTCGTGGCGGACCCACAAAAAGAATCTTGACCTTCCCACCATGTCTAGAATAGGTTGGTAGCCTGTAGGATAACCCGTCCTTCCTGCCCGAGTTGGAGTTCACATGGACGTTAAGCCCAAAGAAACAAACAAACAATTTCAACATAAAGCTAAAAAATAGATAAGTAAATAAATAAATTTAAAAAAAAATTGGATAAATTAAAACCTCATATATCTGATCTAAATGGTTATCCATTTTTTTTTTTTTTTTTTATCTGATAGTCCTAAAACAGTATATTAATTTAAAAAATTGTCTATAATTAAACGTTACAGTCTAATACATGTGACCTAAATGAAACTAAATTATATAATATATATACAATGTCTGATAACTCATAGTTTATTTTAAGTTTTTTACAATAAAATGAAATTGTTCATAAGACTTTTTCATTTGGGTTCTGTTTCAGAACGTTTTGCTGATCCTGCGTGGAATTGGGTAATCCGATGTTACTCTACCATTTAATACCGTGGTTAATCAGGTGTCTACTACGCATTTTATATTACTATAAGTCCTAAAGCTTTCTATTAAAAAATATAATTATGAAGGCTTAGGCAAGATTTTTTTTAAAAATGGTTTTCTTAAATAAATATTACAAGCTTCCTCTCCAAAGGGCAATGAGTAATATATATGACAATTAATACATTCGCACAATATGTACAATATAAAAAAAATAAATAAAAAACCCTCTCACTATGCAAGATACAAAATATAGTAAATAATAATATTAAGAAATCAGAAAATAATAATATAAAACGAAAAAATACAATAAGACCTAAATTATTATTAATCAAATTTTTGATGAGATTTTTAATGCAAAGAGTTTCAAAATAACATTTTCTTGTATGAATCAAAGAAAATCTATGAAGACAAACCTTGATCCACTTTAAGTCCATCTTAAGCGAATTTTGCTAGTTTTAGTAGATCACATTCCTAACTATTTTTTTATATATCATATATTTTATTTCTCTTACTTTTAAATCTTTCAAGATGCATCAAATAAAATTTTTAAAACGTTTACTTAAATAATAAGTATAATATTACTACTAATGATATATCATTATTTTTTTTTTATCCCGTCAAGAATCAAACAAATATTCCAAACCTCATTGGTTTGTACTATATGAACTGATTGAACGAACTTTTTGGAACGATGTTAGACTCCTTATAATAAGACTGATGAGTTTAAAGGCCATCTTACTCATCGGCATATGCCCTCGCAGCGGCCAGGAGCTGCCAATCAGGCGTGTGACGCACGACGTTTAAAAAAACTCATAAAGGTTGAGTGGATTTAGAAATCCTTGGTATTTTAGATCCTGTAAGTTTTATTTGAAAAGTAAAGTCTATGGTCGAACGTTTATAAATATTGGTTTTGTCTTTTGGTTTATTTATATATATATATATATATATATATATATATATATATATATATATATATATATATATATATATATATATATATATATATTCATAATGCATAAGATTTTTCCCAAGAATAAGTGTTATTTTACTGTAATATGTCTGGTGACTGGAATTGAATCAGTAATCCGTTGATATATTTGAACCAATAACGATTTTATTTTATTATTTCAAGTAATATTTGTTTTGGAGATCAAAAGTAATCCGGTCACGGAAGATTTATCTATAAAACTATAGTGTAATTTCACAGTATGGATAAACAGTGGATTCAATTCAATGTGGATCACAGCATACAAGACTTAAAAGACAAGATACTGCTCTTCATTTCCTACTGCTCAAAGATCACAATAAATTAAAAAAGACTTATTTAGATGACAATAATAAGCCCCGTTTGGATGGAGTTGAGCTTTGGGGCTCCACTAAACCTTCCAATTCTTCTCGTATCCAATCCTTACAATACAAAAACCTTCGCAAAATCGTCAATTCTCCTCATTATATCACAAACAAACTTATCCATAAAGATCTTGATGTTCAATATGTTGCAAGTCAGCAATATATTCCTATTCTTTCATAGTAAACTCCGTACCCACTCGAATCCACTAGTCTCCCTACTTGCCTTACATTAAATTCCAAATAATCCTCTGAGACGTCTGAAAAATGGATGCCTAATGCCTAAGAGGCTATCTAATTGAGTACTTTTATTGAAGTCCTGCTAGTGATTAGTTCTTTAGATGTTATAGACACATCATTATAATAGTTTTCCTCAAATTTACTTGTTATATACTATTGTATATAGTTGTATGTATCAATAAAATTTAAAAAAATGTTTAAAATTTGTAAACAATAAAGGTAGATTATATTGTTTCGAGTAATGAATGGAATTTGTTTTTTATTGTTGATCGTATTCCTCCTCGTACCTGGCTGGAATGTCATCAAATGCTTCCAGTAGTAGCCTCAATTACATGGTCATATTCATGGCTTTTTGGTAATCAGAGGTTATTCTGGCTACCCTATTTACAAAATAAAAAATATTTTTGAGCAATATTTATGCAATTCATTAATATTAATTTTTAAAAAAACATGTGATATACAATAAAAAATACATTAATTTAATAAAGGCAAAGTGTTTCTTAAGTCTCCCTTACACGGTCAACATTATTACGCCAGTATCGATATTGATGAATATATTGAAATCGTAAGGAGTAAATTGAAACTATATGGATGACAATGATATTAAAGAAAATAAAATCAGCTCGGTATTTATTGTAGGCCCATCAATTTATTAAGGCGGCATCAGTGTACTTGCTTGCCTGTTGTCTAATAGTGTTGGAAAATCAGAAATTGCCCAACAGATTGAATGGTGAGAATTACTAGGATATATATGTTACAAAATATCCTATCACAACTTCATCACGATTTTCCGTCTATAGTTCGGCAAAATATGATTTTCCAACTCCATGGTGCTCCTCCAGATTATTCGAAAGCTGTATAAAAATGAATAAACCAACAATACCCCACATTGATAGGTAGAAATGCCATTCCCTGTAGAATCACACTCGTCTGTCCATAAAATTCACCTCAAAAAGTGGTATTCTTCAAAACCATCTGCATTCAGAAGCCAACGGCAAAACTGAGGTCTACGTTCATTATCATTGGGTTTTAAACCTTAAATTGAAAATCAAAATAAATCCTTAGTAATAATAATTAATAAATAAATGTAATAACATAAGATCCTCTGATCTGTTGCCGCTTTATTGACAGTTTTCCTTTATTTTCTACTAAACAATAATTTTTTTCTTTCCTTTTTTTTCCAATGAAAAGTTTATTATGTTTGAAATGCACATTTTCATTAAGGGATTATCATAATGTTTTTTTACACAAGTAACTGATTTATATGCCAAATGAGAACACCATGTTTTTCCGGTTGAAAAGTAAATTACTCCATGAAATCGATACGTAATCATTAATTTGATTATACCATATGAAAGCCAAATAAATTTGCAAGTTTTTATAAAATTTGCAGTTTTGTGGACAGCTTTTTTTTTTAAAGACGCTGAGCTTTGAAGTATTATAAGAAATTGAAACTTTACTGAATTATGAAGATCAAGCTGTTTGTTCTTTAGGTCCCAAGTTTGTAAAATTTAAGGTTACATATACTCTGCTCTTATAGGAAATTTAATGCGAAATGCGAAAATGTCGATCAAAATTTGAAAAATGTTTAAACAAAGTGGTGATATTACAACTTTTATGGCAAAACACGTAGTAAGGCCTGCTGCATTTTTCTTCATTTTTGAGTTTCGCCTATGATGAACGCCTATTTTATATATATATATTTTTTTTTTACACTAAGAGGTACTCACCCTATATATATATATCTATCTATGTGCGTGTGTGTGTATGTATATTGCTTGTGGCAATAAATTTAAAACAAAGAGCATTTATTATTGATTGATGAACATAGGTCTTAGGTCTTTACAATTACAATTAGTTTTAAACAAATACCGACTTTTGATCTTATACTGGTACCTTTTCGATTAGGACAAACAATTGAAATACAGACTAGTGTGCAATTGTGGTTAATAGGTGACCTAATAATAAGAAATAATTGGTTCGCTCACAGCGGGCCGACCAGGTCCGGACAGTTGTGGATGATTGATGGCCGGCTATATCTGTTTAAAGTCACAACAACCTTCAGCATTCCTCGGCATTATTAATAAGTCAATAAAGCCAGGGTTTTTTTTTATTATTTTATTTCACTTTTTTTTTTCTTTTTTTTTTTATGGGGAAAGGAGAGTAACTCATTCTGGATCTGTGCCCGAGAGGTAGGAAATAATAAACTTTATTGTTCCCTTAAGATTCGTAATAGAACCTTTATGCTAGAAGATATTCTTGTATTTCTATGGTCGGTGCGGCTATTCGTAGCTTACCTTTGGTGTATTCAGGGTTCTTGAAGGTCAATCTATTTTCTTTTCTAAATTACTTCCATTTCTTAGTATCTTCATAATTTTAAAAATAGCTAAAGAAATAAAGTAAACTTATATTTATACCGTTAAATATAATGAAATAATTATATTAATTTTTTCTTGGTCTTGATGGAGATCACTGCTAATAACATCCTTATCACTTACTTTCAGTACCACATATTTCTACTATTTTATTATTATCTACTAATACTATTATTACTTGTGTTACGCATGATGGTATAGAAGGATCTTTAAAATTAGGTTTAATGAATTATTTACCACTTCTATAGGAGTTTTTATGATTTGGAAACTAGTTTCAAATGTTATACATCCATAATCAGTTCTAAAAAAATACAAATATTCTATGACATTAGCAATTCGCCACAAAGATTATATATATTTAATTTTTGCGCCGATTGAAAAAAAAAAGAAGAAATAATTATATATAATTTGCGTAACGTACGGGACATATACAAAGTTCTCTCTGTAGTGATATGCAAGAGATTAGTATAATGGCCTTTTGTTGGTAGGATAGGGTACCAATGTGGCTTTAGACCATGTTGATCTAACCTATACCAACTATAAACTAACCATACATTCTTAGTAAGGCAAATGGTAGAGAAACCTAATGCATATAATGTAACTCTCCACCACGTATTCATCGATTTTAAGCAGGCTTATGCTACCATTGGCAGGAAGAAAATGTACAAATGTCTGTATTCTTCAGTTATGCCAAAAAAAACTGACTAGGCTCATTGACATGACCTTTGAGAATCAAGTTTGGACGTAGATTGTCCAAATATTCAAAATAGAGGAAGTTTTAATGGCAAGCCACCATCCTTCACATCAACCTAGTATTGGTGTCCGAGATTCAGAGTTAGGCAAAATTTCATAGCTAAAATATAATCAAAATTTAATCATAGCTATTTGACAACTAATTTCATGGAATCGATCGCCTAATTTAATAATGGCTAAATATTTCATCCAAATAATGATTAGTTCACCAAAAACTGACTGAAAGATTTAATCATAATTAAATTATGTGGTTGATTGCGGGAAGTTAGTGGTCAAATAGTAATAATTTAATTTTGATTATTTTTTATCTATGATTAAATTTTGCCCAACCCTGCCGCGATTCGTAATATAGAAACAAATTTACTACTACTACTACTATTTTCAAGCGTTCAACCCAGCATCTGTCCTTTGCAGATAACGTCGTTATCTCACCAAGAACGCTTCAAGCCTTACCAAGTGCACTGAAAGAGTTCGAGGGAGCAGCTAAGGAACTCGGGCTTGAGATACATGTCCAAAAAACATTGTATATGAATACTGGATAGAGGTACGGCGAGAAGCCGTCTATTCAACTAAGAATGTTCTAAATACAGAGTTTTCAAGAATTCCTGCACCTCAGTAGCTTGATAACCATTGATAATTTTACGACTTCCGACATAAAAGATAGAATTACTGCTGGAAACCACTGCTTATGGGGTTTACAAAAGGCCCTTAAGTTTAATAATCTCTCAATAAAGGCAAAGTTGTAACAGTTGTATAGCCTACAAAATCCCCAGCCCAAGTAGAATGGCACAAGAAACTTCTTTATGGGAGTCCTGGGATCTATGAAGGCACGGTAGTTCAAAGATCTGAAGGCTACACATATGCTATGCACAGAGCTGAATGGAGCAAGCTTTTGAAGGAGAGATAGGTTCTATACGGACTGCAATGCCAACCCAACGAATGAACGAAGAAACATAAAAGTTGTTTTTATGAATTTAAAAACTTATAGATATTCAGGAATAGATGATTCACATTTCATATTCGGCGTTTTGAGAATTCTTTCTAACCTTTAAAATTTGAGGGTAGAAGGAGAGATTGAATAATAGAAGGTTCGACCGCCAAATATATCATTAAATCAGACAAATTTGAAGGAAGTATCCATCTGTGACTTTTAATATAAGTTTGTCTCACTTTATTCAAATTCGACGTTCCTCGGATGTTGGGAAAAAGAGAAATATTCCCCGATATGATCATACAATATTTCATCTAAATTCAATCTGATTCAAGCCAATGGGTTTCAATGATGGAAACTACTTCATCTGATTCAAAGAAAATAAAAACTGATATCACTAAGGAAGAGTTGGCACTCTGAATCGATGACAAACAAAACAGTGAGAATGCTAAATTTATATTTACGAAAGAATATAATTTTCAAAATGAATTCAAGGCTATTCTAATTTTATCTTCTTTTTTTTTTTTTTTTTTTTTTTAAAGTAAAATGTATCTAAACATTTATAGTAGCGGCATCAAAAGAAAAATTCAAAGGACCAACATAGGATAAAAATAATAGGAAATCCCCAAACTGAGCAAAAAATTGATGGCATACAAAAAGCCAGTTTTGTGAAAATATACTTCATCAAGGCTACTTTGTAATTTTTCTAGTTAAAATAATATAATACTTAATACAATTATAATATATAATACAGTTTACTAACTTTCTGAAAGAATTGTTGCATCCATTTTATCATTCTGCTATACGAAATGAAGACAAATCAAATCACAGAGATTTTACCGAGAAATAGACAGGAACATTGAAGATGAGCAAGTGGTAGATGAAGAGCCTTGGTAGATGAGTTTATTCGGATGGAAATGGTCTATTGATTAGAAAGGAATAGATTATACAGATTAACCATGGACGAAATATGTAAATAATTAGTCTACGTATTAAACTAGTTTGACATGCAGATTCGAATGTTTTTTCAATATATAACGAAAGTATAAACTAAGAACTAAGGGAACTTTACAGTGATTTAAATTTAATAAGTTTTTGGGCAGGACACATATTAAGACAAAGACAAAGAGGAAGAAAATAACAGGCACATACTAGAGTGATCCACGAAAGAAGACTAGTTTAAGATGGTGTGGCGTTGCTGAGGATTTACGTGCTCGGTTAGGAGCAAGGTATTGTATGGCAGCAGAAGCAAATAGGAATTGCTGGGGTTCCTTTTTATTTGCAATAAGTAGATTAATAAAAGGAAGTATCATATCCTTCTTGAAGTTTTTGGTCATAAAATCGATAAGACAAGCTAATTTGTCAATAGTGGATTGTTATTCTCTGAAACCAAACTTTTCATCTATAATCAGTTTGTGTTTCTGTATTCATTTCAGAAGTCTTTGTTCTAAGATTTGAGTGATATATTTAATAAACTTAAAGGCCTGCCTATTGTAACTTTTTTAGGGACTTTATTATGTATTGGCAATACTATTGTTCTCAAGGTTTTTCATTTTATTTTATTTTTGTTTATTTTTTTTTTTTTTCAAATGGCAAGGAAATAGTTTAATCTTTATGTGGAATTATATATTTTTGTGATAAATAAAATGGCATATTGCGAAATTTGTTAATAACTGATCAGGGAATAACGTATTCACCTGAAGCTTTATTTGTTTATCATTTACGTGTTAGCCTGTCTGTTCCACTAGATGAGACAGCTGGATCGTTAGCAGTTGGATAGTTTAGGAAATCACGAAAACGCTTCGGCAATTTTCCAGTTATTTTTGTTTTGTTTTTAGTTGTTTTGGTGATTTTAACTAAATTTCGGAGTTATATGCGAGACTTAAAAATGATTCGCAAGGAATTCAGCTTTGTTGTTAATTGGGCTTTAACGTCCTTATGTACTTCAACTACGGAAGGACGGTTTATATTAAACGTTACCAACCTATTCTAGCCAGGGTGTGAAAGTCCGTCACGAAAACAATTTCAAAGTACCCAGGTGGGATTCGAACCCACAACCTTCAGGCCCAAGCGAGACCCTCGCCTCACTTCGCTCGGTAATCGTATGCCCAGCAATTCAGCTTTGTATTTATCTGTGTAAGCATAGTTCTTTACTTGTTTCAGTGGAGGAGTTTTCAAAGGTGATTTTGTGAAAATTCAATGAATTTTCTATAGTTGTTAGTGCCGTGGTCGGCCAAATTTTAAGGGTGTTGCCGAATATTTATTTTTCTAACTGTTTATGTTTATTTTTTTATTTTGCTAACTTCTGTTAAATGGAATGGTAAATTATAATGACTGTAAGCTTGTGAATATTGTTATTGAATAGAATTAATCATGGATCGTCTGATATATTTTTTTTCTGAAACCATTTTTGCAGAGTTTGTTATGTTCCATAAATATATCAGTTTAATTTTTCTCATTTTGATCTAGCTTAGTTACATTATAAGGGACTTACGTTTAATTTGAATTAAAATTGATTTAATTTATTATCAGATGATAGGGTTCATCATTTTTCTGAATATTTTCAGCCTAAGAATTAAAAAAAAAAAAACTTACCTAAGGTGTATTGGCTTACTTCGTTTATGTTTCTATCAATGACTAGGATTTTTAATGTTTAAATTTATGTCTCCTTAAGAGTCTATTGTTTTCTGAAACTTGCACCAGTCTGTTGTTAAGGCTCAGCGTCTTAATGCATTCCAATAAGGGCAGGAACCCTATCCTCAGGTTGCCAACCTATTCTAGCCATAGTAGGAAGGTAAAGAATCATTCTGTGGGCCCTCCACGAATCCACGAATCCATATTAGTAAAGTATTGTATTAGACCGCGAAGCTATGGACTAGCATAGCATATATTTATGCTTCATTGATATTTACAACTGTATAAAAATATATTTCAACCCGAAAAACCACAGGGCTATGATCGAAATTAAAACAAGGTAAGGTACTGAGAGATGTTGAATTTTGAATGCTTTTAATTAAAACTATATCGATAATGCTAGTACAGTATTGAATCATAAATAGTTCACCATTAAAAATTTAAATAAAAAAGTTTTCACACAAAGCAGTTGAATTTTCAAAGATAGAAGTGTAAAGGTTAAATGGAGGGGAGGTGCACCTATTTAGAATATAGCCTAGAAGTAGAAGCGTTGTGTGCTAACCATCAAGCACCGTTATTGTAAAAGCATATATAGTTTCATATTTCTAAATTGATAATGATAAATAATATATACTCATTAATACTAATAATTATTCTTCACTTAGCTGCCACTACATTGAGATAGAATTGGTTTGCACGATGTGAGAGTTAGAATCCAATAAATGGGTGCTATTGTTTTATCAGGGGCTATACCTGATATTAGTAAAGTATTGTATTAAACCCCGAAGCTATGGACTAGCATAGCATATATTTATTCTTCATTGATATTTACAACTGTATCAATAAAAAATATATAATAGGCAAGTTTGCGGTAAAATGATCACAATAATATGTTAATAAGTTTACTCATTAATAGCACACACTTTAATAAATGCTCTACATTAGAAAGTCCCTAGGCCATCTTTTTTTCAGACGCATCGGATGGGATACTTGGATTAAGTACATAAAATATTAGAATAATCAGAATATTACACTTAAAATTTTTCGATTCCTAAGATTTCTTCTTTGGCACGGACAGGAGCTAGACAGATACCCTTGTACAACTCCGTCCTCGGTCTTATTAAAACTTCCAACATGTTATTATTATCTCTTCTATATTCTACCGCTCATCATATATCTCTTATTATTTACGGAAGCGAACTATTTGATTAATTCCCATTATCTGGTTGGCAAATGCTGACATTTCCGTTGCGATAGTCCAACTAAAAAACCCTCTTTATGTTTGTTGTGTTTTCTAATTGGACAGGACATTTATCTTGTTAGTCAAAGTTGTTAAGAGAAGAGAATTCGGCGCAGAATCTCAGGGTACTCAAAATATATACCAGCGGAACTTTTACACAGTTGAATTTTAGTTAATTATTATAAGAAACCTGGATCGTCATTTGAATAGAACCTTAAATTACCTACTATTTTTTATTGTTTGAACTTATTTAAGTTTATAACATTTAACGTTATAAGGAAATAGTCCAGTAACTTGGTAGTCTAACAGGAAATAATTATTCCTCTTTTTTTAAAAATTATTTATTGATATTTGCAACTGTATACAATATATACATGAAATAAAGGAGTGAAAAATGATCACAATGGCATGAATGTACTGTGAAGAAAAACTCATGAGTATGTCTCTAAGTTTTATTCTTTTCAGACCGTTTGGAGTGCCATCGAGAATCGAGTAGGGAGCAAGTTAAGAGACTAGTGGATTCGATTGGATGTGTAGCTTGTCATGGAACAAATCTGCAACAACAACAAACTTATGCCAAATCTGCTAAATATGGGTCATATTTTATATCCTTATGGATAAGTTTATTTGTGACATAATAAGGAACACTGAGTATTTTAATAAGAATTTTGGATTATAAGGATACGAAAAGAATTGGAAAGTTCAGTGGAGGAAGAAAGCTCAATTACTTGTTTCCAATATAGATCAAATCACTGCCAGTGTTTTGTAATTGATTGGAAGCATTAAACATGTCTTGTAAATGTTGGAGCAGTTGAAAACGACGAACTGTCTGTATCCTTTTTTTTTTTTATCTATATGTGTCTATGTTATACGGTTATTAAAGAGATATATATTTCTTTGTGAATCATTGTGGAAAAAAATCAAACTTTCAATTGCGTTTTTCATAAAATATGATTTTCGAACCTGATATACTGTCCCTATACGCGGATATAGGGCATTGTATGTGCAGCAATATGTTTATTTACAGATATTATTATTAATAATTATTAGTTATTGATCATAACATTATCATTATTAGTCATATTGATATGAAATACTATGATTGATTGTTAATATCATAATCAATTATTGATTATTAATTACTAAAAATATAAAATAATTGTTTAACTTATTCTACGGTCAAAAATGGATTTTTTTTTTTTTTTTTTTATCTACTATTGTAGACTTTCTTGTAATTAACAGGGAATAATCCTAAGATCGGAAAATTCATTTGTGGATAATCAAAATTTTTTTTAATTTTAGCTCAAAGTGTACCTCCGCCTAAATAGTTGTTAGTTCAACAGCGCATATATATATATATATATATATATATATATATATATATATATATATATATATATATATATATATTAATTAATTGCATTTTTTTTTATAAAAGTCAATTTTTTTTTTCAGTTGGAAATTTTTTTTTATAATGATAGGTTTTATAAGTGGTTTACTTATTGTTTTATTGAAAATTTAAATGAACATTTTTTATTACAATATTATATAATTTGACTTGGAATGTTAGGTAAGAGCATGAACAGCACGTGGAACAATAGCACAACTGTAGGAGTTGGAGCATTAATCTTTCCCGGTATTTCCACCCGCAAGAGGTTCCTGTTACCTGTGGGAATTTTATTTTTAAATTTTCGGCACGCTAGTAGGTAAAGACTTCCCGATCTAAAAATAAAATTGTACACCAATTGGCGGCAGACGCCTCTCTCTTTATTTATAAACTGAAAATATATCACAGCCCAACATTATATAACACCGTTAGAAAATACTTTATATTGGAGGTATGATCTGGATCATGCCATTTGTAATTTTTTTTAAGCAAAAGAACGTGTGAAAAACATCCATCAATAATTTACGAACATAAGAAAGAATCATTAAAATAATCCCCTTTGTCCTCACATCCATCCTAGTCAAATAGAATTTTTTTGGAACATGATTGCCAACTTTTTTCTCAACAGTTTTATAAGTTTTTTGAAGTGCTGAATTCCAGTTCCAATTTTGCAGCCTTGTAGCAGTGTCGGTTTCAAGCCCAAAGTTACTAAACTTTTGTACTTATATCTCGAGGCCATTCTTCAAAGATAATAGATGAAACGAAATATAAAATTTTACCACTATGTTTTAGATATTCGGCTATAGCCACCAAACTATAGATTTTTGAAAAATCCGATTAATACCAAGTTAAAGAGTCAAATATATGAGGCGTAGAATTCCAAAACCAACCAAGTCCATTTTTCAAAATTTTTCACAGTTGGTCCAAAAAGGTAAAGGTCTGGCTGGAATAGGAAGAGGCCTTATTTTATTCTTAACTAATTTTGGGAGAAATCCTTCCAGTATAAAAAAATGATATTAAAATTGGCTGGTTTTGGAATTCTACGTCTCATGTGCTACAAAATGCACCACACGATTTTGAATTTCCAACGAGCCCATCTGGCGCTAATTTTTTTTTCAATTTCGAATAATATTCTGTCCCACGTTTTATTTTGAACAATAAACTACTGTATATTTAAATGTGTGAGAGCAAACGAATAATTTCGAAAAATACCTTTGGCATCTAACAACCATTTGTGTATTTAGCAGTCAAGAAAATCAAAATCACCTGGTACGTTTTGTAGTAAATTTTAACTACTTTGATTGGTATTAGCGTGTCATTTCGAAAAACGCCTAATTCTTTAGATATAACCGAAAAACTGATAAATAGTGGTGAACCTAGAAGGCTTTTCACGCAAACTTAAAATTCAAATTCATCTCAACGGATTCCCCATATGTGAAACAGAAACACCTGAGCCTTAAAAAATACTAAGACTTTTATATGCACTTCTACACAAACGCTCAATATCGAAAATCATACTAAGACTACTGATATTTACTTATTTAAACCAATATGTACCTACCGCTCACAAATTTACGGAATAGTTAAAAAAACATACATCATAAATTATATTATATATTATATTATGGACACAGAAGGGGCTTGAAAATGTGGCAATAGCCATGAAACGTCGCCCATTTTAGAAAATCATGTTTATATTATATGTTTTTTAAATAAATAATGATGGGAGATTAAATTGCTTTTGTAAAACACCTTAATACATCAAAAAGATTAATTCTCATTACACAATCACCCTGGTACGTGAATAACATAACATTACCTACGAATTTACTCAAACCCATGGTTCAAGACCACAATGAGATTTCATACAAATGTTTTCATGACAAGATTTACGGGCATATCAACAACTTATAACAAAATGGCCTCGAGAACCAGAGATTAGACAAAGAAGGCTATAATCGAGTTGGTTGAGAGATCTACGTACTCCGTTAGAATTATTTAAAGATTATGTTAGGAGTATGTAGGGTTGGGTGCTGACCTCCCTGGCATACCAGTTGTGTTGCATGTATCATATTGTATACATCACTTGCTAGTTGTTGTCAAGAGATAAGTAACAGGCGTGGGTTTTAAAATTATTGAGAAAAAAAAAAATCTTGCCTCAAAATACTTATAGCAGCATATAGATGTACTTTACTGCGTTCATGTTAGTTTTTTTTTATATTCTGTGCAATAAACTTAATATATGTTTTGTATCTAAACCGTTTTTTGTTTTTGTTTTTTCTTACATTTTGTGATATTCGGGAAAAACCGCAATTAGGTTCAAACATCGATCGACTTGCTAGAGGTAAGGCAAGTCTATGGAAAATCTCAATCCTTCCTTCTAGGCGCGTCGTTGGTTCGTAAAGAATGTGAGAACGCTAAAACCACGAACACTTCGAACATTGAAGGGGAAGCTAGCAATTGGTAGGGCATGACGACCTTAACCAGGGATTTCGAGACCATTGCCGTCTCAACCTTCTAGAAGGATTATAGGATGAGTTTGATAAGGATTTTAGCCATGATTTGGATGATAAGAACATATTCCATCTACAATTCTAGAACGTAGGGAAGGAAGGCTTGTGAATTACAAGCATATTATCTATAAAAAGATAAAGGAGCCTACTCATTGTAAAGAGCAGCATTTTCATATATTTACCTTGTAAAGGTACGCTTAAAAATCCTGCTAAAAAAGGTACACTAAATATATTTTAAGTAAATGATTCGAACAAATGAACTTTTATGCACTGTATGCGGTTTTTGTGGTCCGTTTTTGGTCACATGAAAAAATTATCCTGGCTGTTGCTATCTTAGTCAATAATAATTATGGCAATGTTTCAATTTTTAATACTTGCATCACCAGAGTGTGGAGAGAAGCTTGTCAAATCGGACCATTTAAATAGTTCAACATGTGTAGTCTTACCAGTTCCCAAGCTAAATGTTTTGTAAACGATCTTCCTTTTTTATTTACAGGGATGTTTCGATGCTCATATATACAGTATCAGAGTTCATTCCACCAATGTCTAAAGAGCCCAGCGTGTTTTCTTCCTCTTATACATGTGGCACAACTGATCTTGAAGTGTCCACATCGCCTTTAGTTGAGTTCAATAATTTATAGAATATTTACTGCCTTCACTTTTTTACAAACAGCTAATAAAATGCAACCACCTTGAATCCATAAATAGTAAGAATATAAAGAGAAATAAATAATGAGAAGACTACCTTATACAAATTGTACACTGGTGTACAAAAAGTAGTATACAAAAAATTGGACATATAATGCACTGATCGACTCATTGTCAAATACTGTTGCAAAACATAAGAAACTACCGGAAAGAATAAGTTACTAGCGCATTTTAGTGAACTAATATGAAAACAATAAGCTCTTTGGGGTACTCCAAAACCCCTGGATACATCTGCAGGTTTAAGGTTTTTTAGCCATCGGTTATACCACTTCTCGATCGGTTATTGATCGATCGGTTGACGGTACGATTGGCTGTATTGTCCGTAAATCATAACAGAAACGTGTCAGAAGTGATAAGAATGTCCGCAGTCTAGATAATGTAGATACAGTACTCAAACGCCCCCTGTAATTATGAAAATTTCTTTGATTAATAATTACATCTTGTATATTTAACCATTCACTTAAAGTTTAAGTAAATAATAAAAATTTAATAAGTTAAATAATTTTAACTTATCTTTAAGTTAAAATAAAAAGTTTATTAAAACCTTCATCTTTTCTTCAAATTTTTTAAATACTTATTTTATTTTTACAAACCATAGAAGAATCAGCTCTTATTTCTAAACTAGAGATAGAATCACGTCCTGAAACTTTTAAAGTGAAAGACAGCCACTTCATTTCCATATCTCTGAAGTTAGGAGTTCCTCTTCTAACAAAATGCTTGAAACTCTTCTTTCATCTTTTAGGTCAATCTGTGAAATTTCAAAGCAGTCTGGAGTTTTTATCTTAAATTTTGAAAGTTATGAAGGAAAATATTATGCTTGTTGGCATTATGACACATGTAGAATGGTAATAATCATTAACTTAAAATGTGAGCAAATTTTTTAAATAATTATTATAAGTTCTTAAAATATACTTTACTAATGTTTTATTTAGAAAGGTATGGTCTGAGTATATTGAAAGATTCTGAGTTTCAATAACTTTTTTTAATTTTTCAAAAAGACCCATTTCAAAGTATGTTTAAACAAATTTATATGGTATACATGTTTAATACTGAGTGAATTGACTTTCACTGTCGGTCAGTAGGTATTAGCCTTACTAAGCCAGAATCGATAAAGCATTTTAATTATCTTTGCGAAAAACAAATGGATTTTTCAAGTAAACAATGCAGTTTAAAATTTCATGCCAAGACCTAACCAAAATTAAAAATGAAAATGAAAAAGCCGTGTTCTCTTTACTTGATTTTTTTTTTTTTATTTATTTATTTATTTTATTTTTTTTTTTTGCACACAGAAAAACCTACGTATTGGAATCAATTTGTGATGAATTATATTTTTTAAAAAGGCACTTCAAAATAATTTCATTTTTTATTAAAACAGCCTTTTTTTTAATTTTAATTTATTTATTTATTTTTTTTTTATTTTATTTTTTTTTTTTTTTAAACATCGCTTAATTCGAAATCTATACATAGAAGAAAAAAAATCAATGAATTTATATTCATAATTTCTGCTTCCCGCATTTTATAGAACATACTCATAGTTATTACACTATTTCACTTTTTTTCTTTTATTTATTGATATTTACGGCTGTATACAAATAATAAATGAATGAAAAAATCAGTAATTGTGAACATTTTGGCAAAATTTAATCATGACTAATTAGTTGGCAACTAATTTTCCTGTAATCAATTACCTAATTTAATCATGATTAAATCTTTTAGTTTTTTAATTTATTTTTTTCAGATTGTGAAGATAATGTTCATATTACATTTAAGTTTTTTTTTTTCATCTGTTTTTCTCTCCTAAAATTATAGAGGTTTTTCCGTACATGAAAAAAAAAACGTATCAGGTATTAAAACCTCAGTTTTTCTGTTTAAAAAAACAGGTGGATTTCAAAGGTCTTCGGGTAAGCTTTGAAATTGCTTTTAATTTGTTAACAACATTAAACAAAAATTTCTAGCTTTGTCAATCTTTGATTCATGACATTATCGGCAGTGTAGGATGGAAAGTTTTCCAATACATTTTGTATTAATTACATAAATGAAGGGTGTATGGCTAAAAGAGGGAATGTCCAAAAAAATCCAAACTGTGAATTCAGCGTCACTTTTTTGACAACTTTTCTAATGAAGTATCACTTAAGGTGGTCTCATGAAGGCTAAAAAGAGTATTTTCACACTTTTTCCGAGTTTAAAAACCCGTCCTTAATGAGAAAGAATATAGAAATTATAATTTACTTTTGCTATTTACTCAGAACTACCGGATTTACTCAGGGTTACCGGACATTCCCCCTTATAGCCTGACACCCTTCAAATATGATAATGTTTTTTTTTCACCAACTTAAAAATGGTTTCTTTTTTTTGTTTCTTATTTTATTGAAATAAATTTGTCTAAAAAAAATACTGGAAAATCTAATTTGTTTTGTAATCGAAAATGGTACAAAAGGCTAAAACTCTATCTAAATAATACAAACTCAATAAATTATTCGTATTATTACAAATAGCTATCTATCCCTGGCTGTCGTGAAGAATTGGTTTCAAGTCAAAACTGTGCAATTTTCTGTAGGTCACTTTGGAAGGTACTTTTAGGACTTATTAAGAACAACAACTTAACCTATTTTACACATCACAGATATTAAAAATCCTGCTTTGAAGGTTAACAGTTTAATCATTTTTAAAGGTCACTTGACTTATCCACTTCTTCAAGAGAAATACCGATATATAATCATTATTTTACATTCATTAGATTAGTTAGATTAGATAGGATAGATAGATCATTACTCACGCTTTGTTTACACTTCAGTATCGGCATTAAGTGATATGTTAAAGGTATTGAGGAAATAATAATCAAAGCAACCTGACTAGCAAACTGGTAAAAATAACCTTCAGAGGTTAACAGTTTGAAAGCCTAATCTGAGGCATAATTATCCGTAAGGACGAAAATAACGCTTTAAGCTGCTTTACTTTGGAACAGTATCAAGTAAAATGTTTAACTAGCACCTTTTGTAATAAATCACCCTGTTCTTAAATCACAGAATGCGTTCAATTAAATTAAAAATAAAAGATAGAAACCAGTTTTATGAGCATATAAACAGTGGCCGAATAAACAGATCATATTTTCTCATTTGTCATCTTATCAAAATGTTAACAAAAGGAATGTCATTGAATGTAATGTTATAAATTCGCAAAAAGAATCTAGCCAACATAAATAACTGACATGATTGTATTTCTTCTAAGTTTAAAAATTAGAAAATGCTCCTCGTTTTCGACTGCTCCAACATTAACTAGACAAGCGTTCAAATCTCCCAATAAATTACAAAAGACTTATTTACATGACAGTAATTGGACCCATTCCGAAATACGGAGTTGAGCTTTAGGACTCTATTAAACCTAACTCTTCTGATATCTAATCCAAAATCCTTCGTAATATCGTCAATGCTCCTTATTATGTCACAAACCTATATCCATAAAGATCTTAATATTCCATATGTTGCTGATTTGGCCATCACTGGATAACCACATTATAGTAAACTCTATACCCACTCAAATCTACTTTTCTCCCAACTTGCCCCACTATCAATTACCGATAATCCTTCAAGAAAAAGATGAGGCTAAGAGACTTTCTAATGTAGAACTTCTATTAAAGTGCTACTAGTGAGTAGTTCTTTATATTTTATTGACATATCATTTTCCTCAAATTTACTTGTGTATAATGTATAGTTGTAAATAAATAGTTAAAAACAAAAGTTCGAAATGTGTAATCGTTCGTGTAATTCATTATTGCAATCATTATATGAGGCGGAATACGAAAGTTAATTTTGGTTTGGCTTTGGAGGAGGGAGGTGCGCAAGGAATGCACACTCCTGGTCCTTATTTAAAACGTTATGCATGGAGATCTCTCATCCAGCTCCTCTTCAGCCTTCGCCTTGCCATGTCATCGATATCTGTCACCATATTTTGTACAATTCTATTTACACATTCATTTAATTTATCATAAATATTTCTGCAGAATAAATATACCAACTAGAATACCAACAAACCTAATTGTTGGTTTGTTTTTTGGGGTATTGAATCCGAAATTCATATTCATATTGGTTCTTGTCAGGTTCTATTCATCAAGAAAAAAACAAAACAAGAATCTATAATGGTTGAAAGTGGTGCTAATTGTGTAAATGGTAAATATAATGATGTGTTAGGTCTTTGTAGATACATCAAGATGTCATATTATGATTACCGTAATTTAATTTATCCATGCATGTATTTCGTGATCAAAAATTATGAGAGTATTTAGGTTGCCAAATTGATTGAGTTTCTGAACTTCAGACTTAAAAAAATTCTTCCTGAGAGGAAAGATTGGAGAATTATGTATGCGTGCTACCGTTTCGAGTTCAAAGGGTTGTCAAATGCCTGAGTGACATCAAGAAAAGCTCCAGTAGCATAAAACATTAAGTTGTGTAGTCTATGATGATATTTTCGAACACGAGATTGACGATTAGAAATTATTTCATTATTGCCAGTGTGTCAAGTACACTTTTGTATAACAATTTATGAATATTTTAGAAAATGGAATGTATGCATGGGATGTCAATAGGACAGTGAGTAATAGCACTTGATTCCAGCTGAGGCAGATAATTGTTTATTTTATCAACTGAGGATCGACTCTGAGGTCGGAAGTGTATTATCCTGTATAAAAGGCGCAGCTGGAGAAGGCGAGGCTGTGAATAGGTGCGCTAGCTACTACCATGTTACAAAAGTTATCCTGAAACGCAAAAACATTTATACAACGCTTTCTTTAACACCTCAGTAGATTTTTAAAACCGCCTAAGGATCCCCGAACCAAGCCTGTTCCACCACTTATAGAGGAATAAACCAAGTGCAAATAGATCCTAGCTGTGCTCTCAGCTGTGTCACTGGTTTGAAAACCCATTAGAGGCTGGGTGAAAAAAGTATTATTAAGCACCGTTGTGTATATCAAAATATGTGTTTTATATCAACGATGGCTTGAATGTTCCATGGGTCCAAAACTTAAATCATATCAGATCTGACATCAACACAAACCTATTGACAGGAATCTATATTATTGATAACATGTCACGATATTCCACTTCGTTGACGGAAAAAGCAATGAGTGAAGAACTCCATACCTTCTTATTAAACCTATGGAACCAAATTATTTGCTCCGTAAAGATGACATTAACAGTTATTAAATCTGAATACCGTTCTTAAATATATTCCCTGAAATACTCGTTAATAGAGAACCTCTAATTCCACTTACAATATGATGATTTACTGATCTATGTATAAACTAGTCGTTACCTTTTTCAATTTTCTGTATCTGTAATCTATATCAAAGACTACAAAAAAATAAACTGTATCTAGTTTATTAACACCGTGCAAAAGATATCCGATAAGAACCCTCCGCCTGGGTCCAAATTTAGAAGAAAACGCGAAAAGAACTAAAAAAATCAGAATTGGAACCGGCCTCAGTTGGCGAGGGTGCAACATTAAATTCCACCTCTTGGATGGGAATCAGGTTTTTAAAAGGACCCTTTGTAAAACTATTTTTATACGGCTATGGGTTTTTTAAATTTAATTATTTCTATTTAACTTTCACCCACAATTTAAAACATCTCATATCCCAATATTATATAAATATAAGTTAGAAAATATTAATAAATATTTTATCACCTTAAAACATAAATTTTTCAGGATTTTGTTCAACTAGCTTTTTCAAATTCTATAAATAATATATATATATTGGTCTATTCAATAATAATATTATATATATATATATATATATATATATATATATATATATATATATATATATGTATATGTATGTATGTATGTATGTATGTATGTATGTATGTATGTAAGTATGCATGTATGTATATGTTAAGTAATGTTCTTGAGGTTCAGTCAATGAATAAAAACAACTATTTTGGCGAGGTGGTGGATATGGTATGGACTAACATACTTCTAACAATTCTAGTACCTGGGGAATTTTTGAAAAAACAGTTAAAAGGTAGGGTAGGATTTTCCAAGACTGGTGGTATTCCCAAGTACAGGTACAGAAAGGATTTCCGTATTTCGGTGTAATATACTTATAAATGGATAAATGATTTACATGATGTATATTAATGTAAATGTATATTATTGGTCTGAATGTATTTAATTGGAATAACAGGTGTTGGGACTTAGAACGTCTCATTTTTTGTTTATTGAGCGATTTTTAAATTTTTCTATGGTTATCATTTCTTTTGAATGGTTAACATTTCGTGTGAAATTATATTGTTCATGGTGAATAATTTTGGGGGAATCAAATTTAAAAGAATGTTTTGTTTGCCTGTAATGTGTGGGGAAAGCTGTTTGGCCAGGTTTATTCAGGTTTTTAGTTGTAGACGTGCAACTATATTTATTTCGATAAACACGTCGTTTGAGATATTGTTCCGATGTACCGAAATAAGACTCACCACAACTATCTTCGCACGGTATTTCGTAAACAATATTAGACTGTAATTCCAATTTATCAGTATCTTTGGCTTTGGTGAATAATTTTTCAATGGTATACGTATTTTTGAATGTGACAGTAGTATATAACATATTACACTATTCCATACATACAAACACAATCAGAAAGACTCTGAAAAACACTCATACATTTACATTAATATACATCATATAAATAATTTATCCATTTATTACACCGAAATACCGAAATCCTTTTGGTATCTGCATCTTGGGAATACCACCAGTTTTGGAAAATTTCACCCAACCTTTTGACAGTTTTTCAAAAATTCCACAAGTCAGTTGTGTTATAGAATTGTTAGAATTTAATTAGTGGATACCATATCCGCCAGTAACATTGTAAGTAATTTCATACTCCTCCATATTCTGTAATTATATATATTTGATTATTCTAACACATGTTATATATACTTATATTGTAACTTTACGTTTTGAAATAACTTGTATAACTTTCTAGCACCCCCAGTCGCGGCTTCGCCCGATCTTATAAGTAAAGAAAGAAGTTTTATTTTTTTAACAATAAAAATCTTATCATGCAGTTGAGAATTATTTTCTCACAATATTTCTATATATTTTCACTCAAAGCTGTAATTTTTAACCCGGTATTATTTCAATGATTAGTTGGTTGAAATGTACTTAAAAGCATTATTGGATATTTAATCATTAATTCTAATCTATGAGTTGGTAATTCAGATGGACAGAGACTTTTTAGGAAGAAACTCTGGTGGATAATGGACTGGTGCTTACAACCCTATCAATAGAGATATTCTCGGCTATCTCAATTTACTTTTTCAATAATAATGTTATTAATATTCTCTGCTATAGTATTCGCAGGTAAAATTACTGATCTTTTACACAACCATTCCAACAATTTATTAAATAAACCTGAAACACCAAAATGAATTTGAAATCATTGAAATTTTAGTCTTCTTAAAACTTTCATCAAAAATTAAGGTTAGGTCGCCCATTTTTTACACACAATATCAAAAAATAAGAAATCGATATTTTGATAAGGAAATAATGTTTTGAGCGGCAAAAATAATTTTATTTATTTCATTTGGTTGGATTTTAATTTCTATATAACTATAAAAGTTAATGACAGTGACAAACTTCTGCCACTTAACATTGTAAATTTAAATTATTATTATAGTAACCCATACAATTTAAAATCTTCCTAGAAATATGAAGATTTTGTAGTTAAAATTTGGTACAGATGGGTTTAATAATTTTACCATTGCAAACTCTGTTGCAGAATGCCGCTAACCACATATCGTTCGATTATCAAACATCACTAGGATCCACACATCACACTAAATATTTATAGCTTTTTTCATAACAATGTATTTGAATTAAGCCAATTTTATTATCAATTTCTAGCTCTACATAACACTGTACCGTTATAACCTCTCTTAAATGGCTTTCGCCACATATCAGTGAATTTTCAAAATTCACTGCGTACCACATATTTATCCCATATAGCAACAATTTAATTGAAAATATGTAAATTTATATATACGCGCAAAATACATTCTAAAGATCCAACTTAAAAACAAACTAGAAAGGATTACTCAAGAAAAAAACTTGCCTTGGATAAATTATAAAACCTCTCACTTGCCATATTTATTCATCTCAAATTAATAATAAAACTGGTCAGAAAATAACTGCAAGTATGTTCTGAAAAAAATACACTTGACTGGGCTATAAATGGACTGAAAAGCACATTTTCATAGCAACTAAATTCCGCCCTGAAAAAAGTTGCAATGCTTGGTGCATTTTAATAGTCTAGTCCCCTTTTTTTTTCTTTTTTTTTTTTTTTAATCTCATATAACAAAAATCCTGTGAAAACAAAGACAACAAATACATACATATATTTACAATAATTACAAGAGAGAATAATGCATCAGCATTTCACCATTAACAGCCTTCTATGGGGCAGAAGGCTACACCGAGTATACACTAAAGCGTTTCAGGATAGTTCAAATCAACCTATTTTTACTAATATTATTGATTGATTATTTCAGTATTAGTATATTAATATTTTATGTATAAATTAATATTGTATAATTTTTTTGGTTAAGTTTATTGAAATTTACAACTGTGCAATGTTATATACATCTAGTAAATGTGTTCATAACAATTACAATAACATGTAAAAACTTTAAAAGAACTACTCATCAGCAGCACTTAAAAATTCTACACTAGAAGGTCTCTAGGCCATCTTCGGTGGATTATCGGGAATGGAGTGCGAAGCAAGTTGAGAGACTAGTGGATTAGTGTGGTTATGGAGTTTACTATGGAAGGATAGGTATCTGGTTTGGGCTAAATCAGCAACATATTATGTGACGTTAAGATCTTTATTGATAAGTTTATTTGTAACAAAGTAAGGAGCATTATGAATTTTTCGAAGGATTTTGGATTGTAATGATAGGATACGGGAAGAATTAGAAGGTTTAGTTGAACCTCAAAAGCAACTCTATTTGTCCAAATAGGTCTGATAACTGTCGTGTAAATGAGTCTTTTATAGTAAATCGGAAATTTCGAACGTTTGTCTACCATAGTAAATGTTCAAGAAGCCGAAAATGACGAGCAGTTTCTTAGTCTTGAATGAGGGTTCCATGTTAAACGTCTGTCCATTCAAAGTCCTAGATAGCGAATCTGTTCAACAGGGATCAGTGGAATAATAATTGTTAGTATCAAATATTAAATAACCTAGGTGAATTTTGAAATTCTTGATTCAAGGATTAATTTTTCCATGTCTAAGCAATATATTAAAATTGAAGGGTTTAGTGGAGAAATTGGTTATGTAACAAAACACAATTTTGAATAGTTTATGTTTAAAGTTTTTCTGTAAAGTTCTACATTAGCAGGAAAATGTTATATAGCCCCCTCATATTCTTCATATCTCAGTTTCTTGTTTTGAAATATTCAGATTTTTCTACCTAACACTTTTGCACATAGGTCCTTCAACCATTGAGCTATACTGTATTTTTAAAATATGTGACATAACCCCATCATCCACCAAACCCTTCAATTATCAGTTAGTCAAACCAGACATTAAATTGGTTCCAAGTTAAACGGTAAATTGCATAAAATGTTGGCAAACTATATTTAAGAAGAAGCATTCTGGAAGCTACCTGGCGCCGAACCTAGCCTATTAAAATAACAGACCGCTTTGCCAGGGCGAGGCGGCTATTGAATCCCATCTACTCACCTGTAAATATTTTTTCAACTTGATGAGTCCCCCCTGTCTGTCATGTAAGCAGCATCATTTCGAATGATGCTAATGTCCTCAGCTTACGAGTTCCAAATATCTGCAATGTCATCTATGGAATATCTTAGTGGTCGAACATGTTCTGTGACAAGTAATTAAAATAAGGAAAATCAGCTTTAAAGTTCACAATCAGCCTCCTTATCCATTCCAGCACAATTGTTTCTCTTTTTGTCCAAGTTAAACAGACAGTTATTTATTATTATAATTTTTATTTTATTAAAATAACTTACTTAATACATTACTAAATAATTACTTAATAACAAAAATCATATTTTTGGGTGCTGTAATAATTCTGAAATTTCTGAAAACTAGCTTTTTATACGTTAGTACGAATTGTGGAAATCTTTTGTAGTTACTTTAGGATAACTATCTATTGCATTTGACTACAGTCGGTTTGACAGATATATCGTACTATCTAATGGGGTGAGTCAGAAAAAATTACCGTTTTATAGGAAAAAATCCAAATTTATTTTTCTTCTACTTACAAGGTTTTTCATAATCAAAATATAAACCATTGTGCTCTATGGTTTGACGCCATCTAGAAGCCAGCTATAGATTTCCTTGATGGTACCACTCTTTGGGCTTTGAATCGAAGAACTCACGAACCCCATTTTCAACTTCATTTAAGTTGTTGAATGTTTTTCCACAAATGAAATGAGCCATTGATCTGAACAGGCGGTAGTCTGATGGTGCCTGTGTAGGTCTGAACTATATGCCGGGTGAGGGAGAAGCTCGATTCCATCCAAATTAGCTAGTTTTTCCTTTTTTAAGGTGTGGGGTATTATCTTATTGGAACCTAAACAAAAACATCTTACATTCTCTGCAGTTGTTCTTGATAGAGCTCTGAATTTATAGAATGACCTTCAGGTATGAACTTATGGTGTATGACTCCTTCGTAGTTTCAAAATACAGAGAGGCTCAAATCACTTTCATTATATTTTTAACCACCTTCTCACCGTCCTTTCATTCATAGAGTCTTCATCCTCAAATTCAACCACTAAACGAATGGCTTCACCTGCTGAAAACTTCCGTCTCCAATATTGAAGCAAAATTACGGTAATTTCGTACTTTACTGTCATTGTGAACAAAGGGAAGCTAAATAAGTACTGAGCCCGGATAGAGGGCATGCTGTTTACCAAATGATTTAGGCGGGATCAAACATGAACTTCATATCACAATTCTTAGCTCCCGAATGTATATAAGAGAGGAATTACGATGCAAAGTTCAAACACAAAGAGAACGGTCATTTTTTCTGACTCATCCCATTAAAATGATTTTTTTTTTTTTTTTATATTTCCTTTTGAAGAAAATTAAACTGAAAAATTGGCATTTTTTTTTAACGTTCCTTGTTCTCTACAAATACAAATATAATTAGAGGGGTTGATTGAAAAAACACCACTAGTAAAAAAATTGTATGTTTGGTGATCACAAACAAAATATAGCTTATCCTTTTATATAATAGTACTAACATCCCCGTCGCGGCTTCACCCGCTCTCATAAGTAAAGAACATAGGCAATTTTAACGGATTAATTATATAATAAAGTGTTTTATTGTTATAGAATAAAATCTTGTATTGGAGTATGAATTTGAGAATAATTTCTTCAATGATATTTTCAAGCATACTTGTCATTTTTAACCTGATACAATTGCACTGGTGGTTGAAGATTACGTAAAAGCATGTATTAGTTTAGTAATCCAGATGGACAGAGACTATTAAGAAGCTGCATTATCAGTGCTTACGACTAAAGACCCATTAATCATATTTTTACAAGAAATATAAAAAAGCAAGGGATCGATATTTTGATCAGGCGATAATTTTTAGTGCGGCAGAAATAATTTTTAATGATTTCATCTGGATTTTATTTTCTAACCATAAAAGTTTATACAAGTGTGGCAAACCTCGTTTCTACCAATCAACACTGTGCACTAAGATTATTATTATAGTAAACATCACTGCTGTAATCCTTCCGACGACCACGAAGATAATGTTAAAACATGGTATAGATGGGTTCAATAGTTTTATCATTGCAAACTCTGTTGCAGAATGGCGCTAGCTACAAATCGGTCGATCTTTAAATTTCATTGAGATCCACATTTCGCATGACACATTTATAATTTTTTTTTTTTTTTAATGATAAGATAATTGCTATTTGCGTTTAACATATTCACACATATACCGTCTTAGCTCTGTTGATTTTGGACGGTGGCTGAGGTCATGAATGAGCAGTAGATAACTGAGCCAACAATTGTAGAGAGCTTAACATACTGCTGTGGCTAACAATGGCTACCTTTGCAATCTGGACGGGGAGCTATCTCAGCAAATCTGATCAGACTTTTCTGCACTACGGGGTCAATACAGTGAATATCAACAGAATTCTTTTTAGATAATATTAAAAACCATATTTGAAATAAATTTGTATAAAGTTTTTAAGTACCATATATTACTGTAAATCAACATCAATGAAACTATTTAAATTATATTTTCTTAAGTATAAATTAAAACATTTATATTTTGTATCCACATTGTGTTTTAAAAATTTATTCCAGAGGAGAAATAGCCTTGCAAATATATGTAGTACTTCGAGTAGACCAAGATGAGATATGACAGCTGAATCACCAACATTATAAGCTAAACTTACTAGAGCTTACCTCTAAATGTTCTTTTTCTAATTTAATAGTACCTTCTCTTCGTTCAGACCGGTCTA
Organism: Euschistus heros; assembly: GCA_003667255.2. NCBI lineage: Eukaryota > Metazoa > Arthropoda > Insecta > Hemiptera > Pentatomidae > Euschistus > Euschistus heros. Next base: position 867,971 of record RCWM02000137.1, read on the forward strand.
TTAACCTCATATCGTTTATGGTACTCACATTCCTGGGCATATTTGATAAAAATTTAAAACCATCGTTGGTAATCACAATTGGATCGCTCACCTCTACTACAATGCCTTCATAACTGCGCAACTCGAGCGAAAGGTATTGCTTTAGGATCTCGTCTTTGTAAGCCTCGTCCATCCATTGGTTGTGGAAGTTGCACTCAGAATGTAGTGTATACGCTCTTTCCAGCTTCAGGTCTTCAAGGACTTCACAACTAGTCTCCAGAGATCGGATCACGCTATGGGGAATCAGAAGTTTGCCAAGACCATTCCTATAAGCTCCTTCGACAGTGCCCCTGAGCAGTTGGACAGAGATAAGATGCGTGAGAAGGAAATATTCGGCCATTCTACGAATGTTATCCAATGATAATCCGACTTTTAACTTCCGGCATATGGAACTTCTTACTTGTAACACTGCTTCGTACGCTGATTCCTGGATACTGTTGAACCTTTCGCTCACAGGAAGAACGATCCCCAGTGACAGCCCCTGTCCGAAATAAGCTGCTCCCGCTTTAATAACACATAATTCACCTTCCTTAAACTTTCTGTTTCCTTTAGATCCAAATAAATGTCTTCTATGGGAAGTGAAACCCAGTAGATCTCTTCCTGAGAAAATGCTGAAGGTCAGCTGTTCGAAGTAACTCTGGTACGTCATGTGGAAATTGAACCAAGCTTCCAGCAGGCTGTAAGTCATACCTGGTCTTAACCTATGGATGATATATATTAGGGCATCCTCTAAATATTTTGCTATATATTGTAAAATTTTAATCTCCTTTGTTGTTTTATGAGCCATAAGGTTTGTCATGACTTCATCCAATATATGATAATGGACATGAAAATTAGAAATTGATGCTGACAGTTCCTTTTTCTGATAATCCAATATCAAACATTCTTTGCAAATAGCATACTTATTCATAAATTCTAAGAAGCATTCAAGCTCATCAAAATACCAAACACCATTCACTAAAAAATGTTTTTGGATCCCCCTCCTTAACATTGTTTTCTCACACCATTCTAAACGATTGATGTTTAAACGTGGGAGAATTAGATACGATTTGTTACTAAATACGTCTATGGCTCCGATCGCACCAGATTTTTGGTAGCCGAACGCCCAGAAAAATTTAGAATCTTGTACATCCGTGTTTTTATCAATACACCTTACAGCGCCTGCCGCTTTGATGATTACTATAGCGTGTAGTATGTTTAGTTTTCGCAATTCCAGTACCAGCCTTTCCCGGTTTTCACGGAATACCGTCAAAGGGACCTTTAAAGTCATGTGCCCTTTAGAAATAGATGGAACTTCAGGATCCTTTAACTTGGGTTTATCCTTCGTGTCTCTTCTGTAGTATGTCATCTTAATGTTAAAAACCAGCTTAAAAATTTAAATTGTTTGATTTGAAGAATTCCTAACTAAGTTGCTATATTCTGAATCATTTACATCAACATCTGATCAAATGCAATACACTTTCAGTTAAAACATTGATGTTATGATTAGCATTGTTAACAAGTGAAAATTATAGAGATTTTGATATTTATCATAACTTTACTGATACTAGACTCTATTAACTGAAACATTACTTTGATAAGTGATACTCGTGCGATAATTTTAACTGATCTATTAAGAAAACATCTCTTGCGACGTTACATACTAATGATAGACGATGATATTTTTTTTCTAATATAATTTCAAAAAGTAAGTCTACTAGGCCTTGATCAGCTACAAACCTTTGAAACTTGTAAATATAAGTTCCAACACACAAAGCCCATGAAAATTCAGCTTCTTCAAGTTATCATTCGGATCACTAATCGGTATCACCAAATTACGACTTCTTCTAGAATGGGGTTGGTTCTCGTATATTTTAAACTTCATTAAACTGATTGGTAAGATTTTCAATATTTTTGGAAGTATTGTTTTTTTAATGTTTCTTTGAATCACTATTACAAATCACCTTTCATACAAACAAATAAACGAAAACCCAGCACTCTTCTCCCTGCTGCGTCACTAGTGTATACATCTAGTGGAAGCTGAACGAGAACTCCAACAAAAAAAAATTAATAGGTCTCAGAGCCTCAACTGTTTTAATATGCAAGGTGGGTTAAAAGAATGTGTGTAACTAGATAACGAATGAACCAGAGGGTTGGGAATATGGAAACGGTTTTGCTTGAATTTTCAAAATTTAAATTGTATGAGGTCAGGAACAAAAGGTGTATTGAGACCATTACTTAGGTTTTAATGGTTTAAAATATTAATTTTATCATATTAAATAATATGATAATATGGATGATCCATATTATGGATTATTCCATAATATGGAGCGTTGACAATAGTACGGAGTACTTAGGATTGGAAGGATCGATAATGCGTTTGATATTCGATTGTTTGGCTGTTATCACCTGGGCTAAAAAAAAACAATAAACGGTATAATTAAAAATAGATTAAATTTAAAATATATATATATATATATATATATATATATATATATATATATATATATATATATATATATATATATATATAAATCTTTCATTAACAGAAATTTACAACAAATACATCTAATAAATAAGCGGATTACAATGAAAAAAAAAATACTACCCAACGGTAGTACTCTAATGGATATTTACAAAAGATGAAGATCCCGAGGCCATCTTCTTTCGAGACGCCTCGGAGGATTGCCAGTAATGGAATGGGAAGCAAGTTGTGCAAAGACAAAGTAGACTCTTACCAAAAAAGCGGTGTATGCGATCAAAAATGTAATGACTGTGAAGCTAAATACACGGGAAAAACTGGACGATCGGTGTATCAAAGAGTAAATAACATATAAGAGAATACAATTATAAGACCCGAAATTCCAATTTCGCTATTCATATGAATGAAAATAAACATAAATTTAATAAAGACTCGGGAGTAAAAATAATGCATCAAGTAGAAAATGGCCAAAAATTAAATATTGATGTATCATTAGAAATAATAAAATCGATTAAAACCGATGCAAATGTTTGTTTTAATGACGAATTAAACATTTAATATAGCCCCATTTTAAATTTGTTTCCAATAGGAACGGAAAAATCCAATTAGTCATAAGGGAAATCCCAGAGTAAACCTCAAAAATTTAACCTACCTGCCCTCTTCCCCTTTCCACGATGAATATATTTCAGATATCTGCTAGATCTCTTCAGGTGAGTACCAATATTTGATTTGTTGTCCTACATTCTTGAAAACTGTAGTATATATAATCCATATAACATAGTAATGATGTGTTGAAAATTTTGTATGTTTTAGAACTGAAGATGAACGGTTAGTATTCGAAACTAATATTCTAATAAAATAATCCCAATAGAAGTGGCAATTTGTTCATCAATCCTAATTGTATTGATCCTTCTATACAATCATGCGTACCTCATGTGGTAAAAAAAAATTTAAATACTTAACTTTTAATTTGGCAATATTTTTTCACCGATAGTATACATTCTAATTCTAAACCGTGAATTTTACGAATAAGATAATATTATCCATGGACATAATCATACATGATTAAAAAAATGATATTACATATGATAAAATATTTCTTAGTGGACGTTCACCCGCCTCCTGTGCGACCTCCGCTATTTCCGTCCGACCAAAGATAATACCGCAAAAATACCCGTTAGGTGAGCTCCAACATTCGAGTGGCACCGAGTCCTGTTAGCACAGTAAATTATTTCGGCATCTGTCAGGTACATGGTCCACGTCTTTAATTGGCAGTCTATTATTGTAAGCGCAGAGGAATACTTTCTTGTCTTGTTTCGAATTTTTCAAGAGTATAATTGTTACACCGTTAGTTTTACATTAAATTTAGAACGGAAAAAAACCTAATCAATATAAAATTTATAGCTATGAAAAATTTGACTTGCTATCCTGATAAAAAAAAAAAAATAATCTGTCTATTGATTATCTATTATTTTTTTATTGTGCGATAAATAGAATTTTAAAATTATAGACTAAATAACTATGATTACACAATTACTGATAACTAAGACTGGGATTTGTATTCATTTTTTCTCAGCTTATTTTTTTTTTATTTTTTTTTTTTTTTGAAATATACGAGTTCAGATCTGTACGAAACCACTTGTTCTAAATTATTTACCAAATTTCTATACCATGCATTGGGCTAAAATTTTATTTTAAAACGAGATTGGAACGGGTCAAGTAAATTGGAAATCTTTCTAGGGGTTTAGAGAAGTTGGAAAGTATGAAGATCGGTAGGTAATCTTTTGTGGATATAGGATTTGGGTTAGATTCCGAAGAACCTTAAAAGCTGTAGTCATAAGTAGTCATAAGCAATCCTGGTACGTCTGAAGCATCTTCGGGCAGCCTCACGTCTTCTTTCTGCATATATTGTATAAAGATGACTTTTAAATTAAATGATGAGTACTGCCAGTGGGTAGTTGCTTCACAAGCATAGTCATGTTTTGATGAATGTTGCAATCACGCTTACCAGATTTTTCATAAATACGGTTGTAAATTTCAATAAATAGATGATGAACTTTGCACAAGGGAAAGTTTGCGGAGGATCATTTGGATATGAAAATATGAAAAAAACAAAAAAAACATTCAAGATAGGAGATGTAGTCGTAAATATAACAGAAGAGGAAGAATACAACCTACAGTGTTGTAGTTACACATCTGTCTGGTCAGAGTGATTATTTCCTGTAGCAGTGTTACAGGAAGGCGAGCGAAGATAATCAACATGGAGATTATTCATAATAAGGGAACAGGAATAATAAAACGTTAATCATTTTCTTTGTGAAGAACTGCAGCCGGAGGCGGGCAAAGGGGTGTGATGTTACTGAAAATAAACAAAGTCATTATTCTCTGAAGCAGAGTAAAGGCAGTAATTACCTCTGAAATAGAACTCTAAGGGCATCTTTCTTTGTAGATGTTCGTTTTTATAAGTACAAAAGCAAATTTAAAGTTTTTTTTTTTTTTTTATAGCTTCATAATTATTAATCTGTAGGTCTAGTTTATCCTACCGATAGCCTTAACAATGGCTAACTGTGACAATTCGCCTATTATCTATCCAACATCCATTAGAAGTACCTCTGGCATGTGAGGACTCAAAAACAGACAAAAAAAAAAAACTATCCTGCTATCTAGTTTCAATCTAAGTAGTAGCATTTAGGGTATTATGTATTAATAGTGATTATTAAGTATATTTTATTTAATATTATAATTTTTATAATAGGAATATATTGATTATATCAGTCTACCCAGTTATGTCAAATTGTGACCAAAATGAGTTAAATAACTAAAATGAAACTTGCAGTTTTTTTCTTCATGGTGAATATGTGTATATGTCAGATATTCATTTAAAATAACCGTTTTAAAATTATCCCAGCAGCAGAGACTATGATACGCTGTATGTTCTTTTTTTATTTTACTATTAGTTGTTAAGCTCTTTCATTTAGCTTAATAAAATATTTTTATAATAAAGCAATGCTTTAAATTTTTCTTTTTAAAAAATAATCTAAATATATTTTCGAAGAAATAAGTTAGCTTACATACATGAACTCAAACTTTCAACCTTTTGTACTCCTGCGTACCGAACTTTATTCTTCAAAAAAAACCTTTATCATCCGTGCTTTTTCACTATGAAAAAAATGATAATGAAAAATAAACTTTATTCTGGGACTTACAGTCCCCTAAGAATAATAGCAATGCACAATTACAGGTACAATAGTCTGGCCGTATTATTATATACATATTTGCGGAAGATCGATTGTCTAAAAGGTGCAAAAATAAATTATTTTTAAGGAAGTAAGCTTTACGAATAGGAGTGGATAGGGAATTCAAGAAGGAGGTGGCACGAATGATGATTTTTCAAAGTAAGCAGTTTTATGTAAGGGGATATACAGGTTAAAAGGTTTGATCTAGTATTTAGGAGGTGGATATAAGAACGCATAGTTAATAGGTTACGAGATTGGAATAGGGAAGTACCTAAATAGTATTGTCATCGGAATTTTGGAAAAAGCCACCCAAGCTCAGAATATCGGCAAGTAACATGTGACCACCTGGGAATCCCGAAGATAAATCTAATAAAACAGTAACTACTAACAATTTAGTAACTATCGAATTTCTTACCCGTCTCAATTTGAAAACGCTCCTCTCTAACTTCCTTTAATCATCTATTTCTTGACCTCCTGAATTTTCAACCTTCTGATGAAGTGGAAAGTATGTATATTTATGTTATAGATATTATAATAGTATACATAAGTTGTATCTCTTTAACAAGACTTCTCATTAATTTTGTAACTTTACAAATTTACTATATAAATTATCATAGCCTGATGATTGCCCTACGTATTGTACTCTGATGTTATTCTTAGGGGACAAGTTGTCTCAGAATGAAGTTTATTTTCTTATTATTATTATTAAACCTGGTTTCATCATCAAATTCTTTGCTTAAAAGTCTGTAAGAAAATAAATAGATTGTAAATTTGGGCATTATTAACAGTTTTATTTTAAGATTTTTGTACAGCTAGATCTGTGTCAGTGCGTAATACCAACTCACCCAATTACCAAATCATTGACGCCTCCAGGTCTCTATGCCATACTATACAATTTCCTACTGTCTTATAATTTCTCTAATAATATTAGTAATGTGTAGGAACCTAGAGACGACGAAACTACGTCTAAGGAAGTCCATTTCAAGAGTGAGCAGCTTATATGCATCTTGTTGCTCAATTGTCGTTATTTCGTACCCAGAGGACTGTCCCAAGAAGAAAAGAGCGATATATCCTGGGTTTTTTTGTTGTTTTTTTTTCATTTCCAAGGAGACCTCACAATTCCAGAGGATTGAGTTCAGGATCCCAATCATTTTCCTTCTTTGGGATATGTTTATAGAATTATGATAAAAGAAGAATTATTTTGGTTGAGTGTCTTATTTTATTTAATATAGACACCGAAGTACCTGAAATCCTTTCTGCGAAAAAGAATTAGTGAAACCATTCGACGTTGTTATGCATAGTAAATGGAAGGAGATGTAATCGGTCTTCCCCTGATTTATAATCATTCTCCATTTAGAGTACTCCTGCAGGAGTTTCATAAGCATGTGTTGTATGTCCCATTCCTCTGATACTTGGTCATTTGAAATTTGCAAGTTGAACAACCAGTACTCCAATCTTCACACCCACGCCCATTCATTTAAATGGAAAAAGACAAAGGCGTCGGAAACTTTATAACTTGCTTGAAATGCATTAAAAGATAATTTTAAGATTATGTTAGATTAAATTTCTTATAGACACTCAACATTGAGAGTCTTTAGTGTCTGGCCCTTAATCTACTTTATATTCTTCTGTTCCGGTCTTCCTAGTTTTTATCGTGTTTTTTTTTTATGATATATATTTTTTTTTAAATTTTAAGGGATATGTTTTTGGAGGAATTTAAGAATTTCATCTATATTATTACTATTATCACCAAGAACAGTTTGAAGGTTCTTTGTATTCGTATTCCTGAAAATAATTATCCTATGGAGGGCACTCCTCTAGACTGTGTCTAATCGTTAATTGTATATTATTTGCAGGTTAAACACTTCGTTGGATTATATTATAAGATAACCAAGGATAAGTCGGGTATGGCCTATTCTGGGTCTAGTTATAACAACTCTTCTCTTGTTGCGATTAGAGCTTTTCCACATTTTTATTTATTTTTTAACAGTTTTTAATTTGTTTTGATCCTCTTCTTGATGTCTTTCCAAAGCTGGATCCAAGTGATTTTGACTCCATGTTTTAAACTGTGGTGTCTGTTGAGGTGTATACATTTATTAATATAGTTAGATTTAAGTATCAATGATGAAGCGAGTATTGTATATATTTTTTAGAGGTAAATTTAAATTGTTTTTCATACTAAATAATAATATCTTTTCCCAAATGTGGATGAATACTCCTCAAATGCGTAATTAGGATCTTATTCTAGTCTGAAATTCCCCAAAAAAGATACTTTTAGAGGGAAAAAAAAGGAAAGAAAAAAACAGCCGTGCACAGAAGTAGCGCTGTCACACTAAATGTAAACTAAAGGATAATATTCACGGCTAACAGCCTCCTTCCTTTTATCCTGATTGTCAGTTTAATTCTGGTTCTTGTCTTCGGTGCCAAGCTCTATCTGTGCGCAGTTCCTCTTATAGTAGAAGAACTCATATTGATTTCATTATCGCCTTGCTCATACTAGAGTTAGGCGAAATTGAATCATAATTAAACTTATGAATGATCACTATTTGACAACTTATTTCCTATAATCAATCTCCTATTTTAATTATGATTTAAACTTGCAGTCATTTTTTATTGAACTAATGATTATTTGAAAAAAAAAAGTCGACTAGACGTTTTAATCATGATTAAATTTTGCCCAACTCTTGCTCATTCCAACTGGGAGACAGAAGCAGAGATGGAATTATAAATTTATGAGTTCTTTATATTCCGTCATCAACTTTCTACATTATGGACCTCAATCAACTCACACCTTTAATTCTCTTAGAATATTAGAACTAAAAAAGGATGGATTTAGAAAATATCTTGACAGGCAAAACATTCCACTCAACTGATATTTTTATTATTTCGGCTAAAAGTTTCATCTTTTCTAGGGGTTTATGTACCCATATACTTTAACCAGAGCATATAAAACTTATTATTGTAGAATTATTAAAAAATAAATTAAATAAAACAACGTAGTATTTAAAAAAAAAAATACTTTTTATTATTTAATTATTTAAAGATACTTAAAACTATTTGATAATTTTTTATAGTAATGCTAGTACATTTCATATACCCTGTTCAAAGAATATGGGGACGTGAACTTTATGGGCCCTATTGAGAAAAGTCACCAAAAATAGTTTAAAAACGGGATAAAACCAATACAAAACGGTAGAAACTTTTTTATTACAGGACAAAAAAGGAAATTATTTAGAGGAATCACAAACATACTGGCTCTTTCAACCCTGTAACAACATAAGTATAGCCACATTTGGCACATAACACATTTCACCCGGGTGACAAGTTGCATCGCGTGAGTCCGGTTTATCCTCACCGTTGAAATCTAGATTGGTGTCATCATCGCTGTCCACAAGGGGATTATCACTGTTGTCTGATGAGTCCAATGATGAATCGTATCGTTGCGTGAGTCCAATTTTATTTTTTTGAAGGCCTGTCGTCTTCCCACCCCTGTCCGGTCTCGAACCCCGGGAAACCTCTAGGGCGTCTTCTTGAAAGCACTTTTGTCGACTTGGTCGACTGATCCTTGCATGATATCCGCCTTAAAAGGTGGATTTTGCTGCTTTGCGTCCACGAGTAGTATATTTACACCAACCTCACCTAAGAAAGATGGCCACTATCACATGTAACCTAAAAGCGTGCGTGACTAAAAGTGAGCTTCAAAAAGTAGTTCAAGATCTTTGTATTCCGGCTTTCACTTTGAAATAATTTTTAACTAAACATAAGAACATAAGAAAAAAAATTCACATACTTCTAAAATGTTTTCAGTCTAGAATAAACACCAATTTGGACAATAACTCACCCTGCATCCACTCTACTTAAAAGAATGGTTTCAACTGCTCTATGTTATCTCATATTAGCAAATACTAGCTCCTTCGACAGTCCTCGCAGCCAGTCTTTAGTATCTCTCTTAGCAGCTAGGGAAGAGTGCCCATATTTACACCTATGCCCGTTTTCACACCTTTTCCTCTATAGATTTACATTATAAAATAAATAAATAAATTTAGACACTGGAAAAAAATTTAGAAAAATAGTCATTATAACAATAAGTATTATAAGCAGCATTGTAGAGAGAGAACAGAAAAAATTATAGTGAAAAAAAATAAAGAATTATCTCAACAAAAATGAAAACATTATCATGAGAAAACTATAAATTTAGGCTAATGTTTCATTTCTGATATTCTAGAATTACATATGTTATGAGTCATAAAGAGAATGTCAGCTGTGAGGGAAAGAAAGTGGTGGAAGAAGAGTGTTTTGAATTTTCAGAGGGAATGATATATATTATATCACTGCGATATATATTATATGTATAATTGTTAATAAAAAAGGCATACTGTAACTCAACCCCTAGATATTGTTAAAAGAAAGAATCACTTTCAATAAAAATTGTTTTAGATTTGATCAACAATGAGCAGAAATGTCCGAAGTATGCAGTTTTGTCCCATGGTCTTATTTGCATATACTTCATGAAGAAGAGAAAAAGTTATAAAATATAGATATGTTCAATTCGTCAGTTCAGTGACTTGATGGAAATTTAGATACGGTGTTCTAACAATATCCAGAAGGCATTTGGAGTGAGACCTTGAAACTGTAAGATTTGGAGGGCGGTGTAACAGTTTTTGGCTGACGACAAGGTCAATACGTAGAGGCAAGCTGCCATGTCGGCTGGGGCGATAAAGCAGAGCCTACAAAGCTGTTCCTATTGGCCCAAAACTACAGAAAGCTATTTCAGGGGACCCCCTGTCCCCTACCTCCTTCCGCGGACTAATGGAAATCTCGATTTATATCCACAAACATTTCCTAGTATACGTCGAGCAGCCTTATTTCAAAACGTCATCTCACAGATACATTTGACCTACACTCCTACCACTAATTAATAATAAAAAATAAAAGGCTAGCGAAACTGAAGGTTCCATGACTACATGGAACCGTTGTCCACACACTTATCTATACAACCTACACCATCAAAACCCAAGTCCACAAGATCAGTCCTGACACTATCCTCCCACCTACGTCTCAGTCAAGTCAACCCCTCGCTCGTTTACCCGACGGCTCATAAATTATTACCTTTTTTTGGAAATTTGGATAAAACTCCTGTAATTCCGCATTATGGAGCCTTGTAAATTCTCCTGTAAGTTCATCCTTGTTTGGGATTTTCGAAAACTTTAAGGCTTTCTTCACTTACGTAAGTGGCCACGTTTCGCGTCGATAGAGAACCATAGGTAGTATAAAAGTATAGTATATCCTAATTTTAAAGTTTCTGAAATGTAAGCACAAACTGAGTCGTTCTTCAACCTAGAAATGGCAAGCGTTCCTGGCGGTTTACACCACAGAACACATAAAGGACTAGAAGCGGCATCCAAGGCTAATAGGCGAGGGAACTGTGTAACCCTAGCGCTCGGGTCATCCCCACCACAGCCACCCCCTCGTTCCAAGGTGTTCAGTTTACGTCTTTCATTTATTACTTAGTTTTAGTTCTACACTTTCGCATAACTACTGTCGTTTCTTGATAGCTGGAAATAACCATATAAATAAACCATAGCCATAAAAATCAAATTATAAAATATATTTAAAATTATTTTATTCATGACCAAACTGACATTACAACAACAACATGACTGGCATAATAACAAAAAAGTGACTGGCAAGTTGGTAAGTCAAAATAACACGAACAGTTATTATTGGCCACTGAAAAGAATATGCTTATTATTTTTTTCATTTTTTCATGTGAAGATCTTCATTAATTTTTTTTACATGATGGAAAATTCTAGTTCGAAAGTACAAAACTCCTATCGATCTAATTAGTAGTGAGTAGTGAGATTCGTCGACCAAAATATGATCGCATCAAGAAAAAAATTGTTTTCCGATACATTTTTTTAGCAAATGAGAGATCCAGGATTCTATTGAAGCTAACACATTTTTCTCTTTAGCGCGAAAAATTTGTTCATAAAATAGACAAATTTCGACCACGTCGTTTCCTGGCAAAACTAATCCACCGCGATTCTTCGCAGCAATCAATCCATTTATTTAAGTAATTGAAAACGCTTTCAATCTCTTATCGTAAATCTTCGAAAGTTTGGTGTTATTTGATTTCGAGACTTGTCGTTTTACGAGAGTTGAGGTAGTTTGTGATATGTTTCCGAGCATATCCGCATATTAATCGGCAACTAGATCTTTTTTCTTCAGCTCAGCAATAATATTTTTCAGCTGACAATTTCTCTTTTTCAACCTATTTGCCTGTCGTCTCAAATTTATCAATTTCTTTTTCTTTTCGCTTACAATACTTTGAGTGGAGTAGAGGATATTTTGAGCAGAGTTAAATTCAGCTGAAGTACTTTCAAGCTGTGTTTGTAATTTTGTTACGTCGTTTCTAGCATTTGTCAACATTGTCTTCAATTTTTTCTTGTCAGGAGATTTGGTGATTGTTGTATGACAACTATGTCTTTTTATCGCTCTTCTCTCCTATTTAAAAAAAAAAAAAGGTATAAAAGAAACCTCTAATATGCATCCGATAAATATTAGAGCACATAAATTTACACAAATGTAAAGATATATATACAATGTGTATAGGTTTTATTTTTTAAAGAAGTTTTATTTGTTATTATTTTATTTTTTATATTTTTACCACAATACATCATCTTTTCCTACAGCTAATATATTTTATGATTGGTTGAATCAGATAGCATTATCTGACTGGTAGATTCATTTTTTGATTGTAAATACTTGTTGAATACTATAAGGATTCAAAAAACTGAAGCCATAGGTTTCTTCAAATAATGTCAATTTTTTCGTACTGGCTATCGGACTATAAGTATTTTGACTCTGTGGATTTCGAACAAACTATTCACGGTAATGAAGCCCCAAAAGCAAGGGAAAGAAGCTTGTTCCTAATATGCTCCACGATTACAAACGTCCAAATTTCAGGTGTTCTATCAACAATAGAAACTAAAAATAAAATCGGCACCTCAAATTCTGAATGATTCCTTTGGCGACGTTAGAGTATTACTTGACGAGAAAATTGGTTCCTAATTTTTTTATGCATATCCCCTACTAAAATTAATTAGTTATGGCAATAGTGGCTCTATTGTGGTAAAAAATAAATAAATAAAAATACCTTTAAAAAAATTAAACCTATATTTTATATAACAAAAATTCACAAACATGTATATCTTTTGGTCTCAAATGGTAGGGAAATCCGTCAAATACTGATGGGACTACGCCTTTTTTCAATTTTGTGAGGAAAGGAGAGGATCGGTCGAAGTCGGTTTCCTTAAAATGCTTTGAATATAAGCGACTGGTTTTTGTTGGGCTCCAATTCTCTCGTCTGACGGCGTTAACCCATATAACTCGTTCATCTTTATCCGAGGGGAAAACTAGGGACAAAAATAAAATATGATAGTATTATACAATATAAAGCATATTTAAAGTTATGGTTTAACTACAGTAATCTTCAATCTTCCGAGCAATGCGCTATGCAAACACAGACTAATCAAATGAAGACAGAGGTTTGATATTTTTTGTTTGTAATTATCTTGCCGTCCAATGTTTCCGGATGAATTCTTTTTTCAAGTGTATTACTAACAAATAAAGAAAAATACTTTTGATTGCCACAAAACGTTTTCAAATCATTCGGCTCATCATCAGTGCATTTAATGTATCCTCTTAGTAACTCCTATCTCGTTTACTAACGTTTACGTTACGTTTTAATTACTAAAACTTTTACGTTCGTTTTTTACTTTGTATTACTAACGTTGTGAAGTTTATTTAGTCATACACTTGAAAATAGGGAATCGTTCCAATCTGAAGAAAATAAAATTTTAAGGATGAATCTACTGTATTTCGTTAGATAGCTCAGAAAAAAATAAAGAACTTAATTAGAGTTTTAAGAAAATTTTACTTACAAATGGAAAGTAATTGGAGGAATAGCATCCTTATTTTGGGCTCTGGTACTGCAACCAAAAGCTACACAACACGGCATTTCACTAGTAACTGTAAAACTTCTTTAAAACAATCAAAACATTAACAGAGCGTGGACAACAGCGAGGCCGCCATGTACCGAGGGGGCGGCTGGAGTGGGGGTAGGTTGTGCCACTCTTTCCCTTGCATTGCCGCTTCTACTCCTTTACGTATTCTGTGGTTTACACCAATTCCGGAAAAAACTTTAAATGAAAAAGCTATAATGTCCTACAATAAAATGACTGGAAAAAAAAAAGATTTTAGGGCAAGCTAAATACATTTTGAAAAGTCGTATTATGATAAGATTTTTCTAGCTATTACACTCTCCAGATTATTTAGCTGTCAAGCCATGATAAATTTGCGTCTTAAATTCAAGAGTTGGGTCCAAAACAAGTCTACAAGACGAGAAAAACTACTACCTCTTGTCTACTACCGAACAAAATTTCTTTCATAGGAATGAAGATTCGGCTTCCGGCAGAAAATTTTCAAAAGCTCCTCCAAATTTATATCGTGTGCCATTAGATTATATCTGCATAAACAGATCTATTTTCTTCAGAATGATTTTTATATAGTTTATAAAAATGTGACAATTTGTTTTAATCCGCCACTGTCGGATACCCAGCACTCTTCTAATCGTATATATGTCGGAATATCGAAACTGTACGGTATTTATTAACTTTTGGCATATATTGAATGAATGGGCTCATCACTATTTCTATTACCTACCTATTGCTCTTGAGTTAGGGAAATCATACTTTACCCATAATTGCTATTAAAACAAAAAATTAAAACAACATAATTCATAGAAATACAAATTGACAAATCTATTAATTTTAATTAACTATTAAAGTCTGTTTTATTTTTCTATTTTGAAGAATAGTCCAAAATAACAGTCAATTTTTTATCAAAAGATTATTTTTCTCAGGTTAAGAAGAAGGGACATACGGTTAGTAGGTGAACGAGATAAAAGTTAAATAATATCAGTATACTAATTTGATCACAGTGATGATCTATCAGTAAAAGTTAAAAAACACCAGAAACAGTAATCGCTTTCAAATTTTAATTTCTAATGTTTTTGGCACATCGCCTTCACGGTTGATGCTGCCTATAATCAGGACTGTTTTTCCCTAGGTAGTTTTTAAGGGATTAAAATAATTAACTAATTCATCATCATCTTCATTTCATTTTTGCCATTTTGGTACACCTCACCGTAGTGCTGGAGCATTGTTAGAAGGCACATTAAAACGTTTCGCATCTGATTAATGGAAGTTCCTCTTCGACATAATGGTTCTTCTAAGACTCAAGTTTTACATAAGTCTAGTGCCACGGGTGAATCTTTAAGTGATGTCTCTAACAAATTAAATTGTTACTACTCCTCATTTATTCCGTATTATAATTATACAATTAAGTGTTAATGGGTACGCTAAATGCCTGGGATCGGCAAAAACAAAATTTTCGCGTTGGCCAGGGAACGCAGTGGTTTGGGCCAATATCATTCAACAAAGGCCATATTAGACCTACAAATAAATTTTAACTTCATGATGAGTGTAAAAATCTTCTAAGTTAAAATAATATTACCATCACCATTTCTCTAAAATGATTTATTTTATATTTGATTGTTAAAGTATTTAGTTAAATGTACGAACTATATTATTTTCTTTGTATTTTTAGTTTTATTGTAGAAATATTTTTTTCCCCTTTTCTCTCTGGCACCTCCCTCTTCCTGAAACCAGTTTACACCACCTTTATACATTGGTTATTCTAATAATTAGTTTAAAATTATTGCAGATTGTGTATGATATAATACAATACTGAAACGGCCGCAAAGTATCAGCTCATTAGTTTGTGTCCGTCAAAACAAAAAAGGGTCTCAAATCACCTAAAGCCACCTTTTTTTGCTTATACACATATATACTACCGAATGGATCCGGACGAAACTGACAAAAGGCATTTTGCCAGAGTATAGTGGTACGGTTTGCGAAACCTCAGCTCATTTTGTTACGTCTGTGACGCGCTAGCTCTGTCCGACAACAGGAACAACAAGAATTTTAAAAGAAAATTAATGTTCCATTAACTTCTGTAACTCGGCTTTCTTGACAACATTGAAGCTCAGACATAGGCCGGTTTGTCTTCAGTAATACCCCAAGATGTATGTTAAGACGATTGGTTGACATATTGACATATGAAATTTTGTCGTTATTGTTGGAGCTTAGTTATGAGACTCTACATCAACCGCCCTTTTCCTAGACTAGCCTCCCACTTTATGTATTTTACTTTTTTTAAGTACGTGAAACCTCGATTAACCGGATTATGGATTGGGACTCAAATTGATCCGGATACCCAAAAATCCGGATAATCAGATTTACTACTGAATTAGAATATTGAAATAAAAAATACAGACACATGTAATGTTTTAATTATGTACTTTATTGAATCTTTAAAAATGCGGCTGTTTGTAGTATTATATTTATGTAAGCACAAAGTTAATTAAATTGTCGGAAATCTTAGATGTTCCGTTACAGAACTCGTCCGCCAATTTTTTCCCAGATTCGCCTTTCCTAAGACGTTCTACAATGGACAGTTTTTCAGCCACAGTTAATATAACCTGAATCACCTTTTGAACAATAATAATTATTGGTCTAAATTCGATAGAAATCAGAAACGGTCAATATAAAGGATTTAAAATTCTATTTAGAAGTGTCAAGGCATTGGCAGAAATGTATTGAGAGGGATAAAACGTATTTTGACAAACTAAAATTTTCTAATAATTTATTTTTTTTTTATAAATATAAAACTGGATTAATTTTCGGGGCAACCCGATAAGAAATAATTGATAACTGTCTAAATTAATCTCCAATCGCACTAAACCTTAGGCAGTGTTCTCCGATATACGATCTGCTAAAAACGGCTGAGTTGAGATAGAAAAAAAATTATCCCAGTAACCTATATAACTAAAGAACAAGCGAGCTTTCTTTTATCGAAAAGAGGAGAAAAAACGACGCTAGGAGTAGCCAAAGCCGATATCGTGCCAAACCTGTACTTGGCAGCGAGGTTGAAGGAAGGAATTTGGAAATGGCTGCTATAGTATCCGGCTGAGTCTTACTCTAAGATTATTTGCTCCTAGTGATCTAGTTCCCAACTAGCCGATTTGATCAGGTTTTCCTACCTCTAAGTCACTCGATTTGATTTCAGCGATTAATTGATCGATACTATTTTTTTTCGATTCTTACCGAAAAATCGATTCTCGGATACCAATATCTCGGTTTAAAAATAAATTCATATGAGACTAAAAAATCAAACTGAATCTATTAAAAAAAAAATAATTATGATTCAAGAAATAAAGTAGTTATCAGCAAATAATATTTATTATAACTATACTATTATATAAAAAGACAATTTTTAGTTTGTGATCATTATTTACGAAAACTAAGAAATTTTAACTACACAATCTTCACTTGTTTTTCGATAATCTTGTATTGAAGTATGCAATGGTGTACTATTTCTTCATTGATATTTTCATACATAACAGTGATTTTTACACTGATTGGGTGTTTGAAGGTGATGTAAAAGCTTAATTGGATATCCAGTTTTTCATTTTAATGTTTGAGTTGTTAATCCATATGGACAGAGACTATTAAGAGATTCTTGCGGATAATGGACTGCATGATCTGTACTTACAACTACGTAAGTAGTAGTAAGTACAGATATTCCATGTATCATGATTTATAAAAAAAAAATAAAATTAAATAAAATTAAAATTAAAAAAAAAAAAGGATCGAAATTTTGTTGATATCAAGTTTCGTTAGACAGAGCATTGTACATTTAAATTTTGATTATAGTAAATTTTATTATTGCTAGACCTTCCAGAATTATAAATAAGATGTAGTTAAAATGGGTTCAGTAGTTTCACTATTGCAAAGTCTATTACAGAATGACGCTATCCACATATCGGTCGAATTTTAAACTTCACTGGGATCCATATTTAGCACCAAATATTTAAATCTTCTTTAATAATTTAATTGAATATAAGTAAATTTTATTATGAATTTCAACCTCTTTATAACACCGTAGCTTTGCAACCTCTCATGTACAATGACGGTCGCCACCTATCGGTCATTTTTCAAACTTCACTGTTATCCATATATTGACGCTTTTTTAATTAAAAAAAATAATTGAAAATCAATAGATTTTATAATTGCTAAATCTTTCTGGAACTAAGGAGTGGTTAAAATTTGATACAGATTGGTAGAGAAGTTATCGTGGTTAGTGATCACATACGAAAAATGGCATGTCCTTCTATACAATAGTATAGATAACAAATTTAATAATCCTTATTCCGGGTTTAAAAAATCCTCTAAGAATAACAAATGATATAATCGTTATATTTTCCGGCTGCATTCATTTCTTGAATGTTTCAGCTTCAACAATTATAATTGTAATCCTATATCTGTATTTACCAATAACGAATTTATGACTTCTACAATTTGGTGTACACCTCGTAGTTGCAATGTTGATTTCTGAAGAGAATTATTTTGAAGTATGTACCAAGATATTTTTTATAACATTTTATATTATATTCACTTAGTGACTTTAAATACTAATGGTAAATGATATTAACACACAATGACTTTTTGACCAATTTGGGAAAAATTGTACTTATAAGATTTACCACTAGCTATTTACCATTATGGAAAAGAACCAATTATAATAATTACATAATTAGGTCTCAAATCGCTAACGTCTGATGCATCGATCGGTCCCTAGGAATTGCCTTTGGATCATTGAATCTCGAAACCGATTATTTTTTCAAGAATAGGTGGAATCGAGAAAGAAATAAAAGGGCATACAATAATAATTCTCAGATTTTCTCTCTTTAAATGGGAATCAACCCATGAAGGTCTTGGATTCACAACTTAAGTAAGAATGCACTGTTACTGATCCAAGGTTGTAAAAGGAGGAAATTTGACCGAAATCACTCTCAACCGCCAGGTTTTCCCCCAGTTAACGGTACCCACTTTATAGAGGTAGGGACCCTTGGTGACCTCGAAGTCAAGCAAAGGCTGAATTAACAGAAAATCAATTTTCATCCTTCTATCGGACTCGAACTCGGGCCCGGGAGGTTGGTAGTCAAGTGCCTTATCCACTGATCTACCACGCCTACTCATGTAAATGAAAATATCCATAAATTCAAGAATGACTCAGGAATGAGAATAATCAAGTAGTAAATAGTCTAAAATTATCTAGTCTAATCTGAATCATTAGAAATAATAAAATCGTTCAAAACCAATCCAGATTTTTGTTTACTTGGTCAGATATATATAATATCCAATTGTCCCATTTAAAAAAATTTTCTATTAGGTAAAGAAAAAACGAAACAATAAAAGTGATATGTATTATTATATAAGGAGATTGAGTAATATAGAAGGAAAATAAGCAATTATATCTCCAAACAGTAATTTTATAATTCCATTATTATAAATATAATTTCTGAATAGTAAAATTAATGTTGGAAGATATTATTGCTTATTTTTCTTATATAAACAATAAAAGTAGCAAATAATGGATCCATCCTAATTATATTGATCCTTCTATACCATCATGCGTACCCTCAACTTGTCATATCTTTAAGTTCTAGAGGTCCTCTACATGACTATCTTCCTCACAAATGAGCAAATGTTGGTAAAATAATTTACGTTCGAAACTAGCCGAATAAAAGAAATTCCAATAAGAGTGATAAATAATTCATCAATCTTACGTACGAGTTACGGTTTTATTTTAAGAAATTATTGTTGATATTTACACTGATTGATATGCTGCACGGTAGGCGTAGTAAGTACGAGTAATTCAGTGGGTAAGGCGCTTGATTGCCAAGGTCCCGGGACCGAGTAAGAGTACAGCTAAATGAATAAAATTTATTTTCTGTTAAATAAGTCGTGGTTCGACTTTTTCATGAAGAAAACTAGCAGTGGAGCGAGAATATGGCAAAATCACCTTTCCCAACTATAGAGATGTATAGGTGACCGGATTTTAAGTAATCCGAAGGATATTCTACCATTGTTGTCCTTAAGGATACTTTGCTGAAATATTCGACGATTTAAATGTTTTTAAGATGGCGAAAGGATATTCGGCAACTGTTAACGTATTCTACGGGAAATTGGAGATACTGCTATAAGGATACTGTTTTTCAAATCTGCCAGGATTTTTGGAGGCCGAAGGACACCCTTGGCCACTCTCCTTCCCCACTTAGAAATAGTTTTCGTCCTTAAGGATACTTTATTTTTTCTTTATGATTTAACGATTTTATTGGTTTTGTAAGGATAATATTTAATAAATATTATGTAGTCGGTCAGTCTTTTAATGTGCTACTTGTCACCGGCAGTAGATGACCAATCTGGTGCTAGAGCGAACTAATGGACCATCTACTCACCAGCAGACACGAACACCTCCGCTCGTTTATAAAATATGACTACTAACTGTCAAAACTTTATGTGGCACCATTATTTTCAGACATAGGGAAAACTACAAATAACCAACTGCAATAATTCCAAAATAGAATAATGAAAAAAAAAATCGTTAAAGGAACTACAATGCAAAAAGCTGAAAACATCTAAGAAATATGAGAAGTTATTTATTTTACATTATAGATTAAAGTTATTTTAGACTGTAAAACGTATAAACATAAAAAAATATATATATAAAAAAAAAGGTATCAACGTATTTATTATTTCTTCTTGGGTTTCCTATTTCTCTCTTATATATTTACTACCATACCTCGTCGAAGCTTCGCCCGCTTTCGTAAGTCAAGAACTTTAAATAATAATGGAAAGTTTATGTGTTTATTGATAAAAATCTAGTATTGAGGCATGCAATTGAGCATTATTTCTTTAATGATACTTTCGCACATAGCAGTCATTTCTATCCTAGTCAAAATTGCAATGATTAAGAGATTGAAGATCACGTAGAAGCAAATTTTTAAATTTTTAATATATGTGCGTAGTAATCCAGATAGAGTGAGACAATTAAGAAACTCTAGCGAATAATAGATTGCATTATCAGTGCTTGCAAAGCCCCATGGATCTTATTTTTAGACACAACATCAAAAAGCAAAAGAATCAGATTTGTTATTTGTTGTTTTTGGGGCTTAACGTCCTTATGTACTCCAACTAGGGCAGGAAGGACGGGTTATCCTACTGGTTACCAACCTATTCTCTCCAGGGTGGGAAGGTCAACATTTATTCGTAGAATCACATATTGATCAGAAAATAGGTTTTACCAGCAGATGCAATTTTATCGAATTCATCTGGTTGGATTTTAATTTCCAACACTAAAAGTTTATGATAGTGTGACAAACCTCGTTGCTAACTAACTTTATAAACATTTTCTAGCCATATATATCACCTTATATTTGTAACCTCTTTTAGGTGCTGGCCACCTATCAGTCAATTTTCAAACTTCACTGCGCACCACATATCTATCGCTTTTTTAACAGCAATTTAAAAGAAAAATATAAATTTTATTATTGCTAAAACTTCCTTGAACTTTGAAGATAATATGGTTTAAATTTGGTACAAATTGGTTCAGTAGTTTTCGTGGTTAGTGATAAAAAATAAAAATAAATAAAAAAAATGAAATAAAATAAAAATAGTATTAACTTCAGATATTTTTCTAATTACCTAAACAGCTATTAATTCTTTCGTTGACTAATGTACTTTGTATTTTTTTTTTTTTTTTTTAAATTATTTTTATTTATTTATTTTTAAAAAAATTTTCTAACATCTTGGTCACATCCAATTTTTTGTTATTTTAGCCCTGAAGAAGACCTGCAAGGCAGGTCGAAACCTCGGCACGCCAAATATTTTTTATTTAATTATTTTTTATATTAATTTTTTTTTTATTTCAATTATTTTTTATATTTATTTTTATTTAAAAACTTTTTGGTAAACGTTATATTTATTTACTTGACTGCACCCCTGGCCATTTCTTCATTACATCCTACATCCAACTATAGAATCATCATCATACATTTATTGATCTATAAAATATTTGCCATTAGAGTTGGTTGCATTTATGGACATAAGTTCTTCAATCGAGATGAATCGAAGAGCACTAACTAGTAGTTTATTGGTCATAATCAAATGCATTAAAAAAAAATGCATTGGCAAAGGTTAAAATATGCAATTATTTAACATCTAATGTTTCATTAAGTTATGTAATGAATTAAATTCTGGTACAATTATGTTTTAGGTATTTTAAAATTATTTTATATAAAATATTTTGTTCAATTTATAGATTTCTTAATTTATTACTTAACCACCTAAAATTATAATAATATAAAAATACTTGAGGCTGTTACCTTAAGTAAATTTGTATGTTCTTGGATAGGTAAGACACCATACCCGGTAAGGTTCTGTCCTTATACAGATTGTTCAATGACTTTGGTGTGGTTTATGTCTTTAGTGAACAGAAGTTAACGATTCTATTTTAAGCTTCAGTTATGCACATAATAAAACAAAATTAAAATTATATTTTGTGTATAATTATGATTTTAGGTTGAATTTAACATTAACAAATCTCCGCATATGTGAAGTGATAATATATTTGTACCATGATATCTTATCCAGAATTATAATAAGTTTATTTTATGAAATAAAAAATTAATAAAAATAGAACAATTGATTTTATAAGTTTACAGAAACCCCAGATAATCGAATTGGGAAAATATTCGTTGTGAGCTCCATCAGCTAATTATTAATTAAGCTATACTAATACATAAAAAAAATAATGAAAATAAAATATGACTCCTTAAAATGCTGAGAAGCAGTAAGAGGAGAAGGGGCAAAACTTTATATAGGATTGATATAAAATGAACAAGAAAAGAAAATTAGAATCCACCGTAACTTCTAAAAAGCAGATTTTTCAGAAGAACAAATGTTTTTTTTTTTTTTGTTTTTTTTTTTTGTTTTTTTTCTTGTTTTTTTTTTTGAATTCCTTTCCATTTGCATTCATTTCGCTATAAAACTAGTGATGTAAAAATGGCATAAAACTGATATACAAAAACCTGGAGTATATCGTGGGTTACAAATGAAACACCGATTAAAAAAATATATTGTTAAGTTGACACATAAAAATATCTGAGGGATTTTTTTTTTTTAAATTATTACATTTAATAATAATAAATAAATAAAAAATTGTAAATGCAGTGTACAAAAAAAAATATTTCAAATTTATTTTATTATACGAAGAAAATTATATCAAAAAGATATATGAACACAAATTAAGTATATTATAAAAATTAATTTATTTACTATCACAGCAAATATTTAAATCTAACATAAAATTATTCATGCGTTTAATAATTAAATGTTGTTTCGTTTTTTTTTTTATAACCCAATTTATTATATTCTTTAACTTTATTAGTTCATGAACTAAAAAAATAATATGTATTATACAACCTTCTATTTTCTCCCTTTGAATAATCAGCCATTCGCCGTTCTGTCATACTTTCTCAACTGTAGTTCACTTTCTCATTCCATTCACTGCCTTCTTAATCAGCATCATCATTTAAGTTTCCCTACTTATTCTTAGTCAACTATATAATATTTTAAAATGTATTTTGATTCTTTGAATTAAATATTAAATATTTGCATATTTTGATTTTACTACAAATTTAAATAAATATTTATGAAAATATTGTCCTAATTATATAAAGGATGTGTACAATATTCGTTATTAAAAGTTTATTAAAAACATTGAAATATATGCCACTGCCTTTTAAAGTGATGTTTGAATAATAAAATTATTTATTTCAAAATTAAATGCTAATTTTCATTTCTTTAACTAAATTAAATTAAATTAAACTTTCCACTCTTTTAAACGAATTAAATTAATAAAATATTCAGAGTGAGAATTGGGGATTTTTTTTTTTTTTTATATTATGATTTTCTCTTCACATTATACCCATCTATTCAAACAAATAAAATGAACATGTAAATGTTTTGATCAGTTATATATCCCCTCCAATTAATTTTTTTCTTTTTAAAGTATGGAACCTTTGGTTAGCCCATATCAAGTACAAAGCAAGGGAGCCATTTTAGTTTATATTATGTACAGAAAGTAACCTGGGTCTTTTGAACGAGGCGTTAGTGACATAGAGCTAAGAGACATAGAGGATAAAAGACGGTAGAGAGGAACAATTGGCAAAGAGCTGAAGCTGGAAATAGCCAGAGATGGGAGCCAAAGCCGGCTAAAATGGTGGTTGGCTATCCGCCGCTCCTCCAACCCTTAAGGCCCTTTTAAGGCCACTACCTGGGCTGGCAGGAACAATCTCCAGAGAATCGATTTTTTTTGTATTTATTTTTTATGCAATTAGTTAATATTAATGTTTAGTAACATATTAATTAAAATTATTATTTGATTTTAAAACAATACAGTAGAACCCTTGTTATTCGAGGTGATGATGGGTATGGAGGGTCACGGATAATTGAAAACCCCGGATAATCGAATTACAATATTTTATTGACTTAATGTGATGGGTAACAAAGTTAATTTAATAATAATAAAAAAAAATTACTTTTATTTACAAACAAACCGTTTACATATATAAATTATAATGAGTACTAATGAGTAAATAATTTTGTTTTGTTGGCAAACAGCCCCGTAGGAATTACATAGAAAGACTTGAAAATATTACCATTCCTAAAATATGAATTGAATTACTATATAGTTACCGAAAACATCATATTCATACGATACTTGCTGTGTTTTTCAATTCATTATTTTTTAAAACAACACATAATTAACAGTTATACAATCGTTGGAAATAATCATACGCATTTATTTTTCAAAATAAATATGATAAAAGAAATAGTGTAACAATTAAAAAAAAACAACAACACATAATTGAGGCATGTAAATGGAAAAGGCTCTAAGTGCCAAAAATAAAATAAAAATGTTTTAAATTGGAAAATGTATAAGTTCCATCGCCAATGTAATGGAAATAGTGGTACGTATATCATAAAGGCCTTGGTACCAAGAAAGGTTAGGGTTCCATTTAATTTTTTTTTTAATTTTATTTTTGGCACTTACACCCTTTTCCATTTACATACCTCAATTACTGAAAAAAAAAAAAAATTGTCCCTTGGGACCTGGGTTAATAGAACCCGAATAATGGGGGTTCTGCTATATTCTTATCCATCACTTCCTAAAGCCATTATAAGAACAGTATTTTGTTTATATTTTATTTTTTCAAGATTGCACTATATTTACACGTTTAAAAATCAACAAATTTAAATTACATTTTTTTTTAAAGAATTGATTTTTTTTTATACATAACAAAAAATTTATTATAGTTATATTTTATAGTGTTTTCTATGAGTGATTTTTTTTTTTTTTAATCGTCTTTTTAATAGTTTCAACAGTAATTTTAAAACTTGAAACATAATTATTACTATAATAATATAAATAGTTCTAATTAGTGTTACTTTTAACATATGTCGTGGTCTTTAACTTTGAATTATTACTATGGTCATTATAAAGTATAAATATATATTAATAAGGTTCTTGAAGTGCAGTCAAAAAATAAAAGCAACTGTTTTGGCGACGTTTCGAGACTATATTGTTTTCATATTCTATTGTCTCGAAACGTCGCCAAAATAGTTGTTTTTATTTATTAACTGAACCTCAAGAACCTTATAATTACATCTAATAGTAACAGTCAAGAAATACAAATATATATATTGTATAATAATCAGCATGTGATCAGTTGTATTAGTATTGAGATTTATAGTTTTAGATCTATTTCTTTTTCTACGGTATTATAAATACATAATACACTTAACCTATCAGTGATTAAAAAAACAATAGATCATGGCCTATCTATAATCTAATGACTTTCCCAATTTACATATTATAATAAAAAAGATCAAATTACTTATACATTAATATATTTTCGTTAATTAATATACTATAATACTATATATTAATATACTATAATATTAATAGTTAATTAATATACATCAATAAAGTTTGGTGAAAATGAGGTATTCAAAAACGATAAAGTTTCCATAAAATTTCTTATTAGAAACTATCGTCAAAATTTTTATCTGAGCAACACCAACGGTACTAGACCGTGTGAAAAAAAGATCCAACACACAAAAAATGTAGGCGAAACGTTACTTTTTTTCATTCAAACTTTTTTTATTATAGCTCCTAAACGGTAGGTCCTAGTGACAAATATATAACATAAAATATTTTTCATTAAATTTCTGATCAGGAGACTGTTGGCAAATTTTAGATCCGGGCAACAGCAACACATCGTGTCTAAATGTTGCAAAAAAAAAAAAAAAAAAAAAAAAAAAAAAAAAAAAAAAAAAAAAAAAAAAAAAAAAAAAAAAAAAAAAAATATAAATATATATATATATATATATATATAGACACTATCAAACAAACATATCCATGTCAAAAAAGAGAGAAAATAAAGAAATATATATTTTTAAAAAAATGGAAAACGAAAAGAAAATTAACAAAAATGAAGACATTATAATAGTTATTATATGTTATTGGTTCTTGATATAATTTTTTTATATATTCATATATCACCATATGCCTGCCTAGATAGATAAGTATGCTTTGTGAAATGTGGCATCCCATTTAAATTTGGCAGCATCACTTAATATAGTCTCATTCTTCACCTGCGGGTTTTTTTTAAATTTGTTAAACATTGACTCACAACAGAATTTTTTTAATTATATTTTCAATATAAAAAAGCAAGAAAAAATAAAAATATTCATCCCTGGAAGAATAGATGGAGGTTTAGCCCTATTCCTGAAAGAAACTGGAGTATTTATTTCATAATGTAACACATCTAATCAGTTGAGTCATTAGCAGCATAATACACAAATTAATTTTTTTTTAAACGATTAAAAAGATCTCAAGAATTCAAAATTTTTTTGTATTTTATCTTCTTCGTTTTGTGTGTACATTGTATTTTCTTCTTGAAATATTATATTTTAAACAGTAGATAGTATTATAAGCATGCTACATATTGTTGTCGAAAGAAACTTTGAATTAGAACTAACTACGAAACCACTGATGTGCTCCACTAGGAAAAATATTTTTTTTCACCTGGCAACTCTGACTGCAAAACATATCTAACATCTTTTAGTCTACATACATTGTACAATAAATCCTTGCTTATCGAAGAAATAAGACATATGGCATATGAAAAGTACGATAGATATGTAATAAAAAGATTAAGTGACTTACACTAGACTTAAAGGTATCAAAATCGTTCAGTTCTTCCTATAACATTTTTTATGTTACGTTTTTATTGTTAAAGAGCCATTACAGATAACAATGTATCATCACTGACGATAACTACTATATATAAAAACATGCACCTCAACGGTCATTGGTAAAACAAGTCTCATGTACAATGCAAAGCCGATGTGAGGATTAGAGCAGGAAATAATGTTACTAGCATAAATTTATGTAATATAAGCTTTCACGTACACAATTATATATTATATAATTTTATATTTTATATATAAAATTATAATATATGGTACTTATTTATTTATTTCCCTTCCTTGCCTCTCGGCTACACGGGTTTTGCAGGGATGGCTTGTAGCCATCACTGCTGGTTTTAACAGTTTAACATAACATTTAAATATTACTTTTAACATTGCAAGAATAAACTTTCTTAAACATTTAACAGAACATTTCAATATTACATTTAACATCTAACATTTCAAGATTACACTACACGTTTAAAATAACATCATTTAAAATACATTAAACGCTTCACATAACTACATACTTGTGTTTAATAAAATATACCTTATAACTAATACAACAACCTATATTTAATACAACATACTATATTAAAATTAACTGCATACTAACTATATCATACTATAATACATAATAATAATAACTACATAATAACTATAACATACTAAATTAAAATAACAACATACCTATTTTAAATTATAAATTATAAATTATTATAATTATAAATTATAAACTTAAATTATAATATACATACATATATATGTATAATTTTAGAATATGTACCGCCGAAATTAATAACAGAAAAGAACTTAAATGAGACATCTGCAGGCATTATTATTAAAAATAAAACCAATCTAAAAGGAACGTATCTCTCCTAATACCTAACTTGCCATTTTTTCGTAGCATTTTTTTTTTGTCAATATGCTACCCTTTATTTATTTGACAGGAGACACATTTGGCAATAAAAACGACTGCAAAATTATTATTAACACGATTCCATCACATTAAACGTGATGGGATCAAAAACTCTGATACTATCAGCCAAATTGGCTATGTACTCCAAGGGAAACAATTATTCTTTTTAAACAATTGCTTAAAAATATATGAGATTTATAATATTATATTTATAAAGTTACAGAATAAATTATTTTTAAAAAATGTTTAAAAACTTCCGCTATTGAATCCAATTCTGTGGCTGCGGTTGATTTCACAGTAAAACTTTTAAAATTAATGAAGAATTTACAGTTAAGCATGTTAAAAAGTGATGGAGGTTATTCTGCAAGATATGAAGGTTTGAGAAATCAAAACAGAAAACATTAAAGCCAAATTTCAACAAATCGGTGAAATCACATTACACTGCCAAATTAAGGAGTCACTACACTGAACTGGAATATCTTTTGATTTGGGAAGATATGATTAATGTGATACATAAAACTCCCAAAACACTGACATAGCATGGACGACAAGCCAAAATATAATCCAAGCCAGTAAACAACAGTTCAAATTTTTGGTTCTGAAAAGTGAGTGGAAGGTAGACTTATTTAAAACAACATTTACATAATGACTGATGGTTATATAATTAACAGGTGAGAAAACTGCAACAGAATGTACAAGAACCTAATAGAATCGCATTGTTTAAAGAAAAAGTTGATTACCTCATGGTTCAATATTTAATTATCACACATATTCTACAATATTATCTCAGATTAGAAGTGAGACTGTGCGGGCCAATTAAACTATTTTATAAAATGAATTTTTACTTATTATATTATTAATATTATTAAGGTAAAGGAACTCCCTTTGTTGAGATTTGGCAGTTCATTTACCTAATTATCTACTATATATTTATCAAATACCACTCACTCATTTAACACGAAATCTCAGAAACCACAGAACGGATTGGAATGAAATTTGGTATGTAGCTTCCTCTAGGGCCGTAGGTGCTCGCTAAGAAAGGAATTTTAAACAATCGGCCTGGATCGCGGCTAATTCGCGAAAAATGAAATTACAATTTTTATTGGGTGAATAATAAAATATTAATTGTCATATGGTATTTGGAGATAAGCTAAGTTAGAAAATAGGTTAGATGTTTAAGCCGCACACTTTAACCACAAATTAAGTTCCTTATAGTTGTAAACAAACAAAAATACGATCGATGTCGAAACCTTATAATATGGTACTTTTTGTGAACTGTGATGGTGGCTGCAGAGGTGGACCCTTACAAGTTTGAGTTGTTTCGTGACGAGAAGCTATTAAAAGATTAATGTTAAAGAGGAAGTTGAAAGACTTATGTTCTCTGGTGATGAAATGTAAGGCAAGTTCGATGTATGGACAAAAAACTAATAAGAATCAGTGAGTTCTATCAAGTATGTTCTCTTCAGTATCGTCTCATGTTCTACCATGGAGAAGATGGTTACAGTATTAACATCCCTCAGCGTGACCCAAACACCAATACACAACTTATGAAAACTGTGTCTGCAGCTGATTTTTACGTCTAAATGTTAGTGGAGCGAGGAGGTGAAGAACCTTATTTACTTTAATTTCGTAATTTCCTCAACCAATTTATGCTTGATATGTTCGCAAAAATAGAAACAGAAAGACTAAACTTTATTCGAAAAGATAAAAAAAAAAAACGAGAAGTGGAGACTATATTCACTTAAACTATGCGATAAGAAAAGCTGATGATCTGTTTCGGAGCTCGGTAAGATGGTATTGCTGCCTCGAAGCTTCACTGGAGGACTATCAAAATAATATAAAATTAACTTTTGCAAATTTTCAAATTTACCTATTGAAATTATTCTAAGAATGGAATTCTTTAGGTTTATTTAAGTAATAATAATTATGAACGTTAAGCTTAACTTTTACTAATTTAAGTTGTCCTTCATCCTAATGATATTAAACCGTAGCGGAGCAGGGTACTTTCAGCTAGTATTCTATAAATGAAAATTGTCTTAAGTTTTAACAAAGTTTTTTGTGGAGCTGGTCTTTCGTTTGCAAACTATTATAGATACCAGATTAATAAATAATTTTAATAACTATTATGTATGAAAAGCAAAAAGGGAACGGCACCATATGATGTATCTATGGCTATTATAAGCAGTAAAAGTGTAAGGGTGAGTGGCAGCTTAAGAGGCTGATTTCCGGCTTGATATTTTATCAGGAGCCTTAGATGACGGCAATACTTGGGGAAAGAGTTTCCGAGGGAAGAGAAAGTATTCTTAGTAGAATCTTAGTACCTTAGAAAATTACAATATGATGTTAATAGCTCTTAATAAGTGGATAATGTCAATTGTTGGCTAAAGCTTTGGTATAGTAATTTTAAAATCATCAATAGTAACCTTTAACTTTATAATAGCATTAAACAAAATCTATTTACAAGTATTAATAATTATTAATTACCTAATTGCCTCTACCTTAAAGATTGCCTAATTGCAAATCCTGTTTGCAAGACAGGATAGTAAGAATCAAATAAATTAAATAGATCAAACCTCAATAGATGAAGGCTGTTAGGTCATCAGGGACTATACTTAATATTGATAAAGTATTGAATAAACTCCCAAACTATGGAGCAACAAAGCACGTTGAAGCTAATGTTTTAAGTATTTCTTTATAGCGATAGGAAATATTATTATTTTTTTTTTTTTTTTTTTGTATCTGATGTAATGCACAGAAATAGATCCTAAATTTATAACTCAAAGCTGGAATTTCGTTTGTCGATTAATGTACTTAGACTAAAAGTGATAAATTTTTGCATCATTAAAGGATATTTAGGTCAGTTAATCATGGAAAGAGGTTGTAAAACGAGAGTGTGAACTGTTATGTTCTAAATCTGCTTAAAATGACATCTCGTATGTACAATTTAAGTTATTTATCGTAATTCATTGGAACTGTTCCAGAATCTCTGCAACGATCTTCCCCCTTTAGACCTATGAGATTAAAATTAAATTTGTGTCATTTTCCAATTTAGAAAAGATTAGAGATGATATGGTGATAAATGAGTCTTGGAAAATACTCCTCACAACACCGCATAAATGAAAAAACGATGCATTATATATAAATGAATTAAAAAAACACTATACAGGATACTGCCAGATATATAATCTCCTAAAATTAATATGGATTTAGGACAGTTCATTTAATTATATATTAATTAAACAATTACAGATCGCAAATGTTGCAATATGATAGAGGAAAAGGTTTAAAAACGAACACTGGTGTAAATATGGGTACCCCTACCTAATGGCCAAGGGAGATACTGAAGACTGGCGGCGAGGACTGTCTTTGGAGCCATTTGCTAATTTAAGATAGCAGTGAGCAGTTGGAACCATTCTTTCAACTAGTGTGGATGCAAATTGATGTTCATTATTGACTGTAAACGTTTGAGACATGTAAAATATTCTTCGTTTTATGTTCTTAAGTTTATTTAAAATTAATGTCACGATGATATCTGGAAAGTTGATATCTTAAGCTACTTTTTAAAGCATTTAGTCACGCACGCTTTTAGGTTACATGTAATAGTGGCCATCTTTCTTAGTTATAGAATTGGTGTAAATATGGGCACCCTTTCTTGGTGTAATTATGGATCCCCATTTCCCCGGGAACTTCGACATATCTCTTGTTAGAGATCACAACTTGCAACTTTTGTGATGGAAAGTTCTCTGAAGACACTCGGGGAGAGGTGTGGGTAAAATGTTTCCAAAAGTGGAAACTTACAATTAGGTCGTGCCGGCGCTGAAAGAGCCAGTTATGATTGCGATTTCTGTAAATGATTTTTTTTTCCCTGTAATGAATAAACTCTACCGTTTTTCTCCTGACTCGAATATAAAGATAAACTCGAATTGTTTTATCCTGTTTTTAACTATTTTTGGTGACTTTTTTGAACAGAGCCCATATTCACACCCCAATTTTTATGGTGCTATTTTGAAAACGTTTTGTAAATCGTCCTTTTTAAGTTTAAATAATTGATTTTAATCATTGTTTTGCCTCCTCGCATTTTAGAAACTTGTAATAGTCGTTAATGAAAGACACAAATCTACAATTTTTCGAGTTAAAAGTAAATTCACATCAAAAACAGTACAGGGTGCCATTATTTATATTTTTCTCTAATTATTCTGAATTTAGCTTAAATATTTTCAGGGACAGGAACATTTCATTGAACTTTGAAAGAACCCTTAATGAACTTACTATCTAATATTTCAAAATTAACAACAAGAATATAAGTATACAAGCAAAATTTTCCACCTGATTGAATTTGGTTTTTCATTTTACCGCTAAACGTTTCATTATTTTTAGGGGCTCTCATCACCATGTACATTCACCAGGGCATATGAAACGTATTAATGTAATTAAACAAACATCTTAAATAATAAAAACAATTTCCAAGCAATTTTAATTTTACAAAATGTTTATTTAATAATATATCCATAGCGTTCATAACGACTTGCATCCGAAGGGTTAAATTCTATAGTGGTCAGCAATCACTCTCAATTGCCAAGTTTTTTCCCAATTAAGGGTACCTACTTTGGTACATTGAAAAACTAGAATTTTGAATAGTGTGTCCCAAGAGGGTTCTCCAGAATCCGAATTCGATCCGCGGGGGAAGAAACATAAATTAAATTTTCTGCCTTCAGTCAGGCTCGAACCCGGGCCCCTGAGCATTGTAATCGAGTGCCTTATCCTCTGAGCTACTTGGCTCCCAACTATATCATCTATTTATATGAAACTTTACATTTAATAATCATGGAAAATTTGATAAATAAATAAAAAGATTAGCAGTTAACGTATGCATTATTGTATAGACGGTTCGATCTGAATAGGAATTTATTAATGAAGTAAAAATTAAAAGAATATATAGGGACAAATAATGATAAAATGCAGAATCACAACTTCAAAATACATACAAATGAAATAAATAAAAAATTAGAACATAAATAATTTTAACTAATAATTCAAGTCTTATTTTTTTGATCGATAATTGTATATTGTATTGTGGAATTGAGCATTGTTTCTTCAATGATATTTTCACGTAAAACCGTAGTTTTTAATCTCGTGCCATTGTACAGATTAGGTGGTTGAAGTAAAAACAAAATTTAACACCCAATTTTTAATTTTAATGTATGAGTTGGTAATTCAGGTGGACAGACAATATTAGAAACTTGTGAATAATGAACCGCATTATCAGCGCTTATATATAAAGGCCCATGAATATTATTTTTACACACATTATCAAAAAGCAAAGGAACGACATATTGTTTTCGTTATAATTTTCATTCGGCAGAATTAAATTTATTGGTTTCATCTAGTTTGATTTTAATTTCTAACCATATAAGTATATGACATTGTGGGGAAACCTCATTTTTGCCATTAACCATTGAACATCTATATTTTTATTGTTGCTAGCCCTTCCTAGAACTTTGAAGATGATAAAATAAACTTTGAGTAGATTTGAACTTTGAGTAGATAAAATTTGGTACAGATGGGTTCGGTAGTTTTACAATTATAACTGGGTTGTGGAATGGTGCTAACCACATATCGGTAGATTTTCAAACTTCACAGTGATCCACATGTCGCACCACATATTTAAATTTTTTTTTAATAATTTAATTGAATATAAGTAAATTTTATTATTAATGTCTAGGTCTCTACACATTATCTTTGTTACCTCTCTTGAATATCATTCGCCACCTATTGGTCAATTTTCAAATTTCTCTGCGCACCGCATATTTATGGCTTTTTTGATAACAAATCAATGGAAAATCAGTAGATTTTATTATTACGAAACCATCCTGGAACTATTAAGATGATATAGTCAAATTTTGATATAGATTGGGTCAGTACAGATTGGTATAGATAATTAAATTGTTTAATTCAGATCCAAGTACCTTTACATTAATTACATAAAAATACAATACTTACGGGGGAAACCCTTAAACGTGTATATTTACCAGCAAATACCTAATGACCTCCCATCTGTCGCAATATTTTTTCAGTCCCTAAATGCTATAACACTTGAACCTAGTTTCCTAATCCTAATTTAAGAAGTAGGCATTGGAAAATTCTTGAACATGACCATGACCCAAACGTGCTTACGTCAAAAGCAGCTGGACGACAACTGTCACTTGGTGATGATCTGGGACTATTTTCAACTACTAAATGCTCAGCGTACCATTCGATCCTTTTTTTAACGTTTATTCTGCTATCCACTGCTAATATTTATTTTTTAATAGAAGAATTGAAACTACTCATTGTATTAAAAAATAAAAATTAGGTGAATATTTTATTTTGTTTATATATTTATTTATATTTACAACTGTATAAAATATATACAGTAAGTAGATGTTCGGTAAAATGACTGCAATAATATACTAATAACTTTTAAACAAACTAACCAATATATTTTTTACTTTAAAAAGTCCCTAGGCCATCATTTCAGACTCCTCAGAGGGTTATCGGGAATTGAGTGAGAAGTAGTTGAGAAACTAATGGATCCGATTGGAATTGCTGCTTTTCATGCTCCCATGAAAAGTATCTATTATAGTTTGGTCTCTATCGCCAATTCTGCAACATAAGGGATATTTAGAACGTTATGGATCAGTTTATTTGTGACATAATAAGGAGCACTGAGGATTTTACGAAGGATTTTGAATTGTATTAATTGGAAGGTTAGTGGAGCCCCATAGCTCAACTCCGTATGTCCAAATGGGTCTAATTACTGTCATATAAATTAGTCTAATGTAATTCATTGGAATGTTTGAAAGTTTGTCTAGTAAATGTTGGAGTTGTCGAAAACGACTGCAGTTTCTAGTTGTTAAGTCTCAGGTGAATATTAGAATTTTCTTCGTGTTCGGAAGTACAGATATAATATCTAAAATGATTTGAACACTTTCTCAAACATATTTAGAGCTTCGCTTCAATAAGTATTAGGGTCATTTTCAAATAAAATGGCAATTTAGCTTTCCAGACAACCCAAAAATCCTTTAAAAAAAGGTACTTATTCATGTTCTGTGACATACTATGATGTTGCCAAACTACTTGAGAATATATACCTGAGTTGGTTCGTCAAATTTTAGCTTCCTTGATTTTTAATGAATTTTAAAATAAATAAAACCTTTAATAATTTGACATACGTAACCCCCAAAGTTATTAACATCAGTTAAGAATGTCTAGACCCTTTCAATAATTCTTCATTACCAAAAAATTATTATTAACTGATTAATTTATTTATTTTTAATTGTTGGTAACGTACGTCAAAAATATATTCACACTTAATGGTGACTTAGAGAAACAGGTAGAAAAATTGCATTTTAATAAAAAGTGTTAATAAAACAACATTAAAAGTATTTATTATATGTTTCATCAACAACATTACAAAATGCTAGGACCTAATTTTCATTTCTAGCTATCACAGTCTTTTCCATTGTATATGTATATATTAAGAGAGAAAAAAAAAATTATTTTATAATTCTTTTTCTTTTTTTTTTTTTACCATAAATTTAACAAATAGAACCATAAATTAACGTAGGTTAAAAAAATTTTAACACACGTTACCATAACGGTAACATATGTCAAATATTAGGAATTTTAATTGGAAAAAGGTTATTTAACTACAACTTTTTTCAAATATAATGGCATTGAAACATTTGTAATGTAGAAAACTACGAACTGTAAAAAGTTAGATTGGAAGTGCTGAATTCAATGTGAGAAAACAATGGCAACGTATGTCAAAATGAATTAAGGCACTCACTATGTTTTGAGAATCATTGCCGTCTTACTTTGGTTAATACAGCGACCTGGGCCCTTGGTTGGGTATGGTTACAATACATAGCAAATTGAGAGACTAGTGGATTTGAATGGTTATGGATTTTACTAAAAAAGGATAGGTAACTGATTTTGGTTAAACATGTGTAACATTAAGGTCTTTGTGGACTAGTTTATTTGTGACAAATTAAGGAACATTAAGAGTTTTACGAAGGATTTTATATTGCAAGGATTGGATATGAGATGAATTAAATGATTTAGTGGAGCCCCATCGCTCAACTCAATATGTTCAAATAGGTTTGGTAACTGTCATATAAATGAGCCTTTTGTAATTAATCGGAAGGTTGAAACGTTTGTCTAGTAAATGTTGAAGTCGTAAACGACGAGCAGTTTTCTGTCGTTTTAGTCTTTTATGTGGATAACAAGTTAAAAGTTTGTCCATTTGGAGTCCTAGATAGCATATCCGTTCAACAGGGATCAGTGAAATGTTATTAAAGGATACTGTAGGGCAGGAAGTCGTAAGTTTATAACGAAGGGATAAACATATGTTAAAACAAATTCTTCCTTCATTATGGTAAATGCGGCATTGATTTTTTGAATAAGTTGTCCAAAAACGTCTGGAGACCGTGCTGGCCACTCAATTGGACCCCGTCTTCCTATCCAGGATTGTGGGAAACAATTGTTTAAACATTCTCTTACAGGTAAGTTGTAGTGGGCTTTTCCAAAACAAGAACTTATTTAAAAAATCAATGCCGCGTTTACCATAATGAAGGAAGAATTTATTTTTAGAACAACCACCACAGAAATAAGAAAAAGATATCGTGCTTGTATTAGAAATAGTGGAGAGTATTTTGAGCAATACCTATGATACTCTACAAATTAAATTTATGAATAATTTAAAATTTATAGTTTAATTTTGTTCCCTGATTTTTGTTTACAAAAATGTAGATAAAGTTAACTCTGATAAAATCGAAATTCCAAGAAAGAAAGAGAAAATATGCAGTTTAACCTATGCTATAAAGAAACACAACTATTTGTTACGTTTTGCATAAAAAATATGATTCGATTCATTATTATTGTGCGCTGGTGGCACCCTTTTGTTACTTTATAAAAAATAAAAAAAACTAGATGTGCTCCGTGCCTGCAAATGGTATTATTTTAAAGAGTATTAAATAGAGAAGTTTTTTTAAACAATTTGGATTTGGCTGTTGCGCTTACTTTTTTTTTTTACTGAACCTAAACTTGAAGTTCATCATTTTTATTTTTGCCTTTGACAAGATTTAACGATCTCCCGTTTTTTTTATATTTGTTTTTTGCACCATATCTTTTTTATTTTACATGGACAATGTATTAGTAATTACAGTGGGGGGGGGGGGGGGGGGGGGGGGGGGGGGGGGGAAATGGCGTTGATATATCAGTAAACAACGGAGTTAAAAGGCATACATATTTGGATTTGGCCATTTACACAAAAAAATTCATTAAAAAAAAAAACCGTAAGACTTTGTATATAGGTAAGTGACCTTAAATAGGTTCAAAATGAACCTCCCTACCCGAGGGTTTTTTTTTTGGGGGGGGGTGGGTTTTTCGGGAAAATCTGTTGAGTTTTTTTATGTCCAATTCACCTCCCCTCTCCCCCCCCCAAAAAAAAAAATTATATCAGTGATGTTTCACCCCTATTAATTGTTGGTATATATGTATGTAACTCCTATATCAAATTGTATTAATGTTGTTTTTATACCCGATTCACCCCTTACCCAAAAAAAGAAAGATAACTAAAAAAGAAAAAAAAAATCAGTGATGTTTCACTCCTATTAAATTGTTGGTATACAGGGTGTTCGGAAGATCGTGGGCCAAAAAATTATCTCGGGTAGGGAGGTTCATTTTGAACCTATTTAAGGTCACTTACCTATATACAAAGTCTTTCGTGGCGTGCCCCTTCTTGTACGCCACGAGAAACGGCAAAGAAACGTGGCGCGGACTTTTGTCTCTTCCGCGCCTCTCCTATTAAACAAACGTTCCAATTCACACAGAACTGACGTGGCGAAGACGTGGCGCGGACATTTTTTATAGGACAAACGTGGAAGAGACAAAAGCGCCACGTCTCCACCACGTCCGTAGTAGTAGAAGTTTCTTCCGATTATCCAATGTAGGTGGTTGCTTATAACTTTTTGATGCATTATGTCGATATTACTGCAGTACGAGGTGGATGTGATGGTTTCATCTCTGAGTAAAAAGGAGAAATAAATTATTCCTGCAATTGACCTAAACACATAAATCAATAATTTTGTTGGATACAAGTTTACCCAAACCGGCAGTGAACGGTCTTTCTTTACACCTTTCCCCGAACGCCGTAGTACTTAATGTTTCACTATGAAATTATTACTCTAAATTTCGGGACTTGTAACAAATAGGAGTTATTGAAAAAT
Organism: Euschistus heros; assembly: GCA_003667255.2. NCBI lineage: Eukaryota > Metazoa > Arthropoda > Insecta > Hemiptera > Pentatomidae > Euschistus > Euschistus heros. The sequence goes on from RCWM02000137.1 coordinate 906,178, forward strand.
ATTTTCAATGCGGGGTTAAAAGCAGCCTACCATATTGATGACGGCAACTCGATTAAATAAAAATTCATTCGCGCCATTTATCTTAATTTTGTTATGAAATCATGATTCTTTGTGTACCATAGTTGAATGGCTAAGTTACTGATATCATAACTTGCGGTTTCCAGGATTATACTCAGCTCTAGCATAAAATTTATTTTTGTTCAATCGGACTAGGATTCTAGGGTAAGTCAGGTGATGAGACAATTTTTTTAAATTGTACTAGAAGTTATTTACAACTACAATAAGAGAATATACCAAAGTTGATATATCAAGATGAAATAATTAAGGAACTGGATGAGAGATCGCTTAGACCAACAAGGAATTTTAATAGTAAGAGAAGGTACCTTCTGTTCCTTTGCATATGCTCATCATCTTCATCTAATCCACAGGTTATCAACACCGATTGACAGTTGTGAATAAATAGCAATAATGAATGAGGACTGTCTGGTGAGCTCGAAATGAGGCTGAAGAGATAAATGAAGTATTTTATAAGATTCATTTTAGGAATATCCAGACGCTTTCACATCACGTACAGGTTTTTTGACCTTTGGTGGCTCTGTCTACGTTTTCGACGACAATACTTCCTTAGAACCTTTCAATTCCAAAATATATTTTGTTCATATCAGTTTATTCAAAGTTACATCTGTACAAAATATATACATCAAGTAAAATTATTGATGACTACAATAACATGTCAAAACATGACATGAACTACCCACCAGTAGCACTTTAATAAAAATTCTACACTAGAAGGTAACTAGGTCATCTTCTTTTCAGACGCCTCGGAGGCTTATAGGGAATGGAGTGTGAAGCAAGTTGAGAAATTAATGGATTTGAGTGGTTATGGAGCTGACTATGAAAGAATGGGTATCTGGTTTGAGTTTCCAATCTTTATAGTCCAAAAAATATTCATATATTTACGTCATTCTTAGTCTTCATTGTTCCGTTTATCATTTGAGTAACAGATCTCAGTCTATTGATTTGAGTATCCCTTCTCATCGAACTGCCTCCTTTGAAAAATCCTTTATGTTCGTGCGGCCTTATTTTGGAATTCCTCACCCATTTCAATTCGTAATTTTTCCTCTCTCCTTTTTTTTAAACATCATTTATCAGTCCATCTCGATTATCAATCTTCCGCAATTAGGTAATAATATATTATTATAAAATTGGCTGTTTATAAATTTGAAGATTTGTTCTTAGGTTTAATTTCCATCTTATATATTTATATGTATATAACTTATAATCTACAGAAGTTGCAGTCTGTTAAGTACGCAGCCAGATAATATACCTTTTTATTGTACTTTTTTGTTACTCTTAGGGGACAAGGATTAGGTTTGCGTATTTATTTGATCTGTTTAATGAACAACTGTCGCACTCTAGCAGGCGTAGACATTATGACCTTTATAATTCTTTATTTAGTACAGATAAGGATCACCATCTGTGACATACTTTGCCTTAAGAATCTACTAAATAAAACATCTTACAAACCAATCATAGCGTCTTTGGGTTGATTAGCACGTCGCAGCTGATACGACATAGCAACCTGACAATGATGAACGCTCGGAATGCACGGGTTAGCTGCATGGTCCACCGTGGCACGACCCCAACTCCGATCCTGGCCAAGATGTGTTCGAACCAGACGTTCTTGTCGTACAATATTTAGAACAATATTTTATTTTGGATGATTGTCAGGAAAACCGGGTCAGTAAGGTCTATGTTAAGGTTCAAGCTTTGGCATATTCAAGATTAATTTTAAGTGATAATTACCAGTTTTTAGCTTTATGACAAAAAAAAAAACACTAATCGAAACAGTATAAAAAAAAATGATTTCCATGAATAGCTCGATTCTCATCTAACCATCCTTTCATAAATTTTTGGCGCCCATACAATTTTTTTTTTCTAAATATTTAAATAGTTAAAGAACATTAGTATAATAATTTAATACATTTGAAAACGGTGGAGACTTCGAGATCTATTATAAAATTCGTCGAGAGTTCTTGAAATCGCAAACTTCTCTTTCATGTTCTGGATGTCTTTATTAAGTGCTCGTGAAGCAACGAGAGAGAAGGTCTAACAGATATAAGGGTGGCTCAGCTTTCACCCTGATATCGTAGTCCGCAACCTGAATGTAAATATTGTGACTAAGTATGAATATATACCTATATACCGCATAGGGGAGTGTCCCACGGGAGGCGGATGTGGAGTTGCTTCCTTGTGGGCAAGTAAAGTCGTTGGGTGTAATAATGACCGAATTCCAAAAAACGTCAGTTTTGAACCGTCGTTTAAACGTATAAGGAGGTAGACCAAGATGCAGATGGGAGGATTGCGACAGGGCTGATCTCATGGATCTGGATTTTGGTAGGGTGGGTTGAAGGGAGGTGTGTTGTCAGAGTTTTTTTTGGTGTCACATCAAACCTTCAAACGTTCCAGTTCCTTAATTCTTTTAATATTTTAAAGTATGAATAGCTTTTTTAAAAAAGCATAATCATTTCAAATCTATTTGTATTTCAAATTTCTTTTCTTTTTATTGATTTTACTGTTTATCTTTTTTGTTTGAATATATAGGACGAATGTATATTTCTAATTTCACTTCAGTGTGGCAGATTGTAGATTAATTAAAAGAATATAAATTTTAAAAAGAATATAAATGTGAACATTTTTAGACAAAGAAGTAGGCTGTAAAATATTGAGATTACACAACTAGCATTAATGTTTTGTTTACATTTCAGTAATTCTACAGTTAAATGTATTAATTACCTGGAATTGTCTCATTATGCTTTAGGAACATTACAACAGTTGACTTTGACCCTACAGTTGCTTTGTAGTGAAGATCAGACCTTATCTGCAACTTTGAACCTTTTAACTTTGTACTTAAAACTAAGATATTCCTTTTTTTTTCAAAGCAAATCCTCAGAGACTCTGTCTTTCCATCTTCCTTCGATCTACCTCAATGCCTCACTCCATCAGAGTTTCCATAAGAAATTTTTCTGACCATTCTCTCCTTACCCATTCTGATTATATGTCCCAGTTATCTAATTTTTTGCACTCTTACAAATTGGGAAACATTCACGTGGTTATAAAGTGTGCATAGCTCCTGAATTTGTCTTTAGAATTTAGCTCTTTTACCAATAGGATTTTATTTTGAAATACTTTAAAAGTTCTTTAAACCCCTTGACAATGAATCTTGCTCTATTAAAATAAAATACGAATAAGTGATAACATTGAGTTGGGTGTTCGTGTGAAAACCTGTCATTTTAAGAAAGATTCATTCCTCAGAAAAGTATGAAAAGTAAATATAATTACTAAGTTTATGCTTGTGTTTTATTTTATTATATAGTAAATTTTATAATTAATGGTGAGATGATTAATCATTTAATTCTTATTGAGTTCACCATTATCTCATGAAACATTTTAGTCAATCTTATGAAATGTAGTTTGTAAAATACTATTATATTCCAATGAAAGGTTTTACCAAAATTCCTTTGATAATGTTATTTTCTTTTCTTTAGATTCCTACTTATATTATAAACGTTCAACTATCAATTAAAAAGTAACAGATTTATCATTAAATAAGTAATAATCATAATAGTAATCTTCCTTTTACCCTATCCCCTCTCTCCCTCAAATTTATCGTAGGCATCCTATTTTAATATTCCAAGAATCTGGTAGACTTAATATTGACTTAAGAATAAAAAAAAAACAACTCAATTTCTCCCTGATTGGGGGAAAAAAATCATAGATATGTCTATTTATACAGCTTTTCCCAATTTACATTTTAAAATTAAAAGGATCAGATTACTTCAATTAATAATTAAATTGAATAAAAAATCAAAGATTATTCGAAAAAAACAAAGTTGAGAGAAAATAGCAGTCTCAAACGTGACTTTTTCCATTCTAACCAATATAGCTCCTTAACGGTAGGTCAAATAATAAAAAATATTCTATATTAAATTCCTGATCAGGAAATTTGTGATACAAGCAACAACAGAGCTATAGCGTATAAAAATGAATGTGAAAAAAGCATCACACCAAAACGTATAAACACCAAACGTCTATCAAAACGTATAGACCTCCAACCAAAAGAAATATACATGGAAAAAAAAAATAATTCACCTAAAAATACAAAAACCAAAGTTAGTTAAGTATAATAAAATAATCCTTGTGAATAATCAAAAAACACTAAATGTACTATCCTACCTTGAAAAAAAGAGATAAAATCCAGAGGTTAAGGTTAAAGAAAATATGCTGCTCTTGTTTTATAATTACCTCTACTGCTTTTACCATTGCTATTAATGCTTTAAAAAATCGCAGCGAAAGGTGGCAAATAGCCATCACTAAAAATACTTGAGTTATTCTCTAGATGAAAAAAATATTTCATAAATTTATCAACTAGTTTATTAATACATAAATGTAGAAGAAGAAAAAACAATTTTTCATTGTATTTGTAATAGTATAATAAATTTTATATAATGCTGTTTCAAAATTAATATTATAAGTATATATCTGAAGATAATTTTTATTTAAGTTCTTAACTTAACTTTGTAAGTTTCTGAGATTATTTAAAATGAGATATGCTATTTTTAATTAGAAAAGAATAAAACCATAGAATATTTTGAATACATGAACATTATATAGAAGAAACAGTTACGCATTTATTAAGGGATAGAGTTCCTTTGAAATTATAAATGTAGGGCGATTATATTATAAAATAAAACTCAACTGCACTTAATGCAATGTTATAAGATTATTCAATCCTAAAAAAATATAGCAAGAAAATAAAAGAGTAGAGTCTACAAAAAAATATATTTTTTTATAATTTTTGACATGGATATATCTTTTAGCTAGAATTTTTGACATGGATATACCTTTTAGCTGGGGGTTTGTACTTTTTTGGAGTAACTTTTATTCACATCCAAAATTATAACAGTTTGACACCCTCTAGCACTGTTGGTGCTGCTCGGATCAAAAATTTGCTGACATTCTCCCTATCAGAAATTTAATGAAAAATATATTTTGTTATATAACATTTGCCACTAGGACCTACCGCTTAGGTGCTATATCGGTTTGAGTGAAAAAAGTAACGTTTGAAACTCGTACTTTCTCTCGACTTTGTTTATTTTGAATAATGACTTATTGGTAATTAATTTAATTATTAAATAAAGTAATTTGATCGTTCTAATTCTAAAATGCAAATTGAGAAAAGCACTAGATTATAGATAGACATATCCATTATCTATTGTTTTTCCCGGTCAGGGAGAAATTGAGTTTTCTTTTTCAAAATAGTTGAGAATGCTACTCAGAAAAATATAGTGTACATGATATTTAAACTAAAAGGGAGTAGTTTTTGCACATGTTTCATTTGATTTAAATGCAGTAATTTCAATATGCAGAACAAAAAACATTCTGGCTACTGTTTCACTGTTTATGACAATCAAAGATTCATTACAGATTCATTAAAGCCTTGATAACAACTATTAAAAGACAGAATCTGGGTTAAGTTCTTAAGTTCCTAAGCAAAAAACAGTTGATATTGTTGAATTAAATTGAATAATTTAGAGTAAACAAAATTTTTAAAAAAAGTAACTGTTGAGTAACTACAGTGTATTAATCCAAATTAATAAAATTAGATATGAAAAGGTAAATAATAATTAGATACGGTATCTAAAAAATACTATTGTTATGTTGGTATAAGAAATATCTGAGGGATGTTTTTGGACTAATTACTTATACTAATTATTTATTTTATATCAAATAAATAAAAATAAAAAAAACTTGTACATATATATATATATATATATATATATATATATATATATATATATATATATATATAATATATATATATATATTTTGAAGAGAAAAGATTTATATATATATAATAAAATTTTTATTCAATTGATTTAACAGTTTACAATTGCACACATTTAATATTATTACATGTTTTGGTAATAAAACAATTTACACTACATAGTCAGCTTAGCTAAACTCTAAACTAATTAATAAAAATAATATATCTGCGCACAAATTGTATATATTGAAATGATTAAATTAAAACTACATTTAACACTAACATAAAATTATATTTATAGGTAATACATTCATTTGATAATTCAATGTTTTTGTAAACCAATTGACTATGTATTTTTGCTTTTTTTTTATTAGATCATGAACTAAAAATATTTTTGCATTGTACAACCTTCAACTTTTAATTTATTTTTTTTGAACAACCAGACATTTATTCGTCGCTCTGCTAGAAATTCACAGCTGTAATTTCACTTAAATATTAATTTAATTAATTTTTGCTTTCTCTTCTTCTTTACTGCCCTTTTAATCAGCACCTCTTGTGTCAAATCATCATTTATTCCTAGCCAACTACATTATCTCTCAAAATATATTTTAAATTGTTTACTTTGCACATTAAATTGTTACTTATTTTGATTTCACTAAAAAAAATTTTAATATAAATTTATATTAAAAATTAAATTGAATTAAAAATAAAAAATTGAATAAAAAGTAATATAAATTATATATATAGATTTTTTTTTCATAATTATATGGAGGGTGTGTATAGCATTTGTTATTAAACCAGTTTATCAAAAACATTGAAATATTTTAACTAAACCACTGCCTTTTTAAATAATATTTGAAAAATAAAATTATTAATTTCAAAATCAAATGTAAATTTTCATTTCTTTAACTAAATAAAATGTAATTAATCTTTCCACTCTTTGAAAAAAAAATGAAATGATAAAATATTAAATGTAAGAATCAAGAATATTGAATTTTATAATTTTTTTTTAATTTTAATTTAACATTTTTTAAATTTTTTTTTATTTAAATAAATAAAATTAACTTCTGACTGTTTTCAGTTACACATCCCTTCCGGGTTAATTTTATATATATTTTTTTTTTTTTTTTTTTTTACGTATGAATAATTATCCGGATTTTAATTGAAAACAAAATAAATGTAACCAATCATTTTGGTTTGTTACGGTACCATTAATGTTTACTTTGACTGTGGCTTCCTTCAAAAGCATCTAAAAAATATTTTAATCTTAAAAAGTTTCTAATCCTAGGTTTATCAATTAAGATAAAAAAGTAACTGGAAAAACCAGTTCTACTTATCAAATAATGACTAAATACCAGAGTGAGAAGGTATTTAAGCTGATATAAACATTGAAAAATAAATATGATGCTAAGAGCCTTGTTATTACTTTTAGTAATTGGTATTGCTTATGGTTTTGATAATACGCTAGTCGGTAGTATTCTAATTCTTTGCTAAAATTATTTTATATTTGTATCAACAATTTAAATACCGATTTTCCTTAATAAGTGCATATTCACACATTGCATAATGTGCAGTGGCATATGGACTATCTCATTTATATATCACTAATGTATATTTTAAATGTTTCTGGATGATATATATTTAATACATTTCAAACATGTTAATATCATTAAGTTTATTTTAATTTGAATGATTATAGGTTATATTTTAATTGTTGATTTATTTGCAAAAAAAAAAGTTTAAATTATTTGTGCTAAAGGAATATTTAATTATATAATAACATTTGAAATATTTTTTTTAAATTAATTTTTCAAATATATCTTTGTTTTTCAGGGCCTTACTTGCAGCACTGCAATAATTATCAATGTTGTCAAGGAAATAAATATTGTTGTTTTATAAGTGGGATCCACAAATGTTGTCTTGGACAATTTGGAAGGTTGTTGTAAGTACAAGAGTTTCAATAATTTACCATTCATATACTATACTAAATCAAAACTATATATAAAAATTAAATTTACAGAGTAACCCATACAGTACCTTGCTTCTAGATAAGAATATTTCTATTTTTTTATGGATAAATAAAGTTCAGATATATCTGAAATCAAGTTGAAACAAAAGGAGAACCAGAAAATTTGTAACTGTCTGAAAAAACATTATCATGGATTAAAAGCAACTAAATATTATTTATTATTATTGGCAGAGCCATGCCATTATCTCATAGATGGATCTCAATGTATTTGATAAAAGTTCCATTCTGCTTTAAACCTTAACTTGGCACGTTACGCTATATGACACTATGACTTTGTGAATTTTTCTCCGCTCCAGGATGAATATTTTCATTTCTTTCTTTTTTCACCATCTAGGGAATTTCTCTGAGAAGTGAGTTGGTAAATTTTTTTCTTCAGATTCTTGTTATTTTAGCAACCAACTGAATGAAAAACATCAAATATTAACAAAAATCACAGTGAATCTATTCTTGCTAAGCTAAGGATTAAATCATTCATAAGAGTATTTATCTGATGAAAATATAACATTCTATAAAATGAAGAAGGTGAAATCAAATCATTATAAAGAATCTCTAACCATGATAAGTAAAAAAATTCAACTAACCATATAGTTTTATTGTAACATTATTGTTATTAAAATAAATGTCCATCCATTAATTTTCAAAAACAAGCAAGTTCAAATAAATTACAAATATAAAAAAACGTATTCTTTAAACCTTTAATCAAAAAAATAGATTTCCTAAAAATTAAGTATTTAAAAACAAAGTGACAAGTCAAAAACCCTTTGCATTACAGAGATACATTTTTTTTTCTTTATAAATAGTTGCATGAGAATAAGCAAGGGTGTCATAAATGAAAAGGTAACTACAGTTTATAAAGATTAAAATATTATAAAAATTCAAAATCCTAAAGTAATAGAAGCCAGCAGTATCAGCAATTATTTGATAACTATACGAGAAGAAATATGGAAGTTTTCCAGTCATATAACTTTTAATACTGCAAAACTGCATTTTTCTTTATATTGCTTAGTGCATGTTTAAGGAAAATTAAACCTATAGACAAAGAACACCAAAAAAGTAAAAAAGTTTCTTAATAAGTTAATTTATTTACTTCCTTTAGCAAACATTGCAGAAATATTACTCAAGATTTTCTTTTTTATGGGTGCTGTGAGCAGTCCATTTATATATAAACTAGCATCCCCCATCACAGCTTCTTCCGCTCTCATAAGTAACAAAATTAAATAACTTTCACAAATAATTAAAGTTTTATTTGTTTATCGATAAAAATCTTGTTTTGTAGCATGCAGTTAATAAGCATTATTTCTTCATTGATATTTTCAAACATAGCAGTAATTTTTAACCTGGTTAAAATTGCACTGGTTAGGTGTTTGAAGATTACATAAAAGCATAAGCCAACATCCAATTTTCAATTTTAATCCATGAGTTGCTAATCCAGATGGACTGAGACTGTTAAGAAAACCTTTCAGATAATAAACTGCATTATCAGTTTTTATAACTAAAGGCCCAAAGATCATATTTTTACACACAATATCAAAAAAGAAAGGATCAACATTTTGATTTGATAATAATTTTTAATCGGCAAAAATAATTTTATAGATATCATGTGGTAGGATTTTAATTTCTAACCCTAAAAGTACATGACAGTAAAGCAAACCTTGTTTCTGTCATTCAACATTCAACATTTAATTTTTTATTATTGTAAATTTTATTAGTGCTAAACCTTCCGAGAACTATGAAAATTATGTAGTTAAAGTTTAGTACAGATGGGTTCAGCAGTTTTACCATTTATACTTTATAACAGAATGGTGCTAACCATATATCGATCGATTTTAAAATTTCACTGGTATCCACCCATACCGCATAATAATTATAGGTTTTATAATAATTTAATTCAAAATAAGTAAATTTTATTATCAATTTCAAGCACTATATATTACCGTACCTCTGAAGCCTCTCATGTAGAATTAGGCGCGCCACCTAGGTACAGGTCAATTTTCAAACTTCACTGTTATCCACATATTATCTCTTTTCTAATAACAAATCTATTGGAAAATCAGTAGATTTTATTTTTGCTAAACCTTCCTGAAACTGCAAAGATAATGTGGTTAAAATTTGGTACAGATTGGTTCAGTAGTTTTCTTGATTATTGATCACAAACAAAAAATGGCTTATCCTTTTATATAATAGTACAGATAAATATATTATATATGAAATATACATTTCTTTTTAATATTATTGCTGTGAAACCATAAAAAATATTTAACCATATTTTCACATGGTCAACCACAACACAGAAGAAATTTTTCATGAGAGAGGTCACATTTCCTTCTCAAGCACAGGTTTGATTCATTTTGAATTTTTAATCTGAGTTGTAGTGTGGTAAAAGATATTCTAAAATTTTCAACATCCTTCTAATAGTTCAGGTGGAATATCATATGAAGTTGTGGTAGTATATTTTGTAACAAATCTCAATAATTCTCATCATTCAATCTGTTGGGCAAACTATGATTTTCCAACACTATTCAACAGCAGTACCCCATATGGAAAGGTAGAAATGCTTTCCGCAGTAAAAACAGACCCATCTGTCCATAAAATACACCTCAAAAAGTGGTATTCTTTAACATTCTCAGCATTCGGAAGCTAACAGTAAAATTGAGGTTTATAATCATTATTATTGGGTTTTAAACCTTACATGGAAAGCCTAATAAAATAAATCCTAAATAATAATAATAAATAAAAAAAAAAATAACATAAAATCCTTTGATCTGGTGTCGCTTAATTGACAGTTTTCCTTTATTTTCTATTAAACAATCAATTTTTTAATGAAGAGTTTTTTATGTTTAAAATGTATATTTCCATTAAGCGATTATCATAATATCTTATTTACACAAGTAACTGATTTTTATGCCAATTGAAAACACCATGTTTTTCCGGATTTAAAAATAAATTCCTCCATGAAATCTATACGGATCATTGATTTGATCATACTCGTAAATCCGAAAATGTGGTCAAAATTTGAAAAATATTTAAACAAAGTGGAGATATTACAGCTTTTATGGTAAAAAACGTGGTTTCCTCAAAAAAAAAGTCTTGGAATTATCGTATATCTGCAACTGATTGAAATGATGGAATAGAAACATATGGAATAGAAAGGTAAGATCTGTGGCATTTTTCTTCATTTTTGATCTAGTTTCACCTAATTTTTTTTTTTTACACTAAGAGGTACTCACCCTATATACACATATACATACCTATATATGATTTTATATGAATGTATAATAACATAAATTGAAAAATAAATAAAACACAAAAAAAAAAAACAAAAAAACTTCCTTGTAATGGTATATGAATAGTTAATTAATGACACTAGGCAACAACAAAAACTTTTTGTCTGTTTCCTACTTTTAAACAGCCTATTTTTACTAATTTTGGGTTGAGAAAAACAAATATGTAAATTAAATTTGTGCAATAGGATTAATATATCGTGATTGATGGGATGTGGCCTCCACTTTGATGTGTTGTACAGGATCCACATTTTGGATTTCCAAGCTATATGCTCGGGATCATTATCCTGCTGAAAAATGTAATTTTCTCTAGTCCCAAAATGTTCAGCACTGATTAGAAAATTTTGTTTATTACGTCGATGTATTTTATATGATTCATTATGCTATCGATGAATTCAAGACACCCCACTCTAGCATCATTCCAACAACCTCAGACCACGAGTCACTTTCCTGTATTCCTAACAGTTGAAACTGTATTTCTTATTTACATTACTATATTTGTTTCTCCATACTTTTTGGCCCCTCTGAAGATTGAACATTTCAATTTTACCCTCGTCGGTAAATATTCTCCTATTCCCAAGGTCACAATCTTATTTTTTATAGTCTGGCCCATTGATTTCTTAATATTGCTTATTGATGGTTTTCTCCTAGCTGTTCTGGGAGAAGCTCGTACCGTCACAATCATTAGCGCATTGTTAAATGCATTGTTTTTTCTCCTCTTTCAGACAAATGTTCATCCACTAATTTAGTGGCGCTAATTCTTGGTTTTCTTTTAACTTTTCTCGTGATATGTCTTTCATATTTGGAGTAAATTTTCCTTATTCATCCTGTTCTCTCTATATATTCAATAGTTTTTCTCGTTCCATACTTTTTAATAGCAGCATGGACTATTGAGTGAGGTCTGGTCACTTCTCTAAGCGAACGTAACTCATATGTCGGCGTAAAATAATTTGCATTTCCTCTTCCGTTGTTTCTCTGGTTTTGCACCCCATTTTCAATTTACGAACAGCAATAATAAGCACTAATAATCGCTACATCTTTACAAATGACGTCAATGTAAAGACTGATTGCAGGTTATCCTCAAAATATTAAGATAGGGGGTTGGAACAACAGTTAAAGTCTAGTGTACGAATTCTTTTGACTCATAAAAATGAGGCATCTTACTATAACGTATAAGATATAAAGCTAAATTTAGTCAATTTTCTCATGAAAAAATATTAACTCTATTCTATAATCATGAATGCAATAATATATGTGTTTAAATTAAATAAATCTACTATATATTTGTCAAATACCACTCACTCATTTAACACAAAATCTCAGAAACCACCGAACGGATTGGAATGAAATTCGATTTGTAGCTTCCTCTAGGTCCGTAGGTGCTCGCTAAGAAAGGAATTTATATAAATCGGCCTGGATCGCAGCTAATTCGCGAAAAATGCTAATACAATTGTTATTGGGTGAATAATAAAATATTAATTGTCATATGGTATTTGGAGATAAGCTAAGTTAAAAAATAGGTTAGATGTTTAAGCCGCTTTTGACCACAAATTAGGTTCCTTATAGTTGTAAACAAACAAAAATACGATCGATGTCGAAACCTTATAATGTGGTACTTTCTGTGAACTCGTGGTGGCTGCAGAAGTGGACCCATACAAGTTTGAGTTGTTTCGTGACGAGAAGCTATAAAAAGACTTATGTTAAAAAGGAGGTTAAAAGACTTATGTTCTCTGGTGATGACATGTAAGGCCAGTTAGGTGTAGGAACAAAAAACTGATAAGAATTAGTGAGTTCTATCAAGTGCATGATTCTCTTCAGTATCGTCTCATGTTCTACCATGGAGAAGATGGGTACAGTATTAACATCCCTCAGCGTGACCATAACACGAATACACCACTTAAGAAAACTGTGTCTGCAGCTGATTTTTACACCTAAATGTTAGGGGAGCGAGGAGGTGAAAGAACCTTATTTACTTTAATTTCGTAATCTCCTCAACCAATTTATGCTTGATATGTACGCAAAAATAGAAACAGAAAGACTAAACTTTATTTGAAAAAATCAAATAAGTTGAAAAGTTGAGACTATATTCACTTAAAGTATGCTATAAGAAAAGCTGACGGTCTGGTATCAGAGCAGAGTAAGATGGTAGTGCTGCCTCGAAGCTTCACTGGAGGACTACCAAAATAATATAAAATTAACTTTTGCAAACTGTCAAATTTACTTATTGAAATTATTCTAATAATGGATTTCTTTAGGTTTATTTAAGTAATAATAATTATCAAAGATAAGCTTAACTTTTACTAATTTAAGTTGTCCTTAATCCTAATGATATTAAACCGTAGCGGAGCAGGGTACTTTCAGCTAGTATGTAATAAATACAAAATTAAACGAAAGGAAATAAAACTTATACTAGTGTACGAATACTTTTGACTCTGACTGTACATGAAAGGTTAAAAGGTACAGTGTTACATAGAGCTTGGCATTGATAATAAAATTTACTTATTTTCAATTAAATTGTCATAAAAACAGCTATATGGAGTGAAATATACCAAATGTTAACATCCTTTTCATAGTTCTAGGTTTAGCAACAATAAAAATTTAAATGTACAATGTTGAGTGTTAGAAACGGGTTTTGCCACACTATCACATACTTTTATAGTTAGAAATTAAAAAACAACCAGATCAAATCAATAACATTATTCCTGTCGAATGAAAATTATTACAAATCAAAATGCCGATCCTCAGCTGTTTAATATTGTGTGTAAAAATATGAATTTTGAACCTTTAGTTGTAAGCACTGATAATGCAGTTTCTTAATAGTCTCTGTCCATCTGGATTAACAACTCATATATTAAAATTGAAAAATGGAGGTCTAATTATGCTTTATGTTATCTTCAAACATTAATCAATCTAAATTTAACCAAGTTAATAATGACTGCTATGCGTGAAAATATCATCAAAAATATAATTTTCAATTGTTCACTTTAATATAAGATTTTTATCGATAAAATCAATTATTAGTTAAAATTATCTAAGATCTTCACTTATGAGAGAGGGGGAAGCCTCGACGGATGATGATGAAGTTATATATAAAAGGACAAGCCATTTCCCTTCGTGATCACTAATCGCGAAAACTATAGAACTATTCTGTACCAAATATAACTACATCATCTTCATAGTTCAAGGAAGGTTTAGCAATAATAAAATTTACATATTTTCTATTAAATTACTGTTTAAAAAGCAATAAATACGTGGTGTGCAGTAAAGCGAGCGCCATTCAAGAGAGGTTACAATGATCCGGTGTTAAATATAGCTAGAAATTGATAATAAAATTACTTAATTCAATTAAATTGTTATCCAAAAAGCTATAAATATGTGGCAAGCGACAATAGCGTTTTAGTAAAAATAATGATCCTATTTGAACCAAATTTTAACTACATCATCTTCATAGTTCTTGAAAGATTTTCAATTAGAAAGTTTACTATAATAATAATTTATACTATTATATAAAAGGACAAGCCATTTCACGTTTGTGATCACTAACCACGATTACTACTGAACCAATCTGTACTAAATATTAACTACATCTTCTTCATAGTTCCAAGAAAGTTTAGTAATATTAAAATCTACTGATTTTTAATTTATTTTTTATTAAAAAAAGAAAATATGTGGACAACAGTGAAGTTTGAAAATTGACCGATAGTTGGCGAGTGCCATTCTACGCGAGAGATTAGAAAAGAGCTTGAAATCGATGATAAAATTTACTTATTAAACTATAAAGAATATTATTAAAAAAGATTTAAATATGGTGTGCGATATGTGGATCCCAGTCAAGCTTTAAAATCGACCGATTGTGTATAGCGGCATTCCACAATAGAGTTAACAATGGTAAACTGAACCTATCTGTACCGACATCTAAATAAATAATTTTTATAATTCTAGGTTTTGCAATGGTAAAATTTACAATAACTAAAATTTAAATGTACAATGTTGAGAGGCAGGACCGAGGTTTGCCACACTGTTATATACTTTTATAGTTCGAAATCAACATCCAACCAGATCAAATCAATAAAGTTATTTCTGCCGAATACAAATTATTACTAAATGAAAATGTCGATCCTTTGCTTTTTTTATATTGTGTGTAAAAATATGATCCACGGGCCTTCTGTCGTAAGCACTGATAATGCAGTTTATTTTCCCCAAGAGTTTCTTAATAGTCTTTATCCATCTTGATTACTAATTCATACATTAAAATTAAAAATTTTATGTCTAATGGTGCTTTTACGTAATCTTCAACCGCCTAATCAGTGCGATTATAACTAGATTAATAATTACTGCTATGCGTGAAAAAATCATTGAAGAAATAAAACTGAACCACATGCTAAAATACAAGAATCTTATCGATAAAGAAATAAAACATTAATTTTTAGTTGAAATTTTCTTTACTTATGGGGGGCGGGCGAAGCCGCGACGGGGATGCTAGTATTTAAATAAAAAACAGTAATTGACCGCTCTCCTCTCCATTTTGTTGTAAACATGCACTATCCTACAGAATGCAGAACAGTGCAGAAGTGACAGAGCTGTTGAGTCTGAATGGATGATCTTGTTGTTCGACAAACCCTTTTTGAGTATTTTGCAATATTACTATATGCTGCTTTAACAACAGGTTTTTAATCATGAAACACCCTCCTTTTAAATCCTTTAATTCCGGAGGATATGGTAGGTGAGTATATTAAACTGATAACCCAAATCCTGGCAAAGCGTCACACGTGACACCTTGACTTTAGCATATATATTTTTTTAATTTTATAGAAAAATTTGTGGTGTTATAAGTAAAAAAAAGTAGAAAATAATCGATATTTTTAGCCGATTATTAACCGATAGATTTGGGGTGTGAAGCCGAGGTAGCAAACTTCGGATTCGGGTTCAGTACCCCAAAAAATAAGGATCCGTTGAGAATAAAAGTTCGGCAGTTTTTTCTTCTCCCAACTCTTATTTTACTGGCCTATCAAGGTGTGCTTCAAAAATTAGCTTAATATAAAGGGTGTTCGGAAGATCGTTGGCAAAAAAATTATCTCGGGTAGGGAGGTTCATTTTGAACCTATTTAAGGTCACTTACCTATATACAAAGTCTGCACCATATCTTTTTTATTTTACATGGACAATGTATTAGTGATTACAGGGGGGAAAAAAAAATGGCGTTGATATATCAGTAAACAACTGAGTTATAAGGCATAAATGTTTGGATTTGGCCATTTACACAAAAAAATTCATTAAAAAAAAAAAACCGTAAGACTTTGTATATAGGTAAGTGACCTTAAATAGGTTCAAAATGAACCTCCCTACCCGAGATAATTTTTTGGCCAACGATCTTCCGAACACCCTGTATACATATACACATATATACACAGGGTGTTCAATATTCGATGGCCACCCCCTTTTTTTCCACAATTTTTGAAATTTTGAAACTAAACTCTCTGGGTCTTAACTGTGTCAAATAAAGTTTCTTTTTAGGTTATAGTCTGCTCTCCAACCTTCTCCAGTTCTTCTCCAGTGACCCTAACTCTGGAATTCCCAATGGGATGTGGTATTTTTTACGACAGAAAAATATATTTTTTTCGACAGAAAATAAAATTTTGAATCAATTTTATACCGGTGAAATTTTTTATCCGGGGCACTATTTCGCCGCAAATCGCGAAAAATCATATTAAGAAAATAAGCAGTCTAAACCTTGCAAAAATAAAATAAACTTTGAACAAAAACATGAAATTAAGGCCTTCCCGCGACTGGTACGAAGAGTGGCAAGAACAGGTCGACTTAAAAGGTTTCCTCCGAGAGGCTCAAATCAACGACTAGCCTGTGATGAAACTAATATCATTTATGTACTTGCTGTGGTGGAAGCGTATCCTCATCGGAGCACTTGAGACATAGCCAGGGGTACCAACTTAATGACAGAACCTTAGCCTCAGTCTCTCAGCATCTTGGGGAGTTAGAGCCTGATAAAGTGAAATGCGGTATGGCCTCATACGTTGTTGTTTTAGTATAGCCCAAACCGTTTCAATGCTTAAGTGGGCTTGTATATGGTTTATATATATATATATATATATATATATATATATATATATATATATATATATATATATATAAATATATATATATCAGGTTCAATTTAAAAATCGTAAAAGTTCTTGATTACTCCATATAGACTTTCGATAGAGCAAATGTCGGATGCATAAGGCAGAACAGGACGGAAGCAGATCGTACTTGCTTTTTTCTCTTAACGAATTTACTTCTCTTACATTACAACAACCATAAGGCAGAACAGGACGGAAGCAAATAACGAATTTACTTCTCTTACATTACAACAACCATAAATAGCATAGCATCACTTCTTCACCGATGTCAATCGTTGGGTCTATTTATGATCTCAGATATGTAAATTCCTAAACATCTCGAAGATACTATCTAGATTTAGAACAGTCAAATACTAATTGTGTTATCTTTGGTTTCTTCTCTTATGGCGAACATGTATTTTTGGGGGGTTCGTTCATAACTATGTAATTTATAAAAAATATATATTTATGCTTTTCCAGTGTAGTAAAGGAGCGTTATATGGTTTGGATATCAGTGTAGTCCAGTAGTTGGACCAGTTGTGAAGTTGTCGATAGTTGATCTTTCCTTTCAAAAACCTGGTTGGTAATTTCGCGCTCAGCAAAGGGTGAGAGCCGATTGAACAAGACATTAGACTTGAAATCTAGTTCCATTATTTGGATGTGCTGGTTTAAGATTGCTTATGTTTTTATGAGCCAAGTTATAAAATATAAGAATAATTTAATAAACGCTAGAATGAAACTATAGTAACAACGGCAGTGCCTAGAAATAATCTACGCTTTTGGGTAAGCTTAAATAAATTTTCTCCTTCGATTATTGCCTAGTTCCAACACGGACTTTTTTCTAAACTTTTTTTTGGTTTTACACATTTTTCCATTACTTGGTCCTCCCCTAAAATGGCAATTATCGTCACCTTACCTAACAAAATAAGAATTTCCTAACATATCCTATTCTTTAAAAACAGCCTCCAACATTAAAATCGATTATGCGGTTCGGAAATGAGCGTCTTAAAACAAAAACACAACCTAAATATCTTTATAATCGGAGTACAGGTTAATTAAAAAAAAAATAAAGGAAAATACTCAAAAATATAGTACGTATAGACTAAAAACAAAAATATGAAAGATTGTCTTAACGTATTAAGTCAGATGCAGTTATAATTTTATTTTTATAATCTGCATTCCCATAAAGATGTGATGTAAGATTTAACATTGTAGTAACGGTGACGCCCCAACATCTTATCAATGACAGATTAACAAGGATTCAGCTATCAATCAATTAAATCCAAAAATTACATTGTATTACAATGAATTGACGCAGTATATTTTGCTAAAATTATCGTCAAACATTTAATTTTATTATTAAATCCAATCTTCATATATTCTTTTTTTAGGTATGGCGATATTCACCAAGAAAATGTGGTGGAAATAAAAGTCATGAAATACATTCAGAGTTGGGCAAAATGCTGTCATAACTAACAACATTGATCACAACTAGCGTAGTGTAGTTGTAGTTGCAACTACCAACTACATCTGTAACTACATTTTTTTACTGGTTGGTGATGGTAGGTAAGTGTTAACTTGTTTAAAATAAAACGTCACTAAAGAGGCTTCGCTTCAAAAATAAAATAAAATAAAACACAATTTCTCCTTGACTTGAAAAAACAATAAATCATGGATAAGCCTATCCACAATCAAATTACTTAAATTAACAATCATGGAGTTATAGTACTCTATAACTCCTTGCTAACAATCAATGATTATTCGAAATTAACATAGTTGAGAAAAAATAGAGGTTTCAAATGTGTTTTTTATTTTTTCATTCAAACCAATAGCTTCTAAACGGTAGGTCCTAGCGACAAATGTTATAAAACAAAAACTATTCTCCATTATATGTCTGATCTGGAAAGTGTCACAAAATTTTCGATCCGAGCAACACCAACAGAACATGAGCGTGTCAAAACGAATGTGAAAAAAAGGTTACATCAAAAAAGTATATATCCCCAGTCAAATGACATATCCATGCCATAAAATAATTGCACATTTCTCACTAATATTACAAATGAAGTTAGTAGTTGCAACTACAAGAATACTAAAGTAGTTTTAGTCAATAGTTGGTAGTAATTACTAAATATTCCAAAACTGAAACAGCAACAAAACTGGGTGAAAGCAGTGCAAGCGTTCAGGTGGTCTCCGTCGATGCTCCTGAGGTTGCATAGCGGTGAAGAGTCATTGTCAGTAAGACCAATGCGTTGCAAGTGGGCTTGCAAGTAGTTGTGGCCAACGTTGAGATGAGATCGGGCAACGGATTCAGCTCTCTCAAGGTTTCTTGGGATTGCCCCTACTGTGGCAAGTTACTACCATTTTTTGCCAGTGCTTGATGTCATCAGGGTCATTTTTGTTATGTTACTGAACGTGGTATCGATCTAGTTTCTGGCTCTTTTTAATGTGAGTGGCACGGTAGGCTGGTCTGACTCTGCTCCCTGCTTAGCTTCGGCGTCAGCTTTCTCGTTCCCCTGGAGCCCCACGTGGCTGGGTACCCATTGTAGGAAGACAACCTACCCTGTCAAAACGAGTTCTGCTACTTTTTTATGACACTTGATTGGTTCAATGCAGGCCGTGGGGGCATTGCTGCTTAGCACTGCTATTGCTGCCTGGGAGTCGACAAGGAAGTCTAATCTTCCTGGATCCAAGCTATTTAATTTGAGTTCGTGGAAGGCCCTACAGGCAGTACGATCCAGCACTGGCTGCTCTGTTTTCAGGGATTTAAGAGCCGCCTGTATAGATGTGGAGTCATTCATTCGGGGGGGGGGGGGGGGGGGGGGTACCGTTGGTGAATGGGTTGTAAGGAACAAGCTTTAAGTTCCAGTAGGCTAGCTTCCTTATTTGATGTCTGGTTGATTAGATCTAGACGTCTATTAGGATGGTGAAAAGCGATGGTAATCCAACCTAGCCATTAAATGGGAATAAGGATACTTCTTCATTGGCTTTGGGCGTAAGGCAGGGACCATCTCCGAACTCCGCACTGACCCTCCATTGCCACAGTCATGGAGTTATGAGACAGGTATTATATCTCCATATTATATTACCATGGCCACGGTTCTTTATTGTATAGAAGGCGCAGCTTGAGAAGATGAGGTGGTGAGCCGGTACGCTATTACCATTTTACGAAAGTTGACCTTAAACGCAGTTCTACAAACACTTATGCAACGCTTACTACTAAACCGCAGCAATTTTTTTAATATTTGCTGAATTTTTTTCTCCAAATAAAGTTTTAGTACGAAATGAGTAGTACACCCTCTTGCCTTCTGAAGGCGCGTCTGCCCCACCAGTTTACTAAAAACTTTCGACAGGTAGGGTAGAAAACGTCGAACCTCCCGACAAATGTGTTAATCACTAACTAAAGCAGCCAAAATCCGAAATATTAAACGGGAAGTAAGAGTGTCCTTTTAATAAAAAAAATAATATGTATATATATAATCGATTTCCAAAACAAAAACAATGGCAGAATATCCCTCAGCCATCAAAAATCGTTAGATCCTCGCAGTTCTCAAAAAAGTACCCTTTAGTGTCCAGTGGAAAAAATTAAACATTTCAAATGGAAAAAAATTAAATTATCGGGAAGGAGTGGCTAAGGATATCCTTCCGCCATCAGAAATCATCAATCCTGGCAAAAACTAGTATCTTCCAGTGGCTTTGGATTGGACCCTCAGGACTTCAGCTGTTTTTCATCTTACTTATCAAAAATTTAATGGAGACTATTTTTTATAATATAACATTTGTTCCTAGAATTTACCGTTTTGGGAGCTATACTGGTTGAAATGAAAAAAGCCACATATAAAAACCCCTATTTTTTATCAACTCTATTTATTTCGAATAATTAATTTTTTATTAAATTATATTGAATTTAAATAATTTAAAATCATTCAGGTAAGCGGAAAAAAATGAAGAATATAAGAGCAGGAATAAGCTATTTAATTTGAAAATATATCTCCAACAGACAAATGTATCACAGGTAAACAAGAAAAAAACAAAAAACATATGAGCTTGAACAGTCAAGGGAGCAACCCCTAAAACATGTTCCATGTTATTCTTTCTTTACCAGACAGGCTCAAGGGGCCTTTAATTTTTTTAATTAAAATTATTCAAAATTTAATATAAATATATTTTAAGGCTATAAAAGATTAAAATTTCAAATTGTATCAATAACTATTTGGCTCTAATTGCTAATACATATAATCTAATATATGAAAGTAGATAAATCCTGGAATGATACTATTTCTGCTATAACTCAATTAAGTACTTAAATTATTTGTCAAAGAAAACAAATTATTTTCATGTTTGGTTGAAAAAAAAACTATACGATATAGCATTAGTTAAAATATTTCATTGTTCATTGGTTTCTATAATGTAAATGTTAAAGAATGTTTAATTTTTATTATAATTTTCCAGCTATCTAAAAGTTCAATTAAAACTTTAAATTCAAAGTTTTTAAAATATAATCTGAGTACGAAAAATCTAAAATTTGAATCATAATAAATTTAATCTAGAGATTAAAAAATTAAAACAACAAAGCATTAAAACAAGCAAAAGATTAAAACAAAACAACAAAGCTAGTAGACATATACTGAAATTGAAGTATAATATTAAACATCTTCTTGCCCATTATCAAGGCCTAAAAATGTGATAAAAACAAAAGGAAGGTTAACGAAAATATTCAAGATAGCTAAATATAAAAGTAATAATCAAATAAGTCTTCCACAACATTTTTCCAATGTATTCCTTGAAGTGATTGTTCTTTACTTGGTTTTAAGAAACAGTATCATTGCTAATTTATTTTACAATGACTTTTCTAGATCATAGGATAGCCTTTTTTAATTTAGTAATCTTTATATTTATCTAATCCCATTTTTATCAATTTAGATAATATAATGACTTAAAGAAAATATCGTTATCAATGGAATGATTAAATTGCACGACAGGAAGGTATTTATAAGGCTAAAAAGAAAGTGATCAGAAAAACAGAGACCATGCCAAGAGCCTTGTTAATATTTTTTGTACTTTGTGTTTCCAGTGGTATTGATGAAATCGCTGGTGCCCGGAGGGGAATTGGCGGTATAGTACTTCCATTTAAAAATTATTTTGATTTAATGAGTGTTTTAAAGTTTATTTTTATTAATAAGTGTGTATGCCCATTTAGAGATTCAGAAATAGAGATATCTGAAGTCTCTTGTTTACCTTTACATCTCTTATATACATTTTAAGTGTTTCTATAACATTGTTTAAAGAAATGAATTAATATAATTAATCTTACTAAAATATAAATTTCATTAACTATAAAAATACAATTATTTTGTCAGTCCTATTATTGAAGTATTTGTCAAGGAGTTGTTGCTTTATAAGTCATTGACATGTCAATATATTCAATACATTATTGCCACATTTACCTGATGTATTTCTACATAAAGTTTGAAATTTCAATACAAATATTCTTAAAACAGATAGGTTATACAAAGGATGTATCATTTAAAAACAAAATTATACTAAATATATATTTTTAAATTATTATAACAAAATATTCTTTAAAAATGAATATTTTAAATAATTGTTTTCAGCTCAAGTTAAGGGTTTGCGATATTGTACTGACTGGCAATGCTGTCCTGCATTTTTAAGATGCTGTTTAGTGTCAGGCATCTACAAGTGCTGTCGAGGATCTCTGCAAAATCTTGTGTGAGTAAAAGAATTCTAGATATTATTTATTTATTTCTGATCTTTAATAAAAACTATATTTAAAAATTATTTTTACAGGATGGTATACACAGTACCTTGCAGCTAGATATGAATCTGTCTGTTTTTATAGAGAAATGAATTTCAGTTATTTATGATATAAATAAAAGCAGAAAAGTTTATAAGTGTTCAGAAATATATTCATTACAAGAGACTAGGACTATTTAAATATTGTTTTTAAATCTAATTATTTGAGTGACGCACTAAATAATGAGCCACTTAAGCGTAGTTTGCATCTTAATATTTTAAATTTCAAAAAAATTGTTTTTTTAATTTCTATTTAAATAATTTTATAAAATATGGCATTTTCTGAAATGTTGATTAAATCATCATAATTATGTTAGCTTGTGGGAACTTTACATAACCTTTACAAGATTGAATTTGTTATAAGTTGTCATCTAGGAATTTAAAGAAAATTCTATCCCCAACAGAGATTTTTACTTATTATTGAAATAAATGTATTAAAAATAATGTCATTTTATAAGATGTACAAACAAATTATAAAAACCTTTATTGGAAAAATTTAGAATATATTAAAATAGAAACCATAAAAAAAAAAAATTATAAATAATATAATAATTGTAAGCAATATGGTCCAAATTTTGTTAGATTGCTGATGGCTAAGGGCTAATACAAGATTACAATATAATGTTTGAGGAGCTTTTGATTTATTAAAAATAAATTCAATTTTTATTACTACATTTTTATGTTGTGATTAAAGTGGATTAGAGTCTGAACTGGAGCTGTTGACTTGGAGTGAAGGATGATCAAGGTGCAATGGTAAAGTATGGAACCATATACTGAGCTGCACCACAGATTAACAAGTTGGCAACCTAAATGAATATACTAATCCTAAATGAACTACCTAATGCTGACCTCCTTCCTCTCTTAATAATACCTTATGTCCAAAATACCTTGTGTTAAAACAGAACAAAATCCAATATTTTGCGGGCTAGCTTTGGACTATTCCTCACTTACATTACATCCTACAAGCGGAGCTTGAGAAGATGAGGTGCTGACCCGGCATGCTAATACCATTTTACGAAAGTTGACTTGAAACCCAGATCTACTAACACTTATCCAACGCTTACTACTAAACCGTAGCAATTTTTTTTTAAATTTGCTGAATTTTTTTTTTCCTAGTTTTAGTATGAAATGAGTAGTACACCCTCTTGCCTTCTGAAGGCACGTCTGCCCTACCAGTTTACTAAAAACTTTCGACAGGTAGGGTAGAAAGCGTCGATGTACCACCTCCAACCTCCCAACAAATGTGTTAACCACTGACTAAAGCAGCCAAAATCTGAAATATTAAACGGGAAGTAAGATTGTCCTTTAAAATATATATATATATATATATATATATATATATATAATCGATTTCCAAAAGGAAAACAATAACAAGATACCCCTCGGCCATAAAAAGTTGTTGGATCCACACAGATCTCAAAATAGTATCCTTTAGTGTCCAGTTAAAAAAATTAAACAGGAAGAGAGAGTATAAAACGAAAATATATAATAATTTTTCAATCAATCAATATCTTTATTTATTTGCAAAAGACATTTCTTGTACAAATAACATACAAAATAAAACAATTTTTTTTTTTTTTTTTTTTTTTTTTTTTTTTTTTTTTTTTTTTTTTTTTTTTTTTTTTTTTTTTTTTTTGTCTAGCAGCACTAGGACTTTGTATAAATAATATTAAATTTTATAAGCACTACAAACATATTTTAAATATAGAAATAGTTTAGACACTTTTACATGAAAAAAATAAATAAATAAATAAAATAATTATCAACTTAATAACAAGATCAATACAATAACAAGTTATACAGATTTACAGCTTTACAACTTCCCACCAAGTCATATTTAGTCATTATTACCTTTAATTAATGATTAAGAGAATTAATGACCTAATGATTTAGAAAAGAACCACAATAAGACCATAGCTAGAACCCTATTCCAAAAAATAAACACATTTAGCTTTTCAATCAATGGCACAACATATTACAAAATAATATAGTCTATTTAATTGTTGAATACTATCTACATTTCAGATTTCCTCTATAGTCAATGATTCAGAAATGTATGTACCTAAGAATTTGTTTCTCTGCTCTTCAAATTTGATGCACTGAGTAAGAAAATGGCTCAAGGATCCGACACCAAACTACCGCAGGCCATGCAGGCTTGGATTTTATAATTAGTTTTGTGTCCTTTATAAACACCTTTAGGTAATCCCCGCTTGAGACTCTTAGATGACTCACAACTCTGATTTTCTTAAACTTCGTCTGAAACTGCAAGTAATCTTCCGGGCTTGCTATATTAAAATTGCATATTTCTCTATTCCTAGGGTTGTTGGTAGAATTTAAAGTTCTGTTTACATCCTTTGAAAGCTGATGGTTCTTCATCTTTTCTAGGATGTCTTCTTTAAACGTGCTCAGTCCTTGGGATAGTACTTTTGAGAACAAGTTTTGACAGCCCAACTTCACCGCTATCGATTTTATTTGGGCCATCCAATTATATGCTTCGTCAGATTTTCCTTCAGATACATTCAGGGTAAGAAGTCAATTAAAGCATTGCCTGAGTAAGTGCCCTTCCTCCATTAAGCTCAACTTTATCCAGTAGTTGACAACTTTTTTCAATGCTTGAACACTTAGTGGATACTTCCTGCATTCTAGGCATTTGATATGGTTCGGCATACATCTTGGCCACTGAAGCAATGACTTTAAAAAACTGACTTGTCCTTTCTTTATTACTTCCAGGTAAAGAAGACCCCATATTTCAGCGGCATAAAGTAGAGTTGATGCCACACTTGAGTGGAATAGTCTGATGTTAGTCTCCCAAGAGTCACTCGTACCATTCCTTAAAATCTCCAACACCTTAGCCATTGCAATAGAAGACCTCTGTTTTCTCAAAGACCTGAAGCAGCTTTCTCAAATCTTCCTGATGAGGTAAAGGGCACTCCCAGATAAGCGTAGCTCTTTGTATATTCTAAAGTGTTTCCTGCCAATGTAGAGGCTTTAGTTTGGGCTCATCTTTGGGGATCTGTGGAACACCAAAATTTTGGCTGGGTTTAGTTTTAGCAGATTCTCATTGCAATAGTCACTAACAAGGAGAGGACACACTCAGTCTCTCACGGATCTTGTTGGCTATTTTTTTTTTTTTGAGGTTCCTGGTCAAAAAATATTAGACATGTATTTTGCCGTTCCGACCAATGGGCCCTAGAAGCCGAAAAAAAAAATAAAATAGCATTAAACTAATTTATTTTTTATCTCGAGTTTAAAAAATTATATCAACATGGTTCTTGCACCAAGATTTTTAGGTTTTGATTGCGAATTTAACGAAAAATACAGTCGCTCCATAGATTTTGGTTTAGCTTAATTAAATTCTAAAAAAATGATTAGTTTTTCAAGCAAACTACCTCTATAGATTTTTTTTACACAAAAATTGACGTCAGATTTTAATTCAGCACCCTCAAAAACAATAAAAAACGCTTATTCAACAAAATAAAAAAATATAATTTTTTTTACCCTCTTCGAGGAAATGAAATTTTTAAACCGATTATTGCTTACATACCTTTAAATCGCTATTACTTTGTCACGCAATTCACTGGATGGTATCGCTGGAAAGAGGAGAGTCTCAGCTTTCTTTTGATGCATATAAATGTAAAATTCGATGAACAAAAACCTATTAAAAAAATTGGAAAATCCGAAAAACATTTTGATTTTTATCTTGAGTTTAAAACCAGATAGGATTATGAAACCAAACACATTTCAAGCGTATTACCACCCTATATTTTGTGTAAAAAAATAAACACGTTAAACCGTCTAAGCGTAATTCATGTTTTTATCAATTTAAACATAAGTTGCGTTCCATTCGGTCAGGCAAATTTTGTAGCTTACAAATTTTTATTTTTCTATATGGATGAAATTTCTTATATAAGGTTGCTTTTGGATGCTGAATTCGAATCCGATATCGGTTCTTGTGAAAAAAATATATTGAACGTACTTCACTTGAAAACTTTTAGCTTTTACGTCGTAAAATGTTATCGAAATTTTTTTAGCCCAAGAATTCCATTTCAGCACCCTTAAAAACTCAGGAAACGTATGTATGTATGTATGTATGTACGTATGTATGTATGTGTATATATATATATATATATATATATATATATATATATATATATATATATATATAGTTATAACAGTAACCTTTGTAAAAGGTCATCACTCCTTACACAATTCCTTATTTCACTATTTACTTTCACACCGATAGCTAAGACCAATCATTAATATAATCATTAATATAATCTTTGTAAAAGGTCATCACTCCTTACACAATTCCTTCACCCTTCGCTTCCTTATTCACTCCGATAACAACCCCTATATATGACCTCGTCTTTTAGGACGGAATACAGAAGTAAGTTAGGATTGTAGTGGTCAGTACGACCCGTCTTATAGCTATTAGTCAGTCATTGTTAGGCACAAGTGTCATATTTATTGTAATTTGAAATAAACCTTTTTTTTTAAAAGTCTAAGTTGGAGTAAGCTTATTTAACTGGCGCCCGAACTTAGGGACTTGAGAGCTTATTTTTGAAGAATTAGTAACTTTGCGGAGCTTAGGCTGAGTGTAATACCAGTACCGTAGCAGCATAACCACGTCTCCACGTCAAGAGGAAGATTTGCCACTGAGTCTTGAACAAGATCAAGCATTCTCCACGACTACGAGGATCTTCTTTCCAGTAAGCAGAAATTTCAATTTCTACAATCTCAACCCAACATCTCTTTTGTTAAGAAGCCAACATCAACTGAAGACATCTTAGGGTAATTATTTTTATATAAATTGTAACATTTGTATGTCATTACTAGACAGACTTAACGCTTTAAGACTAACCGACCAGACAAACGAAAACACAATGGCGTTAGAAATTAAAGAAAGTGAATTTAAAATGATTCCAGATTATGATGGAAATCCAATAGGTCTAGTGCATTTTATTCGTAATACTAAGTTTTTAACAGAATTATACTGTAAAGAAAATAATCCACATAGACATATTAATCATACAAAGATTATTTTAAATTTATTATGTAAATTAAAAGGGAAAGTAGCCGCAGCTGTACATGATAAAGAATTTAATAGCGTAGAAGAAATTTTAATTTTTCTAAAAAATAAATATCAAGATTCTCGAACTCGAGAACAATTAATTGCGGAATTATTAAATGTCAGGCCACATAGTAACGAAAATCCTCATAATTATTTAGAAAGATTAATAGAACGACGTTGTGACTTATATACTCGAGTTTACACCGACGATACGATCTTAGATAAACAAGCAGAAATGAAAAGATATGATAGACAAATATCCCATCACGCGATGCATAATCTCCACCCTTCTTTAACAGATTTCATTTATCATATAACATGGAATACATTAGAAGATATTGAAGATATCCTTAAAAACAGTGCCGCACACATTGTTCAAAGGTTGTACGGTAAACATCAGTATAATCCACAACAAAAAAATTTTCAAATCCAAATTATAAAGGGAAACATTTTGATCACAATTTTCAAAAGAAAAAAAAACTGGGAACATCAGAAACCTCACTATGAAAAACCAAGGTACGAACAAAAACCGTATCAACAACCGTATCAATCGTATAATAATCAAAACCCAAACTATAAGCAGTATCAAAAACCAATATACAACAAACCATGGGACCCGCAATCTCAACATCAATTTTTTAACAAACCTCCATCGGGAAACTGGAGAAACCAACAAAATCCAAATCGAGAACAAGTTTCATTACCGCCAACTGAAAAAGATTCCAATACAGTATCCATGAGAACTGTGTCCAATAGAGTTCATTATACAGAAAATGAAAAAGACGAGCAGATTCGAATCCTAACGGAAAGACTGAACGCTATAGAAGCTCGACAGGATAATTTTTTAGGCTCAGGTCCATGCAACAACGACCCGCCGGACGGACCAATAGAAGTTCACGAATTGAATAATACGAACAATGATCTACCGGAATTGAAAGATGACAAAGGAAACAAATGGCTGATCGATACCGGAGCAACGAAAAATTATATTAATCCGAAAGCATTACCAAAAGACGCCAAAATAATAAATGAACGCTTTGCGATAAAAACACCTACAGGTCGCGCAGAAGGTACAAAAAGTGCACTAATAAATCTGCTTCCACTGATAGGAATAAATCAAGAGGCAAAATTTCTTATTTTTCCCTTTAGTGATCGATTCGACATACTACTGGGCTATGAGACAATGAAAGATTTACAAATAAGTATCGATTTAAACAAAAAAGAATTAAAGGTCAAGAAAAAAAAAAACGATATAAATTAGAAAACGAAATATTTTATATCGAGGATAAAAACGAAATAAAAAAGCTAATAAGACTTGACCACATCGACGAAAGTTTAAAAGAAAAATTAATTAATATAATAAGTGAAAACGGAGATATGATAAAAAAAGAAAATGAACAATTAAAAATAACGGGTTTATTAAAACATAAAATTATTACTACCAATGAAAATCCTATTTACACTAGGAATTACAGATACCCGGAACAATTCAAACAACAAATTCACGAGGAAGTGGAAAAATTGTTAAAAAATAATATTATTAGACCGAGTAAGTCGCCATATAACTCTCCACTGTGGATAGTTCCAAAGAAAATGGACGCGTCGGGAATAAAGAAAGTAAGAATGGTGATAGATTACCGAAAGCTAAACCAATCTACGATAAAAGATAAATTTCCTCTCCCTAATATAGAAGACCTCTTGAACAGATTAAAAGGAGCAAAAATATTTTCGACAATAGATCTAACCTCAGGTTTTCATCAGATTGAAATGGATCCGGAAAGCATAGAAAAAAAAAACAGCCTTTTCTACGGAAAATGGTCACTATGAATTCACAAGGATGCCATTTGGACTTTGTAACGCACCACCTACGTTTCAAAGAGCCATGACCATGATGATAGAAAATATACCGAACGCTATGATTTATGTAGATGATATTATAGTTTACTCAAAAACAGAGGAAGAACATTTAAGAAATTTAAAACAGATTTTCGAAGCTTTGAAAAAACATAATTTATCAATTCAGTTAGACAAAACTGATTTTTTTAAACGACAATTAAAATTTTTAGGCTACATTGTAACACCGGAAGGCTTAAGAACCGACCCCAACAAAATAGAAGCGATCCTAAATTTTCCTTTACCACATGATGATGAAAAAACGACACGTCAATTTCTGGGTATGACAGGTTATTATAGAAAATTTGTAAAAGGGTACGCAAAAATAACTAAACCATTATGTCAATCTTTACAAACGAAAGTTTATAAAACAACAGAAATAAAGAACGCATGTAAAGCCTTAATCGATCTCATGACAAATGCACCAATTCTAAATTATCCGGATTGGAACAAACAATTTATTCTTACTACGGATGCAAGTAATCAAGCTTTAGGATCAGTATTATCACAAAAGGACGAGAATGATGTAGAACACCCTATACAATTTGCCTCGAGAGTTCTGCAAAAAGCTGAACTTAACTATAGTACAATCGAAAAGGAATTGTTAGCTGTAATATGGGCAACACAACATTTCAAACCCTATTTATATGGTACCAAATTCTTATTACAGACAGATCATAAACCACTGACATGGATATTCACTATGAAAAATGGAAACACGAGAATAATGAAGTGGATATGGAAACTGCAAGAATTTGAGTTCGATATAAAACACGTACAGGGAAAGACGAATCATGTAGCAGACGCGCTTTCAAGAAATAGTCAAATAACAGAATTAAACCTTTCCGAAGAAATGGAACTAGACGAAGTCTTACAACAACCTATCAGGCATTCACCAGAATACGAATCACTAATACAAGAATTAGAGATGCCACCGACACGAGAAAACTCAGAAGATCCAAACGATTGAAGTACATGATCTGACTAACTCGCCAGGAATACTTCATTATTATATAAATGATATAAAAGTTATAAATTCTTATTTTGAAACATATCATTTCTTCAACATTAGTTATTTAGAAATTGAATTAGAGAACATATATAACCATTTAAAATTTTTTAAAGGACATTATCTTTATTCTATACTAAAAGATTTAACCAATAATGTTAATCATCAATTAGAACTATTACAATATAAGCATAGGACAAAAAGAGGATTAATTAACGGTTTAGGAAATATAATTAGTTGGCTAACTGGCAATATGGATGCCAATGATAAAGCACACTACGATAAAATAATAGGAACGATAGAAGAAAATAATTATAGAATTGAACATAATATAGAAACCTCAGTTAATATCGACAAACAATTAATATCTGATTATAAAAATAAAATTAAAACACTAAATAAAAATTTCGAGCTTATCACCAATAATACAATGACATTAAAAACAAATGAAGACGCTTATAATTTATACATACATATTTCTCAATTACTAAACCAAGTAAAAGAAATAACTCTATCACTAGAATTTTGCAAATTAGGTATAATTCATTCCAGTATTATGACTAACGTTTTGAAAAATCTTCCTAACAAAGTCCATTTAGTATCTAACAATACAGAAATTTTATGGGCAAATAGTAAAATATTTTGTTCAACACACAAGAAGGTAATTCATACTTTTATAAGACTACCAACTCACGAGAACAAATACCAAGGATACGTAGTTCATACAGTACCTAAATATATTAATGGCACATTTTACGAAATCGAGCTTGACAACGATTTATACATTCAAAACCAAAACAACATTTTTACAGCAGACTGTATATACGAGGAGGAATATTATTGTAAAAATCTTATTAAAGTTAATAACAGTTGTATCTATTCAATAATTCAAAATGGCAATGTAAAAACTTGTAAACTTAAGCATAGATTAGATAAAAATATAAGATATCTGGATGTTACAAAACAATATTTAACTTATAATATAAGTAAGATAACCAATTGTAATAATATTAGCCAATTTTTACCTAAAGTAAGTCTTGTAAAACGATGCTGGAAAGATGCTTCTTGAACCATATGTGGGTTTTCAGCTGCCCAGTAGTGCCGGTTGTGGACGTTAAAAATGCCTTCCCTTGTAAAAAAGAGACTCATCTGTCCATAAAATTTTCCTCAGAAACTGGTGTTCTTGAATGTCTCTATTTAAAAGCCAGCGGCAAAATTGTATTCTATGTACATGATCATTAGGTTCTAGCCCTTGTACTTGTGTGAAATGATATGGGTGAAAATGTTCTCGGTGCAAAATGTTGATAACTGACCTTTGGGAGATACCAATTTCACGGGCCAAGTCTCTTGATGAAACACTGGGATTTTCATTTACTATATCAATAATTTCCTCTTCGAGTTCAACATCATGAGGAACTTGTCCCAATTCTTGACGTAACTTATGAACGGAACCTGTTTCAGATAAACGTTGATGAGTTCGTGAAAACACTATCGTAGAATTGTGGAGAAATGAAATGTGTCATTGACGGTAGTCTGCTTACAAAAAAATATAGGGGATTCTGATGCAGGACACCATGGATTTGGATAATTCATTTCAGCTAGAAATGGCTGAAAGGTAAAATTTGTTAGGCCATGATTGTATGATTCAAGCTAGGCTGTTATTCTGTTGCACATTCATGCTGGTCAAAAATCGTATGTTATTAGATTATCATTTTTGACATATATAGCAAAAGTTTTATCCAAATGCAAAACGCAGGGTCCGTCTGATTTGCAATCTACTGAACCCGAAGAAACTTTTGGATGCCTTGGATGGCATTACCTTTTTTGTCCGGGATACTTCTGTTATGTATTATTTGATGGGCATATTGAAAGTTCATGCATGAATGTTTTGCTGGCTGCGTCATATGCGGCAGATTCTCATTTTTGGGGCAGGATTACCATTTTTGTTTCGGTTCAGGGGTTCTTTTTTTAATTTCATAGTTGCGATCCGCAGAGGGGGAGGCGCCTATCTGGAAACCTAAGTTGGTACTCCCGCCGCGCTGCGCTGCACTCGCGTTTCCATTACAAAAACCATACAAAAAATGTATGTCAGCGTACTCACCATTTGTGAACGTTGCCATCTTCGCAGGTGTATTGCCAAACAGAAAAAAAATAATCCCAATAAATAAAATGGGCCCTCAAGCTAAGGATAAGCAATATTAGCAAGGGTCTTTCTAATGATAGTGACACTTTTATCTCTGTAGCTTCTTAATTTCCAAATCAAACTTTCAATCATTATATCAAAATAAAAATAAAATAATAAACAATAATCCCCTCCCATTTCAAAATAAACAGGAAAATAACTATGAAATAGCGATAATGTGCTTAGTACTGAGAGAGGTCAAAGTCGCTGTTGTTATTATGAATACCTGAACTGGCCTAAAATTTATGTCAATAAATATTATATTTTTTCTTTGTTTTTTATTCTAATGAAGTGTTTCTTTTATTTAAAATACAGATTTTCATCAAGCGATTATCATAATGTCTTATTTATTTGTTTGTTGTGATGGATCGCTTTGATGTTTGGGAGGAGGTTATCGATTGCTTTATAAAATGGATACAAAATCTTGAAAATGGATATTCTTAGAGGTGTATCTTATGATTTGGTCTAAAGTGTTTTTGAGAGCTTTGCAGTTTTGTGGATATAGGCATAAATGATTGTTACCCCACATTAACACAAATTTATTATCACAATTATCACAACATATTACAACCATTTTATGATGTATCAATATCAGAAACATTAACCTTAAATACCACAAATGTAACTATACCAACACTCAACATTCTTAGATTTAGCGAAAATATCGCAGTGTATTATTATTATTTAAGTATTATACTGTTAATCATTATTATAACCGTATATGTATACTATTATAGATATAAGAAAACACAAACAGTATTGACACCCAGTGCTCCATTTACTGAGGACTCTTGTAAAATTATTCTATCTAAAGTGTATGAATCAACATTTTAGCAAAAATTGTTACCAGGAGATAACAAATCTTAAAGAAGGAAGAGTTATAACAGTAACCTTTGTAAAAGGTCATCACTCCTTACACAATTCCTTATTTCACTATTTACTTTCACACCGATAGCTAAGACCAATCATTAATATAATCATTAATATAATCTTTGTAAAAGGTCATCACTCCTTACACAATTCCTTCACCCTTCGCTTCCTTATTCACTCCGATAACAACCCCTATATATGACCTCGTCTTTTAGGACGGAATACAGAAGTAAGTTAGGATTGTAGTGGTCAGTACGACCCGTCTTATAGCTATTAGTCAGTCATTGTTAGGCACAAGTGTCATATTTATTGTAATTTGAAATAAACCTTTTTTTTAAAAGTCTAAGTTGGAGTAAGCTTATTTAACTTATATATATATATATATATATACATATGTATCTACTACTATATTTGTCAAATACCACTCACTCATTTAACACGAAATCTCAGAAACCACCGAACGGATTGGAATGAAATTCGATATGTAGCTTCCTCTAGGGCCGTAGGTGCTCGCTAAGAAAGGAATTAAAAAAAAATCGGCCCGGATCGCGGCTATTTCGGGAAAAAGCGATTACAATTTTTATTGGGTGAATAATAATAGATTAATAGTCATATGGTATTTGTAGATAAGCTAAGTTAAAAAATAGGTTAGATATTTAAGCCGCACACTTTGACCACAAATTAAGTTCCTTATAATTGTAAACAAACAAAAATACGATCGATGTCGAAACCTTATAATATGGTACTTTCTGTAAACTCATGGTGGTAAGAGGTGGATCCTTACAAGTTTGAGTTGTTTCGTGACGAGAAGCTATTAAAAGACTTATGTTAAAGAGGAGGTTAAAAGACTTATGTTCTCTGGTGATGACATGTAAGGCCAGTTCGATGTAGGGACAAAAAACTGATAAGAATCAGTGAGTTCTATCATGTCTATGATTCTCTTCAGTATCCTCTCATGTCCTACCATGGAGAAGATGGGTACAGTATTAACATCCCTCAGCGTGACCCAAACACCAATACACCACTTAAAACTGCGTCTGCAGCTGATTTTTACGCCAAAATGTATGGAACAAGGAGGAGAATTTTATTTACTTTAATTTCGTAATCTCCTCAACCAATTTATGCTTGATATGTACGCAGAAATAGAAACAGAAAGACTAAACTTTATTCGAAAAAATCAAAAAGTTGAAATGGTGAGACTATATTCACTTAAAGTATGCCATAAGAAAAGCTGATGGTCTGGTATCAGAGCTGGGTAAGATGGTAGTGCTGCCTCGAAGCTTCACTGGAGGAATATCAAAATAATATAAAATTAACTTTTGCAAATTGTCAAATTTACTTATTGAAATTATTCTAAGAATGGAATTCTTTAGGTTTATTTAAGTAATAATAATTATCATCGTTAAGCTTAACTTTTACTAATTTAAGTTGTCCTTAATCCTAATGATATTAAACCGTAGCGGAGCAGGGTACTTTCAGCTAGTATATATATATAGATACCAATAAAACAAATATATATTAATTAGGAGAAATAATTTGTTACTTTAATTATTATTAAAGTAATTATTAATTGTTTATTGTAATAATAATTTATTGCAACCTAATATTTACATAATATACAGACAGAACCACATATAAGATTTGATTGTTAAGTATTTACAATTTTTATTTTATTCTTCAAACCCTGAACACATCTCTAATCCGTTTTGAAATCCTTGTTTACTGTGTTGTTCTAATAACTGAAGCTTATTACCTTACAATTTTATTTTCATTATATTCAACAAAATCCTTTCAGCAACAGAAGTGAGGCAGTTATTGCTAAATAATGTTTATATGTCAACTATCACAATCATATTTTAACATGTTCAACTGCAAAATAAAAGAAAAATTGTAAATACATAACAATCAAATCTTATATGTGGTTCTGTTTGTGTATTATGTAAATATTAAAGTGTAATAAATTATTTTCTCTCCTGCATAGTATTATATATTATATATTTGTTTTATTGATATCTGTATACATATATTCATACGTTTCCTGAGTTTTGAGGGGTGCTGAAATGCAATTCTTGAGCTAAAAAAAGTTTCACATTTTACAGCGTAAAAGCTAAAATGTTTCAAGTGAAGTACGTTCAAAATATTTTTTTTTTTTCACAAGAACCGACATCGGATTCGAATTCAGCATTCAAAAGAACCCTTAAATACGAAATTTCATCCAAATAGAAAAATAAAAATTTGTAACCTTCAAAATTTGCCTGACCAAATGGTAGACAACTTATGCTTAAATTGATAAAAACATGAATTACGCTTAGACGGTTTAACATATCAACTTTATTTTTTTACACAAAATATAGGGTGGTAATACGCCTGAAATGTGTTTTGTTTCATCATCCTATCTGGTTTTAAACTCAAGATAAAAATCAAAATGTTTTTCGGATTTTCCAATTTTTTTAATAGGTTTTTGTTCATCGAATTTTACATTTATATGCATCAAATGAAAGCTGAGTGTGTGCGTGTGTATGTATATATATATATATATATATATATATATATATATATATATATATATATATATATATACACACACACACACACATACACATACACACATATGTTTCCTAAGTTTTTAAGGGTGCTGAAATGGAATTCTAGGGCTAAAAAAATTTCGATCACATTTTACGGCGTAAAAGCTTAAACTTTCCAAGTGAATTTTTTTCACAAGAACCAACATCGGGATTCGAATTCAGAAGGCGCGGAACTAGGGAGAGGTAGAGGGGGCACGTGCCCCGGGCGGCATATTTTAGGAGGGGCAAAATTTGAAAATCTTTCAATTATAATTGAATAATGGAATAATGATTGAAAATGGAATAATTATTCCAAACAATAATGATACAATCGATATTGTTTAATTTTATTTTATTTTTTCTTCATAATTTATAAACTTTATTATACTATAATATGGAGGTATTGTATTTATGGTGTAGAAGGGTGGGGGGAAGGGGCGGCATACTGATCTTTGCCCTCCCTGACAAATCTCATAGTTCCGGCCCTGGAATTCAGCATTCAAAAGAACCCTTAAATACGAAATTTCATCCAAATAGAAAAATAAAAATTCGTAAGCTTCAAAATTTGCCTGACCATGTAATTTTTTTAAAAAGTTGTATGCAATTTTTTTTTATTTACAAAAACTTGAATTACGGTTAGACGGTTAAACGTATCAATTTCATATTTTTACCCAAAATATAAGGTGGTAATATCTCTGCCTTCATCTTCCTATCTGGTTTCAAACTCAAAATGTATTTTGGATTTTCCAACTTTTCCAATAGGTTTTTCTTCCCCTTTTGTTCATCAAATTTTGCATTTATATACACCAAAAGAAAGCTGAGGCTCCCTTCTTTTCAGCGGTACCAACCAGTGAATTGCGTGACAAAGTAATAGCGATTTAAAGGTATGGGACCAATAATCGGTTTAAAAATTTAATTTTCCTTGAAGAGGGTGAAAAAAAAATGATATTTTTTGATTTTGTTGAATAAGCGTTTTTTAATGTTTTTGAGGGTGCTGAATTAGAATTTGACTTTAATTTTTGTGTAGATAAATCGATAGAGGTAGTTTGTTTGAAAACTAATCATTTTTTTAGAATTTAATTAACCTAAACCAAAATCTATGGAGCGACTGTATTTTTCGTTAAATTCGCAATCAAAACTAAAAACCTTGGTGCAAGAATCATGTCAATATCATTTTTTAAACTTTTTTTTTCCATTTATTGATTTTTACAACTGTACAAAATAATATACAACTAGTAAATGTGTTGACAGTGAATACAATGGCATGTAATTAAATTGTGAAGAACTACTCACTAGTAGCACTTCAATAAAATCTACACTAAAAGGTCTCTAGGCCATCTTCTTTTCAGACGCCTCGGAGGATTATCAGGGATGGAGGAGGAAGCAAGTTGGGAGACTAGTGGATTGGAGTGGTTATGGAGCTTACTATGGAAGGATAGGTATCTGGTTTGGGCTAAATTAGAAACATATGGAACATTAAGATCTTTATGGATAAGTTTATTGGTCACATAGTAAGGAGCATTGAGGATTTTTCGAAGGATTTTGGATTGCAAAGATTGGATACGAGATGAATTGGATGGTTTAGTAGAGCCCCAAAGTTCAACTCCGTACGTCCAAATAGGTCTAATCACTGTCATGTAAATGAGTCTTTTGTAATTAATTGGGAGCTTTGAACGTTTGTCTAGTAAATGTTGAAGTAGTCTGTAACGACGGGCAGTTTCTTGCCGTTTTAGTCTTGTATGTGGATTCCAAGTAAGACGTTTCTAAGATGTTTCTGAAGGATGGAATGCTTTAGGGGGAGGAGACATTTGGAGTGGGATGTTGAGTTCTGCTTCAATATATTCTAGGTGAGCAAGATTAAGGATATCAGAATGAGGGTTAAAAGTTTGGAAAAGGTGCTGGCCAAAAATGAGTGATTTTTCATCGTCAGATTTTGACCATGTTTTGGCTTCGGTTAGTAGAGGATGATTACAGTTTCTGTAGTTCAGTAGTTTTTTGGTCGTATTCCATAAAGATTTGTCGGTGGTGTTAAGATTTTCTGTGTTGTAATGTAATTTTTGAATTTTGTATTTTTTAATTTCCGTCTTAAGTTTGTTTGTTAATTTACAGTAATTATTCTTATCAGATGGATATCTAGTCTTGTGCCACTTCGCTCTTGCTCTACGTTTTTCTACTATTAAGTCGCGAATATGGTGTGGTAAGTTAGTCTGAAAAGAATTTAATTTTTGTCTGTGTGAGATGTTATCGCTGATGGATATTTATGTGGTAAGTTTGTCAATGGCAGTGTCGATATCATGTTTTGTTTTGAGAGGAATTTTCAAATCTAATTTGTTTTCCAAATCGTAACGAAATTTGTCCCAGTCTACTCGTCCTGTAATCAGTCTAGGAGGAGAGGGTTTCAGAACAGGATATGAATACAAGTGAAGCAGAACAGGACTATGGTCTGATGAAAGGTCATCCAGGGATTTGACAAAGGTATGAGAGTTGGAAATTTGGGAAGATATGAAGA
The DNA here is from genome assembly GCA_003667255.2 of Euschistus heros. Lineage (NCBI taxonomy): Eukaryota > Metazoa > Arthropoda > Insecta > Hemiptera > Pentatomidae > Euschistus > Euschistus heros. Next base: position 945,337 of record RCWM02000137.1, read on the forward strand.
TATCGAGGATATCAGGACGTTTTTTGAGGGACGTAGACCAATAAGTAGGATTTAACGGTGAGAGGACTGAATAACAGTTGGATGTTGTAATGCGGGATAAGATACTGCCACGGGAGTTGGAGGTTCTACAACCCCATCGCTGGTGTTTGGCGTTGTAATCTCCCCCTGCAATAAAGCGCGGTCCGAGGGGAGATAAAAAATAAATTAGTTTAATGCTATTATTTTTTTTTTCCTCGGCTTCTAGAGCTCATTGGTCGGAACGGAAAAATACGTGTCTAATATTCTTTGACCAGAAACCTCCAAAAAAATTGCCAACAAGATCCGTGAGAGACTGAGTGTGTCCTCCCCTTGTAAGTATGTTGAGGCTCCTTTGTGCACCATGCCAGGAATTGCTAAGGATGACGGTATCGTCCGCTAACAAAAGCAACATTATGTCATGACCATGGTCAATACTAATGCGTACAGCACCTCGGGTACGAAAAAATTCAGTAATGTCCGACGCAAATAGAACAAAAAGAGTAGGACTAAGACTTTCTCCTTGGAGTAAGCCTGAGGTTATGTCAATCTCTTCTGAAAGCTCCCTTTTCCCCTCAATTCTCATTGAAGATTGATCATATAGTTTTTGTTTTTTTTTTCAAATGGACGAAAATTAAATTGTCGGGAAGAAGTGGCTAAGGATATCCTTCGGCCGTCAGAAATGGTTAGGTCCTGGCAAAAACTAGTGTCCTCCAGTGGCTTTGGATTGGACGCTCAGGACTTCAGCTGTTTTTCCCCCTTACTGTTTTTGTGTCGATTTTATGTGGACTGTTTTTTTTTAAATATTAATATGTACGGAAAGGAAGGTACCACATTTCCTATTCTATCAGATGGCTCCTCTAGTTTCAAATCAACAAAAAGTGGACTACCGCAGTTTTTCCTCCTGGTCCTTCATATTGAAACCATGGTAGAAAATTAAAGTTACATTTAAAAATAGAGATAGTCACAGAATATAATATTTTAAATGTTAACTAAAAGAATGATCAAGCAAAATTTATCTTAATGAGAATTTATAAGAGATACTATGCTGGGTGGAGCGAGGGGAGGGAGCGTCATCCTGGAAGACCATGTTCTTGGTTCATCAAAGATGACAATAGAGTAGTATTAATGTAGAAATATGTTTAATATTAATAAATGATATAGGTTTTTTTTCTTCTTCTTATTTTTAATAAGTATTTTATTTACATAATGTTTTGTAAATGTTTTCTTAAAAAATGAACAACAGACAAATGTATCACAGGTAAACAAGAAAAAATAAAAAACATGAACTTGGACAGTCAAGGGGGCAATCCCTACATGTTCCATGTTATTCTTTCTTTACCAGACAGGCTCAAGGGGCCTTTAATTTTTTTAATTAAAATTATTCAAATTGTATCAATAACTATTTGGCTCTAATTGCTTATGAATCACATCTAAACTTTTTATTGTATAATGTAGTAATAGGAACAACTTTAAAGGTACTCACTTTAATAGACATTTAGGTTTAATATATGAAAGTAGATAAGTCCTGGAATGATACTATTACTGCTATAGCTCTATTAAGTACTTAAATTATTTGTCAAAGAAAACAAATTATTTTCATGTTTGATTGAAAAAAAGCTATATTGATGTAGCATTAGTTAAAATATTTCATTGTTCATTGGTTTCTTTAACATAAATGTTAAAGAATGTTTAATTTTTATTATAATTTTCCAGCTATCTAAAATTGTATCTTCAATTAAAGCTTTAAATTTAAAGTTTTGAGAATATTATCTGAGAATGAAAAATCTAACTGTGCATAATAATAAATTTAATCTAGAGATTAAAAAATTCAAACAAAAAAGCATTTATTTCATTTCAAAGTATATTTAGCTAGTAGACATATACTGAAATTGAAGTATAATCTTAAACATCATCTTGCCCATTAACAAGGTCCAAAAATTTGATAAAAGCAAAAAGGAAGGTTAAAGAAAATATTCAAGATAGTTAAATATAAAAGTAATAATCAAATAAGTCTTCCACAAAATTTTTCTAATGTAGTTTTCAAAGCGAGTGTTCTTTACTTGGTTTTGGAAACAGTAACATTGCTAATTTATTTTGCAATGACTTTTCTAGATCATAGGATAGCCTTTTTTAATTTAGTAATCTTTATATTTATCTAATCCCATTTTTATCAATTTAGAGAATGTAATGACTTAAAGAAAATATCGTTATCAATGGAATGTTTAAATTGCACAATAGGAAGGTATTTAATAAGGCTAAAAACAAAGTGATCAGAAAAACAGGGACCATGCCAGGAGCCTTGTTAATATTTTTTGTACTTTGTGTTTCCAGTGGTGTTGAGGAAACAGCTGGTGCACGGAGGGGACTTGGCGGTATAGTACTTCCATTTAAAAACTATTTTGATTTAATGAGTGTTTTAAAGTTTATTTTTATTAATAAGTGTGTATGCCCATTTACAGATTCAGAAATAGAGATATCTGAAGTCCTTTGTTTACCTTTACATTACTTATATACATTTTAAGTGTTTCTATAACATATCTTAAAGAAATGAATTAATATAATTAATCTTACTAAAATATAAATTTCATTAACTATAAAAATACAATTATTTTGTCTGTCCTATTATTGAAGTATTTGTCAAGGAATTGTTACTTTATAAGTCATTGACATGTCAATATATTCAATACATTATTGCCACGTTTACCTGATGTATTTCTATATACAGTTTGAAATTTCAATACAAATATTTTTAAAACAGATAGTTTATACAAAGGATGTATCATTTAAAAACAAAATTAAACTTAATATATTTTTTTAAATTATTATAACAAAATATTCTTTTAAAAAGAATATTTGAATTTGTTTTCAGCTCATGTAAAGGGTTTGAGATATTGTACTGACAGGCAATGCTGTCCTGCATTTTTAAGATGCTGTTTAGTGTTAGGCAGCTACAAGTGCTGTCACGGATCTCAGAAAAATCCCTTGTGAGTAAAAGAATCCTAGCGATTATTTATTTATTTCTGATCTTTAATAAAAACTATATTTAAAAATTATTTTTACAGGATGGTATACACAGTACCTTGCAACTAGATATGAATCTGTCTGTTTTTATAGAGAAATGAATTTTAGTTATTTATGAAAGCATAAATAATAAAAGCAGGAAAGTTTATAAGTGTTCAGAAATATATTCATTATAAGAGACTAGGACAATTGAAATATTGTTTTTAAATCTAATTATTTGAGTGACACTAGCACTAGATAATGAGCCACTTTAACGTAGTTTGTATCTTAATATTTTAAATTTCAAAAAAATTGTTTTTCTAATTTCTATTTAAATTATTTTATAAAATATGGCCTTTTCTGAAATGTTGATTAAATCATCATAATTATGTTAGCTTGTGGGAACTTTACATAACCTTTACAAGATTGAATTTTTTATAAGTTGTCATATAGGAATTTAAAGAAAATTCTATCCCCAACATAAATTTATACTATTTTTATTGAAATAAATATATTAAAAATAATGTGTCATTTTATAAGATCTACAAACAAATTATAAAAACCTTTATTGGAAAAATTTAGAATATATTAAAATAGAAACCCTAATAACAAAATATATTTATAAATAATATAATAATTGTAAGCAATGTGGATCAAATTGTGTTAGATTGTTGATGGCCATGAGCTAATACAAGATTGTAATATAATTTTTGAGGAGCTTTCATTACAAATAATTTCAATTTTTAAGTTGTGATTAAAGTGGATTAGAGTCTGAACTGGAGCTGTTGACTTGGAGTGAAGGATGATCAAGGTGCTGCCCCAATGGTAAAGTATGGAACCATATACTGAGCTGCACCACAGATGACATCAGTGCTTGCAAATCATAAATTAAACATAAATTGGTCATCCCAGTGAATAAGAGGTTAAAAGTTAACCAAAATGAGTTAAGTGGCTAAAATAAAATGGTGGAGGCTTTTCTTCATGATGAATAAGTGTTAAGGTATGATGTTCATTTTAAAACATAGTTATTTAAGATGAACATCTTACTTAAATACTTATTCACCCACGATAAACTCCACGATTCTTTTTAGTCCCTCAATTCACTTTGAAACTCGACTTATCCACTGGGATGACAGAAATATAATAAACTTTTTAAAAATTAACAAGTTGGCAACCTAAATGAACTACCTACTCCTGACCTCCTCCCTCTCTTAATAATACCTTATGTCCAAAATACCATGTTTTAAAAACAAAACAAAATTCAATATATTGCAGGCTAGCTTTGTATTAATATTACTTTCAGAGTAACCATTAAAAAATTTATTGCAGAGTTTCACCACTAGAAACAAATAATATGACAGAAGGAGATTAGTGATAATTGAAAAAATAAGATTAAGGTACTATAAACCACATCTCATCTTGTGAAAAACAACTGTATATTGTAAACATAAATGTTTACTTAAAAGGGAAGGAAATACTCAGTCTCTCATGGATCTTGTTGGCAATTATTTGGAGGTTCCTGGTCAAAAAATATTAGACACGTATTTTGCCGGAGAATACGTTCCGACCAATGGGACCTAGAAGCCGAGAAAAAAAAAATAGTATTAAATTAATTAATTTTATATCTCGAGCTTTAAAAAATGATATCTTCATGATTCTTGCGCTAAGAGTTTTATTTTTGATTGCGGATTTAACGAAAAATACAGCCAATCCACAGATTTTGGTTTAGGTTAATTAAATTCTAAAAAAATTATAAGATTTTTAAGCAAACTACTTCCATAGATTTTTTTCAAACAAAAATTGACGTCAGATTCTAATCCAGCACTCTCAAAAACATTGAAAAACGTTTATTCAATAAAAACAAAAAATATCTTTTTATTTTTGTTTACCCTCTTCAAGGGGGATGAAATCTTTAAACCGATTATTGGTTACTTTCCTTTAAATCGCCATTAGTTTGTAAGACCCCACGCAACTTTAATTGGTATCGCTGGAAAGAAGGGAGCCTCAGCTTTCTTTTGGTGTATATAAATGCAAAATTTGATGAACAAAAGGGGAAGAAAAACCTATTGGAAAAGTTGGAAAATCCAAAATACATTTTGAGTTTGAAACCAGATAGGAAGATGAAGGCAGAGATATTACCACCTTATATTTTGGGTAAAAATATGAAATTGATACGTTTAACCGTCTAACCGTAATTCAAGTTTTTGTAAATAAAAAAAATTGCATACAACTTTTTTAAAAAATTACATGGTCAGGTCAATTTTGAAGCTTACGAATTTTCATTTTTCTATTTGGATCGTATTTAACGGTTCTTTTGAATGCTGAATTCGAATTCCGATGTCGGTTCTTGTGAAAAAAATTCTTGTGAAAACTTTTAGCTTTTACGCCGTAAAATGTGATCGAAATTTTTTTAGCCCAAAAATTCCATTTCAGCACCCTTAAAACTTAGGAAACATATGAGTGAGTGTGTGTGTGGTGTATATATATATAAATATATATATATATATATATATATATATATATATATATATATATATATAGATATATATATATATATATGGGCATAGAAGAAAAGTGAAAATAATTTTAAAATTGTTCGTTCGAAAGCTTTGTAAACAACCTGTTAAAATCACCGTGCTTCGCTCGATCTTTTATGTATGGAGATAACCACTTCCTTTGATAATTTAATACACTTGTAATAAAATATTCATAATCGGAATCAGAGGATTCAGAATCAATGTCCTTCCATATTGGCTTCTCTCTCTACAATCCTAAAAAAAGGGGTTGTTCTGCTCCGATACTCAAGTCAAGTCAGGTTTTGCAGGCGCACCCCCACTCAAGTTTGCTCCGGTCAGGTCTGCTCAAGTCAAATCCGATCGCGATGGCGCCTCACCTTTAGTCTGATTCAGTACTGTTTCTGTCTGTTCTACAGGTAAAAAACTTTGCCCAAGCGAAATTAAGAAAAAAATCTGTCACTTATTTATGTTTTGTTAACGTTTATTTAACTTTATTCCCTTACCAAAGCTTATGAACTTATTATGTACTAACTTCAATTTTTATTGGTGTTGAATAAACCTTTAAAGCTCATAACTTTGGTGGTCTTAATAATGAAACTTGCTTTTGCTATTCCATACCTCCAGACAGGGGGGGGGGGGGGGGGGGCGACAAAGATGTTTGCAGCCCAGGGCGCTATTCACCCTAAACCCAGGCCTGAAACTGAGTGTGTCCTTGTAAGTATATATATATATATATTCGAAGATGTCATAGAATTTATGGATTTGTTCTTCCTCGGATTTCATATTGACATTATAATAAATAAATAAAAACTCTAAAAAACACTGTAAAAATATTGAATGTAACAACAAAATGAAAACAGTAACAATGGGGATGTTGTTGTTGGTTCATATTTAATGGGCCCCACACACTATCAACCTTGTTTCTCAACCTTGTCAACAGTGTTGAAGTTGTTTCCCACACACTAGACAGCCATGTTGATCAACCTCAGTCTGTTGTCAAGATCGATCTAGTTAACATTGAAATATCCTTATAATAACCTATTTACTGTGTGTAACCTATCTACTATGAACATGAGTGAAAAAAAATTAAAATATTTAATTATTAGTGAGATATTAGAAGATGACGTTGAGCCTCCTAATAAAAAGAGAAATCTTTGGACGAAGGAATGGTATTTGAAACGTGGTATGGTTTAAACAAGCAGGAAATCAACCTATCATTACTGGTTACAAGCTAACAATCGATAGTTTTACAATTATCTCGAATTACCTATTTAATGTAAAAAAAAAAAAAAAAAAAATAGGATCTCAAAACAATTTTTATTGAATGAATTTCATCTTGAAAAGTAACAATCCCTACAAATACGAAGTTTTTGAAAAATACTCCCCAAGCCCAAAGCAGAGATAAATCCCCCTTCTGTAGGAGCATCCCTACGCCTGGCAACACTGCTCATGAGTGAATGAGAAAACTATATGTCAATGTTTACATCTCTAATATTAAGCGGAAACTATACATACGTTACATATGTCATTCTCATACCGCCAATCTTTGATTCAACGTTTTAATATTTGATTTTCAATTATTCTTCATGTTTTGTATATTGGTTAAATTGCATTTTAAATAGTACATACCATTTTTTATTTTAGAAGTTCCTATTAGACCGGTTAAGAGTTCTGGTGATGTGCCGGATGGGTGGGTAAAAAATTTTTTTTTTTGTTTTAATTTAATAAATGCAGAAGTCAAATAAAATATTGCAAAAAATGCCGAAATTGTTTTTGTTTTTTTAGCATAACCAAGATACCCATTAATATCGATTTTTTTTAAAATTATTATTATCGGTTTTTTTGGGAAACAATTTTTTTTTTTTTTGTTCTTCTCAAACTACAGTAATTGAAGCTGTATTACTTTATTGTAAGCTGTATTAACCTTTATTGTAGTTGATAAATAGTAGTTGTAGTCCGCCAACTACTAACTAAAAAAGTAGTTACAGTAAAAACTAATTTCCAACTAGTTAAGTTGTAGTTCAGTAATTCGTAGTCAAACTTTTTTTCGTTCAATTCGGCTACCACGTCATGCTCTAGACTCGCTGATTTTTTTTTTATTTCGACAGGTGTGAATTGAAAATAAAAGTTATATACATCATAAGCGCGCGCATCCCTTTTCATTAGTGGGTGTACGCTAAGGGGGAGGGTTCCTATCTAAAAAATAAGCACACACTAAAATGAATAGCTGAGTTTAATTTATTTCAGAAAGGGTAGAATCTTTTTAATACTTCGGAGAAATCATAGATAGCTGACTGACATTTAATATGCAAGCTGAATACATCCTTAAAAAATAAGCAAATTGTAGATTAAGATTGTTTGTAGATTAAGTTCAGCCAAAGAACACTTAAGCATTGTTATACAGCTGATTGGTGCTACCTCATTTAAATTACTTCAGTACGTTCTTATATTTTTAAAATAGCGTAACACGTATTTGAATGAATTCCAAGTTCAACAAAACAAAGCAATGCATATATATTAAGATGTGATAGGTTAACTCACACTAAGTATAAGATAGATCACCTAGATTGGCCTTTTGTTAAAGATAGGCTTTATATAAATGTAATGATTTTTATTTTCAAGTTTGTCAACAAGATGTTACCTAGTGTTCAATTCATTAGGGGGTGCCTATGCACCTCTGGCACCCCTCTATGCGCACGCCTATGACTATATAAAATAAGCGAAAACCAGACGAAATGTATTTATAATTTATTCTCAGTATCCACAAACTAATATTTTTATAGATAAATCCTACTAAAAAAAAAAAAAAAAATGTATTCTATTCACAGGATTGATGTAATAAAAGCAATTTTTGATAAGGCATCATAAATTTAACAGTATGGCGACACCTTAATTGAAACACTTAATAAGTGTTAATGTATGATGTTCATTTTAAAACATAGTAATAAAATACTTATTCACCATGAAGATAAACTCCACGATTCTTTTAAGTCCCTCAATTCACTTTGAAACTCGACTTATCCACTGGGATGACAGAAATATAATAAACTTTTTAAAAATTAACAAGTTGGCAACCTAAATGAATATGCTAATCCTAAATGAACTAACTACTCCTGACCTCCTCCCTCTCTTAATAATACCTTATGTCCAAAATACCATGTTTTAAAAACAAAACAAAATCTAATATATTGCAGGCTAGCTTTGTATTAATATTACTTTCAGAGTAACTATTAAAAAATTTATTGCAGAGTTTCACCACTAGAAACAAATAATATGACAGAAGAAGATTAGTGATATTTGAAAAAATAAGATTAAGGTACTATAAACCAACAAGTAGGTAAACTCGATAAAAGTCAAATTCAAAGAATATAAAATTTCAATTCGTAGTTTGAAATAAAAGAGATCAAAAAAAGAGAATTTGTCAGAAAACGTTTGTGAAAAATAATCAGTAAACTCGGAAAAAATTTTTGGAGATGCCGGGGATCGAACCCGGGGCCTTTCACATGCAAAGCGAACGCTCTACCACTGAGCTACATCCCCGTACAGGTACGGATGTGGGCCCTATACAATATTTATAGTAAGTCTAATATACTTTTTTATTTCTATTGGCAAAACTTCATTTAATCGCGTATTATTCATTAACGATAGTTAATTTAATATTAATTATGTTTCTTTCTTTTTTTTTCAGGATAATATTAATGCAAATTTAATCAAAGATTCAAATAAATTATATTGACATGCATTTTAAAATACTAATAATCATAGATAATGGAATGAAAAAATAAATTATTATGAATATTAAAACTTATTATCTTACCAATCATTTCACTTTTTATTCAATGTTTCTAAGTAGTTAATTTTATCCAAAAACCACATAACTTGTTTAAAATATATATGAACCTTGATTAAATTAAATTGATAGCATGTTAATAATGAATAATATTTTTCATTCTATTATATGGAAATATTGTCATATTACATTTTATTAAAAAAACTTGAAAGTGTAAAATTATAAATGACTGCATCTCTGACCACTTCTCAACTATTGTATCATACCGTCAACCATAGTATTTTTTCATTTATAAGTTTTGATCGATTCTGGATTAACCACTGTCATTGATTGTCTCAGTATATTACAAATGTTTGTGTTATATTCTAAACAATACATGTAAAATATTATGGTTTAAAATCTAGTCACCAGCAGATTAAATTGAGCTTTTTATTGCAAATCTGTTTTCCAAACACACAGAATACTGAAAATAAATCCTGTAATCCCTAAAATCACACCTACGGAGAATAGTCTCCCCCCTCTATAGTACTTCAAAAAGAGTATACAGTATAGTACCTAAAGAGGTTGAAAATAATATCCATGATTTTTATTCATAAAATATTGATGTATGAGCTGTGCATGTACTGACAATTGCTAAGATACCTCAGTTATTACTGCTGTAAATTAAATTAATCAAACTGTCATGCTTGGGTATAAAAAGTGCCTTTAAAAATTCTTGTATTGTTTTTGTTGAATTTTTTTAAACTAGAAATTCAGTATTTGGAATAAAATCTTGATATTTTTTACATGATAGAAAATCCATCTTTTTTTTTTAATATCCTTCACCAAAATATTTTCTTAGAACCATACCTTGGCCTTCTTGCAACAAAAAAAATCAACAAAGATTAAACATTTTTAAGAAAAATAAACAAATGAGGTAAACATATCTAATTCCATTTTAGAAAGTCATAAGGATAGACAAGCTTCACATACATAATAATGTTTGAAGTATCGAGCTTTTGTGCTTGCATTGCTTTTATTTTTCTATTGGAGAAATCAGAGGATATTAAAAATGAAGGCACAGTTGAAAATTAGATTTATTCTTGTAAGTTCGGCTAAAATCTGTATCCACTTTGATATTTTGTTTATTAGGGCTAATAATTAATGTTTACCCTATGTCGTAAACCTACGACTTCCTGTCCTACAGTATCCTTTAATGATATTCCACTAATCCCTGTTGAACAGATACACTACCTACGACTCCACTTGGACAAACGACTAGCTTGGAATCCACATACAAGACTAATATGACAAGAAACTGCCTGTCGTTTCAGACTACTTCAACATTTACTAGACAAATGTTCAAAGCTCCCAATTATTTACAAAAGACTCATATACATGACTGTGATTAGACCTATTTGGACGTACGGAGTTGAGCTTTGGGGCTCCACTAAACCATCCAATTCATCTCGTATTCAATCCTTACAATCCAAAATCCTTCATAAAATCCTCAATGCTCCTTACTTAGTCACCAATAAACTTATCCATAAAGATCTTAATGTTCCATATGTTGCTGATTTAGCCCACACCAAATACCTATCCTTTCATAGTAAGCTCCATAATCACTCAAATCCGTTAATTTCTCAACTTGCTTCCCACTCCATTCCTGATAATACTCCGAGGTGTCTGAAAAGAAGATGGCCTAGAGACCTTCTAGTGTAGAAGTTTTAATAAAGTGCTACTGATGAGTATTTCTTTTCAAGTTTTAATATGTTATTATAGTGGTTGTCAATACATTTACTTGATGTATATATTTTGTCCAGTTGTGAATTTCAATAAATGTATTTATAAAAAAAAAAGAATAAAAAAAAAAAGGGCTAATTATTAGCAATAATTAAGCTTTTTTTTTTTAATATATAAATATTTACAACTTCTGAGGATTAGTTAAGGCGGTAAAGCTCCAGATAACACATCCACAAGTCAGGTTGGGCCTTAAAACTGATCTATATATATTCCAGAGCAAGAAGGTAACCATTTGAAATTAAACAAAAACAGAAAAGATCTGATACTAATACAAAGAAGGGTTCCAATGTATTGTAAAATTCAAGGTATAGGGATAATATATTTATTTTTAATTTATTAAGTTCATTCAGAACTGTAAATGTATTATTTAGTTATAAAAATTCAGGCCAAAATGTTGGCAACTAAATAAAGTTATTTTAGAATGGAATTTAAACGGTATATCTCAAATAAATAAATTCAGCATTGAACCTACAGTCAGAATTTCACCAATCTGTTAAACATTTAAAGGAAAATAAATTTAAAATAACATTTATAATGAAGTAAACTACTTTATTTCAAAAATATTGTTATAATAAAACTTTATTTACAATTGTACATCTTTCACCAATTTTATTTTTCTTCCAAATTCTAATTTGAATCTTCAAGTAAACATGTTAACGGTTACATTAACATTGAAAGTTAATTTATTTACATAAGATTCTGGTGCTATTTAAATTTGTATCCGGCCCAGGCTGCCAAAACAAGGGGAACAATGATAACAGCCCTAAAAACAAAAAGCAGATAAAATAAAAAGCATAAATAAGAAATACTTTCGATACAAAAGAGAAGAAATAAATTAAAAAAAAAAAAATACATACACATAACAAGCTCTGACACCAGCATTATGTCGGGTTAATGAATACTTCTCCACTTTTAATAAATCTGAATTATCAAAATCATTTAATATATTTCTGAAACTAAGATTAAATACATTTTAGATATTTATATTAAATTAAAAGTAATAATACAAAAGAGATATAATAACTAAAATTGCAACAAGTTGATAAAAATTCAAGGACACAATAATAAATAGCTTATGGGATTTCTATGAATATAGTAAAACTTAGATAAGTGGAATTGCAAAATGCACTTTCTAAACTTCCACTTACAAAGCAGGAGTCCAGGGTTTTTTTTTTTTTTTTTTTTTTTTTTTTTTCCTTCCTTTTTTTTTTCTTTCTTTTTTTTTCTTTTTCTTTTTTGTACAAGGGTAATGGTTTTTGTACAAAAACAACGTAAGAAGTAATAGATATGATGCTATACATTTCTAAATAAACCAACTAATTATGATTGCTCAAATCTAGGCTACTTCAATTCTTCAGAGCTCTTTGATCAACTAAGGCCAGATCTTGATAACTTAGTTGGGAGGAAATAAAAAGACAAGTAATCAGATGATTTAAATTTTATGGGCAATCACACAGTGAATATATGTGTTGTTGTATAAGTAAATTAGTATTATCTTTTGTACTTAATAAAGTTTTATTTTTTTAAAAGTTAATTGTAATACTATAAAAAAAAAATATAAATATAAAAATGTAATACATCTTTTTCAAAATCAATTTGTTTTGTAATTAAATGCCAATAATATATTTAATTAAATGCCTTCTAATATGTTAATGAATCAGATGAATTCATTAACTTTATAAATACCTTGAATAATTAGGAACTGCAATTAAAGCTGAATTACTGTTAAGAAGCTTTTTATGGACAGGTTCATAATTTTTAAAAAATGCGTCCAACTAAAACAAAACAAAAAAATAAAAAATAAATAAATGAATTTTACAAACAGAGAATTTATATAAACTAAATCAATCTTATAAATAATTCAATATTACATTCATCATTAGGAGAAAAATAGAAAGGATGAATTTCTCTTTGTAATTTAATTATCCAGATGGAAGGGAAGAGTAAAGCAGAAAAAGAAAAACATAGACTAAAAAACTAAATTCATAAAGCTACATAAATTATATCATTTAATGTGAGTTATATATTTTTTTCTTAAATTGATCTTTTATTTCTACTTTAATCGTTGAGAGTAGTTCTTCCCTTATTACACAGAGCTTTCTTATCAACTTGTACTTTGCAAATCTGATGTTAATGCTTCTAATCTTTAACAGGATTTTAACTGTTTGATAATGTGCACAGTATAGCACTACATAAATGGAAAAGGCTTTTATATTATATTAACAGTCACAATCACAAATATGATCTTTATCCACACCTTATGTAGCTTTTCTCTTTCAATTTACTTACTTGCATTCCTACATGGTAAATGGTTGATACAATCAGTATTTTCTACTTTGATCAACAAACCAGATCAAGAAAGCTTATTGATAAGTACATGAATGGATCTCAATTTAAGCAAATATTATATTTTATTTAGCTGATATTAAAATTTTATTATACAAGAGCTCACTTCTTTCTATGATATGAACTCTATTTACAGTTGTTAATGAATAGAAATATGGAAAATATTTGACACCATGTCATTTGGTTTTAACCCTTCTACACAAAATATTTTTTAAAAAAGAAAAATCATAAAAAATACAGGACTTACTGAATGACCAGATATATTAAAATATACTCGGTCATAACATATGATGTCAGATTTGTTTGTTTATAGTTTCCTTTTCATTAGGGATTAGCTTATCTGTACACCAACAATAATGATATGCATACCGTTTGAAATGTTATTAAATCCTTCATTATAATCAGTCTTAATTTTCAAACTGAAGGTAAAACAACATATAGAAAAATTAATTTTAGTAAAATCTACCAAGGAAATTTGTAAAAATTTCTCTATGAATTCGGACAGAAGCTGCAGGGGTTAAATAGGTAAATAGGTCTTTCCCCACCCACCATATTCACCAGATCTTACTCCAACTGATTTTTATTTTTTCTATTGTTTGGATACATTTTTAAGAAATGAAAAATTTTAGAACAAAAATTCATCAAAATTGGCTTTCAAAGACTTCACATCTTCCTTAAACCATTTTTTACAGAGTGGAGATAGAGATGCTTGTTTCAAATTAGGAGAAGTGTATAGGCAGTATTTTTTTGTAGGCAACTTCTTTGCTATTAGAAGTTTCCATCAGCTAAACTCCTCTCTCTGTAGTTCCTCCACTCCTCTCTGTCCATCGCTTCCTCCTCCATTTGTCCCTCATCAACATCTTTCCACCTGAAGGGGGGCTGGCTTTCCTCTCTTTTTCTTACTCTCTGCTCCCCATTCAAATGCTATTTTGAATATTCTTGTTTTTTTTATCATCCATCCTTTTAACATGTATGTACCATCTTAATCTCCTTCCCTCCAATTTCTCCTCGATTTTCTTTCCTACTTCCATTCTTTGTCAGATAATCTAAAAATTAGAATTTTTTCAAACAATTTAAATTGACACTACTGAAATTTCATATCTTACTACAACTCAATAGAAGAGAAATTCAGTTTTCCATTTTTTTTTTTTTTTTTTTTTTTTTTTATATAATGATATTGAAATAGAAAGAACTGAAATTTGTTGGTGATCCACAGTGAATTACAGTTCGACATCACAAGATACCAGTTCGAGAAATGTCAAAGTAACTATCCAAATAGATAACCCTAACAAAATATTTATTGTACTAAGAAATTTAAAAGAGTTCCTACAATCACATTTAATAATTGAATAAATAACAAAATTACCCAATTCCAGTATTGATTTAAATGAGCACTTAAACATACCTCTAATTTAGTTAGCAGTTGATTGCCAATCCTCTTCACATGAAGAAGCGGAGGTCTGGTGGAAGGTGGATCCTTACCTTGCAGATTCTAAATAAATTTCATAATTAATTAATCAATTTAAAATAATCATTTATTATTTTTAACAAAAAAATACAGGAATATAATACAATATTATGTATAATCAATTATTTTCATGAATCTTCTAAATGTTTAATTTGGTTAATATAAAATAATTAAAAAAAATGAAAAAGGGGACAAGAATGAAAAAAAAAAAAAATTGATTTTAAGAATATTGACAATTAATTCAATTATTTAGAAGCTATGTTCTGTTGAAATTCACTTAAAAAAATGTTACATGTTTTATTCATATGACATGCTCTTTATAGATCATGAAAATAATTATTGTGCTACTTCAAAAATTCTTGCTATTCTACAATGTTAAAGTAATAGCTAAAAATTGGAGATTTATTCCTCATACTATATAGTAATTATAAAGGCCAGTGGCATTCTTTTCCAGTGTTAAATGAATTGTGATGGCATAAATAAAGAAGGTGAAAGTATCAGTTGTTAAAACAGGTTGCATCTACAGTTCAAGAGCCTAGGGTTTTGCTAAAAAAAATGTTTCTTATCCCTGAATTAATGATGACAATATTAAGAGTGAAAACAAATGAAAAATGGTCAGTGAAGAGCTTAAATGTTTCAGAAGCTAACAAAGAAGCATATATTTTTTAAGCTGTTGATACCTTGATGTGCTACAAGTATTTTTTGTGTGCCTCCATAACCAGTCCTCAGATTTTCATCAATTAGATGTTCATAATTTTCTTAAGTAATTTTTTTATAATTCTTATTTCAGTTCATTTTAAGTTAGTTAAATATACATCTGTCCAATGGAAATCTATCAGTTTGGCTTACCGAATACGATGAGAATAATAAGAGAGTTCTGCCTTTTTTTTTTAATTTTGGTTTTGTTGATGGCCGTGCAGCATCTTGGTAATAGATCAAAAAAAGATATTCAAGATGCTGCTACATCTTGCACATCTATAAGGCTTTTAAGAGTTCAGCTTTAGTTTCCTCAATAGCACAACTTTCTATTTGATGATTAGTGCATTTTTTATTTTCTTGAAATTTTTAACTCAAAGGTTAGAGCTTGGGCGGAAAAAATGAAGAACAGTCACAAAAGTTTTAGAAGCTTTCGGAGTTAAATTACAAAATTTTACTTTTAATAAAATCTTTCCAAAGAAAATATGATACAAAAATTTCAACAGATATAGATGTAATCATAATTATTCCTTATTTAAAAGAATACTATTCCATATATTATAAGAATACTAACCATATACTATTATTTAAATACATAACTGCTTTGTAAATTATGACTTAATTTTTTAAGCAAAATAATAATCAAAGCAATTGTAAATTATATTCTATTACTAACCTAAAAATAAATAAATAATTAACTCTACAAAAAAGGTCATGAACTTACATAATTAATAATATTTTATTTAAATAAACTTTAGAATTTGTCACTAACCAAGTGTGAAACTTTGGCTCTGGCAATGTTGATTTTGTTTTGATATTCTTTTATAATAGTGAGTAATTCAACAAATGTGATGTCACCAGTGACCACTGTCCTGTAAAACAGAGGATTTAATAAAAATAAATAAATGAGATTTTATTATTATGTTTATCTTTGTATGAAATACCATTAATCATGACTTCCATGATTTCAAGCATAAATAAAAATTTCAAACAACGTACTTCCTTTTCAACTGTGCAAACTGATCGGCAAGTTTCAAAAATACAAATCCTGTCATGAATGAGTCCCAGCCAGCATCATGTTTTTTCTGTTCTACAGCTAAAAATAAAATAAAGATAAGAAAATCAATAGTTTTCTTTATTTAGAATTATTAAATTTTAAAAAAATGAATAAATAAAATAATATATTTTGGCTTTTTGAATTCCAAAGAAAATATTCAAGAAAAATATTCACACTATTACAAAACAAATAATGAAAAATGCATTAAATAAACTATCTGGTGAAATATTACCCACTGTTATTCCTTTTACCCTACAAACATACAATAAAAAATAAAAAATTATTTTAAGAAATGGAATTTTACCAGTTTCAACAATACTTTAAGCATCCCAAATAATGGTTTGTAAATTAGTTTTTTCAATGAATGATGAATAAACTTTATAGTTTTAGAAACAAACGATGCACAAGGCCCACAGGCAGCCTATCTGATTAAAGAACAGTTAAACATCAACACACAGAAAACTGAAACAATCACATTTTCTTACAAGAAAACACTACAGAGATAGCTCACTCTAAACGAATAGACAATCAATGGACCACAACATCTAGCATATCTAGACATGAAACTCAAATCACACTAGTCATTCACTGCACATGTCACTACGCATACTCTACGCACCTAATCTGTCACTCAGAGTCAAACTATTACTATACAAAGTCATTCGCAGACCGTCATTATTACACAGTACACCACTCCTGCATTACCTTTATCCAACTACCCTCAAAACACTACAAACATACCTGAACAATATACTAATGAAAATTGGTAAGGGTACAAATGTTGTGGGACACTTGAACAATGAAACATAACATTCATACATGACCAACCACACTATTCAGCAATTCATA
Source organism: Euschistus heros (assembly GCA_003667255.2). Lineage (NCBI taxonomy): Eukaryota > Metazoa > Arthropoda > Insecta > Hemiptera > Pentatomidae > Euschistus > Euschistus heros. The sequence continues at coordinate 962,859 of RCWM02000137.1, forward strand.
TCATAACAACACATTACGTTTTTCGATCACCTACATGCATCCTTCAACCCATTATTCTGCAGCCTGACCCCATCCCCCTCGACCTGTCAGATGGACCAATCTGTATTTATGTCACAGACTACTCTCTTTTATCTATCTTTCTCTCTTCCTCTCTATCAGTAACTTTTTCTTCTTTCATTTTCTAACTATTCTACTATTTAATTTTGTTTATTAATTTTACTTACTTTGTTTTTCATACACAACAGAGACCCCTACACTCCAAACAACAACCTGAGCCAATTAGGCAAATAAACCATTGATTTATTAATAATTAATCAATAATTCTTATCCCATTACTACTTCTAATACCTTTGGTAGAATTAGGCAAAAACTATAGTGTTCCTATTATGCTATACAATATATGTAGGATTACTAATCTTTTGTTGATACTGGTTTAGTTTCTGAGAAAAAAAAAAATCAATTAAATAAGTGAAAAACACCTTATTAATACTTACAATCACAGTAATTATTTTTTGGATCAAGCTTAACAGTTGGATAATAGAATTTTGTACCAGAATCTTGAAACAGTTCATATAAACTGCCAAGCGAGTTCTCTGTGAATTGTTCTGAAATCAAAACAAGGAATAAGACCAATATAACAAAAACTACATAAAGAATAATTTATATTAAAAATTACTTTTTTTTGTTACGCGGTGTAACTGGTAACTGAGGAATTTCGTGTCATATATATACGGGAATAATTTGTTTAAATTTGCTTTGTACTGATGGTAACTTGCTGAAAAAAATGTAACTTAAATTACTTTAGAAATATGCTATGACATATAATAAATGATTTAACGAAATGAGCACCTGGCAGATCTTCATGAAACTGATGATACATTAGCAAGAGATCAAAGTACAAATTATGGCCAACTAAAGGTTTTTTAGAAGAAGCTAATATGTCGTAAACCTTAGAGAAACCTAACAGTGAATCGATGAATTTTTCTTTGACTTCAGGAAGTTTTCCCCTTTCTTCTAATTCTAATCTTTCAGATTTGGTTACTTTTTTAACAACTATCTAGAAAAAAAAATATTTTGAAGACTGAAAATATTGAGGTAGAAACATAAAATAAATTATAATAAAAAAAACACAAGAAACTAGGTATAGACCCTAAGCCAAAAGTAGCATGAAACCCATTATTAAACATATTTATAGACTATGATCAATTGTTTTTCCTAATTAGGAAGAAATACATTTTTTTTCTTTCTTTTGAATTACAGACATTGGTGATGATGATGGTACCCATGTCAAAAAATAAGTTCAGTTTTAAATAACTTGATGATTATCCACATTCACCCTTTTTCATCACATTAAACAATTCAAAGAAAATGGTGAGCAGTATTCTAAAATATCCAAATCTAAACTTTGCTTTTTAGTTGACATGGATAAGTCTTTTGTCTAGGGGCTATAGTTTTTATTTTTTTTGTAATGTAAAGCATTGTCCTGGCAACCTAGAGTTGTAACGTAAAGTGTCGTCCTGGCAACCTAAAGAGTAACTTTTTTTCACCCTAAAAAATGTAACATTTTGACATGCTCTACCTCTGTTGGTTTTGCTCCAATTAAAAATTTGACAACAGTTTCCTAATCAGAAATTTAATGGAGAATATTTTTTTTGTTATACAATGTTTGTTGCTGTGACCTACCGTTTAGGAACTATATTGGTTTAAAAAGAAAAAAGTCATGTTTGAAACCGATATTTTCTCTCTACTTGGTTTATTTCGAATAACCATAAATTGTTACTTTAATTTAATTATTAAGTTGATCCTTTTAATTTTAAAATATAAATTGGGCAAATCAGTAGATTATAGATAGCCATATTCATGATCTATTGTTTTTCTCAGTTAGGGAGAAATCTTTATTTTTTATTTTTAAATTAACAATTTATACTATTTTAATATATATTAGCTAAAAATATTTTCTTTTTCTTGACCCTTTAACGGGCAGGCCGAGAATTTTTGAATACATTTCTTCTTTTTTTTTTTTTCTTTGAATGGCTATAGCCACGTTAACCCCTACACTATAGCACCTCTTATTCATAGCTTAAGTTTATTTTGTTACCAAGTAAGATACAAGATTGAGAAATGATCTTTACAACTAAATGTAATTTTATATGACAACCTTTATTTGAACATACATTGCTTTTAATTTAACTGATTTTAATGTAAATTGCTATTAATGCCACTCATCCAATTAACTCCTATAAATTACTTTTTCTTTATAATTAACTTATCTTAGCTATTTGGCCCATGAAACCTTTGTGAGAAGAATTATTTAAATTAATAATAATTTATTTTAAAAATATTTAAAATTTGTCAGGCAATTAGGTCCTGACGGACATCCCTTTAGATTAATGATGATCCAGATTTGATCAAGAGCAGACGGAGATTACAATGAATGGACATGAGACAGGAAGCCATCCAACAATTCCTCTCTTCTAAAATATGAATGCTGCAATAGTAGGAAATAAATCAAGAGGAGGACAAAACTTTGATAGGGGGGCAGAATAAAAAAGGACGCAGCCGAGCATCATGTAATAAGCTGGAACTATATTGCCCAGGATATGCAGAGGTGAAAAAATCTGGTGAAGGCAGTCTAAAGCTAAAGCTAAAGATTACCAAGGTCCAAAGAAAAGAAAAAAGAAGGTGGGTATATGTGTTAAATTGTCAAGAAAAAAATAATTCAAACCATATAAGTATATTTAATCTTAAACAAAGATTATCTGAAAAATTATATTACTATATTTGGTTAATAAATTGTAAAAAACAATCAGAAACATAAATTTTTACCTTATCTTGATTGTAGTGGGTCCATACTTCATTATTAAACAAACGAATCCTCTCTTGTAATAAATAATTAAAAGAATGGTTGAATGGATCAATTGGGAAGTCCACAATACTGCCTTCTGAACTGGTTTCAACCCATTTTCCAACAAAATCATGAATTCTAAGAATTTCATTAATCTCATCATGATTCAGATTCTCTTCTAAAGAACTCAATAATTTGCCATCATAAAGGAGTTTTAATATGGATTCCTTTTGACTCCGATTCAAATATGAAATTCCTTGATAAAATCCCTAAATAAAAATAATAAAACTTAAATAAATCAAGAATACAATTTACATCAGTAAATGGCACTTTCCTATAATGTTATTCAAAATTGACTGGATAAGAAGACAAATCAGATATAAGGTGAAAGTGAAATATAGATAAATTTAAAAACTTAAAATAATAATTATTATAATTTAAAATAATTTTAATTAAGGATATAAAGTTTTGAACAGTTAAAATTATAATCCCATTTCTTCTCTGGTCACAATTATCCTTGTTTGTCTGCAGTCGATCTTAGAAACAACTACTTTCAACTATTTTAAATTATTACTACTTTAAAATATTATATATGAGTGATTGGGGTTGCATTTAAAAAATAAACAAACTCCATATTGTAAACCAGTGTTTAGTTGTGACAACACTATGGCCTACTTTATAGGCCTTTAATAGAACTACAAGAACAAAATGAGAGATTAAGAAAAACAAGAAATGAGAGATTAAAATTTAATAAAAAGACTGAAAATACAAACAAAATGTAAAGGTGTAAAAGTAATGAAAAAGAGACCATTATGCATAAATAAATAGGATACATAAATTTGAACTATCAATGAAGGACATATAATTTTAAATGAAATGGCAAAAAGTAAAGGATAAAGGGTGAAGAAATATATAAAAACCTAAGGCAAAGCTCATAGAACCAATGCCAAGAAGATAAAATGTAATAAAGGTTAAAGCGTAACCAAAAGAAATCACTAACATAGTTTTGTTGCAGTCACAGAGATGTATGAATATATTAAAATATTTTGTGTTACAATTTTTCAACTTTACTGTTCATCAAATTTCTGTAGAATTACTGCAAAATTTTTGTTTTTATAAATGTGATCTGCAGCTATTACACATTGAAAAAATGTATAGAATTATTTTCGACCAAGAAAATAAGTGTATGAATAATTTTTCAACCCAATAAAATTGATTACTAGTTTTTAATCCTGACCCTTCATATCTCTATTGGAGAAATGCTCTTAATTTAATGTTTATTTCTCACCACTTTCTACAAAGTGACATTTTTTTTTTTTTTTTTTTTTTTTTCATGCAAAAATATATTTCTAAAGGAATAGTTTTTTTGGTCTATTTTTAACTATTACCAATAATATGTTTAATTGGAGCAATATTTTTTTAACATGATTTATAATGGTTTTGAATAAGTACTCTAAAGTAGCTAATTTAACTATAATTAATTTTATCAAAAAAATCATACTGAGGATAGTGTATGACACTAAAAATCTCTATAAAACCTGAATTTTTAGGTTACTAAGACATAAATTCTATGATTTTTCTTCCTTTCTGGTCCTAATTATGAAATTTGTACTATGATATTTCAACAAATTCTCCGAAAACATGAGAGCATATTTTGTTGTTCACTTCATTCCTTATAGAGGAAAGGCCCCAGAATTAATTTTTTTTTTTTTTTTTGTAACAATATCGAACCCAGACTCTGTCAACAATTAACCATTACCACAATCTGTAATACATTCATGTCTTATTTATCCAACTTTCCCATAAAAATAAATCCCTGTGGTTTAAAATATTCTCGAGTGGGAAGGCCTAAAAGTATTCTGTATTGAGGAATCAACATAAATCAATTACTTTACTACTCACACAAATTTCAATTTCCAATTGTAAGGTTATGAGAATGACCTATCAATGAATGTGAAGGAGCGATATTTGAGTGCTGTGCAGGTAAGAAGTTTCATTGGAGTTGAGCTTCACTATTGTTAGCTTATTTTTATTGCATAAAAAACTTCTAAACTCTATAATAACTTTACCAAGTATAAGTATTATAAGTAGTATAAGTAGTTATACTTTAATTTTTTTTTTTTTTTTTTTTTACAATTCTTAAATTTTAAATATTGAATTATTAAGGTAGAAACTAGAAATGCTATTCATGACAAAACTTGGATCAAAAGACATCTGATAGTTTTAAGGTGAGGGTCTTTAAATGCTTATATCAGGAAGAAGCTGTGAATTCAATTCTCACAAAAGTTGATTTTGATTTCTCATAATAAATATTGGTACATTGACTAACATCTGAAAAAACTAGTAGCACCTAAAAAGCCATCTGGAGTAAATAACAATTAAAGAGGCCTCTTGTCAGGTAAGTATAATAACTGTACCCAGTAAAATCATTAGAAATATGAACAAATAAAATACTTCTTAAATTTCAATTGAAGAATATAGTTATAACTGTTTAATATACACATTGCCTAACACAATACTTCAATTACCATCAAGACCAAATGTAAAATAGTTACTGTGAATATGAACATTGCCTAACATAATACTTCAATTACCATCTAGACCAAATATAAAATAATTACTGTGAATTTGAACTTTTTATTTATTGTGTAAAACAAAAAGTTTATGTTCACACTATCGACCTTCCACAATAAGTATAGTTGGATAATATGTTGATAACCCACCCTTCCTGTAATCAGCTGGTCGAACATTAATGTAACTAGTAAATACAATTGATAATGTTGATCAGAAAAATAATTATATATCTACATTAAAATAAATTGGTTATTTTTTAAACATAAAAAATTATTATAGCAACATTTACCAATAGCTTATTTAATTGTCCGTAATTCAAACTTCATAATCATAATTAAAAAATTAATAATATGAAAGATTAATACCTTGTTAAAATCAAACTTGTGATTGCAAAGGAATTGAACAGTAGAAGATTTACACAGAAATGAAACATTAAATGGTCCAAAGACTCTTGGAAAAATATAGAACTTAAATGGATTAGCTTTGTAATGTTTCAAGTCCCTATTATATTTGAATGGTGTGATTCCTACTTGAAGAATAACTGCATTATCTAAATTATTTCGAATATTATTGAACCTGTCTTCTCCAGAATCAAAGAAACTAGAACAGAAATATTTTTTTTTAAATCTAGTCGAATCAGTAACATTGCTCATGATCTACAAATTCTCCTACCTATTTTCAAAGTGTTTATCCGAGGGTAATGATGTAAATTCACAATCTAATGAAACGAAGGAGCAATTTTTAACTTCATAATGCAATTCATTAAGAGCATCTTGAAAGTTTTGCCTCGTAACTTCAACCATTTAAATTAAATGAAATGTCAAGTAAAAAAGGAGCAATAAATGTTTTAACTATTTGCTAAGACGTAAAATTAAGCTAATGTACAGTTATTTATACTCATATTTACAAGAAATTTACAAATTGTATTTCATATCAAAGTTTTGATCAACGAAACCTTCCCAGTCCAAGCATGTATCCAATATGTCACTGTTATCAAACAAACCATTGATGCTTTATCAAATAATTTATCAATCTTTAAATGTTTCAAGTATATTTATTTTTAGATTTATTAAGATAGAAAGTAAAAAAAATATTTCCTAAAGCAAGAAAAATTTTTAATCAAAGAATTTTGACAATTTAAAATAGACTATTTTTTTATTGACAATCAAGAACGCATTGAATGATCTCACTGAAGAACGCCATATTTGTTAGTTGCTGTAAGGTCGTCGCGTCACCTGCGACGGGAAAGTTAAGTTAATTGTAATCGTCGTTCTCGACGACCGGGAGGGTCTCTCCCCCATTAAGCGTTTTAGATTTCAATCACTCACTTCTAAAATTGATCAGTTCATAAAGCGACATAGTACTTTATTTTTCATTTTGAGTACTGAAGCCATGGATTGCTGAAAATGTTGGGATCGAAGCAATTCGCCATTCCTCTCTCCGGAGACAAAATCTCCTTTTGTGATACTGTAGATGTTAGAGGATCTTACTATGGACAAAAAACCTTCAGTTCGTTCAGGACAGGGCCCTTCCAAAGGAAACTGCACTGAATCCAAAAAGACCCAAGGTATATCCCGTAATTGAATGCAATCTTTATTGTACTCCATATCAATGACGTCACATTTAGTATATCACAATGTACTTACATTGCAGTTGTTTTATAAAAAATTGCAATTTGTTGTGTTGCTAATGTTGTTATTGGTGATATGAATGATTGTTTTCAATTTTATTTCAAAGTCGAAATAACTCTTGCTTCTATACTTTGTGAAATTATTTCCATTAGTAAAACAGTAAATACCTGATTTCATTTCAGATGCTACAAATGGTAAACAGTTTCTTAAGAGTGGTCGAAAAAGAGAAACTGCTAGTTCAAATGGAACCAAGTATGATCAAAATAGAAAACCAATCCCACAGAAAAGCAAGGCTCTCGACAAGAGACCTAAACCAAGGGGCCTTTATTATGGCAGTGGAAAGGAGAATTCCCAGGTGATACTGTCACACTCTATACTGGATTAATTTTCTATTAAAAACTACAAACTTCAATTATTAATGTTCTAATAGATTTATTTAGGACCTTTGTTATTGAAAAGCCAGGTTCAAGATTACTTTTTCTTTATTGTATTATTTATCATAATTTTCTTAACTTTTATATTTTTCTGCAATAAGGGTTTACAACTTGAATGTTGATCAAATGCTACTACAAAAACTATTATTATATTAACAAGTTCTTATATTTATCCGAGCTTGCAAAAATGTAAAAACAGCAAAGTTACAATATTGTTTTAGTTTTATATGACTCATAATTACTGATTAGTTATGGATTTATTTGGAAAGCCTTTATATTTAAATTTGTCTGAATTACAGTATGTTTTGTCTTTTTATATATAACAACTGCTGCCTCAGCTTTTTATTAAAGTGAATTATACTTTACATTGTAATGTGTAATTTTTTTGTTTTTTTTAAATATAATACAGATAAAAGATGAAGAGTTTGAAGCGGAATTTGGTTCAATTTTTGCTATAGGGAGTAAGAAACAAAGTTTAAATCACTTGTTGAACTTCCATTATGAGCCTAGAGGTGAGAATATGCCCAAGAGGGCTCAGCAGACACAGCATGGGTGCTCTACAAAGTCACTCATGGCAACACAAGCGCACAAGTATAATAAGGAACAGTTTCTTCAAGCAAAGTAAGTTACTGTTGACCATGTGGTCATCAATCATTTTGGGTACATATTTTTAAAATAATTTTATTAATATCTCCTTAATTGTTTTAGTTGCCAATTCATTGTCCGTGAAGGAGGGGATTATACCTTTAACTTAGGAGATCCCGATTTATTGGTTGATTGGGACTTAGTAGAATTAATTGTGAGTCCATTTTAATTTCAATTAGTAGCTAATAATTTATATTAAGAATGATTTAGGCTCACTTTATGTATTTAAAAAAAGAGCTAGGCATTTAATGTCAACTTAATTTTCCCTTTAATCAAATTCCTGTTTGTTAAATGTGTTAAACTATCCCTTAAAGTAGTTTTTTGTTTTTTTTTATTATGATTGGTTTTCTTTTTGCTTTTTGGCAATAGGCTGGGTTTATTAATAGTAAAATATTTCTGAGTGGGCCTGAGTTGTTTTAATATCTGTAATGTATCTTAATTTTATTAGAGTTTTTTTGTTTTATAAATTTATATAAATAGTCAACCTTTTATTGATTGAAAGAGACATTATTTTCTATTCATGAAAAAGAACTATTTATTGACTTTTGATTTCATGTTTATTATATTCAGTTTGTGTAAATTCAGAATGTTTTTTTTTAGTTCTAGCTACATTTTTTAATGTATAAAGTGTTCTTCATGTTATGGCAGTTCCACTCAAAAATTTATTTTGTAGTTGGTTTTTTGGTATAACTAATACATTCTTCTTGTTAAGTTGAAACAAAAAAAAAAAAAAAAAAAAAAAAAAAAAAAAAAAAAAAGCTAAAAATTGAATGTGAAATTTGGTGATCTATTATGGGAGTATTAGGAAATTTAGTTTATTCCAAGGTCAGTTTTATTTTCAAAAAGCCTAAGACTTAAGGCCCTGTACCCAAGGAAATCGCTCTTCTATTGAAAGGTTAAATTTAAGGCAGGTCGGTTTGCTTTTTAAGACACTATCTCAGTCAAAATACTGCCAGACAATAAAATGTTTAATTAAAATCTAAGCTTTCCTATGAATTGACACAATTATTCTTAACTTTTTTTTTACCCCATCCGGGCCTATATTTTTATATTTAGGTATATTTTATAAATTTTTTTATTTTTTTTTATGGTAATTGAAATTTTTGTTTCTTCGTAATAGTAAGGCAGAAGGTATAAGTTTGGATTGGAAATAAATTTCATCTCCTGTGTAATTGGGAATAAATTCTATTTCATTTGGTTATAATTTATATGGAGGGCATATATTTTATTTGTACAGCTTGCCTGATTAGAGAAGATAGGGAGAGGTTTTATTGAATGCATAGTTAATTTTTAGTCTTTGCATTTTTATTTTTAAAATAGTACCATCATTTCTCCAAATAATTTATTCTGTGATGGCAAATAAATGATCAAAATGGGTAGTGCCAAATCATATGAAATTGTTAAATTGAATCACTTCAAACCAGGAATCTTTGCAGTGTTTTTCTTTGTTTTCCTGTATCTGTGATTTGTATTTTGGGAATTTAAAAAAAATGCCAAGTTGTAGTTGTGCAATCACTGTTATTCTCACAACATTGTGTAATAAAGTGAAAAGCTGAAGGGTCACTCAGTGTAACAGAGTTAATGTTGGGTGTAGGGACTAGAACTTTGTTATAGCTAGTCTTATTTATAGCTTTTGCATTAAACTAGTTATTATTAATTCTTGAATAACTTTACTGTAACATGTTAAAAAAAAATGTACAACTTTAGTTTTTACTGAATTTGAATAATTGATGTTTAGGTAATAGGAAGTGTTGAAAAGGTGCTTTGTCCAATCTGTCTATATCCACCAGTAGCTGGAAAAATTACAAGATGTGGCCATGTCTATTGTTGGTCCTGCATTCTCCACTACCTGGCTCTATCGGACAAGTCATGGAGGAAGTGTCCCATCTGTTACGAGGCTATCCATAAAAAGGACCTAAGGAGGTAATTATCTTCTGTTTATGCTTTAATTATTTAATTGATGTAGCAAACCAAGATTTGTGTTGTGGTTCGCTACTAGTATGAATTGATTTTTTCCATTTATCAAGTATCAAAAAGTTGTGTTCCTGTAATGTACTGTCAGCAATGGTTGTACTGATATAAGAAGGCAGAATTTACGGGTGTGCTGATTTTTCCCCTCTTCTGGGGTAAAGACGATTTGGGATTTGTTTTTAAATCAGTGTGAGAAAGTAATAAAATTTGCATGTTAATAATTTTTATTAAATTCGACCTTGAAATTAATAGTCTTCTGCACTAGCTTTAATTGTTCTCTAATGTATAATAGTATAACGATAGTTTTATCATTCAGTGCTCAGAGAGCATTAGGTTGTTAGCTAATGGAAGTAACTGTAATTGATATAAGTCCTGCCAAATGTTTAAGCTTATTTTATATATTGATTCTGAGGTATAATAATGGATGGTTTATATTTATAATATTATTATTACTAAAAAAAAAATTATTTGAGAACCTCTACGCTTGAGTTTTTTATTTGACACAAGAATATATTATATGACGGAAAAGTTAAAATAATAACGTTGTCTTAAAAAAATTAATAGTTTTACATAATATACATTTGGTTCACATGTAAATTTTGACTACGGAATTTCAGGAGGAAAATGTTATAAAGAACTGGGGAAATTTACCCAACTCTGCTAGGCAAATATTTTACTTCCAATGCTTGGACAATTTTATCATCTCTGCTAAAATTTGTAATTTCTGTCCAAAATTTTTGATTTTTTTCAAATTTACTTCTATTTCAAGCAAATTTAATCATTTATGATGTATAGGAAATTGGTCTTGCATTAACTGCTGAAAAAAAACAATTCTTATGAATGTTTTATGCCATTAAGAATTGGCATTATTGTACATAGTGAGAGGTTAAAAAAATAAATGAGGCATTAGATGATTAAAAAAGAATTAAAGATTATCAAAGGTGTAAAGAAAAAAAATAATAGAAAAGATATTTCACGTTAATGACACTTGTGCGTTATATTTTTAACTCCTCTGCACCTATATTGATAATGTCAATTCTTTACATACAATAATTCATATTTTTAATTAACCCTTTTACCATTTTATTTTTAATTTCTTTTTATTTATGTAATCAACTATTTTTTTTTCTTTAGCCCTGATGATGGCTATCAATGTTATGGCTGAAACAAACAAAAAAATATATAGGAGATGTAGATAGTTAGGGTAGGCAGTCATAGATTGTTTTATTTTGTTTAACGTCACATTATGCTGCTATGGCTAATCGGACGATGCTAAGGTGGGAGTCCTAAATTTTGCCTATCCAGGTATAATTAGGATAGGGATCTTTAACGAGTACCTGACATCGTACAGGCTCGGGACCCCCGTTTTACGTCCATTCCGAAGGACGGCATAGCTAAGGATTTTTACTCCCTTTAAAAAATCCTAAGATCATCTGCCAGGCTGCCAACCCGCGATCTTGGTTTTAGTAGGTTGCTATGCTACCCACCCCGACAGTCATAGCAGCAGATCAAAATAAAATGTTTATTTTATTTTAATTCTTAAAGCCAACGTTTCGACTTGCATTGCAAGTCTTCATCAAGGGTTCAGGTAAAGGTAAACAAACAAACTGAGAGTTTGTTGCTGATGAAGACTTGCAATACAAGTCGAAACGTCGGCTTTAACAATTAAAATAAAATAAAAATTTTATTTTGATCTGCTGAGTATCTATGACTGCCTACCCTAACTATCTACATCTCCAATATATCACAGTCAACTATACCTTAGATGATTAAAAAAAAATATATGTTTGTTAATATCAAACATTGCCTTATTTTTTTTATGACTGTTCCCTCTCAACGTCTTACTCAATATATTCATCCAGTCATTCAACATAGCTCTTCAATTAACAGTCATGATAGTACACTATATCTAGTATATATAAAAATATCTCCTAAGAAAATTCCTAATTTATAAATTTTTTCAACACTGATACATTCCATTTATTTTTATTTTTTTAGTGTTGAGTGCATAGAGAAAAGGCCTTTTTCTGTTGGTGATTTGATTACATTGCAGCTTATGAAAAGAGAGAAACGTACACTTGTGGCTATGCCTGTAGAACAATTTAATCTTAGAGCTTCAAAACCTATACTCAGTTACGGTGATAAACAACTAGAAACTGTTTACTCGAAGCTATTGACAGCCTCAAAGCAAACAGTAAGTTTTATTTTTTTGCTGTACTTTTATAGTGTGAGTTTAGAATATTGTATTATCACATGACTTAAAAGAGTGACATATTTATAAATAAACAGCCTGAGATCACCGAATTTTCAGATAATCTTTTATTTTCGTTTATTTCAGGTTATTGATATCATTAATCACGAATATGCCGAATTACAGTCTCAAGTAGAAGAGTTTAGAGGCTGCCCAGAGTTATGCTTTGTTGAACAGGCTTTGGCTCTGTTGGATGAGCGGAAGAGTAGCCTTATGGTAATTTTTTTTTTTGCTAGTTTGTTTTGTTTTTGTTTTTCAAATTTTAATTTCTTAATTACTTAATTTTGGTTCATCTCTTTCCAATTAGGATCAATCAAAGGATATTCTTGAAAATGCTGATACATCTACAGCCAAGGAACAAATATCGAGTTCTATCTCAAGTCCAGAGATGGTAAGTTCTATTTATTCTTTTAGCAATAACATCCTCGATCTATAGCTCCAGTTTTTAAAGCCACCATATCAGTAGAGATAAACTGTTTTTTTTTTTTTCTGAAATTCAAAAATCTTTTAACTGCTATTTCTAATAATTAAATAAAAAGGTTCTCTCCTCTTAAATTAAAATTAAAGATTGAAAGCAGAAAAGGCTGCTTTAAACACAGTGAATGAACCCCTCTTAACCTACCTTTGGTTCAGTTGTTCCTCTGTCTGGCCAAAATCAGGGATTTAAATTTTATTTTTATTTTTTCTCTTTCAGTGTGTTTGTAATAACTTCCTGATGACTCACAACTTTGATCAAACCCAGATTTCAAAACAAAAACAAACTATTAAGTCAGCATATTCTGGAACTGTTTACAAACACACAAAAATAAAATAAAGTCCAATCTTTTTCTGGTTTTAGGTGTAATTTCTATAAATTATATGTAAGAATATTTGATCACTCTGAATTAAGTAAGTCTTTTTTTCAATTTTTTTTTTTAATAACATAAACTAAAAGCTTTATTATTTAATTGCTTTAATTGAATGATCATTTGAATTTATTACTATCTTTTAATTTTTTAAAATACTAGTACCGATTTATCAACTAGTTATGTGAAAAGTTGTTATCACTACTTTGGTTTATCACTGTCATTTTATATTTTTTTTTTTAGGAAAACAATCCCATTCATAAAACTGATTCAGATGCCACAAGCAATGATCCCAAAGAGAAATGTGAAGCTGAAAATCAAAACAAATTAACCCGAAGGTATAGAATCTAATTAAATTTATATATAATTATTATATTTAGACATAGCTTAAAGTAATACTTATTTCAATTGAATTATTTTCTATTTAGAAACATAGAAAGATGATGAGGCAAATAGGCAATCCCTTGGAGCGCTATCTATAATTATAGAATTTATATGTTTACTATGATTGAGATTTTCGTCTCTTGGAGGGGAGGGATAAAGCATTTGTAAATTGATGTAACAATAGTATTGTCTAATTTCATTCTACTAAAAAATGCACAGTTATCATCAACAATTTGTCCTTTAAAAAATATTGGGTCCACGGTACTCGTTAATATGGATAAATTTTCTTTGCTTGGCCAAAATTTTCACTTTATAAACATATTAGCAGCCTATTGAACTAACTCTCCAGTAAATAGAAATGAAGCTACCCCCACTCCCGCCATAAATTTTAAGTAATTCAATTTACTATAGACATCATCGTAAATCTTATTCATTTATTTTTAATTCTTTTCAGAAGTGAAAGTGATGGAACATGTTCTGAGGGAGATGAGGCCCCTAACATCGCCGCTGAAGATTTAGAAATCGGAAACCAGAGTTCTAGCAACAACTTGAAGTACTTTTATTTTTATCAAGGTACGTTTTTGTCATTTATTCCTTAATGATGATATGGTACATCTTTGTATTATTTATGTTACATTATATAGGATTCCAATGTTAATTTTTTTTTTTTTTAATAATTGTATAGTATTATTATATTTCTTCATATCCATCCTTGTTGGGACCAGAATACATATTAGTATATATTTAACTGTAAACATTCGTGTATTACTTTTTTTTTATTCCTTAAAAAGATTCTTTTTTTTTTTTTATTCTTCCATTTGGCAGTTCAATGATAATCCACTTTGACTGCTTCTGAAAAACATCAGAACAAATCTTGATATTTGCAGTTGATCCCAGTTTCTCTTTACTGATGGTGCAATATCTGCCATCCCTGTGAATAATTGGAAGTCAAATTTTGACCAATATGTGTTTAGTGACTAGAAAAAAAGCAGTCATTTTTTTTATGCTGAATAAGTGTTTACATTAGATGTTCATTTTAAATAACTATAAAACGAACATCTTATTCAACATTAAGAAAACACCTCCACACTTCTTTTTATTCACCTAATTCATTTTGGTCAAAATTCAACTTAACCACTTATTCACTGAGATGGCAGTTATAACTTCTTTTTTGTTAGAGGACAATACAGTCATTGCCACTTAATCCATTGTTGCATTCCGGTTAATCCATCTTTTCTTAAGAAATTTTTTTTTTCCGGGAAATGTGATGATAAATGTGTAGCATAACATTTAACTGGATTGCTAGGGGAGAGGACTTGTTTTGTTTTTTTCACTTTATTTCAGTTAGTGTCTATCAGTTATTGTGAACAGTGAACTTTTTTCTTTTTTTGTGTGTGTGTGTGTGTGTGTTAAGTTCATAATATCCTGCCGTAAAAGAGGATAGGTCGGTAATGCGGAAGGGAGAACTTTTAGCTCAGTACGATTAAAATTACCTTAAAATTAGGCACCCCAATTTACTCAAATCTTGATCAAATATAGAGAAGGCCAACACAGAAAATAAAAAACGTATGTGGCAAAATAAAAATCAGTCCGTTGATGAGGCTTTGCTCATGTTGTTTAAACAGGCGTGTCATGAATACTCCCTTATATCGCAGCATCTTGCTCCAAAAAACGACAGATTTAGCGGGGAAAAAATGGGTGAAGATTTCACTGCTACAGACAGCTGGTTGTCAAGATGTAAAGATCGACACAGCATCGTGTATAAAAAAATTACATGGTGAGAAGCATGATGTTGATTCAAGTGGTGCTATTGATTGGATAAAAAATGAATGACCCAAAATTATAAATGAATTTTCTCCTGACAATGTTTACAACTTTGACGAGACTGGGCTTTATTACAGGGCTACCCCCGATTACTGCACGTTGTTTAAAAATGATCCCGCTTCGGCAATGTATATGTATAAATACATCTACTTATGATTAATAAAATATGTTTGAAAAAATAAGAGAATGTTCAATTAAAAATTTACTCCCAATTTCTCATCTTTCTTTTAATCCATTGAATTTTATCATCCTGATCCGATTAAAACAGATTAAGCAGCAGCAACTGTAGTAATTTAATACATGAGTCTTTTCTCCTCTTTTAAGTGTTTTCTCTATTCTTCTAAACACTGAGAGCAAGACAAAGAAAATATTCCAATTTAAATATCTGTAAAAGTATTCAATGAGAATTATGCTGTTTATATTGAATTGATTTATTTTTTATATCCTTACACGAAACTAAAAAGGACCAGGATCTACTTATCCTCAATGCTGCATATTATGTCACAAATAAACATCCATAGTGATCTTAATGGCTCATATGTTGCTGGTTTAGCCCGAACCAAATACTTATCCTTCTCCAAATACTCAAATCCACTAGTATCTCATCTTGCTTCCTATTCTATTCCTGATAATCCTCTGAGATGTCTGAAAAGAAGTTGGTCCAAGGACTCCTATTAGAGAACTTTTATTGAAATTCTATTTTCTATTGAAATGGGTAGTTGCTTTATAAGACATTGGCATGTCATTAATTCACAGTTCCGCTTATATACTTATTGTATTATTGTAAAGTTCTAAATATCAATAAATAAATAATTTATTTTACTTATGTCATTCCTTAGCTTCTGACGGTCAACAAATCTACTTGCACTCCATCAATGTTCGGACGTTAGAAGCTTGCTATGGTTCACTAGAGCAGTGCCCTCAGGAGATATCCGGCCGAATCGTAGAGAAGGAGGCTGGATCGATGACACCGCAGCTGAGGAAGAGGCTCCGCTACCTTGAGCATGTCCCCATCACATGCCAGTTTGAGGTGATAGAACTTGATCTAAGGCCACCGGTCGTATCTGCGGAAGCATTGGCTCGCTTCCAGGGTGAGTTTTTTCATCCTTAAATACTTTCCATGAATCATTATAAAAGATATTTTCAGAAACTAATTTATGGAACAAAACTTTATTCTAGTCACTTTAACTTAATTTTATTTTATTAGTAGCATTTAAGAATATACGTATGAGGCTTTTGTAATTTTTTTTTTTCTGAAGCAAATATTTTTAATATTTATTCAATTATCATTATCTGTTTTGTTGATTTATAATTTTTCGCTTAGAGTCTTCATGTAAATAGTGAGACCTCTTCTCAGTGAGTATTCATTGGTCCAACAGATCAGAGAAGGGTTATAGAAGATCTTATTAAAAAATTGATACGGACATGCTTTTAAACAAGTTTATAAATTATGATTAATAAACTTTTTTTCCATTTTATTGATATTTGAAAACACTTTATTGATGTGATTTGTTCTAAAGAGCTCTTACCACTCCTTTGGTGCTTTAAATGCCATCTTTCTCTTTTCTCTTGGGCAATATCAAAAACTTTAGCTTAGATGATCCAGAAATTGGGCATTGAGCTTGTACCCGTGGAAATCATTGTTAGTCCTGTTTTGTCAGTTTCCACACTAAGGGTTTCTGAGTTGTCATTTTATTGGTAAAACCAACATTTTTATCTCTTTTTTTCAAAATATCTGCAATTTAAGTTTTGATATTCAAAAATGTTTGCCTTCTGAAAAAAAAAAAAAATTCACTACTTATTTCTACCTTTTCTGTTATCATAAGAAACTAGTGGTGTCATTTTAATGTTCTTAGTTGAAAGAATATATTTGACAGTGATAATTTAATTTAATTTAATTGTGGAAATTTTAAGCAATGGGGAGAGGAGGGGGTTTCTATTTCTATTATTATTCATTCCAAAATTGATATGTTAATGCAAGGCTATGAATAGTTGTTTCTTATTAGACAAAATACATTAGTTTTGTAAGTTGTAACTTAGCAATTAATTTCTAAATAAGTTTACTTTCTATTTAGTTTTATGTAACAGGGAGTTAATAAGGATCGAACAATTAGTGGATTGGAATAATTTTGAGTAGAAGATTTAATTGTGTGTATATATATATATATTTATTAAATTGAATGCTATAACATTCCAAAGTGTTGAGTATGAGTTGTGTATTATACATAGTTCAATAATTATTCTTTGGTAAATTAACTTTATGGTTGGTAATCATATATGTCATGTTGTTTTTGTAGTAAGCTTCATGGTTGTAGGAAGGCCAACAAAGTATTTTTTATGATTTAAATAATTTAAACATATTCCATGTTATTTAGTTTTATACAAATACCTCATTTCATTCCTATTTATATTACTAATCACAATATGTGTTTGGTGACGTTTAGATCAAATCGATGATAGACGCAGAAGGAGACAGAGACAGGCAAGGAAAGAAAAGAAGTGGGAGCGGAGAGTGGAAGAGGCAGAATTATTGCGTTACCAACGCCACCCAGCTCCTAATCTGCGAATTGAATCTCTGTTTCATTTCCCCCAATGTGGCTTAGAAGAGGCTGCTAGGTCTTCAGATATGAGGTTTTATATTTTTTTAAAATTTTTACCATTAAGTTGTAGACTTATATGTCTTATATTTTCTTGAACATTCAGTTTTACTTTAAGGCAAAATTTATATTATATTTATATATTGCATGTATCACATGACCTAATCGAGCTACTCGCATAGTGTTGGGGAATGCATATTGCCACACATTTGCTCCCTGACTCTCGCTCAGAAGTTTTTGTTTATAAAAATTGTGTTTATAAGAAACTTTACAATGAATGAAACAGGAATAAAACTATATTTATTAGATTTAAGCTCATAATCTGATTTGGATCATGCCAATGAAGTTTTAATAAGTTCATTGACAGCCAAGAAACTAAAATCTTCTATCTTTCAAAAAGAAAAACCCATGAGCAATTTAAAATGACTTCAGAGTTACCCAATTCAATGAAGTCCACAGTACGATTCAATCTGATGGATGCAATACTCAAGAGCTAATCGGTACTAAAGAAAAAATGAAAAACTAACTGCATTAGGTTTGTAGGCTCGTAAGATGTGTGGTGCGTGCGAGAAATTGTGTCTCGAGCACCGTGCCACTCATTTGTTGTGTCTCGCCCCAGTAAGTAGCACTGCATAGTGTCGTTTAGTGAATTTGCACTGATCCATTCATTTGTGTATTTTACAAAGAATCGTACTGTGGTATGTCTTGTCGCAGGTGCCAGATGCACCGTGCCTAGAAGTATAAAATGATCATTAATCATTCTTGTTAAACTAATTTTTGCATCTTTTTACAAAACTTTTTGATTAAAAAAAAACGTTTTACTTATAAACCTATTTATAAAAATGTGTTATTTTACCCTTACATAGCATTTTGTCTTGGAGCAGGTCAGTTTTTCCATTTAGTATATTATTATTTTTTTCAAATATTTAAATTATTTATTACTCTTAAACCCTTATTTTTAAATTTTTAGGGAGACTTTTCTTGCCTGTTATTTTGCTGAGGGCCCAATAACATCTATTACTAGCCTTTATTCTTTCCTTTATTTCTTCATCTACTTCATTTCTTGAAGTAATGGCGCTTGAATTTTTCGACACTTTCGAAGTGGTATCCTGCCCCTTCTAGGTTTTCCACTATATTTTGTTCCTTTCACGTCACTAGGTATTTCGTCATATCTTCGTTTATCTGGAGGCCAACTTCTCTGGCTTTTCTACTACACTCCTCAAATGCTCCTAGTAGGGAGTTTTCTGTTCTGCCAGTGATCACGACGTCGTCTGCAAATGCTAGATGCTGAGTCATATAGGGTATAAATGCTTCCAGGGTTCGTCCTTATTGCCCTTTTGACTGTTTCTAGTTCTAAATTAAACAGTACCGGTGACAGTGGGTCTCCCTGTCTCACTCCCTTATGTATATCAAATGATTCAGTCACCCCTCCTTGCACTTGGACAGCTCCTTTGCTAAGGGTTTACCTAACCATTCTTAAACCAGTCGTATTGTATGGAAGTGAAACCTGGACTGCAAAGAATAAAGGCATTATAGATAGATGGAAGAGAAAATTTTTGAGGAGGATATATGGCCCTACTAGAGATGGAGATATATGGAGAATAAAAAGCAATCAGGAACTAAGAGAACTGTACAAAGATCCAGATTTGGTTGCTACAATAAAGCAAAGAAGATTAAGATGGCTGGGCCAATGTGCATAGAATGAGCTCCAACAGAATACCAAAAATCATGCTGAATGGGCATCCCAAAGGAGGGAAGAGAGAAGGAGAAAGGCCTAGATTGCGCTGGAGGGAAGACGTTGAGGCAGACCTAAAGACCCCCCTGGTGTGAGGTATTGGAGGAGAGCAGCTGGTGACAGGAACAAATGGAGGGGAATCGTGGAAGAGGCCAAGGTTCTGCATGGACTGTAGCGCCATTGTTGTTGTTATTACTCTTAAAACACTGTCAGCCAAAATCAATTAACAGCCAAGAAATACTACTTCATTAAGAAATAAAAGTTACTTTAAGGCATTATTAAGAAGTACAACCAATTTTTCACAAAGCTAATATCTGCTAAGATTGAGCTTTGAAGACACGGTTTATTTCGTAATTGCACTTATCGAATTCTTCATGACAACTACTGTATATATCAGGAAATAACAATTTTTTAGAAAATTTAATTTTTATATTTTTATTTATATCTTTCTAGAAATACATTTTCATTTTACTTCTGTCTAATGTATATATTTGTTAGTAATCAAATACCGGTGGTCCAGTCAACAAACTCCAGCAGATCAGAGAGCCCTGTAAACATGATGGAACGAAATAGATCACCTTTGTCCTCAGCAGTAGCAGCGCTGTCATTGGAGGAGGAATCCAACTCAGGGCCATCGTTTGCTCAGGTAAGATTGCGTGATAAACTGAATAGTTGTTATCTACTACAGATTATATATTTTCTTTTTGTGACTAATTTGAAAAAATAAATGCAATTTTTTTTATAACTATGAAAGAGAAGTTATATAAATTTATTATGTTTTTATGTAATTTTATGCACTAATAATTGTGCGAGCATGTATTTTAATATTAGTTTCGAATATCACAAGCATCAGTAATTTTTTAATCAGTAAATTTCAATTAACTTTGAGGAATATTATTTTTTTTAGTGGTCCAGTCCTTCAAAAAAAAAAAAAAATGTTGAAGCTGTCTAAATTTATATGTAATAAAAACAAAATACTTTTTTTATGTGTTTGTGTAGTTTATATTTATTTAAGTTTTATTTTGTTTTGTTTTTTTCCTCAAAACTGGTGACAGATCTGTTTTTTAGTATTATCTTTGAAAACCATCTAATTCTAATTTTCTTGGAAATCTAAAAATAAATTTCTTCTGTCCATTTAATTTTTTTTTTTTTTTTTTTTGATGGATTACTAATTATTTTTTATGTTTATGCTTTACTGTGAAGTGAAAATGTTGTTGAAAAAAAAAAAAGGATATAATTTTTCAAACACTTCTTTCTTCTCTACCTCCTTTGAGCTTCCTCTGATGATCTTGCCATAAGGTCCCTTTCCTGAGTAAGCCTTCTCGTCTCTGGCATGGTACTACTTCCGGCCGAACCAAGCATCTTGATGTAATTGAAATTCACGAGTCTTAGTTTGCCTCTAGGTCGCCTTCCTTCTGGTCTCGCTTCTAAAACAACTTGGGTTGATTCCCTGTTTTCCATTCTATTAATGTGGCCATTCCATTTCAACTGTTTTTCCATTTTTTTTTTTTTTTTTTTTTTTTTTTTTTTTTTTTTTTTTTTTTTTTTTTTTTTTTTTTTTTTTTTACAGTCTTGTATGTGGATTCTAAGTCAGACGTTTGTCCGAGTGGAATCCTAGGTAGCGGATCTGTTCAGCACGGCATAGTGGAATATCAATTAAAGGATACTGTAGGACAGGAAGTTATTGGTTTACGATCTAGGGTAAAGGTTATTTGGTAGGTTTGTTTGGATTAATTTTGATCCTCCATTTTTGACACCATTCTTGAAGGTTTAGGATATGGGATTGGAGTGTTTGAGAGGCAATGAAGGGATCATTGTTTACTGATAACACACATGTGTCATCAGTGTAAGTGGTAAGGACAGTAGTAGGATGAGTCGGGATGTCAACTTTTTTTCAACTTAAAATATGAAATTAATAGTTTTATAGTTAATGGATTTGATTAAATTTTTTGCTTCATGCATATTGCACTAGTGAATCACTTTTTTATTTTTTTAATAAGTTATTTATTTTGTAGATGCTGAAGGATGGTAAAGGCATTACTACCCACGAAGCTTGGCCATCTATTGGCAGTAGTGCTGTTAGTAGTAGCAACACTGCTGTTAGTGGTTGGCCAAGGAGGCAGCGTCAAGCGAGCGTGACCCAGGATTACATGGATTCTGATAACGATACAGCCTTCTCTCCTCCAGCTAGGCCTTCATTCAATATTGCCGAGGCTATTCAAATGGCTGCCTCAATGGAAAAAGGTTTGTATTATATTGTTGCTTTATCTCAATTTTTGCTGTGATCTTAGGAGAACATAAATTAATTTTATTTAAAAAAGTATTTAGCATTAATATTTTTTGAGATTTGTGGCGATAGAAATGCATTATTGTGATAAAATAACTTTCTTTATTAAATGAGGCATCGACTTTTAAAATGGGATGTGTTAATCGGAAAACTTTTCAGGAGATATAAAAAGCTTGCATAACTAGAATGCTTTCTCATTGTTAAAAAATACCTTGCAGACCATAATGCAAATGGTTCCCTTGTCATTCACGAGTTTCCATGAATGTCTGAGGGAAAAAAAATTTATGTGTAAAAACCTTATCTCAATGCGACAATTGGATTTATTGATTAAATTTTTTATGTCAAGTACAAAAACTCCAAATTTTTCTTTTGTCACAGGTAAGAAGCTACCTGTGTATATGCTATAGTTTCTTTATGTAACTATACTATAACTATGTACCCTTTATGTAAATGGTAGAATTTTTTATATATATAAATGTTATAGCTTTTATAAATTTAAAATGCCACTGGCTAGGAGGTTTCAATACCTTAAATTATAAAAGCATTCTTGTTTTTAACAGAAACAATTTTACCAAGAGATAAAGTAGAAAAAACTTAAAATTAAAAGATTTTTTTTTTTAACAAAAATAGTTGATTTATCCTATTTTGAAAGTCAATGTCTCAAGTATGGAATTCATGAATTTAAGTTCTCTAATTTGTTTCTTAATTTTTTTCTGCTGGGTTGCAATGTTCTCTTGGGTATTGGTACTTGGCTTCTAAAGTTATCTTTATTAATTATTATCTTAGATTTAATTTTATTCATTCTTGCTTGTAATTTTTCAAGCCATGGCCAGATCATTGATGCTATATGTTGTAGTGATATTACTCCTAAGTTCATTTTTGAATCCCTTCTGTGTTTGTGCTGTTCATGTATAACATTACTTTTATGTGGGCTTCAAAGGGGACTAAGATAAACATTTAGACTGCTTGTGTTTTTTTGTCTAAGTTGGGTAATGGTCGGGTTAAGAGGAGGCAACCCCTATGCGCGCCCAGAATTACCTTTTATCGATTCTTACCTTCTTCCGATTTATTTCGGTGTTTTAGTCGTTACTTTTCGAGGGTAAAGGTTATTCTCATTTATTTACAGAGAAAATTCAAGTCCCTGTTCTAAGTAATAGTAACTTCTGTTTCCCTTATGATATTAAAATGAGAAATAAGAAATAATGAAGTGGAAATAAGAAAATGTCAAAATATAAGAAACTAAATCAATTTTGAATTAATTTTATATTAAATCAGAATTAATAAAATGCTAAACCACCAGTAATGTTAATTCTTGATAAACTTTGTGATGTGGGGGAAGTGTAAATAACAAATTATAAATATTTAAAAGACAGAATCCTTAAGAATTTATTTCACATAACTTCTATTTATTTAACATTTGTAGCTACATGTTTCGGAGAAAATGCTCTATCATCAGACTTCTAAAAAAATTGTAAAAATACATTAATCTATTACATTACACCAATAGTTTTACAATTATTTAATATGTCATTTACCTCTTAATCTGTGGTTATTTTCACAATGTCCATTCTCCATGTTATAAGGGATTATATAATAAAAGACAGAATCCTTGTTGAAATTTATTATGTTAATTTCTGCTATATTTTCTCAAGGGAAGTGGAAATAAGAAAATATGAAACCTGTGATATACTTTCTCACATTTATTTTTAGATTGATATGTTTTATTGAAATAATTTTACAATCTGTCTCACTTTAGGGCAATAAGTATTATGGATGACAAAGAATCCATTCACAAAATATGCATACTGAAATTTTATCACTTCAATTGATACAACAAATAAAAATATATAAAACACCAAATCCATGTACAAATTAATGTTCTTCAGTTTTGTAACACTTTTACGCATTGTATAAGAGGGAATAAGAAAACATGAATCGATAAAACACTTAATCCTTTATGAACTCATTTTGTTAACTTCTGTTTCACTTATTTACATTTAAGAAGACTAAATATCAATATCAAACAACACAATCCAGGTTGAAACTGTAGAAGCAATTGTATACGTGTGAGGTTATAGGAATGAGCTATCAATAAATGTGAACATCGAACTGATGGATGTAGCGCGAGTCAAGCCAGTTTGGTGCCTCCTCTTAACCCCCGACCGTTACCCTAAGTTAAAATAAAACTAATTAGTCATAACTGTAGGTAGCGGTCAGTGACATTGATTCCATTTTTATTATTTTTATCTTACATTTGTTAAAATTGAATCTTCATTTTATATTTACAGTTTATTTGGTATATTGCAGGTGACAACTCTGGTGGTACTGGTCGCAAAAAGAAAAAAAAGCAGCAGAAAATCTTGTTCTCAACTGGATTCCAGAAGGGAAACTAATGTAGTACAGAATCCCCCGCCTACCTGATCAGTAGCAAAAGAAATGAGTCCTTATATTATTAAATAGTTTGGTGTCTACTTTCTTCTATCTGTTAGTTGTCAGTCACTCTTTTAGAGGGAAATGTTTTATCAAATAAATATACTGTCTTACCATTTAAAATCATTTAAACAAAAAAAAAAATATTAGGTATTGGTTGTTACTTTTCTGTTGACTCTGTCTAAACATTAATAGTGTTTCTGTTATTAATTTGATATTAATAATATCTAAAGAGAGGGCAGGCAATGATTAAAGACGCTCTATCCCGATGATATTATTTCATGTAAGAAAGAAAGAAAAAAAAAATGAAAAATATATAAAATTAAAAAAAAAAATATTGGTTATGCAATTAAAAATTTGTTTATTTAGTTTTAAATATTTTTATTATTTAATGAAAGGTCATACTATATGTAGCTCCTTTATGTTTTACATTGTGATATGCAAGCTGGTTTATAAAATTCATAGATGATTTTTTTGTTTCCTTCAAAAACTGATTAATAAATGCTAATAATGTAACTATTGGGAAATTGTGATTAGAATTCTGTCCCAATAAAATCTGCAAATTATCTTATTTCTTGTTATTTTCTCCTAAACCTCTCTCATATTATGGTAAGGATAAGAAATAATGTAGATTATCATTTGAAAATAAAAAAAATTTCAGCTAATGAATAAAAAAGAAGCCCAGGCATTAAAACATCTCCACATGCATAACAACACTAATTGCCACCTTAAGTAACATTCCAGAAATTCAGAGAATGCAACTGTTTTCTGACTCCTAAAATATCTAACAGAACATTACATTAACTGTGCATAACTTTTTTTTTAAAATGCTTATAAATAATTCTATTGCCGGCCAACATTACCAAAACGCAACACCCAATTTAAAAGGTTTTTATGGCCTAGTTATTGTATTTTTTCATCGGCTATGCGTTAATCATTTTGATTCCAGTTAAATATGTATCATCTGTGAAATTAATATTTCTTGTTTTAAATGGACTTCATTGTTACTTAATTTAGTTGGAAAAAGGTTATTCGTTAAGTGTCTTAGTCCCAAAAAGTATAAACATGTTTATCTTATTTATCATGAAATTCTTGTAATTTTAAGACATATTGGAAAAAATCTTGTTCTGCTACAGAATGGATTTGTGAAATCAACAAAACTGAAGAAGGTGTCCTTGACAAGCAAACTGCATGCCATTGCTTTCAAAAATTTTATAATTACAGTAAGACCTCGATAATCCAGCTCTCTATAGTCCGGCAGACCCGATAGTCAGGCATCCATCATCTTGAAAAATAAAAATTAGATTTTTGGTAATTATTGAAAGATTTAGGCTATCTGTTGGCTCCACATCGTCTAAAACAGTGTGTAAAGATCTACCGCTCAACATTGCACTTGGCATGGCGCAAGCTTTGGCCAAAACGTCTTCGGAAGATGAAAATGTTGATGACCCGTCAAGCAGTGAATACACCGCTTGTGAATGCCATTTCTTCTGTTCCAAAAAATCCACTAAGCAGTCTTCCAGAAGAAGAACTCTGCAAATGGATCTATAAAGATCAAGATATAGACAAGTGAAATTTTAAACTCTTTAACAATGTTGTACAACCCAATCATAATATGCAAATATACGAGGGTGAATCAAATATAAACGGTAATTTTGCTGTTGACTGTACCAAACACGTTCGGACGTGATGCGGCTGTGGGCGATTGGAGTGTTGCTTAATAGGAGTGGAGGGAACTGCTTGCCTCACACTAGCATTGTGTTCTGCCTTCAGTACAGCCATGACTGAGCGAGAGGTACATCCATCTGTTGCGCAACGCATCGTCATAAAATTTTTAACAAATGAAGGTGTTAAGCCTTCAGAAATTTTTACTCGTTTGCAGGCACAGTTTGGGGACACTACTCTGTCTAAAAATCGAGTGTATACGTGGGCCAGAGAATTTAGGGATGGCCGAGAACGTGTTGAAAACGAAAGTCACGGTCGACGCCCAAGTTCAAGTCTTACAGATGACAACATTAGTGCGGTTCGACAGCTTATTGAAGGTGATCGCCGGTTAACTGTTCAAGAAATCTCGTCGGAAATTGGTATCAGCTATGGGAGTGTTCAGTCTGCAATCACAGACCACCTTGGCTTCAAAAAAATTAGTGCTCGCTGGGTTCCGAGGTTGTTGACCGGAAATCAAAAACAGGTCAGGTCGGAGATTGCTGGGAGACTTCTGCAACGATTTCAAGAAGAAGGTGAAGATTTTTTGAGGCGCATCGTCACATGTGATGAGTCGTGGGTCCACCATTACACCCCCGAATCGAAAATGGCAAGTAAGGAGTGGCGAAGGAAGGATGAAGGCTGCCCAGTGAAAGCCAAAACTCGTCTCTCAGCCGGAAAAGTTCTTGCAACATTTTTTTTTGACTCAAGGGGAGTTCTACTCATTGATTTTCTTTCACGATCAACGAACAGTGAATGCGGCTTACTACTGCCAGGTGCTACAGTCAGCAAAAAAACCAGTTACCGGAACAAAAGACGAGGTGTGCCCATTAGAGATGTCATCCTTCTCCATGACAACGCAAGGCCTCACACCGCATTGTTGACAAGGGATAAATTGGAAGAAATGGGCTGGGAAACTCTCGAACACCCTCCTTACAGTCCAGACCTGTCCCCTTGTGACTATTTATTGTTTGCGCCCCTGAAAGAATCACTTGGAGGAAAACGATTTGAAAACAATGAAGACGTCGAAAAGCACGTGCGCGAATGGTTAAAAACTCGCCCTCAGTCTTTTTATGAACAGGGAATATTCAAGCTTCCAAATCGGTGGCAGAAGTGTGTAGATAATGCAGGAGACTACATTGAAAAATGTTGAAGGTATAGTTTCTGTATAATATTATTCAATAAATATAATTTTGAAAATTACCGTTTATATTTGATTCACCCTCATATATAAAAATATAGTGCGTTTATTAAACTGAATTAAAAATTGTTTTTTAAAAAAAGTACATACATAAACGCACTATATTTTCTTATATATATTGTTATGATTTTCTTCATTCATTAATGTTTAAATAAAATTATTATCAATAATTAATTGACTTTAACTCATTATTAGGGTTCTGTCAATATTCTTTTGAATTATGACTGGATATTTTTTTAAACAATGTTTTGTGCATACTTTTTATATTTATTATTTTATATATAAACATATTTAAATTTACCTTAATTTAAATTTAATTAAAGTCCATTACTGAGAGAACCTAAACACTTTCACTTATCTAGCCCAGTCTATTCTTGGTTCCATAATCTTCTAAGACTCCAGACACCTAGCTGCCCAAGGTCCAAAACTCACTCTCCACGTCTTCTTCATTCTCTGTCCTAATACCAACTGCCTTCCTTTACCTGCCTCAAGGGTTGAACCATGCAGGTACCTCAGGTGTTCCTAATCAAAGGGTTCCTACCTGATTTAGACCCTGACACTTTCATCCCTTGTCCTATATAATTTTCAGTTTTAAAATATCTCAACATATATATATATATATATATATATATATATATATATATATATATATATATATATATATATATATATATATATATATATGAAATAGTTTATGTGGGTTCATTTGCAGTTTATTCCCAGTTTAAACCATTTTAAAAGAAGACCTCGATAATTCGGCATCGTCGGATCCCTGAGCGTGCCAGATTATGGAGGTCTTGCTGTAGTTCTAAAAGTATAGATAGACAGGATACAGGGGCTGTGATCCCGTTCTGCACTGGTATAAACTGAACTTAAATTAAAATCAGAATTTTTTTGTCAGTTCCAGTAATTATCTATATAACTCAAGTCAATATCTATACTACTAAGAAAAACTGAAGTTTTTGAAATGACAAAAAAAAAAAAAAATTGTGAATCTTTTTTAAAAATTTAAAGAGTTGTGCTTCCATATGAATATGTGAACAGCTTGTCCAGTAAACAGAGATGTACTAGTTTTTCCAAATGACGAAAGTTTAAATTCGGATTCAGCATCCCAAAAAACAATGGTGAAAATAAATCAACTATTTTTCTACCCAAACTACTTTGTAAACTAATTATCCTATTTCTCAAATAACTTCAATGTGCATTTGTTTTGTTTAAATTGTCCCTTTGAAAAAAGAAAAAAAAAATACCTATTTGAAACAACTTGTGGGAAATTTAACACTTCTTATTTTTATAATTTTTTTTTCTCAATGTAATGCTCATTTTTAATATTGAACCAAAAAGCACTTGCATAATTAATATACAGAGAACTATATATATAAAGTTTTGTTCTCAATTGGCTTATATGTTTTTATGGTGCTTAGTTAAAATTTCAACTGCACTACTTCCAAAGTTAAAATATTCAAAAATAAAAATGGAAATTTTATCACTGCCTAACACCTAGTTAAAGTTATGCCCACTTATTAATACTCAAATCTGAAATTTATGGATGGACCTTGCTTTGGGCTCACACTACTTACCATAATGTACGTGACATCTCCAAATCACAGCCCGCATTTTGTGTTCCAATTCTTAAATGGAAATTAATAATATGGAACCAAAGATGTCAATATCAATGATTAATTTCACATTGTTATTGGAATCCTCTAAATGCATTATGAGTAATGAAATAGCACTTTCAAGCTTCAAGATGCTGTTGCTCTTGTTATTTTTTAATTATCTGAACACAGTTTTAGTTTTACTAAAAATTACCTTCTTGATGTTTCACAAGTAATGGCAGAATAATAATAGTTTTTTAAAGTAACAAAAAATTAATAGCAATAATGCTTCAAGAGATTTCTAGAGGTGGCTTTCCAGGTTATCTAGATTTATTAAATCTGTTAAAATGGTATTATATCTGCAAGAATGGTCCCTGAAAAGAAAAAGAAAAATATATCTATACATTGAGCAGCAAAAGTTTCCGCAAACCTACTAAATTCATTAAAATACGATTCCTACCACTCTTGTAGAAAATTAATTTTTTGACAATTTCATATTCTTCCTCATTCACATGAGAGTAAACTGACTGCAGCAAAAGTTTACTCTTTTTTATATTTATTGGGTAAATACATAAAAATTATCCATATTTTGGGTTTTTTTAATTATTATGTGTGTTTCTCACATGAATTAGGAAGAATATGAAACCTTGAAAAAAATTATTTTTCTACAAGGGTAGACGAAACCATTAGTATTTTAGTGAATTTAGTAGGTGTGCGAAAACTTTTGCTGCTCACTGTACCTCTGTGGTTATTTTCCAAAAGTTGATATCTCAAATTTCACCATTTTATACTTTACTGATCCATGATATGTGTTTAGAGTTGTATTTTTCAAAATTAGATAGGGTAAATCACTAGTTATGGTCATAGTTAACAGAACTGGTTAACAGAACCAAGGGAATTTCGTTGGTACAGTTTGTAATATGACATCTTTGGTTATATATTTAGATTCTCAAAAGTTTATTCTATTGAATGTAAAATTGACAAATACACTAAAGCTTCCTTTTAAATAAAGTTTTATATTTTTTGGCAAAAAGCTAAAATATCAGTTATGGGCATGTTTTACCAGTTATGGTCATGTGGTAAAATAATCTCTAAACAAATGTTTTTAATAATTTTAAAAAAGAGTATTAAATAATGAAAAACTAGACCTATAGAAATAATCTAAGTATTAATACAACGCTTTCTAACAAAAAAGTAAAATAAATATTTAAAAACAAAATCACTTGATGCACTCTTTCACAAGCTCTGTAGTTACTTATTAATTCAGAAAACCATCATGAAATGATAGTTGAAAATGAATTAAAACAACTATTTATCAGTATATATTTCATAACCGCACTTTTTGTTGATTTTTCTACATAAGCAGTAACAGCATACAATATGGTAACCATCCCCATTAAAAAATCAATGAATTAAAATAAATCTGAATGTATTTTTTATAAATTATCTACTTTCAATGTGTTCAGTAGCAGCCATGAATGATGAACAATATATAACAGACTATATTAACCAGTAATGTTCACTTAAAAGACGTAAGCCTCAACATGTCAACTACTAGGAAGGGATACTATATAAGTTTTAAAACGACATAAACAAATGAAGAGAACTCTTATTTTGTTTATATTAGCAGAAAGAACGCTTGTAGCACTAAAGAAAATTTAAATGGACAGGGGTGACCATAACTCATATCCGGTATTTTTGTACACCGGTTATGGTCAGCTCAAAATTATTGTTGATTAAAATTACATAGTCCAACATGAAGGAGCTTGTATGGAAGCTTGAATTCTAATGAAAAGTTAGATAGCTTAAAAACTATAAATTAATGAAGCAATTTCACAATAATTCCTTAAGAATCCTCACTTTTCAAAACGATCTTACTACAAAAAAGAAGTATTTTAGGATACTATTTTTGAAAAATATTTTTAAATGGCTATTAGAAAGGGATAGGAGGGAGATTTTCATCAGTAAATGATTCTTAAATCCTTTTCAGAAATATTTCTCCTGGTGATATCACAAATAAATGGATTAGACCCTTATCATTGCGATAATTGTATTAGCCTGCCCATAACTGGTGAGATGACCGTAACTAGTGATTTACCCTATGTCTAAAGAAAACGTTTAGCTGAAACAATTTTTTTCTTTAGACATCAAATTTTGGCATAGATAGATATAACTTAAGTATTTTATAAATTAACTAAAGAAAAGTATAAAATGGTGAAATTTGATCAAGTTTTTGCAAATAACCACAGATATATTATATACTATAATTAGTCTATATATTATAACACCAGTATTATGTTTGGTAATCAAAATGATCAAAAGAAATTTCCCAAAATAAACAATGAACTGCTTGGGAATCTTGATATAAATATTATTTTAACAATATAAATACACTAAACATTTAGTTTTATGTCCCTAATGGTGTTTATATTCTTCTTAGGTTCTTATTTTGATTACTGTTTTATTATTGCTAGATCAAATAATAAAGAATGGGTAATTGGTTGTAATAGCTTGTTTTATATAATTAGCCTTAATGAAAGGAAATCTGAGGAAAGATTTTTATTATTAATTTTAATTGGGAGGCTCTTAAATAGACCACTTAAGTGTTTATTGAAAAATTACATGCTGCCCCTACCGCAGTTGGGATAGATCTCTGATACTGTCTCTTGTCAGGATAAGGTAAGTAATGGTGTTTGATTATTGTGCATTTATAGCTGTGAATCTAATTTAAAGTTTTAAAAATGATTTTTTTTTTTTTTTTTTTTTCTTTTGGTTCTTTTGTTTTATTATTTTTACTTCTACTTTAAGTAAAATTAATGAGCTTGAGAGCAAAATCAAAATATGCTTTTGTTGAATACGAAGTATGTGTTTGAAAAATTTTTATTGGTGGTGGTGAATTTTTACATTTAATAGTTTTTAAATTAGAAAATTGCTCTCATAGCCTCAATTTTAGATGGGAAAATAATGAATGCCAATCATATTTTTCAAAAAAAATGTTTTCAATTAAATGATTTGAATTCATATAGTGTATATGACCTAAAGTTATATAACATTTTGGGAAAGGTTTATTTTTTTTTTCCTGACTTTATATGGTTTCAGCAGTGTAAGATTACCTAGGATTAGGGAGCTAAAGGCCTCAGTACATTTTCAGTCGACTGGAGTTAACATTTATCCATCAAAATATATACAAATTAAATTTTGCTGCTTAAAATATTTACATCTGTATGTATACTGTAATTAAATATATATTTTTATGACTCATTAATCACAAGTGTGATGGAAATTTTTATTTTTTGAAAATTAATAGCATATTTATGAACATTTTTACATCGATATATTACTTCCAATTGAGATAAATGGAATATAGTTATTAAGCTATAAAAAGATTTGTGTAGATCTCTCTTAATTTAAATATTTTTTTAAGGTCTCCTGAATTGAGAAAAATTTGTTTTTAAAAAAATTACAAATTTGTATGTATCACTAATTTTTCTGAATTATTAAACCATTTCATGAAAATTAAAAGTTTTGTAGAACTTTGAAAAAAAAAATCAGGGCATAGAAATAAGCAGTTTAATATATTGTTTACTTATACTATAACTGTGGATTTGTTTCTGGTTTTTTGTTGATTTCTTACTAAGACATTTTTTTTTAGCACATATTACCTTTTTTTTTTGTAGTGTAAATGGCATAGTTCTTGAACTCATCTCAGATCATTTCTCAGAATCTAATTCCTCATGAAAAAACTTAAATATATATGCAATATAGTATTAACAATGCAAATAAAGTTTTAATAATTATTAATGCCTCATTGTAGCAACCATTTACATTAGATTAGACCAGATATTTAGCTAAAAATTTTTTTTTATTTTAGTAATTTGTGATGAAATATTAAAATCAGAATATTTTAAATAAATTGGAAACGCTTTAAATAATTACAGTCAGCACACTTTGCAGGAGGGGTTGTACAGATTATAATAATTAAAAAGTAAACCACGACATTTAATGAAGGAAGTCAAAATTAATTATGATAAAAATATATAGGTCTTTATGTCATATTATAATATAACTCCTTAAATTCTCTTATTTTCTAACTTGTAGATTGTAGTTAATTCGACTGGTAACCACTAACTGCTGAGATAAAGAAATGAATGGGGTATGGGAACCAGAGAAGATTGGCTAGTTTTCAATTCCATCATGAAAACTCTCAAGGATGGTAATTCAAGCACTAGAGCCCTTAAACACCTGCTAAAATAAGTTGTTTTTTTTGGTGGGTTAGCTATATATTAAGTCATTAAAATTTTTCAGGCGTTATGCCAATTTGCTTGGAAGAAAAATAAGATTTCCGAGTTCCTTATAGTGTTAAAACGAAACGTTTTGTGAAGTTTTTAGGTTGAAATTGGTAAAAGCGTGATTTTTCTAAATTTTAATCTTTAGATTAATATGTAATTTCATTCATGCGCCCCTTCCACTGAGGGTGTGTTACTAACGCCTCTGACAACGATTTTTTGAGTCCACTGTATCCAGGTTCTTCCAACCTTAAATCAGTCCTATGTTTTAAGAACTGTTTATGCTTGAATCAATCATTGTATTTTACTCGTGATTGATAATATAACTTTATTTTCATAAAATAGAAACAATCAGTAGTTTTTCACATTCGGACAGAGAGAAACTCATAATTAGTTTTATCAATTACGAAGAACTACATTACGCTTGTTGATAAACAGTTCTAAGAAAGTAATGATTCATGTCTGGCGATGAAGTTGGGGTAATAATTCTTAATAAAATATCTTTTGGAATAGTATTACAAGGTAAAGAATGGTCTAATGAACCATAATTCAAGGTTGTTCGCCTATCTCCTTAATTATCTTTCTGAGTAGAAATTATTTTTAAATGCTACTATTTCAAATCAATGAAATAATATATTGTAATTGAAGACCGATAGAAAAGGAATATGATGTATGATGCATTTCGTGGGAACCTTATTTACATCCAGTTCCTTTTTTTCTTTTTTTTTATAGACATATGAGACGATTCTGTGGTCGGAAGAGTGTAAGACAAGAGGTTTTCCAAGGCTTTGTTACATCAGTAATAATTTTCTTTATTTAAACAGACATACAAGTAGTTTCATTCGAAGAAAGGACTCTTAATATGTACTACCTACTCTGCGCTTTCGTCTTAGAGGCGCTCGTTCCCGTCATTCTCTCTTCCTCCCTCCAGCCCAGTGTCCAACTGGATCAAGGATTACTTAAAGGGAAGTATGAGGCGACTTTAAACAACAGGAAGATTTCGTCCTTTTTAGGCATACCTTACGCCGAACCCCCAATTTCAGATCTTCGTTTTGAGGTATTTATATAAATAATAACTGATTATTTTAATCTTTTTTTTTTTTTTTTTTTTTTTTTTTTTTTTTTTATGTTGCATTGATAAAACTTTTATTTCAGGCACCAGTGGCTGCTTCAAAATGGTCAGGAATTTTAAATGCTACAACCCTTCCTCCTGAATGCTTGCAGTATAGCCACATGACTTACAAATATGATTTTTGTCAGGTCACAGGCTCTGAGGACTGTCTTTATTTGAATATTTATACTCCAAAAGTAGGTATTTAACTTAAATATGTTTATTTTGAGAATCTATCTAGTTTGGATTTGGCCATATAACAATTAGTTCAACAAATGTAGGTATCAGCAACGAAAGGGCCAAAATATATTTATGATACTAAATTTTATTGAAGTATTTCGATGATACTTTTAGTCAAAGATAGAGAAAAAAAAAATAATAATGTTCTGGTAGTTAAACTTACGAATTACAAAGTATAGAAAATAATTTTGTGATTAGTTAACTTTGTGATTTCCTTACTTATAATAATTAAAGAGACAGTGAATGGTATAATTATGTTTTTTTATATGTATCACAATCTTTTTAATATTTTGTTATCTTTTAAAAAAAGATAAACAGAACTTATTAGACATTTGTTGAGACAAGATTAACAGACTAAATTAAGTTAACTCAAACTAATTGAAAGGAAACAGTCAAGTTATATATACATATATATATATATATTTTTTTTTTTATTTTTGAAGAGAAAAGATTTGACCCCAGTTGGGATTTAATTTAAAAAATATTTATTAAACAAGAACCACTTCATAATTTATATATATATATATATATATATATATATATATATATATATATATATATATATATATATATATATATATATATATATATTTTATAAAGAAATAATTTATAAATCGTTTATATCTCTATGGTAATTATTCCTAATTTTATGAAAAACAAATTTTAACAAATTGGAAATAAATCTTCGGAAGGATACTTTTTTAGTTAAGAAAATGCATAGTGACACAAATGGTATAATCTTTTCTATGGTGTTGGCCAAACTTTTGAAAACACATTTCATTTATTGCATATTCATAGTTGTCAATGATTCCTTAATTCATTGCCATTTATTTCCAATTACAGTTGGATGATTAGTCTCAAAAGTACAGAACCAGAAATATAAAAAAATAAAAATAATTTTCAATAATGACATATTAACTCATATGGGAGAGGAATAGGAAACATTGGTATTCTATAACCATCAACTTCAACTAATAACAGCTCCAGCATCTTAATCACTATCATTAATTTGTTTTTTATTTTCATTGTATGTCAATTTTGTGGTTTGTAATTTTTTGAAGAGGATAAAAATTAGGTTACTGGTCAAAAATAATTGTTTTGTATAGGAGAGATTTCGGGAACAATAATTGGTACCTGAATTATAAATTTAAATTGACATCATTCATGAAACAAAGGTTTATTTTGTTAGCTAGTTGGCCTGTTGATATCTAATATATTTATCTATTTTTTACAACAAAAAAATGTGTGTAAAAGAAATTTATATATTTCTTTTTGGTTTCCAAAGAATTAATATTTAAGTTTACTTAACATTAATGGCATGTTCTCTGTGTATAGCTATTTGATGGCAGCGAAGTAAAATTAATGGATGTGATTGTATTCATTCACCCTGGAACATTCATGTACTTCAGTTCAGCATACACAAGTCCTGCCGCATTGCTTGACAGGGATGTAGTTTTTGTTACATTCAACTACAGGTTAGGTGTACTAGGTAAGTTTATGGTTAAAATGTCCTTTAAATCAAGACTAAAGTCCTTTAAATTAAGATTTTATTTAATTTCAGTCATTAATTGTATTTATCATGGGTTCAAGGTTTTCTTACAACTGGAGACCATGTAGTTCCGGGTAACAATGGACTAAAAGACCAAGTTCTAGCACTGAAGTGGGTAAAGAATAATATTAGAACTTTTGGAGGTGACCCGGAACGCGTAACTATTGCAGGTCTGGATGCTGGCGCAGCTAGTGTACACTACCACCTCCTGTCTCCCCTCAGCAAAGGTAATTTGCAATGTTGGCTATTCTGTTTACAAACTCGTTAGGCTTGAATTAATATTTCATAGATTTCATTTATGCAAAAAATTGTTAGGGCCAAATTTAAAATATAATAAAAAATGGAATTTGGTTGCAGAAAAATAAGTATGTACATTCTTTTGATGGTAGAGTGTTTTTATAAATAAATCCAATGGTAAGTATTTCAATTATTTAACTATTTTATTTCCATCTATATATACTTATATAACAGTATATTAATAAGGTACTACATTAGCTTATAATTCTTTAGCTATTGGTATTAGCCTTGCCACATGAAGGAATAGAAAAATGGATGGACTTTTTAATTGGATACATAGCTAAAACGGTAAAATAGTAATATTATAAAATTGTATTTATAATTTAATTACATAAAAAATGTTAATTTCAATTTTATTAAAACATATCTTTAGTCAAATATCTAACTATATATATTAACATAGGACTTACCCTTCAGAATAAAATATATTTAAGAATTAGAATATCAAATTTGATTAAATTAATTAAAGTTAAAATTAAAAAATATTATTTTTAAACAAAATCACAATACTCACACACGCACATATATACTATCATTTTATAATTTTTAAACGATGAAAAAAACATCATATACTTATAGTTATGGAATAATATGAGCTATTGTGATTAAAGTAATGAATATAACCACCAAATTTAAAAGATCTTATGACTGATGATAATGATTTCCTTCCTTCCTGGTCTTGTGTAGTGCAGATCATATATTATCATGAGCATATTAGGACAAAAACTGTGCTCTTAACAAAAAATCATAAATATGTAAAACCCACATTATCTTAGCAAACTTATAAATGCTCTAGTATGTTACAAAAATAAAATTATCACTTCTTCTTTTTCTTAAAAAAAGTTAATTTCTATGAGTGTTTCTAGGTTCTATTATGTTATACAATTAATTTCTTGTTCAACAGGTTTATTCAAATCGGCTATATCTGCTAGCGGAAGTGCACTGTGCCCTTGGGCAATCGCTGAGAATGTGAGAGAAAAAGGAGCTAAGGTAGCAAATGAACTGGGCTGTCCAACTGGAGATTCGAAAGCCATGGTAGATTGTCTAAAGAACAGACCTGCTACCAACATTGTCGGCTTCTCCAAAATGTTTATTGTAATGAATCTCAGCTTCTTATGATTAATTTTTCATTTCATAATTTCAATGTTTATACAAAACCTGTTGCTTGTAGCCCTGGCTTTACAATCCTTATTCACCATATGGGCCAGTTGTTGAGAAAGATGGACCTAATGCATTCATCGCTGACTCACCCCTGAATATCATCAAAAAAGGACAAATGAACGATGTTCCATGGCTGGTATCCTTCACTTCAGAACAAGGGTTATATCCTGCTGCTGGTAAATATACAATAATTAAAGAATTTATAACTTTTTAAATGTTCAATGTTTACTTAATAGAATCATTCATAAATAGAAACAATTTACACAATGAATCATAATTTTTCTTTTTTTTTATACAATACCATAAAATAATAGCAAACACACCAGCATTTTCATTATGATTTTAATGAATTTCAGTATTCGGTACTTGTTTACTATACGGGCCCCGTGATTTGTTACCAGTTAATAGTGATTATATAAAAAGAACTGTAACAACTTTACACACATGTTTATTTGCATTAAATATTTTGTTCTAACCAAACATCTCATGTATCTTCTAAAATTGCTTCAAAGGGATCCTCTTGTTTTAATTGAGTCCTTCAGTTTACAGTTTTTTCACATTACATCTCAATCTAACACAATCTGAATAATATAATTACTGCATATCTTTTCTTGTGAAATAATGTCCTTTTCATGAAAAAATGTAGCTTTTTCTTTTAATGTAAACATGTAATGTAACTGTACTTTCTTCGTTATTAATTGTTCTAAAAAGCCACTTTAAATTGTACATTTTAAACAATATTAATAATCTGTATTTTTTCATAACTGAGAAGTAAGGTTATTATATTTAAAAATTAAGTCATATGTTTATTAAAAGTAATATTCAAAGAATCACTGTTACCTGGTTTGAAATCATGGGAGCCCATATAGTACACAAGTACCCAGTATTCAATAATTGTTCTGCAACAGCTGATGCTCATTTTTTAAGAGCCACAAATATCACTGTTTTCTTTTCTTTTTTTGGAATCATATCAACTCATGTTAGGCTTTTCAATATTTACTTACTTTCTGGCTCTAAAAATTGGTCGACTCTTGGCCTTCTGAACTATTTCCTTCCATTTTTCTTGGTCACCCACTGTGAGTCTCCAGTCCTGAACCCCTAGCTCCTAGCTCTGCCACATCTCTTGTCACTTAAACCTTCCAACGTCTTCTTGATCTTCTCCTTCTCTTCCTCTGCAATATTGTCTTGTGAGTAGTTTCTTCATGGCCAGCTCTTCATAGTCTGCTTGCTTTAATGTAGTTGACAATGTCCTTATTCTTCAGTATATTTGCGATTTTTGCATTAATTTTTACACTCCACATTCTATCAACTCTTGTTTCACCATATATTTGTCTTATTATTTTTCTTTCGAAAACCTTCAATCATTGAGAATTCACCACAGATAAGCATTAGGTTCATGATCCATAGATGATCTGCGGTCTGATGAGGGAGTGACAAAGATTAACTTTTGTTCTCCTTGAGAGAATTTTGGATTTGTATAGTTTGCTGTTTGTATAATATGCTCTATTTCTAGCCATTATTCTATTTTGAATTTCAAGGCTGATTTTAATTTCCTTATTTAGAGAGGAACCCAAGTGCATTGAATCTCCCACACTTTCAAAGGCTGTTACCAAGGAGAGATATGATTGATTTCATTTTACTTACATCTGGTGGCACTAGAATATATTTTGTTTTATCATGGTTCAAGATAAGGCCTACTCTCTTGCCATTTTTAATGATTAATTTAAGGGTCTCCTTCAGAGCTGTTTCACTTCTGACCATTATTACTAAATTATTTTCCTACTATCTCCCTGTCTTACTCCCATTACCATACTAAATGGTTCATTTATCATATTTACCAGTGCTGTTCCTTCGATGCTATCAAATGCTTATTTGTAACCTATAAAGAGAAAGTGCAAATCCGTGTTATATTCATAAAATAATTCCATGGCCCAACTTAAGATAAGCATTTGATCAATTAAACCTCTACCCTAGAGGAAACCACAATGACATTCACCTAGAATCGTTTCATTATATATGTTAAGTTTTTCTCTTTATAATATTGGCTAATAAGAAATACCTCTGTAATTAGCACCAATATCTTTCCAACCTTTTTTGAAGATTGGACATCATTGGGGCTTTTCATTGTTTTTTTAAATCTTGTTTGGAATTTCATCAGTCGTGCATCAGTGCCCTCTGGTACTTGCCTACTTCCATTTTATCACTTGACCAAAGTCTCTAATGGCAGTCTGAGATATTCCTTTTCCTTTGTATTGCAACAAATATATTCCTGAAATATTGTATTGATGTTATAATGCTTTTCGTTTTTGAGTATATCATTATGATCTGCTGATATCATGCAATGCTTATGAAAGTATAGATTTTTCTTTTCATAATCTAACCATTGAAAATTACTTCCAACAACTGAACTCACAAAAGATAACTCATATTTTCTGCGATAGTTTTAAAAGTAGACATAGTGTTCACACATTTGCCATATTGTTGATTTTGTGTAAAGAATAATTTTTTTACACCCTTAGCTTTCCTTGAGCCAACTAGCTTTTTATTTATAATTTTCTGCCCTAATGACGGTCATCAATTTGTGGCTGAAACATTATCATAATAAAGTTATGTTTTTTAATATTTCTTTTTTTTAAATGTGTTGAATGATCCCTCTTACATCTATGTATCCACATAATTCATTTAAATTCTTCATTGCCATAATTATTTATTTAAATATGTATACTATGTTCTATGGCATTGCAGAAGTGTTAGGAACTGAAAGCTATATCACAGAGGTGGAACAGCGCTGGGAAGAACTCCTGCCTCATTTGTTAGATTTTAATTACACTGTTGCTCCTAACAGATTGGCAGAAGTCAGTAAGGCTATTAAAGACCACTATAGGATAAATTTACAAACAGCTGAAGGAAAAAAGAATTTTATTCAGGTATGATATTAAATATTCTGTTTATATTAGAATCTTAGACTGTTTCACATATTTGTTATTTTCTCTTTCTACTATAGTTGGAGTGCTTAAAATATTTTATTTTAAGTTAAGTTAAGATCATTGTCGCTTTCAAAGTTGCAATCATCATAATAATATTTTACCAATATATTGTACCAACTTTGGATTTTGTTTTGCTTTGATGCATCAACATTTAATTTTCTTCAATATTAGATTTATTGTTATTCTTTTGGTATGCAAAAATATCACTATTTTTCATATTCAAAGATAAATAAATTTAAAACTGTTATCAATGTTACAGTTATTCAGTGATCGACTCTATTTACAAGGGATCACTCATGCTGCTAAGTTGCATGCTGCCCAGCTAAATTCTCCGGTTTACATGTACAAATTTTCTTACCCGGGCAGGCACAGTGTTGCTGATACTTTGACAAAATTCCAACTAGTGGAGCGGTATGGTAAGTTCACCATTTTTAACAAACAAATATAGTTAATTATTCAATATATACAAAGCTTTTTTTTATTTTATTTGATATTTTTTTGGCCTACCAGGTCATCTACTCTTAAGGTTACAATGGCATTAGCCTATTGCAGTTTTCAGTACACAAACACTTTTTAGTACAGGAAATTTTCCCTAGTTTCTAGCCAAGGGAAATTATTCACTGTTAGGACCTAGGACATCACACCCAGGTAGGTTCTCTTTATCAGTTCTCAAAGGACAGTACAGTTCATAATGACTTGCTCAGGTGTTCATGGAATTTAACATTTGAGTCAAAGAGGTCTCTTCCTGCTGATTTAAGATTGGATTGACCAGAACCAGACACACATTATGAATTTCTGATAACAAGTTTATTGAACACATTGACGTTGCAACACACAAAGGAACACTTTTTACTAACACATTGGGTACAATATAACTCAAGGTAGAAAAGTATAACAATGCAACAAATGGTTAATTATAGAAGAAGAAAAAATGAACTTTATTCTGGGAAAACTTGTCCCCTTGTCTAAGAATAACAAATGAGTACAATACATAGGACAATCGACTGGCTATGATAATGAATTATAATAAGTAATAAAAAAAAAAAAT
The DNA here is from genome assembly GCA_003667255.2 of Euschistus heros. NCBI lineage: Eukaryota > Metazoa > Arthropoda > Insecta > Hemiptera > Pentatomidae > Euschistus > Euschistus heros. The sequence goes on from RCWM02000137.1 coordinate 1,004,491, forward strand.
GATTAATAATTAAATTATGAGTTACAAAATAAATGAAAAATCTTGTAAAAAAAAATACATATTATGTATACTATTATAATGTATATAACATAAATATTCATGTTTTACATTTGCTCAGAAGATTGAAAATACAGGTCAAATCATCTAGGAAATAGATGATGTTTAAAGAAAGTAAGAGTGGAGCTTTTTCAAATTGAGATGGGCAATGAATTCGATAAAGAGGAAGCATGGATAATAAAGGAATTTTTGAAGGATGCAGTTTGATGCGCATGAGTGTACAGGTTGATGGGTTGGGTCCTAGTATTTAAAAGGTGGATGGAGGCGCGCAGAGTAAGGTCATGAATATAGGTGGATTTTTTGGTTTTCCAGGATTGAAATATGAGTGCACCTTGGATGTATTAATGTCGGAAATTGGAGTAAAGCAACCCAATTTCAGAATTCCTGTGAGATATGTGAGAATGTCTAGAAATCTCAAAAGTAAATCTAATAAAACAGTTCATTAGTCTTTAACATCTCAATTCAAGCTCACTAGACAGTCCTCCATATACTCTGCATCCATAGTCAAAGTTAGGAAAAGCTAGAGATAATACCAAAAGCTGTCGAGTACATAGTGGTAATGAATCACAGTAATGGAAAAGTTGCTTAAGAATAAAAAGTAAATTTCTTTTTGATTTGGGAAATATGATTATTCCAAGAAAGATATTGATCAAAAGTTACTCCCAGATTATTAATGGAATTTTGGAAATGAATTGGACGGTTTTTGAGGTAAAGCAGTGGATAGTAGGGAAGGGCTTTTACGTGAGGTTTCACAAATATATCACATATGGTAGAAATAATGTAAACGGATCTACAAATTAAATTTCCAACACTTCCAAGGATATGCAGCTAAGCTCCCATGCTCTGTGAAGAATTATAAGATAATACTCCTTAATGGTTGTTTTATTAAATTGTTATTGTTATTAGATATCTGAGGCACTCTCAATAAACAAGTGCTAATTAGAATGTAAGACTTTTAAACTGAAGTATATAACTAATTACTATATCAATCTATTTAATATTTCAGGAGTATGCCATGGTGACGACTTGATCTATGTACTACCAATGCCATGGTTTAACCTTAATAACCATGATGACATAAACATGTCAATATTCCTCCGGGATATTTGGGTAGATTTTGCTGAAAAAGGGTAAGTTTCTGCACTTTCTCACTTCTTACAAGCTTCTCTTAATAGTCCAGCTTATGGATTCAATACTATAAGAAATAAATAAATAACTTTTATTTTGCAATCCAATACATTTTTTACTGTAAATATTAAAAGTCCTATGTTTCATCATTATACTACTAATCATTGGAAATTTATATTATCCCTGCTGCTTTATTTCAGTTAATTATCAAATAATTTTGAAGCTGGTATTTCTGTAAATTAACAAACACTATTAGTAACCTTAATTTTTAATTTTGTTTAATTTTATTAATAACTATAATACATTAGTATATTATTTTTAATTGAAATTGTATGTCTTTAAAGATATACTTAACCAGTCATAAAAGAGGAAATACTATTTTATATTTCTTGACATTGTCTAACAAATAATAATAATAACTAAACAAAATATCATAACTAAATCTTGCTTGGGCTATCTGAAAACTGATTGTAGGCAAAAAAATTTAACAATATGTTTTATTAGATGTTTATCATCTTATTTAGAATTTTTTTGCAATTTAAATATCTATTTATTTTTACAGAAAACTTGGTTGGACTCCTGTAAACGACAATCTACCTAAGATTTCATTACTAGATATCAAAGGACCAAATAAGATGGAACAAACATTCACTAAGGATTTCGGCACAGATGAATTTTGGGTGTCACTCAATATCAAAGAAAATATTATCTCAAATAACAAAGATGAATTTTAATAAGTTTTCATTTTTAATATATGTTGTTGCAGAGTTAATACTAAAATGCCTTTCATTCACATCTTTAACAGTAAAATTTAATTAGCTGTTATGAGTGTATAATAATGCTGAAATTTTAATCATTAAATCTATCAAAAATACAATTATTTACTAAAACTGCGTTTAAATAAAATTTACTTTTTTTATAAATGATTGAATTCCCATTTATAGGAAATCTCTTAAATACATGCATGCATGTACATGTGTTTTCACAAACCTTCAGAAAATTTGTTTTTATTTAGTTGTATATTTGTACATTTTGTTTTATTAATATTTTTTGATCCTTTTTTGCTATTCCTAAAAATTTTCTGCATATAATATTCATGAACAATGCCATATGGAAGACTCCTTAGGTTTGAGTTTCCCATAAAGCTCTTGCCGTTTCCTGTAGAGCTCCTCAGTCAGCATCATCTTCGGGATCTCGCTGGCAGCCATCCTTTCCACATGTCCTGCCCATCGAAGTCGTCCGAGCCTCACAAACTTAACTATGTCAACATCGTTGTAGAGGCTCTCTAGATCTGCATTACTCCTTCTTCTCAAGACGTTGTCCTGTCTAACAGGCCTGAAATTCATCTGAGGATATTCCTTTTTGATTGAGGATGTTGGACTAGATGGATTTTTTGTTTCACTATTAAAATAGAAGTTTTTCGAAACTTTATTAACATATAAAAAAATGGAAAATATAAAAAATGGCAGGAATAGAATGTCACCAGTGAAATGGAAAATGAAGACGTTTCAATACCTGAGTGACAGATAAAAACTCCTAAGAAAGATGGTGACCACTGAAGGAAGGAAAATATAAACATTTCCTCTGATGAATGACTCAAAGAAGGAAATAGAAACTGAGTCAGAGGTGGTGAAGCAGGAAATGGGGCCTGAAAGAGAAAAGCATAAAGAGGCCTAGAGAAGATTACCCATCACAATGGGTAAAGAAGAATGGAAAGGGTAAGAGAAATTGAGGTAGGCCTCAGGAACTACATCATAATGAAGGGCATCACCTAAAAGACGTGGACACATATAAGTAACCACATTGGTGACCTTGGAGATATTATTATGGGGCTAGAGGCAAAATGGCGGGTGGTCCCTGCCTTGGTCAGAGAGGTCATTAAAGAGATCCTTACCTCAGACCACCTGCACAGGACAAAGTTGGGCAGATAGTAGCCCCACAAGTAGTCAGCGCTACAGATGATGAGAAGGTGGCAGTCTATAGCAGAAAGAAAGAGATCGTATCGCCAACCATGGCAAGGATAAAGGAAGTTATAGATGCCCTCAAGCTATTGGCCGACTAGACCCAGATCCTTGGGATCCCAAGGAACTGGGATAAGGACACCATGAAGGAGAAACTGAGCAGGAGGGAGTGGATAGGACCATACTTCTCGCACACATCACAGCGTATTAGGCGGCATACTACATAAGATGGGGCAGGATCTCATTCACCCTTTTGTCCTTGTACATGCCACTGATACTGACTAACATAGAAGAGCACATCGCCGTTGTGGAGGCTATTGTACTCAGCTACCGAAGTAGGATAGTATGTTCTAACACCAACTCCTGAAGCACGGCTTGGGACTCAGTGCACACAGATGTCAGAGGATGAACTTTAGAAGAATGCATGGAATTCCAGATGAAAAGGTTCTTAACGGCAGTGCCCTGTTCCAGATCCTGGGTGTGCCCATTGCGCAACCCACCATGTCTTCTGATTGAGTTGGTCGCAGCACAGGCACTGAGAAATATTTCCAAAGCCTCTCTAAGCCCCAACAATGGCTGGTGATTCTCAGGAAGAACTATCTCACATGGTTAATGCACTGGTTGGTTCTAGGAAGGGTAACTGATGGCTGAGAGAACGGTTGTTTGCCTAAGGATGTCTCGCTGGGTTACTTCCATGCACATATCAAATTTGGAGACCTTGATATTCTTAGTCTTCGAAGATCGGTGCCAATGGTCCTCCAAAACAGTAATGTGGCTCTGGGTTCATAGAGTATCTCCTATACAAAGCCCCACTCGAGACAAGCACGATGCAATATGACAGATTTTATGAAAACATTACCATTGAGAAGCTGTAAGAAGATTTAGGCATTGAGATTTCATCCTGTGGAATAGTTGTAGATATTGATCATGACAGCCTTGCTACATCGCCGGATGGTCTGATTAGGAATGATGGTTTAATAGAGATCAAATGTCCCAAAACTGTGGCCGATATAACCCAAAATGAAGCAGTTTAAAAAATAAAAAATTTTTACCTCAACAAAGAAAAAAACTAAAACGGAATCATAATTATTATTATTAGATTCAAGGACAACACAAAATTAAGAAGCGTGCTCACTGTTATTTTGCCGTCTAGACAAAAAAATATTTTCATTTTGAAAAAATATATTATGATCAATGGAAATGGGAGGAAATGCTTTTACAGATTTATATGCAGGTTTTGCTCTCAGAAATGGTGGATCCATGATTTTAAAGGTTTGCATTTCAATAAATTTAAAAATATTGGTAAGTATTAATGGATATATTTCTAAATTTTGGGGTACTAGATAATGTATGTTTATTATCCATAGTGTTTACAGTGCTGACTAAAAAAAGTGAGTTTCATTATAACTAAATGGACTTGCCTCAGTTTCAAAATGAATGAATTATTGCAATAATTCATTTAATTGGGAATTTTTTTGGTTACATCATTCTTTTTTTAATAATAAAAACAAAATATTACTCAAATTTTTATAAATATTTATTCATTTGATACAAAGTGAAGCAAAACAAACAATATTTTATCAGAAAAATGACAAAAAGAATTCAGTTTTATTAAGAGCTTCAATGAAATTATACACTTTCATTTTATATGCAGGTATAATAAAATGAATTTTATTCAGGATCTAACATTTTAAAATATTCATGATGAACTTCAATTAAAAATATTCAATTTAAGAAGAACTTGCACCGCTTTAAAAAAAAAAAAAAATCATATTTTCAATATTGTTAAGAGCTAAAACCTCCATATCCCAAATACTAGGATCAGAATTTTTTTTTTAATCTAAAGTGTTTATGTATAAAAAGATCATAACAAAATTTATCTATAACTACCACTAATTTTTTACCACCTCCAAGTTTTTTTCAAAAATGGACTTGCCCCACTTTCAAAACAAAAAACGGATCATTTATTTATTTTCGTCCCTTATTTGTTTTAAAGTAAAAAAAGGATACTAGGAAGAAATTAATTGAACTAACCAATGACGTTTAGGCTATATGTCTTTTCGACATGAAAATGGCCAGTATCTTAGAATCACCCATAAACAAAAAAAAAAAAAAAAAAAAATTGAAATTTCCATACAGAAGATATTAAATTTAATAGCACCAAGACACAACAAAAATCTCTTACCTATAGCCAGTTGTGAGTAACTTAATATCCTTCATCGATCCCATTTAATCCTAGATCCTAGTACATATTGAAAACAATGGTGTTTATAATACCTTCCTTTAATATACATTCATAAAACTCAATTAGACATCACAATGTTGTTTCACTATTCTTTAATTGTCCTTATTCGCTATTTAAAAAAAAATATATATTTTCTTTAATTTTGCTGAGGTTCATGTTCCATAATGATGAGCTAAAAACTTCTTTTCCCTTGAACAATAAAAATTCTTTAGTAATATGATCTTGTAAACACTACTTCTGGACCTCCTTCCTTAATCATCTGTTAACAACTGATGTTTCAAGCTAATTATATGCTATTTTAATAACAATTGGCAGTAGTTAGTAATAGTGTTTTCTAAGCCCATTTAATTTTCCTTAATTGAAGATAATCACTTAACTCCACCCCTTTTATTGCATTTTAAGGTGTTTGAATATGGGATAGGAATTTAAAGGATGTCATTAACTAATGATGTGGTACATTAGACTTTAATCATGTACTTAACATCTAATCAGAGCAATTCTATTTCTCTTAGTGAAATTTCCAAGAATAAAAGTTATTATACTCTAAATTTCATTCCTGTGGTTCACTACAATATCTTCTCATAGCCAATTTAAGTACTTTTTATTTAACATATTCAATTTAGTAAATAAAGCTAAAAGACAAAAAAATATAGCTTTCTTGTATGACACTGTGAATCCCATATGAGCAATTCTGCTATCTTCAATACGAGGGAGGAGGGAGTCGTTTTCCACTTGTTTTAAGTAGCTAAAAGTAGGGGCTACTTTGAACAAGGATGATTTTCGCCTCAAACACACTTCTATTGGACTCTTCTTCAATTTAACCCTTAAAAGTATCAAATTAAAGTTTTTCGTTTTTCTTTTGTTTCGATTCAAAAAACATTGAAAAAATCACTTTTCAGCAAAAAGCTTCCGTAAATCCACAGATTGGGTTACTACATCACAAGGCTTGTAAATGAAACATAAAATATTTTTAACATGTTGATAGCTTTTAAAAAATATAGCTATTAAATAAACAACTTACAAACTATCTCTTAACATAAACTTGATTTAGTTTTCAAGGAACATTGCTCCTTACCAAATAAAACTTGAATAGAATGACAAAATTACTATACGTAAAAGAAGAAAACTGTGTAACTTACAATTTTCAATTAAATTATAATTGTTTTTGTTACTTCTTTTTTTATTGTTCTTGATTTGTTTATTTCCTTTTTGTTCATCATCAAATCGAAGTCAATTTTAATTATATAATAAAGGCATAAATCTAAAACAGTTTTAATTATAAATATGAACGAAAATAACAAACAAGTGTTCATATTCACCAAATAACAAAATGTTCAAAGTAACATCTTCTAAAAGGTGTTAACAACTTTGTTCAAAGTAGTCCTCCAAGTTGCCTTTTGTTGTCTAGTAAATGATATAAAATTAAAGAAATGAGTTGAAGACAAACAAAAAAGAAAATGTTGCTGAATAGATTGGTGATCAATGTATTACTCATATGAAACAATCCTCCTGCCACATATGCCAGGCCAGATGAGGTTTGGACAAATGTTTGTAAAACCACCAATTAACAGATACCATAAAAAGGCTCACTTCGGGCAAGGACGGCCTACATGTGCTCTTATCGCGATCGCAGCACATTCAATGTTTAATCCATAAGTGTATAGAACAAACTGGAAGATGCTAGCTATAAATTGAGCCTATAGGACTTTCGTTCCAAAAGCACGTTTGTTCAAAGTAGTCCCCGTTTACAGTATATAAAAAAAAGTCATCACAGAAACTGACATATTCACACTTAACCTATTAATTAGTAACATTTTTTTTTGTTGTTAGTTTTACCTCACAACAGTGTCATATAAACAATTATGCCAATTGTCGATCACAAAACTACTCGAGGTCCCTAAATGGAGCCCATGACAGGGAATGGATTAAATGTTTAAAATTTTCGAATTAAGTGCATTAAAGGTATTAAATTAAACTTAACCTCGTATAAGTTTTCTTCGTTTGATGAAGACTACAATATATTTTTGATAATAAAACCATCACTTTTAAAAGGAAGATGAATGAATGAATGAAAATAAATTATATTCTGGGGCCTTTGCCCCTTAAGAATAATTACAATGAACGATTAATGGCTACCTAGCATATCGTATATATAATTAAGAAATATGATAAAAGCCTAGAAAATATAATTAAAATTAAATTAGGAATTTAAATGAAATTCAAATTACAATATAAAAGTATTGTTACATATTTTCAAATATCACACAAAAAACAAATTATATCTTGAGGTTAGAATCTAAGATATGTTACGAAAACATAAAATAGAGAAAAACAAAAACTCAATGAAATCAAATACAATAATCAAAGCAAATATAAATTATCTGGAAAGATAATGTGTCTTATCCGATAAATAATATAAATTATGCCAAAACCAATTCAGCGCAATAGTACTAGACTAATACTGTACAAAATCAATATTATATTCTGAATGTTCATATCTCATTTTAAGAGATATTTTCTACATCTATATGGCTATTAGATTGAATATCTAACAGGTAAATGAAAAGTCGGGATTTGAAGCTGTTATGAGAGGAGGAATGGCGAATGATGGAGGGGAGGGAATTCCAGAAGTTGGAAGCTCTGGATATAAAGGAACGTTTGGAGGATGTTGTGTTGAAAGGAGTTAGGTAGAGGTCTGAGGAAAGGGCTCTGGTTTTGCGGGAACTCACTGATGATTTTAATGTTAAAGCTTTCAGGATATAGGAAGGTGACTGAGAGGAAAGAGATTAGTAAAGGAACGAACCAAGAAAGTACTGTCGACGAAAGGAAGGAAATAACCATTTTAATTCGGTGTAGTGGTGGGAAATATGTTCGTGGCGTGGTATTCTCAGAACGAATCTCAGACAGCAGTACATTATCTTCTTTAATCTTGCATCTTGAGATTTCGAGAGACCTCCATACACCACACTACCATAATCAAAATGGGGGAATATGAGGGATGTAATTAACAGTTGGAGATCCATACAAAACAGTATGGAATATTTATAATATTGTTTGAATAGGAAAACAAATAAAGAAACCTTTCTGTACTGTATATATATTTGTTTAATGTTCAACATAAATCTAATCATTCATTACATAACATAAATACATAAAATTAGTTTTATCAAAGTCAAATTATAATACACATAAATAAAATAAAATGCAGTCTTTTCAATTCTATTAATACAACATAAAAATTCTAAAAACAAATCTTTATATACAAAACTATGGCAAGTTAAAATGAGTGATAAAAAAAAAAACTAAATAAAATAAAACAATGAAATTTTAATAACAATATGATGGCACATATTAAAGAATCAAAATATAAAATTTCATAATCATGTGGCGAGGCCAACCGAGGTTAATGTTGGAATGAATAAATATAAAATTTATTAAATATAAAGCATATATAACATTCATTGTTCCTCTCAATTTTTTTCATTTTTATTATTTTTTTTTGTATATATAATTTTTATTATATCAATGATTAAATGCATAATATAATCCTAGAGACATATACTTTATTAACAATTACATCATGAAATATACTTTATATATACTTATAAAAACCCTGTTCTATTCAATAAATAAAGAGATTAAGGTTGGTAAAATAAATAGTTTGTACCGGCCAACAGATAAATACATCTCAACCGTACCAAAAATTTAAAAAATAATAATAATAACAAATAAAGAAAAAGAAAATCACATTCATAAAGCTCCAAAACTACAAAAGTCTTAATAAATTAGGAATGTCAAGTTCCCACTAACCCTATAAATAGGTAGAATATTAAGTTTTACAAGATATAAATTTGCCATAAATTATTTCTAATTAATTTATGACATTCAACTACAATCGACGTCCTCTGTAAGATGCAAAATCATACGTTATGAAATATGATGGCGATTAACACTGATGGTATCTGGAAGGGATAGAAAATAAGATGACGATTTAAGAGATTTATGGTTGTTCTGAGGAAATAAACTATTACAGATGATTCATTAACATTGATACAACAAACATAACCAAAAGTTAGAAGTCTTTTCATAAAATTAAAATACTGACGTGAGCAAAACCACAATTTGAGACCAAGGAGATAAGCAAAATATTCATAACTAGATTTTGGTTACTTTCAATTTAAAAAAATAATAATTACCCAGTTTATTTTTTTTACTGCATATTTTAAATAAGATTCTTTACTAAATGGATTAGTCAGACAGAAAAAAATATTTGCAAAGTGGTCAAAAAATGGCCAAGGCAAGTAACACAAAAAACAATAATTAAATTATTTTTGTTTGTCCTATTTCAACACAGCCATCTAGATGTTTAATCAAGAAGATTATATTTCAGATTCCTTCCCTTCCAGCATCATTCTCAAAAGGTATTGTAGATTTTTAGCGCCTTAATGATCAAAGTTCTTAGTGAATCAACAAAAAAATTAATAATACCAACAGATGTAGTGCCCATTAAATGGACTCTTAGTAATTACAAATACATGATACTTCTTAAAGAACACTGTTTTCTTAAAAAGAAAAAGATGAAAAAAAAAAGAAATGGCGAAGACAATTATTAAAAAAGGTTAATCAAGAAGTATCCTATCTCATTGATTACATAAAAACAGAACAATAAATCAAATTCATTTCTTTAGAATGAATTAAATAAGGTTTTAAATGAAAAAATATAATATGTATATACATTTTAATCATAATGCTGCCTGGAAAATGTGGCCTCTCTTATCCTATGGACCATGATAGGTAAACAAACTTTAGATAAGGCTTCTTGATATCTAAACCATAGAAGATAGGACTTTACTCATATAAGTCCTTCCTATCTGGGTTTAACTTAGAACCCGGGACATGAAAATCCTCAATTAATTCATATTGATAAAATATAAAGTAATATAGTCAGTAAAAAATTATATTGAAAATGATGTTTTATTTTTTATTCATCCATGCTTTCAAACATTTTAGAATGGTAAAGATGCGGTGGAACAAAAGCACAATTCATTTTTTGTTTTTTAAATTTTATTTGGACGATAATAAAATAATGTTTAATATATTTGAAAAAAAATCATCAATGTGCGTAAATGAAGAAAAATAATTAATTGTCAAAATTTCACATTTATAATATATTTTGTTCCACCTTTCCCGGAAAATATGTGCAAATTTACTGTATCAAAAATAAACTCAATAAAATTCCAAATAATATAACTTTTTTTTTTTTCTTTTTATTTTACTGACTAATTCTATATAAAACATAAAAATATTTAATATCATTCAAAACATAAAAATGGAAAATAAATTTCATTAAAAAAGACATCTTGACTTTTAATTCAATATATCGCTAGTAAAAATTCTAAAACAATTTTATTTTTACTAAAAAAACTATATATATATAGATATAATGTAATGATCTCTTGAATATTTCAAGAAGCGGTATGAAACTTTTCATGTGCCATTTTGGCAAATAAGAGATTGGCATCACATTTTTGATACTACAGTACAACAGACATTGCAGTTACTAACACTGTAAGTAACGGACAAAGTTATTATGTACACAAGACAACTACAACGTTCAGAGGTCTGTGTCGTACCAGGCAGCAACTTGGCTGTTATCTTGCGGCGGGTCTGGCAACGCCCCGAAGTCAAGGTCCTCAGGTCCCAAGTCCATCGGGGAATCCAGGTCTAGGCCTTCCATCGAGTCTATTGGTATCTGGTCATAACCTTCATTGGGAGAAAAAAAAGAAAGAAATTGGTTATTTTTTTTTATCTGATATTTAAATTAAATATAATATGACTATTGCCAGGTTTATATTATCACGATTTTATGGTTAGATATAATGTAGAGAAATCATAAAATAAAGTTCAATCCCCAGGATCATTTTTTTAGATGATGTATAAATGAACTCAAGGAAGATAAATCGTTTTGTGATGAGGAGGATATAGTGAAGCTTTAGATGAAATCAATGGGGAGTTTTCAGATGAGAGGAAACTGAATCATCTTTAACTATAGTTTCAGGTAAAATGGCCATTAATACCATCATTGAACTAGATGCTCAGGACACAAACATTGAAATAGGAATTAAGGTGGCAAAGTATCCTAGTCAATGATTTGTTAATGAAACAGATGATATTGTAATAAAGGCTCTTTGCGGAATATTGTTTTTAGCTGGAATGAGGAAAGATGGTCATCCGAGAACTGAAGAAATGAGATCCTCTGAATATAGACTCGGTATGAGTGTAGTTTTAGTATCTTATCATGTTTTTATGATTGAAAAAATTAAGTTTTTATTACTTAATAACTCACTTGTAGTCCAGTCAATAAAGGATTATAGAGTGCGTTTTCTGTAATCCAAGGTTTTTCTTTGGAAACATGTTCAGGGTAGTTAGGAAGTAAACTTACTAAAAGTCCTGGAGTTTTCGGGTCTGGGAACAAGAAGGGGGAGGGGACAACAATGAAAGGTCCCTATTTTTGTTTTGCACTCATATCTCGAAAACGGTGCGTTATTAATTAAATTCGCTACAACTTTTATTATATACACATTTATCATATTCTGTGCCATTTCCGAGATATCGCTTGCCAAATAGTGGATCCTTCAAAAACATGACTTGCACAAATATAGAAATATTTTTTTTATAATCTTAATGTCGTGGATTTACAATATTTTTTTTTTTTAAATTAATCAGAACCAATTCCAGGAGGTCATTAATAACTATAAATGAAACATAGAAATAATTTTTAATAAAGTTACTCTTTATTAAAAACTTACTTTATTGTCTAATGATATGGTTGAAAAATTTTAATACAATTGTGGTGGTATCATCAGTTTTATTAAAACCTGTAATGGTTAATAAGAATGTATACAAATTCAAATTCATAATAACTTTAATATTTTACTAAAGTAACAGATCAAATTTATTTCATTTAAAAAAACTAGTTTTTAGCAATTTCTTTTTTTTCTTCTTATATTATAGGTTTTTTTATTTTTATAACAAATGCATTCCAAATTATATCCATTTTAGCTAAGCTCACTATGTAAAAATATTTAATATGTGCAAATGTAAACTGTTAAATCATTTGAATAAAACTTTTATTATTATTATTATTACTTAAAAAACTAATACTATAGAAATCCAGGAAATTATTAACAAACAAACATATTAAAGAAGAATAGGAACTCGTATCTCAGAAGTTAGCTTTATTAATCTATTAAATATTAATTAATACAGTGATAATCTTGATAATCCAGTAATTTGTTTGTCCAGGGTGTTCAGTAAACCAGGCTTTTACATGATGAAAAACTCGACTACTGTCTCATAAATTTTCACAAAATACAAAAATGATTTTTTTTTTATACTACAACCATCCAGTGTTTTTTAAGGTGTATAATTATTAGAGATGGGTCAACTATGACTTTGGCCGACTAGGCGGCTGGCAAGAAGTCGGCCAATCACTAATAATTATATAATTTTTTTAAATAACAATTGTAATTATTTTTATAAAGTAAACCTGAACATAGATAGATAGCAATATTACATGAATAATGTAACAATAATTCTGAACAGTTTAAAAATATTTTATAGAAGAGAAGAGGTGAAATCGTTATTTAGAAATGTTTTGATATTACATCATAATATACAAGGATTATTACTGCTTTTATTAGTAAACATATGTTTTGAAGCCAGTACTAAGACGTTGAGATGTGTAGCATTACTTAAAGAAAATTTCTGATAAATCGTTATAATTATATCACTAAATGAAAAGTCTAAATCCTCAAGAGCCCTATAAAATAAAAAATCTTCAAGACAATAGAGATTATCAGTTGCTAATTAAAAACTAAAGTTTCTTAGAATCTAACACACCATTGCAAAATCAATTCATGCTGTGAACTTGACTACTACGGAAAAAGTTAATAAATAATGCAAGCACAAGACAGAAACTAAAAATTAACCGTGCACATTGTTATTGAACTAATATATTCAAAGTTTTTTATGTTTAATTTACCTGTTATATGAAGGAAGAGCAAAAGTCTTGCAGATAACATGCTAAGAAGAGCTTTGAAGATTTCACTGTTAATAAATTTTTGTCTCAAGGTATTTAACGAGAGCCAGTTATTATATAAGTTTATTTAGTTAATGAGACCCTCCATCAAACAGTATACAATCAAATCATTCAGAGTTAAAAGCCTTCTAAAATAAATTAATTAAAAATAATTAATCAAGCCTTTATAATCAAATTATTTAAATCTGGCTTTTCTTATAAGAAAACTATTCTAGGCCATTATTAATTAATAATAAATGATACCTTTCCAGTTCAAAAAAATCAAACAAATTTTCAACACTATATGAAAATTATGGCAGAAAAAATTCAGGTTAATTATGAATGAGTTATGAAGAAAGGTGTAACTGCCCAAGACAACTAAAACTTTTTTCCGAAGTGGCTGAGGTCAAGATGTTTCACCTCCTAACCTAAAGGTTAAGTGAATGACACAGGCCTTGAAAAAAAAAAAAAAAAAAAAAAAAAAAGGCTCTAGAAACCTTAAATTAATGCAATTATGTAAAGTAGATGAATTTACTCTAATTACTATTTATTTAGGCATGGATTATATAGTTAGTTATTGTTGTAATTTGATTCAATTAAACCATCTCATACCTTTCCAGTTGTGTAGAGACAAATCAATGTTTGTATTTTTAAGTTTTAAAATTGTATTTTTGTTTATTTTCTAAATGTTTTAGTCAATAATTTTATCGTCATCACTTGTTAATAACACTAGCCATAAAGACATATTATTGTGATACCACAACGCTACAACTTAAGTCAGCCTGGATCCAGATCTTTTTCTTTAATTTTTTTAAAATATAATTATTTTAAGGACACCTCATTGGGAACCAGCTGGCAATGGGACAGAAATAGGTGGAAAATTATGGTAAGCCGCTTTCCCCAAAACAATTGACTCATTTGATAATTTGAAAGAGGCCTTATCTATTAATAATTAATTAATTAATGAGGTATTTATACATTTTTTAAGTAAAAGATATTTGAGCCAACTTTTGAGGGTTTAAAATTCTTAATTTACTGGGCAAGTATACAAAATATATGGGTCTTTGTTAATTAAAGCTCCTCCTAATTGTCTTGGCAACAAAGCAGAAGTCAGAAATAGGTGAAATAACCAGGAAACAGCTTAACACATTTTCATCAGAACCCAGAAATCAACTAAGTGTTTAATTTTCCTTTTAATGTAAATCATTCCAATGTTTCAAGAATTATTAAAATAAAAAGAAATACCATCTCATTGCCTAAAAAAAAATAAAATAAAATAATGTAGCTACTTATCAGCTACTTTCATTCAGTTTAAATACTAAATGTTCTAATGGAATATATGTTTTTATTTGGTTATGAAAATAATTCAAAACTAGGCCCTTAAAATAAAAATTAGTAAAGGAGTTATCACTTATTGTTAATGTAAACTCTATAAAGTCACTTATCATAGCAGAGAAACGACAATGGACTATAAAATTGCTTTAAATTCAGGAATTGGATTAAACTCAAATTCTCCTAGATAGATTTTTGATACAGGTGGATTTCTCATTTTATGGAGTAAATGCAGGAAAAATCTTCAATTTATCTTCATGTAAATGTGGAATACAAAATTCGTATATGGGTTTTAATTATTTAATCAAAATGTTTTAAAGAGCAAAGCTTCAGTTATTTATTTGATTTCAATAAATATACATGTAAATCATAACTTGGAGTGTCAATCTAACTGAACTGTTCGTCACAATGCAAACTAAATGTAATATCTTAGAAAAACTAGGTAATTATTTTTTCCATTACTTAAATTAAAGTTAGGTATTCTTAATATACGATTAGTAAAATATTAAATGCAAAGAAATATTAGAGATTATCGATAGTTATATAAAAGATGCGTCATAATTGTAGTCTGCAGTAAACCATAACCTACTTCAGATTATAATATTATTGTTAAAAAAGTATTAAACGATACCAGTGTTATTATCCCAATCGTTAATATATTTTTATAACGTAACATGCACTTAATCATTTACCTTGATATGTTCGGCCACCATGACTTGTAGGAGTTCCATAAGAATCATAGTTGTCACCACAACACTCTCTTAGATACAACTAACACAAATAATAAGTAAATACAAATAAAATGAAAATAATTCATTAAAATAAAATAAAACTATTATCTGAAATCGTGAAAAAATAAAATAATGTCGAAGAAAATATTTTGCAGTACTTATAAATCAATTAACGGATGCATATAAGATGAGCAGCGATGTTTTAAATTTTCTCTTTACTGATCAGGAAATACCTCAAAGTATACAGCTGGTTAGGAGAGACAGATACTCTAATAGAAATAAATGAAATTTAGGAAGTTCTTGCAATTAAACATACAGCAGAAATATAAATAAGTCAGTCCAGTCAATATGGCAAAGACAATTGGAACAACAGTCAACTACCGATTTGTTAAAAGATAACTGGCAAAGATTTCTGGAGATTGATCCAACTGCTTGAATAAGATGATGATGGATGACTTGGATCAAAATCAGTTCTGATATTGACTCTGCACAAGTTTTAAAACTCTTAACTCCATAGGTTTAGAAAGAAAATATCAAAAGCAAGCAGATTGGGGCACAACGTAGAAGGATATTAACTAACTTTAAACTGAACTTGGAATCCAGCTGATACTAAGATCATGAAGACAGTGGCTCAGAATTTCATAAGTAGAGGAGCGGCTGCTTGTCTATAAAATACAATAAAATAATTAAGAATAGATCTAAAATATGTTGGTTTGTTGGTGTTCAAAGTCATTATGTACTTTAACTAGGGCAGGAAGGACGGGTTATCCTACAAGTTACTAACCTATTCTAGCCAGAGTGGAAAGATCTAGTTTATTTCATGGGTCCACCACAAAACAATTTTTAATCTGCCCAAGACTAACACAAACCACTTGGCCACAAGCGGCCTCAAAAAAAGGTAAAAGGTTTAATAAAACAAATAGCTAAAAGCTTGTCCTCACATATGGGCTAGAATACTAAACCATAATTTGGCCAACTCAAAATTGAAAGTTTCGTTCCAAGAAAGCAATTTGGGGAAATAAAAGACGGTAGAGTCTGGAGAGAGGAACAAATGCCTAACATTAGAACAAAGTTGGTCTTGTCCCATTCTTTAAGGTAGGAAGATATCGAAAAGCAGAACACATAAGAGAATTCCGGAAAACCATATTCCAAGGATACAATGAATAGTAAATAAAAAAAAATAAACAAATAAAAAAAAAAGGAACAATATTGTGCTTGACAGATAATGGTTGAGAACCCATGGTGCGAGAGTAAGTATGCTATTAAATATGCTTCACGAAACATTAATTTGATATATTTTAATAACTGGGATTATTATGTTTTTTTTAATTTAAAGACTTATCTGAATAGGTGTGATAAAAATAAAAAAAAGGATTTTAAAATAAGGTAAAAGAAAAGCATTCAAAATAACAGCCCTCCAAACTGTAAAAAATGTTTTTGAAGCATAAAAAATTTATGTTCAGTATAATATATATATATATACACATATATATGGATATATCCAAAAGAATATCTTATTTGAAATATATCGAGCCATACGTTTTCGAAATATATGAGTGCAGGTCAGGTGAATACGGCGGGTGGGGTAGGAGTTCCCAACCAAGCGAAGAAAATCGTTTCCTTAGTCAATCTGGCTGAATGTGCAGGAGCGTTATCATGCTGAGAATGACTTTGGCGTGCCTGTGAGCCCATTCTGGGCGTTTTTTTCGATCAATGCGTGACTCAAATTGATCATTTGTTGTCGGTAGCGCTCGGTATTGACTGTTTCGCCGGGTTTGAGAAGCTCGTAGTAGACTACTCCCTTCTGATCCCACCACACACAGCATTGTCTTCTTCCCAAAACGATCCGGTCTTGCACTCGATGTGGATGGTTGTCCTGGCGTTACCCATGATTTTTTTTCGTTTGGGATTCTGAAAATAAATCCATTTTTCATCGCCAGTTACAACTCGATGCAAAAAACCCTTTCTTTCGTGGCGTAAAAGCAGCATTTCGCACACAGTTTTTCGTTTTTCCATCTGTCGTTCGTCCAATTCATGTGGAACCCATTTTCCAACCTTTTGAATCTTTCCCATAGCTCTCAGGCGATCGGAAATGGCTTGCCTAGTGACATTCAACTGTTCTGCCATCATTTGTTGGGTTTGGGTATTGTCTTCGTGGTATATATATATATAAAATCAATACAATGAGAGTAAGAAAAACCTTTAACAATTGACTACATAAAATATTTTCAGACAACTATAGGACAAATTTTAAATACATAAATATATATATTAAAAAAAACAAAACATGCTTACTATTTCTAAATCTATTTTAAATAATTACAATTAAAATAAAATAAACAGTATTCATACTAAACTAACAATAAAAATAAATTAAAAAAAAAAAACACTGAGAAAAATGGTGGACATGCATTTAACATAACAAGCTTTAATGTAAACATACTTGTAAATCTGGAGCCATGCTCAAGTCGCCACCGTTCCACATGTTTTGATCCTCTCTGAACAAGGAATTAGTCAATTCCATTGACAATCGCTTTTTGTAGTCTTGAGGCTTGTCTTCTGACATCCTGAACAGAACTGCAGCTGCATAAGTAGCTGGAAAGTTATAAAACAATTCAATGAATAATTTGGGAATAAATAATAACTTGGCAACACTTATTATTCAACATTATAGAACAGCTATAGAAGAAAGGACCAGGATTCATCCCTACAATGTTTATATATCAACTGGTTATCAAATAACTAATTATATTTATTATTATTAATAATGAACTAAACTTTATTTTAACATGACCATTTTGGATCTTTAGTGGTTCTGCTAACTACTCTAATAACACTCAAAAGAAATTTGTCATCAAAATGAGGAGGTCAGTGTCGTTCAATTTGCTATTATTTTATCTAAAAGTTTTCGTACTTTCCACCAATCCATCAAAGCTCGCAGAATATCTTCATCCAGAGGAATCCTGAAACACCTCGTTGTCTTCAAGGCTGAAGTCTTCCTCTCGAAATTTTTTAAAACATAGTTTAAGAATGCACACATGCTTCTGTAGCCCTGTCCCTTATTAATATTTTTAAGTCTTTAAGTCCTCTACCAACTGTGTTTGAATTCGCAAAACGAAACTGTATTAAAACTACCTGTAAACTTGTGAGTGAAGACTGAATTATTTTCAAGTAGAGAAATACTAAAGAGGTAAAAAAATATTTTTGTGTAGGAGAGGAGTTCTAAATATTGGCATCCATACAAAAAACTAATCTTATAATATTGACCTTAAAAGAAGAATTTTTAATATCTGTGTTGTGAAAAATTAGTTAAGTTGTGCATCTTAATAAGGCCTTAAAGTATATAATCCCCATTTTGGGAAAATGGTGTATAATTTATTTAAATCTTTCAATTTGATTTTTAAATTTTAAGATAAATGAATTTTGTAAGAAGATAAAAAAATAAAATAAAATATTAAAATATCACTTACCAACTCCTTCATTACGGGAGTGAAGCAGCTCGGTAAGCGGCGCAGTCGCACCCTCTTGTTCGATCAGTTCAGCGCCTTCTTTGTCCTGGGCCAGTTCACAAAGCACACCCGCAGCAACCCGCTGAATGTTCTCTATCTCATTAAAGAGAAGCTGGACAAAGATTGGTATGACGAGTTGACCCCTGATGATGGCCCTGTTATGGCTCTCCCTAGCTAAAATATGAAGAGCACCAACTGTACCCTCCACTATTTCCTCCATTCTGACACCATCAGCGTATATACCACCTGATTGGGTTCCTCCACTTGTAACACTGGTTCGCTATAAAAGCAAATATTTTATTAGAATAATAGTCTTCTTAAGAGTTTTAATAACAAAATAAAAAATAAATAAATAAAATGGTTAACTGTAGGATATATTAAATGAAGAAGATGGTCTGGGATGCAGTCAGGAGTAATAAAATGCACGTCCAAATTAAAATTGTTCACCTCCCCCCTATATTATTGATTTAATATTTCATTTTTTTTCAACGATTTAAAGACTTTTAAGACTGATTTAAAGATTTGTTCAATGACAAGAAACTGTTCATCATTTCCAACTACTCCAACATTTTCTAGACAAGTGTTCTGAGCTCCCAAAAATTACAAAAGACTTTTTAAGCATTAGAGCTCTACTAAACCTTCCAATTCTTCTCGTATCCAATCCTTACAATCCAAAATCCTCAATGGTCCTTGTTGTGTCACAAACAATCTTATCTAAAAAGACCTTAATGTTCCATATGTTGCTGATTTGGCTCTAACCAGACACATATCTATCCTTTCTTAGGTAAACTCCATACCCAGTCGAATCCACAAGTTTCCCAACACACAATTCCTGATAATCCTCCAAGGCGCCTGAAAAGAAGATGGCTAAGAGATCTTCTAATGTAGAACTATTGAAGTGCTAATAGTGAGTAGTTCTTTATATGTTATTGACATTTCATAGATATAATTTTCCTCAAATATACTTGTTGTATATAATGCATACAGTTGTAAATATCAATAAACAGCTTAATAAAAAATATATATTTTTCATATTGTTTGCGCTTTTTACATCCTTACTTCATTTTCTATATACCCTTCAATGTTCATTCTTTCTGCGAGTCATTACAACACCTTCCCTTGATCTTTTTAAATAGTCACTGCTTGTCTCATCTTTAGACTAGCATCAATCTGAGAAATTGATTTATTGTAGTACCTGTACATATGATATATAAAACTATATCAAATATTTCTCGACCTTTCCTCTTGTTTCTTATTAAGCCAAACTGAAATTCCCCTTTGCCTTTTAAAATCAGTAATTCATTTCCCCTTATATTTCCTATCTTGTTCTTACCATGCTATTTTTTATCAGAAATCTAAAGTAACTATTTATACAGAAAATTTCGACATTCAAAGAACATTATTTGGCTATTACACTGTAATAATTAAAAATTGAATCATTCAGCTAGATCTGGATATTACTTCATATATAATTATGTAATTTCAACTTTTGATATTAAATTGTAATTTAATTTAGTTTATTCGTTAATTTTTTTTTAACTCTTGGTCACATCCAGTTTTTGTTATTTAAGTCAAAACATAGGCACTCCATATAAATTATTTTAAACTTCAAAATGTATTTTATTATTGCTGACTGCATCCCACCTAGACCATTTTTTTCATTTAAAAAAATATTATTTATTTTATCAAATGTAAACATTAAATAAGTTAAACTATTTGCAAAAGAACTATTTCAGAAAAATAGACAACCATAGCATTTGAGAAAACTATTTTATTTTGAATATCTTGTTATGGAGAGATTGATTAATCATTATTACAAGCATACAATTAACAAATTCATCCTATAGTATAAATATCCTATTTTTTAATTTTAATATGAATATAGGCTTAGGCATTGTTTTTTCAGTAATGAATAAGGAAAAATAAATTAATAAAATGAACTATAATAAAAGCTTCATACCCTTTGAGTATCCTGGAAAGCACGCATGAGAAGCCTGATGAGGTGATGTATAGCTCCGTGGTCCCTGAGTGGTGCATGGTTGGCCTGACACAGAGCAAGGTTCCTTATCAGCCCAATCACAGCTTTCACCAACGGCCAACGTGATGGAGGGTGCAGCAATTTGACAATAACCTGAAGGCCGTAATTAAGTCTAACAGCATTTTGGGCCATTTCGCTGTCGGGGTGTCTAGAAGTCAAGTGTCTCAATGCACAGACCTACACAAATCATAAAGAACAAATAAATAACATAAATAAAATACTGTTTTGGTATGTGACCAGGTATCTGATTGACATCTAACCATTGATCTGATCAGGATCAATTGCCATACATAATCCATGGCAGTGGTATATTTACCAAGTTTAAACTAATAAAATGAGTAACTCAGAAATCGTGTTTTGATTTTCACATTTGGAATGAAAATAAATATATATGTCTACTTGGAGAAAAAATACTGTTAATAAACAAAGGATTAAAAAGTATGTAAGTATTTTGTCAAGAACTTTCAAAGCTTTAAACATTCTGATCAATAGAACTTACACACTAAATAAAAACTGTTTCCTGATAAAACAAAAATAGAATATTGAATGACAAAACTCTTACTTAACAGTGGCTGATTACAGAACAAAAGGTAACAAAAAATACATGTGATAAACTCTGGCTCCTTTAAAATAGGTATATTAGTCATAAGATTTCTGGTAACAGAGAATCTTTGGCAGATGGAAGAAATTTATTCCAACATTTCAGGCTTAAGCCAAAATGTTTAAATCATAGAAATAAATAGTTAGATCCTGAAGATGGATCAAAAAAAAAAAAAAAATTCAACCCTAGTAATTCAAATTACTTTCTAGAGATAACAGGTAAAAATTTTGAAACAAAAGAAAAGTTATTGAGTCAATTACATATGTTTTGGATTAAGATACAAAATACAGTCAAATACTTACAGCTGGTTCTGTAATCTCTTCCCTGTCTCCAGCAGTAACAATAGTCCTAACGAGAGCGTCTACACCACCGACTTGACAAACAGTGACTTTGTTTCTCTGGTTGTTGCAAGTGAGATTGGAAAGGATTCCAGCAGCGCATGTTACCATGTTGACATCTGCAGACCCTAGCAGCTGGACGAGGGACTGCAAGAGACCCTCAAGGCCATCTACTTTAGTACCTGCGTCTGAGAGATTCCTTAGGGTCCATAGGCAATTCTGGACTAATCGTTGCGACGGGTGACCCAAATGCATGGCTAATGCTTGCATCCCGCCAGCCTCAACAATAGCAGGTTTATTGCTCGAACAGACGGACAAAACTAGAAACCAAAATAATTTTTAAAAAAGGTTTTAATTTCTAAAAATATATTTGTTTGATAATGTATGTGAATTATTACTGTTTCTTCCTTAATATTTATTGTTTTATTCATAAATTATTTTTATTAATTTATATTTAATTTTATTTCTTATTATATTATAAACTCAGTGACAATCATTTCATACACTGCATTTCTTTTCATTGTACTTTTTCTTTTTTCCATTTCTACAAATATATACTTAATACCATATATGATAATAAATTGAATGACCTAATAGGGATTCCTAATTGTAGAATAAGAGAAAGAATTTATTTATTGAAGGAAATTGGTAAAATAATCCCAGTATCACAAGAAAACAGCAAACTGTCCAAAATAATTTTGGAATCAAAGCCAAAGCGGCTTATGAGACAATTAGATTGAGAGGATAACCAACAAAACATCATTTTTATTTTTACATGTTAAAATGATAAATTATCAAACTTCATGAAAATGAGTCGTATAAATTAAAAACATCATTATTTATTCATTGTTTCTGATATAATAATTACAAATAAACTCATTTTTATTTTATGTAAAGTGAGCTCTTCTAAAATGTGTTCCCTCCCCCCCCCCTCCCCGCCTCATTAAGATTGCAAAATAAATTTTTGGAGGTGAGAAAAATACACTGTAAGCCATAGCTTTTACGTAAAGAATAAATTGGATGAATGAAAACCAGGTTAAAACTATTCTTTAATTCTCACAAGAGGCTGATTGTTATATTGTCATTAAATTATAATGCTCATATGTTTGACCATCTTTTATAAATAAAGGATACGATTATCAGGGAATTATCAAGAGGATGTTAATCAAAATAATGACACACCAAATTCCTCAAATAGCTGCCTGTATCTCTCTTTAAATATTGGGACCAAGTTTTGTTATGTACTGGTAAGGAGACCAGACACTTTTTGTAGTAATTCCTCTATAGTTAAAAAGTTATATCTAATACATTTTAAATAAAATAAATGTAACATTTATTTCAGAATAATTTGTAGCAATTCCATCTTAAAATGCAACAGATTTGAATAAATCAGGAGATATAATAAATGAATTACAAATTTATACACCAGTTAAAAAATGATGAAATAGTATTAATTGATAATTTTACCTTTTAGAACACGAGAGGTTGTCCAGAGTAACTTTTCATAATCATAACTCCTCATAATTCTGACAAGCTCAATAGGCCCTTGAGAAGCAAGTATGATCAGTTTGCTTTCTTGGTTTCCATAAGCGAGGATCTGAAGACAATCAGTAACGATTGCTAGAAATTTAACATTGTTCCTCTGGAGAAGTGCAACCATTTTCTGTAAACCACCAGCAAGGCGAACAGCCATTTTACTCCCTTCTTGATGGAGTAAAAGATTGTGAAGTGTTGTAATAGCATAGAATAGAACAGATTCAACTGGAGAGCTGAAATGTAAATATGGAATCAGAAAAGCAGTTATTTTATTCTTATGAAAACATCATTAACATTACTGATGCAAACCTTAAAAGTTTTACCAAAGCAGGGATTCCACCACTCTTGAAAATGGCCAAAAGACCCTGCCTATGATGAGACAAGTTGTGCAATGTCCCTACGGCTCCTTTCGTTGTTTCCAAGTCATTACTGTTAGAAATAGCTCTCACTAAGGCAATGACCATCTAAAATATCAGATAAAAAATAATATAAATCACCTAATTAAGTAAATTTAAATAATTTGTTAACATTAATTACTCCCACATAGATTATTTAAAGTAAAATTTGGATACAAAATCAGCTGAATCTAAATAACGATTTCGTTTTTGGTTTGAAACAAAATAATAAAACAAATTGACAGCCCATTTTATATTTATTTCATATTTAAAAACAATCCTTATCAACAATTGATAACATATAGAAATGAAGGAACAATCATTATAATTTTTAATAATAAACGATCCCTCAACAAAGCCTAATTTCTTAGAATTATAAAGATTTTCTAAATTGTAGAATTAATAAATATTCAGGGTTAAAATAGAAAAATGCCGATTAACAGGATTACCCGTAGATATACTAAGATATCTTTTATATTCCATAAAGGTGGAATATAAAATAAAAACATTTAATAAAATATTAATGGCCATTACCTTATGCAAAATTGATCAAGTATGGAAGGAGGGCAAACAAAATTATTTGCAATAATTTTTGTTGTCCATAAACAACCTCATTTAAAACTCCTATTTTTTCACAAACAGAAAGAAATTTATGGGATTTTTTCTAGCTAAAATTGAATTAACTGATCAGACACTGAATCAAAATAAAAATAAAGGATATGAAATCTAATGTTAGCAGCAAACTTTGTTGTTAGAGTTTAACAACTCTAACAATAAATAATATTCTTAACAGAGATTAACAAGTATAAAGACATTTAATTGGCCTTGAGAACAAAATTCATGATGAATTACTGAGAGGATTGAAACGCATCTTATTTTTACAAATTAGTAAAATTTTCCTTAAGGATCGGACATTTTTTCCAAATCATTGAGATTGAAAATTAATTAATATTTGTCCTAACAATAATTCTAAAACATAGGGTGTCATTGGTGGTGGAGAGATCTACAAAGAAAAAGGTAGCAAGATACTTTTGTAAATCAACCATTAAAATCCAATATTTAAATTTGTTTTTTACTGTTTGATGAACTTAATGAATGATTTATCAATGTCTATAATTCATGATAAAACAAAATAAAAAATAAAAATGAATAAATAATTTTAAGAAAAATAGAAATACCTGAGAATTATTCATAATGGCGTGTCTTGAAGCTTCCTTCTTTGACAGCTGGTGTACCATCATAGCAGCTTGTGAAACAACTACTTGGTCCTCGTCATTCATAAGCTTTACCAATTCAGGAATAGCCCTAGTGGCTAGGTCAGCATCATCCTAGAAAAGAAAAAAATTACTTTCAACATCACTAGCAAAAACTTTCAAAGAAAATTAAATTAAAATATGTGTTTGAAAGAGACAATACATTTGAATCTATAGATGAGATATGCTTAAGATCAATAGTTAAGGAAGTATGATGGTAAACCTAACTTGATTTCACATGATTTTAAATTTTAATTTATATGGTCAATCTTAAGTGACCAGATTAACCCAATGTCAGACATTACATTACAAGTATCCCTCAAATCTTATACAGTATCCTGACTCACCTGATAATTTATAAGATTAACCACAGCATGTTTAAGCATCTGGCTCGGTTCAGTGAGACGCTGGACAGCAGTTGCTTGGCTGGTGTCGAATTGGGTTGAAGGAATTTCAATTCCTTCTTCTAATGTTTCAGGAAACATAGCTGCTCTTACTCTTTGAGATCTAGTCTGAGCAAGCTGTTGGTTCATTTCTGCAATGAGAAATGGTCAATTACATTTAATTTTCAACAAAAAAAAAGGGAAAAAATTAACAAAAAAAAAAAACTAACCAGAAAGGTTATTCTGGAAATATAATGGTATAAGAATTTTGAACTCACCATCTACTTGTTCCTGGGTGAAACCCTGAAATCCTTGATCAAGGTCCAACATCAGGGTGTCACCATCAAGATCTTCCTCTTTCCCTGAGAGTGAGGGAGCTTGTGTGTTAGAACCGGAATGGATTCCAGAATCCAAATAGCAGCTCTGCTGCCACAGCAACGTCTGCTGGTCTTTGACAGAGGAGCCCATTGGTAGGTCCCCGTAGTTACTATGTGACACTAAAAATAAAATTAGTAATATACAGATAATGCAAACAACTATTTAACAAAATGAATTTCAAAATAAAAAATAATGTACAACAAAAAAAGTATTTTTTTTCAATAGGTTTATAGCTTAATTAGGGAATAGAGAACTTTCAGAAACATGTAAGGCTAAGTATTAAATAATTTACATAGATTGGTAAAATAATTAATTGAAAAAAAAAACTCAACTTCTCCCTGGAAAAAACAATAGATCATGGATATGTCAATCTATAATCTACTACTTTTCCCAATTTACATTGTATAATTAAAAGGATTAAATTACTTAAAATAATAATTAAATAACATAAACAATTAATGATTATTCGAAATAAACAAAATTGAGAAAAAATAGGGGTTTCAAACATGACTTTTTTCATTCAAACCAGATATAGCTCCTGAACGGTAGGTCCTAGCGACATATGTTGTGTAAAAACTAAGTATTCTCCACTAAATTTCTGATCAGGAAACTGTCAGCAAATTTTCAATCTGAGCAATACCAACAGAGCTCAGATTTTTAGCTTTACACCTTTTTAAGGTTAAAAAAAAATACAAATAAAAAACTATAGACTATAAACTCCCTTTATCTGCCCTATTGACAAAAAGATATGTCTACAGGAATGAACTGTGCTGTATCAAGGTAGTATACATTTAAGTGAAAAAAGTATACAGAAATGAATAAAAATAATGATGATTATATTTACCCTGATCTCTAAATGTTGTTCTTGTATTCTTAAATAATTTATTAAATTACAGTAAAAAAAAAAAAATCAGAAATCCAAGTCAAGGGGAGGGAAAGTAAACTATTAAAAGGCAGTTGAAACATTTTTTTTTAAGTAGATTTTATTTGGAAAGACAAAAATTAAGGAATTGATAATCTTGAAAATTTAACTTTTGCAAAGCTTGAAGAAAATTCGAGGAGCACTGTGCAAGAATTCACCTGAATTGTTCCAATTTGTTAATTGACTGATGTTGATCACACCCTGTGGTGATATGAAAAGAAAGTTTTTTAATCGATATTACTCAACAAAATTTATGAAATTTTGAAAAATTATGTATTTGAAAAATAAATATGACAATCTAACAATTCCACATTTTTAAACTCCACTTCGCAAAATTGGTTTCTTAAAAATCAGAACTACTTATTAATAGCAAAAATAATGATGAATAATAGAGTAATATTTATATAAGGAGTAATAATATAGATGATAAGACATAATAGTAAAAAACAGAACATTTTCTATTTTTAAAATAATGGAGAATAAACCAAGAAAATAAAACTAAAAATGAATTCTGATAAAAGTTAAAGAACAATGATTCATAGGAAAATCCTGTTTATATTACTAAACAGTTAACTGAATTGTCAAGTATGGCTCATTGTTAAAATATTTAAATGTTATCAAATGAGTTCTTTAACCCTTTAACAGGCAATGTATCCTGGAGGGTACACATATTTAATGCCTTTTGCTCAATAAATGAAATAATGTCAGACTCATTATCCTATTCACTATCGTCTAATATCTTTTATTCAACCTTGAATTTCATGATACATGTGTAGGTGTTAGCGTGGCTATAGCCATTTAAAGGGGAAAAAAAAGAAGAAATGTATTAAACAATTAGGAAAAAAAAAAAAATAATAAATAGGGTTTGAAAATAAACTAGAAAAAACGTTTTTCTAATACATTAACAATAAAATAATTCTAAAAATTTAACAATAATATAATTCTATATATTTTACAAATGACATGAATGAAATTGAAAAAATTCAAGCATAATTCTAGATTTTCCAGGTTACTTTTCATAAAATTTAAGGAAAATGATTTGTTTTTCTCTTGCGTGATTCTCATTAATTTTATTTAGTATATTTTTTTAGATTAATCCAGTGTTATTACAATATTTTTATGTAATACAAATTTTTAAAACCTTAATTATTAATATATGCATGCACGAACGCACATATATATTTTAATGTTTTCATCGTTTTATTTAGAATATATAAAAATATCAAAAATTAAGAAAACATTTAAAATAAAATAGGTGAAAAAATTAAGTTTCTCTACATACGCTGCGGATTACTGTTGTACAGTATAGGTTAATATTTTTTGTTTGTTTTGTTCTACTTTTCATTTTGTAATTGCTTAGTTTAAAGGATGTAATATATTACTTTGCAATCAAAGATATATTGATTGAAGGGTGTTAACAGGCCCGGAACTAGGGAGGGGCAGAGGGGGCACGTGCCCCGGGCGGCAAAATTTGAAAAGTTAATAAGAAAAGTAAGTTATTAATAACCTTTTCAAAACAATCGATATTGTTTAATTTTATTTTATTTTTTTCTTCATAATTTATAAACTTTATTATACTGTACTACGGAGGTATTGTATTTTAATGGTGTAGGAGGGGGGGGGGGGGGGGGGCGGCAAACTGATCTTTGCCCTCCCTGACAAATCTCCTAGTTCCGGCCCTGGGTGTTAAAATGACAGCTTATGTAAATCTGATTTTTTATAAGTAAAAAACTTTACCGAAAAATGATTACAAACAATTAGATACGTTACTTGCATTATTACTTCTATTGAAATAGAATGGTTACCCAAAAATATGGTGAAGAAATTTTTATTAATTTTCTTTGAACTATCTCCCTGATTTGTGAATTTTGACAGCAATAAATGTGTTTGTTATGCCCTGATGAAGGAGAAACAAAGCTCAAAAATATACAGTGTAAAAGTTTATTTGTTTTATTTGAGGATTAACAGTAAAAATAATGCTTTTTGTTCTGCAGAATGTTTTAAGATTGTGAGCAATTAATGTTAGCGTGTATAGAATAGATAAACCTTTCCACCATCAATATTTACTATAAATATTGATATATAATGATAAAAGTTAATTAAGATTATCGGAAATGGCTTGTCCTTTTATATATAACTTCATCATCCCCCGTCGAGGAATTTTAACTAATAATTGATTTTTTTTTGTTTAGCGATAAAAATCTTGTATTAAAGTGAACAATTGAAAGTTATAATTTTTGAAGATATTTTCACGCATAGCAGCCATTATTAACTTGGTTAAATTTAGATTGATTTGGTGTTTGAAGACAAAATAAAGCATAATTAGACATCCAATTTTCAATTTGAATATATGAGTTGGTAATCCAGATAGACAGAGACTATTAAGAAACTGCAGCATAAGAAACTGCATTATCAGAGCTTACAGCTAAAGGTTCAAAGTTCATATTTTTACAAACAATATTAAACAGCTGAGGATCGGCATTTTGTTTTTTAATAATTTTCATTCGACAGAAATCATTTTATTGACTTGATCTGGTTGGATTTTAAATTTCTAACCATAAACGTATGTGATAGTGTGGCAAAACTCGTTTCTAACACTCAACATTGTACACGTTAATTGTTAAGATGAATGAAGAAAATAATCAGGGATCTAATCAAACAAAAATACCAAATCAAGTAGAAATACTTTAATTGTGTACCAATGTTTTGACCAGCCTTGCAGGTCTTCTTCAGGGCCATACTGAACAAAATACTAGATATGACAAAAATAACAGATGGATAAACAGAATGAAATGGGTATGAACTATATATAATAAAAAGGCTATGGAAAAGAACAGATAACTACATCAGAAATAATACATAGCAGCAAGGTAAGGAATACAATTTTACAAAAAAATTGTAAGGTTAGTGAATAAAAGGATAATAAATGAAAAATGAAAGAGGACAGAAGGAAATGTAAAGTAAATAAAAAATAAGCAAAATTATGAAGACCTGGGAAAGAGAGGGGGAATATAAAGTAAAAGGTGATATAAGAAAAGAAGGGGATAAACATAATAAAGGTGGAGAGATAAAAGGAAAAGGAAGAAATGGTACAGGAAACTTACCCACCGAACCATACTGAAAAGGAGACGAACCCTGACTGATGTGAAATGGTAAGAACAGCTGGGCAGGTAAAAAGGAGACATGGATACAGAATAGGAAAATGTAACAAAAATATAAAAAAAATCGAAACAACAGAGAGACCACGAGATAACAAATTAACAAATAAAAACAAACAGAATGAAAAAAAGAGATAAATACAATAATGCCAATGCCATCATGATCAGGTGTACAACATAACATGAAATAATACAGAGAAATAACAAAATGATGCAAATAGAAATAAAAATATAACAGAAGGGAAGGTTATTGTTTTTTAATTAGGTTTAAAACTAGGGAATTAGGAACTCGATGACCAAGTGAGTTGGTGCGTGGGTCTCAGCGTAACCAAAGGTTGTGGGTTCGAATTCCATCTGGGCAGGTAAAAAAAATTGATTTTGTGGCGAACCCATGAATAAATCTTTACCCCCCCCCCCCCCCCATGGCTACAATGGGTTGATCACCTGTAGGATAATCCGATTTTTGAGAGTAGTATTACTAGATGTAGTTGAGTTTGTTGAGGGATGTGAGGCATAGGTTAGGAAAGGTAGAGAAGAGAATTTTTATAATGTTATCAGAATGGAGGGGCTTATAAGATAGAGACCTGTACAGTAATAAAGGGGGTTTCTTGATGTGGTGTTTCTGTTTGACTGCATCCCTGATTTTCTTCTTTTCCGAATATTGACACAATTTGTTTTGTTTATGGACTATAAATTGACACACTTGAAAACTAAGTGTGATCACTTCTTACATCTGATCAACATTATTTCTTTTAAGAGATTGCAAATTTTTAAATAAATTTAAGCTGAATTCATTTTTTCATGAATCTGGTAGGTTTAATGGGTATGGTTAGCCATCAATGGTCAATAGTATCACAACATTCATGTTTCACCATAGTGTTTGAAACTATCAAACATCGATGCTAATGTACCTGATTATCGATTAAATCTATTATATTGTAATAGTTACCATGTAAGTTTTAAGTAAATCATTAAAAATTTGAAAGAAATACACATGAGTATAATGAAAATTATTAAGTTTTTTTTTCGCTTAACATTAATAACTGCAGGGGGACAGGTAATAATAATAAACAAAAGTAAAGTTTGCCTTCTAAGTATGCAAATGAATATTGATAGCAGATCACTATCCCACTTGGTAAAAAGGTATTAAGGTGCAAGATGGAGCAAGATAAAAAAAAAAAATAATAAATAAAAATAAATATTTAACTAAAATTGTTTATACAACAAAATATACTCACTAGAAGTTCGATTTTGATAGCTCATTTTTGTAACTTAACTGCTACTGAATAACCTAAAACAGAACAAAATAATAAATGTACAATACAAATAATATGAAGAGATAAACATTAACTATCATAAAGGAATCCCTATTAAGGTGGCTTCACACGCAGAGGAAAACCCGCAGGCATGCCTTGGAGCACCAGGCCTTGAGGCGAATCTCTATGTGTGTATGGAATACCACAACAAAATTCTCCATACACTCTTGGAGGTTTGCCTCAAGGCATGCCTTCGGGTTTTCCTCAGCGTGTGGAGCCACCATTAAATAATACACTACTTATTTTCTTTGAAAAAAAACGGGAAAAAAAATGATTAGAAATAAAGAAAACCAGTTTTACATGGTTTTTTAAATAAATTTAGAAAAATGGTAACAATTTTGGGGTCATTTAAAAAAATAATAATACATAAATAGAATAAAAGATAAAGAAGTAATGAATTATAACAATATTCACAATTAGAACATTAAAGTTTAACACATCATATTCCTTTTGTGTTTGGTTTAAACTGATAAAAGAAAACATTGGTTTTGAACTAACAAATCTATTAAATATAATTGGTGCAGAAAAATATAAAATAAAAGAAACCATTAAAATTTTAATGGGCAACAAAGATGATCAGAGAGTACTTGATCTAATATTGCTTTACTATACATAAATATAAATACTAAAATAACAATTGTTGCAGGTTGATATCAAACTAAAGTAAGCAATCATGTTTGACTGAACTATATTCATAGAACCATTTAGGTAAAAAAAAAAATAAAGAGCAGTTATTAATGGGTAAATATGCAGGGTAACAGTAAAATCATCACTGATAATTGCATTGTATTCTGAGGTTATACTAGAATGTGAATGTGATAGTTTTTTCTAGCAGCCCTTTAATTAGTGAAGTTGCTTAAAATATGTTTTGGTTTTAGAGACAAGCATAAATACACAATGATCAGACAGGAAAAGATTTATTATTGGAAGTTATCATCATGAGAATATAACTACCACAGATATTCAGTGAAATATATTATTAATCATGGAACATAATATTGTATACCATTAAATGAAATACATTTAACAATAAATCGTAACTTCCGCTTTATATTTTAATATATTGAGCTAAACTCAGTGAAAAATATAATTATTCATTTAAAAATTTTAATTAAAGAAAGAGATGGGACTTGGTCCATCTCTGGAAATAAATGTGTATAACATTTCCTTATCAACTTTTTACTTATAGATGACACATCACACAAAATAGAAAAGAAAAATATTTACTTACATACAAATTTTTCAAGGGTCTTCAATAAATTGATTTATAAAAATTATATAACTTAAATGAATAAATTGATGTTAATTTAAACAAAACAAAATTACATAAGTAACTTTGAAACATAATATTTATCAATCAACAATTATTTCTAGTTACCAAATAAAAGCTAGTAAGAGCCTGTTACATGCTTATAACAAAGAAAAACTTTTACACAAAGAAAGTACAACATTAGCGTAAAAATGTAAACAAAAAACTTCAAATAAGAATAAATCGTACAGATAATTAGAAAATTAAAGTCATACACAAGTCCTGATAATCGGGAAGTAGAACAAATATAGAAATTGAAAAAAATTTTAAACAAGAGAGGAAAAAAATTAACACGGCTTCTATAAGTAAATATAAGTCATTAGACCAATGACAGCTAATAACACCATAATGATTTCCATTATGTAAACAATTCTCAAGGCAATCAAGCAAGAATTTTGATGAATAAGATTAGAAAAAAACATATTTAAAATATAAGAAAAACTAGAAACAAAGAAATTTACATTGAGAAGTCAAAGAACTGGTGACAGAAATGACAACAACTAAAATCTGAGTTAGTTTGGGCGATAAACCAATAACAATCGGATATTAATAAGCAACTTACCTTGTTATTAATGCCAAAAGATGGCTCAGCTACCTAAAAAGTAAACCCACTCGGTAAATTCAAAATATTTAAAAGCCACAAGTTAGTTGAAACTTCAGGTGCTTAGGGCGTATCGAAACATGGCGCGATCGATTTGAGTCATAGCCCACCCGAACCCTCTGCGCAGTACCGCATTCCACAGCTAACATATCCCCGGGTCTAATGTGGATTGAAAAACAGCGTACTGCACTAATTTATAAATCGGATAAACTAACATACTATGACCATAAAAATTGAAATAAAATAAGCATATATTATGTTTTATTACTGAAAAAGAAAATATACTGATGCACCTTCGTAATACTAATTATGAAAACAAAAATACCCATATCTTCCACTTAATACGCTGAAACTATTTTCGAAATCAATAAATAGGTTAAATTATTGTAAACTGTTTTTTAAAAACATTTTTCTATCACAAACTGATTAGCGAAATAATACATTATGTTGTGTTAAAGAAATACAAACAATTTAAAAGGAGAATTTAATATGTATTCCTGATTTGCAATTCAAAATGAATTTACCATATTCTGAAATTAATAATTCAAATATATTTTTTCAATAAATATAACGGTTCAAAAAGGGGCTAACAATGCAAATAAAAAACAAAATTATTTTATATAAGATACTTTTAATGACGTATGAGCAATAAGTTATTAAATTATTTTTAAATTGCTTTAAAAAACTATAAAGTTGTTAACTGAACACATTCATATTTTTTTTTTTTTTTTAACATAATAACTTTATTCACAACTGTACACAATGAACAACCAGTGAATGTGAAATTACATTGATACAACAGACATGATCAGGCATGAGGGAGTCAGCACCCAGTGGTACAATCTCCAGGCGTGAAACTAAATTATTAGCGATTAGACTAGGAGATCCCTCATCCACTTCCTACATTCATATTTAAATTGAAGTTCCAATCCAAAACAGTGATGGTACCTAAGGGGAGGATAGAGGAAACAATCAACCCACCCCCTATGCAAAGAACTTAAATATTAAAATTTTGACTGTTCACAGCAATAAGTATAATACAGAATGGTTTATAATCTATAAAAAATATATCCATTTTTAAAATATTGATTATTTGTTCCTTGCAAAGGTTTACTTTTAAGGTTTTTTTCCCAGCAAATCCTACTTTTTTTTATAGTCTCCCAAATGTTATTCTTAAAGAACTTCCATTGCTGTTAATTCTTTACCAATTAACTATAGGTAAATTTTTCCTACTAATATACTATTTACTTTTTTTATTCTTTACTATTTACTATTATTCTAAAGTCGGGAGCTTTTTTTTACAAAATAAACATTTATCAAAAATAAGAATGTACAAAAACACACCAGCCAGAGTTAACAGTTTTATATTTAAAGCAACTCCAATGGAATACTGTAATAATAATAAAACTGATTTCTCCTTGAATTAGCAAGAATATATTTTCAACAAAAACAAAAAAAAACATCAATGCTTGAAAAATATTACAAATTAAAAAAAAAAATTAATGAAATTCATTAAATTTTAGCTTACTTCTTAAAATAAAATATTGCTGATAACAACAAATTAGTATTTAACCTATTTAGTTTTATTAAAAGTAGTTGTATCACTAATAAAATATTTATAATAAATAGACCGGATTTCTGTGTTATTGCACATTTAGTTCGCTTTGATTTAGCGCTCTCTAACCCAAGTAGTTATCTCATTTATATAATAAGGATTCTTATTCTTAAATTTTATTTTGCACGAAATTGCACAAATTTGACTTTTTGAGCTTAATTGCACGAATTCGGGTTTTAATGCACGAAATTGCACAATTGAACCAAATTCATCAATTTGGAGTCAAATTCATCAATAAAACAAATTTTATTCACTTAACCATTTTTTTTTTGAAAATTTTACTTACGATTATTAGGCAACATTTATAACAATTATTTATATTAAATAAGTTACTTAGTTTTAAATTGAAAGTAAAAAGTCGCTTAAATCAAATGTATTTGTGACCTACAACTTTTAAATGATCGTATTGAGTTAGGAGCTTTGAGGATTTAGGCAAACATTGAGGATGGACGTACTTCCTAGAACTAAGATGTTTCCTCAGAAAATTTTATTCCCCACTTCTGATTTAGCACAAAGGGCTAGTTGTTGACAAGATTTTAAACTATCAACTTTAAAATGCCAAAAACGTCCGGGAGTGTTTCTACAAAATTGAAACGGACCAATAAATATCCAGAGCTGCTGATATTTGTTTGAAACTCTCGAAGAAAGATTAAAACAAATTAAAAATGAAAAGGGAATATGTTTATTTTCAAAATTCGGGTAAATCCTTGAGAAAAACTACGGCTACATTCTTTTAAAAAAATTAAATTATTTTATAACGGAATGGAAATAGAAGCTGATCTGGATTCATCCACAATCGCATGCTACACAAATTGTCCTGTTACGTCCATAGATGTAGAACGCTCCTTTTCTTTGCTAAAAAACATTTTATTAAGTGACAGGCGGCAGAATTTTACTGAGAAATATTTTGAAATTTATATTTCGTACATTTTCACGAAACTTTTAAAAACTAATTTATTTTTCAAAAACATTTAATTATATTTTGTTTCCACGTAAAAGGAAATTTTAATAAAGATATTTTATATTTCTTTTAATTGACAATTTTTTCCCCAAATTTTAAAGTATTTCAGATTGAATTAACACTAAAACGAAACGTTTGTCGAAATGTCCTTAAGTTTATTTAAGGTTGGTTAAGTTTTGCATATTTGTGTAAATAAATGGATTGCTGCATGTTTAAAGTTTTTAAATTCATGTTTTGAGTTTTTTACTGCACGATTTTGCATGTTTTGAGTTTTTTACTGCACGATTTTGCATGTTTTGAGTTTTTTGCTGCACAGTTTTTGATTTTTTACTGCACAAAAATCCGGTCTCTACTTATAACTGTTTAAGAAAATGAGATGTTGAAAAAGGAAAAAGAAGTAGGAAAGCTAATGCATAAACTAAGCCAGAAAACCAGTTAAAAAAAAAAAAAAAAAAAAATGAGATAGCAACTGAAAAATAATAAATAAATTATTATTGTTTGTTTATTTCGTTTAACGTCACTTTATGCTGCTATGGCTAATCGGACGATGCTACGGTGGGAGTCCTAAATTTTGCCTATCCAGGTATAATTAGGATAGGGATCTTTAACGTAAGTACCTAAGTACCTAACATCGCACAGGCTCGGGACCCCCATTTTACGTCCCTTCCGAAGGACGGCATAGCTAAGGATTTTTTACTCCCTTTAAAAAATCCTAAGGTCAATTAAATTATTATTTATACTCATAGTAACATAGTATGTTAAACAGTTGTCAACTGAATAATTAATTTAACAATTTATAGTAGACCCTCGGTATAACGCGGCTCGTTATACCGCGGATTCGGATATTACGCGGGTCAAGCTCCGGTCCCGATCCTGATTCAATTAAAATTAATAAAAAATAAGGTTACATCGTATTATGGTTTTATAACCAACAGAAGAAAACTTGAAAACAATTCATTAGAAAATTGAGTCATAAAACCAATAGAAAAAACGAAAAGGTTCCAAAGTTTAATAAGTTCTGGGAAAAAGTGAACTCTGCAAATTAAGTTACATTTGTTAAATTTTTTTTTTTAAACACATTTCTAAATTTACTGAACATTAAAAGGAATTTGTAAAGGAAAAAAATTATAACTGGTTGTTAACGTAGGAAGTAAAACTAAATAGGACGTTTAGAATGAATTACGATTGTCTAACCAAGTTTCATTGTTTTTGTTTCAATATTAGAACTTTTTAAAATTTGATTTATATTAGAATTAAAAAAAAACTTTAGGGAAGAGTGGGTACATCGCTTGTATCGTCCTGGAAATAAGCCGAAATGTGTTGCTTAGACAATGTCGATTGAATATTTTCCCCGTAACCTACTTAGATGAAGTACGGAGAAGTTTTCTCTATTCCTGCCTTCTTGGTTCATAGAATCCCCCTCACTTCCTTTTTAAGAACTGTGTATTATTCCTTTAGTTGTTGCCCGAGTTTATATCAGAGTACATTTTCATTATTTTTTGACCGCCAATAATTCATATTTCCGCCCTCGTTATACCGCTGGTACGTCTATAACGCGGGAGGTTTCATTTCCCTTTAACCCGCGTTATTATGAGGGTCCACTGTACTTGCATCAGCTATAGTTGCATTGTTGTTTGCTTGTATGGAACTTCCATAGAGTATAATGGAACCAATCAATTTTCCACATTTAATCTTAAGAAAAACTATCTTAATAGTTTAAATAAACCTTTGCCCCAACACAACTGGCTTCAATATTTATACTATATAACATACATAAATTAATAAGACTTAGATGATTTTAACTAATGATATGATCTCATAAATGGCTAGCAATTTATCATATGCCAGTTATTGTCATTGAGCTTTCATTAACCTGGCAAAATATCATCGGGATTCATAGGATAATCCCACGTCTTTTACTGTCTTGTTCTCACTTAAATATAATACTTCATTTATCATCTCTTCATCAATTTCCCTAGCTATTATAATTCTAGTGTGATTACGGTTCAGAAAATGGAACTTCTAGAGCAACCAAAATAAAACACAAAATAGTGCTAAATAAAATGCTAATATTTATATATATATATATATATATATATATATATATATATATATATATATATATATTATTTTTTTTTTTTCCCCTACAATATTATAGATGAGGACCTCACATATATAGAGAAACAAGATAATAAAAGGTGAAGTAAAAATAGGGTTAGGAATAAGATGATGAAATAAGTTTAGATTAAAATTGAAAACAAAATAATACTAATGGATAAAGATATTTGCAGAATAAGGCATAGTAAACATATTTATAATTACTTTTTGAATTACAATTCTGATTATTGAATATAGATATTTTAACATAAGATGCTAGAAATTTAAAGACAATCAGCTTTGTTTGATTCTAATAGGAACCATGGTTTAATAGCCACTACTAAGTCAAATAAACACCAAGTAAACCTGATATTAAGAAAATAAATCAGACTATTAGAATACAATTCTAATCACAATCTATCCTTAAATGCCCCAAACCAAGTTAAGTATACCAATGCTAGTTCTATTGTTGTTCCAAATAATTAATAACATTCATCTCTGTATCTCATTATGAACTCATTATTGGATCGGCTTCATCATCCTTTTTAACTTTAGAGCTGAAATATGCTGACGCTGATAGCTGAAAATTAAAAAGCCAAGTGCACAGATTACAATCCTATTCTTAGATGACTTTTAAATGAGAATAAATAAAAACCACCACATAAATCACAGCATTGAAGAGTAAAATTTATTACTTGATGATTTTATATAGAAAAATCAATAATGATATAATTTATTTGCAAACATTATAAAATAGTAACTCTTGTACTTAACATATATATATCCTTTAGTAACATAATTAAGAATTATGATAAAGGACTTCATAAAGTACTGATTAAATTTAAACATGAAAATCTAATAGGAAACATTAGGGCCCGCCGCAAGTTGAGGCGCAGCTTGAGCACGGTGACTCACAGTGAGTTTCTGTGAAAACCAGAAATGATAAGAACCCCGCATGTTGGGCCGCAGTGTCACCGCAGGCAGTATTCTCTGTCCGTGGCTCCGCGGACCGCAGTTGCCATGCCGCATTTTTTCACCGAGTGTCACCGTGACTTTTGTAAAATTGATAGAAAAATTAATTGAGTCTGTGCGAAATCATCGTTGTATGATATAGGCCATGCAGATTATATGAAAAATAATTTGAAGGCTGAGAAATGGTTGGAGGTGGCCAAGGAAGTGCTAAGCTTATTACTTTATTATTTATTACTTAGTATTGGTAGGAAGTTAGATACAAAATACAAAAAATCTAAAACGACTGAAATAGGCCGCTAGGTACAAAATACATAAAATTTATAATGACTAAAATATACAACTATCTACTTCATTTAGTAAATATTCAATTTCTTTAGTAATACCATCTTATTTACTTTTTAAATAAAAGTGTCAGTATTGTCCCTTAGCAACATTTTCCATGGAACAGACCCCACAGTTTTAAATAGGTGGTGAAATTTTATCGAATTGAGAAAGCTTTTTGTCCACTTCGGGTATTTTTGTAATCCTATGGGCATAATTGATCTTGTGGCATAGCTTCCTCAGTGCAATATTCACTTTGAACTATTGTATAATTCCTTAAATAATTGTGCAATACACTAGCTGCCTTCTCAAACCCGATATCTCTATCCATCTTAATTTCAAATGGTGCACGGAAAATTCGAAAACGTGAAGCAAGTATCCCGAAAGCGCATTTAACTGTTTGTCGCGTTCGGGATAATCGGTAATTAAAAACTTTATTTTCATAATTATCAGCACTTCGTTTTGGAAATATTCTCATCAAATTTTTGAGATAAGGGGAATGCCTCATCGGTATAGGTTGTTGACAGACAAAAAAGAAAAAACTAAATATAATACTGTATTTTTTTAAGAACTTCCAATATCAACTAAACTGAGATCTACAAATCAGTTACTAGTAACTAAAACTTCCTACAAAACGTCCTACAAAGACAAATGGCATTAGCTCCTCTATTGGAGCTAATATAGTAGTTGTTGGAATATGTAAAGAATGATTCAAAAAAACATTTCCACACTGTACTGGTGTATTTCGTTACACCATGTTCTACCAGGAATGCTAGCCATTTTGAAACTGCTTCATAAAACTGCGTTTCAACTTGCGGTGGACTCACCATTAGTTTCTTTCACCGCAGAAAATCAATGTGAATCACAGTGCTTCACGTCACGAGGCTGCGCCTCAACTTACAGCGGGCCTAACTGGTTGTTGACAGGCAAAAAAGATAAAACTAAATATAATACTGTATTTTTTTAAGATCTTCCAATATCAACTAAACTGAGATCTACAAATCAGTTACTAGTTACTAAAACTTATAAATGTGTTGCTCATAAGAAGCAGGTTTAATCAGAGTTGCATGAAGTGAAGTTGTTGACAAAGAAATACCGATCATTGAAAAAAATGATCAGTGTATCTTATGATTCGGTGTATCTTCTGAGATTGACTCTACTTTAGGGAAATTTGAATAATTGCAGGGGTTCGCTGATATTTTACGCCTCCAAAGTTGCAATTTCTCAATATACATCTTGATCGCATCACGATGAGTAACTAAATTTGAGTCTCCACCCTGCAGTTTTAGGTTATGGTTGTTCAACGAGTCAAAGATGTCTGACTAATAATCCAATATTACTTGGGTACAAGATTTTTTGAAGGCCACGCTTAGTTCATTTTGCTTTTGATGTTCCAAGAAGGTGATGACTTCATTTCGAAGCTCAAATAATCTTGCCAACATGTTTCCTTTTGAGAGCCATCGTACTTCTGTATGAAATAGCAGTGTTTTGTGATCACTTCCTAAATCTTCACGAGTTTTAGTTAAGAGTTTTAAACAGTCGAGTATTCAATGCATTGTTTTTATGTAATTCACTAATTTAATTAATACACAACATTAAAACAGTATTGAGTTCATTTGGAAGGGTTTTTGTTGCCAAGATTTGTCGGTATATAAAACAATGTATCCCAGTCACATCAGCATTTTTCCCTCTTACTAATTGCACAAAGCCTGACCGAGAACCAAGCATTGAAGACGCGCCATCCGTACATACACCGATCAGTTTTTGCCAAGAGAGTTCATGTTTGTCAAAAAAGTCTAACACTGCTTTAATAACATCTATAGCTTTTGTCGTGGGCTCCAACTCTGTAGAAAAGAGTAGTTCATCTTTCATTCTTTCGTTTTCAATATACCGAACATAAACAATTAACTGAGAACATTGTGCTATGTCTTTTAAAATTGAAAATTTTAGAAAGACTACCAAAATTTAATTTATTCTTCAACTTATCTCGCGCCCCCCTGACATGTTCTCACGCCCCCCCTGGGGGGAGCGCCCCCCAGTTTGGGAACTAATGGTTTAGGAGCTATATTAGTTTGATTGCAAAGAGTCACGTTTTGCCTACATTTTTTAAGTGTTATGGCTTTTTTGATAAGCTCTAGCTCTGTGTGTGTTGCTCAGATCAAAAATTTGCCTACAGTTTCCTTATCAGAAGCAGCAGATAGATATATCCATAATCTATTGTTTTTCGAGTCAGAGAGAAATTGAGATTTTTTTATTTGAACTTATGTGGGCAGTGTTACAAAGTAACGAAAAAATAAATTAAATGCAAAGTTTCAATACATCAATCCTTTAAAGGCGCATTCTGGAATAAAACCTATCGTAACACAACATCTGCATATAAAAGGACATCGGCTTCTGACCAATGTCCATAATACTACGCCGTTGTTCAAAATTTTACAGGTGTGGTCTTCTTTCATGAGAAGTTTTTAGGAGAGAGTTATGGATTTTGCTTCGAACCTTTAGTATTCATGCAACATATACTAAAAAAGAAACGCCATATACTATGGGGCAGTTTGTTTAATATAAAAATGTACAGTCAGAGGATTCTACAACAGTTTAACAAGGAATGTGCTAAATAAGTTTTTAATCGATTTTATTGGGTTGAATAGAATACTAACTGGAAGAAAGCTGAGATGCTTTGTATTCCGATAGATGCATTTGTTTTGATTCTCTTCGGTAAATTGAAGTTGCATTTCATCACCCACTTTATAATTTGACTATAGTGTGAAGCAGTTTCAATGTTTTGTTAATCTCATTCATAAAGTTAGGCGATCCAAAACATGCCTTTGATGAGACGCGGAAAAAAACTACAAGCCATAAAATGCTTCCACGTAACGTTTCGATGTTGCTGTTATGATTAGTTGTCCAAACCGGGGCAGTGTTACATTTATATGTTGCATCTCTGGGCGCGTCTTAATATATCCTGGATTTATAACGCAGAGAAAACTACCATTTGCTCAATATTTTCATAGAGTATCATTTGCCTTGCGAGTCGAATGTTAATGGGAGCTACTGGTGCTAGTACTGGTACTGGTGAGTGAAACTAGTCAAGCAAAGTAAGCTCATCAGTCCTTTTTGCTAACCTCCTGACGGCTACCAAGAAGTTGGCGCCCAGACTCCCTTTAATCACCCAGGTGCAAATCAGACCTACAACTTTCTGAACCGGGCTCCATGTAACCTTTGTCCAAATGCGTACGACGATTATTCAGATGAACATGTCTGGACGATTCCAGATAACTTGGGAAATCCATTAATAAGGAGCTAGTTTGATTAACTTCAGTGATAGTTATTATTAGCCAATGAAAATGATTGTTTATGCAAATTAAAATAACAAATTGCCATAAGATTTTAAAGTAGAATGACAAAGATATGCTTTCGAAAATGCTAGTTGCATTTAGTGATATGGATCAATAACAATTACTGGAACATAAATGTGCTCTATCTATCTCATTTATTGCAATTATCTGTTTTAACTGGACAATTTAAATATTTGGAAATTATATTTTTTATAAACTC
This sequence comes from Euschistus heros, assembly GCA_003667255.2. Taxonomy (NCBI): domain Eukaryota; kingdom Metazoa; phylum Arthropoda; class Insecta; order Hemiptera; family Pentatomidae; genus Euschistus; species Euschistus heros. The sequence goes on from RCWM02000137.1 coordinate 1,047,283, forward strand.
TTACTTCGAGCTTAAAATGCTATTTTTGTTTACACACACCTGATTGTTATGATTAACAAAACAAACAAATATCGTCACCATTCGTTCCACTGGATCTTTCTGTAACTAACCTACCTCTTGATGGGGGAGGTAGACAGTGTTTTATCTCTGAAGCATCTTTGTGGAGTTAAGGAGCTATTTTTTCACAATTACTTATGGTTTTGTTTTATAAGTAACAACAATCATAATTTTTTCCTAAATATTTTGGATATGTAAAAGCTTCTTAAAAATCTTTTGTATCTGGAAAGATATTAAGGTAGGAATTTAAAACTTAATAAAGGATTGAGATTGGCCTTTTATTTTTGAATAATTTCTTTGAGTTTCTATTAAAGAAAAGGTTAACTACAGGATTTTATAACTATGAATGATGATATTAAGGAAGAACTAAGAGCAGCTGTGTTAGATGGAGACCTAGAACAAGTTAAAGTTCTTTTAGCTGCAGGTGCCGACATAAATGCTCGCTTGGGAATTTATGAAGATACTTTATTACACTTGGCCCACACAGTAGATGTTGTGCAAGAGTTATTGTTCCATGAACCGAATGTTAATGCTCGGAACAATTATGGATGGGCTCCACTACATTGTGCTGTTGAATTCAGAAAAGGAGTGGCTGTCATGGGAGAGGTCTTACGCCATGAAGTGGATGTGAATGCAAGACCAAATGAAACTGAGACTGTTCTGTTTGTTGCTGTTTTCACTTGTTATAATGACCTGGAAATAGTTAAAAGGCTACTTGATTGTGGAGCAGACATTAATATCACTTGTCTTGAACATTCATCTGAAGATGACCATTATTGTACTCCTTTAGACATGTGTGTGGTGGAGGGAGATTTACAATGTTCCAAATTATTCATTAAGATTACACTCCTTAAAAATTTTAATGAAGATTATAAAAAACTTATTAGTTTAGATAACTATGTTGGATATGAAATTCACCAAGAATTGGCTGGTTATTTAGAAGATTGTGTTCAAGAAATTCTTCATATGAGAACTTATAAAGTTAATGATATGTATTCGTTGTATTATTTTGTCAAAAGGAAAAAGGGATGTATAAAACCACTGTATGCAACTGTTGATATTGATGAAGAAGAAATATCGGCCAATTACCCTATTTACCAGGATATCATATTGCCTAGGATTGAACAGTGCCAGGAACGGGCTAATCTTTTTGATCTGATAGCAGGATTATATATATGTGCTTTAACTCAAACTACTGAAAAACGCATGGTTGTTTTGAATGTTGACTGCAAATATAAAATAGCTGAATATCTGTCAAACAATGACTTATCTAACCTTGTGAAAGCATTCGAAAGGAGTATTCTTTAAACACTTTGGTCTGTGGCAGTATTACATTTACAATAATTTATAATGGTGCAGTATTATGATACATTTATATTAATTATCAGTATTATTTAGAGAAAATAATAATTTTATATTTGGTTTGAATTATAAAAATGTGTTTTAAGGTAATTTTTGCTTTAAGAACCATTGATATTTATTTTGTCTAACTGTATTAAATATTATATTTATACTTTAAGTAGAAATGTATATTTTTCATCTTTTGTATTATTTAATTATATATATATTTGGAAACATTGTATAAAGAGTGTGATGGAAAGATTGTAGGAACTGTGTGATTTGGTGCTCAGGTCTTATTGAAGACTAAAAGAGGTAATAATGTCAATATATTGTTTGGTTTTATTATGAGTTCTTAAGTTTATTTTAATCTTAACTCACATTATTGTGTTGTATTAATAATAATGCCTTCTTAGAGATAGTAAGTTATCTGTGGGGCGCTGTGAAGTTTTTTTAGTTCAGATAACTCTTTCCTTCATTTTTATTAAGTTAATATTTTATATATGTACTTATATATTTTGTAGTATATCTTTAAGGCATGTTATTTTACATTTTCATTTGTGGGATTAAGAAATTAAGTATTAGAATTCTAACTATAAGCTCTACTAAAAGAGACTGACTTTTAAGACATTATTTGTACAACGCTTTTTATACTTTATGTTATCCTTGATTAAAACCAAAGATCCAACTTCTTATTTTTTAAGTCAACACTTCAATCTTCAATTTGTTGGAAGATATTTATTATTCACTGATTACTAAGTCATTAGTGATTACTAATTTAATTTGTGATCTACCTAATTTCTAGTTGCTGCGTACTTTTTTAACTTGAAAAATGAAGTTTTACCAAATCAGCTACTTTTTGTATTGTATTGTTTTGTTTTGTTTTTCTTTATTGGAATATATTTTCTTCTGAGATTTATATTGTTATTCTGTTGGAGAGGCAGGGTATACTTACTTTTAAGCATTTCGATACAATTCAAAGTTTATTATATGAACCAAGTTACCATACTTGTTTTGTTTTTAGTTACATTGATGATAAAATTTCAGGATTATAAGGATTTAAAAAAAAAAAAATTTTTTTGTAAATATTCTCTATAATTTTTGTATCATTAGTCATCAGATTTTGTTATATCTCTCTATATAAGTAAGTGTAATTAACACTGAATACGAAATGTGCTCATCTCTCAGAATTTGTATTGTGTATGTATATTTATTTTTTTAACTTTACATATTATTGAGATATTATATATACAAGTATAATGTAAGTGTGCAAATTAGAAACATTCCCTTGAGACTATTATGTGTGTTATATGTTTAGCAATGGGTAGAAAATAATTTAGAATTAGAAGTAAGATGATTGTAATTATTTTGAATTATACTCATTGGTCGACTCAATGGAAAATGTTTTCTTTAATATGAGGCCAGGGGTAATTCATACCCCTTTCTAATTTAAGTTTAATATGTGCATTTAAGTACATGTGTTTATTTAAAAAAACAAAACTTGAAAGAGATTAATTTATATTTAAGGAAATAAAAGCTGTGTATTTATTTAAGAAGTACCTGTTAGTGAGAGTAAATTTATTTATTTTTTGGACTTAATTATGGCTTGTGACATTCGTAAATTTATATTTTAAGGAATAAGCATTTATTAATGTTAAGAACATTAGTTATTTAATAATTGTTGTTAAGTGAATTTTATGTGTTAATACGTTAAAATTTGAAATGAAGGACATATTGAAGAATAATTTTATTTGATGAACCTCCATAGAAATGCTCGCATTAAATAAAGAAGAATTAAAACAATCCACAGACACCGTCCTTAGTTAATCATACAGTAATTTCTCATTGGCCAAATTGTATCTGTTCTTGTGGTATTGTTATTGGAATATATATTTTATGTTGATGTAAATCTTGTCCTAAAATATATAGTGTTGTAGTAGTTATTCGATGTTTAGTAATACATGTTTAAGCCACCATTGGTCTGTCAGTAACTATCTAAAAAAATATTTGTCATGTTCCAATAAATTAATGTTTTAAAAAATAATATATTCTTATATTACATGTAAAACCATTTCCTTTATTTTAATCATTACACACCGGTTTCTTTAGAATGATCATTGCAATTAAAGACTTCAGAGTTTTTACCAATAAAAATATTTATAAATATACATATAAATGATAAATAAATATATATATTTACATATTGATATCTTTTTTAGTGAGAAATTAATACAAGAGGACAATAAGTAATATGGGTGTAGGGGGGCTCGATGGCTGAGTGAGTTGGGGCAGGGTCTCAGTGCACTTGTTACTGAAGGTCATGAGTTTGTATCCCACCTGGGCGGGTTAAAATTTATTTTGTGGCGAACCCCAATAAATCTTTAGCCCCCCCCCCCCTCACGGCTAGAATGGGTTGATCACCTGTAGGATAATCTGTCCTTCCTGCCCTAATTGGACTACATAAGGATGTTTAGCCCAAATAAACAAACAGTAATATGGATAGCTTTATGGACCCATTCACACAATATATAAAATAAGAAATAAATGAAAAGAAGAGAAAAATAAATAAGTAAATAAAGAACCTTATAAAATATACTATAAAGTGGAAAAAAAATGCAATAAAATTATTAAAATAAATAAAATGAAAATAATAATAATAGTATAAACCAAAATAGGAATAAAATAAAAGGTAAAAATACAGTCCTTTATTTACCACATACACGCTCCTAAGGATACCCCAACCACTTATGTAGTGACTAGCCAGGACAATAGAGATCCCAGCGCTTCTTTCTCAGCTGCATCACTGGTATAAAAAACCCAATGATGGATGAGTGAAAACACTTTAAACATGAGATCTAGTAATCATAAATAATCTTACTTCTACTCTACAATTTCCAAGTTTCCAACAGTAGTGAAGATGACAGATTTGTTCATTTAGAAAGCATGAACAATAGACAAATTGGTCAATTCTCCAATTTCGACACCATTTTTAAAGGTTTATGATATGAGATTGGAGTTATTGATAAGTAATCAAAAGATCATCAACAAGAGAGCTAGAGTGTGCTAAAAAATATAGGCAAAACATGACTTTTTTCATTTATACCAATACTGCACTTAAACGGTAGGTACTAGCGACAAATATTATTTAACAAAAAATACCCTCCATTAAACTTCTGATAAAGGAACTGTTGTCGAATCCGAGCAATATCAACAGGTCTTGAGCATGTCAAAATGTTACATTTAAAGTGTAAACAAAATGTTAACCAAAAATAAATAGACCCCAGTCATTCAAAAGATATATCAATGTAAAAAAACAAAAAAAATTGTTTTTGTGCCAATTATCCATTTAAAAAATGTTCAATTATATCCTCTATTGAATGCAATGGAGGATCATAAGTGGAATTAATTAATAAAAACCTGAACAAAGAAAACTTCAACAAACCTTCGAAAAAACATATCGTACTGCGAAGAAAATGTGCATGGTGGAAACCCAAAAGAGCACTGGATCCATAGAATTTTAATAAGAATTATACCTACAGTTAAGAATGGAGGCAGTTTTGTCATGGTCTAGTGATGTATATCCTGGGTAGGGAGGGGTATGAGAACCTCACATTATCGAAGTTATTATGACAGCAGACAGCTATGTGGGCATATTGCATAGCAATTAAAATAAAAGTGTTCAGAAAATTAAGGATTGAACAAAAAATGAGAGTTGTTATTGTACAATGCCCATAGTGTATTCCCTACCCCTTCCTCAGTCACCAGACCTGAACCCAATTTAGAATTTATGGGCTGTTTTGGATAAAAAAAAGTTCATACTTTTAAATGTTCTAACCGACAAGAATTAATAGGGAAATTAAAGATAGCATGGAGCGAAATTGGAATAGAGATAACTCGAAAAACCTAGTGGAATCGTTGCCTTGAAGGTGTCAGCCTGTTATAAATACAAAGTACTGAGCTATTAGTTAAATACATAACCCTGTATATTTACATGTATTTGCAAATAATAAAACGTACAAGTACTATTTTGGAGCTATAAAAATTTGTTTTTTAAAATATAACCATTAGTTTTGTAATTTACGTAAGTCCATTTTATTATAAAACTGCTCAAGTTCAGTGAAAGTTGCACAATAAAAAATTTAATAATGTTTATCAAAAATAAAGGTTAAAAAACTCATGAGTATATGGTGCACGAATACTTTTTTTCCCACTGTATAAATGTAGACTACTCACTGACTTCAGAAAAAAAAAGTACAGAAACTAAGACATTTGCCAGTGGACTATGTTTGTTGAACACTATGAAAACTGTTTATGGACCTCAAAATATTTTATAAAATGCTATAAAAATTGAAGTTATTAATTTGAAATACTTTTAAGATCTCCAAAAATTATTCTGAAAAATTAAAAAAATATATTGAAGTAATTATGATGTGTAAAATTACTTTGTTGCTTAGTTTTCCCCTGTTGAGTTTTTAATTTTTACGCCTTCTTGTTCTTTGTTTAATTCAATGTGCAATACAAAGTACTGAACTATATGTTAAATACATATATGACCCTATATATTTACATATAATTAATTAAAAATAAATAATTAAAAAAAAATTATTCTTTTTATATTCTTTTACTTTATTTTATTAAATATATAATACATGTATTTATATAAAATATTCAAAACGAAAATTATGGTTACATGTACATCATATAGTTTAACCATAGGGTGTAGAAGAATAAATAAAATAACTTCCAAAAGTTACTGTAGAGAGGAAAAAAAGAAAAAGAAAAAGTTATGTTGTACCAATGAGCATGCAAAAATGGAAGGGAAGTATGAATAAAAAACAAAGTAACATTGCTTGTGAATATATTCAAGAATATACAAATAATATTTTTATAAGATACAAAAATTAACAATAAAAGAATTTTAGTTGATCCATTTTCCAATATTATCAACTTAAATTATTTCATCAAATAAATTATTCTGGGCTTTATCCCAAAGCACAAAGACCATTAGATATAATAGTTACTTCATATATGACAACCATATACAAAAAATAATCATCACTAAGCTCTTTATAAATATTCTACCCTCACTCTACTAATATTAAAAATATATTGTATTCCGTCAAGAAAAATGCACATAAAAATACTTATTTACAGGTATTGAATAAAAATATGGGCACTAGCACCTTCAACATTGTTCATTGGCAATATTATAAAACTAATCATGATTAACAAAATTAAAATTGGAATAAACCTATGATACAATCTGTTATATCCTCATTTCACAGTATTTGACCTTAACCTCCTAAATAAGGACAATATAATATTAATTAAGTCATGACAAGTATGAACAAAATTACAAGATTTGATATAAATAAAAACATATTAAATAATAAATACCTTAGATACCAACCACCAATGATTAAGTTTTATTACAAATAGTTAACAAACTTTACAACTAACACTACTGATACATAAATTTAAAGGGTTCAAAATCAAGAACCAGTAACCATTTCAGAATTAAATACAATCATATATATAGAAAGAATATTTAATATAAAGTTACAAGAAAATACGTAATTAAAGCTATCATTCTATTCAGATAGGCCACATTGCCACAAATATTTTAATATACCCTGTTTTGAAACAGTATCAGCCTTGTTGTTAATTGACAATAATTTTGAATAATTAGTCCATCTAGGGCACAAGACAAAAAACAAAATCTTTGGCTAAGTAGTTGATTGCATGTTTAAGTAGTTTCAGTGAAGGAAATGTAAATAAATTTAACCAATGATTTATAATAAATAGTAAATGGAAAAACATTAAGGACTTTCAGATAGATTAAAAAAAAAAAAAAGTATCAATAATCTATCTTAATGAATATATTACAATTTTAAGGAGCAAATACATAACTTAAAATTTTAAAAAATCATAGAAAAAATATTGGAATACTTTCTTTTAATTTCAGTGAAATAAATATATCCTCTTTCCAGTTATAACTATTATAGATTCAAATATGTATTAGAAACCTTAACACAATCACAAAAATGGAATTTCTAAGAGCATGAGAAACTATGGATTAAAATACAAATGTTTTCAAATATGAAAAATATGTATTTACAAATATGAAAAATAGATATATATATATTTTTCTATTTAAGCTAATGGACCCAAGGTTTGGATTAAAATAACATAAGTAATGTTAATTGCTGTTTCATTTTGAATAGAGAGTGTCAGATGGAAATAAGAGATTAGAGTAAATATATATTATACGAATTTGTCTAAATATTTTATTAATTTTTTAGTGAAAATAAATTCGAAGCAAATGTAAATAAATATCACTAGATATTACTGTTTTGATAGGGAACTTTATCTACGGAAGCAGACTGCTCTCTAATCAACTGAACAACTATGTGTTAATTTTCCTCTGATTAGTTATTTCTTTGGTATATTGTCAAATAACTGAAAGATTACCTTCGGCTATTAAAAGAACTGGTCTAACAACATAAATCTGATAACTGATACATAAGATAAAAATGTTTTATAAATCAATACAATGAATTTTGATAAGAGCCACAAACTAAAAACGAAATAAGAGAGAAATCTGCTGGGCATAGATAAAAATAATAATAAAATAAGATTGTAATGTTAAGATGAAAACTGCTTAGATAGGAATGGTCAAGAAAGATGACACCCCTACAGGTCTGTATCATACCAGGCAGCAACTTGATTGTTGTCTTGCGGAGGTTGAGGGAGCTCATCAAGAGCATCAAAATCAAGATCTCCTGGTCCAACGTCCATTGGTCCATAGTTTGAGTCATGCTGAGAACCGAGGTCTAGGCCTTGCATCGAGTCAACCGGGATCTGATCATACCCTAAACCACACACCCAATCGAACATTTACATTTCGTCACAACACCCAAAACCATGAACAAATGAAAAGCATATATATATATATATTTAACACATTGAATATTATTAATGTTATAAAATAAGCTAATTAAAAGTTTACAAGGCAGCGTTGGACATAAAACAACAATTACTGTAATAAATGTATTTATTTATTCTTCAAACTATTCAAGTCTCAAATAAAAAAATAAGAAGATAAAACCAGAGGAAAATTCATGGTTACTGACATGAATTGAGAACATTTTTTTAGCAACTGATAATAATTAAGCAAAAGGCTTAAAAAATATTCACTAAATTAATTTAAAAGGCTTATTTCTCAAAATTGAACAATAGGCAGTCAAAATAATATTTAATAAAATGGTCATTTTTGTACATATTTACATTATTACAGAATGAAGTTCAGTGCAAAAAAGGAATAGATAAACCAATGCAAGTAACTCAGCAGTAGAAACAGACACAATAGACAGAATCTACTGCTACTTCTGTTGGAATTAATCGGAAATACCAATAGAAGTGGCAGTTAATTCATCAATCCAAACAATAGACAGAAACTCCTATGATATAAAATATACTCTTAATAGCCCAGCCAAAAAAGGATTTAACTTTGGAAATAAAGCTGAATTTTGGCATATATCTTTTTTTTGGTCTTGTAAATAAGTGGTAAACAGTCACCGATCTCTGCACGTTAGCATAATTAGATATTTAAGGTCAAAGATCACAAAAATCAGTTTTTTTTTTCAAATATCTCGATTTCTATCCATCAGCCGTCAATCAAGTAGGTACAAAACTTGTAGATAATAATATTCTCTATAATTTTGGTTCTATTTTTTTTTTTTTTTTTTTTAATTTTATTTATTTATTTATTTTTTTTTATTTTATGATTAACCGTTTTCGAGATATAGTGCGGAGAAGCAGAAGCGGGCACCGGTTCGGAAATACATTTGCTTCTAGTCTCTTTGACAATTGTTTCTCAGAAATATTGTCAGAAACAAAGTTGTATAGCATTAAATTAACTTTAATTTCATATATACGTCTCTGGCACTTGAATCAAATGTTTGACAAGGTGAGGTAAAAATATTTTTTCTCTATCATTATCTATTTTTAATAACGTATATCTTGAACACCATTGAGAGTTGGACAAATATGTATAGGAATAATTTTATAGGAAAATTAATTAGCTTTAATTTCGATCTGTAGATTATTTTTGGGAGATGACCGTAAGGCCAGATGGAAGAAACAAGACCAGGAGGAAGGCGTCCTCAAGGCAGGCCTAGGCTCATGTATGCAGACTTGATTAAAAGAATTGGCAGTGCAAGAGGAAGTACCATGCCGGAGATGAGAAGGCTTACACAGTTACACAGGACAGGGACTGTTGGACAAGATGGTCAGAGGATGCCACTCCACTCAGAAGATAGTGAGAGAAGAAGAAGAAGAGTCCACGGTTTCCAAGATATAATCGAAAAACCTAAACATGGGACCTTCTCTCTTTTCTCCACCATAAACTGGGACTTTTAGTATATTTACCTTCTGACTAGTCCTAACGAAGCCGTGAAATCAAAAATAGTCGCCTAATTCATGCACTCTACACCCCTCATTTCAACACTCTCACAGGGGTCGCGCTTTACTGCGAAAACACATTTTTCAGTACTCTTTTGGCTATAACTCCGAAAGTAATAGTTCGATCCAAAACATACTTTTTCCATCTGAAAGCTGGTTAAATGTACTATAAAAACTTGTATATTAAATTTTGATCAAATCCCATAAAATATCGATGTCAGCACCCTCAAAACCGCTTACTGTTTTGAAATTCAAGTTTTTCTGGCACATTTTTCACTATAGCTCAATAACCGTTTATCCAATCTGAACTTATAGAACCAAAATTGTAGAGAATATTATTATAAAAGTTTTGTAACTTACTTGACTGACGGCCGATGGATAGAAATCGAGATATTTGAAAAAAAAATAGATTTTTGTGACCTTTGGCCTTGAATATCTAATTATGTTAACATGCTGAGATCGGTGACCTTTTACCCCTTATTTAGAAGGCCAAAACAAAGATATATGAAAAAATTCAGCTTTATTGGTTCATTTCCGAGATTTACTGTATAAAACTCCTTATTTGACTGGGCTACAATTCTTAAATCAAATTTATGGCATAATTCGTAAATAAATGTATGTCCAACACTGTGTAAAGTAAAAGCAAATTAATAAACAACACAAGAAAACAAAGTCTCAACAAAGAAGCACATCTTACATGGCTTATTCGTCTTATATAGTTTTTGAATTTACTCCTATATACAACTAAAATGATTTTCATAAGAGGAAGCATATCATTTATAAGACGAAATTAGATACAGCAGAATCCCTCTTAACCAGCCTAGACATTTTATGCACACATGTACAAAAAATTAAATATATGAACTTCTATAAACATTTATAATTATTCACACAGACCCACATCAATCTTAGAAAAATTAATTTTTTTTCTGTTTATTACATTTTCAAAGGCTTTCTGAAGGGCGTGTCTCTTCAATTTCATAAGTTTAAAATGTCAAAATTTTTGTATAACCTATTTTTTTCGAGTCCTCCATGCCTGGGTCTTAACCATTGTATAAGCATTTACAATTTATCTTAACTGTAGTTAATACCAATAATTTTAAAATGGTCATTTTTTTTTTTATATAAGTGTTTTCTCACTTCATGTTACCCATATAAATTGCTGATAGTCATGTAAAATAATTAGAATTTTGATATCTTCATTCTCTGAATTGTTGACCTCAACCAAATTATCTATGAGGCCAATTTTTAATGATGATTTCATGAAATGCACTGCTTGTAATAAAAATGACTTATTTGTTGTTGTTTTCAACATTTTTCAGGACAATTTGTCAATATTAAACCCAAGCAAAGTTTCAGAGGGAAATCAATCTCTTAAATTATCTCCACTGATTAGCCAATTTCAAAATACATACACCGCACACCTTCTGTCGCATCACCCAGTTATATTTTTCAAGAATTTTCCAGGAAGAGGCACTAAAATTATCAATGTTCAAGTCACTTATCAACTACAAAAATGTGGAAATAAAAATAAATAAAAAATTTGAACTTCATTTGAAAGGATTTTGGTTAAGAGGGGCTCTACTGTGCTGTAATTTTAAAATTTGATGCCGGAATAGTAGAATATGTAAAAATGTTCTAATAAGCATAAAAGCAACATTTACTCATTCTTATTATTTGATAAAAATTTTATTGTAGGATTTTGAAACATAATGAACACCTCTTTTATATAAATCTTTAGATTTCTCAGGATTACTACATCATGTTTTACATGATGTGCTATGATCATACCTAATATAACTTAATAATATACATAGTAAAAAATAATAATGTTAAAAAATCAAAGCTACCACTACTTCATGATTTGAAAGTGTAAAATAAATAATTCTGAGATTTCATTTAACAAGTGCTTAATCTACAATTAAAAAAAAAGTGTCAAAATCTACATATGAAAGTGTAGAAGATAATTGATATTGCTTGTAAATTACACACAGTGAAAAAATCAGTGCATTAATCAACAAATAAGCAATCAGCAAATACAGTACACCCAAACAATTTTTGAAATTCCAATCCAAATCTCTGAGACTAATAAGTACCATAAAACGACAATAAAACATTATAAGAGAATATTGAAATTAATATTCACAAATACCTAAGCATCTCAATTTGAAATCAGCAACTTTTAATTTGTAATAAATATTTCATAACTATATCCAAAAATAAAATATATAAATTAAACATAGCCATAAAAAATAATATTTAAAAAATTGTATCACTGAGTTGGGCAAGGGAAGCTCAAAAGTTAACAAATTATTTTAAAAATCAACTTTTCAAGAAAGATAACATGGAAACACTAAGCAAATAATTCAACACACTGAATCTTTTTTGGCACACTGAGCATATTATGAAGTACGCCATGAGTGATACATTGAAAAGCTCTATATCAGAGGCACACCACTACAAAGAATAACATGCACAAAGTAAACAACTGGCACATAAAAAAACAAAAAAGAAAAGGAAAAAGCAAGCTTTTTAACTGGTAGCCCACCAAATGCACTATTTTACCTGTGTTGTAGGGAAGAACAGCAATCAGAGCCCTTTAAACATCAATATCACGCATCAAACATACCATGTTATTAACTTGTTCAGTTAAATCTAATGCTTTACACAATACTTAAAATAAACACATTCTACATGGTATAGTAAACATGGGTGAAAATGTAGAAACCTTTCTTAACTTCATTCCCAAATAATTGAGAGCTCAATATGCTAATTATATAATATATAATTATAAGTTTTATTGAGCACATTAAACAAATATAAATAAACATATTAGCCCATATTACATTAAAGTAACAGAAATCTTGTTGCATAGTTAACTTTCAATTTTATTTATGGGTGCTTTTAACCCTAGTACACTTGGGATTATTTTGGATCAACTCTTGCATTAATAAATCTGGTGTTAAACGGGTTAGTATTTTACAATTCTTTTGAGTCCAGAGATGAATTGCTGGGCCGATGAAGCTCTTTTATCGATCCGTTTCTTCTTGAACCTATTTCTGGCCACTTGAGGATTTTTTTTATTTTACTTTTCTATTTTTTTTTTTTTTTAAATATCCTAATTTTAAGTTTTACCATTCTAATTGTTTTATTGTTTACGCATTGAACTACAATACAAAAAATAATATAATACAAAAAAAATGTACATTTTTACATCACACAAAAATAAATAAAACAATAACGAGTCATTGATGTATGTTGATTATTGTACGACTTCTATCAAATTCCTAATTATTTATAAAAGTGCTGAGAAATAAATAAAATAAATTGTTTATGCACACACTGAACAACTAAGGTGTGCATCGGGCTTGTAGATGTATCTTCCCTAGTAAGGAATCAAAAAGTTGCAGCTAATTATTGGCCAATGTGATAGTCTCTAAAATTTGAATTTTATCCTTCATCTTTGTTTAAAATAATTTCAAATTTACTTGACGACATTTAAAGAAAATTTCTGGACCCTATACCCTATCCTGTCTTCCATTTTCAGTCCAAGTGCGTAAAGATTTCTATGATTCAATAATTTCTGGACCCACCAACGTGTTAGCTATTTTCCTTTTTAAAAATAGACTTTTATTAATAAAAAAAAAAAAAAAAAAACAGTTATTTTGAGTCCAGGCAGAGCCTAAACACGAATCTATAAAGCACGGACTCGGAGTCATAACATGATTTGGTACAAAAAGTTCCAGTGGATACTAGGCTTTCAATGCTTATAAATCAGCCCCATTTAGAAAATTTAGCACAACTCATATTTTTTATGTTTAATACCAAGTTTTAAACAAAAAGACCAAACTGTAACAGAAATAATCAGCTACTTTTAACGATACATTCCTTCAGCAATCATTAAATAGTAAAAAACAATTTAATTATATTACAAATGTTTATTTAAATTGAACAAAATAAATCAATAAAAATAAAAAATAAGCCCATATCATGAAATCTAAATATTAAACAATCGAGAACTTTCTGTAAATGTCAATTATTATTAAAAAATAGTTCATTATTACAACATATATTACCTGGCTGATATCCCCTACCGCCGTGACTACTATGCACGCTTGGTGGTCCATGAGAGTACATGGTATCATAATTTTGCTCTCCCAGCATGTCCTATAAAATACAAAAAGATATAATTCATTGTTCATAATAGCTGACAAAAACAACTATTTTGCAGCAAGACAAAAATAGTATAATGATATACAAATTTTAATAAATAAAAATAAAAATAAAATAAAATAGTATAATGATATACAAATTTTTTTATGGTAAAACTAAAATAGTGTATGCCAGGTGTTCAGGATTAACTTTCTTGTAATATCTTAACTCCAACAAAATAGGCAAACATACAAAGTAATGTAAATGTTAAATTATTGAGATAAGATTGCTTTAATTTGAATTAACATTAAAAATAACTTTTATGAACCTTTGTATAAATGGACAACTTTATTATTAAAAGTGATTCCTATAGAAATAATAATTTTAAAGTAATATTAAAAGAAACAAAACAGGATACTTCGAAAATAGTCATGAGTAAAATAAAGCATGAATTTACCTGTAGATCTGGTGCCATTCCTAAATCACCATTCCACAGATTCTGATCCTCCCTAAAAAGGGAGTTGGTAAGCTCCATCGAAAGTCTCTTTTTGTAATCCTGAGGTTTGTCTTCTGACATTCTGAACAGGACAGCAGCAGCATAAGTAGCTAGGAAATTAAAAGAAAAGTAGGCTCAAATTTTTGGTATACTTTTTAGTGTTTATAAATTTTTCATAAACTTATTTTTTTTTTAACATAGAGAAGGAATTGTTGACCAAAGATTAAGCTGAGAAGTTAGTCTAGGAGGTGGTTTCAAGAAAAACATGTTTCATTGGGGAACAATAAAAAAAGTTCTAACCAAGTTGTGTTTTTCCTCCAGACTAACTTTCCCACACTTTTTTATTAATATTTCAATGTGCTGAAATATTAAAATAAAAATTCAAATCTACAGGACATACTAATGTAAGAAACAAGGAAATTGCATTAGAAACAATGAAAAATATTTGAATATATTTTACATAATTTTGGTCTACAAAGAATGCTATTTGCTATTCCAATGAAACATTTCTTAAACGTGTTTTACTGGGAAATAATGTCCGCTAATGAGAAAAAAAATAAATAAATAGGAATCTGACTAGAATCTAGTACAGCTTACAAATAAATTAATATAAAGGGAATTTGATAAATGCAATAAAATACATTAAATAAAGTTTATGGTAATTTAAATTTTAAAGATTAATGCTGGAAATTTCCCTATATTACATATTTCTTATTCCTTCTTGATCTAAAAAATACTTATTCACAACAAAAAGTACTAGATCTGTCTGCAACTATTAATTAGAAAATATAGCAAAAAATAGTAAGGAAACTGACCGATATAAACTAATATCACCTGTGGTTCGCAAGGTGATATAGAAAGATCAATCTTAACTGTAAACTAATGTTTTATTCAGACATTTAGATATGTAAGAAGTTAGTTTTAATATTAAAAATACTCACCAACACCTTCGTTTCGAGAGTGGAGTAATTCTGTAAGTGGAGCTGTTGCACCTTCTTGTTCGATGAGCTCGGCACCTTCTTTGTCCTGGGCAAGCTCACAAAGGACACCAGCAGCCACTCGTTGAATATTCTCTATCTCATCAAAAAGAAGCTGTACAAAAATAGGTATGACCATTTGGCCCCTGATGATAGCTCTGTTATGGCTTTCTCTCGCTAAGATATGAAGAGCCCCCACAGTGCCTTCCACTATCTCTTCCATGCGCACACCGTCTGCATAAATACCACCTGATTGTGTTCCTCCACTTGTAACACTGGACCTCTGAAATGTCAAATTATCCATTATTATTAATTTTGGAAACAACAAATAAACAATTGATTCACGAATAATTTAAATACATAAATCATCATCAAATACATAATTAAATCAGACCCCTAAGTGACCAAAGGGTAGTGCAGAACGGCCAAAATAATTGATTATCCGAAGATTAAATGAAACATGTTTCCTTAGTCAAAAATCTATGTTAATCATATTAAAAGTTACACATTAACAATTCATTTAATAAAAATGAAGAAAAATAGAATTATATGTAATGTGAATTGCATATATAATATGACATATATGCAGGGAAAATAAAAAAAAGATCTCGCCATTATATTATCACCAAATCTGCAATCATCATGCACCTCGATTTAATACAATGCATGCAAAAATTTGTTCACATCCTCTGGCACTCTGGAGATTTCTCCTTATCTTCATCTTCTGGTATTACAGCAGAAATAATTTCCTTGTCAGTTAATTCCAGACACCTGCGGTCATTTTTATTAACATATTTATTCATTCATCATTTTCTTTAACAGCCAACCATTCATTAAGTCCAATAATATTAATTGTTGAACCTACAGTCTCAGAGTTATCAATAGTCAGTTTAAGTTTTCGCAAGGATTTTCGTAAAGCTGGTGAAATTTCGCTTTTAAGTTGAAATAACTGTGAAAAAGATATCCCTAATGTTGAATTTGTATTGAACAATTGAACTTATTGAAACAATACAAATACAATATTTAAAAAAAATACCTTTGTCTAGACCCTAAAAAACAGTCCTTCACATTTCTCCACTCCGGACCAAGTTTAAGTAAACAGTTAGAGAAAGGATTATCAATTCAGCAAGAATGTTGTGTCTTCCCCTTAAAGACTCTGTGGGATGGTCGGATTATCAAGAAAGTCTAAGAGATCAGTGAGGTTCTACTGTATCCAAAGTTTTTATGATCACAGCAAAATATGATTTCTAATAAAAAAAAATTAAATATTTACAAAAATCAATTAAAATTCTAATTTACCCTATGTGTGTCCTGGAATGCTTGCATAAGGAGCCTGATCAGATGGTGTATTGCACCGTGATCTCTAAGCGGTGTGTGGTTAGCCTGGCACAAGGCAAGGTTTCTAATCAAACCAATAACTGCCTTGACTAGAGGCCATCTTGAAGGTGGGTGTAACAACTTGACAATCACTTGCAAGCCATAGTTGAGGCGGACAGCATTCTGTGCAAGCTCACTCTCCATATGGCGAGATGTCAGGTGCCTCAAAGCACAAACCTAAAAGAAAATTTGTTACGATTACAAAATAGTAAACTAAAAACTGATATTATTTTCAGATTCCTCATCTCAAAAAACTTGTAGAAACTAAATTTTGTCGAAATCAAAAAAAAAATTTTTTTACCTTTAAAATTTTGTAGGATTTCAAATTCTGAAAAAATTTAATAATTTGCGCTACCTCACATATTTCGCCACCGATTAAGACCAAATTTTAAGGTCATCTAGAAGCCGTAAAACTGCACAGTTTAGCCCAAATCCGGAGGTTGCTGGATTGCCCCTTATTGAAATATCTGAAGTTATAGCTGACCTCGGATTTTTTCATTCACATCAGTTTTTTTCCACTAAAATCTGGAGTAAATCCAATGTTATATGCATGGATAAAAAGCAGCATGTATGCTGATTCTTGTGATGCTATTACTATTGTAATCGGTTGAACACAGCAGTTGTTATGGCCTTTAGAAATCTCCTCGAAAGGGGTAAAATATTAATATTTTTTGATTTTGATAAAATTTCACATATAAGGGTTTTACGGTGCGTTAAATCGAGATTTGAGGTCAGTTGTTCATGAAAAAATGTTTCCACAGATTTACAGCGGATTTCCTTGGAATTTTGTCATTTTTTTGGAGTTTTTGAGCACTCTCAAGCCGGGTAGTGTTTTAAGCATAACGAAAGTATTTTTATTTAAAATAGCATGCATAACTGCAATTAAACGTGAATGAATCATTTCCCTATCTTGACTGAAAGCTGAGAAAAATAATAAAACGTGATTTTCATATTTCATTTTTTTTCTCGGCTCCTAACACTCATTGGCGGCTATAACTCTAGTTTTGCACTATTATAGGTCCCTACTACCTACACAAAAATTGGCATTCAAATCTGCGAGTTACAACTGCAAACGTCCCCTTGTTAGTAATTTGTATTGAATATATTAAAGCAAAGGCTGAGCACAGAGCCAGTGCTTCTTTGGTTTACCAGAGGACCGGTAAGTTGAGGGTAGAGATGGAGTGGGTACTTACTTGATAGAGAAAATATAACACAATCCCAACTACTACCACAACTCGCATACTACTTTCCCGCTACTAGAGCAAGCGCTAACTGAGTCGATTATATTATAAAAACAAATCCACCTCTACTATATTTAACATTAAATCCACTAACCCACCGTCTGCAAAATCATAAGGTGAATGATTGGTTACTGCTAAACAAGAAGATAATCAACATAAAAATAAAGGTAAAGAAAAAAAAAGGAAATTAAATATAAGTCTGATAATATGTAAAATCATATTATATAATTATATATAATTCTGATGAATGCACTGTCTTGCCAAGGTATAGCAAGTGTAAACCAGCCAATAGAGTGACAAACCTTTTTAAAAATAATTCTTTCACAAATAAGGATGACCTAATTTAAACTTTAGTGGAAAATGATTTCCATAAAAAATTAGATGAATTTAGAAACAAGCATAAACAATTTTATGAATATCTTATTAAAATTCATCCATAGCCAATACGATATTGAAATAACTAAAATTAACCTACTTAAGGTATATGACTATTAATTTTATTGAAATTTCATCTGTTTACTGTAGCATATTTATACATGGAATCGGCACTTAATAATAGTTTAAAAGCCACAGCTATAGTTGAGTATTAGCTTAACAAAATTTTGTAACATGAGACAATCTCCCACTAAAGAAACTTATAACATGAATTCTGCATCGAAGATTTAAATTAAAGAGATGTTAACATAATATTTCTTTTGAGACTGAACTAGCAAAATAGAATAATTTAAAATAATACTCACAGCAGGTTCAGTTATTTCCTCCCTGTCTCCAGCT
Organism: Euschistus heros; assembly: GCA_003667255.2. Lineage (NCBI taxonomy): Eukaryota > Metazoa > Arthropoda > Insecta > Hemiptera > Pentatomidae > Euschistus > Euschistus heros. The sequence continues at coordinate 1,066,158 of RCWM02000137.1, forward strand.
GAAATAATTGTCCTAACAAGAGCATCGACACCACCGACCTGGCACACAGTTACCTTGTTCCTTTGATTATTGCATGTTAAATTTGATAGAATACCAGCCGCACAAGTAACAATGTTTATGTCAGTGGAGTCTAAAAGTTGAACGAGGGATTGGAGAAGGCCTTCTAAACCACCAACTTTGGTCCCAGCATCTGAGAGATTTCTCAGGGTCCAAAGACAGTTCTGAACAAGTCGCTGTGATGGATGCCCCAGGTGCATTGCCAGAGCAGGTAACCCTCCAGCTTCAACGATTGCGGGTTTGTTGCTCGAGCAGACAGACAAAACTATTAAAATATAGAATGAATTAATTCACAATAACATAAAAACTAAGAGATTTAAATAAAATTTGCATGATCTTGATAGGTTAATATAACACTTTACAGAAGCATACTGCTATCAAAGAGTAACTTATTTTGTTAATTGATGTTAAGGGATAGTAAACTGGCAGCCCCTACAACTTTTGTAAAAAGTTAAATTTTTTATTATAAAGTTAACTTTTTCAACTATAATTGCTGCAAGGTTTTTAAAGGAATCTTAACAGTTTTTGAAAAAAAAATTAAGAAAAGTAGGTTCTGCAATTTAATGATAAAAGTTTGAAAATTTTTTTTGACTAAAGAGTAATCATACAGATTAGTGTGAATATTATTTTTATGATGATGCTTTTTGGATTTTTTTTCCTTGCTTTTTCCATAATTATTTAAATATTGTAAATGAAAATGTTTCCTACATGTATTTTTTTTTTTTTTTTTACTCAATACGCGAACATTGCGATTACATTAGAAAGGTAAAGAAGCTAGCCCAAGTTGGCCACTTCTGTTATGTTCAATAAGTCTTGAAGACAACAAGCTTGTTTTTAAGTATGATCTGATTTACTTTAAAAGTTTCTTAATTAAAAAATCATGACAGAATATAAAAAAAATAATCGCTCATACCTGACTCAATAATAAAACTATTGATAAGATTAAATAAATGAAATACAAACCTTTAAGTACTCTTGATGTTGTCCAAAGGAGCTTCTCATAATCATAACTCCTCATGATCCGCACTAGCTCAATAGGACCCTGAGATGCCAAAATAATAAGCTTACTTTCTTGATTTCCATAAGCTAGAATTTGGAGACAGTCGGTCACAATGGCTAAGAACTTGACATTATTTCGTTGGAGCAAAGCAACCATCTTTTGCAATCCTCCAGCAACTCTCACAGCCGTTTTACTTCCTTCTTGATGAAGAAGGAGGTTGTGTAAAGTCGTGATTGCATAGAAAAGAACAGATTCCACGGGCGAACTAAAAAATAAAAAGGAGAATGATATATCATTATATAGAAAATAAAATAAAATTATGATAAATATGTATTTAAGTAAAAAAATGAAACAAACCTTAAAAGTTTTACTAGAGCAGGGATGCCACCACTTTTGAAAATAGCCAAAAGACCCTGCCTGTGATGAGACAAATTGTGTAATGTCCCTACAGCTCCTTTGGTTGTTTCCAAGTCATTACTGTTTGATAATGCTCTCACCAAAGCTTCAACCATCTAATAATTAGATTAATTATTACAAATATAAAGTGACCGATAAAAATCAAAAAGAAAAAATAAACTTAATCAATTAAAATTAATTTAAAGTTATGATCAGCTAAGCTAGAGGAAAAAAACTACCCATTCTTCTATATTATTTCAGAAAAAAGCATTTAAAACCAATTTCACATAGTGTCTATTGAATTTCGATTTCACCAGTATACAGGCCAGGTTCAAACCTAGGATCTTTGGTTCATCAAAGTAGCAAAAAGTAATGTACTTTATTCCAATTAAGTTACAACTGAGCCAGGCCCGTCTATAGCAGCTCAGCTTCAGGACTTCAATGGAGAACACTTAGTGCCTCCAAAAAGTAAAAGTGAATTGAAGATATAATTTCAAATTAATTTCTGATATCTAAATTTGAAATCACACCTAATTTCTTACAAATATTACACAATTATAATATTACAATCTTAGAATGTGCTGTACTGGTCAATAAGTGAAATATCCAGTACTGCATTAACCACTTGATCCTTTGCCAATGGCATCAGGCAGCAAAAGAAAATCAAAACATTTCTCGGTAAACATAAACGAGTTGAACTCATGTTTCTAAATGACTTTGTTTAATGCCAACATTAAAAAATAAGGGAAAATTTATCATCATAACTGACAGAGGCATACCACAAATTTGTTCTTGTTATTATCTATTGTTAATGTATGGGAAACAATGATCAACACATTGAATTTATTTAATTTTTGAAAGTGTCCTTGAACTACCAGCTGAATACATGATATTCGTAGAAACAGTTGGAATATTAAAACTTTTTTTTTCTTCATGGAATTCATTTTATGTTAGAGGCATAGCAGAGTAGACAGGGTACAGCTAAAGTATTTAAAAATAATTTGTTTTTATAAAAAATTAAAATCAAACCTGAGGACTGTTCATGATGGCATGGCGAGAGGCTTCCTTTTTAGACAGCTGGTGTACCATCATAGCAGCCTGTGACACTACTACTTGGTCCTCGTCATTGAGTAATTTTATCAATTCAGGAATAGCACGAGTAGCTAGATCTGCATCGTCCTGAAATATATCAAATGCTACTATTAACTTGCTACAACAAATAAAATGAAATCATATAATATTAACTACTACAGTAATAATATTGTTTCAAATAATAAATATGATGTATGATTTATAAATACATTTAAGTTATATATTAAATTGTAGATTGCCATAAAATATGACAGCACTATTATATATTTCAGAAGTTATACTTATGAAAAATTAAAATACCAGAAAATTCAATCAACTGAATTATAAGAAAAAAAAGAAAAAAGAACTTGATATAATAGTAAAAACAAATTATACCAGTAATTATAATATTATGAAGAACTAACGATTAATAATTGGAGACAAGAAAAAGAAAATTTGATTTACCATAAATTCAAATTTCAATGGAATTCAAAATTTATTTTTGAGGAAGTATTAATATAGAAAGTACATTAAAAATAAAATAGGAGTTTGAATTATAATTGGTTCAAACCTGATAATTTATGAGATTCACAACAGCATGTTTTAGCATTTGGCTGGGTTCAGCAAGTCTTTGAACTGCTGTGGATTGAGCTTGGTCAAACTGGGTAGATGGAATTTCAATACCTTCTTCTAATGTCTCAGGGAACATTGCTGCCCGAACCCTCTGAGATCGTGTCTGAGAGAGCTGCTGATTCATTTCTGAAGTCAGAAGTTTAATCAACCATTTTTGTGAATATGATAACTTTAACTTAATATGTCATAACAAATCAAATAAACCTACCATCAACTTGTTCTTGGGTGAAACCCTGGGCAAAACCTTGATCCAAGTCAAACATGTCCTGATCCCCATACATTTCTTCTTCTTTACCTGAGAGTGAGGGGGCTGTGGTAGTTGCACCGGAATGAATTCCTGAATCAGCCAAATATGAGCTCTGTTGCCACATGAGTGTCTGGTCTTTGACAGAGCCCATGGGCAAATCTGGTCCACCCTGGTAATTTCCATGGGACACTAAAAAAACAAGAATATAATAAACAACGTCTAAACCAACTAACATACTACTATAAATTAAAAATTTACAGATTGAGCAAACATTAGTTTCTTGGCTAACTTCATTAGATATAATACAACAAAATAATCAAAATACTTTTCATATAAATGAAAATAAAATAGGTAAAAATAAATTACAAAAGAAAGATAACTATCCACTTCAGTTACGACTAAATCTTTCTTTCGATTGTTTGGTAGAGCATGACAAACAAAGGAAGTAAAGCAACAATAAACTAATAATTGTAAAACTAATGTTTAATACTCAAGTGGAGATAATAAATTATAAATTTAGCATTAAAAGATAAACTTATTGAAACTAGCACTTACTTGGCCTACTTTGAGCTTGTTGCATCATTGTCAGAGCTGATAGTTTTCACACCTAAAATTAAAAATAAAATAATTGTTATGAATTGCTTTTATATAAAAAAATTAGGAGCAGGTTAAGTATGTGAAAAAGTATGATAAGTAATGAACACTCATGAAGTAAAATGGAGAACAGAGCGTAATAAGTTGCATGGGAATAGTCTTAGGAGAACAAATAGAAAACTAAGGGCTGAAATCTTTTGTATATAGCATTTATGAATGGAATGAAAACATATCCGCCATGTTTTCCTTTGAAGGTTCTCGTCAAAAAGGTAAATTAATCAAACCCAGCAGTTCTCATAAACTTAGATTATTTAATTTGCATGAAGATACCGACCATGGCAGGTACTCACAAAAATGTTAGTAAATATTTACCTATAAAGGTAAAAGACAAAGAGATGTACAATAATAAACGTACGTACGAATGAACTCTTTAGGATTGTTCATTAATATTAAAAAGAAGCAATGTATAAAGCTAAATTAAATAAATACGAATGACTTACCCTACTATTAGAAATAAAGCATGTGCACTGATTCAGACGATGCTCAGCCGATCCTCAACACAAAGAATTGAATACAATGAATCAGTTGTGAGACCAATTTCACGTGTCCTCAGTCAGAGAACGCTAGTGTCGACCTCGGAGCTGCTACCTATAAACATTCTTTTACTTGGAACTAGTAGTTTGCATTTACTAAGAAGTAAGATAAATGTAGGATTTAAAAACCGGTATACGTAGCGTCTTTAGAAAACGATAAAAATAGTTAGATGATCAATTGTAAAAATGATCTATTATACAATTGTATTACTACTAAACTATATGTAAAAAACCTTAAATCGCCTATGTTTGTATCGAATGTACTCGATTAAATATATCTATACACGTCTGTAAGCAACATAAAAAAAAGTTTAATATGAAAATCAGGATGTCATAATATTCTAGCAATTTTTTAAAGACTAATAATATCAAGTGGAGTGGAGTGAAATTTGAAATGTCGATGATTCATCATTAGTTCTTATTGATTTTCAACCGGTCACTCTCACTCATATAGTACTATAGGAATGAAAAAACATAGGTTTATACAACTGTGTAATTATTAATTAAACTAATCTTGTAAATTAAATTTCACTATCGAGTTCATCCTGTTTATTCCGATTGATTCATCTGGTCCAAATTAATTTTCTCATATTCTTATTCTCACTTAATTTCAGCAGGCAGTTACATACGCAGAAAAACTGATAAACAATAAAAATCAATAACATTCACGGACAGTTTAGTTAAAAAGAAACTTTTCAGTAATATTTTACCGAAAAAATAGAGCTGCAATAGGCTGCTTCTTATGCAGACAGACCAAAGACTTCACAGATTTTCTGATCTGTTATCAACAATAGGTCGATTTTTCGGAAACTGGATGAAAACAATCACGGCAAAAAGAACAGATATAGTGAACTTAAAAAAGGTTTTATACATTTTCTTATATAGTAGAAGCTCTCTTAGTGAATTTGGTCGGGACCGATCCTTGACCATTGCTCTTTGGCTGATGAACCGTAGTTTCCCTGAAACATCCATTTCCGTTCAATAAGAGCCTTGTAAACCAGGGATCAAGAATAAACAACCAAATAAGTTTACTTTTCCACTCATTTTATTTTATATTTGTACTTATAACAAACTCGAAAAATATATACATCAAGAATTTTTAAAAACTTAATACTTGCACACATATACCCTATTGTTTGAAAACGTGAGTAATTTTAATTTTCCTTTATTAGCTTTAAGAGATTTTCGGATAGCCAAGTATTTTTGTTTATTTACTTTCAAACCCGTCGAACCTTGTTGCTGCTGAGCTGGCAATAGAACTTCTTCAGTCCCTTTTGCTTTTCCTCAGCCTAGTTGATTGCATCCTCATATTCCACATTTTTGTTCTTGTCTTTGCAATAGAGGTCATAATTTTTAATAGCGACACCAAAAGTTTGTTTGTCTGTAAAAATATTTTTTTCGAAACCATTTGTCATCCAGTTTTCATTGTACTTTAACTGTATGTAGACACTTGGTAATGACTACAAGTAGCGTAAAATGCTTCCATTGTTCTTGTCCGTGAAATGCTTTTATTTTTCCAAACCAATGTTTTTGGACGATTTAACAAAGGTAGAATAAGAATTAAAAAGGTTTTCTGCCCAAAAATAATTAACATTAGGACATACATACAAGGTGAGTATCTCAGCGTAAAAAAAAAAAAAATAGTATTCTTTAACACAATCTGCATTCAGAAGCTAACCTCAAAATTGAGGTCTTATGTTCATTATCATTGGATTTTAAACATTACATTGAAAATCTAATAAAATCAATCCTAAATAATAATAAGAAATAGATAAATGTAATTACATGAGATCCTCTGATCTGGTGTCGCTTTATTGACAGTTTTCCTATATTTTCTAATAAAAAATAATTTTTTTCTTTGCTTTTTATCCCAATGAAGAGTTTATTCTGTTTAACATGCACATTTTCATTAAGGGATTGTCATGTTTTATTTACACAAGTAACTGATTTGTATGCCAAATGAGAACACCACGTTTTTTCGGTTTCAAAATTAAATTTCTCCATGAAATTGAAACAAAATCGTTACGTTTAACATATCATTCGGAAGCTGATTAATTTGCAAGTTTTTGTGAGATTTGACGTTTTGTGGATAGTTTTTTTCAAAAACGGTGAGCGTTGAAGTAATATAAGACATTGTGACTTCCCCAAATAAGGTGAAGATGGTCAAGCTGTTCTTTAGATACCAAGTTGGTAAAATTCGAGGTTACAGGTACTTAATTATTATAGAAAATTTAATGCTAAATCCGATAATGTGGTCAAAATTTGAAATATATTTAAACAAAATGGAGATATTACAGCTTTTATGGAAACAAACGTGGTTTCCTCAAAAAAGTCATTGATTTATCGTATATCTGCAACGGATTGAAATAGAAAGGTGAGCTCTGCGGCATTTTGCTACATTTTTGATCTAGTTTCACCCTTTTTTTTTTTTTTTTTTTTTTTTTTTTTTTTTTTTTTTTTTTTTTTTTTTTTTTTTTTTTTTTTTTTTTTTTTTTTTTTTTTTTTTTTTTTTTTTTTTTTTTTTTTTTTTTTTTTTACACTAAGAGATAATTACCCTGTATATATTGCACTTCCAGTGCAACATTAGGACATCTCAAAACTACTACTACTAAGACGCCCCACCCTTGCCCAACCTCGGGGTCTAGCAGTGTACTAGAGTAAAATAGATAAATAAATAATAAAATTGAATGCTGTTCCGAAGCCAGTTCTAAATGGGTTCTACCGTATTCACGTTCACAAATAAATAATAATTAAGGAGATCAGATTACCGAATGGGATACGTGTATTCAAAGTTACGTTTAGTGGAACGGGACAAGGATTTGGCCGTAATGGAAGAGTGGCAGAAGAATGACTTATCATTTTCCTCGGCAGCTACCCTTATCTGGTGTCAGTCGAATACTCTTCCATCCCTCCCCTTTGGAGGTCTTTTTGGCCTACCGCTCTTATGACTGACACAGTGTCGATTATTTTAATTGAAATTCATGGTTTGATTTAAAGAATATTAAATTTATGATGACGAATCTATTGTTGACTGTAGGGTGTAATGTAAGTGAAGAAATGGTCAGGGATGCAGTCAAGTAAATAAACACGTCCAAGTTTTTAAATAAAAAACTTTATATTTGGCGTGCCGACGTTTCAACCTGCCTTGCAGGTCTTCATCAGGGCTAAAATAACAAAAAATTGGATATGACCATGAGGATACAAACATTTTTAAGAAAATAATTTAAAAATGGAAAAAAAAAAATACTACTAAGTAAATTAGTCAACGAAATAGCTGTTTACATAATTAGAAGAATATATTAAATTTAGTTAAATATTCATATTAATATTAAATTTAGTTCATTCCTTGAACAATCTAGGAAAAAAGTATGTCCTTTATCGATTCACAACTGTTTACTTAAGTAGCCATAAAACTTGGATAGATATGCTTGAATGAAAGGGCAGCAAAGGAATAAGCTAATAAGCTATGTATTGCCTGCCAGTGCTCCATGGCACCTGTAGTTTTTCAGCATCCCTCATCCAATCTATCTGAGCTCCTATAACCTTCAATCTTAACCTTAATTTTGTTTACAATATTAACCTCTATTTTGTATATTTATTTTTTCACTCTCTTTTTATTAATAGTTTTTTCTTTTTCTAGTTTGTTTCTTTCGTTTAACGTCACTTTATGCTCTATGGCTAATCGGACGATGCTACGGTGGGAGTCTAAATTTTGCCTATCCAGGTATAATTAGGATAGGGATCTTTAACGAGTACCTGACATCGCACAGGCTCGGGACTCCCATTTTACGTCCCTTCCGAAGGACGGCATAGCTAAGGATGTTTTACTCCCTTTAAAAAATCCTACGGTCATCTGCCGGGCTGCGAACCCGCGATATTGGGTTTAGTAGGTTGCTATGCTAACCACTACACCACAGGTGATCCCTCTTTTTCTAGTTTTTTCTCTGCATTTTTTTTTTTCATACGTATTTGTATTTAATTTTACCTATGTTGTTTTATTTTTAACAGCCTCTCGGCCAGTTATGATCTTACTTTGTATTATTTAAAGTTATTCTTAAGGGACTTTGTCCCAGAATAAAGTTTTCTTTCTATTCTATTCTATTCTATCTATAATGTCTGTAAAAAAAAAAACACAAAGATTCTTCATGGTTTGTATATTAAACTACAACATTCCAACAGACAAGAACTCATTCCAATAGGAAAACCAGTGAACCAGCCATGCACTGAATCCAACAAGCTTGGTAAGCAGTGTGCACACAACTTGAAAGAGTGAGCGAGAGTGTACAATAGGGGCTGTAATCCACAATTGAGCTCTCATCCCATTGAGAAAGCAATCCCTAAAATATAAAAGGCACTGGTTCTTCAGCATAGCCTGCAATTTACAGGTACTACCTTCAGTCAGACCCTGTGACTGCTGGTTGCTTGTCACCAATATTTGTACAATGGGTGTGTCTAAGGATTGTGTGCCTTTCTTGTAATCCTAGTCATTGATGTGGCAGAGGTTGGTGTCATGAAACTTATTTAATTATTTTTTAATTGGAAGACATTGTCCCACATTCAAGTTGTCTCAATATAATTTAATGTCCAATATTGCTCCTTAGATTGGTCAGCCAGCGACAGTTATTTTATTCCATTAGGATATATGTTTTTTGAAACCAAAAACGTCCAGGCAAACAACAGCTAAGCATAGTGATATTAATTGAATGCCGTTTTCCCCTTCCAAATGTTTTTAGAAAATTGATTTCCCATATTTTCATGTTAACATGTTAAAAGAAAAAAAAATAGTGCTTAATTTCTTTTTTATTTTTACTAGTATTTAGTCTATTTCTTCTGCAGTTAAACCTGTTATTTCTGTTTTTTTTTTTTTTTTTTTCTTTCTTTATTTTGAATAGATCAAAAACCACGTTGAAGAACCATATTGGGAATAAAACAATAAATATTTGTCATTGATTTCTTCTGTCTGTGGATAGCTACATTTGTAAATAGCATTGATTGACTTTGAAATTCTTTCATTCAAAGAACTATTCGTGTTTTCTTCTTTTCCACCAGTATACTCCATGAAACAAAATCAGCATAATAATCATTAAGCTTGCTTATAAATATTATGAAATTTGGGAATTATACATAGTCAGAAGTTTTGGAACTGCTAGAATGTGTGGTGAACCGTTCCTATAATAGCCAATGGTGTAAATAAATAATCTGATAGCACAACTAAAGAGAAGAAAAACCTTTGTTTATTGAGGCTGCAGATGACACTAAGGTGGGTGTTGAGTCCAGTTTATTGTCCTTCTCTAATCTGAGACCAAGTGGGCAGTGGAGGTCCTGCCCATTAGAGATTGTCAAGTAGTGGACCCTTGGCCCCAGGTCATACTTCACATAAGTTCAGAAAAATATCAGGCAAATTTGGTCACTACATCACATTTTTTTTATTTATTTATTTTTTTTCAAGATAAAACAACACCTCTTTTTAAGATAAATACACATTTTTAAAACTTGATTTCATTAAAAAAAAATAATATATCTATCCTATTTGACTTTATTTGATTCACATTTACATTTAATATCAACTTAATGTATTAATAAATATTACAAATTTATATATGTAATACAAATTTTAATTAAAAAACAGCATTATATATGATTATCATAGTGACATTGCAAAAATATATGTATACAAACTAGAAAATATGTATGATATCTAAAACATTAGTTAAAGCTAGCACAAATCTTTATATAATTCACTGGTTATTTCTCAGCTTAAATTTTAAAAGAGTAAGTTTAAGATTACTGAATCATTTTCAAACAATGGTGGAAAATCAATTATAAATTATTATATTAACAAGAGTACTTCTTAAATAAATATGCCAGTTTTAGTATATCTATCCAGAACAAAAGATTACATGTTACCCTTTACTCCTTTGTAAAATAACTAATTTCTCCCAGTTTATAAACACACACTTATCTTTCATGTATTAATCAGCTATTGGTAATTATGAAAACTCAAGAAGAAAATTCACAGCAGGAAATATAAAGATTTTTTTTTTGGCCCTTTCAATGCACAAATTAGGTAAAAATATGATCATGTTTTGTAATTAATTAATGCTATTGATAAACAAAATTTAAAGATAGTTTGATTCACTGGATTATTACTAAAAATTAATTTGTCCATGCTGTTTCTAAAATACAAATAGTAAAATAATTTTGCAAGAGGAATATGTTGTTCAAATAATATGACAAATCACTTTTAATTATTATTGTTATGAAGCTTTAATTATTGATGATAAAATGATTTGAAAACTTTTGAAATTTTGAGGAAAACCAAGAACTTAGTTTCGGGTAGTGTGTACATTTTATTTATTTAGATGATATTGTTCTCTAGATTCAATGGTGTATGAGTTGTAGTAGAGTGACGTCAAATGGGGTCACATTAGTACGGTGGAGTAAAATTGGTACATAATTATGTCTGTGATGATTTCCTTCTGGCAGGCTGTTGTGTCGACTTTTACCAAATGAGAGAGCATGAATGAGTCGTTTCGTGGGCTCTCATTTCGTAAAAGTTGACATAACAACCTGTCAGAAGGAAATCACGACAGAAACAATTGTGTACCAATTTTACCCCACTATACTAATGTGACCCCATTTTACGGTGGTGCATAAGATAACAGATAGGTTCAATTGTATTTTTGATGTGCTAAATGATTTTTGATAATTACATAAAATGTAATAATCTGTCTTAATAGACTTTTAAATGATAAGAACATTAAGTCAGGCATATGTTAAGAGAATGAGCCCAAAAAAGATCAGAAGGTTAACAGGGAGACCCCATCTCCGCTAATAGAGACAAACCACTGCTGCCAAACTATTCATGTTGATTAAAATAGGAAACCGTTCTTAATCTAGTACAGCCAGTAGCTTAACAAAAATTAATTTTCAGAGACTCAGTTCCATCTCTGCATGAACATGCCACTGTGAAAATTTCTATTTTGTAGGAGGTACCTCAAACCTTTACCCACCTATTTTAGATGTAGCTCATTATGATATTATAGAAATATAAAAAGACATAATAACATGACATACATTATGTCTATATAGTCTATACACTATGTTATGACTAATAACATAGTCATACAAGAAATTGCCAACAAGTTGAATATCATTGGCAGAAGCTTAAAGATATAATAAATGAGGGACCAATTGTATAAAACATTAAATACTAGAATCACTGGACACTGCTCCTGCTTATTCAATTCACCCATACCCTTCAAATTATGAGTTTTATCAGATTTTCTAGTTGTCTGTACCTTTCATTGTATTTTATATAAATAAAATTAAATTCAAGTTTCTTAAGATTTATACTAATTTTAAATCGGTATGGTTTTGTAAATATTTCTATATTGTTTAGGTAAATAAATTTTCCTATAGTAAATAAGTAAAAGCATAATAAATGGAATAGAATTAAATGTCATTAGTAATTGAATTATTTAAAATAAAATATAAATGTTTTGCTTCATATTAAATTGACAGTTTTAAAACATTGAAGTCTTTTCTATTGAAATAACTGCTTTATACTATATAGATTTTCCATATATATAGTATTATTTAATAATGTATATATTATCACCCAAAACAAAGCCTACTGTTAGTGATAGTCATATTCATATACCATGGTACACTATTTTTTTTTCTCTCCACCAAAATTTATTTTTAAATTTTAGAGGAATGAAGAAACCTATATTTAAGAAAACATATTTTATGCCAAATAACTTAAACTTTATATTTATTTATTATATTAGAAATAATTAATAAATAATAATAATAATTTATATGACTTTAATTTTCATACAGTTTTCCGATAATCCATCATTTTTAAGTGTAAAAATAAAATCTAAAATTTTTCTGGGCATCCTCTCATTCTAATTACATCATGAATACGTTTTGTCATTGATACCAAAAACTTTTGGTGGTTTCTAGAGTTTGAATACAGTTTGCTGTTTTCTTGTGATGGATTATGTTATTAATCCTCTTCGATAAAAAATTATTTCTCTTTCTAATCAACAATTAGCAATCCCCATCAGATCTGTTAGTTCATATTTCAGCATTAGATATGTATTTATAGAAAAGGAAAAAAGATATAGTGTATGAAAATGATTGTCAGTAAGTGGATATGTTGTTACTGGGTTTAAAATAAGTATTTTGGACATTAGCCATGGTATATTTTATATTATGGTATATGTATATATATATATATATATATATATATATATATATATATATATATATATATATATATATATATATTTTTATTTTATTTATTTAATGAAGGATCAGTGGGTACTGTATATATACCATATATATATATATATACATACCATATATACATATATATATTATATACCCATAATTTTATTTTACTCATTTATTTACATTTGTTTCAGTATAAATGAAGGATCAGTGGGTACTGTGGTACAACAGCCTAAATACACAGTAAGAAAATACCAGGAATAACAAAATCCAGCTATAACTCATTTACTTTGACCTATTTTGAAGGATCATGCAGTTTGTATTTTGCATGATGAAATATCCTGTTCAATCAGGTGTACATTTATTGGTCATTGTTCTGATAATGGCCTGCTGATTCATTGTGATTTTTGATGTAATTCATGAATCCAGAATGTTGGGATTTTACGTAAGTCAGTTAACTATGTCAGAAACATACAGAGGAACTTAAAGAATAAGTCTAAGAGTTTTATATTGTAAATTTTTGCAAAAGTGTCTTAAAAAATGTAAACAAAATTTCATTTGAGCTTAGTTTTTCAAAGAGACATTAAAGTACATTTTAACTATTTATTATCTTGTAATTTAAAATGGAACCATCAATAAGTGAGGACTTAGATATTTATTTTATAATTGTAATATTAATTTGCTATAGTGCATAAGTTTTTAATCTGGAAAAAACAAAACAAAGCAAATTTCAAAATCTAAAATTATATTTCTGGTTAACACCACAAAGTATTTTTACACTTTAAAATGATTCATTTCAGAATAGGTAAAACCATTATTGAGATCTACTGAGATTTGTGAAATTCTTTGTTGAAATTTTCTGTATCGCACTTTGCAACCTTCAGTGTAATCATTTTTTAATTTCAACCTTTGTTTTTAGTTTTATTGGGCCATGCTTTTATTAATAATTTTTTTTTTTTCACTTTATTTTCCAATCCCAAGCAGAGCCAATGGTCAAAACCAGCAAATGTGGTATACAGTGGAGATTCCTCATGTCTTGACATTTTTAATGATGAAGAATAGAAGAAAACAAAATAATATAAAGGTAAACAAATTAAATAAATTAGTAAAGTGAAAATCTATTACTTATCATTCATCCAAGTTCTTTTGAGTCTTTATTAAGGATTATAGGGGATCTCTGAAAGTGTTGGGACTGTCAAATATGTCTTACTAGAAAACAATGTATTTAGTGATGTGAATTTAGATGTTTGAGATACTGCTATTAAGGAAGGCTGAATGGTCTCAATAACTATTGGGTGCAGATGAAATATTCAGAGATTATTAACGAATTCCAAAGATCTTTTAGCATCTATAACAGTTAGGATGATGCCATCAACAAAGCTGGCGAAAATAGCAAAACCTGACAAAGAATCTGATTGATTTTTTCCAACCAGTAACGATGTTATCTCAGATAATAGTATTACGTTTTTTAGTTTTTGAACTACTAGAGACCACAAGCCAATTTCAATATCTTCTCATTTGTTGCTTTATTTTCCAGCAGTATTATTTAATCTATTCACTCTGTCTCTATTATCTTTCATACACTTCGAACATGCTCTCTTATTGCTTGTTCTTTGTTCTAAAAAGAACAGATGTACAGTTACCATAACAGTGGTTGTTAAATGGGGAGATTTGGCAGTAATCACGCTCACCCTCATGATTTTTCCCCATTTAAAGTTGTCCATTCCATAAAGGTTGAGTGTGCCGCGGGAAGGTCACCCGAAATTTAATTCGATCGACGGCTGAAACAACAGAATAAAAAATTTTTTCGAAGACGGGCCCGAGAGCCCGTATGCCTTACCACTGAACGTTTTTCCAGCAGTATTATTTAATCTATTCACTCTGTCTCTATTATCTTTCCCACTTCGAACAAGGTACTGAACAATACAGTTCATAACAGTGGTTGTTAAATTAGATTTGGCAGTAATCACCTCACCCTTATTTTTCCCCATTTAAAGTTGTCCATTCCATAAAGGTTGAGTGTGCCGCGGGAAGGTCACCCGAAATTTAATTCGATCGACGGCTGAAACAACAGAATAAAAAATTTCTGTCTCCAGCCTGACTCGAAGACGGGCCCGAGAGCCCGTAATGCCTTACCCACTGAACCACCGTGCCTCCCCAGCAAGGTACTGAAATGTCATTGAATTAATTTTACCGCACATTTACTGATTTTATATACGGTATAAAGTTGTAAATATCAATAAAGTATGTAAACTGCGCAAAAATGAATAGGGATATACCTTATTTATCCCTTATCCGGTCATTTAAGTTAAATTAGCCAATCAATTTAATATTAGTAGGGTACAACTAAATAGAAAATACAAACCAAAGTCAAAATAATTGTTAAACCTTTTATTTATAACAAGTTTTCTTGAGAAAAGTAAACATGAAAATTTATTATTTTGTAAATAAACAGCTTTTCTCGTATTTTAATCCAGTAATACTTTCAATAAACATGGACAGACATCATCTTGAACCCGAAGTTCGCGAAATTATAGTGAGAGTGCGTTATCAAGGTCATCGACAAGTTGATATTGCAGAAGCGGTTGGCGTTTCCCAGAGTGTCGTCTCCCGGGCTTTAGCTCGATTCCGAGAGACTGGGAGTGCCAATAGAACGCCGGGCAGTGGATCACAACGTATTGCAACTGAAAGAGAGGATAAAAATATTGTTATCACTGTCAGGAGAAAGCCTTTTCATAGTCCACGCCAGATCCTCAATGAAGTTGAAGGTGTTTTACCTAGACTTTTAACAAAACAAATGATTCGTAATCATTTGTGGGAAGTTGGCCTTGCATCATATGCCCCTTAGAGACGACCTGCAGCTACAACTCGCCACCAGCAGCTAAGAAGAATGTGGTGCAGCGAGCGACTAGAAGAGGACACAAATTGGAATGCTGTGATGTTTACCGACGAGTCGCGTTTTTGTCTGTATAGTGACAGCAGACGCCGAAGAGTCTACAGAGATCAAGGAATGCGAACAATGCCCCAGTTTATTGTGCCTTCAGTGCAGTTTGGAGGAGGTGGTGTAATGGTCTGGGCTGGCATTTACACGGGAGGACGAACCAACCTCACAGCAGCTCGATATGCACATGAAATTATTACCTCCCTCCAACTAGGGATCTCGTTGGGAGAGATTTTCGATTTCTGGATGAAAACGCTCGACCTCATAGAGGAATAGCTTTTCATCAAGTTTTAGAAAACCTGGGAATTTCCCGCCTGCCCCTTCCCCCATTGTCTCCAGACCTCAATCCTAGTGAGCACATGTGGGGCGCGTTACAGAGAAGGCTTTTTAATCATCATCCGCCGCTAATTGACCTTCAACAACTGAGTGCAGCATTGCAACATCTCTGGGGTGAAATTCGTCCAGAAACCAGTGACAACATTATTAATAGTATGCCTAATAAGTGCACACAGGTTTTGGCTAACAGAGGACATTATACAAGGTATTAATTGTTTCCAAAAACTAATCTGTTCAATAAAAAAAAATTATGCAACTAAAACGTATTATTTTTTTAAAACCCATTAATTGAATTTTATTTCAGCAAAAAACATTATAATTTCTAATGAATATTAATGCAGTTTATAATAAAAATAATACAAAAATGGTATGCAAAGTAAATAACACAAAATTAGCAATATCCCAATTCATTTTTGCGCAGTTTATATCTATATAGTTGAGAAGTGGAGACTATATTCATTTGAAGGATGCCATAAGAAAAGCTCATAGTTTGGTATCGGAGCTGGTTAAGATATTAGTGCTGCCTCGAAGCTTCACTGGAGGACTATTAAAATAAAAAATAAAAATAAACTTTTGCAAATTGTCAAATTACTTATTTAAGTAATTATAATTATCGACGTTAAGCTTAACTTTTACTAATTTAAGTTGACCTTAATCCAAATGATATTAAATCGTAGCGGAGCACGGGTACTTTCAGCTAGTATATATACGTAGGAAAAGAAATTCTTCGATTCAGCAAGTTGTTGTTTTCTTTTCCCAGAGAATTTGAAGATCTTTTTTGACAGCCTGTTGTATAAATATTCAAAAAACACCAGTCTTATTTTCCTAATTGCTTATATTATTATTTGTATATATTTTTTTAAAGGTGCTATGTTAGACCATAGTATATTAAATAAGTTATATAAAATCCCCAGTGACCAATAGCCCTTATCCATCGTCCGATTTATTCGATTTATCGAATTCTTACTCTTGTATCGTGCAAACTATTTCTATTTAATGTTGTGGAAGGTGAAAAACAGTTATTACTACTAATGAAAATACTTTATTTATCATTATGAATCTAGAAATATGAAACTATAAATCCTTTTACAATTACAATACTTGAGGGCCTGCTCACAATTTACTATATCCACTTATTCCATGCTATTAAGGAGTATAGGGTACTTATCTATAAGATGTTAAGAGTCTAAGTCGGCATCGTCAAGCACATCTCTACCAGTTCTTTATCGTCTCTATCATGGTCGGCTTCTGCAGCCTCTTCTTCTCTATCCCAAACTCCTCCAAAAGAGAGACTCTTTCTTTTCCGAGCCAAAATTAAAATAGCCCCTTCTCCCCTCCATGCAACCTTTGCATTTCTTTCGTTGAATATTTAATTCTTTTGTATGTCGGTAAGGGATGCAAGGGCCCTAATAGTACGTCTATTGCAGAAAGTCACCCTCCCAAGCTGTCACTCACCCTTAAACTTTAATGCTCATAATAGAGATATTAAAACTCAATTATTAATATTATTTATTAATCAGATATCCATAATCCACTACAAAGGAATAAAATAAAACATAACATCTCTATCTACTAAGTGTAAATGATTATTGGAATCGTCTGTAAATAGTTGTAACAGCTAATACCGGATCCTGTTCTCTATCGTTTTTAATCTAGATGGTTGTATGAAAGTTGTATTCTGAAAAACTCCATCGTTCTAGAAGCCTTCGGTTAAAGGGTCTACAATTGGAAATAAAAATAGAAGGGCTATAGGTGACGGACGACAGGATTAGCTGGATGGTACTAATTGCTAAAGAGGGCGCTCTAATGGCGCAGAGGCAGGGCGCTTTCAATTTATTTCCATCATAATTCCTCAGCCGGTATATATTAGAGTCCGTGTGGCTCCAGAGTAACTTTTAATATCGCCCTAACTCTTGCGAATATCCCTTTTAAAGGGGGCTAGTATCCCCTCGCTTTAGGCAACATCTGAGGCAGGACTCGCAGGTCGATATATTGTCAATGTTGACCAAGGTGTTCCTCAAGTTTACATAATTAATAAATAATTTTTATTTATTTGAGCCAAATGTAACAGTATTATAATAGTATAATTGAATTTAATGGAATATAGCATACTTCAAAGACAAGTAACTGCTCGTCGTCTCCGATTGCTCCAACATTTACTAGACAAGCGTTATAAGCTTCCAATAAATTAAAAAAGACTAATTAATAGTAATTTGACCCATTTGGATATATGGAGTTGAGCTTTGGGGCTCCACTAAACCTTCCAATTCTTCTCATATCCAATCCTTACAATCCAAAACCCTTCGTAAAATCCTTAATCCTCCTTATTATGTCACAAACAAACTTAGTCATAAAGATCTTAATGTTCCATATGTTGCTGATTTGGCACAAACCAGAAACCTATCTTTTCATAGTAAACTCCTTACCCACTCGAATCCACTAGGCTCCCAACTTGCTTCACACTCTATTACCGATATTCCTCCGAGGTGTCTGAAAAGAAGATGGCCGAGAGACCTTATAATGTAGAACTATTGAAATGCTACTAGTGTGTAGTCCTTTACATGTTATTGACATGTCATTGTAATCATTTTCCTCAAATTTGCTTTTGTATAAAATTTATACAGCTGTAAGTATAAATAAAAAAAGAATTCAATGGAACGATTATTTAATTTTTATTTTTTATTTTTGGACAGCGTGTAACATATTTTTATTAGAAGATTATGAAACTTTTTATGGAAAGTATGACCAAGGATATCCTCCGGCCGTCAAAATCGTTAGATTCTGGCAGATCTGAAAATAGTATCCTTCAACGTTCTGTGAAAAGGATCAAACCCGAAAAGATAGTATCCTTTTGTTTAATTAATTTTCTAAAAAACGAAAATTAACTTTTATGGAAGGAGTGACGCCAAGATACTGCACTCTTACATCCGTGGAGTTCATATTCAGCAATTGTGGCCAATACTCAGCAGCAGTAACAACTCTTTTCAATCAAGAACTATAAACAGTTCTCCAAGAAAATCAATGTAATGAAAATAGCCTTAAAAATATTTCTAAAATATGTATCTTTGAAACTATGGAAGGTGTTACTTTTCTACATACCTCGTACGCTACACCAAGATATATTAGCCTTTAAAATTACCTCAAATGACTAGTAATCTCGTTAAGATATGGTAAATAATGACAGCTTTTTTTCTAACGTGTTTTCAACAATAATTATTTTAAACAATATTGCTAATAATATTATTGCAAGTCAGAAAATCTATTGCATATGGCCAAACATTTGTTTAATACAAATGTTTCACAAAATTCAAATCAACCTTGAAATTTTTCAAATCAATCAATCTAACAAAATTGGAAAATTTGTTATAAAAATTTATAATAATAAATTGTTGGTATAAATAAATCGTTATAACAATGGCGATCCACAGAAGAGATATTAAGGACAATATGAGGTGGAAGGATCAGTATGAAAGAGCCGTCGAAGTCCCGTACAT
This sequence comes from Euschistus heros, assembly GCA_003667255.2. Lineage (NCBI taxonomy): Eukaryota > Metazoa > Arthropoda > Insecta > Hemiptera > Pentatomidae > Euschistus > Euschistus heros. Next base: position 1,085,761 of record RCWM02000137.1, read on the forward strand.
TTCTAAAGGGGACATGACTTTGAAGGTGCCTTTAACTGTATTCTGTGAGAATAGGAAAAGATTGGTCCAGGGATTGCGGAGTGAAAAACCACACGGCCTCGTACTCATTCAAGCGGCCACAACTAGAGGTTGCCTCGGTAAAAGCACCTACGTCCAGGATACTGCATTTTTCTGGGCATTTGGTTATCCGAGATCTAGAGTTATAGGAGCTATAGAGGTAGTCAGTAGCAAATCCTATTTAATAGTTCCAAGGATCGGCATTGATGGTACGGAATGGTGCGAAAGGCAATTCAATAGAAGTCAGATTAAAGAACAGTATTTGGTGGATGGTGCTTGGTACTTGGATGAACTTGAATGTTTCTTAGAATTAGCAAAAAAGAATAATGACTGCCGAGAAATTCTAATATTAAACTATCAGAAACATGAATTACCAAATTGTGTTTTTAAATATGAGGTGGACTATCACACACTCGGTAAAATCGCATATGAACTAATAGCTCAAAAAACAGAAAGTGAGCTTAAAATTTTACGTTATATTGCGAAAATTCTAGAGAGTGCAGTAATCCATATCATGCAAAGATTTAGACCAGGCATGACTGACAACCAATTACAAGCTTGGTTTTATTTCTTTATGTCCTACAAAAGTGGCTTCGATCAGCTTACTTTTACCATTTCCTCAGGTAGTGATAATGTGAATCTAAATCCCAATAAAAGAGGATTACCTCCCACTAGACGTCAGAGGGTCTTCAAAGAAGGTGAATTATGCATTATCGATATGGGAGCAGTTTATTTTGGACATAAACTGTCATTGGGCATCGTTCTACCTGTTGGTGAAAAGTTCAACCTTTACCAGAGAAATGCATACGATGCGATGTTACGAATGCGAATTAGCATTTGCCGTGAGTTGAAAGCCGGCATGCCATTGGATCTGTTACAGTCAACCGCGGAAAAATCTCTCATCAGTGTCTTAATTGATTTAAGGCTTCTCTATGGCACGGTCGATGGGGCTTTTTATAGCGGTGTAGGGAAACTTTTGATTCCTCATAACCTAGTTAGATCTTTGGATCATCTTTGCGAAGAACCAAAGGAACTGGAGTTAGGGAAAGCGTATTTAGTGCAACCAGGATGCTACTTTACCAAATCCTGGCTAGATAAAGCCTATAACCACAATGTTCTAAAACTTTACTTGACGCCGGAACTGCGGAAGTATGAAAATATCGTGGTCAGAGTAAGCGATCCAGTTGTTATTACCACCGACGGTTTTAGATTTTTATCGCCAATGCCCAGGGCTTTGTGTACCATAATCGATATGAGGTTAATAGACCAGGAAAAAAGAAGTGATTATACTGCTGAATTGGAAAAAGAAAATTTGACAGTTCGCTCGAGTTTGTTCCGTATTTAATATAAGCATATTTGAAAATCACATTTATTTTGATAAATGTCATTATTTTATTAATAAGGATCAGTTGTATATCGTAACTGAAATTAGAAAAAAAAAAATCAAACTGTAGATCCAGTTAATTGTTTGCTGACAAATACAATACTTGTTTTTCTATACAGTGTGAGTATCTATTAGTGTATAAAAAGAAATCGAGTGAAACTAGATCAAAAATGTAGCAAAATGCCGCAGACCTCACCTCTCTATTTCAATCCGTTGCAGATATACGATAAATCAAAGAATTTTTTGAGGAAACCACGTTTTTTTCCATAAAAGCTGTAATATCTCCATTTTGATTAAATATTTTTCAGATTTTGACCACATTTTCGGATTAAGCATTAAATTTTTTATACTAGCAGAGTGCCTGTAACCTTGAAGTTTACAAACTTGGTATCTAAAGAACAGCTTGATCTTCACCTTCTTTGGGGAAGTCACAATGTCTTATATTACTTCAACGCTCGAAAAAACTATCCACAAAACTGCGAATCTTACAAAAAGTTGCAAATTTAATCAGCTTTCGAATGATATGTTACACGTAATGATTTTGTTTCGATTTCATGGAGAAATTTACTTTTGAAACCGATAAAACATGGTGTTTCATGTGTAAATAAAACATTATGACAATCCCTTCTTCTTCAGTCTTTGATTTATCGTATATCTAAAATGGATTGGAATAGAAAGGTGAGGTCTGTGGCATTTTGCTACATTTCTGATCTAGTTTCACCCGATTTCTTTTTATACACTAAGAGATACTCACCCTGTATATGGCCAGGATGATACCGACTTTTTTTTTTGTAAAGAGACGATCACTATTTATGTTTTTTAGTTGAAAACATTATTTTGATATAAAAAATGAATGAATACAAACAAAATCGGTAGGGAATTTTCCGAGTTATAAATTTTTAAATAAGAAAATCATTCATTAAGGGCAATTCTTCCTCAATGTTTACATATACATCATGTTATAATGACATTGTAGTGGTAGCTATTTAAACAAATATTAGTTTTACTAATTATTTTTTGCGTTTAACGGGCTACTTTTATGCGTTGTGATGGCAACCAATTTTGTTTATAATTATTGATAATGTTTAATTGAGTGGTTTAGATGGAAAGGGGTACAAGTGGCAAATTTTGAAAAAATGGAGTAAGCATATTGTGAAACAAAATTACAAATAATTCTGTGGCAAAGAGATACAAGTCAATATCCTGCTAGGTGATGCCATCTATAGAGAAGAAATCTAACTACTTACCGAAAATTCTGAAAGTGTTTGTGGCAAACGGATACTTTGATTGGCTTTTACACTACAATGAGGTTTTGTTACTTGTACCCCTTTGCTACTAAACCCCTCAATTGTAATCTCCTCAGTTTGTTGTTATCGTTATAAAATAAAGTGTGTTTTAGTTTTGAACTCTGTTTTTGTCGAGATCTTCTGGTTTACATTAAAACTAATCATTCTCGACAAGATCAAAGATGTTATTTCAAATATTTATTTCGATTAAGTTTTCTGAAAATAAAAATAAGACATCATACGAACAAGAATCAATAGGAAGCTTTTCAGAGTTTTTAATTAATACACATCAATTTGATAATATTTATAATTATAAGAATTTGAAGCCCCATTAATCTTTTGAAGTATATTATGTCATCTTCAAAAAAATCGTCTTAGTAATTAAAATTTAAACAGTAGATTAAAAAAAAAGAAGAAAAAAAAAAGGAGCTTGTAAAAACAAAATCGTTATTTCCAGTCCTTGAAACCTTGGCTGCAAATATTTGAGAAAGAATGGGTCCTTATTGATAGATTTTAATGTTTCTTTTTTTTTAATTTATACTTCGAATAATTCCCACCTGATTTTGCTGTTTTTTTGTCTTTTCTAATGAACATAAAGTGGAAAAGTAGATCGTCCTATAAGTAAAAACAAGATAACGTGTATATATTTTTACATTCACTTGAAAGAAATCAAAATGAACAAGGAATTTCAAAAAGAGGAAACACGAATGATGAAGGATTTTTTAAAGGCTGCAGTTTGATGCGCTGAAATACACACTGGGTTCTGGGTGTTTTAGAGGTGGATTTAAGACGTATAGTTAGGAAGGTCATGAATTATTTGGTGTTTTAGTTTTTAAGGATTGGAATTTGATTTAGCCAAAGTATTGTCGTCGAAAATTAGGATAAATCCACAAAACCTCAGAATACCAGCGAAGATAAGAGATGGACGGAGGAACGAAGACGGAGGATGGGAAGATGAGAAAGACATGGGCGAAAAGGAGAGTAAAGAAATAAAAATTCAATTTCTCCCTCACTGGGAAATACCATAGATCGTGGATATATTTATCTTTGATCTACTGCTTTTGTATGTGATGCTTCTGAAAAGGAAACTGCCGATAATTTTTGATCCGAGCAACACTAACAGAGATAGAGTGTGTCAAAAAGTTACACTCTTTGAGGATGAAAAAAAATGTTACACATTTTGAGGTTAAAAAAAAGGCTACACAATAAAAGTATAGACCACTCAACAAAAGACATTTCAATGTCCAGAACCCAAGAAATGGTTTACGCGTGGTCGCTAGTTTACCTGTATCGTGATATATTAATTAATTTATTTATTTTATGGCACTACAACTCGGTGACAAGTCCTGGCCTCCTCCACCAGCTTTCTCCAGTTTTTTGTTTTGTGCAGCTGCCATCCAGTTCCTCTCTTCCAGGATATTTTTCGCGTCTCCGTCTACACCATCCGACCGCCTTAGCTTGGGCCTTCCCCTTCTTCTCGTGTCATACAGAGGTTCTAATAATAGCCTTTTAGGAATAGCCTCATCCTCCATTCTAGCCACATGACCAACTCATCGTAGCCTGTTAATCTTCAATGACTGAACTACATCTGCTTCGTTATATTTTGAGTAGACGTCACTATTTGGTCTCTTTCGCCAGTTTTCATCAACAAAACTCCACCCAAGATTCTTCGAAGGATTCTTCTCTCAAAGACAAGGAGGTCATGATCTATCTGTTTGGATACAGTCTTGGTCTCCGATCCATACAACAAAACTGGGCAAGCTACCCCCACTCCAGCAACCCCCTCGGTACCTGACGGCCTCGCTGTTGTCCACGCTCTGCTTATGTTTTAAAGAGGTTTTATAGTTACTAGTGAAATACCGTGTTGTGTAGCTTTTGGTTGCAGTACCAAAGCCCAGAACAAGGATGCTATTCCTCCAATTACTTTCCATTTGTAAGTAAAATTTCTTAAAATTCTAATTAAACTCTTTATTTTTTCCGAGCTATCTAACGAAATACAGTTGATTAATCCTTAAATTTCTCCCTCGTTTCAGTCTTCCTAGTATTCTCCATCCATAGTAGACTTTCCTTGGTAGCCTTCTATCGGATTAATTTAATTATAAAAAATAAAAATATAATACAATTTTAAAATAACAATAAAAATAATTTAATTATAAAAAATAAAAATATAATACAATTTTAAAATAACAATAAAAATAATAAATTAATAAAAAATGAAATTAATAAAAATAAAATTAATAAATTAATAAAAATAAAAGTAAAATTTTTAAAGAATTTTTTAAAGAATGATTTTTTGAAAATAGTCAGTCTGTATCTAACTAACTAAATCTCTTTTTATGCATTAATTCCTTAAAACAAATATATATCACAATCAAAAAGTATTATTGTCTTATTCGAAGCACATTAAGCCATTTAAAAGGTAATTTATGCCGGAAACAACCCCGTGCACTCGGGAACCCATTGCCTGTGATTAGATAATGTTACAGAATTGATCGGTGACATTAACTGAAACTACTTACAGTGAAATTTTAATTAAATAGCCCAAGTATAATAAAGTTGCGGCTGGGACGTTCCAAGATGGCGGAGCTAATCGAGGAGTTGATAAGATATCGCTAAGTGGTTCCTCTAATTGACAGTCCACATTTGATTAACATTTAAATGAAATAGGAAAGTCTAATCTCTTTGTAGGGGAATCAATATGAGGGGCCGTTTAAGTCGACAACCGTCGTATCTCTTCAACGGCAAGTCTTTGTAGTTTATGTTTTTAAGATAGTTAGTTGTTTTAGTATTCCATTCCTTTTTGGAACTACATATAAAAATATATATATATATATATATATATATATATATATATATATATATATATATATATATATATTATATTATTATTTCGATAGTAGATCAATGACAGAAGAAATTAAAAAAAAAAATAAAAATATATGGTAGTACCGTTTAACTCCGAACAATTTAAAAATTACTATACTGATGTAATTATACAATTTTATGTTAAAAGTAACAATAACAGAGTAAGTAGGAGAAAATGGGAAGAATCCAGAAGAAAAGTATAGCAGTTATTTCTCGACTGATTTTTTAACTTCCAGGAGTGCTAAAACCGAATTTCAACCTCGCTGCTTCTAAAAACAGCAAGAAACCTCTGTCGTTCCGAAAAAAACAAACAATTCTACGTGGGAAAGCTAAAATTTGGATCACCCATAAAATAAAAAAATAAAATTTCCATGATCATGGATAAGTCTATCTATAATATACTACTTTTATATCTGCTGCTTCTGATAAGGAAACTCGAAAAATATTCGAGTCAACAGAGCAAAGGGGTGTTAAAAAATGTAGGCAAAACGTAACTTTTTTTCAACCAAAACGGTAAAAATCCTAGCAACAAATGATATATGGGTGATTATCAAACTATGAGCAATTTTCTAATGGTATTTTTGAAACTTTTCGATGTGGATTAAAAAAAAAAAAGTATTAATACTAGGACTCAACCACAACAAATCTAGCATTATAGCAGCTCATGATCGTTGCTTGATATCTGTAAAATTCTATCTAAATATAATTCTCAATTTCGATTCCTGGTGTAATTGAATAATGCTCACATAATTCTATTGAGCTGAAGTAATAAAGCATGCAGCCCTTCCTGACTGGGATCTTGCAGAACAAGACTGGAATTGAAACTAATAACATTGTTTCTTGGATATCCGTTCTTCGATTTAAACACATACAAACGACCTTGTTCGTAAGATTTATTTCTAAAAACTAAATGAAATAAATTTTAAATGATACCAAACTTGATTTTTTTAATTCGTAATTTTTTACTTAAACTTGAATCCGAGATGATTATGATATTCGATTCAGCATCTTATAAAAAATAAAATAAAATAAAATAAAATTTAAAAAAAAATGGCCACAAAAATTTACTTTTTTTTTTTACTTCAATTTTTGACTTTTTCTGATCCGATGAAGCTGATTATGGTTTCATTCGATTCAACACCTTAAAAAAAAATTGTAGCCCAAACAATTTATTTTATTTTTTTACTTCTATTTTTGACATTTTCTGATGATCCGATGGAGCTGATTATGGTTTCGTTCGATTTAACACCTTATAAATTTAATAACTTTATTTAAAATAAATAAAGCGCCCCAAACAATTTTTTTTTTTTAAACATTTTTATTTTCAGTTATGTACCTATAACAAAATCACTCAATGGGTGAGTGAGTTGGGGCGTAGGTCTCAGCGCACTCGTAACCAGAAAGTCGTGGGTTCGAACCCCACCTGGGCGGGTTAAAATTTATTTCGTGACGAATCCACGAATAAATTTTGACCTTTCCACCCTGGCTAGAATATGTTGGTAACCTGTAGGAAACTCTTCTTTCCTGCCCTAGTTGGAGTACATAAAGACGTTAAGCCCCAAAAAACAACAACAAAACATATTTTCTGTTAAATTTCTAACTAGGTAACTAATGTCGAATTTTTGATCCGAGCAACAACAACAACAGAGCTAGAGCATGTACTCGTATATAAACTATGGACCCCCCAGTTAAAAACATCTGTGTAAAGAAACAAGACATATATGAAATAGAATAGGGAAAGCATTTTATCTACAACCAAGTGACTGTATAGGATAAATTTCAAGTTCAATGCATTTTATTTTTTCTAAGGAAGTTTTTTTTTTACATTATGAAGGAAAATAAGATTTCTTCAAAACGCTAAAAATACGGAGTGTTTTTTTTGTTTTTTTTTTTTGAGAAAAATCGCTAAAATGTTGAATATGATTATTTCAAAGCAAATTTCGCCGGACTCAGATGTTCCAGACATTCCTCTAAAAAATATCAATGTCTTATTAGCAAAATTTAATATGGGGGCGAATCTCGATGGGAGCGTCCGGTACAGAAGATTGTGGTAGTTCGCATGGCATTTTCTATACGATGGTAGGAGAGGAGTACTTGTGAATAAAGATTATTTTCATGAACTGAGAGCCAGTGGGGTGTAATAAAATTGCCTTTATGTGAGTGTAAAATTCATAGTGATCCGCGGATGGTTCAAGTCACTCATTATTTACTGACTGGCAACACAACATAGCCGCAGGAGGTTTGCCGCTCGTAAATCCTGTCGATTCTAGCTGCCTGACAGTTCTTTGTTGGCCGCCATTTTTATTTTTGGAGTTGTTCTCCTAGAGATAAATCTACAAGAACCACCGACAACTTAATGAACGCTTCTTCTGCTAATTAACTCACGCTGGCCATCGGTTCCTTACTCTCGTCTTGCCGGCCGCTTCTTTATGATGGTGCTTGGGTTTTCTAAAGAATTTGGGAATGTTTCTCGTTATGTTGAATCCTAGCAGTGATTCTTTTCAGTTCTGGATAATTTAGCGACATTATCTTTTTTTTTTAATGAATCGAATAAATTATATCGAGATGAATGATACTTTTGCACTCCGTTAAATTTCGAATCATGAGAACAGGACTATATTCCAAATTAGCCCTTCCAAATCAACGGTATTTAGGGCGCATACCGTTAATCGATTTCCACTTCAGAGTATTTAACAATGGACTTATTATTGTAAATTATTCTTGAAATGATGAATTTTCAGCGTATTTTATTAATTTTTTTTTTAACTATTTACATATTGATATTTACAACTGTATACATATATTCAATGAATAAATTTGAGGAAATTGTTTCAATGACTTGTCAAGAACATGTAAAGAACCACTCATTAGTAGCACTTCAATAAATGTTCTACATTAGAAGGACTCTCGGCCATCTTTTTTTCAGACGCCTTGGTAATGAGTGTAAAGCAAGTTGGGAAACTAGTGGATTCGAGTGGGTATAGAGTTTACTAAGAAAGGACAGGTAACGAGAGTGGTCTATATCAGCAATATATGGAAAATTAGGATGGGTAAGGGTTTTGGATTGTAAGGATTGGATACTAGAAGAGTTAGATGGTTTAGTATGGCCCTAAAGCTCAACTCCTTATGTCGAAATGGGTCTAATTACTGTCAAGTAACTAAGTCGTTTGTAATTAATTGGTAGTTTTGAACGTTTGTCAAGTATATGCTGGAGTAGTTGAATACTTCGAGCAATTTCTTGTCTTTTAAGTCTTTTATGAGGATTCCAAGTAAATCGTTTGTCAAGATGGAGTCCTAGGTAGCGGATCTGTATTTTATGAATAAAGATTTTATTCCATTGCAACATACTTCGATTGATTATTTAATTGGTATTGTATTTATTTTTCATTTATTAATGTCACTTTTAGGAATAATTGAAAAAAAAACTACAGTTACTTCAATAAACTTATAAATTAATTAAACGGTCAGTTGTGTCTCAGTCTTATCTGTTTTTTGCCTATAATCACAACTGTACAATAATAATAATAATATAAGTAATTAGTGGAACAGTGAATTAATGTCATGTAAATGACTTTTAAAGCAAGCACGAATTGATAGCTCTTCAATATAAGTTCTGTATTAGAAAGTATCTAGGCTTCTTTTCATACACCTCGGAGGATTTGGTTCAAATAAGAAACATATGGGACGTTATCAATCATTATGAATGAGAATATTTGTGACATAATAAGGAGGTTGAGGTTTTTTCGGGGGATTTTGGATTGTAAGGATTGATTTATGTATAATCCGATATTTCTGTATCGTTATTTTTTCTTTCGATATATCAATACGTACATTAAGATATATCGTTTTCTCTCAGTTATAAAACTTAGAAGATTATGCACAACCTACTAAAATAAAAGATTATGTAAAAGCATAACCTACCGTTATTTATCCAAGGAGAGGACAAATTAAATTATCTGGTAGGCCTATCAATCATAGTTTTACTCACAATGTGAAAAATTAAGGGATCAATATTTTGATTAGCCAACCATTTTTATTGCGGCGGAAATAATTTTATCTATTTAATCTGGTTGGATTTTAATTTCTGACCATAAAACTTAATGAGAGGCAAATTTCGTTTCTACTACTCAACACTGTAACTTTAAATTATTATTACTGTAAACTTTACGATTGTAAAGCTTTCTTCATCAATTCATAACCAATAAATTGAAGATGGGGCATATATTTTTTCTTTTTTTCCAAAAGATCTAATAATCTTACAACCTCCTTAGTGAATTTCAACAGTGGTGGAAAGCATTCGGCCTGAGAAGTCTTTATTTGTAATGGGGTTTGGTGAATGAAGGAGTTATTGGGCAAAACACAATCATGAGTAATTTATGTTTAAAAAAATGTTTTTTTTTTTTTTTTTTTTTTTTTTTTTTTTTTTTTTACATTTTGCTTTAGACAAATATTTCATATCTCTTTTTCTGGTTGTTTTGAAATATTCAGATATTGCAACCTACCACTTCTGCACATAAATTCTTCATCCAAAAAAACTATATATATATATATATATATATATATATATATATATATATATATATATATATATATTTTAAATGTGACATAACCCCTTGATCCAAAAGAAGATTAATGTCCATAACTCTTGATTTAAGTTTATAGATCCCGTCGTTACAGACTACTTCAACATTTATTCGACAAACGTTCAAAGCTCCCAATTAATTACAAAATACTTGTTTACATGACTGTGATTAGACCTATTTATCTATTTACGTACGGATTTGAGCTTCGGGGCTCCACTATACTAAACCATCCAATTAATCTTGTATCCAATCCTTATAATCCATGTAGATGACAAGAAACTGCTAATTGTTATAGATTACTACTACACTTACTAGACAAACGTTAAAAGCTTCCATTAAAGTAAAAAAGACTTATTTAAATGACAGTTATTAGACCTGTTGAGCTCTATTAACCTTCCAATACATCTCGTATCCAATCCTTACTATCCAAAATCCATTATCTTTCTCAATCCTCCTTATTATGTCACAAACAAACTTAGACATAAAGATCTTAATGTTTCATATGTGTGGCCCAAACCAGATACCTTGTACATTTATCTGATTTAAGAGGGTCTAGAAAAATCATTTCATACAAAATTTTATTTCAAAATGAGGAAGGTTTATGTATGAAATACTCCCTGAAAATACACAGACCAACTCTTACACTACCGAATTGTTATAAAATTCCAGGTGAGTCTTGGAGGCAAATTCCATTAGGAAAGAGCCGCCATTAGAACGGCTGTACCCCGGACGACATACAATAATTGTGGCTGATATCATCGGCCCGGCCGGGAGCTCCTTATCGCCCAAGATTTATTGTCTTCAGTGACCATTGTCTCCAGAGCAAATAGTACAAGTAATGACAACACAATAGCTGCGCCTGCGCACTACCGGCTACCGCTTCCAATTACCATCTCTTCCCTCCAGGTCGATATTTCAGCCGATCGGCAATCGATAGTCGGGACCGGCTCTGTACTGGTAATATCGAAATGGAAGATCAGGCTATGTTATATATTAATAAAAGAAATCTTAGAATATTAAATATTTTAACTTTATTGAAGAATTATTTTGTACATTGATCATATTTGCAGAACTTTAGTGTATATATATTGTTGGAATGCCAACAATGGAGACTAACAATAAATGTCAATAAGACCGAAATTATACCTCCGGTACAATATAGTCCAGGAGAACCGTTAAATACTTAACTTAAATCCTAAAAGCATAATTGAGATGATTGGCTCTTTCGAAAAGGAAATTAAAAATAGGATGACAAATGACAAAAATTTCCATCTCAAATTCAATACTATTGAGTAGTAAATATCATTCCCTAAACAATACTAAATATTTGAAAGCATTGTATTGAGTATAATGGCGTATAGAGTGAAAACGCGGACAATGAAGGACAACTTCATTTTCAATGAATTTTTTCATTGCAAAAAATATCCTGGAAGAGATCGAGAAAAATCCCTAACCTCGTATGGACTTTTACAAAGAATGTCCGATGGTAATCTACCAAGGGAAGTATATGGGATAATATAAGGAACAGAGAAACGAGGTAGGGTAACATGGAAGACATGTTGACAAACAGACCTGAAACTCCGGTTTTCTTCTTATATGTGAAACCATTAATGTGCTGTCAATTACTCCCACATGACCTCAGCCAATAGAAGTCTCTTAAATAAATCGATTTTCGGAATACAATCATTAAACCCAAATCCATTTGAAAGCTGACTCTCGGCCGCTGTCTGTTCGGTTCACAAACATTTAATTAGTACGATATAATTTGTTTGTGAAGTATTTTCTCATTTGGCTCATTTTAATTCAAGAGAATAAGTTGTATGTTTACTGACGTGAGGGAAACCGGAATATTGTTAATTAGCGCGGTGAAGGGTAGGCGAGTAATTTAATGTCTCTGTGAAGTCGAACATACTTTGATACTGTGAATGAAATGAACTTACATTTATCAGGATATTTTGTTCTATGGAATTTTCCATGTTCTTCCGATGGAAGAAGAAGGGCATGTTGCATATAAATAATGACTCTTCTTCAGGTCATTAGTCAACCACCGCGTAGTGCGTTCGAAAAACTGGAGAATAACCATATCCTAATCCTATATCCTGACCAACGACTTACACGTTCCCGTCAACTTTGGTGAAAAAATTACTTTGTTATGAAAAAACTTATCCATAAAAATCTTAATGTTCCACGCGTTGCTGAATTAGCCCAAACCAGACGCCTACCCTTTTAAAGTGAAATCCATAACTATTCAAATCCCCTAGTATTCTCAACTTGCTTCGGATTTTGTTCAAGATAACTCTCCGAAGCGTCTGAAAAGAAGATGGCCTCGAAACCTTCTAATTTAGAAATTTTATTGATTTGCTACCAATGGGTGGTTGAGAAATTGAAATGAGCAAAAAGAATTCAAACTTTGGATTATTTAGGTGTAGTTATTAATCCTATATTTTTTGATAATATAAACTATAACAATTGACATTGTTTATTATGCCATAAAATATGACCATGGAAACAGGCGAATTTATATGTTTTTAGATTGAGTGTAAAAAGACTTAAGGTGGTGTCCTACACTACACTCTTTAATACACCTATAGGAGCTCTTCCATTATATCTTCTTAGGTAGTTATCAACTAGTCTTATATTTTTTAACTTAAGGACGTTTCGTTCTTGGATTGATTGCGATCGAGAGATCCGCCTGAACTGTACCATTCTATGAAGTGGGTATCGTATCCTGCAAGGAATTGGGAGGATACCTGAACTTGATCCTGTACACACACTAGTTCAATATTTCAATGAGAAAAAAAAAAAAAAATATTGAATAATCTGTTTACTTTTGTTGTTTTATGAATTTGTCTACGCTCCGACACAATCTGTATAATATCTTCTAATTTTAAATGAGTTTATATTCCGTTACTATATATTAATACCATCCCCTGGTTGAGTTCTAATTTATTTTCCATCAAACGATGCAAACGGTCAAGGAATACCATATACCTGTGGTTCCCAACAGGTGGTCCACGAGTTGTCATCGAAAAATGTTTCATCTGGAATTTCACAGGTACAGTTTGTAGTCAAGAGTAAATCAGTGATGTCATAATTTACCGGTGAGAAAATGAGTCGGCGAGGCGACGTGACGGCAACCTAACCTAGTTTGCAAAGGGAGCAGCAAATATAAACAGCTTCTTATTCGTACGGTAAGATCTTTGAGCTTAACGATAAGGTCCGCTTCCTCCTTCTTGGTACCCAGTACGGTAATCATCTTACAGACTTTTCTTGATGTGTTTGAGTATTTAAATACTTTATACGTAGATTTGCAAGGGAGCAACAGAATTGTCCAGATTTAAAGAAAATTAGTAGCATGATAGAAAAGTGTCAGATCTGAGCAACAAGGGTGGAAAAAAAGTCAACAAAACTTCTCGAATTTAAAAGAGGTTTTGACATCATCTAAACTTAGTTTGCCCTATCAAGTTAAATAAAACATGATCACTCATCTTCGCTGCTTAGCTACCACGTTTCGGGGATATTTCCCAGAGCCCTATACTGATAACTAATGGATCCGAAATCCGTTAAACTGACTGGAAGTGGACAAGATCCAAACTCTCACAGAAAAGGAACAAAACCAACTTCTAGACTTATCAAGTAGCGGTACAATGAAAATTGCATTATCCGAGGAGTTTGAAAAGTAGATGGCCTGAGGTCTTCTAGTGTAGAATTTTTGTTGAAGTGCTACTGATGAGTAGTTCCTTTCAATTTTTGACATGTCAATGTAATAATAATCAACACATTTACTAGATGTATATATTTTGTGCAGATGTAAAGTTCAATAAATGGATAAAAAAAAATATACATATTATTAGGAAAAAATAATATATATAATTTATGCAGCGGAGAGAACTGTTGATAAATTTTCAATATTTAAAACGAGTATTTGAATAAACAAATTCCAATAGATGTTCCAGTCACATTAATCACAGTTTAAATGAGGGGAGGGGGTAAGGTCATAGTTTTTTAGTAAAACATTTGTGCGAAAAAAAAAAAATCTTAATGGCTTTTAATTTTCTTTAGCAATGGTCGAATATAGCCACCCCAGAACTGAGCCTAAGGTGTCCCACGAGGAGGAGCACTACGTTGCGGACAGACGGACAGGCGTCAGATAGGAGAGAGTTATGTCCTTCTGCTTGGAGAAAAAAAAGGAAACAATAAAGGACAGCGAAGGAGCCGACAGCGTCACGTCCTTCCAGATTAAAACCGCCCTCTCTTAGTGGAAGACGTGATTTGTCGCCAGCACCAGCCACATCTGTTTTAGGAGGGTCGTTATCTTATGGGAAACTCACACAGCTGGATCCTATCTCTACTGTCCCGCTCTGCTACTCTTGCTTTTCGGAATGAAGTCAGCGTGATACCCGGGTTAGGGTATGTTTGAAAATACGATGGATGAAGGAGCGATCCTTGTTAGTAGTAAATAAAGTGTACTTATTAGGAATGCTTGGAACCAATAGTAGTACCCAGAATGAGTTTAGGCAAGGAAAAACAAATTCTGTTAATCTTAGACTTGTAACATTTATTAGCGTATCAAGATCATTTTTATTTTATGACACTGCCAGACTTAATACATGTGGTGATTTAAATGCGAAAATCTTTATTTATTTTAGGAAAAACGCATTTGAAAGATTGAAATTTTTTCCACAATGCTTTACAAAGGAATATTCATCTCTGTCATAGCTACATAATTATGTTCATTAGACACAAATTAAATAAAAATAGGGCGTTCGTTATACCAACTAACCCAAATTCACAAAATTGCACTTTTAAAAAATTTAAGACAAGAAATCAGACTTAGTTTTGACCATACAAATAACTAGATAAACATTTCTAATAGCCCCATTTTACATTTATTCCCAATAGGAACGGAAAAGTCCAATGAGTCATATGGGAAATCCCATAGTAAACCCCAAAAATTTAACCTACCTGCCCCTTTTCCCTTTCCACAATGGATATATTTCAGATATCTGTCAGATCTCTTCGGGGGAGTACCAATGTTTGATTTATTGCCTTAAATTTTTGAAAACTATAGAATATCTTATCCATTTAACATAGTTCTGGTGTGTTTAAAATTTTGTATATTTTAGAACTGAAGATGAATGTTAAAAATTCGAAACTAGTATTCTAATAAAATAATCCAATAGAAGTGGCAATTAATTCATCAATCCTAATTGTATTGATCGTTCTATACCACCATGGGTACCTATACATTTAGGATTTTGGATTGTAAGGATTGGATACGAAAAGAGTTGGAAGGATTAGAGGAGTCCCATAGCTCAACTCCGTATGCCCAAGTAGTCCTAATTACAATAAAGTAAATGAGTATTTTTTAAATAATTAGAAGGTTTGAACGTTTCTCTATTTAAATGTTGGAGTAGTCAATAACAAGGTGCAGTTTCTAGTCGTTTTAGTCTTGTATGTGGATTCTTATACATTTTTTTTTTATTATTGGGTAGGTGCAAAAATAATGCAGGTTTTTGTTTGTCAAAATAATTGTAACCAGCGCTGAACTGAACATTTATTGATCCCTTCACCACAAAAAAACTTGATGTTACGCGCCCTGAGCCGCTCTTTGACCAAATTTGAACTCAATCTTAAAATAAATTTGACGAAAATCTTGTGTTTACTTGGTGAATTTCAGAGGTCCTTACTTTAGAAAATGTTACAGCAATTAAACTAATCTTAGAGGAAAAGCAACATAACCAGTGTTTATAATCTGTTAACTAGACTGGAGGATTACCTTTGTTTAGTTTGCAAGCCTTTGTCATCTTGCCTAAAAAAATGAATATTTAAACCTGCAATGTTTTTTCACCAATCCAATATATTTTATGACCTAATTCTTTATAATGAGCTAATTTAATTTTTTTTGTTATGCAAGTTTACTATCAGATTTTTAAATATACTATTTCTTCATAAAGCAATCCACATTATATAGGAACTGCACGGAAGAGTGAAAGAAATATTAAAAAGAAAAATGTTACGCGTTCAATCCAACTCTTTAGCTTATGACATAATATTATAAGCTCATTATGTCCACTTCCAAGACGTGTGTTGTTATTAGAGTATAACATTTCAGTAACCCTGAAGAGTCGAAAACATCCATACAATAGCCACCTCGATATAATCCAACGAGGCAGTTACCAAAGAGGTAGGAGCGGCACAGATATTTACGATACTCTATTTTTGCGGCTAATCCTGAACAGTGATAGGAGTGACGTCCCCTCATCCCTAACCGACTTTGTCTACTTTATGGTTCCAATCCTCAGCTGGCTGATTTACAATTACAACCCTCCACCCCTATATCCTGTCTTTATCCTCCGTCCTTCATTCTTCTGTCTTATATATCCTTATCTCCTCTGCCGCACCGTCGTTCACAATACAGCCCCCAGGATAATAGTTTTATATCAGCGTCTGAATTCGCCATAGTTGTCCAGTAAATTCTGCCCTGGATTAAGTCCTTTTTATTCTTGTTACAACTTTTCATTGCTGCCTGTGTGGTGCGCACAGATATCTCAAATCAGAAAATGTTTCCTGGGCTTGATGTTGGTCGATTCAGTAGTATTTCCCTCTTTTTTTTTCCTTTTATTTTTTACTGACTGTAAACAATATGAGTAATATATTAATTAAATTCACAAAATTATCAGAAATCTGATCAGATAGAGAAGATCAAATTATTAGGTCTGTTTTTTTTTATTATTCCAGCATTAAAAGTGGACTTTAGATTAGTTAATAAACATATTTTATTTATTTTTTATAATATTTGCTATCAATTCAATTAACATTGTTTTATATGCCGTTAAATAGGAACATGGAAACAAACGAATTTAGATCCACCTTTCGGCTTCTTTATGCTCACTCTACTGGTTTTATTCTACTTTTTTTTTGCCTTTAAGAGGAGAGAAACAGAATGGCAATAGTTTTTCTATTTTAAATGTGGGAATTGATCCAGTTTTAACATAAATATATAAACTCTCCTTCAAAAGTACCGCAACACTTTGAAAGGTTCTGAAGTCTATATTTAACATGAATAAACCAAAATTCCATCGCTTGTTGGTAAACAGTGAATAACAATGATGTGTCTGATCCCTAATGCCTCTAAATTATAATTATAATAATCATATGCATATATACAAAGTACGCATTTAGGGTCAAAACCAAAAACATCTCGAGAATTATGGGTGTTGCAATACTTTTGACGGAGAATGTACAATCTTTGTAACAAAGCGCTGATGTTTTTAGAACTATTTAATTTATATCGTTAATAAAATCGTTTAAAACCGATCCAAATTTTTGTTTGGCCAGATAAACATTTTCAATAGCCCCATTTTAAATGTATTTTCAATAGGAACGGAAAAATCCAACGAGTCATAAGGGAAATCCCCAACCCCACAAATTTAACCTACCTGCCCCTTCCCCTTTCCATGATAGATATATTTCAGATATCTGTTAGGTCTCCTCAGGTGAGTAACAATGTTTGATTTCTTGTCTTACATTTTTGAAAACTTTAGTATATATAAACCATGTAACATAGTGCTGATGTGTTGAAAATTTTGTATGTTTTAGAACTCAAGATTTTTTTCTTTAGCAACGAGATATTTAAAGCCATTAGAGTAAGGATAGCCGTATGACCAAAATAAACGGGTGACAAATGAAAATAATTTAATAAACAAAATATTAAAGGTACGGAAAAGTTCCACAGTTGTAACGCGAAAATGCTTCTCCTGAACATTTTAATAATAGTGAGTTAACACCTTCCACCATTGGCTTCAATTATTATCATCAACTTCACTTCGATTCAAGAAATAAAACCATAGTTATGTTAGTATGTTTTAGTTTATACATTTATAATTAAATAAATAAAAAAATTAAAAACCTATTTTATTTCCAAAAATTGAAATTTAGCCTGATTCAAGGAATATTGCTCTGTAATAGAAATATGTATTTAATATATTTTAATTGAGCATATCAGAAAATATAAAACGATAACAAACACCAAAAATATATTTTTTTTTTTACTTTTTGCTTTTTATGTTTGATCACTTTTGTTTATCTGATGAAACTGATTGTGGTTTCATTCGATTCAGGACCTCATAAAATGTAAGATTCCAAAAATTAATGCCTATAACCCGACTTATTTACATGATATACGGTTTTTACCCCTTTGAAATTAAATGAAAAAATAACCTTTTCTGGGACATATTGTCCTGGTTTTATAATAGCCTGGCTATATTAAGTTCAAACGAAGATAATAATATGTATAAAAGATGATATATGTATGTACAATTGAAAATAGAACTTTTGGTATAAATATATGCATAAGAAAAAGAAGAGAGAAAAAAAGAAATAATGATAAAAATAGCAATATGGTGGTATAATCAAGAAAAATAAAGAAATATAGAATAGAAATCAACAAAATAAAAATAATGAATAGAAAGGAAA
This sequence comes from Euschistus heros, assembly GCA_003667255.2. NCBI lineage: Eukaryota > Metazoa > Arthropoda > Insecta > Hemiptera > Pentatomidae > Euschistus > Euschistus heros. The sequence goes on from RCWM02000137.1 coordinate 1,104,414, forward strand.
ATATATATAGACAAAAAAATTAAAAACCACTGGAATGTTGATAAGACAAAATATTTACAAATACATAAAAACATATATTTATACAATTTCCTTTTATATAGATATAGGTGTTCATACATAACTGTGCATACCTATTAATCTATACAATAGCATATATACATACTTCAATGAGGAAAAAAAAAAACAATTGAGGGGTTGATAGCAAAAACCCTATTAGTCATAAAACATTAAACTTGAGTTTATGGCGCTATATGTTAGAATTGGGAAGTGCCAACGTAATCACAACACTGTTTCTATCAAAACCACCACAAGTCAACCTGTAGAATTCTTTGAAAATACAGGGATTCTACAAAAAGCCCAAAAGTCAAAAGTGTTTCTGGCAAGAACCTCACATGTCAGTAAGTTTTCACGTGATTGCGACCAGAGCGTTCCAAATCAGTGGTAACCACGTTATTCATATTAATATGAATAACCTGCTTGGCCACTTGTTTGATTCGATATATATTTAAATTTAAAAAGCGACCGAGAAGATGTTTCTTAAAAATCCAAGACCAGCCTTCAAACTGAAGGGTCTACGTTCGATGCAATTTGCGTAGGGAAATCGAGCCGTAAACTTGCGGCACTCATATTATGGTTCATGGAGCTGTCACTTTGTGAAATGTCTAAATTTCAAAATGCCTAGGACTATGGATCTACCTCCTGCATTCTCATTCAAGTCTGCAAAAGCTCAGGATGTGCTAAAACTTTCTGATTACCTGGAAAATAGTGGTGACAAAGAGTACTACCGATATCTACTTACCACATCATCAAATCCAAGCTCAATAATCAATGACTGCGAAACAGACAACGATGACAAAGGCCATGAATGTGAAGATTAGTGTATAATATTAAGAGTAGTTGGTTGTATTTTATTTTATAATTATTTAATAATTATTAGACTTAAATTTTGTTTGCATTATATTTTACATCAATAAAGAAGCTACCGTAATATGAGTTTTGCGTTATTTACACCATCAATAGTTGTCAGTAACAGTAACAGTGTAGGTGACTTGTTGGCTTTTTGTTGAATTCCGCAAAAACCACACTTGTCGAATACATTTCCCCCTCCACAGCCGCTGGATACATTTTGGAAACATATAAACATCATGAATTATATTTCTGAGCCCATAAAGGTTAATTTAAAAATAAAACTGCATTAGTCAGCATTTATGGAAGGAACATGAACAGTTTTTTATGTTTTCCTAAAATTTTATATTCTTCGACTAATGGTTTTTTTTCTATCAACCCCTCAATTGTTAGGGAAACAAATGTCTAAAACAAAAAAAAAAAATTAAATTTATACAATGATATAAATTTATCAATCATAAATTTTATGAAGTAATTCATTGGCATCGGATATGCTGAGTTTGATTCGTAGCCGTTTTGCCCCACTCTGCGGCTGACAGTGGGGCAAACGTGGAAAAAACCCTAAAATCTTATGATTTTCTTTTATTTTTTTTTTCATTATTTTTGTACACCTAAATAAATGTAGCATAACGTTGTGGAACTGATTTTTCGATTATTTCGTTACCAGGATCTGTACACGTCCTTGAAGTTGCCCTTTTCTGGAGTTGAGAAAATAACACGGTTTTGAAGTTCTGTTAAAATAATTTTTTATGAGGCTGAATTTTTAGCAAACATTTTGTATTACCCTTTGAACTTCACTATTGATGTTTACTGGTTTATGGGCGATTTTTATTTCGTAAATGTAGCCCCAACCTTGACTGCCAGGAATTTTCAAAGTTAGCTGTCTCGTAAATCTAAATTATCTTCATTTCACTTGGTCTTTCAAAAAAAGCTACACCGAACTAGGCTCTCTTTAGGGGTTCAAATTGAAGTACAGGTGTCTAAGGAACCGTGTTATAAATATAAATCCCGGCTTCGGCCATATTTGTTCAGGGGATGAATTGATGTGTTATTTTTCACTATACAGAAACTAATTTTTAGCATTTTTTTTTTTTTTTTTTTTTATAACTAGGATGTGAAAATTGGCTTACTATATATGTATATTTGTTTTTATTAGTTTGTCTTATTTATATATATATATATATATATATATATATATATATATATATATATATATATTTTTTTTTTTTCTTTTCTTTATTCATTGTAAAATGATCAGATATAATATGATTTCTTGTTTTTTATAAAAAAAACACATAACTTTCTTGAGAGACTAAGTACCAGAATATAGCAGAAAGAACAATTTTCAAAAATAGCTCTTCAAATAAAAAATCAAAATCAATTGAAAATAAAAGTTTTGGAATTTGGATGACCAATTTATGGGGTTATTATTTGTATCACTGAGTTCTTATTATTGTATACCTTAGTTCTCTCATGAAGATTATCATATTTATTTATTTTATTCTTTTTATATCAATGGCCACTCCAATCATTTTCAATCTAAATGTCTTACTAAATTCAGAGATTTAAAGTAAAATGTTTTTAAAAAATGTGTTTTATTAATATATAAATCACATTTGGCTTTAAAACTGAAGGTGAGCTATAATAAACATCACAGAGATCATCATTCAAGAAAAACAGCAACAAATGAAGATGTTTTTCATCTTATCATGGTGACTTCTGATCCGGTGATAAGTAATTTAAGTCCGCATTTAAAAAAAAGAAGTTCCCATTAAATGATGAAGGTTCTTATTTACTGTTATAGAAAAAAAGGAACAATTCGAAATCTTTTTTTTTTCTTTACTTTTATAGTTAATAGCTTTTATTTCTGTACGTAATATAACGAGTGAATATAATCTTTGTCAATATAAGATTGATAATTGTAAATAGCTGTCCAGTCTATTCAATAGAATTCAACTGAAGTTACATTGTAAAACTTATTACATTTTTTAAATTATATTAAACATTTTAATTTATTTCCAAATATAACCTAATAATGAATTTTAACCTAATTCAAAGAATCTTGGGTCTGTAATAGAGCTATATAGTAAATTTCATTCAATTTAGCACCTAAAAAATATATATAATAATAACAAACTTGATTATTTTTAATTGATTTTTTTTTTTTAATTTTTAAACTGAAAAACATGGCTCAATGCTGATGATCAGATTGCTCTGGTTATAGTTTTATTTTATTCAGCAGCTTAGATAGCATATAAATATACCCCAAATTTACTTTATTAATTTTTTCTTACTTTTTGTTCTTAGATTTTTACCCTTTCTGATCATCTGATGAAGCTGATTATGGTTTCATTCAATTCAGCACCTCATGAAATATATAATTCCAAAATTTCATGCTTATAGCACCAACCGTTTAGAAAGTATGAGGTTTTTACCCATTTTGGGCCGTTTTGCCCCACTGTGCGGCGCTAGGTCAAGGAGGTAGTGCGCTCTATGAGCCGGCAGAGGAGTGATGATTCTCCCGCTGGACAAATAAATCGCTCCGCTGTAAAATAAAAGACATCGGCATTAATAAGCAATTTTGCCTGAGAAGGAGACCCAAACACTCTCGACATTAATCATGGCCGAAGCAATAATTTTAAATGATGTATATAAGATTCGAATTAACATTAGTACTGCCTTGATAAATATGTCCATCGCTGGAGTAAAATTAAACGATCCCCTCTTGGAGATAAGAGGTTCCAGCCGTCCATGTCTCCACGTCTGCTTCCAGGTCGTATATCTTCCTGGAGGCGTATCTTCCTCGTCTTCTTTTTATCTTTCAAAGGCCAATGGTCATATCGGGACGGTCAGTCGGCGAGGTAGGAGACGTGCTCTGAGATAACTCAATCTGGATCATTAACAGTGTCCTCCTGTGGCCAGTTTGTACTAAATCTGGTCTTTCTCTTTTTGGCTAAGAGAAAACAAGGTAACTATACCAATAATTGGTATTTTACTACAGTTAGAGTATAGTTTCAGTTATACTGACAATTACAATTTTAGGAAACACCGCAATTATTAAATTTATGGTGTTTGAGATCTTACTACCCTGCTTATACAGTCACGAATAAATTAGGTTTAATTAAACATTACACTTAAGATGATGGGCTTTAGGACAAGAAGAAATCCTATTGTATCTGTGGAAGACCAACTGTTGATAAGGTGTCAACAAAGCCATCAAAGAAATATTTTTCATGTTTTCTTCCTCACGAAACCTTCATGATTTTTTTTCCAAATTTAGAAGAATTTTTACATTTCCATTAAAGCTTAATACTTCGACCGAGTTACTTATTTACAATTTATTATTTAAGTCCATATTAACTGAAGGAAGTGAATATTAACACTCATTAATTTACTTAAAAACTGATCTAATACCTGTTCATCGGAGGTATAGAACCCTATAAAATACATCAAGATGATAGTGCTAAGAATTAAATGCCAATCAATCTCTCGCAAAGCAACTACCCATTGGTGGCGAAAAGGAACCGTATAATAAAGTACTCTATTAGCCATCTTGTTTTCAGATGCCTCGGAGAATAGAATGTGAAGCAAGTTATAATAATAGTGAATTTTAATGATGATGAAGTTTGCTATGAAAGGATAGGTATCTATTGGATTGTTTCACATGAAATGTCCGATTTTATAATATTTGAAATACATAGAGGATTTTGCGAGTCTCTGTTGTTTTCTTCCAAAGTTCACATATCATAATCAAGCAGTTACTAATCCTCTACTTTTCTTTTATAAACATTAGCTTCCCAATCAATTACACACTGTTTAGTATACCTTCAAATATGAACATGGAAACACGCTATTTTCGTGTAATATTTTATTATGAGTTTAAACATTTTTTAGTTTTTTTATGACAATCAGCGTCGGTCAGGGCAGTGGTTAGACATCAACGAAAGCCCAGGACAAATGCCAAAACCAAATTTGCACCCGAAAAAAATTGATGGTTACAGTATGGTGGTCCATGGCTGGAATCATACATTATTCCTTTTTTCCTAGAGGTGAGACCATTACCTCTACAACCTACTGCAATGAAATTGGCCAAATGCACGAAAAATTATTGAAAAAACAACCTGGATTGGTAAATCGGAAGGGCCCTATACTCCTACACGACAACGCTAGACCCCACGTTTCAAAACTTACCATGCATAAATTGAAAGAGCTGGGGTACGAAGTTCTTCCGCACCCACCATATTCTCCCGACTTGTCTCCAGCAGATTATCACCTTTTCAGGAATTTAGACAACTTCTGCAGAGGAAAAATTTTTGCAAATGATGCTAAAATCAAAGTGCGTTTTCAGATTTTGTTTCACTTCAAAGCTCAGAGTTTTTCAAATCCGGGATAAAAAAGTTGTTGTCACGTTGGGAAAAATGTGTAGAAAAAGGAGGTAAATACTTCGAATAAAATTATATTGTTTTCATATTGTATTTTTACTAAAATCCCTTTACCTTGAAAACGGACATTTCATGTGAAACAACCCAATAGTTTGGGCTTAACCAGCAATACATCGTACATAATTTTTGCGGATAAGATAAGTGAAAAGTGAGGTGTATTTTTCGGAGGATTTTGGATTGTAAGGATTGGATACGGGACGAATTGGATGGTTTAGTGGAGCCTCATAAGTATTTACATAAAAACCTTACATTAGCAATTATATCAGTAAATTTTTAACAACTCCAAACTTAATCATTGTCTTGTATGTACGGGATTATGTACTGGTAATAATCTGTTTTTGTTTTTATTTCCTAATAATAGCTTTAACGTTAGTTTAGCCAAGTCTAAAATTTTAATTTTTTTTTTTTATATTAATAACTCTTATTGAGTAATTATTACAATCTGCCAGAAATGTGTGCAATAAGTAATATGGTAATATTTATGAATATACATATGGTAATATTTATTTTATACTTTAAATAAATAAAATATTCTTTATACAAAATCTTAAAATTAAGATGATTGATGAATTATTTTACTGTTTATTTTATTATGTTTTTATGAGTTGCATAATTATTACAATGAGCTGTCATAATCACAGCATTGAATAAGCTTAAAGCATAGATATTTCTATTTTACGTTCATTAAATAATAATTCCCTCCGAGGCGTCTGAAAAGAAGATGGCCTCGAGACCTTCTAATATAATGCTTCATTATATAAAACCTTTATAAGTGCTACCAATGGGTAGTTGCTTTAAAAACAAGTGACAAGTCATTTTTATCATTATCATCGTATTTACTTAATGTATAATATATTGTATATACAGTTGTAAATTTCTATTAAATAAATAAAAAAAAAATTAAATAATAATTGTTTTAATATTAATTCGAGCTTCATGTAAAAAATAAAAAATAAAGTTTTTGTGTTCAGTTGAATATTTTTGACGGACCGCCTTATCGTAACCGTTAATTTTTCATTTTGAGTACACACTGGTGGAAAAAAATTCAGGATATTTTTATCAGATTAGGTTTAAATATTTAACAATTTTTTTTGCAGTTTTTATATTTATAGTATTATTATTGTGCGAATTTCCTTGAGTGGAAGAGCAGAAGGGGTGCATTGACTGATGCTGCGATCTGGGGGTTTTTAGGTGCACCCGTTGCATCCCTTATTTCCTCTCTAATATGGTAGCAATAAAAAGATTAACTGAAAAATATATTTTAAAATTGAAAATCATATCATTATTTTACTGTTAAAATTTAATTATAAATAAAATGGACAAAAAGTAATTTAATTAATTTCGTATTCTAATTTAAAAATTAAAAAAACGTGTTTGTACGCTTGCTAAAATATTTTTATAACTAGTGTTTCCCATCGCGGCTTCGCCCGCTCTCATAAGTAAAGAACATATAACTATATAAAAATAATTTAAACAAATAATTGAAGTTTTATTTGTTTATCGATGCTAATTATGCATTAAAGTATGAAATTGAGCCTTATTTCTTCATTGATATTTTCATGTATAGCAGTAATTTGTAACCTGGTTAAAATCTCACACATTAGGTGTTCCAAAATTACGTCAAAGCATCCAGTTTCTAATTTTAACGTCTGACTAAGTAATCCAGATGTACAGAGGCTATTAGGAAACTTGCGGATAATGGACTGCATTATCATTGCTTAGAAATAAAGGCTCATGATTCATATTTTTACACGCAATATCAAAAAGGAAATGATCGACATTTTTATTTGGAGGAAATAATTTTATTGATTTCATCTGGTTGGATTTTAATTTCTAGACATAAAAGTAAATAATAGTGCTTCACGGTTATACACATCTGATCGCTTAATAAATTGAAAATCAGTAGATTTTTTTATATTTAACCTTTCTGGAACTATAAAAATCATGTTAAAATTTGGTTCAGTAGTTTTCGTGGTTAGTGATAACAAACGAAAAATGGTATGTAATTTTATATAATAGTTCTGCAAAAAAAGCAAAATTGTTTAGAGATTGGAGGTTGTTTAAAAATTAACTGAAATAGCTCTTTTTTCATATATTTTTTCAAACACTTTTTTTTTTTTTTTTTTTTAGCAAGCATCTTCTCATTGCATTTACCGCTATACTTTTATTTCATTTGGGCTATCACTTGATGAAATCCTTCTCCGTCTTCATCTGAAACTGCTCCCAAATCGGGAGGGAAGAAATTCAAATGAGAATGCAAATATGAATTTTTGAGAACATGTTGCACCCCAAGCATCATGACCTTATATGATAAAAGCAATTCTTTAACGAAGTCATTTACCCAACAAAGCCTAATACTAATGCTCTTCAATTTTTTTTCATTTTGTGATAGTTTCGAAATCAGATAGGTTTCTTTAATTTTTTTTTTCTAAAGCTTTCAGTGATAAAAAAAAAAATTCTCGAAATGTCGAAAAACACCTCATTTTTCTACCTTAACAAATTTTGACGAAAAAAGGTGCCGGATTGAGATTTTCTGACTTCGGATTCGTGTTCAGCTTCAAAACATAATAAAATGACATTTTTGTTGAAGGGAGTATTTTGATGAAGAACAGTGTTATTATTAACATTTGTCGATTTACTGATTGAGAGATTCTCTGCAAAATCTTGAACAGTTCTTACTTTTTCTTTGACAAAAGCTGTAAGAACGCCTTCATCAAGGGACGGAGTCCTTCCACAACCTATCGAAGGCTGAAATCTCCCTCCAAAATTTTTTAAACCATTGCAGAACGATAAATTAACTACCTGGCCCTATTTCGACTGAGTTTAAACAAAATAAGGTGAGTAACGTTTTGATATATTAGTACAAACTGGATTATTCCCAAGCAATGCTACAGTAAATTTCAATAAATTGTTATTAAAAAAAAAAGAAAAAAAAAAGCAATGCTACAGACTAAGCTAAAACTAATATTTTTGTTTGGGAGTAATAATTAAGACATCCATGCGAAGAAATACTCCGTCAAATGATCTATTTATTGTCTAGTGAGTTAATCACATTAATTAAATTATTGAAAAAATGAAATCCTGCATTAATTTCCGAACAAGCCAATATTTATCGAGGTAGTATCTATATCTATGCTATTATATAAAAGGACAAGCCATTTTTTGTTTGTGATCACTAACCGAGAAAACTACTGATCCAATCTGTACCAAATTTGAACCACCTTATCTTTATAGTTCAAGGAAGATTTGGCAATAATAAAATTTAAAGATTTTCAATTACATTGCCATAAAAAAGCGATAAATATGTGGAGCGCATTGACGTTTGATAACCAACTGATAGGTGGCAAGGACTATTTGAGAGAGGTACAAAGATACGGTGTTACATAGAACTAGAAATTTATGATAAAATTTACTTATTTTCAATTCAATTGTTATTGAAAAAATGTAAATATATAAACCTTTATATAATAAAGTTTAAAAATCGACCGATATGGCTAACAGAGTTAGCATTGGTAAAACTATTAAACCCAACTGTATAAAATTTTAACTGCAATATCTTCATAGTTCTAGCAAGGTTTATGATAATAAATTTTACTATAATGATGATTAAAATATATAGATTTGAGTGCCAGAAACAAGATTTGACAAACTGTCATATACTTTTATGGTTAGAAATTAAAATCGAAACAGATGGATCGATAAAAGTATTTCTGCCAAATTGGATGTCTAATTATGCTTACATGTAATCTTCAAACATCTAATCAGTGCAATTATAAAAATTACATTAAAAATTACTGCCGCGACGGGGTATGCTAGTATGAAGGGTTAAAAAGAAACATTTTGATTGCGAATTTCAGGGGAAAAAGGTGATGGAGAACAGGGGAAATTTCGTCTAAAGTGAGAAAATTTACACCACTCTTCTAGGGAAAATATTTTATGTTATTGGGCAGAACTGCATAGGTAAGGCACTCACCTGGATTACAATTAGCCCACGAAGAAAGAAAATAATCAAAGAATGGCCTTCCCCGACCCTAATATCTTGGGATGCTGAAAGAGAACACTACCAGCTATGACGGCTAAAGGTCAGTGGCTGAAGATAAGAAAGAGCGGGAAGGGGGACAGCTGGGATTTGTGAGCCGGTGAAAAAGCTTCGAGGAGGAATGCAGTAGCACCGGATTCCCTCTTGTTCGCGACCTCTCTAATAGCTGATATAGGTCGTCGGGATGTCCGTCACAGGGTCTGCTCTGGACACCTCCTTTGAGTTATTGCACTCGGAAGATCTTTCCTTCGTCCGTGGAAACAGTATGAGTGGTAATGCATAAGCGAACAGAATCTCGTCTACCAGTTGCAATTCTTTTTTTTAGAAAAATATCAGAATTCGTTAGCCATGTTTCAAAACAAAATACAATAGAAAGTAGATATTTTTACTTGAGGCACACATGATGGTATAGAAGGATCAATATAATTGATGAAATGTTTTACCACTTCTATCAAAATTTTTTATTTGTAGACTATTTTCGAATGTTTAACATTCGTAATCAGTTCCAAAAACATACAATTTCATAACATGAGCACTTTAGTATGTAGATTCTATATATTTAATTTTTAAAAATGTATTATTAGCTCAGGTGATATACAGAAACATAAACAGAAAGGACTGAATTTACATTTACATCAAGTAAATGTGTTGATAACGATTGCAATAACATGTCAAAACTTGAAAAGAACTACTCATCAGTAGCACTTCAATAAAAATTCTACACTAGATCTTTAGGCTTCTTTTCAGCCGCCTCGGAGGATTATCGGGAATGGAGTGGGAAGCAAGTTAAGATACTAGTGGATTTGAATGGTTATGGAGCTTACTATGGAAGGATAGTTATCTGGTTTGGGCTACCTCAGCAACATATGGGACATTAAGGTCTTTATGGATATTGGTGACAAAGTTAGGAGCATTTAGGATTTTTCGAAGGATTTAGGATTTTAAGGATTGGATACGAGATGAATTGTATGGTTTAGTGGAGCCCCAAAGCTCAACTCCGTACGTCCAAATAGTCAACTGATACCCGTCAACTTCTAGTGTCCTCTCTTATTTTTCCTTGCTTTGATTACGGTTGCTTGGTTTATGGGGGACTGTCCGGGGCTCTCGAGATGAAGCTGAGGAGACTGATGAACTGTTCCATTAGATTTATCTTGGGATCCCCAGGCGGTCACGTGTTACTTGCCGATATTTTGACAATACTTTCTGGGTACTTTCCTATTGCAATTTCTAAAAGCCAAAAACCCTACCTTTATTCTTGACCTATTAACTCTGCGTTTTTCTATCCACCTCCTAAACACTAGATCTAAACCTTTTAACCTGAATACCCCCTCAAATAAGACTGCCTCCTTTGAAAAATCCTTCATCATTCGTGCTATCTCCTTTGGGATTCCCTACCCACTTCTATTTGTAACGCAGCTTCCCTTACTTCTTTTAAAAATTATTTATTTTTACACCTTTTAGACAATCTATCTTCCGCAAATATGTAAATAATTGAGTGAATACTTAGAATTACTATATATATATATATATATATATATATATATATATATATATATATATATATATATATATATATATATATATATGGATTAATATATATACGATTGTATTTAATGTTATTATTATTTTCTTTCCGTTTCATCAGACTTTGGGGTACGTTGGACCAATCATTTCTGAATGCTCTGTGCCCTTCTTTTAGCCTACCATTGTTTCATTCTCTCTGATCTTTTTTTCCTCTCCTCTTCAGAGATTTGGATTGTTCTTTTAATTTTGATTTTGAATTGGAACATCTCTGTTTTATCCTTGATTATTTTTTTTTGAACTTTTATCAGTGAGCACATGTTCTATGAGTTCTTTAAGTCCTTCTCTGTTTCCCTAAACCAATTTGGTTTGATCTTTTTGTTGCGGAAGTAGTCGAAAATTTTTCTGGTTAGTCTATTTGGGTTCATATAAATCAGGATGTGGCCATATAAATAATTCTTATTTTTCTCATTGTGTCTGAACGTTTCTCAATTATTTGGCATAGGATTTCATTTATGGTATGGATTAATTTGTTGTTATGAAATTTGGGGCCTAGAATTTTTCTTATTTATGTTATTATTATTATTATTTAATATTTTATTTCCTGTAGAAAATTGATGCCGTAATTCCTGATGTATTTAATTTAAATAATACGGCCAGACAGTTGTGCATTATTATTTTTCTTAGGGGACAGTAAGTCCCAGAATAAAGTTTATTTTTTCATTTAAAAAAAAAAAATAAATTAAAAAAAATGGTTCCCTAATTTATGGGATTCTTTTACGAGATCACAATATTGGGAAAATAATTAATTTATCCTCTCACTGTTTTTAAATACTCCCTGGTTTTACTTCAACTAAGATGATAACCATGCTAACATAACATTATAGGATCAGAAATATTAGTGCTCTCATCCCCTGTGGCATTATAATTTTAACAAAGCAATGAGTGTAGAAGGATGAAGTTGGCCTCAAATCCGAACCGAATATTGATTATTTTATTATAACGAAAATAAACGGGTCAAAGATATCCTGGAATCCCAATATTATAAATGATTTCTAATGCCCGAGATATAGACAACGGGATATCAGTCTATTTCCCTCGCAGGCCGGGTGTGAAATTTGACGGGGCCGCCTCCCGCAGCCTTTTACCTGCCCGTGAAATACGGCGGAGGAGGAAATTGGAAAAAAGGAAAGAACTGGAAAAGGGGCCGAGAGTGGGAGGGGGAGGGGAATCCTTTAATTAGATTTAAGGGAAGCAGGAGGGTCAGCGCGTCTACATCTCCTCCTTATGGTCTGTCTCTCTTCTCTCTCCTTCTTCCACTGGGCAGGTGTTGAGTTCCTAAAATTGTACAAGTCTTCTTTTGCATAGGGAGGATAGACATAAACACTAGCACTGTCTGAAACAGTATATTTATGTTTTACATTTACAAAGCACTATGTTCATTCACAGCTTGGAGCCTATGAAACAATCGACAGACACTTATTTGTTACATTTTTATTTTTATAAGGATTTAGCGCAAACCAGATACCTATCCTTTCTTAGTAAAATCCATCCCTATTCGAATCCATTAGTCACCCAAGTTTCTTCACACTCGATCCCTGAGAACCCACCGAGGCGTCTGAAAAAAAAATGACCAAGAGACCTTCTAATCTAAAACTTTTATTGAAGTGCTGTTAGTGAGTAGTTCTTCAAAAGTTATTTATATGTTACTCTAATCATTATCCTCGAAATTACCTGTTTTATATTGTATGAAGTTGTAATAAGTAGATTAAAAAAAAAACAAAAAACAAAGTTGTAGAGCATTAAATTGACTTTCATTTCATATATACGTTTCTGGCACTTGAATTAAATGCTTGACAAAAAGTGGGGTGTAGAGTGAATGAATTATGCGACTATTTTTGACTTCACAGCTTCGTTAGAAGGTAAATATACTAAAAGTACCTGGGTACCTGTGGGTACAGGAATCCTCAGTTTATAGTGTGGGAAGGGAAGAAGATCTCATGTTTAGTTATTTCGATTATACGTCGAAAACGATGGACTCTAGAAAAATAAACTACAGATCAAAATTAAAGCTAATTGAATTTCCTGAAAAGTTGTTTTTATAAGTATTTTTCCAATGGTGTTCGAGTTATAAGTGATTAAAAATCGATAATTAACGAAAAAAAAATATTTACCTCACTTTTTGTCAAACATTTGATTCAAGTGCCAGAAACTTATATATGAAATGAAAGTCAATTTAATGCTCTAGAACTTTGTTTCTGTGAAACGATCCTGGAAGGCAGTGGAAGCAAGTGTTTGTCCGTACTGTTGCCCGCTTCTCCTCCGCGCAATATCTCGAAAACGGTTAACCCAAATATAAAAATTAATAGATCTAAAATTATAGAGAATGTTATTAACTACAAGTTTTATAATCTTCTTGATGCAAAGAAATCGTGATATTTGAAAAAAACTGATGTTTGCGAACTTTGACCTTCAATATCTAATGAAGCTGACTTGCTGAGATCGGTGACTCTTCATCCCTTATTTAGAATGCCAAAACAAAGATATATGCATAAATTCAGCCTCATTGGTTCATTTCCGAGGAAAAACTCTTATTTGACTGGGCTGTTAGACTTGAGGCTTTTTTGACAATCTATTTTAATTGGTGTTGCTCAGATCGAAAATTTGCCGACAATTTTCTAATCACAGATTTAAAGGAGAATATTTTTATTATATAAAACTTGTCACAAGGACCTATCCTTAAGGAGCTGTATTGGTTCGAATGAATAAAGGCACGTCTTAAACCCTTATTTTCTCTCTACTTTTTTTATTTGGAGTATTCATTGATTTTTAATTTAATTTAATTTTTAATGTATGTAATTCGATCCTTTTAATTCTAAAATGTAAATTGGGAAAGGCAGTAGGTAGACATATGTCTATTTTTTTTTCATTCAGGGAGAAATTGATTTTTTAATTTTTATTTCAAAATTTGTTCTTGTGTCAATATTTGAATAAAATCGATAGAATCAAGCACTGATTGTATAACTGAACTTATCTTCGAGGGCTGTTGAATAATCAGGATTTAATCCAAAACTCTTAAATTGTAAAGTAAAATATGGGCATTTTTTACTTATGAGAGCGGGCGAAGTCGCGACTGCGGATGCTAGTATCTAATATATTTTGAAATTTCGTTGTAATTCTGTTGAGAGACATCGATAATAATTTAAATAAAATCCCTGGCTGTGTTGAAGAAGTAGATATGCTTAAATTTTGCACTTTTCGGTAGGACATTTTTGATCCTTTTCCCTAAATCCTTTAAAACTCCATAATTACAATTTTCACCAAAATAGATATTTTAAGGCCCTATTAAATAACATAACTCAACCAATTTTTCACAACGTAGATATTCAAAATCCTGCTTTGAAGATTAACTCGTTTTCAAGGTAATTTGACATATCCAATTCTTCACGACAACCATCGAAATAATATTGGAAAAAGCAATTGAATAAAATAAACCCCCGTCAAAAGTATCGCAACACTTTGAAATATTTAAATTTCATAAAAACGTTTTGTTTTTTTTTTCATAATAAAGAAAGGTTCTGAATTCTATAACAAATATTCCTAAACTAGACGTAAACAATTTTTATTAAAATAAATTAAAATATTTCTTCCAATAAACAAAACATTTATAAAACTTACTTTTTAAAATTTTCAATTTTTACAATTTTAACTTTTAACTTTGTAATTTATATTTAATGAGACATATTGCCTCCTTTGGCTTGAATGACTGCTTCCACTAATCTTGGCATACTTGTAAATAAAGAAACGAATGATAAACTTGAACTGAATGAAATTTGAAAAAATAAACGAAAATTCTATCGTTTGTTATTAACAGGAAAAAAACATTGATGTGTCTAATCCTTAATGTCTCACTTTTAATAAATAATATTAATATGACTATAAACCAAGTATGGATTAAGGTAAAAACCAGGATATTCTCGAGAATTATGGGTGTTGCAATACTTTTGATGGGGAGTTTATATACAATTTACTAAAAAGTAAAAATTAAAACAATAATGTGAAATGAAAGTTTATTTTTATTTAAAAGTATTTATACTAATTTAAGGATGATGAAGATGATTCTTGGAGAGAATGGGGATAAACAAAAGTTGGAAAGAGAAGGGGCGTTGCGGACTGGGGTGAGATGAAATTCCATAAGAATGTCCTATGATAACGCCTGGGAGCGGAATTACAATCCCCTGCTTTAATTCTTTTAATTAATGTTCTGGAAATATTTCTGGATTAGTAAGCCTATGTTCACTGTGATGCTTGTAATTTACGCTGCCAGCAATAAGCATTTGGTAATATACGGCTGTGGTCTTGAAGCAGACTGGATATCATGGATGTAAGGAGCGATTGCTGAAGGTCGATAATGTTTTTATTTTGGAATGAGAACGATGCAGTGCTATTTTCCAAAATTCAGAATTACATTTTTGTAAACGTACGAGCATAATAACTGTTATGCAGCCGGAAAAATAAAATTACAGCCACCTTTTAAGTAAGAATCACATTTTATGAAATCGAATCTGCATCCATGTGACGGCGTTAGTAAAAACATCATTTTTAATACAATAATTAAATCATTCATAGAGAAAAATCTTAAATTTAAATAAAATAAAAATAAAGGAGAACAGTGAACGTAAAATTACGATAACTCAACAATTTCTTAACTTCCACGAATGTCCCTGCGCCAGGAGAGAGTCAAATAAAGATCGAAAAACTGTCGAATATCAAAACATTTTTCATGATGAATCATCGTTTACATACTTCCAGGAATCAACAGAATTATTTAGAAAATAGTTAATAAATAGTAAAACTTACATCGTTGATTACATTAGAATTGCAGGAAGCAAAGAAATTCCTTAGAATTAAGGTATTTTAAAACTAGCAGAAAATAATTTTTTTCGGGAACCATCTAATTCTTCCCCCATTCTATCACTACAATCCAAAATCTTTCAAAAAATCCTTAAAGCTCCTTGATTTTTCACAAATGAACTGATCCACATTGACCCTAATATCTCATATGTCGCTGATTAGGCACGAACTTGATACCTTTCCTTTCATAATAAACTTAATTCTCAACCAAATCCACTTGTTCCACAATTTGCTTCCCATTCCAATCCTAGCAATCATCCAAGGCGTCTGAAAAGAAGATGGTGATCTTATTCTTTTGTAGATATTTCATTAAAGTAATAACAATGGTTAGTTCATCTACAAATTTTAATCATTTCATTATTTTGCACTGTATACCGCATATTTACCAGATTTTTTTAAAAAATATAGTTGTAAATTTCTGTTAATAAAAGAATAAAAAAAATAACATTAAAGAAAATAAATTTTTTTTTTGGCACAATTACAAAGGAATGATAAATTATTTAATTAACAAAATTATGGTATTTATAAACATACCATAATAATGCATTTGATTGCTTACTATGATTACAATATATAATCCACTAATTACTGTTATTTTGAAAAGATACATTATCTAGGACACCATCTGGCCAAACGCCGTTTTTGGAATTCAGATACGAGACTAAATTATCGAGAAATTGCCGTAGAGCATTCCTCCATAAAATCGGTTAGACTAAAACGAAACTGCTTATCGTTTTAGAATGCTTTAATATTTACTAGAAAAAGCTTCCAATTTAATTGCAATATATTCATTTTCATGACTTATACCTATTTGGACAAGAGAAGTTGAGCGTTTGTCTAACATCAGATACATATCCTTCCCATAAAAGCTCCAAACTCACTCGAATCCACTGAGCGGAAACACCAAACAAGCAAATGGTATACATGTGTTTCTTCAATGTTTGTTGAGTTTAAGATATCTAAGCAGTGAAAACATCGCCGATTACACACCTTTCTCCACCCCTTCGAAAAATAAATCTACACGATCTATGCATTTACGTCTCAATCTATTCTTCGGACATTCACCCGTAGTTTAAACGCCGCTTACTTTGCATTCGAACATTATCAATTTCCACAATTTTGCAGTTTAGTTCTACCTCAAATCCTCTAGTCTCACAATTTGCTTTCCGCTGGATTCTCAATTACCCTCCGAGGTGTCTGAAAAGAAGATGGCCTAGAGATCTTCTGTTGTAGGACTCTTACTGAACTGCTAGTAATGATTAGTTCTTTAAAAGTTATTGAAATGTTATTGAAACCGCTTTCCCTACATTGATGTATAAATTGATGTATACGGTTGTAAATATCAGTAAACAATTAAAAAAAAAAGTATAATGTACAGTAGCTTAATATTTAATATTTATTGAAAGATATTATATATTGTTGATTAAAAAAAAAAGCTAAATGAATCCTCGATCAGATTTTCCATTAATCAACAACGGCCAAGTACAAAAAAAAAAAAAAAAAAAAAAAAAGACCGCTGATGTTCTTTGATCCGATTAAAGGATTATATACTTGCACCTTTTTAATCCAAAATTTTAACCGTTAAAAGATTTATAAATTGGGTGTACTTAATTGTTTAATGGATGGAGAGAAATTAAAAGCATGCAACGTTACTTTACTCCCTGTTTCGTTCAAATCAACAATCTGCAAAAATTTAAATTTTTAATATTTTATTAAACTCACAATTCATCACTAAAAAATGTATCCAGGTGTTATGTCGTGACTTTGAGATTATGGAATATTTTTAAGAAACATAGACCTAACACTATCTCATAAAATTCTTATGATTATGAAATAGGGAAAGGAATACGTAAACGTACGGATATTGGAAACTGCCGCAGTTGTAGTCATTTGAATAATTAAATTGTTATATCTGTGGTTGTCGTGAAGAAGTTGATAAGTGAAAATTTTGTACTTTTCAATAGGGCATATTTGATCATTTTTCAAAATCCTGTTTTATATTCCCTTCGTCGTATACAAAGGATTTCCTGTTCTATAGTATCCTTTAATGATATTCCACTAAACCCTGTTGAACAGATCCGCTACCTAGTACTCCATCTGGACAAACGTCTCACTTGGAATCCACATACAAGACTAAAACGACAAGAAACTGCCTGTCGTTTTAAACTACTTCAACATTTACTTGACAAACGTACAATCCAAGATCCTTAGAAAAAATACGTTTCTGTCTTAGCTCCAACGATAAATCTATCATTGCATAGCAAACTCCACAACCATTCAAATCCATTAGTATCACAATTTGCTTTTCATTCCATACAAGATAAAACTCCGAAGCGCCCGAACATAAAATGGGACCTTCTTCGTTATATAGAACCTTTATAAGTGCTACCAATGGGTAGTTGCTTTAAAAACAAGTAACCTGTCATTTTTAGCATTATTATCACATTTACTAAATGTATTGTATTTTCTTATATTGTATACAGTTGTAAATGTTAGTTTAAAAAAAAATTATATTATTATTTACCTTTTGATTCATAATAGATACTTCAAGACCTTATTAAGAAGTACAAATTGATTTAATTTCCAATTTTTGACAGCGCAGACATTAAAAACCTAATTTTTTTGTTAACTCAATTTCTTACTGATTAAGATAAATAATAGATCACTGATATGTCTATCTATAATCTACTGCTTCTGATAATGAAACTAAGCTAAATAGAGCTACATCGTGTAAATAGGTTAATAGTTAACACCCTATCAAGATAATTTGATGATACAATAATAAATTTAAGGCTTTGATTCAGAATTAGAACTGTAAATGTAGGTGCCATCATTAAGAAGCAGTTCATAGAAATTTAGTTTTTCAGGTTGCTATGGCAACCACCTGTTGGTAACTGCAAATGAAGACTTCTTCTAGCGTGTTGTTTCTTCTTTTGGAATGTTAACGTTCATTATTGAGTTAACTACTAATTTTAATGATTTTTCATGGAACAATTATTAATAAAAAAAAGTAAAAACATGAAGAACCCAAAGAAAAATTTATTAAGTTAATGTAAAAAAAACAAACAAAAAAAAACTTTCAAATAATATTTTGAAGTGGTTTTATTAATGAATTTTATTTTATGGTTAGAAAAAAATTATTGCTAGACTAAAACGGCAGGAAGCTGGCCGTCGTTTTCGACATCTAATGGACATATGTTCAAACCTTAATAATGCCAAGATAGTCCAGTCAATGAAGGCCGAAAATGGGGTGCAGAGTGCGTTTTCTGTTAAGTTTCTGTTTATAGGCTAAAGAGTGCCGAATAACGTATTTTCTTGGAGAAATGCGAATAACCGCAACTTATTTTGGTTTTGGGACTCTCAGTGTGAGAATGAATCATCAAAGTTCATTATATACGGTTGACTAGATTACGTAACGTATATAGACTTACCTCAGAAAAAATTAAAATTTTCTTAAAAATGTTCACTACCATCACCCTTTTCACTACCTTTTAACTATCCCTTGTCACCTTTTGTTTTGGATCCACATAAACATTCAGCCAATAAAAATCAAACTGGAAGCTTACATTTTCGCAGACATTAAATTTCACTACATTGTTGAATTTTGAACTCATTAATGAGGAATGGAGCGGATGAAGGTGTTATTTTAAGTTTGTAACTAAAAATTTGAAATAAATTTATCTCCATTCAACGATAAAGTTATATAAGTCCTTAAGATACTGAGAAATAATGCGTTTCTCCTAGAATCATAGGCTGTTTTCGTTTCCTAAATTTGTCACAAAGCACCTTCATTCACTCAAGTGAATGGAGGTATCAATACGTTCAAGCATAATAATGACATAGACACAGTTCAAAAATCATGTATCATCTTAAATGTTTATAGTTCGTTATAATTATTTTCAAGATAAAAAGCTATACTTATTTCCATTGAAATGGCTAACATATACAACCTCTTACCTAGAATAAAATATTAAATTTACTTTGATCCAGTTCAACTAGTAAAACCTTGTTGTAGTAATCCAATAAAATTTAAATGCGGCAGATTCACGTAAATAGCCTCATTATTGAACATCAAGTTTTATTAGAATCAGGGTTTTTTTAGAGACTAAATTGCATTTAATGCCTATTAGCTATTATATAACTGAAATTGAAAGAGATGAAATATCGTGTGCATGAGTTTCTCCTATAAAATGGAAGGATTGATGTCAAAAGTGGTATCTACAGAATTGCCATATTTGTCATAAATTAAATTCTAATCAGTGTAAAATATTTCATTCTATTCAAAGAGACTTTCGTATCACAAATTGATGGCATTGCTTAACAGACAGACATAAAAAGATTACAAACTTTTTAGTTCAAGCCATTAGGACTAATAACACAAGCACCTTGGTACGTTGACAATAAAACTATACACACTGACCTACGCATACCAACAGTCAGTGAACACATGCGGACACATTACAAACTGTTTCATGGGAAATTAAAGAGACACCCAAACTCATCAATAGTATGGCCACATATCTCATTCTGGAGAATACCAGGAGGGGATTGAAAAGAAACAGGATGAGAGACCTACTTAATTTAAATATACATTTGTTAAACAATAAATTAACAACCAGCCGTAATCATCTAATTATAATAATAAAAGACATTTTAGGTATTACAAGAGCAGATCTCATCCACATCCTTTTCAGTATCCTTTTTGCGTTTCCAGGCCTACACGTTCTGGCCATACGGGAGTCAGTATGTAAAGGTTTATTTGAAGGTGAAGTGATTTTGTGTGAAGTCTAAAATGAGCTTAATGAAGATTATGCCCTTTGATATTAATACCTCAATATATGAGAGCATATAGATTGAATTATTCAACGAATATTGTACCTAAGAGTTCTTCTGACTTATTGGACTCTGAGGTAATGGGACTACAATGACATTGTAAAGAATCTACTGTTTTAAATAACCTATGCTTTGAAACAGCGAGGTTCCTAAGAATTTTTCGCCTAGAAGGCAGTTGGAGATTAAGGTTTTTCCAGCAGATTTCTTTAAATATTACCACCTCATAAAGTACCACCTGACAACCCAAGTCGTTCTTGCATCCCCTAAATGTATCGGCTACAAGGAACCTTCGGATAGTAACACATATCCAGAGGGCGCAATTAAAAGATTAACGGTCTCATTGTAGCCACACTAAGACATGGGCGAGTCCAATTAGGAAGCCATTGTGTGTTAAGGCTATGCATATTATAACACCCCCCGCGCATGCGTGAACACGCCGCACCGCTTTGTATTCTAATGCCTTCGTGGCCGTGGCTATTTCCATTTTTGAAGTTATTTCCACCTTTCGGGTAATAGCCTTCGTTGGATTGTTTCAGAACATTACCCGGGCCCTTGTCTCTCCTCTCCCGGCAATTTGTCTAACTCGCTGGATAATCGTCCTTTTACATCTCTTTGAATGGAAAATTGCATCTGAATATCCCCGGAGGAAATCTATAAACTCGTTGCTGGAAATCTTCACCCTCGTGCACGCGTAGAAACATTGTCCTTTCGAATAATTGTCTGGAACGCACAGCAGGTATATGGGTTGCCTTCTCATTATGCTAGGTTAAACATAACAAGAAAATAAATTTTTATACACATATTAATAAATGACATTCATTCTTAATTTTAGATCCCAAATAAAATATTCTGGTCCGGCCAGTAAAATGAAACGGATATATATATATATATATATATATATATATATATATATATATATATATATATATATATCCGTTTCATGTAAATGTAATATATATATATATATATATATATATATATATATAATTTATGCAATAAAGTGCTGTTTTTATTTATTTTGTTATGTTTTTTGAACTAATGATGAATGCTTAACATTCAAAACTGGTCTTCAAAATAAAAAAAAAAAATCCAACATGAACGACTGGTGTTAGAAACATTTTCCATGTAATTTTATTAAATAATTTATTTTTCGATACTACGATTCATAATTTCAGCTAAAGTGGTATTTCTTTTTCGTTTCTATGAATTTATCGAAGGGAGAAAACAAATTATTACCATGTCAGATACTATGGCCATTGTCTTTTTTATATTCGTGGGAGGCAACTGAAGTATGTAAGTTGCTGTGACATTTTTTTTATTACAGGTTTTTTAGTTTTTGAAAATCGTTTTATAGGCTATTTCTAAAGTTTCAACTTCTAGAAATTTAATAGGTTTATTAAAATGTAATATTTGGTTTTCACGTAGATTTCATATTTTTCCACATCAACCCATTACATTACTGAACATAGATGTTACTCAAATTAATAAAATAAAAATCAATAAAGCTGGTAGAATAATGGCTCTGAGTGATAAAGAATTTGTCGTGTGGGACCATCTGTGGGATATAAGGCCTGACAATAAGGGAAGATAATAATAATAAACAAACCCATTTAGAAGAATCCAGCAACAAAACCTAACACACCCTGTATTTAATTTGTACCAGCTACTTTAGATAGAGGAGTCAAAAGCAAGAGGACCGAAGGGTTTTCCCTTACATATCAATAATCATAAAATTACATATAAACGTTTTTACAACCAACATCAACTACATTAAAATCTTACATCAAGACAGCGTTGTCTGTGCGAAGGAACATTTTAAATAAATCTGTTTTTATTTTGTACGCTCCGAAGGTTTCGGATCATTCGATACTCTAAATAATCTACTCGATTCTCCACGTTGGGGGAAAAAGTGATCTACAATAGGACCAAAGACATTGTCTTACTTGACCTCTTGGAGGAAATCGACCGTGAAGGGAGGCAGGGCTACCAACCTGATTTATAACAAGAAGAGGAAACGCTCCCTAATATTTTCAAGACTGATGGCGAAGAATCGCCCCGGCTTGGCTCCAGAGCGGTTTAGTTCTTGGTTACGTCTCATTACCGATTTGAGAGAGTGGGATAGTGCCAGGTGTCCAGGGATGAAGGGAATCGTATATTAAGGGACGTTTGTCACGGACAGTTGATCATTGAATTTTTAAGCTTCATCAGAGTGGCCATCTGTTCCATATCATCCATTGGCCAGCATGCTCAGAACTAGAAACGTTTTATTTGATATTTAAGATTATTTATATGAAAGCTTTTAATATAGAACTGTTTGATTCAATTCTAGACTAGGATATATTTTGGGTAAAACATCATGCTCATTTGACGAACACTGCTGAATCAAGTAAAAACGATTCGATGAAAAAACAAAACAAAAAAAAAACATAAAAAAACGAAAGAAATAAGTTTATAACAACAAAAATATGCTGAAAGAATATTCTGGTTTGGGTACTTCTCTCTCCTACCCCAAAAAATGTAACAATGGTGAAGGGTTTTGGATTCAATACTTAAAGGATTCATGGATTCATTACAGTAAGAAGGAAATTTGGTGAAAATAACTGTCAACTGCCAGGTTTTCCCCAATTCAGGGTACTCACATTATAAAAGATGAGTGTATCCCAGGAGCATCTCCAGACCCCAAAGTCGATCCACGGCTGATATTTCAGAATTTTCATACCTTTGAATATATTTGCAGTTCCACTTATTTCCTCTTCTATAAAAATAAAAAAATTTTATCATCCACCCCCCTAGCTCTTAATCTCCATTCTTTTCCACCAACATTAGCCTGGTGAACCTGCCTGAAGGTTCTTCTTTTATTCTTTTAAGATGATCAAACCACAATTAGTATGTTCTGTTTTATTACTCTATTGGCTGGCCGAACATTTAGGTTTGACCTAATAGTGGTAAATGAGGAAACTAGATGCCCACAATTAAAAATCAATGTAAAGGTTTTGATAAGGGTTTGATAAATGTACATGAGACTTCAAACTCTTTAGACAGACCAGAGTGACATAAACAATATTTCTTTATTATACATTGTTTAATCCATATACGAGACTGAAACGTCAAGAAATAGCTCGCCTTTTTTAATATACCAGTCAAACCATCTATAAAGTTATTAGATTACAAGAAACTCATAAACATGACTATATGACCTTTTTGGAGTCGTGGAGTGCTCTGGCGCTCCTATAAACCATCCAATTCATCTCCTATATAGTGCTTTCAATCTAAAATCCTTCGATAAAACCTCAATGATCTTTACTTTGTCACAAATAAACTTATCTATTAAGGTCTTAATGTTCCATATGTTGCTGAGTTTATCCAAACTAGATAACTTACAACTTTTTTCTCATTAATTTACGATAGATCTTCAAGGTGTCTAAAAAGAAGGCGGTCCCGGAACCTCCAAGTATAGAACCAACCTGCTACCAATTGGCCATTTGTTTAAAAGCCATTGACGTGTTATTACAACCATTATTCTTCACATTTACTATATATATTATTTTATACAATTGAACTTATATATGAACATATTAAAAACAAAATTAAAATAAAGAAAAACAATTACAAGTTTTTAAATTTAATAGTTGAATGATCAATTAATCATATTTCTGTAATGATTTATGAAATTTTGGAATCCTTTTCTATAAGAAATGACGAATATTTAAAGGATGGCAATATTTACAATATGTAAGTTCGGCAAGTGATTACATTTAATGCAGTAAATCACTTAATCGACGAAGTGGGCTGTGGAGAGTCAATGGCAGAAATTAGTGGTGGCGTTAAGGATTTCATGCTGTGAGTTATGTTCTTCCTTCCATTCGTCAATCAGCCAATGTTCTTGTATGCTTGAGTGAATGCTTGAGAAACGCCGTTAGAGGGCATATATTGTACTGGCTGTGGGGTATCGTTGATTGAGGTATCGTATTCCGATATGGCCCTTTGTTCTTTGCCGTTGTCGATCCGATGTCCAGCTGTAGGAGGGACAAGAGGCTTGCCGACTTGGAAGGAATGGTCGACCCTGAATGGCGTGGTACAAAGCCGTATCATTGTCGTGTCGGCGGACCTCCTGCAGCGACCTGTTTATCAGCCACTACTCGATAATGGATCAAGTCGCCCGTGCCATATTGTCTCTAACTGGGAGTTATGTCGACTTGGAATAGTGTGTGCTGCCTCGTCCAAGTTGTCGGTGATCCTTTCTCACGGGAATATTGGCACCTTTTGTTTCGTCATTCCTCAATACGTCTTTCCAAGTCGACCAAGGCAGGTCGAAGTAGATCCCTAAATATTTTATTATGATTGTTTCGTCATCCGTTCCATATTATATTAAAACATAAAAAAATGGTCTCAAGCACGTCATAGCTATGCATGGATAACTCCATCGAAAGCCATGCCCGCGAATAATTGTAATTTACGTTGGAGACCCCGAGGCTTCTTAGATAAGTAAAATAAACAAAAATACCTGGCAGTTGTATAACTGTGAGAAACATCATCATAGTTTTTCTATGATACACTGATGATTCTATTTATTGCAAAGCAAATAATTCCACCAATTTTTTTTTCTCCATGAAACATTTCGTTCTGTCTAGAGGGTTTACATATATTAACACGGGTGTATAAAACTTATTAGGATTATGAAAAATATTATAAATAAAAGAACGCGTTATTTAAAAAGATAATAAATTTTGGAACTTTTAAATTAGTATGATTTATTACAGTTTTGTATTATATTGTGCATACCTCGCAATAATTTATTCAAAATCACATTAGACCTATACCTATAGCCACAGGAAGACGTAATGAACTCAAAGGGTGGATATCTAATTAATTAAAAATCGCTTGATCATTTGTTTAAAATAATGCTTGTTTTTATTTAATCAAATCTTTAAATAGTTCTAATACATTTATTATGCCCTGGTCAAAGTATATGGGGACGTAAACACCTCAAAAAAAGAATGGAACTTTTAGCCGAGATAATTAAAAAAATCAATTGGGTAGAATTTTTGGGATGTCAGTGTATTTTTCATAACTCTCCTGTAGCTATCAATAGAAAATATACTAGTGTCTTACAAAGAATTCCTTCAATCTTCTTAGAATTTTTTCTTATAAAATACTCAGCACTCTTACCAATAGTGTTTACTTGTCATCAATGAAAACACCAGGCAGATATTTATAGAAATTTTTAAAACAATACAACAATAGGGGTTCTTCTAAATTTATAAAAATATTTTGTTTAAACTTAATTTTTGAATCCACAACTATCCCTGACAATAAGCAGATTATCTAAAATATAACTGGCATGTAAGGCGTGAGGAAGGTCAGCACTCAGTGGTACTTATTCCTAACATGATTGTCCCTCAGCCAACTCCTTTTTTTATTTTATTTATTTATTTTTTTTTGTCATTTTTCTTTAGTGTTTGTAGAGTTTGTCGTGAAGTCTGGATGAGATTTTTTGTCATTGACTTACAGGATAATTGTGAAATGATTCCATGTTTTTCACTAGAAAGTCAGTATATTTAATGTGTCTTTTAAGCTATTCCGTTAATGTGTGAGGCGTAAGTAAAATCGGAAGCGTGTTTTAATATATTTTTCTTATAATCCTCCTATGTATCTGAATTGAAAGCAGACCCATGCCCTGGTTAAAAAGAACTTTGTTGAGTTCACGACGTTTTTAGGATGTTTTTTTTTTTAACAAGTTCATACTAATAGTATTTACTATTAATGCTTTTTTTAAAACGTAAATAGTGACTAAACGGATATATTTATATAATAAATAGATATATCAATGTTAGGAGACTGAAATTGGCGAACCCCCTGATTTGAAGAACACATTAATGTCGCCAATAACTGGACGAGGTATGGTCCTCCCGAAAATTATCTAACATCTGTAGAAACGTGCCCTGACACTGGCCCCAGAATTTATCGGCCCTGAGCCAATGAAATAGAACCGTAGATCAGACACACCTGAGGAGGACGGACGTATAAGAGAGCCAGGGACGCATCAATCTGGATTCGCCGTCAAACCAGCTCCCAGATTTTTCCAAGCCTAAGCCCTCTGTTACGGATGTTAAATTGAGGGAGGGGGGCCCGAAGAATTTATATCCTTGTTTATACTGGCCTCAGAGGCGGGCATATTTCAACCGGCCTCCTGGAAAAAAAGGACCGCGATAAATATTAGGAGCCACTCGGGGAAGTTATCCTCGGACGGAGTCCATCTTCGGGAGACGTGTATGTCTCGTGATGGACAGGGTGTGGTAGGTTCCGTTGCAGGATTCTTCTAGATGCTATAATGCGTTATGGCACTTTATAGCAATATTCTTTCTAAGGATATAAAAATAGCTTTTAAAATAAATTACTTTATGAAAAGAAGGGTCACAGAACTATTGCAGCATCAAATAAAAAAAAAAAAAATTAATAAATAAAACCTGTACAACTACAAACCAAGGAGGGTCTTGGATACTGCAGTAGGTAAGTTTACACTGCTTCATGGCCAACGTTGTGAAATGTGGTCAATTTGGCCAGAATCCTTCTCACTTTTGCAGAGGCTGGATGTGCCCCAAGATAATTTCCCGACCCCTGGGTATATCCTCGGTTGATATAACAGAATAAATAATTATCTGTCTCAACCAGTTCGAACCTAGGTTCCAGAGTTAGTAGACCACTGCCTTACCTAGTGAGCTACCGCTTTTCATTTTTTTTTCCGATCTATCAGAAAATCTAAAAAACAAATGGAATTATAAACCCTACAGTTTAGGGCATAAGACAATTGGAACGATATAGGATTTTCACATTTGTCTACCATTACACTGTTCTGCATCAAAATACTCCCTTCCATAAAAATGTTGTTTTGTGTATAAAGTGTGCTGAACACGAATCCGTAGTCAGAAAATTTCAAGCAGGCACTTTTTTTTTTCTTTCAAATTTTGGTTTTAGGACGAAAAATGAAGTGTTTTTCGGCATTTCGAGCATTTATTTATCATTGAAAACTTTAACAAAAAATTAAAAAAAACCTTTTTGATTTTGAAACCTGTATAATGTATTACAAAATGGAAACAATTGGACAGCACAAGTATTAGGCTTTGTAACATAATTGACATTATTGAAGAATTGCTTTTATCATATAAAGCCATGGGTTGCAACATGTCCTCAAAAAATTAGTTTTTGCATTCCCATTTGAATTTCGTGCCTCCCAACTTGGGAGCAGTTTTAGATGAACACGGAGAACTATTTCATCAAGAGATATCCCTAAAATAAAAAAAAAAATATATCGGTAAATGCAATGAGAAGATGCTTGCCGACTACTGTTGACACTTCAACGGGAGATACGTGATGAATAGTAATTTCCTTCCTATGCAGCGTAAAAATGAATGAAAACCGCTGAGGAGATCCATAAATAAATTTTATACTACAGCCAAGCCTCAAACATTGGCTCAGAGATGAGAGTCTGATGAATCTCACACTAAAATCATATTCATTAAAATTAAATGAATTATCTGCTTATATTTTCTGAACAAAAGCATTAAGTCCATTATATCTTTTTATCAAAGATTTCAGTGAAGCACGTTTTTCATAGTTCAAAGTGTATTATAATTAGGGTAAACCAGACAGTTAGTGACACCTTTAAGGAAATATTTGGAAATACTCATACTATAATTATAAAATTAATAGTTCAATAAAGTTGAAATATGCTTTAATTTTTCTTTTCTTAATATACTTTAAGCTAAGCAAGAATGTTTACACTAAACATTATTCCTGGAATGTATTTTACAAGATAGTGGACAAAAAATAAGGCAAAATCAGTAATCGACACCCTATGGATATTTTTAAAATACGATCAGAATTGAAAATATTTTTACACAGTTGAGTCTGGTTTACGGTCTGGTTTACCCAATATTAAAAGTTATATGTTAACATTTTAAAAAAGTAAAGGGAATAGAAAATTATGTTTGCATAGATATGTTTTAGTAAGCTATTTGTGCATACAAACATTGGCCATAATAACACTGTATTGCGGTTTGTTTAGAAAGCTTAATCATTTTTTAAATTATTCATAATGAAGTAGGCTCCAGACGTCATTGTTAAGGGCGTATAGAGCAAAAAACACAATTGTTTAGGTAATTCCGAAGATTTGAAAGCCTGGATCTTTGTCTTCGTTTATACTACAGAACTAGTTTTCTCCTCAAATTGTATTGAATTTATTCCACTATGATTTTGAAAATGGCAAGCTTCTCTTTAGAACCGACCGTGTAGCAGATATTTTGAGGAAACGTGGAAAAGTTGGAAATATTTGACGCTTTGAAGATGCCGGTAAGCGAGTGGTAGTACTTCAAGATTTAATACTAGAATTTTCGTTCACAAAACTAACACCATATCACAAAATCAAAACTACCCAATGTTGTGTACTGTATAATTTTACTGGACTGTTATGGATTCCGCGAAAATATTGTTCACCACCCTACGGTCTCCGGTGGATTATTAAAAGAAAGTAAAGAAAAGGTCTTTTCTCTTTTAAAACTCATATCAAAGGTCAGAAGGTATAACAGCAAAAAATTGAAACGAAAATAAATCATCAGCTATTAAAATTTTGATTCTATATTATAAATAAGGTTTTATGTGTAATTATTGTTCCTGACTGTATTGATATTTTGTCTTTCATATATGAGGCGTAGAATTCCAAAAGCAGCCAAGTCTGTTTTCCAGATTTATTTTTTGTTTAATATTTTTTTAACTTGATTATCTTTAAATGGTAGGTTTCTCCCAAAAGTTTTTAAATTACACTGAAGACGGCAAATATGGCCAAAAATAAAATTCAAAAATAAAGCCTGCTCTTTGATTTTAGATTGAGGTTTTTCTTCGGGTGATCAACTTCTAGGTTACTACGCTGTTTGCATCTTGCATGCTGCTTTGATGTGATCAATAAACGACATTTTTATCGCACGGAAATCCAGTCATTAATCAAGAATTATCAGTTATATATATTCTATTTACTTTCTCTTTCTCTCTCTCTCCCTCTCTCTCTCTCTCTCTCTCTCTATATATATATATATATATATATATATATATATATATATATATCTTATATATATATATATATAATGTGTGTGTGCATTATATTTCTATTATATATATATATATATATATATATATATATATATATATATATATATATATATATTCATGTTTTCCCTCTCACAGTAACCCTGTAAGAGGCCGTGTATTTTTAAATATCTGTACATGCTCCATGCATCTAGCAGAATTTATAAATAATTAGAAATAATTTACATTTAGTTTGTTTAAGATGAATTTTGAATAGATACAATAAAAAATACCATCAACAAACAAAACAAGAATAAACGAAAATTTCCTAATGCAACAAAACTAGGTTCTAAATCCCTTTCCAAAATAAACTTTTTCATCTCCTTGAGATATGTTTTGAAAATATCCTTCTCTGAGAGCCACCAATTGTCACATTTTGATAGTATGCAGTTTATAAGCTGTGCTCTCTTGTTGTCAAGTATCGGGCAGTCATATTGAATGTGATGAAAAGGCTGGTGTTTGTCGCAGTGGCATGTAGGTGAGTTAGTCAGACGAAATCGTTTCTAATATGCTTTACTCTGTGCGTGTTCAGTCAGGAATTGGGTCAGTTTGTAATTTGTACTTTTAATTTTGTCGTAGTTATTAAATGTGATATCTAGAATATAGTTGTGCAGAGATCGTCCTTTTGTAGTTTGTTGCCATTTTTGGTTCGAAACATTGATTACGTCAATCAAAATGCATTTCTTGATATAAGATAAGGGACTTTGTCGTATGTAATATTAATTGGGAGGAAACTATTTCTCGAAGCAGCCTTAGCCAACTTGTCGGCTAGTTCATTTCCCATGTTCCCACTATGACCCTTCATCCATTTAATTGTTAATTTCAAGTCCATGTCCAGTAATTTCAAAATATTTTGTCTGATTTTTTCCGCCAGTAATTCATGAGATTTGGGGTTTCAAATGTTATATATCAAAATTTTATTGTGAGTTTAAATGTTAAATCTTCTTGACGAAAATAGGTTTGAATATTTCATGATATAATCGGAGGTCATCAGTACGGCTAGTTTTCGGCCTGATTGTTTGAGCAAAATTTACCCAATCGGTACTGTTTATCATATTGTGATTTTGAGTATTATATCACATACTAATACTGGAACGAAAACCAATTCTAAATAAAATATTTCTGAGACGTATTTAAATTTACCAAAGTTTTATAAATACTCCTGTCAACCAATATTATTTCCGTTTATTATTAATTTATGAAAAAACATTTTATTTGTATTATTTTTTTTTTTTTTTTTTTTTTTTTTTTTTTTTTTTTTTAAGTTCTTGGAGAGCTAACATTCAAAAATTCTATGGATAACCAATATTAATTTTTAATGAAATATTAAGAGCCTTTAACCGTGTTTCAATGAAACAGTTAGAATCATCATGATGAAGTGATGAAGACGAATCGCAACGTGACATCGAAAATCGTTCCCCGAAGAGACTGATGGATATTGGCCGGGTCAAACGGGAGACACCGCCAATGAAGATTTATGTGCCCCATCAATCAGGGAAGGTTCTGTCCAGATATCTTCTCAACATTAACATATTTAACAATAATTTAAACTGTATCAACATTAATGAGGTCAATAGTAAAATGTTTGAATGGTTTCTTGGTTTAGGAATGAACAGCAATCAAAATGTCTGAGCCATAAGACATTTTTTTTTTTAATTTTCTGTTGACTCTCCAAATTTTACTAAAGAATATAAAAATTTTCCCTATATGTACAATAAATAATAACCGTAACTAATTTACATTGATGTGATTATAATCATTAAAAAAATATAAACAAAAAAAAGTAGAAAAAAAGGATTTTAATCAGAATTCATTTTTTTTTTATACTAATATATTTTATTGAAATAAGTGTACAATCTGCCTCAGTAAAGGGTAATAGGTACAGAGATAAATGTATTCATTCATACCGTATTTACAAATGCACACACACACACACACACACAACTAATAATAATAAAAAAAAAAAAAAAAAAATAAATATCTTCATAAAATAAAACTAATAATTATTTACAATAATCAAAAATAAAACAAAATTGAATTAAAATTAAAATACACAAATTATTATTCATTCATACTTTATATACAATACAAACACACTCAGCCCGGGGAACCCCAAATCGAACCTATTCCCCACTTATTGGGAGTCAAGGCTAGACGCGTAGAGATCCCAACGCTGCTCTCTCGGCTGCATCACTGGTAATATCCAGTGGAGGCTGAGTGGAAGCGCTATAGCTACAGATACTCAGGACTTGAGTGGATAAGCTGGTCATTACCAGAACTCCAACATAACTTTATACATTACAAAAGGTCTCGGGGCCATTGCCGTTTTAACCTTCTTGGAGGGTTATAAGGATGGTTATGACTGGATAGGGATTGAGCCAGAGGATTGGGATGATTGGATAGGTTTTGATGAAATTTCGAGATTTTTGAAGGAATGAGATAAAGGACAAAAGGTATTTTTAGGTCATTATGTAGGGTTTTATTGGCAACATAATAAGGTGCATTGACTATTGTTCGGAGGACTTTGGATTGAAAGGATTGAATACGTTTAATATTCGATTGTCTTGCTGTTCCCCACTGTTCAAGTCCGTAGGTCCAAATAGGTTTTAATAATGTTTTATATATGAGGAGTTTGTTATCAACTGAGCGATGAGAATTCCTGCCTAGTCAGAATTTATTAAAGCTAGGAAATCTCTGGATCTTGATCCTTTGGCACATTGGGGAAAAATCAGGAATCAGAGATACCTGCGTTTCATCAAGCAATAAATCGCTGATACTGAAAGCCTTTGGAGGTTGAGTAATGGGGCACAGATCAGCCAACCTTGTCTACTTTTCTAAAATGTGGTAATACATTTAAAAACAATATTTTTCTCCAGCTCATTGCAGTTTGAACACCATTCAGACTCGAACCCAGTACATTATATATATTTATTTTTATTTTTTGTTTTATCATTTGAACGAATTTAAATAAATTTGGCATTTCGTCAGTTAAATTAGCTTAATACAGTATAGAACGGAAGCCTTTATCCAAGTATACTAAACTGAGTTAAAATATTGCAGTATTTGATTCCTTTAACTATTATTAATTAACTACTATTGAATAAATATTTTCTTTGTTATTATTATTAAATAATATAATATTTTTATTTTTGTTTAGAGTAAATGTTAGGTTACCGATTTTTTTTTTCATTTTAATTAATTTTATATATATATATATATATATATATATATATATATATATATATATATATATATATATTTTTTTTTTTTTTTTTTTTGTATATTTACATATAATGTACGAATACTTTTTTTTAATATTTTTAATTTTATTGCGTATTATTTCAATTTTATTTATTGACCCTTACTTCAATCTTATTTATGTAATATGAACTTATATTACAAATATAAGTTATAAATATTATAAATATTTATGTAATATTTATTTACATACACCCATATGGACTTACAATACAAAATTGACGGACCCACCAAAAAGAAACGGTCTCCCCTCTTTACGTTTCTAACAAAGTATTACATATAGTCCAGCCAATAAAGGATTATGGAGTGCGTTTTCTGTAATCCAAGGTTTTTCTTCGGAAACATGTTCAGGGTAGTTAGAAGGTAAACATACTAAAAGTCCTGGAGTTTTCGGGCCTGGGAACAGGAGGGGGGAGGACCACGGATGTTCCCTTTTTTTGGTTTTGCGCTTATATCTTGAAAACGGTGTGCCGTATGCAAAGCATGACTATTTACTAAATAAATGTTTAGTAAATTCTCTACAACTTTCATATATATACATATTTTTCATATTCTGTAACGATTCCGAGATATACACTTGGAAAATTTGAAAATTTTCGAAATAAACAATTTTACCTCACGTTTTCTGTTAAACTTGCCTCCATATCTTCTAAAATATTCATCCGCCAAAAGTCTTCATAAATCTTAACTCTTCTTGGTAAAACGTTTAGTGCGTGAATAGTCATGTTTTGCATACGACGCATTGTGCTTCGACAATGGTCAAAAATCGAAAATCGAAGTATTCTTTATCGAGCTGTTTACCTTTTGATATCCTTAAATACACGTTAGACAACTGTTTAGTATGGTTATCTCATTGTTTACACATTCTTTGAAGTCTATACAATCGAAAAACTTCAGGGGTATTTTCGTTTTGCGATTTATATCATATTAGCCGCAAGAAAAAAACATAATTTATCAATTCAGTTAGACAAAACTGATTTTTTTAAACGACAATTAAAATTTTTAGGCTACATTGTAACACCGGAAGGCTTTTCAATTTCTGGGTTATGGACAGGTTTATTATAGAAAATTTGTAAAAGGGCACGCAAAAATAACTAAAAACCATTATGTCCAATCTTTACAAACGAAAGTTTATAAAACAACAGAAATAAAGAACGCCTGGTAAAGGCCTTAATCGATCTCATGACAATATGCACAATCCTAAATTATCCGGATTGGAAAAACAATTTATTCTTACTACGGATGCACGTAATCAAGCTTTTAGGATCAGTATTATCACAAAAGGAACGAAATGATGTAGAACACCCTATAGCATTTGTCTCGAGAGTTCTGCAAAAAGCCTGAACTTAACTATGGTACAATCGAAAAGGAATTGTTAGCTGTAATATGGGCAACACAACATTTCAAACCCTATTATATGGTACCAAATTCTTATTACAGACAGATCATACAACCAATGACATGGATATTCACTATGAAAAAATGGAAACACGAGAATAATGAAGTGGATATGGAAACTGCAAGAATTTGAGTTCGATATAAAAACACGTACAGGGAAAGACGAATCATGTAGCAGACGCGCTTTTCAAGAAAATAGTCAAATAACAGAATTAAACTTTCCGAAAGAAATGGAACTACTAGACGAAGTCTTACACAAACCTATCAGGCATTCACCAGAATACGATCACTAATACAAGAATTAGAGATGCCACCGACACGAGAAAACTCAGAAGATCTGAAACGATTCACTCACAAGAATCTAGCGCAGCGCAAGTATGGTTATGCGAACCAGACAATGCATAATAAACATAGAAAAAAATATCAATTAGTAATAAAGAGAGGTAACGAAAATACGAATATACTAAACCATTTAAGAAAAACAATATACAATAACATTGTGATTAACAACAAGAAATTAAAGAACATTTTAGACGAGAATACTACAACCCAGAACGACATATGGAGTATACTGTTCTTCAAATCAAACGGTAGTTTATAGAAGATTCTAAACGAATACTTGAAGAATTGAGAAGAATCATAGAATCAGAATACCCCACAGTCAAAATCAAAAGATTATTACCTAATGAACACAGACGTAGAAATCGAAGAAGAACACAAAAAACTATCATCTCCAATTACCACCTTGAAAAAACCCAACATAGAGGAATAGGAGAAACATATGAAAAGCTCAAAAGGGAATTATTTTCCTCGGATGAAAGATAAGATAGGTGAATACATAAATACATGCACTACTTGCAAGAAAGTTAAATATGATCGGAAACCTATTAAAAAACAAAATATGAACACACACCAACACCGGACAAACCATTCCCAGAAATAATGATCGATATTTTAAAATACGAAGGAAAATTAATTTTTACAGCAGTAGATACTTTTTCAAAAAGAATATTTGCACAAGTGATACCGAATCACAATGCGATTAATATTTGCGAGGAATAAAAAGCTATTTATTATTTTTTACCCCACCACCGCTACAAATTTTCACTCGATCAAGGAACAGAAATGAAAAAATAAACTAGTCAAACAATTCTGTGAAAAGAATGACATTTTATTACATTATACATCAAGTAACCATTCAAACTCACTCGGTTTATTAAACAAAACTCATGCAACATTAGGAGAAATTTTGAGGTCAATCTCGGACCAGCACAATTATAAATTCGGAGGAGAAAAGTTAAGAATAGCAATTATAGCTTTTAACAATACGCTTAATTCTAATCTTAAACTAACCCCTAATGAGATAGCATTCGGAACAATAAATAATCTAAAAAATAGAGAAATAGATTAACAGAAGCCTATGTTCAAAAAGTACCATAAGGACTTACAAACTAATACATGAATAATAAAAAAACAAAATTACTAAAGAGAAAGCGGATAGAACTGATAAATTGAATAGAGATCGGGAAGAAACACCAATTCTAGGGAGACGAAGAATATTTGAAAAATAACACAAGCAAAAATTAAAAGCCGGAATAAGTTTAGGAAAGTGAAACATCATAGTAAAAGGAAAAAGAGAACACACCACCCATATCGACAATATCAAAAGACCAGCGAAAAATAGAGTAAAACCTATGTTACAGATGACGCCTCCATGCAAGCTCACAACTCTGATCATGGTTCTAGCTCTGATGGAGAAGATCCAAACGATTGAAGTACATGATCTGACTAATTCGCCAGGAATACTTCATTATTATATAAATGATATAAAAGTTATAAATTCTGATTTTGAAAACATAGTCATTTCTTTCAACATTAGTTATTTAGAAATTGAATTAGTAGAACATATTAACCATTTTTTTTTTTTTTTTTTTTTTTTTTTTTTTATTTATTTATATTACAATCAAGCTCTTTACGAGCTTATTAGCAATTTTTTTCTAACAATAATGACAAAAATACACTATTAAAACATATATACACAAGATATAGTTTTATTTTTCAAAATTTAAAAATCTTCAAATGTCAATAACATTTGAATGTAAAGCACAAGAACCCTATATTAGGTCATGGGGCTTCCTTTCTCTTTAGCTCCTCACTAGTCCATCGAAGTCAAGGAGATGGGCGGCCTCGGTGTTGACGTGGTCTCGCAGGCGATCCTGATGCGACCTGGCCGTATTTTTGGATTACCTCCTCCACGGTTGGCATGCGAAGGTCTCTGTGAAGATCATCGTTCCTAATGTAACCCAAGGTGCATTTACGATGCCCCTTAGCACTTTATTTTGAAATCTTTGGATTATTTTTCTGTTGGAGTCCCTCGTGCATCCCACAGCTGGATTCCATATGTCCAGATTGGCTTCAAGACATGGTATATATTAGTATTTTATTGTTTACTGACAGTTTGGATTGTCTGCCTAGGAGCCCATACAACTTTTGATAACTCAAATTGAGTTGTATTAGTTTTTTTTAACGTGTTCTTTCAGCGGAGTTTTGCGTCCAGTGTCATCCCGAGATATTTAGCCTGGTTGTGAATCGGGATCACTTTATCTATTATGGTTATGGTTGATAGTTGATTTTTTGTTAGTAAAATCAACCATGTACGGATTTTGTTTCATTTAGTTTAATTTTCCATTTTGAGGTCCATCTTTGTATTTGGCTATTGTGGTGATTAATTTTCTTGTGGTTTCCTGATTGTCATTTTCCGATGGAAAGAACAGCTGTGTGTCATCGCGAAGGTGGCCATGACGCCTTCTTAAACTTCTGGGATATCCCACCCCCCCCCCCCCCCCGGCCCG
This sequence comes from Euschistus heros, assembly GCA_003667255.2. Taxonomy (NCBI): domain Eukaryota; kingdom Metazoa; phylum Arthropoda; class Insecta; order Hemiptera; family Pentatomidae; genus Euschistus; species Euschistus heros. The sequence continues at coordinate 1,141,715 of RCWM02000137.1, forward strand.
GTATAGAGCAGAAAGAGTATGGGACCTAGTACACTTCCCTGCGGAACACCGGCACTTATTTCATAGAGCCCAGAATATGCATCTTCTTTGCCTTACTTGAAGTACCTATCAGATCGGTAGGACTTCAAGAGTAGAACATATTGTCGGGGAGAATTTTTATTAAGCTTATTGAGTAGCCCTTGATGCCAAACTTTGTCAAATGCCTGTGTTACGTCCAAAAAGACAGCTGAGCAGACTTTTCCTTCTTCAAGTGCTTTCTCAATTTGATTTATAATTCTATGTACTTTGATCGATAGTTGAATGTTCTTCCCGAAAGCCGAACTGATGATCAGGTATCACTTTTCTTTCTTGGATGAGGGGGCATTAATCTCTTTGAGGAACAATTTCTCGAATAGTTTTGACAAAACACGGTATAACGATATGGGGCGGTACGAGGTTACCTCTTGAGGTGCTTTCCTGGTTTTTGGATCATGATGACTTCTGCAATCTTCCACATCTGCGGAACGTAGCTAAGTCGGAATGCCGCATTATTATTGTCGTTATTTAATTATAGCCTTTCGTGGAAGAGCTTTTAATATTTCTCCTGTATGAGATCATACCGGGCGCTGTCTTGGTAGTGATTTCTTGTTTAATATTATTTTTTATTTCTTCTTTGATGGGGACTGGTGGAATTTTAATATTCATTTCCTGCAAATGGTGCTTCATCGGAAAAAGTTCCACTTCACAATTAGCGCGAGAAAAAATTTCCTTAAGGTAGCGAGCGAAGACTTGAGCTTTGCTTTGATTATCTTTAACCCATATGTTATTGGTATCTTTCAATGGTGCAGCCTGTAACATGGTCTCTTATAAGTCTTAGTTGCCTTCCAGAGTGAATATCCAGTGCTATTATCAATTCGTCAGCTCTCTCAAGAAGTGTTTGAATGTTTTCATTTTTTATTTCTTGGATTGCCCTTCCGAAGCTTAGCTGCTAATCTATTCCATTCAGTTTTTTTTGCTTTGGCATACGAGACTTTTGCCATTTTTCCTGGCTTCCTTTTTTTTCTCGGATAAGTTTAACTATTTCTAGCGGGGTAACAGTTTCCATTAAGTTTCACTCTTTATTACTGGCGTGTTTTTCCATGCTGATTGCTGTATATCAGTAACAAGCTTATTAACTTCATCATCGATTTTTCTTTCGATGAAAGTGAAGATTTGAGGTCAATTTTCTAGCCAGGTCAATCTTAAAGCTTTCCCAGTCAGTTCTTTTATTGCTCAGAGATGGATTTGGTATATTTTTAATAATCTTTTCACTGAGGGTGAGAATAATCGGGTGTGTGTCGGAGCTTAGTTCCAAACTTTTCTTCTATGTAACGTAATTGGTTGAAATGTTTTTTTATAACAAAGAAATCTATTAGGTCTGGTATTCTATTGAATCAGTTGGCCAATATGTCGGCTTACCAGTAGATAGAGGATTCCTGCATTGCATTGGATAGTTTCTCTACCTTTGTAGTAGTAAGGCGTGATCCCCACTGGTTGTTTTAGCATTAATTAAAATCCACCACCAATGACAAATCTGTACCAAGCTGACTAAAGAGATTATGTACTGCTCTTTCTTTAAGGTATACCGCGGAGGACAATAGATACTGGCAACAGTCAACGGATAGCTCTTTGTCTTAAACGGTAAATTGCTGCTGTCTGTACTTCTTCTCTTTCTATCTTAATTATTTTCATAATGGTTGATATTTTCTTAATTAAACACCCCCACTTCCTCCCTTGCTGAGTTTACTTGGGTGTATTGCATGATAAAAATCTGTATTTTCTGAACTTGAAGAAACTTCATTTGTACAATGCGTTTCTTTGATATAAGGCATATATCAATGTTATTTATTCCCAAGAATACCTCAAGTTTTCGTTTTTATTTTTTGACAGCCCATTGGCGTTCCAAGCAGCTATAATAAGGTTAAGCCATTATTTCCCCTTGGATTTACGCCCCGGTTTGTGGCTTATTTTCAATTTGGTCAGCCTTTGTTTTATATCTTTGTATTGGTCATTGATTTGTTTTAGTGAATTTTGAAATTCTTCCATTTCTTTGTAAAAGCCGTTGTAAGATATTTTTATCAATGTTTGTATTTTCTTCAGTTTTTGTAATAGGGTATTTCCTTATTGTTATTGATTTTCTCTCTCTATTTGTTCGTGCTTATTTTCTTGTACTATTTTCACAATCTGTTTTTGCTCTTGCTGCGATTGGATATTTTTCTATTTATTTTATTTCTATTTTTTTTTGTAGTTCTTTTGCCAATAATAACACAACCTCGATAGCTAGCCGGATGTTCACCATCACAGTTTACAACATTTTGGGGGGCATTTCTTTTGATGTTTGTTGCATTCTGCTGTTATGTGGTCACCTGCACTTTCACGCATCTAGGTTTTTTCCCACAAAAGTTCCTAGTATGGCCAAACTCTTGGCAACTTTTTACATTGTGGTATGAGTTTCGTGCCTTTTAAAACGGGACTATTTCCACTGATTGTTGCAAAATGTGTTTTATTTTTTGTGATGTTATCAATGTTTTTCATTATTCGAAAAACTTAATATAAACATATTAAAGGTTTTTATCTTTTCCAGGATAACTTTGGCGTAACTTGTTCGATTTTATAATTCAAACTTTTAGATATTCTTCTATATCTTCAGTCGACCATGTGTGGCTTAGACCCTTGGCTACCACTCGTATGGGCCTCAAAGATTTTATTTTTCATAAGTGTGGTAAATATTATTGTTTTTCTTTAAGTAGTCTCTAAATTTCTCTATACGAAGTTTCATTTTTCGCGTTTAATTTTTACTGAGTCTGAGCCTGTACTTTTACTAATGAATGATTCATTATCACTTGTAATTTTATTAAGATCACAAATTTAAAGACTTAGAGGACTTTAAGTTTGATACAAATATCCGGGGGAGTTTGGTTTTGAATGCTAGTTTTACCTGTTTGAAAGCTAATATCACTTTGCTGTTTAGAGGAGGAGAATAGTGGAGAGTTAGCATTTTCTTTTCTTATTTCGTCTTGCTTCCACAGTTTTCCATCCAATCTCGCTCTTCCCAATTCCTCTTCATCGGTATGAATTCGGCTGCTGATTTTATAGGTTCAGGGGATGCGTTTTGAGAATTCATTACAACTGTTTAATCTATTTACTTCATTTAGAAGCCATTTTACTGCATTGTTAGTCTCATGAAGGCAAATCGAACAATATTTGCACATCCTCTACTTTTTCAGACTTATTATCTAATAAGCCTAGATTTTTTTGTACTAATGTATAATATCAGATATTGAAACACATAGCTATATATTACAAAATAAGAGGAACTTATTAAAAGTTGCATTATACTAGCGTACGTCTCAATAAAGTTGACAGGTAAAAAACAGCGCTAAGCTGTGGCACTGACCTTATGGAGATAAGAAGCGGCAGCTGGTGGGGGAGTCTGTTGCAGCTAGCCCTGGTGATACCAAAAAAAATTGGCGATTTCCTCAGTTTCGCCACGGCGGTGTCCGTCGTCAGATTTCCACCAAACTTTTGCACAAATATTCCACAACACTATATTTATGTCTGTGTCAACTCGTGTATCGATTACGGCGCGAAAAAAACCAATCTTATGACGATTGATGCAGAGACGATGTCATTCGGCCTACGACTAGCCGCACTCCTTACGCAATTCCTTATCTCACTATTTACTTTTCACACCGATAGCTAAAACAGCAATCTTTGTTAAACCAGGTCATCACTCCTTACACAATTCCTTATTTCACTATTTACTTTCACACCGATAGCTAAGACCAATCATAATATAATCATTAATATAATCTTTGTAAAAGGTCATCACTCCTTACACAATTCATTCACCCTTCGCTGCCTTCATTCCTACGATAACAACCCCTATATATGACTCTCGTCTTTTAGGGGACGGAAAATAGAAGTAAGCTAGGATTGTAGTGGTCAGTTCGACACGTCTTATAGCTAGTCAGGCAGTTGTTGTTAGGCACAAGTGTCATCTTTATGTAATTTGAAATAAACCTTTTTTTTAAAAGTCTAAGTTGGAGTAAGCTTATTTAATATATACATATTTTTCAGGCGTTTTTTGCTTTAAAGCCTCCATATCTTCTAAAATATTCATCGCAAAAGTCTTCATAAATCTTAACTCTTCTTGGTAAAAACGTTTAGTGCTTGAATAGTCATGTTTTGCATACGAACGCATTGTGCTTCGACACAATGGTCAAAAATCGAAAAGCGAAGATCGAGCTGTTTACCTTTTGCGATTTATATCATTGTTTACTTCCTTTCGAAAAACTTCAAGTTATATTTTGTTCCATTCACATCTCATTGGATAAAAAATAACCATTTTCATCTATGCAATATAGAGGTAAAGGTATCTATTTTAAAATGTACTACTTTCATAGGTAAGCTGAGCACTTATTATATTCATTTCATGCGTGTAAAGTTTCGTTAGCCAGTTTGAAAATTATTCAAACTTTGAAGAGGCTTTTAAAAAAATCCTCAAATATCCTTTTGTAGATTTTGCATATTTTTGTTGCTTGGTATATAGGCTTTACTTTGCAATAAACTTTAACTGCGCCTGCCTGCGCCGGGACTGTTTTATTATTTTTTTTTTTTGTTAAGAAAGCATAAATAAGGCCAAAGGCCAGTTTGCTGAAATATGTTTTACCCACGAAAAATCACATCAAATAGCTGCAGTCACTTATAAACTACATTCGTTTAAGGACGTGGAAGAGTCTAACCACCAATTGGAAACAGAAATATCAACAATTAGTTGGTTATTTTGCTTTAAATACCATTAAAAACTGAATGAGGTCGTCAGGAGTTGTTATATATTTCGTCAGGAATATGCCTCTTGACTTTAGCAGGAACTTTGAATTGCCAACTATTCCCGAAATAAGTGCAGTCAAACCAGGCCCAAGCCGAACACGCGGAAGGACGGAAATCCTTTTCGAAGAATATTTCAATAGAAAAAAAAAAAAAAAAAAAAAAAAAAAGAACAGAAAAAGCGAGTAAAGGATCTTATTCTGAACGCTTCATCTTTTGAATTACGTTTTGCTGCAGAGATGTCTAGGCAATCTTTGGTTGAAAAACGAAATCGATAAGTCCTTTTCAAGCTCAAGCTTTATGCATGGATTTATGGATTTCCGATAGGAAATACGGAATGGTCATAAGGACTGCTTTATTAGCTTCTATTCATTAACTTTTACGAAAACTTCCCTACTTTCTAATAATATTATCGCTGGTGAAGTTAGCGCTTGGATAAATTGACAAGAACTTCTGCAACTAACAGTAAAGAGCGTATTAAAAATTGCAAGTTTGGAGAAGGGTAATGAGTTCAAACTTAAATGTAAATGGGGATTCGGTTAACAGTTTCGGTCATAACCATTATAAACAAATGTTTAAAAATGCATCAATCACTGATGAATATTTTGTTTAATAGCTATGGTGGCTCTGAAATTGATGAGTGAGGAATGGAAATGTTGCGTGAAGGTAAATCTGCGTTCATCTTCGACCATATATTGCTAACCCATAAAATTAATTTTCAAAAAAGGAACTGCAGATACGTGACGAGAAAACGGCAATGAAAGATAAAATTTTCCACCTCCAAACCTTTCAAATTAAATTTGAAAGCAATCAAATTTACACGGTTAGTTTTGAAGTGTTCACCATGTTGGATGGTAGTGTTAATAAAAGCTATAAAAATAATACCAACATTTTATCTGGAACAAACACCATGCATATGTGTTTCATTTGCGGGGCTACCTACCCCAAAGGAGACGGACATAGAAAACCGCCCATCTGATGATGAGCAATATTGCCTCTAATATGAGCAATAATATTCCTATGTAAATTGCTAATATAAATAGTATAGGCTGATCTGGGTAGGTGCCTGCTGTTGAAATAAAAAAATATTAGAACAAATAAGCGTTTTACTTTAATTCAAAAAAAAAAAAAAAAAAAAAAAAAAATTTACTACTTATCTTCTTCATTAACTCAAACACATCCTAATATACCTCTAAACCCAGTATTGACGCTAGTATTAAAAACTTTCACCAAGAATTTCATTTTGCTACCATAGGAAAAAAAAAAGCTGCTTTTTTTACAATTATTATGCCATAACTTTTTATAGGTGCATTTGCGGACCCATGTTCATAGGAAATTTTTTGTTCAGCTTGTAATTTACTATAAGAGTTTTAAGGTTTGCGAATTTTGTCCACGCTCACTCTATGTTCAACGCACCGTTTTCGAGATATGAGCGCTAAACCAAAAAAACAGACCTTTCGCTCTCCCCCCTTCCTGTTCCCAGGCCCAAAAACCCCAGGACTTTTAGTATGTTTACTTACTAACTACCCTGAACATGTACCCGAAGAAAAACCTTGGATTACAGAAAACGCACTCTACACCCTATTTCAGGCCTTTATTGACTGGATTAATAAGGATTTATGTATCCCGATTCACATTTGGAAGTACTATAAACAATTTTATGACAACTTAAATGGACACGTAAACAGACTGGTACAAAATGTGACAACAGAAATCCACAATGTAGCACGGCGTAGGCTAAAGAGGAGCTGGATGGGAGATCTCCCAGATTAACACGTTAAATTACCTGAAGGTGAGGACTATACACCACTGGGTGCTGTCTCCCTCATGCCAACCCATGCCATGATTATTGTATATTATATGATTTGCTGATTGTGTAGCTGTAGATCATAGTAATTCGTAGCTAAGGAAGTCATATGCTTAAAAAGTATTTTCAAAACTGTATCTCTGATTCTGACATTTGTAACATGACTACTTGGCATCTTAAAAAAAATTCTATCAAAGCCATTCGACATGTCGATAAATCAGCTTCTGCTCCTCCCCAAGGTCGACCGAAGTGAACACCGCCTTGGAAGGATTAGGGACCCACTCAGGAGGAACGGGCTAGTTCAGCAGGCAACTTATAAATCGAAGAAGCCGACTACAAGCTTGTAATCAAGGAGGCATAAATAGAAGGGGCCGGAAGAGTGGTAAATAGTGATCGACTGGCTAGCATGCTCCTGTAGCATTAGTCTTTGTTCCTCAGGGTGTCCCACTTAGTCCGGATTGCTTCTTATTGAGGAGTCCTTACCGCTAGTCCGGGAGATTACCTCACGATTAATGGCTCCTTCTGTCTTGAATACGTTTACTCTGGCTCCGTCTTATAGCTGCCTTCCAAAACCCTACGATCATTGGATCATAATCTGTTGGTAAGAAGGAGTCGAGTGCCTTTCTTACAACACGCACATATTTAAAACTATACTATTATTCTAACCTTTGAAATAATTTTCCTGAATCCGACTCGGTGAGTGTCTGTAATTATTCACATAGAAATCCAAATAAGAAATGAAGAAAAGTTAATTGATTCTTTAACTACAAGGAACCCATTTGGACTACAAAAAAATCGCTACAAATTAAACGATATCCGTTAGCATTAGAAAACTACAGATTTACACATACCAACTGTACTGAACCACATCAAAAGAAAATACAGAGTACTTCTAGACAAACTTTATTACTATCCCAAGAGTCTCATACAAAACATGGCTACAATAAATATACCTGACAAATTGCTTATCTAAAATAATGTCAGGAGGAGATATTGATGGGAAATGATTTTACATGTCTTACATCTTTTTTTTCAGCACATTCGCTGGTTTTCTTCAGGTTGAAGATAACAGCGAATCAAAAAATAAAGTTAATAAAAAATAAATCAAAAAACCTCAAGGAGGCTTAATTTACTTTTTCTTAAGTATGTATCATGTTTGATTTCTTGTCTTCTATTAAAAAAAAAAAAAAAAAAAAAAAAAAAAAAATGTACATATCTATGCAGCAATATTATTTTGAAGTTTTGAAATGTTTAACATTCGAAACTAGTTTTCAAATTTAAAAAAAAAAAAAAAATCCCATAGAAGTGGCAATTAAATCATCAATCCTAAATCTATTGATCCTTACCATTAAGTGTACCTCAAGTGATTAAATAGATATTATGATTATATGTAACTAGCAACTCCCGTCGCGGCTGCGCCCGCTTTCGTAAGCAACGAACTTGGATAATCTCAGCTCATTGAGGTTTTATTTTTTATCCATAAAAATGTTGTTTTGCATCATGCACTTGAGAATTATAGCCTGAATGATATTTTTACGCATAGCTGTAATTTTCAACGCGTACTATTGTACAGGTTAGGTGGTAGAAGATTAGATAACAGCTTAATTAGGCATCCAATTTTAATGTTATTGTAAGAATTAGTTTCCAGATGGATAGAGACTCTTAAGACCAAGAAACATGTACATTTTTCCCCCGGGTAGCAGTAAAATTTCCCCCGTTTCCCTCCAGCCATTTCAGAAATTCTGCCGGATTCCCCCAGATGACAAATGAGTAATGTTGCTTTTCTAATTAAAAATAACGAGACATTAAGTTTATACATGTCTTTATGTCTTAATTAGAAATCAAGATATAATTCGTAAATTTAATTTAATTTATGTGATTCGATATTGTTATAAAATAAACAATAATACTTTTTTATATATTTATTATAGTCGAAATCTACGCTACTGGAATTGACATTTTTGTATTTAAAAAATGTTGGGTAAAAACGGAAAATTATTTTATTAAAAACTTTTATTTACAAATTGATGATTATAACAAAAACAGTAAAAAGTACAGATTGGTTTATTATTTAAACCATCTTAAACTCTGTTGCCGAATGGCGCCAAATATCGTTTGATTTTTAAACTTCACTGAGATTCACATTTATTGTTTTTGTTTTTTTAACAATACAATTTTTATTGCTAAACCTTCTCAGAACTATGAAGATGGTGTAGTTAAAATTTGGTAAAGATTGGTTCCGTAGTTTACGTGGATAGTGATCACAAACAAATAGCGGCTTGTTTTTCTTTTTTATATTAAAGTATATAATAATAGATAATAATATAATAATAGATTATACATTATAAACAATATTCTGTATAAAAAAAGACCTGATCTGCCTACTAATTGTTCGATCTCACGCTACAAATCTTGGACCGCTATTTCAACTTTCGCCAAATTATGAAATTTTTTCCCTTGAAGAAAATTGGCGTAAACTTTAACATTGAACAAAACAACGAAGTGTTTTAGTAGTTTATACGCCTATAACAATGTTCTGCATCAAAATACTTCCTTCAACAAAAATGTTATTTTCTTATGTCTTGAAGTGTGCTGAACACGAATCCGAAGTCAGAAAATCTCGATCAGGCACAATTTTTTGTCAAATTTGTATTTTATAGGTCAAAAAATGAGGTGTTTTTCGACACTTCAAGCATTTTTTATCATTGAAAGATTTAACAACAAAGTGAAAAACCCTATTTGATTTTAAAACTTTTATAATTTATTACAAAATGAAAAAAATTTGAGAGTATAACTATTAGGCTATGTTGTATAACTGTCATTGTTGAAGAATTGCTTTTATCATGTAAGACCATGGGTTGCAGAATGTCCTCAAAAATTCATTTTTTGCATTCCCATTTGAATTTATTCTCTCCCAACTTGGGAGCAGTTTTAGATGAGCACGGAAAAAGGTTTCATCAAGAGATAGCCCAAATGGAAAAAAGGTACTGCTGTAAATGCAATGAGAAGATGCTTGCCGACTACTGTTGGGCATTACAATGGGAGGCACGTGATGTAGAGTGCCAAAGGAAAATATAGACACAATTATGTTCACTATCAAATATTATTATTTTATATATTACTGTTTTTCATAAAAAAAAAAAAGAAGAAAGTTTTATAAAAATATTTAAATAAAAGTGCTATTTCAGTTTTTTTTTTAAACAACCTCCAATCTCTAAAAAATGTTGCTTGATGGATTTTGTTTTTTGTTTCGTTCTGTTGATTCGATTCAGCACACTTGTAATTATAAAATTCACAAAAAAATATTCATCGGAGTGTAAAAAAAATTAATGAAATTTAAAAAATACGCTATTTCAGGTATTAAATAACGTATATTTTCTCAAAAATGAAGCTAGATAGAATTTTTTTTCTCCTTCAGATTCGAATTCAACACAGAGGGAAATATAAAAAACCACAAAAAATATTCATGGGAGTGAAAAAAAAAATAAAAAAAAATAAAAACACTATTTCATGTTAAAATAAAAAAACAAAATAGACGTTTTTTCTCAAAAATTATGCTAGAATTTTTTCGTCTTCAGATTCGAATCCAGCACACGTAAAAATTAACAAATCAGAAACAATTTCTCAAGGGATCGAATTTTTTTGTTTTCAGAACTGTGTAACTGATAGCTTTAACAACAATCCATAGATTCGCAGTGGGTACCTGATCCTTGGCAATGCGGCAGGACTGAATTGGCTAGGAGAACTGGGGAAGAAGGAGAAATAGGCCGGCTGTCTGTCATATAACTCAAACACTATCTGTGGCACCTTTATTCCTCCAGAGCCATATTGCTTGATAACCCCTTGTTTACTGGCACCCCCGCCCTATCTCTGATTAGTTTTCCACCAGCCCTGATATATACTCCCCTTTATCTCCTCCACTTCGATACTTAATGTTGTCGATATTTTCCAATTTTCACCGTAAACTTCAACCACCGTTCGTTTAAAGACTCCGGCTCAATTATATCCTTCTCGCCGAACGTTCCCTGATAAGAACGCTCCTGACTGGGGGATAAATCCCTCTAGTCCATTCTTTAGGCGACTCTCTTTAACAAAGCATTCCAACTCCATACAGACTTTATTCTGTATGTACTAACTTTTTAATACTGAAAAAAAAAGTACTAACTTTTTAATACTGGTTTTGTATTTATTTAAAAACATAATACAGTTTGAGTAATTGTTTTAATTTTTTATAATTATATTATACTTGCATACCAAGTCGCGACTTCCCCAGCTCTTATAATAGTCTAGTCAAAGAGTGCTGAAATGAGGTGTGTAGAGTGCATGAAATATGGGATAACCTTTGACTTCATAGCTTCGTTAGGAATAGTTAGAAGGTAAACATACTATGAGTCCCTGCCCCTGGAGGATGAGCTAACGGTGGGGGAAGGAGAGAAGTTCAATTTTTCGATTATATCTCGAAAAAGGTTGACTCTAGAAAAATATGTTTCATATAAACATTAAAGTTAATTACATTTTCTATAAAATTGATTATATATAAATTCGTCGTAATTCTAACCGTTTTCGAGATATTCGTTATTGAAAATCGGTAATGTTCGGGGGAAAAAAAATGTTACCTCACTTTTTGTCAAACTTTTGCTTATAGTACCTTCCACGATCGTTTCTCAGAAAAAATGTCAGTATCAAAATTGTAGAACATTAAATTTTCTTTAGTTTCTGGTATTTGAAGCAAAGTTTTAACAAAAAGTGAGGTAAACATTGTTTTTATTTCTAAATTTATCGGTTTTTAATAACGTATTTCTCAAAAACCGTGGGAATTTCGACAAATATGTATACAAAATATTTTTTAGGAAATTTCATTAGCTTTAATTTTAAGTAGTGGCATATTTTCCTAGAGTCCACCGTTTTTGAGATATAATCGAAAAATACAAAATTGGGACCTTCTCCCCTCCCCCCACCTTTAGCTCCCCCAGGCGGGGCATTTAGTATATTTACCTTCTAACAACTCCTAACGAAGCTGTGAAGTCAAAAATTATCGCATATTTCATGCACTCTACAATGTGTTTATTGACTGGACTTTAAGTGAAGAACTTAGATAGATTTAACTAATAACTGAAGTTATATTTTTTAACGATAGTAAAAATGTTGTACTGTATCATGCAGTTGAGAATTATTTTCTCACAATATTTCTAGATCACGCAAAGCTGTAACCTATTGCAATGATTAGGTCGTTGAAATTTGCGTAAAAGCATAATTGGATATTGAATTATTCATAATTAGCAAAAACTAAGGTTAGGCCGCCCATTTTCACACACAATATCAAAAAATATGAAATCGATATTTCGTTAAGGCAATAGTTTCTAGTGCGGCAGAAATTATTTTATCGATTTCATCTGGTTGGATTTTAATTTCTAACTATAAAAGTTAATGGCGGTGTGGAAAACCTCTGCCACTTAACACTGTATATTTAAATTATTATTATTGTACTCGTAAACTATACTATTTTAAACCTTCCAAGAACTATGAAGATAATGTTGTTAAAATTTGGGACAAATGGGTTTAATAATTTTACCATTGCAAACTCTGTTGCAGAATGGCGCTAACCACATATCTTTCGATTATTAAACATCCCTGGGATCCATACTTCAAACTAAATACTTATATATTTTTTATAACAATTTATTCGAATTATGCAAATTTTGTTATCAACTTCTAGCTTTTTAAACACTGTACCTTTATAACCTCTCTTTAATAGCACTCGGTCAATTTTCAAACTTCACTGCACACCACATTTTTATCGCTTTTTTAATAACTAATTAATTGAAAATGTGTAAATTTCATTATTAATAAACCCTCCTTAACTATGAAGACGACATAGTTAAAATTTGGTATAGATTGTTTCAGTTTTTTTCGCGGTTAGTGATCACAAACGAAAAATGACTTGTCCTTTTATATAATAGTATAGATGAATAATTTTTTTTTTTTTTTTAATTTAAATGCATAAGTGGAATTATTAAATTTTCGACATGGATGTGTCTTTTAGATGTGGATCTAATAAAATTAATATTAAAAAAATTAAATAATAATGAACATTTTAGCAATAGAAATTATAACATTCATATTCGCATTATTTGATGAAAAAAGAAAAAAGAAATATTAACAATTTTTCGGTTCGAAAGTGAAAAAAATATTAGATTTCCTCATCCTTTTATAAATCCACATTGGACCTTAAATGCCAATATATATAATTTTATTTGATTGATATATAAGTCACCTTCTGTTATTCCAGTTTTCCCTGGTGACAATCAGAGTTTTCCGGAGCAGATGGAAAAGCGTTAGTTAGTTATTACTGAGGGTGTCCTTCTTCGTCCGTCGACAGTTTTCCTTATGTCAGCCTGCTTCTTTAATTAGTTTTAAAACTCTTCAAAGATTTTCCTATTGGTTACCGGGAAAAAGGAAAGGTACAAATTGCTTCTTTTTTTTTTTTTTTCCCCTCCTTTCACGTTTCTACTTATTTCCTTTTCGACATTTCCCTTACTTTATTTTTTTTTTAATCCTTAATAAAACATTTTCCGAGAGCTTATTTAAAGATGAATTTCAGGAATCGACCTTGTTCTCTGTAACTTTTTTGACAGACTCTGTCAAATGGAAATGTCAAGTTTTATTAGAAGTTACAATAAAATTCTGATATATTTTTTTTAATGTAAAATATTCTCTGCTTTCTGTAAAGCAGACTGTTGTATATTTAAAATATTCATATTTTGTTTAATTTAAATTAATTTTAATGTAATAATATACATATATATATATATATATATATATATATATATATATATATATATATATATATTAATGATCATCACAGGGTACATTTTTTACTTTACTGGATATTGGCCACAAATTGGTAAAATAATTCTTGAAAGAATTCAAGGTTTATAAACACCGATTTTTATGTATTTATAAAAGTTTTATAAAAACGATAGGCTTCCATATTTCAAATTGTTTTATTTAAAAACAAGAAAGCAGAAATATAAGTTGGATACCTCATAATTAATTCCAATAGTGATTCTTGAAATGCTCCCAGAGTATTTTGGAAATTGACACAAGTAAATCAGATGGAAACGTTTCTTTTTACTTATTCATTAAGATTTTAACTGTAATTATTTGTTTTATTTTTATACTGCATCTCGTGAATAGTATATATTTCAATTTTGTCTTCTAATAAAATAATAATAATATAAAAATATTTTTATAAATATAAATTTTTTATATTTATAAAAATATAAATATAGTCATATAGTAGATGAATGAATAAATAAATGAAATCAACAAAAGTTAATCTAACAAGAAATATTTATGCCAGGTAAGTTTTTGCCGACCTAGGAGTTGCCTGACTAGTGGTAAGAAGAAATTGCCAGTATAAGTGGATTCTGTATAAAAGTGTGAAAATTGTATTTGATGCTTATTTAAATTGTATTAATTCTAAGTGTAAATCGGTTTGTAAGTGTAATTTTAAATATACCATCGTGCGGGTAGTATTATTCTAGGAATTTTTAACTGCACGGTTTTATTAAATGAATGTGTGTGGGTTTTGTAGGACTCTGAAGTTCTTCAACATCGTTCCGAATTAGTTTCAGATATAAGATATTATTTTTTATAATAAACTTTTATTTTTGTAATATATTTCAATCTGCGAAAATTAAGGGCACTAAGTACTAGTGCTTATTATAAGTGCGCCTTCATGACTTATTTACGAGAAAATCAAAGAAACAATAATTAATTTATAGAATAAAAAAAAAAAATAGAATAAAAACAAGATAATAAATTTTAAAAAAATATAGAATAAAAAAAGACAAGATAATAAAATCAAAGTAATTATAACTAAATTAAATTTTAAAAAAAATGTATGAAAGCACATTCTTACATGGCTGAGGAACCAGTAATTTGAATTTTTTGATCATTTGTTTTTTGTAATTTTTTTTTTTTACATATATTCATAAAATAATTAGTATATGCTATAGTCGGACAACAGTTACTAATGTTCCTGCAATTTTGTTTTATTTAATATATTTTATTTTGATTACTTCGTTACTAATTTATTTTTTCTTTCCTGTACCTTTGTTTAGATATATATTTTTTATTAACACTAATTAATCCTATTTATTTATTTTATCAGGGATGCAGTCAAAGAGGAACACCACGTCTAAGTTTGAGTCATCGTTCGTCTCCTCACCAGTGTGGTTCGGTGGCCCTGAAGAAGACCTGCAAGGCGCGAAACGTTGGCGCGTATTAAAGTATTTCTACTTAGACGTTATGTTTATTTTATTATTAAATCTTCCAGTAATATTGATATGGGTAATTGCGGTATTGTCTGTATTTTCTTCGCAAATGATCTCATATTATTTATTTATATTTAAAATTTTCATTTTTATTTATCTGGATGAATGTGAATATGATGTTAGGAAAGATCGATTCTGAACCATAAAATGCTAACAATTCATGATTCTTGGTTCAATACGATTTCTCTTCGGATGAAGGAATTGTGTAAGCTTATTTTACAATAGAATGATAAGGAAACTTGGAATATCGAAGAAAATCTTTACAAAGAAGAAGAAAAATGTTACTACTTTTTTTTTGTATCAAATCATTTTAAGGAGAAAGTATTACTATATGCCTTAAAGAGGGCAATAAATAATATGGGTGGCCTTATGGATCCATTCACACAATATGTACAATAAGAAATAAATGAAAACAAGAGAAAAAAAAAGATTAGAAACCTCATGATATATAATACAATAAATAAAGAACCTTAAACTGCGAAATATATAAAGTTTAAAAAATTACAATAAAATAGATTAAATTAAAACAAATAAATAAAATAAAACGAATAACAACAATAAAAACAAAAATAGGATTAAAATTAAAAATTAAAAATAGAGTTATACTGTATTTAAAATATACACTCTTCTAGGGATCCCCCAACCAGACTTATCCCTCCACCAATCGACCGAGAACCTGAGAAAATAGAGATCCCAGCGCTTCTCTCTCAACTGCGTCACTGGTGTAAAAAAAACAACAAAAAAACAGTTGATTCTGAGTGTTACTTGCTACTACAGTAGCCAATATGTTACTTCATATATAACTAACAATCCATGAACAATATAATATTTTATTTACACCTGATCACGTATTATGTAAAATTCAGAGAGCGCGATGTATTATCAAAAACACGTCTCTTCCATAGGGGTACCATGAAAAGGAAAACGATAAAAAATAAATATTATTAATATTGAGCTATCAAATTATTCATTTATTCCATCAAGTTTTCTAATAATTAGCAAATCAGTTATAACTCTGTAGGCAGTGGATTGGTCATCAAGGGCTTCGTTGATTTAAATACCAGCTTCCGCAATTATAATGACTAAGTACCTGTTATTAAAGAATAAAAAATTAGTAATTAAACAAAAAACTAAGAGACCTATAAAATAACTGTAGTTCTCCGTTACATGGCCAATCGAAACCCGCCACAAAGAGGTCCTAATTATTTGTTAAAGAGCTGAACCCTGGGCAGTTAATTTATTACAACAACCATTCCTTAGGCCCTTTATGAAGGGGCTAAGCGTTCTCTTTTTGTTACTTTTGTTTTAAACTTTTTAAGAACTGACATTTTTTTTGTTTTACTTTTTAAGAATGGTATAACCGACATATTTACAACTGCTAATCAGCGACCCACTCTTCATAATTTGTTATAAATCAATGATTTTATTAAGAAGGCTGGCTGTAGTTCCGATCTCAATGTTATGCCTCTCCTTCGGTATGCATTTTAGGAACGAGAGAAGTATCTTTTTATAATTTTCCGAAATGAAATAATGATGAAAGTTAAATAGTAGAGTGCCGTCAGCCCGTCCATGATTATTGAAGAACATCCGGTTAATTTAAACAATATCGATATCTGATTATAATTATTTTAAATAATCTTTTTTTTTACTATTATTAAAATTGACAACTGTATTACAAAAACCCTAGTAAATGTGACTAGGTTCAAACAGCATGCCAATTGCTTATGAAACAACTACTGGTAGCTCTTCAATAAACGTTCTATATGAGAAGATCCTTAGGCCATCTTCTTTTGAGGCGTTTCGGAGGGTTGTCGGGAATAGATAGTCAGCAAATTGAGAGACTAGTAACTAGTAGAATGGTTATGGAGTTCACAATGAAAGGGTAGCTAGCTGGTTAGGACTAAATCAGCAACGTATGTAACAATAAGGTTTATTAGTTACAAGGAAAGGAGTATGAGGGATTTTGTGTAGCAAGGATTGAATACAAGATGAATTAGATGGTTTGGTGGAGCCCAAAAGCTCAATTTCATAGGTCCAAAAAGGCCTAATTGCTGTCATGTAAATGATCTTTTGTAATTGACGAGCATCTTTGAGCGTTTGTCTAGTAAATGTTGAAGAAGTCGAAAACGACGAGCAGGCTTGGGTCATTTTACTCTTGTATGTGGATTCCAAGTTAAACGTTTGTCCGGTTGGAGTCCTAGGTAGCGGCTATGTTCAACAGGGATCAGTGGGATATTATTGAAGGATACTGTAGGACAGGAAGTCGTAGGTTGATAAAGAAGGGTAAAGGTTATTGATGAGATTTGTTCAGATTTATTTTAATTATTTTGACACCATTCTTGAAGGTTTATGATGCTATGCTAGGCTAAAGTGTTTGGGATGCTATGTTGTTCAGTAAAATAAGGCTTCAAAAGGGCGTTTTCAAAGTCAACGGATATTAATGTTTTTTGGCATGCTGAATCCGAATCTGAAGTTTGCTATAACGGCAGCCGAACACCCAAAATCGCTGAAATGCCGGTTATTTTCGTTTTTTTAACCTATAACACGACAGCAGGTTTGTCACTATATTGTTACAGATCGAGGAAGATGATTGGCAATTGGTGAGCAGGCCAAAGGTAGCACCAGAGCCTGTTGAGCTGATGGAAAAAGAAGAAAAAGAATGAAGGGTTATATTTTTGAAATTACAGATAATTGGATGTTTTGCAAAACATATAACCATAGATTTCTCCACAAAACGTAAGTTAATTCGGCTAAAATTGAAGAAAAGTCGAAAATTGTTAAAGCTTGTAGAAGATTACAATAAATATTATCAATTACCTATTTCTAGTTACATAGTGTTTAACAGTAACTAACGTTTGATATGAAGAAAAAAATTTCTTATAAAATTGCTTAATAGTAGAAGACGAGTTGGTTGGTTGGTTTTTATAGCTTATAGGTGAAAAACCTTTTGGTTATTATCGCACTTTTTGTGGTTATCATCGAACACGATGTATGATTGTATTATACCGGTGAATATATAGTCTTTAGTTATAAATTCACATTCATGTGTTCATATATAATTCTTATTTTGAAGGTTACAGAATTGAGCTTTTCATTAAAGCAAAATCGTTGGCATTATCTTAACTGGCTTTAGTTGACCGATCGAACTTCCCCTTCAGTCCATTGATTATCTGTTCCAATTGAATCCGGAGTCCTTCGAAAATATCATTAATAAATGAACTTTGGAAATGAAGAATAGAAAAACCGGGAGGGAAATGCCATTAGATATAATTTATAATTGAGCTAGGGAGAGTTATTCCGTCTAATCGGCTGTGAGTTAATATAACAAGGTGCCAAATAGCCCGGCGGCTCCTTGATTAATGCCCTATAATTCCCCTTCGAAAGAAATTTCTCTTCATTTATTTCAGATGCATCACGGATTTCATTTCGAGTCCGCTAATTGCCCCAAAATCAACCCCCTCCCCTCACAAAATTAGTGCAATTAAAGTAATCTCCAACAGCGGCCTTATCTCCTCTCGGTGAAACTTTTTTATAAGGAAGGGGAGAATCTTTTTTTGTAGAATCGATTGTTCCCTGTCGGCCTGCCTTTACGTGGTATCTGCAACTTAGCAGCCGCTGTATGAGTTTTCTTAATGGAGGAATAAAAAACTTCAGCAACTTAATGAGTTATTCTCTATCTTAACGATTTGTTATTATTATAAATGAGCAGTGAATATTTAAAGTATGTAAGTAGACTGCGATTAAGTTAAGACTGTTAGTAATGCTTCAGCGATCTCATTGAAAAACTAAGATCTCAGAAAATCAAATAACTGTTTTTAAATTTCATAGTTCTTACACATCCTAGCACCGTCCTTACCACCTACGTTGATGACCATTTATGTTATCTGTAAATCATGATCCCTTCATTTCTCTTCTTCTTCTATCGGGTCAACAGACTCTGACGCTACTATCCTGCTCAAGAATTGCCAACCATCTTCCTCAATCTGTCACACTAAAGGGAAAAACTTTCTTCGAAAAACACTTTGTTGTCGTGTTATAGGTAAAAAAACAACAACGAAAATAACCGATATTTTAGCAATTTTGGGAATTCGGCTGCCGTGATAGCAAACTTCAGATTCGGATTCAGTACTCCAAAAAAACATTAAGTTTAGCAATTTTTGTAGAAAGTGGCTTTTTAAAGCCTTATTTTCCTGGACTACAAAGCATCCCAAACACTTTAGTCTTGTTTTCAGGACAAGGTGTACATTGTTTACTTTTTAATGATTTTTTTTTTCACTAGTGTTAAATATTTCAAGTTGGAAATTAGTACTTGATAGATCTTCATAGGATAATAAAGAATAGACTAAAATATCAGACTAGCACTTTTAAGGAAATTGTCAATTAGAGTTGTCTTATACTGACAGTAACTAACACATCATATGTACCCGTATAATTACATATATTTTTCTTTATTACAACTGTTTACTAGAGTAGCTTCTTTATCCAGATTTTTGACA
Organism: Euschistus heros; assembly: GCA_003667255.2. Taxonomy (NCBI): domain Eukaryota; kingdom Metazoa; phylum Arthropoda; class Insecta; order Hemiptera; family Pentatomidae; genus Euschistus; species Euschistus heros. The sequence goes on from RCWM02000137.1 coordinate 1,161,205, forward strand.
TATTCGTTTCGTCTACATAAATACATTGTAAATTTCTCTCAACATTTTTATTTTTCATTAGCTGTCCAAGAATTTAATTTAAAGAAAATCGTGCAATCCATCACTGCACCCGTTAGTAACAGCCAGAATAGATCGAAACCTATCAATCAATCGATAATCTCCTTCGATATTTCGAACCCAACTAATTACCACCTCCAAGAGGTTAAAGATACCCCTCACCTGATAACTACAGATGGCAGTGCCAGCAATAATGGATAGATTACCACTTCGTCTTTGATAGAAGATGGTATCGATCAAAAATTACCCATAAATAGGGTTTAGCCGAACTCTGTATAATTATCACTTCTCAAAAACTCTTTCCCGGTAATGCCGAGGCTATCAGAATGATGAGTAGCTGTTCCAGATATCATCTCGTAAATTAGTATGATGAGCAGTCTCTGGGTCGTGACCTTTTCAAGCAATCTGAGTCGATTTAAGAAAAACTAAAAGACCAACAGTGTGAGCAAGTATTGGGTGATAATAAGCCACTTTTGGTCATATTCCTCATAATAGCAAACACCAAAAACCATATTGCGCTTCTGGTTTTGTTATTATTCTAGATTTGATATTGGAACGTTATAAATATTCCAAATGCCTTTAGAACCTGCCTAGTCATCTTTATACTCCTCTAGTCCAATATTAAACAGCATTATCTTTACAACCCTCAAACCTACACTATACAAAGAATCGCAGGGCATGAAGCAATAGTTATTTTCATGGATTCAGTCTTGTGTACTTGTGACTTCACTCAAGAACAAAATAAACAAAACCTTATTAATGAATTGAGGCCACAAACTCACTACAGAACTATAAAACAGACAAAACAGTACAAAAAATAGGGGGATGGACAATGTTTGTGGACCTTAAAATATCTTTTAAAAATTGAAGGTCTCTTTATCAAATAATATTTAAGTAATTATAATGTTACAAAACTCAGTTTTTTCCTATTGTGTTATTCACATTTTGGGTTCTTCACACTTTTATTCGTTTTCCATGACATCAACAGTATATTTGGAGTATCATAGACTTATTCCATTCAGCTTTGGGAACTGATTTCAGGAACTTCTTCTTCGTTCTTTCCTTTATGTGGCCAAGTCAGGACTCAAAATGAGAACCCATAAAGTCTTTCAGTCTCCCATAGAGCTTTCTTTTTATCTCAATAGAAGAGGGCCAGATCATTACTCTTGTCTCCAAAAACAGTCTGCAAGTTTGAGGTATGTCTTCGGCGCCCTGCTCACCTTCCCCTTATTCACAAACTCCCCCGCAAACACCCGTTGACGATGAATCAGAAAAAAACTTATGTAATAACCCTAGGACTCTTCACGGCTCTTTAATTTTAAAATTTTAAGCCAGTAGGGACAGTGAATATATTGTCTAAAGGATTCTAGGGATTATTCCATAATACATAATATCAATTTGCAATTTGCATGAAAACATTTTATTAGTAAAATTACAAATGATACTTTATATATGATAATTATCACACGTCAGGAACAGTTATACCCTGTCAGGAGGGTAGGCCTCGAGGTGGTCTGACTGCTGGTAGAGGACACTCTCTAGCCCACCATCGACTTCTATGAAGATGACATCTTCTTCGTTGGAGGTCAGGGCCACAGATGCAAGAGTGGGCAGTTGCTCTTCTTCTTGATCACGCCCTGGCGCGGCAAAGCTCTTCTTTCTGAAATAAAAATATTTATTTAGTTATTTTTAGGAACCTACCGCTAGCCGATAGGGCTAATGCTGTTCTATGAGTAATAAAAAAAAATATGCAAAGCGTGTCTTGGTCTAAACTTAGATTTATGATTTCAAGTTAACAGGTCATTAACATCGACCAAGAGTCATTCACAGTTGCCGTATTTCCGCATCCATTGACCATCGAAGCTGGATTTGAACTACAAATTTATTGCTTTTTAATTGTGCAAACTCTGTTACCATAATATAATATATTACAATTTTTTTTTTTAAATTCGATAGATCGTGGCTATCACCAGCTTCTCCGTTTAAGTCCTTAACTTCTGTGGCTATAGAAAGAACTCTTACTCAGCCAGCACTGATTTTTCAACCCCGAAGTGGTTGAGTAAGCAAGCTGGGATCTCCTAGAATCTGATTTTAACCTCCTCTCTAGTGGGGGATAGTGTTGTACGGGAGTTCAGATTGACTCTATACAGGGTGTTCTGCATAAGACTGCAGTAAATCCCGGGGTCGATTTAGGGTATCATTTGCCACAAAAAATCTATATAAACTATGACACAATTCTCATCCGTTTTATACATATTTTTATTTTTTTGTATTTTCATGAAAGTACTACTTTATGATATTTTGGACAATTAGATAGTTTCGTTTGCGATTTTGGATGTATGAATTGACTGGTAAAATATTACAGGTTCGAAAATAATATTAATAATTTGAAAGAAAAACAAATAAACAAAAAAATATAAAAATGTAATGATACCATTCAGAAATAACTAAAATATCGTAAGACGTGTAATCCAGAATTAACCAACTAGTAAACTCTAGAAAGTTCTGTATAGGATCGCCATGGTTCTTAATTGATCCAGAATAGGATCCGGTAAAGGACAAGTTTGTGTTTTTATTCCGAAGTTTGGTAGCCTTGATGGGGGAAACGATCCAAAGTAAACAATTCCTGATTGTAAACAAAAAGTTCTAAAAGTCAGCAACTTGATCGACCTACATTACTGGATCAGGACTGGATTTTGTGTCAGGTGATAATTATATATTTTTTTCTTTTAGGAGTATTTTCTATCAAATATTTAAGCGTGTGATTGAAATCGTTTTATTGAAATAACATTTCAATCCTCAAAAAGAAAAAGTTTAGGATTGATGAATTATTTGACTTCTATTGGAATTTTTATTCAAAGACTGATTCCGAAAGATAAACTTTCATATCAGTTCTAAAGGCAAAATGGAAGGGCTTCTAATTGCAACAATAGGAAGAAAAGAGGCGCTATAACTGCGCAAAAAACTATTAAAAATATTTCGATTCTAGCCTCGAGATCTCCAATACTCCCATACACAGTCTAGCAATATTCGAAGAGGGGGAAGATGATAGCACAATAGTGTTGTACCGTGTTTAAGAACTTTATAGATTCGACTGTTGCAAGGACAATATAGCAAGGAACCTCTTGTAAAACCACACTACTCTACCTTCTTTTGTATTAGCTTATCACCCCCTGTTACACAAACGAACAACAATAGGACATCTTTTGTGGTCTTAGCATTGGTTACGTACCTCCTGTTGGGTGGAACGGGTACAAGAGGCAACGATACTGCATCCTCAGCCACGGGGCGATATAAGGCAGAGATGTGAGCAGAAGCTTCCGAGGGGCTCCTTCCGTGAGCTGAGACCATATGAGCCTTCAGCACCTTCGCCAGGTTAGTCTTCAGGTCCCCACAATCAGGGCATTCGTACAAGAACTTACCAGGATGCAGTTTCGAGGATATCACGTGCTTCCTGAGGTTCTCCTGAAAAACGTAAAAACATAACATTAAGAACATTTATAAGTAGTATGTTATAAGTTATAGGTAATTTTTAAGTTATGCGGCCAATAGACCAGCTTGGCAACCATTCTATAATAAGGCCCTTATTTTAGGGCAGTAGCGCAGAATGTAATAATAATACTTTTTTTTTTTTTTTTTTTAAGAAAAATGAACTTTATTCTGGGACAACTTGTCCCCTAAGAATAACAAAACGAGTACAATACATAGAACAATCGTCTGGCTATGATAATTAATTATAATAAATGATAATAATAAATAATAATAAAAATTGATTAATAATTAAATTATGAGTTACAAAAATAAATTAAGGAAACTTGTAATAGGATACATCTTATGTGTACTATTATAATGTATATAACTTAAATATTCATGTTTTACATTTGCTCGGAAGATTGAAGATCCAGGAGGTAAAGAAATAGATGTTGTTTAAAGGAAGTAAGAGTGGAGCTTTTTCGAATTGTGATGGGCAATGAATTCCATAAAGAGGAAGCACGGATAATAAAGGATTTCTCGAAGGATGCAGTTCGATGAGCCGGAGTGTATAGGTTGATGGGTTGGGTTCTAGTATTTAAAAGGTGAACGGAGGAGCGCAGAGTAAGGAGGTCATGGATATAGGCGGGTTTTTTTTTGGTTTTTAAGGTTTGGAATATGAGAGCACCCAGGAAGTATTGACGTCGAAAACTGGGGTAAAGCCAACCAATTTCAGAATACTTATGAGATATGCGAGAACGTCTGGAGATCCCGAAAATAAATCTAATAAAACAGTTCATTACTCTTTTACATCTTATCTCGAGCTCATCAGACAGGCCTCCATATACTGTGCATCCGTAGTCAAAGTTAGGGAAAATGAGTGATGATACTAAAAGTTTTCGAGTACTTAATGGTAATAAATCACGGTAATGTGAGAGTTGCTTAAGAATAAAAATGGATTTCCTCGTGATTTGAGAGATATGGTTATTCCAAGCAAGATGTTGATCGAAAGTTATTCCCAGATTTTTAATGGAATTTTGGAAATGAATTGGTCGGTTTTTCAGGAAAAGCAGTGGATAGTAGGGAAGAGCTTTTAGGTGAGGTTTTGACCCAATGAGGATGATAGCCTTTGTTTTTTCTGGATTCAGACTTAATTTACTCTCCACTGCCCAAAGGTTAATGCTATCTACCATATGTCTTTCTGTAGCTTACAAATCGCCTCTAGCATATTTGAAGGATAAAATGATAAATATATTTGCAAGTCATCAGCATAAAGATGATATTGGGAGTAGTGGATACGATTCGGTAAGTCATTAACATAAATAGAAAATTGGGTAGGTGAAAGAGAAGATCCCTGGGGGACTCCTCGCGAGAGTGGTAGTGAAGATGAGTGAGGTTTTCCAGGTATAATTACTGTTTGGAAACGGTTGGATAAAAAGGAAAGAAGCCAGCTTAACGCACTATTAGATATTGAGAGGTTATGGAGTTTGGAGAGAAGAATTGTATGGTCAACAGAATCAAAAGCTTTTGAAAAATCAAATAGAATCAGGATCGTAATATTCTGTTGGTCTAAGGAGGAATAAAGGTCTTGGGTAATTTTTACCAAAGCAGATTGCGTATCCGGAACGGAAGCCTGACTGGAAAGGATTAAGGAGGGCTTTACATTCAAGAAAGGAGGTGAGTTGGGAATGTGCTAATCTTTCTAATGGTTTGGATAAATTTGATAGGATTTATATAGGTCTGAAGTGGGAAACTGAAGAAGGAGAAGGTACTTTGTTCAATGGACGGACAAGGACTTTTTTCCAAGCTGTAGTAAAAATGGAGCTTTGTAAGGAGAAATATATATGTGGAGCAGGGCAGGTAAGATAACAGGAAGGCAGAGTTTTATTATTTTTAAAGGTATTTGATCCAAGCCGCAGTCGTTGGTATGAGATTTAAAGACTGAATCGATTAGGTCATTAGGTGAGATATTAAGAAAATAAAATTTATTAAAATTGAATGGGGTTTGAGGAATAGAATAGGATAAGGTGTTTACAGGGATTTCATTAGGGTGGGGGTCAGCAAAATAGGAATTAAGTTTATCTGGAGTGACTGGATAGTTGTCATCAGGTTTGGAACTGGATACTGAAAATTTTCCATTGAGATTTAGGATCAGGAGCTTGGGATAGAACACTATGAAAATACTGCGCTTTAGCACGGCGTAAAGAGGACTGGGTAAGGTTTCGAAGAAGTTTAAAAGATGAATAATCTTCTGAATGTCTAGTTCGCCTGAAGCGTCTCCTGGCAGCATCTCTTCGCTTCATCAGATTTCTAATGTCGGGGTTTATCCATGGAGCTGGCAGTCGTCGGATAATTGAGGTTTTGAGAGGGGCAAGATGATTAAGGACATTATAAAGGTTCGATGTGAGGCATTCCACCATTTCGTCAATTGAGGATAGGGAATAGATGGGTTCAATAGAATGGGATAGGGAGTCAAGTAGAGGTTCCATTTTATTTGGGGTTATGAGTTCAAGATTTCGCCAAGATATTTTCTTGGGAATAAGAGTAGGAACAGATATCTCATAAGAGATTTGGATTAGATCGTGGCATGAAAGGAAAGGTACTGGATTTTGAGAGAAGGATAATAGGTTTTTAGGAGAGTCAACAAACATGAGGTCAATTAATGTATCTGTGAACTGGGTATGATGGGTTGGTTGGAAAGGTACTGTAAAAAGATGAAGGGAATACACCAAGTCCATTAGATAAAACTTATCAGGCGAATCTGAGAGAAGGTTAGTATTGAAGTCACCAGCTATGATGACATTATTATATAAAGGAACATAAGTGAAAAGGGATGATTCGAATGAAGGGTCGAATTTGACCTGAGGAGGGCGGTAAACTATGATGTAAAGTAGAGAAAATGATTCAGAGGAGATTTCAGTAAACATGTATTCTGGGTGTGGAATATCAGGAGAGCTGGATTTTAGAAGAATTTTTGCCCTCAGATTGTTTCGGACATATAAGGCAATACCTCCACCAGTTCGATCCATCCGATCATGGCGAATGAGGGTGTAATCAGGAATAGATACGGAAGAGGAGGGAATATATGGCTTAAGCCAGCTTTCAGAAACGGCAATGATGTGGTAGGTGTTATGGAGAAAGTAGTCATAGAATTCATCGAAATGTGCTGGGAGGGATTGGGAGTTGTGACATGTCAGTAGTATATTAGACATTGGGATAAAGGAAGGAAAATTTGGCCATCTTCTTTACGGCAGCGCACCCGCCCCCCCGCAAACCACACATATTTTAATTTTCCGGCAGATCTCTTCTAACGGGCGAGCCTATACAGATGCCTATTGGTCGGGGTCATCTCCTCGCCTAGGCATATCCGGTGGGAGTGATTCTCCTGCCAGCCGATATCCCGCGTTGAGAAGTACCTCTTAACTTTCCTCCTCCGTATTAAATCGTCCCTCAGAGATTGCCTGACAAATCGCGCGATTATAGGCGGTGGTCGCGTGTCATCTTTCCTAGGCCTCCGGCGCTCCACTAGGTCAAAATCTTCTAGATTTAGCTTGATGCCGAGACCAGCACCAATGCTTGTTACTAGTGCTGTAGCGGTCTCACCTGGGCGTACCGGGATGCCGCGAATTTCCATTGATTTATTCAAAAGCCCCTGCTGTGGTTTGTTTAATCTAATTTCGAGCAGCCCTACTTTTGTTTTTAAATTTTTGTTTTCATTGACCAAGTCTTCAATGAATTTCGACTGTCCCTCCAAATGATTCTCGATCTTTAACATTCTTTCGTTCAGTTCAAAACTTAAGTCTCCGTATTTGTCTAGAGACGTTTTTACGGACTTCATTTCTTCAGCGAGACTATTTACTGCCGCGAGTATTTCGGATCCCGATGGCTCAGAAGGTTTCTCAGTGCTTGAATTATAATTTTTAGTTTTGTCACAATTGTGGCAAAAGCATGTTTTTTTTTCGTGTTTTTAAGTGCTTCTAAGTCCTATCTTGTATATTATAGCACCTGCCGTGGTAAATTCCCTTACATTTAGAGCACATTATACTGTTTTTATCGTCTCTAGAAATTGTATTTTCACATTTAGCGCACTGAACCATTTTGAAATATTTTGATCTGTCAGCTGATGAATAAATAGTTGTATGTAAATAGTTGTATGAAATGTTTATTTACTTACGGTAGAAGCAAGCAGTCACTTAATACCGTGCGGATTAGCCTCTTGTTATTCTAGATCTGGTGCGATTTCTCCGTTCTTTCGACTATTACAGAGTAATCTTAGCGAATTACGATGGGTCACTTCACTGACTATGTTATTAAAATATGCAAATTAAACACTATAAAAAAAAACAAAAAAAAACACGCAAATTAACACGATATAAAGAAAATAGAAGTAGAAGAGTATAGAGGAGTTATAAACGGTTTGCTGTCTCTAGCCAGACTGACTGGAGCATATATATATATATATATATATATATATATATATATATATATATATATATATATTTTTTTTTAAATATATTTTTTATTTTTGAAGATAGATCTATTGACGAGCTGTCATATATATATATTTATACTTTGATAAATATATAAATATATTTATTTAAATATATATAAATATAAATATATTTAGTATATATAAATGCTTTGAAGCTTATCGAAATATAACAGTAATTATGAGAAAAATAAAAATTATAAGAAATACCCAAATAGGAATAAGAAGAATAGAGAAGACAAAATAGATGGCTTTCAATTCCTCATCTTATCTGACATTTGAAAATTGGTTGCTACATCGGAGTACTCTCTTCAAGTATTTGGTAGTTTATACCGATGGCAGGGGAACGCTTGAGAGCGACATAACAGAAGAGATAAAGAAAGGAACAAAGCTAATTGGCATGATCAAATCTGTACTGTGGATCCAAAATGTTTTACTAGACACTAAAAATAGAATTTTCCACTCCTTTTTTGAAGGAGGAACCCTTTATGGTTCGGGAATGAGGATGATTGGGACGAGCATGCACAGAGGCAACAAGCTGTGAAAATGGATTTTTGGAGAAGAAGCTGTCGCATTTCCAGGATTCACGAGTGTCTAATTCTGGCATACGAAATATCGCTAAAGCGGAAAACATTATAGTTCACAACATTCACACCAAACAGCTGCTGTGGTACGGCCATCTAAAAATAATGGGGCCAGAGAAATGGCCAAAGATAATGTTCAACTATGTCCCGGAAGGAAGACGAAACATAGGCCACCAAGGAAAATATGGGTTCAAGGAGTTGAGGAGGTATTGGCGGCGAGAGGATTAGGGGAAGAAGATTGGGAATACCGTGAATACTGGCGGTCGAATTTGTTGGGTCTCGGTATATGACATAAGGTCGTCAAATCCGATAAAAAAACAGAAAAGAGATAAAGATATTAAAACAAATATCACTTTGAAGATCTCAAACATAGGCACTCTCAGCAAAAGTCAACATAAATGTTTTATATGGAATACATAGAGATTAGTAAACAGTAAATACTCACTAAAAGTGAACAGGAGAAGGGACAGTGTGGACACCTAAAAGGCTTTTGCCCAGTGTGAAGGTTAGTGTGCCTATAGAGGTGAGTTCTGTTCTTAGTGGTGAAGTCGCAGTGCGGGCAGTTGAGGGTCATGCTATCTTCGGTGTGTTGTGACTTGATGTGTCTGGAAAATAGAAAGTATATGCTATAATTTATTTATTTATTTATTGCATTAACATTATTAAGTCGATAGGATTAGTTTCATCAATATATGATTAGCCTCAATCTATATGACACCAATGATCAAATAGAAAAAAAGATGACTCTAAAAAATATAATAATCCAGTCAATAATGCAATGCAGCTTAAGTATTTATATATTTATAAATCATTTGTTAAATTATCAAACAATTATTTCGAATATTCCTAGATTCATTTTTTTTTTCAATTAGCAAATGAAAAACCGACTACTTATTGGGGAATACTTCATCACATCCAATCGAACCATTATCCTCAAAAAGCCATTCAGCTTCGTTTCTTTAAGTGATTATTACAAATACGATTTCTTGCCTCATAGAAATCAAAAAAAGTTTTGAATGATTATAGCCCTGCAGATAAACGTTGAAAGAGTAAATAGTTCACCAATTTTTAAAAATGACAACAATTATTATGTTAATAAAAACAAACAGCAATAAGACAAAACATATTTGATCATTTTTTTCCATACTATCCTAACCTCTCTAATTTCATTAAATGTTATCTCTTTCCTTTCTCAATCACTTACTATATTGATACAACCAACATATTTATTTTGCTTTTTTATAATTTTAGAAATATATGCTCGTGTTCAAATGATATAAAGAACATTAACGACATAAGCCTGATTTTTCATAACTATCCAACATAAATGTTTCCCATAACTACTTAACTTGGGTGGTTCCTAGAAACTCTTTTTAGGAGGAGTCGACTATAATAGAAAAAATACTTTTATAATTAAAAATTAAATTTTAAATAGATGTAGTTTTGATTTTTGTAATGACAGTACTTAATTTATTAGAGCCATAAGATAACCATTTTTAATGAAAATTATATATTCAATAAATTCTCTTTACAATGATCAAATTGATTATTCAGGTATATAAATTCTATAATTTAGAGTTTATATTGCATGAATGGCATAATTTCTTGAAAACCCGCATGAATTTTGACAAATTTTACGTTTAAAATTTATAATGCTAACTGTTAAACTTAAACATGTCCTCCTGTTTATCTTGATATCACAATGATTCTAAAATCATACACTGAACACTACTTTGGTCTGACATTTTATAAAAGAATGAAATGGGGTCCAAAAAAAAAAAAAAAAAAAAAAAAAAAAAAAAAAAAAAAAAAAAAAAAAAAAAAAAAAAAAAAAAAAAAAAAAACCTCAAAGGCTAACTTTTATATTTACTTTTTTCAAAACACTCAAAGTTACAACTTATACACAAAACAAACAGTTATGATTGTTGAAACCCATTGAACTTATGCATTAGTGATATACAGAGGAGCTAAAAATACATATTAACAGACTCAAATTTGGCTAAGGGCTATTATGAAAGCACCTTAGTACATCAGCAACATAACTCTGCATACTGACCCACGCATGCCAACTGTTAATAAACAAATACAGATTATCTAGATCAATTTCACGAAAAATTACACGGACATCTCAAAACCTTCATAAACCACATGACCACAAGTCCAATTTCAAACACCCAGAGAAAGCTGAAAAGGAGCTGGATGGTTAGGAAATGAAAGGAAGTGCCATTGGTTTCTACTTCCCCTCATGCCTTTCACACCAAGTAATTCCGTATTTCACCGAATTCATTGATTGTTGTTCACTTTTATTGACAGGTGTGAATTATATACGAAAGATTCAAAGTTAAAAAAAAATTTCATAAATCATAAAAAAAACACATCATGATCCATAAATAAATTTATTATTTTATATTATATAAACTGCCCCCATCGTATTTGACGTTTCTTTTTTAGTATATGGTGCATAAATATGTAAAGGCTCGAAGCAAAATTCATAATTTTCTCCTGAAAACTTCTCATATAAGAAAACCACACCTGTTTTATGTTAAAGGATCGCTGGATTGAAACTTTGCATATCAAAGTCATATTTTTTCGTCAATCAGTAACACTGCCCACATAACTTCAAATAAAAAAAACTCAGTTCTCTCTGACTTAAGAAAACAATAGATCATGGATATGTCTAACCATAATCTACTGATTTTATATCTGTTGCTTCTGATAAGGAAACTGTAGGCAAATTTTCGATCTGAACAACACCCACAGAGCTAGAGAAAAAGCAACAAGCCCTTAAAAAATTTAGAAAAAACTTGACTTTTTTCATTCAAACCAATATAGCTCCTGAATGGTAGGTCCTAGCAACAAATGTTATATAACAAAAAATGTCTCCATTAAATTTCTACTCAGGAAACTGTCGACAAAATTTTGATCCGAGCAACACCAACAGACTTAATTCATTCAAACCCAAACGATAGGTCCAATAGAACTAGATCGTATCAAAATGTTCCATTTTTGAGGGTGAAAAAAAAAAAAAATTGTCGAAATAATTTTTAAGAACTACCAAAACATCGTTTTAAACGGATCATTCAAATTACTATGTATGCACTTGATGTCTATCACCTATTAAAAAACCAACCCTTTCACTATATATACATATATTTTCCACAAAAACAAGACAGCACTATCATGCTATCAGCCACCCGCGGACCGCTGTCAGCAGAGCCCCCGCAGCGGCCGCCGATCACATAGATCCTCCAAGTACGAAGGTAGCGACAGATGCTGAGATACTCGCTGTAAATAACCAGTCCTTCTTTTTTATGCAGCGGACCTGCAATGTATGCCGGGAATTCGGTAAGGATCATAGGCCCCTTTATCAGATCCCGCTAGTATTTATGGCTGTCTGGAGGGAGCAATCCTTCTTCTACCTCCTTCTGGGTACCCCCGGCCCTATCTCTTCCTCTGGCGTTTCTGCGCTATTAATGTCAGTGGGGTATATCATCTCTTTTGGTTGACTGATTTAGGCAGTAACGTCTAAATGGATGGAGTCGAAGCTTTAAAGACCTTTAAAACTGCCTCCCAACAATATGAAATTATAGTAAATCCGAAACGAAGCAAAGATGATATCGATATTTATGTTGTCATGAAAAAGTAGATAATTTTTCCATATTTCCTTCAAAAAGAGACAAGTATTATTTTTCAAAGTAGGACTTTTGATATATGCGTTATTAAAAACTGGTTATTCTTCTTAATAAGGCCTTAATGGTACTTTTAGAGTACTTACAGGAAATAGGTAAACGATTAAGTAAGCAAACTGAAACTGCACAATTATGACTAATTCACTTCTTCACGACAGCTAAGGGCATAAATATTTATCTTCCTTAATTATTGGGTGGTCCGGAAAATATTGCAGCCCAGCTTGTTTTCTTTAAATTTCCACTCTTTGTAGTAAACTTTTTATATTGAATAGACTATTTTTTTGTGTGGATTGAAATATTTATTATTCCTCTCCTAAACAAAAGATTTATTTATTTTTTATTAGATATTTAGCATCTTACCAGCGGGAAATAATTTAATCTTCACTCACAAGATTATTTGAGATTTTCATTTAGGTTTTACGAGTTCAAACTCGGTCGAAACATGACCCAAAGAGCCAGAAGCATTAATAAAGTTCGGGACGACTGAATTGTGTGTGTATCATTCAACGTAGTTTAAAAAGAATTGAGACAAGGAGATTCGTGGCAGGACTTCTCTGGATTACGAAATTCTGTGACCTTTGACGAATGGATTTCCAGAACTGTTAAATGAGGCAGATTGTAATATTTATTCAAAAAAAGATCATAAAAAAAAAATCATAATTTTAAATTCTAAAAGTTTCTTACATGGTATTATCCTAAGAGGTTAAATTTATATAATTTTTAAATAAGTAAAATGCAGATTCTGCAGGCTGGTGTTGAGACACATTGTGTGCAGTGGAAATGCTTTTGCAAATATATTGGTCTTCATTTTCGTTAAGACCCGTTAAAAGATTCTAAATTCTGCGAACTAATCACAAAATAACCGAACTTAAGACAAGTCGAGGCTATCGGTTTTTCTTAACAAAGTGCATATAATTAAATTTTCTTCCTAATTTAATTAAATTTAATCTAAACTCTCCTTCCATTTCAAGACTCTCATGGTTTGTTCTATTTTTCCAGTTCTGCCGATATCCATGCAGAAAGTAACGCAAAGACCGTCAATGGACTTTGAGCACAAGCCCCCCGCCAGGAGCAGATAATTAGAGCCGAGAACAACACGTTTTGTCAAGTTCTTTTTTGAGTGGCAACGAGTAGACAATGGCCGGTATCTGGATCTAGACACAGAAGCACAATCTGGTGGATCTGGACACCGCTGATACAGGCCAATACACAGGGACTCGAATCAATTATAAGTTATTGGCTATGGCAAGATGGAGGAGATAGCCCACGACCACGACTCACGACCCTAATGGTGACTCCTTTATTTTCACAAGTCGGTCCCACGGCTCCGCTTTAATTAGACCGAACGGTATACCACGATGGCGCCTCCTCTCCGCTCTCCGATCGGTGGCGTCGGGTCTTTGCGTCAGGTGTCGGGGAGTACGTAGCAAGTTGGAGGTTGTCTTCCGTTAGAAGAAAGGTCCATGAAGGTCAGAGGTGAATCTTGGGCGAAAGGGGCTTCCATAAACAATTCATAGTACTAAATACATAATACATGGTGGCCATATGAATCAATTTCTTCTCTCAGTATCTAACGTACTTTTTTTTAAGGAAACTAATATAGAACATTACTGATCCAGTAAAAAGGCATATAAAATAGGCCAATTTTCAATTTATATTTTTTTAAACCCAATAATGTAAACTATGAAAATAGCAAGAAACTTTACTGCGTTAGTCGATGTATTTAATGAATTCAGCCAAGCAGCAAAGAAGATAGGGCTCGAGATCAATACATCAAAAACTAAATTTATGGAAACCTCGAGCAACCCATATTATAGTGGAGGATATATAGCAATAGGAGAGTACATGTTTCCTACCTGTAAAGAATTTAATTACCTGGGAGGCATTGTAACAGAGAATAATGATGTAGGAGCTGACATTAAAGCCAGAATAGCAGCGGGGACAAGGTGTTTTTATGCGATGGAGAAAGCTCTACGGTTTAAAAGCCTTTCCAGACGGGCAAAAGTTACCATATACAAAACTGTAATAAGACCAGTAGTGAAATATGGTAGTGAAACATGGACTCTAAAAAAAGAATATTTGAAGTTTCTACTAGTATGGGAAAGAAGAGTTCTGCGAAAGATATATGGCCCAGTCAAAGAGCAACAAAGGTGGCGCATCAGAAGCAATGCAGAGCTCAGAGAGCTCTATGATGAGACGGATGTTGTCACTGTTGTGAAAAAAGCGAGATTGCGATGGCTGGGTCATTTGGAGAGGATGGAACCTCAAAGGCTGCCAAAGAAAACGTGGACAGGAACGCAAGGAGAAGAGGCAGGCCCAGGCAAAGATGGGTGGATGATTTGGAGGTGGACATCCGGCGGCTGAATATCCGGAATTGGAGGAACATGGCCGCGGACAGAGAGGAGTGGAGAAAGCTTTGTGCAGAGGCCCAGGTCCTTCATGGACTGCAGCGCCCGATATAGAATAGAATAGAATGAAAATATACGATGGATAAATCATAGGATAAATATTTGTTAGTTGTTGGGGCTCAAAGTTCTTATATATTCAAACTTAAGGAGGAAGGACGGTTATCCTATATGTTACCAACCAATGTGAACCAGGGTGGGAAGGTCAAGATTGATTCCGTGGATACGCCACAAAATAGATTTTAATGCGCCCAGGTGAGATTCGAACCCACGACTTTCTGGACAGAGCGAGAAACGACCCTTTCTCTGACGGGCTAGAATGTTTAGAGGGTAAATAATACTTCTCGTATTATTTATAAATAAGTTTATATAATTACATTTTAGAATTAGTCGGTCCGGTATAAAGGAGTAGGTAAAACCGGATAAAGGAGAGCGAAATGTACCACGTTACTTGTGGACTCTGGTCACTTCAATTGACCTGGGCTTTGTCGTGTCCGGACCAGTGGGCTACACAAAACGACTTTTAATATTAATTAATTTATTTATTTTTAATATTTTTATTTAATAAAGAAAAAGAATAATGACCAAGAGGTATAAACTTTATAGAAAACATATTAAATATTTCTAAAACATATTTATATCAATAATCAATCTATCAGTTCACAATAAATATCCATTATTATTAATAAATCACGTTAAGTTTACTTTATCTACAAATTTTACAAATGTGAGGATTATGTTTAGGTCAAGCCTATGACTTATAAAAGAACCACTCATTCTAAAAAATCATCGCATACAACTACTTCAGCGAAGGAACAGAGTTTATTCTAAGCATGGAAAAAAAATCAATCTTGGTACACTTATCGCAACGATACTGAAATAAGAAACAGCAAATTGTGTATCGAGCTTTAGTTTAATAAAAAAAAATTAAAAAATAATAATTAAGACATTGGTGGTGTTGCAAAGGGGCAGGCCCCCAGCGGGCAGATCAAAGGGAACAGAAGCAATCTAAACAAAAAGTCAGCTTGATCAGCGAACCAATTACCTCAGCCGTGATTAAAACAGTTGTCACGGCCAGCACCGTCACGGAATGTTTAATTTTTAAATTAATATTTCTGACGGCTAATGATTTGTAAAAATTAGAAATATAAATATTGCCCCAAGAGAGGAATATAAGAACTTTATTAAAATTAAACAGCGAATATTCGTAACCTTATTTAATT
This sequence comes from Euschistus heros, assembly GCA_003667255.2. Lineage (NCBI taxonomy): Eukaryota > Metazoa > Arthropoda > Insecta > Hemiptera > Pentatomidae > Euschistus > Euschistus heros. The sequence continues at coordinate 1,177,123 of RCWM02000137.1, forward strand.
TAGGAATTAAAAATAAAGAATATTTGCTCAAGGTCCTTCAGAAAACAGGAGTAGGAGTACTCCTGAACTAACAAAACAGAGGTATTATGAAAATCTGTTTAAAAAAATACATTCTCCTTCATATTTAATTTATTAAATCTTAACTATTTATTGATATTTTCAACTGTATACATTATATACAACAAGTAATATTGAGGAAAATGACACGTAAAAAACTACTCACTAGTACCACTTCAATAAAATATCTAATTAGAAGGACTTCTGGTCATCTTCTTTTCAGACGCTTTAGGGGATTATCGGGAACTGAGATTAAAGCAAATTGGGAAACTATTAGATTTTTTTTTTTTTTTGAAAAATAATCTTTATTCTGGGACACCTTGTCCCCTAAGAATAACATGAAAGTGCAATCAAAAGGTATTATTGTCTCGCCGCCTACATATCAGAAAGAAACTTATATAGAATATAAATTATATAAATATAAATATATAAGATTAAATTTTAGATTTAATAACAAATCTTCGGGTTTATAAAAAAAAAAAAAAATAGCAAAATAAAAAATTAAAAAAAGAAACATTCTTACACTAATCTATTATTACATAATTTCGGAAGATTGATAATTCAGGAGGTGGATGAATAGATTATGTTTAAAAGAAGTGTGAGAAGGAGCATTGCGGATCGAAATGGGTATGGAATTCCAAAATAAAGGAGTTTTCAAAGGAAGCAGTTCGATGAGAAGGGATATACAAATCTATCAGGATATACAGATCTGGTGTTCAAAAGATGAATGGAAGAACGAAGGGCAAGGATGTCATAAATGTACGAAGGTTTTTTGGACTTTAAGGATTGGAATAGAAAGGAACCAAGGAAGTATTGCCGTCGAAAATTTGGATAACGCCACCTTAAATCAGAATACCAGCAAGTGATATGAGCAGGCCTGAGGATCCCCAAAATGAATTTTATAAAATAATTCATTAATCTTTTGAGCTTCAAAATTCGAGTGGATATGGAGTTTATATCAGTTTATTAAAATTTACAACTGTACAAATATGAACATCAAGTAAATGAGCTGATAACGATTACAATGACATTTCAAAACTTGAAAAGAACTACTCATCAGTAGGACTTCAATCAAAATTCTACGCAAGAAGAAGAGTGGGAAGCAAGTTGAGAAACTAATGGATTTGAGTGGTTATGGAGCTTACTATGAAAGGATAGATATCTGGTTTGGGCTAACACAGCAACATATGGAACATTAAGGTCTTTATGGATAAGTTTATTGGTGACAAAGTAAGGGGCATTTAGGATTTTTCGAAGATTTTGTATTGTGAGGATTGGATACGAGAAGAATTTGTATAAGAAAAGCTCAAATGTATATGTCCAAATGGGCCTAATTACTGTAAATAATTCTATTGTAACTTATTGGGACCTTTGAATGCTTGTCTAGTAAATGTTGGAGAAGTCGGAAACGAGGAGCAGTTTCTTGTCTTTTAATTTGGCATGTAATTAAATAAATAAAATATATAGTGTTCGGGGTTTGGCTCAGAGGAGGGATCACTTGTAAAAAAAAAGTGCTTTTCACTAGCAACCATGGAAGATCCCAGATCCAAAGTTGACCGGTGCAGGGTGGAATTAATGCGAAGAAATTAATTCACCGCCCCCAACCTTCCAGCTAGGAAACCCCATGTACCCGAGACGTCAAGGAAGGGTAGGAAAAACAGTAAATAATAAATTCATTGTTAAAAGTGATTATTAAAAAATAATGATAAAAGTATAGTTGACTATTAAGATGAACGGAGAAGAAGATAATCAGGGATGCAGCCAATGAGAAACACCATGTTCTAAGTATAAATAGTTTAATGGGTGCCAAAGTTTCGACCTGCGAGGTCTAATTAATATATTGGTGATATATCGCTATCCAAATATTTCGAATCTCTATAGCGGCACCGATTCCAAAAAATCGATTCTCGCTTTAAAAATATATTGCTATTACTAAATGTAGCCCATATGCGAGCTAGAAAAGGAAAATGAATAAATTAGTAACCAGCCAACAACATATTATAATATCTATTGAAGGTTCTGGAAGATCATATTAGGGCTCGAAAACCAGATTAAACATTTGATAAAATGAAAAATAATCTGTATTCTGGGCTGAATTCTCCTCTGAGATTTAAAAAAAAAGTATGAGAAACTTTTATTATTGTTTGGAAGCATAGTTAATAACTATCTCTATCTAACAGTTAGTGATTCTAGGTTTTAGAAGTAGTGTGACCTCGGGAAATTGTCATCCGGGGTGTTCCATGGCTTCTGCAACAACCCTACTCCCGGTAACTTGTGTGCTCACAATAGTTTGTCGTGGTGAGCCGCTTCCTCTGACCATATTCAGCTTTCAATAACTTCTTTGGAGTATCTCCTGTCAGGATCCGAGCATTGTGAACGGTCTATTATAGATCATAGATAGCGTATACCAAACGATTCCTACTTCTATGATTTTCGTAAGGTAGAACGGCGGGAGCAGAGCTTCTATAGTAGTTATGAGAAAGGTTTGCGATTGTTAATTTTGTTAGATATATTACTTAGCACACTTTTTTATTTTTTTTTATTCATTAATTTATAATTAAAACCGTGTAATTGTTATTTCATATAATTGACTTTTTTTCCAAACATAATTATTTAAATTTGTAGTAAATAAAAAATGTGTAACTCTATAATATGTAATTTACAGAATCAAAGTATTTTAAAATAAGTAATGATTTGATTAAGATGGCAGTAAAGAAGATCATGGAAAAACACTATATATTTATATATGTAATAATAACTGATAAATAAATATTGAACAACAAATGAAGATACTATACAGAGGATAAAATATCTTAATCAATTTCTATGTATATAAAAATATTAAATCTTTTCAGACTCCATGTTATCGTGAATAGAGTGGAAATCAAGATGAGAGACTAGTGGATTTGAATGGTTGTGGAGTTTACTATGGAAGGATTTGTATTAGGTGTAGGCTAAATAAGTAACATATTGAACATTAAGGACTTTATGGATATGTTTGTGTTTGACAAGGGATAGGTCTAATTACTGGCATGTAATCTTTTCTATACATTTGAAGCTCAGAACGTTTGTCTAGTAAATGTTGAATCAAACTATAACAACGAGCAGTTTATTGTAGTTTGAGTCAAGAATGTGGATTCCAAATAAGAAGGTTATCTAGAGTCCTATTTTGCATACTTAAAATCGAAAACACTTTCAACTATTTTGTTCTTTCTGAGCCTAACTCCTCCCTCAGTTCCTTCCTCTAGTTCCTACTCTTTTAGCCGCTCCTATAATATATATATACCCATAACTCCACAATATCTCCCCCCCCCCACCTGACGAGAGACTTACACCTCCTTCTCTTACCCTCCGTTTTTCATTCAAATGCTTTTTTGGGACTCTTTTATCATCCATTCTTTTAACGTGACCAACATTCTTCCATCCATTTCTTCCGTTATATTCTTTCTATATTCCATAGAACTTCCTCCTTTCTCTTATAGTCTCAATTCTGATGTGATTGGGCATTTAAAGCTTCTGACCGACCTCTTCTAAAAATCCATCTCCACAGCCAGGAATCTTTTGCTGCTCAATTTTTTTTAGAGGAAATGATTCCGAGCTATAGAGCATGACACTTTTTGATAGGCCTTATATAGTACATTTTTATAAATGTTTCCAGAGAGTTTTCGAAATAAGTAATTAAGACTATTTCAGTGTAACTTTTCATTATTGGAACAGCCTACAGATATCAGTATTACTCTGCTGCAGTTAGATGACTGGTCGGTTCCAGGCGGCCAATATTTCCAGGCAAATGAATTCCCCTGAAATTATTACAAATGAGGAAAGAATATGAGGCAATATATTGGAACCGTATTGCCGTTTTTCCGATCGCTGGGCACCGCCCCCCCCCCTCCCGGGACGAAATAAAACAGAAATAATTACCTATTCAAGTTTACATTTCACATCCGGGGAGAGGGGGGAGTTATTATAAGAATTATTTACCTGCGTTTGGCATTTAATAAAGGCTCGGGGGTAATTATGTTTTATCTAGACTTTGTTGCTTTAGTGTTGACTTCGAACAAATTCAATTACCCGAATCGGGGTTATAATTAGAGGATGAGTTTTACCTGGAAAATTTTAATTTTCCAATTTATAGTGAACTCTTTCATGTCATTGGTTCGTTTCGTTTGTCATTGGCTTTGTGAAATTTTCGTTGGGCCGATTCTGCTTCAATTACCTGGATGTAATAGCTACTTGCTTATCGAAAATATTACTCTACCTCTCTTTTACAAACAAAAATTATTTCTGGATGAATACCGTTTGAAACAAATTTACCAGAATAAAACCGTGGTCACTATTAGTTCCTAGAATTATATAATAACAGGTTTTCATGAAAATCTTTCAGCACAAAAATATCCATTGTTATACATAGTTAAAGAGGCGTATAGCTGAATGGATGAAAATATAACTTTTAGATTTGTTTAAAAGGATCAGTCAAAGGAAAAAAAAAAAAAAAAAAAAATGTTAATATAACTATACCCTATGCTATGTATCATTAAATTTTATTTTAATTTCTCATACCTTATTTGTTATAATTCTATTCTACTTCTTTATTTACAAACCACTTCTTTATATTTTTTTTTTCCATTTTGATTTTATTTTTAATATTGATTTTATTAGATTATCATTTTTTTTGTTTATTTGGGCTTAACGTCCTTATACTCAAACTAGGACAGGAAGAACGGGTTATCCTACTGGTTACCAACCTATTCCAGCCGGAGTGGGAAGGTATAGATATATTCGTGGGTCCGCCACGAAATAAATTTTAACTCGCCCAGGTGGGATTCGAACCAACGACCAACCCAACTCACTCGGCCATCGAGCCCTCAGATTATATTTTTATTAAAATCAGTTTATTCTCTTTTAATTTTTTTTTTTTGCTATAGGCTATTTTATAATAATTTTACCTAATTTTATTTTGCTTTACACTTATTTTTTCATGTATGATTGTTTAATTATATATTTACCTTTCTCGCTGTATCATTATATAACGTACCTACACCTTTTTCATTTTTATACCTCAAAATATATTTCACTAATCCCTGTTAAACAGGTCAGCTACATAGGACTCCACTTGGACAACCGTCTTACTTGGAATTCATATACTAGAATAAAACGACAAGAAACTGCTCACCGTTACAGACTACTTCAACCTTTACTAGACAAACGATCAAAGCTCTCAATTAATTACAAAAGACTCATTTATATGACTGTGATTAGACTTATTTGGACGTACGGAGTTGAGCTTTGGGGCTCAACTAAACCATCAAATTCATCTCGGATCCAATCCTGGAAGGATTGGATTGTAAATCCAAAATCCTCAGAAAAATCCTCAATGCTCCTTACTTTGTCATAAATAAACTTACCCATAAATCTTAATTTACCTTATGTTGCTGATTTAGCCCAGACTAGATATCTATCCTTCCATAGTAAGCTCCATAACCACTCCAATCCACTAGTCTCCCAACTTGCTTCCCACTCCATTCCTGATAATCCTCCTCGGCGTCTGAAAGGAGGATGGCCTAGAGCCCTTTTAGTGTAGGTTTTTATTGAAGTGCTACTATTGAGTAGTTCTTCACAAGTTATTTACATGCCACTGTATTCACTATCAGCATATTTACTTGATGTATATTATTATGTACAGTTGTAAATATCAATAAATGAGAAAAAAAATCTCAAAATAACTACTATTATTTGTGTCATTATACAATTTACTTTTTTTCATTTAGTTATATGTTTTATAAACTTCGTTTTCCACTATTGGTTTTTTTTTTTTTTTTAAATTTTTTTTTTTCTTCATTTCTCTCTCTTTATTGTTCTTAAATCTGTTGTAGGCCTGGTGACCATCAATGCTACTGCCAAAACGTTGGCATATTAAAGAAATGCTTTAATATTTTTAGTAGATCTCGGCCAAATGTAAAAAATTAAACCATGCCGATTTGGAGACATTTCAAATAAGACGTACGACGAAAACTCAATACTTATACATACTTAATAAAACCTATTTGGACTTAAAATATACACAGGATATAAGATACATCACAAACATTTCAGGCAAAAACTTTTATGACAATCACACAGGTATCTTGATACGTAAGTAACTTTACTCAACACACGGATTTACACATCCCTACCATCAAGGAACACATACTGACCTACTACAAATGATTTCACAACATACTTCAAGGTCAACCTAATAAACTCATAATAGATATATGTACAACCATGATGCCAAACAATCTTCGTATAAGGTTAAAAAGAAGCTGGATGAGGTCTCGTAAAAAAAAAAAAAAAAAAAGGAAAAAGAAAAGATAAATGAAATATGATGACAAGAGACAAGAAAGTTATGAGTGAGCCGTGCCAATGGGCAATTCCTTTCAAGCCAAAATCTATCCATTATTTTTGTATCCATAAAACTGGCTTATTGTCATTTAATATGTTTTATAACGGTGAATTAAAACAAAAATGTTTTCTAACAATTTTTTTTTTTAAACTGATACTTTAGACGATAAAAATGTTCTTGGCTTAAAAATAAATTTAAATCCTGTAGACTACCATTTGTGAAATTTTCATTATTGCTTTTATATTCATAAATTCGTGAGATAATACACCATCACGCGAAAGTAAATTATTTAAGCACACAAACATTTCCTTAATATAAACAATTTTTATAATCGCTTAATAAATAAACCTAAGTAATTCACTCAATAGAAAGTAGTCGTCAACGTTATACGGAACGGAATGTCCTAAACATTGGGAACCTTCTCACCCACGAGGGAGATTGGATTTTCCTTTAGGAAAACAAGTCCTTCCCCTGCAGAACTAATATGACTCCTCGGTTATAAAACACAGACAGAAGTTTTCCAAGGTGGCCGGAATGCGGGCGACACTAAACCACGAGAAGAATGTCCAGCGAATTCTCGGAATGTCTCTGGACAACTGGATTAAGAAACTTCTGCCTTATGGGTCCATCAGGGGGCAGCCTCTTCTAGTTATGGGAAGGACATTTCCGGAGTTGCTGGAGGCTGATATAGGGATGGCAGTGGAGTCGTTTCTGAGAACTGCAATGGAAGTAACCGGATCTTGGTCTAGTTGGATTGAAATGGACTAGATTACCTGTTTTACAATAGTTGATAGTTAATATATCGATGGTCATAGCGAATAAATCGATAAGTCCAATGACCTTGAAAATTAATTCTGTGCCTTCAATGATTATTTTTTAATAACTCGGTTGTCAAAAATTAGTAGGTTGTGCTCCTTCATAAGTCTTTAAAGTATAATTTTGGCGCAAATGGTATTTTTAAAGTAATTACATGATTTGAGAAAAAAGATCAAACATTTGTGGTACCCAACTCAAAAGTGCACAATTAAGACTGATCGACTCCACCACAACCAGGGATCATCTTCTTTATTCTATCAATATCATGTGGCAATAAATAACTAGAAGTGTTTTGTTGATAGTAAACTAACTAATTTTTTCGAAATGAAGTAAAAATGATTATTTTCTTTTTTTAGTCTTTCTTAAGGCCTTTGTTTAAATTAGTTCCTCATAAAACATTTTTCAAGTGTTTTCTCCGGAATTACATAAAAGATAAATTTTATAGTATAGAATTCAATCAGTATTTATATTCTGTGCTAAGAATTTTATTTGAATAATTCATTAATGAAGCTTGTGTGTCCTAGTCGGTTCAGGGTTGGTGCTACAAAATTTCCTGTAGGAAGACCTTAGGGGAGGGTTTTATCCGTTCAATAATTTTGATATTGTAATAAAAAAAATAAAATAAAATAAAAACTGAGTTGTTGAAATACTTTTTAATTTAAGAAATAATGATTTAATAAAGCCTAATAAAGCAATGCCTTTGGTACGGCTATGATTTACTTGAATGAATTTATTTGGATGAATAAATGTGATCATAATTACATGTTATACAATTTTTTTTTTTTTAAGTAATAAACCATCTTTAAACTTAAGTTGTCTCATGGGGACTAGAAAGGGTATTAATCACATGTTTTGGAGTTTAAGTAACCGTTCCCTACAAAAGGTACAAAACTGGTATAAACTTTGGAAGACACGACAAAATCATCAAAAGTCCAACACATTCCATTACATTTTACTCTAAGACACGAAACATGCCCTCCCGTTTACATTGAAAATGTACCAATTCCCAAAACAAACAAAATACAATAGTTAGGACTTGCTATTCGATAGGAGAATGACATGAGACCAACATATTAAGAAGAAACGAGCTTCATTAAATATGAAACTGAAACTGACATATTCAGTTTTTTGGAAAAAATCAAAATTACATGTAAGAGAAAAATTAATGACCTACAAACATTTACTAAAACCTTTATGGACCTACGCATCACAAATTTATGGAACTGCTAAATAGACACACATAAAAAGATTACAAACTTTTCAATCCAAGACATTAAGCACCTTCGTACGTAAACAACAAAGCTATACACACTGACCTACCAATTCCAACAGTCATTGAACACATACGGACACACTTCAGACTGTTTCATGAAAAATTAAAGGGACATTCAAACAAAATCATCAATCGTAAGGCCACATCTCTCATGCCGAAAAATACCGGAAGTTTAAGTCTCCTTCTGACTGGATGAGAGACCTACTTACATAAAAGTAAACCAAAGACAAGGAAGGCCACTGGGCACTATCTCTCTTCATGCCTAACATGCCAAATTTTATTTTATAATCTGATAATGTTTTTGACAGGTGTGGATTTAAAAATAAAAGTAAAAAAAAAAAGAAACCGTTACCAATGAGAAAGATTCTAGACTTATAGTAATTTACTTTTACGATTAACAAAGAAATATGGTTCCTCCTAGCCTAACATCAATTTTATATTTACATTTCATATACTGCGAAATATTCTCAAAGCTCTTAATTCTCTTATTCATAATTATCGAAATGTACCATATATCGCTGAATTGGGCCAAACAGATACCCACCTTTCCATAAGCTTCACACACAGTCGAATCCACTTGCCTCCCATCCCTACTTGCTCTCCACTAGATTCCTGATAACTTAGGGAACTTCTAATGTAGGACATTTTTTGAAGAGTTACTAATTGATAGTTATTGACATATGATTATATTATATTACCGCTCATTTACTTCGTGTATACGATATATAAATTGTTACTGTTTTAAAAATCAATAGATAAATTTAAAAAAATCATATTTCTAACAGACATATCTAGTCCTATTATGAAGTTCTTATAATAGATTGACTTCCTTATAAAAGTGAAGGCTACAAGGTCGGAATAGAATTTTTATCCATATCTTGCCCTAGGCTGCAATGATGAAGGTCTTACCAACTTCATCTTTAAAAATAAAATTAATTCAAGTAACAGGGGACAAATCAATAAGAGATGATAATTTAGTCCGGCGACTTAGTAACTTTAAGTGATGTTGAACATGACTTGAGGCCTCGTACCACTCAACTTACTATCAGTGATAGAGAACATAGAGAAGACGATCACTCTCAATAATATCGAAATGAGTTGAAGAGAGGGGTAGATCCTACGCGGAGGTAGATAGGGCCAGATGTCGAATAATTAGCGACACCTGGCGGACGGCATCTGCGGCTAACTGTCCCCTCTGATCTCCCGATTTATGGAGTCTTCCGACACTCCTGCTATAGCTAATGTTTGCTGTATTGATATTATAATCATAGCACTGACAGGCCATAATCCATTGAAGGATATTAGAATGATGAGCAATAAATATAATAAAAGGTATCGTGTTTAAAACATAATTTCTCCCTGACTGGGAAAAACAGTAGATCATGGATTTGTCTATTTATAATCTATTGATTATATGATAGACAAATCCTATAAATTCAAGTAATAATTAAATCAAATTAACAATAAATCATTGTTGGAGAACGTTGAGATAAAGTAGGGTTTTCAAACGTGACATTTTTCATTCCAACCAATATTCAATGAGCAGCAAAAGTTATCGTGCACGTACTTATAGAAAAATAATTTTTTTGATGATTTCATATTCTTTCTCATTCACGTGAGAAACACACCTAATATTTAAAAAATCCAAAAAATGGATAACATTTATATATTTAATCTGTAAATAGAAAAAAAGTGTAAGCTGACTGCAGCAAAAGTTTTCGTACAGCATAAAATTATCTCATTTAATCCCTTAAATACTTAAAGTCTGATGTAGAGAAGTGAACTAGTTGTTAATCCTTCCTCTTTCTAGCTATGCTCTCATCTGTTTCTACTCAAAGAGTGTTTTATTAACAGACACGGCCGGATATTCAGAATACCTTTATTCAACAGCAGCTACATGCACTTTTCTTCAGATAGCAGCGATATTCGTCCGTCCAGATTAGTCCAATGAGTAATATACCTCGTTCAACGGACCAATATATAGTCAAACATATTAAAAAACGAATGGCAAGGGATCGCGGAGTATTTGCTCGCGCCGAGATGGGAAAAGTTTGAGATGAGATGAGACTTCGAGAAGAGACGAAAACAATTAGAACAGACCTATAAAAAAAATGGATTTCAGGCCAGAGTGAATATTAAAGAAGTAATATTTGTCTATATTGAGTAATATTGTAAATTTCGGATTTCGGACCATCTGCAGGGCCAAAAACTATTAGAACAAACCTATAAAGAAAAGTATTTCAAGCTAGATTACATAAATAAAAAAATGATAAATACGAAAAATAGTCTTGAAAAAATAAGATTAAAAAAACAAAAAAAATTAAAATAAACCTCCAGACTACTGCAGCGACGCACATAGGGGTATTTAGCTAATCTAGGCGGCCAAAAGCCGATTTTATAAAATTCACAGAAGGTTAAAAAAACCGAGCTGTTTATAAAGTTAGATAAACAGAGGACATTATGTGACCCTTGTCTCTTCCTTCCCTGCAATACCTAAGTCGTACGATTATTCTAAACTGCACCATTCCCTCATGTCAACGGATCTCTAATTGTTTTATAAGTGTAATTGCTTCAGTTAAAATGGGTTTTCTTATATTTAATGATATTCTTCATAAATATAGCTATTGATCTGGAAACTGCAGGTGAGGACATACACTTTTGAAGTAGTTATTATTTTATCAATTTATGGATCAGTACCATTTTGGCTGTTTGAAAAAATATTCTATTTTTCATTTATTTTCAACCACATTATGGCATATTTTAGTGTTTTTGTACTTCAGGGTGCGCACCGGCTGTTATTTTCAATTTATTCGAAAGGTTGGACTTTTTGTGAAATAATAATGATCAAATCAGCCGCATCTTTCCGATTTAAGTGGCACCAAAGATGACAATAAGAAAATTAAAAAAAATTTAATAAAATATTAAAATCCATTTAATGGTATCTTCAATTATTTTTATATGTGTTCATTGGTTGAGGAGTAAGAGAGGTTTTAAGTAAAATTTAGCTAAATTTTAAGTAAAATTAGAATATTGGAAGAAATGTTTTGACTAGTGAGAACTATTCTAATGAAATTAATGAAGTTTACAAGAATAAGTTACACATTTTTAGGGGTGGAAAAAACCTTTCAACGTGACTTTTTTTATCCAAACCAAAATATTCTTCATTAAATTTCTGTTAAGGGAACTTTCGTCAAATGATCAATCCGAGCAGCACCAAGAGAGCTAGAGGGTGTCAAATTTCCATTGTGAAATAAACGTTACACTGAAAAAGTACAGACCTCAATCAAAAGACATATCTTTGGAATAAATTTCTTCACTTTACATTTTTTTAAATAGATATCCTCTGATTTTTATCATAAGAATGTCCTGCATACACTTAGAGATTGTGGATGAAAAAGAATGAAAAAATCACAACTTATATCTTACCGATGCGGCAGTTATGGCCGAACAACATTTATATTCATTAATTGATATGTACAACTGTATAAAATATACAGGGTGAGTATCTCTTAGTGTAAAAAAAAACATGGTTGAAACTAGATCAAAAATGCAGGAAAATGCAGCAAACCTCTCCTTTTTATTCCTATCCGTTGCAGACATACGATAAATCAAAGAATTTTTTGAGGAAACCACGTTTTTTTTCCATAAAAGCTGTAATATCTACATTTTGTTTAAATATTTTTCAAATTTTGACCACATTTTCGGATTTAGCATTAAATTTTCTATAATAGCTGAGTACCTGTAACCTTGAATTTTACAAACTTGGTATCTTAAGAACAGCTTGATCTTCACCTTATTTGGGGAAGTCACAATGTCTTATTTACTTCAAAGACCGTCTTATTTATTGTCTTATTTACTTCACCGTTTTTCGAAAAATCTATCCACAAAACGTCAAATCTCACAAAAACTTGCAAATTTAATCAGCTTTCACATGATATGTTAAACGTTATGATTTTGTTGCAATTTCATGAAGATATTTACTTTAGAAACCGAAAAAACATGGTGTTCTAATTTGGCATACAAATCAGTTACTTGTGTAAATAAAACATTATGACAACCCCTTAATGGAAATGTGCATTTTAAACATAATAAACTCTTCATTGGATTATAAAGCAAATAAAATAATTATTGTTTATTAGAAAATAAAGGAAAACTGTCAATAAAGCGACACCAGATCACAGGATCTCATGTTATTAGATTTATTTATTTATTATTATTATTTAGGATTTATTTTATTAGATTTTCAATGTAATGTTTAAAATCCAGCGATTATGAACATAGACTTCAATTTTGCTATTAGCTTCTTTCAGAATTGTTTTTTCGGTTTCAAAAGTAAATATCTCCATTGAAATTTGGATTGTAAGAATTGGATCCGAGAAGATTTCTGAAGCTCCATAGTTCAACTCCGTACGTCCAAATAGGTCTGATTGCAGTCATGTAAATTAGTCTTTTGTAATTTATCAAAAGCTTAAGACGTTTGTTTAGTAAATGTTTAATCAGTCTATACAAAAGAGTTGTTTCTTGTTGTTTTAGTCTTATATATGGATTCTAAGTAAGACACTTTCCAGAGTTTTTTGCATACTTAAAATAGGAAACATGTTCTACTATTTTATTCTTTCTTTTTTGTAGGGAATTTCTTCACCATTTAAAGTTTCTCTCAGCTAAATTCCTACTTATTATTTTTTTTTATATATATATATTTGTATAAAAACTGGAATACTAACTTTGCTAGCTGCCCCCTAGTCTTGGAAGAGTACTGGCAATGCCTGCAGTGGAAGTGCCTCTCAGTGCCGTGCGTGATCCGGTGCGTCCTCAGTTCCGCCTCAGACCGACCCTTGAAGATGCACCCTTCTTGGTCGCAGGGGAACTTCTTGCCTTCATGCCGCTGGATGTGCTTCTCTAAACTGGCCCTGCAACAGTTTTTAGCCATGATATATCTACAAGAGCCAATGATTTTAGCCTAATTTATAAAAACTTATATATTTAAGGAATATAGTGAATGCTTATGTCTTGTCCAAAGCATAGATAGAGAGTACTTATATATTTTTAACATAATACATGGATGGAACAAATGATGAGCTGAAGACCCAATATGTAGCCCCAGATGTTGTAGCGAATAGAAAGAAAAGCCGCATAAGAAGGCTTGAGCTTTTACAAAGGATGGAAGCTAGTATGATTAGTATGATGATTTTAGAGGCAAGAAGAAGGATAAGTAGTCCTCGAATTTGCGTTGGCTCGAAGATGCGGAGGACGACTTTCCTCTGGTGTATGTGGAGGAAGACCTGTCTCTGGGTGTAAGAGGATGAAGAAGGGGATCTGATGACTGGTTTGAATGGAAGAGGATTGTAGAGGAGGCCAGGGTTCTACAAAGACCATAGCGCCATGAGATGAATTGAAAGGATGAACATGGCTTTTTTTAAAATAAGAATGAAACATTCCGGTATGCTTAGTCTTAATCTTATACAAATAAAAAAAAAGTAAATAAATAACAAAATAAAAAATAGCGTTTACATACTAAAAGTTTTTTTAAAAATAAATATTACACGCTGCCTCACTCAATGGCAACAATATGGATGACAATCAATCCATTCATACAAAATGCACAATGAACATTTAAAAAAATATATACAGAAAAAAGTTAATATACAGCATTTAATTTTACAAGAAATATAGTAAAAGTTAATAAATGATGAAATAGAATAAAGTAGAGTATTAATTGAAGGATTTGATGAGTAAAGGGATTTTGCCACATTTAAAAAAATACAATCTAGTTTAATGGATGAAGAATTTTTGTGCCGAAGTGTTCTAAATGAAGCAAAATCTATTTCAAAACAACTAGAAAAAGATATATGAAGAAGATGAAGGGGCTATGTAACGTTCCCCTGTCTAAGAAGAATGTAAAAAAAAAAACAAAAAAAACTTTAACATAAATTACTCAAAATTTTGTTTTGTTACCCCTTCACTTCCAGAAAAAAAATATTAAAATCGAGAAATAAAAATAATTAAATCCAATCCTACTATATATAAAAGTTTACAAGCATCCCGATGAAACTCTGAACTAATTGTAAGCTAGTACCTTCACTATGGAAGGGCTAAGCCAGACCCAATGTAATTGTATGTGATAACTCTACTTCCCCAACTCTCTCAGCTGCGTCACTATTAGAATACAGTGGAGGCTGAGCGTGAGCGCTATGGCACGATCACACAGGACTTCAGTAGAGAAGCTGCCTATTATCACAACTCCAATGAAATACATCTTTGTAATAGTTCTCGGGGCCCCTGCTGTTTTAAACTGAGTTGTGGGTTATAAGGATACGTGGAACTGTATAATGAATGAAACAAAAGGTCGTTTTGGAAATGTTTTGATGGAATTTTGGACATATAATGGGTATAAGGTCGAGGACAAACGGTACATTGAGATCATAATGTAGGGCTTGGAGATATAATATCGAACATTTACAATATTATGAAAGACTTTAGATTGGAAGCATCGAATGCGCTCGGTCTGTTTTGCTGTCCCCTACAGTTTAAGCTGCAAGTAGGTTAATGATGGTTTTGTATATGATTTGAAGAGATGAGATGTCCTAACTAAAAGTAATTAAAGGTACAGGAAAGAGGAGGCAATATACTTATTTATAGTTAATACATCCACTTTATAGCACATTTATACACGCAAACTTGAAAGCATGTTTTCCATTCGTAAATTAGTGATTCGAGAATGACATAGTTTCATATCTTTTTAAATATCTTAATGCTAAGCATCAGACTAATTTAGAAAACAGTGCATTTATCTTATAAATACATTCCCGGAATACACTATTTGGCTGACAATTATCTATTATAAAGGAAGGAGGGTGGGGAAGAGTAAGGTCAGAGCCGCAGCCGGGCAAGGACAGCGCGCAGAGGTAAGGAGGACCTGATTTAATTATAGGCCCGAACAGGAGGACCAAAAAGAGCAAGAGTAGTTGGCTGGTAAACGTGGTAATGACTTGTGCCCCGATAGGATCGGCCCATTCGTCAGCTCTATCTCGCCATCTGGCCATTGTGTCTTCATCGCTCCTCCTATATCCCTCCGTCTTTAACATACAATATAGGCGTGACTCCGGGCGTACTCCTCTATGTCGCCGATTATCTAGCTATGCGGGGTACTCATACGGCTTCTGGCTACGAGCTCAGCGGCTAGATCTGAGGGGTCTCGGTGGTTCGGCTCGAGCAATGGGAGATTGGAATCTCCAGTTGAGCAATGAGAGTAAATTTATGAAAGATAATGCAATAATTTATTTTGGCACAATGTCTCCGATAACATAATCATTATTTTTATAATAAGATAACATTATTTTTAAGTATGGTATCCATATCTGACCAATGTATCAAGCAATACAGATACCAAAATCTGCTTTAAGGGAACACAACAAATAAGGAAACATGTAATCTTACAGAATTTTATCTGTATATGACTTCAAAAAAAAAAAAAAAAATTAAGAAAT
This sequence comes from Euschistus heros, assembly GCA_003667255.2. NCBI lineage: Eukaryota > Metazoa > Arthropoda > Insecta > Hemiptera > Pentatomidae > Euschistus > Euschistus heros. The sequence continues at coordinate 1,193,138 of RCWM02000137.1, forward strand.
ACCGATCTGTCTTTTGATAAAGAAAGAAGACTACTTGAGGTACGCATGATGGTATAGAAGGTTCAATACAATTAGGATTGATGAATTAATTTCCACTCAAATTAAATTTATGGTTATTAAAGACTCGGGAGTAAAAATAATACATCAAGTTAAAAGTATCCTAAAATTAAACATTTATGAATATCCAGACTTTTGTTTAAATGGCCAGAAAAAAATTTCCAATGCCCCTCCCCATTTTAAATTTGTTTCCAATAGGAACAGAAAAATCCAATGAGTCATAAGGGAAATCCCATAGTAAACACCAAAAAATTTAACCTACCTGCCCTCTTCCTCTTTCCACAATGGATATATTTCAGATATCTGTTAGATCTCCTCGGGTGAGTACCAATTTTTGATTTCTTTTCTTATATATTTGAAAACTTATATTATCCATGTAACATAGTACTGATGTGTTGAAAATTTTGTATTTTTTTGAACTGAAGATGAACATTTAGCATTCGAAACTAGTATTCTAATAAAAACATCCCAATAGAAGAGGAAATTAATTCTTCAACCCTAATTGAAAGAAAACTAATTTGACTAGTATGAAATGATGCTCTTCATAAAATGGTGGTGATTGCTAAGGGTTTGTAAGGTGTGGTAACAAATATAAATCATAACTGCTGTTGCACTCCTAACATGAACCCACCTAAATACTATGTTTATTCATTTTATAATGAGAAAAATATGGATAATATTTGAAAATAGAAAGTTATAGTAATCGTGATTTAAAAAAAAAAAAGTGACAGATAAATACAGAACTTCTTCTATTTTAACATTCTTTATTAGTAATAGTTATTATATTAAATAAATGAATGATTAACATATCACTCATCGACTCTTCAGTATAAAATCGGTTGATTTTTGAGATATAAACCATATAACTATCCAAAACATGTACTATCTTAGAAGTCATGTGTAAAAACTTAATAAAATATGTTCCTTGAGCAACGAACGCCAGAAAGACATCTCGCAACGACGATATTTCCAGGATCGTAAGGATTAATTGTCACTGCGCTTCGCAGGTAAAAGATTGACCGGCATCAGTTAGCGGAAGCCTTGAGGATACAGTTGATATGTATTAATATATGTGACGTGGGTAATCTCTTGACAAACTGCCGGAGGAGGCAGATATACTGCCCACGGAGGATTACATATTTTAAAAACCTAATAAGGGCGGTGGATATAACTCAAAAGCGTGTGAGTTTTCAACGTGGCCGTTTGTCCGTCGAGGAATGCCTGGACCGACCGCTGGGTAAGTTATGACCACAGTTTCGAAAACAATTTCCATCCGAACACCTCGTCCGTCGGCGCCTTCTCGCTCAGTCGTGGCTACTCAATTCGTAAGCGGTATCGGAAACAGTCGAATTCATCAACATTTGATAACTTCAGTAGGAGAGGAGAGGAGTCTAGTTAGAAAGCAGGATTAGTAAGAACACGTTTTCTGAAACATTTCTTAAAACATGTCTTAATTTTAACTCTAGAAGGTTCAATTTTTCAGTTTTTTAATTATTTTTATTTATTATTTTTTTTTATTTAATTTAATTTAATTATTATTATTTTTTATTTATTTTTTTGGTGAACAAAATAAATATGATGTAGTTAGTGATTAGTAGGTAGGAAAAAAAAAGAAAGTATAATCCAATATTTGACAGGAAAACAAAATTTTTATTTCAGTTTCTCTGTCATTTACTTCAGTCATTATTGCTGATACGTTTTCTGTAGAATTATTAAAAAAATAGCTTACCATCGCAAAACATACACTTATTAAGACACAGTATTTTTTTTTTTCCGACTCAGAACTATTATATATCCCATATATCCCAGAAGTTGAAGAAGGCGTCATGGTCACCTTCGCCGATGACACAGCTGTTCTTTCCATCGGAAATGACAATCAGGAAACCACAAGAAAATTAATCACGACAATAGCCAATATACAAAGATGGACCTCAAAATAGAAAATTAAACTAAATGAAACCAAATCTATACATGTTGATTTCACTAACAAGAAAATCAACTATCAACCCATAACTATAAATAATAAAGTGATCTCATATTCAAATCAGGCTAAATATCTCGGGATGACACTGAACGCAAAACTCCGCTGGAAAGAACACGTTAAAAAAAAACTAATACAACTCAATTTGAGTTATCAAAAGTTGTATTGGCTCCTAGGCAGGCAATCCAAACTGTCTGTAAACAATAAAATACTAATATATAACCAGGTCCTGAAGCCAATCTGGACACACGGAATCCAGCTGTGGGGATGCACGATTCCAAAGTAAAGTGCTAAGGGGCATCGTAAATGCACCTTGGTACATTAGGAACGATGATCTTCACAGAGACCTTCGGATGCCAACCGTGGAGGAGGTAATCCAAAAATACGCCCAGTCGCATCAGGATCGCCTGCAAGACCACGTCAACGCCGAGGCCGCCCATCTCCTGGACTCCAATGCACTGGTGAGGAGGCTAAAGAGAAGGAAGCCCCATTACCTAATATAGGGTTTTGTGCTTTACATTCAAAGTCATTGACATTTGAAGATTTTTAATTTTGAAAAAATAAAACTATATTTTATGTATATATGATTTAATAGTGTATTTTTATAATTATTGTTAGGAAAAAAATGCTAATAAGCTCATAAAGAGCTTGATTGTAATATAAATAAATAATTAAAAAAAAAAAAAAAGTGTACGACACAGTATTTTTTTTTTCCGACTCAGAACTATTCAATAACAATTTTTTTAGACTTTTGAAAACACACGAACGATAAACGCAACATTTGCATTCAAATTGCACACGATACCTACACTAACAGAAACAGTAATGACATCTTTACTTAACGGTTTGAACTATAGAGTTGCTAATATTCCTACAACTGTATGTTTATTTCGTTTAACGTCGTTTTTATGCTGCTATGGCTAATCTGACGATACTACGGTGAGAGTCCTAAATCTTGCATATCCAGGTTTAACTAGGATAGGGATCTTTAACGAGTACCTGACATCGCACAGGCTCGGACCCCCCATTTTACGTCCCTTCCGAAAGACGGCATAGCTAAGGATTTTTTACTCCCTTTTAAAAATCCTAAGGTCATCTGCCGGGCTGCGAACCCGCGATCTTGGGTTTAGTAGGTTGCTATGCTAACCACTACACCACAGGTGACTCCAATTTACAACTGTAGGAACGATAAAAATGGTTGTCCAGCATAAGGTACTGGGAACCGTGTAAGGTTAAACCAATCAGACTGACTAGTACAGACCCCGTACATATGACATCTAAAGAACTACTCACTACTAGCACTTCAATGGTTCTACATTAAAAGGTCTCTTGGCCATCTTCTTTTTGGATGCCTCAGAGGATCATCGGGAATGGACTGTGAGGCAAGTGGATTCTAGTGGTTATGGAGTTTACCATAAAAGGATAGGTCTCTGGTTTGAGAAAAATCAGCAACAAATGGAACATTAAGATCTTTATGGATAAGTTTGTTTATGACATAATAAGGAGCATTGATGATTTTTCGAAAGATTCTGGATTATAAGGACTGGATAAGAGAAGAATTGGAAGGTTCAGTTGAGCCCCTAAGCTGAACTCTGTATGTTAAAATGGGTCTAATTACTGTCGTGTAAATAAGTATTTATGATTCATTGAGAGCTTTGAACGCTTGTCTAGCAAATGTTGAAGTAGTCAGAAACGAAGAGCAGTTTCTTGTCTTTTAAGTCTTGTATGTTTATAAAATTACCGTTAGATAATTTTAATTTTGAGAAGTAAATTTATAATATTCGACTGATCCCTGTTGGACAGATTCGTTACCTAAGACACCTCTGGACAACGTAAATTTCTTGTACGTGGACTAAAACGGCAAGAAACTGCTCGACTTCTCCAACATTTACTATACTTAAGATGCCGATTAATTACAAAAGACTCATTCACATGACAGTAATAAAAACCATTAGGACATATGGAGTCGAGGGCTTCGCTATGCTATCTAATTCATCATCGTATTAATCCATCAATTAATAAATCATTGCAATCCAGAATCCTTAATCCTCTTTATTTTATCAAAAATAAACTTATCCGTAAAGGACCTTAATGTCTTTTAAGTTGCTTATTTAGCCCAAACCAGATACCTATACGTTCAAAGTAAACTCCATAATCATTCAAATCCAATCACAACTTCCTTCCCATTCTATTCCAAATAACCCTCCGAGGCATCTGCAAAGAATTATTTTTTCTTTAAAATTTTTTATTCACACCTGTTATTAAAGCAACAATAGGTGAATTTGCTGAAAGTGTAATAATACCGGCCTTATAGACGTGAGGAAGAGTCGCACTCAACAGTACCTCCTCCTAGCATGAATTAAAAAAAAAGAGATTCATTTGAGCAAATCTCTCATTCAGCTTCTTTTCAGCCTTCAGAGAGTGTTTCCGGGTATGCCAGTCGTGTCCATGTAATTAATGGGTATATTATTAAGTCCATGAAGTCTGTCGTGAAATCGCCTATAAAGGTTATATACATGTTCCTTTACTATGGGTACTTGTAAATTTGAGTGTGTGGTTTGAATTGCACGGAGGTGATTCGTGATTAGTCCAAAGTATTTTAGATCGAAATATTTGTATTTTTTAAAGGTACGTATTTGTTTGCAGTGTGTGGCGTGTACATGTGTGTTTAAGGAAGTGTAGGTATTTAGTCGCTGTCGGAATTTTAGTGTCGACCGTTTATGAATAATTGGATACAAGAGTTTTAGTCTCTTGTTTAGACTGAGACGCTTTTGATTTACATGTGGGCCCCAGGTCATTCTTCTATCGGATGTAAGTCCTAAGTAATAAACTTCGTTTGTGTTATTGGTTGATTGACGATGAAGAGTGTAAAGATGATGTGCTGTGACATGGTGTAATTTAGTTCTAATTTAGGTGTAATTTAGTAGCTAGACGTATAGAAAACTAGTGACAATTATCATGTTTATATGAACGCTATAATCAGGTTTAACAAATGTATTTTTACTATACAGTTGTAAATTTCAATTATTAGATTAAAAAAATATATATACTAGTTTAAAAAAATAAATTTGTTAAATAATTAGAAAGAAAAAGACCGAAGAGGAATCTTCCGGGTCATGTACTTCCACATTAACCAAGCAATGAATCCTCCATTGTTCCCAAACCGACCCTCCACTTCCAGGACCTCACCTTTATCTTGACGACGGCCAGTACGGAAGGCGACCTGAACGGACTGATTCCGTATAAGATCTAAATTGGCTGGGGATCAACCGGCCACAAATCTCTGGGGCTATAAATTAAAATGCAATCTCTATCGAGTACGTGTTCAATTAAAGTGGGCAGCTCATTAGTGGTCTTATTGCTGTGTCGACTGCCCCTGGGCGCTGGGGCTCTCGGCTAATGGTCAAGCCGTCCCTAGCCCAAACCAAAAACTATTCAACAAAAATAAATTTCGAAACGGGATCGGCATCATAAAAACCATATATCAAGAATTGATATAATTAATATCAATATAGCTAATAATTAATATGGCTGATTTTAATCAATTTAATGAAGGAAATAGTCTGGAATGCAGTCAAGAGTTAGAAGAAACACATCCAAGTAAATCAACATATTAATGGAGCACTCACGTTTCGGCCTACATTGCGAGCTCTATAAATAACAAAAAAAAATATGACGAAGAAGGGTAATTAACAAAATAAATAGGAAATTATTAATAATAATATGATAATATTGGAAAATATAACAATACGATTGAATCAGAAATATAAAATGAATACTAATAGTAAATATGAATACTAGAGATGGGCCGACTAATCAGCTGCTTATGTAGTCGGCAAAAAGCGTCAACTATTCGGCCATTATTCAAAATATGGCCTTTATAGATTATAATTTTTATTTTAGATTCACATTTAGTTTGTTATTTAATCCAAGAACAGAATTTTATTTTATTTTTTATTTTTTTTAATTAATCAATTACCGAACTTAAAAAAAAAGTTATGATATTAAAATAAATTGGATAATTTTTATAATGCTGAATAAAGAACTTATTTTTATTTTTATTTGAAATTTTGGTTTTGTTTCATAATTTGAAAAATAGTAATTCTTAATCGAAATGTAATATAAAGGTAACAACACGAAAAGAAAACTTGTTATTGTATAATATTAATGTAGGGTATTTTTGTGCCATACATTATAATTTCGTCAAAGAAAGTACTTAAACATGATATATTTTTCGAAATGATTGAATTCCAGATTTGACAATTACCTGTCTAAGCTAGGTAGATTAAATTGCTGACTTCTACTTTCTTTGTCTAAAAAAACACTCCGTTACACACCAGGCCGTTTGCAAAAAATATAAGATAAACAAAAACCTGTAGCTAAACGTATAGAAGACTCATCAGGATCATATAATGATAACAATAATCAACCACAAGTTTTTTTAAAATTTTTTGTTAACGTCGAAAGGTCTTTTCTTTTTTTTAATAAACAAAATGGATATCTACAAATATATTTTTAACATGAATCAAATTTTATAATAAATTCAATTCATATAAAAAATGAATTCAGTAAATATTATAATGTCAATAGCTTGTACAGCCACCAGCTATTAGTAGCACTTCAATGCTAAAAGGTCAAAAATAAAATTATGAGTAAAAAACATTGTAGGTTCACATTTGTTTTCATTTAATGCAATGTATGTACGGTTTAATTTTAGACCTAATTGATTGATCTATTCTACAAAATAGGTTATTTGATTCCTCTGTTGGGAATAAAACATAAAAATTGAAAAAAAAAAGAAAAAAAAAAAGAAGCTATTGTAAGTCTAATTTTTTCTTGAAATATAAAATCCACTGATAAATCCATAGTTTGCTATATTTTATACACAAAAAAAAAAAAATAAATAAATAAAACTTCTTACCTGTGCATATTCATTAGCAGTTATTACATTTTAGTTATAACTAATTATATTTGTTTTTTTAAAACGATTTCATCTTTGAAGAGAAAAAAGATTACAATGGTTTGTCTATTTTAAATGAGGGATTTAAACCTAATTTTCTTAATACCTTTCTCACTTTAATGGAACATGGAATCATGATGCATTTCTTCGTGGTATCTGTGTCCTATGGGAGTGTCAAGTATAAATTATGTATAGTTTTAAAAAATTAAAGGATTTGTATTTTTAAAATTTTCTCAATGGTGATTTTACTGTATCCGTTCTTGCTCGAAATAGGATATATGGTTTGAATTTCTTTATACTGTTATTCATTTAGCGTAATTTTTAAAATGTAATACGGTAAAGCATGTTCTTAGAGGCTTTTGAATTTCTTTGTACGTTTTTAGAACTGATTATGAATGTATAATATTCGAAACTTGTCTTCAAGTGAAAAATTCTAATCATCATCATCTTATGGCGCTTATGGTCCTTGTAGAACCCTTGGCCTCCTCTACAATTCTCTGCCATTCAAACCTTTCTTAATACTTTTTCGTCGTGTGATGTCAGGGTCCATGTCTCACTCCCGTACATAACAACCGGCTGAAGGATCGTTCGATATAACCTTGTTTTGAGATTGCTGGATATGTTTCTACTTTGAAGAATTTTCACTAAAGACCAATAGCACCTGTTTCCTGCTATTATTTTTTTTTTTTTATTTCTTCTTTGATACTATTGTCCTCAGTGACAATTCTAATAGGAGAGGTAAATAGTTCATCAATCCTAATTGTATTGATCCTTCTATACCATATTACGTACCTCAAGTCTATATGCGTCATCATAATTATATCTTTTGTGATTGAAATTGTATTTAAATTCCGCAAAGTCTCGGGAACCTGTACTATATTATAGACCCTTTCCGAGAAAAACCGGTGCATACAAACTAAAATGTAATGACTGTGTAGATAAATACATGGTAAAAACTGGACGATCAGCATAGACTAATTCTAATATTAAATTATTAACATTAATTTAAATGAAAGCAACTAAAAATGCAATAAAGACTTGGGAGTGAAACTAATACATCACATGGAAAATAGTCTAAAATATTTATGAATCAATAGAAATTATAAAATCGTTCAAAACCTTTCTAGATTTTTGTTTAAATGACCAGATAAATATATATATACATATACATATATGTTCTCAGTAGCAACGTAAAAACCAAACAGTCATAGGAGAAAACCTTGAGGACAACCCAGTACTTAAGCCCTTTTCATTTTGCCGCCTTAGGTGAGTATCAACAAGTTTGATTTCTTGTCTTACATTCAATAAAAAAAAATATATAATATATAATCTATATTCAAGTAGAAATACTTTAATTGTGTGCCAACGTTTCGACCTGCCTTTCAGGTCTTCTTCAGGGCTATAATGAATAAAATACTAGATGTGACAAAAAAACAAAACAAAAAGATAAAGAAATGATAAATGGAGAATAATATGGATAATTTTTTTTCACCTAATCATTCCTGTCTGGCTCTTATCCTTACCTTGCTGCTTTGTACTATTACTGATATATGTGTTTCTTTTTTTCTATATTTCACTAATGTCATTCTATATCATCCATTAGTCATTTGTTTATCTCTCAGTTATTTTTGCCACATCTAGTATTTTGTTCATTATAGCCCTGAAGAAGATCTGAAAGGCAGGTAGAACGTTGTCATACAATTAATGTATTTCTTCTCGGACGTGGTGTTTCTGTCGGTATCTCTAATTACTTTTTTCTCCATTCATCTTAACAGTCCACTATACAATAACAATAGCAATGTGCTGAAGTTTTGAGATTTCTTAGAATGTTTTTTGAAATGATGAACAAAATGAAAAAATTCCAATAGATGTGGCAAATAATTCATCATAATGCATCCTCATAATTCTATCTTTGGTGATTGTAATTGTATTTGAATTACACTCCCAATTTATTGACAAAGATGCTCAGAGGCTTAACTGGTAGTGTCTAGTTATTACTAGATATCTCGTAGAGTAGATCCATGTAGGACACGATCTGTCTCCATGAAGATGACATAGGGACAATTATGGATTCGTTGAGTGGAGCCATTGAAGTCCATACCCGGGAGGTGTGCAGAGGAAGGAACTCATCCTTACTTGTCCACTGTAGTTAATGATGACTGATCATTTAATTCCGGTAGCCTTCGCTCCTGTCCCCTTGTCATTTTTCAAAAACATTTTTTATTTTTAGCGCCGCCTTGTCGGGACCAGTTTTTTGAAAGAAATGAAAAAATTGCCCCTTCTTTCTAATATAAAGCCTCCCGTTTGTCACTGTTTTAATTCCTCCTCTCTATCGCTTCCATTTCTTTTTCTGTTCTTTTCATTTATCGTAAATAACTGGTTCTGTTATTTCCGTTTGATCCTCTATCTTGGCTATAACTGAACATTTATCATGATATCCGCTCTTTTGTAGAATTTTAATTAGCCAGGTGGGGAACTTTTTTAGGCTAAGTCTGTTGCGTTTTATTTTTAATATCATATCCGCCATTTTTTTTCTTGAGTCAAAGTATTCATCTCATATTTATCAATATTACTATCATTATTACTAACGCGACTGCTTGTCCTAACGTGTTATGAAATTACATCTGCCTGAGATGTAAATGAGTCACACATTACGTATACAATCTGTAATTATATAATCGATTTGCAACTAACGCGATTCTTCTAGGAAAATATATCATGGGGTTACAAGTTAAAATCACTACAGTCAAAAACATGTTTTAGAGTAAACGCCGATAAAAGATTTCTTTACTTTTGTCTACCTAAGTTTTGACTTTATTTTATCAAATAAAATAAAGACCTGTAACTTTCAGATCTATAACTTTATAAACATCCTTTACATACAGATTACTATTTATGTGTATATAATAATAAAAATCCAGTAATATCACTGTTATGTATCATAGTTGAATCCATTATTAATTATTTGTGGTTTTGATTTAGATTACTTTAAATTGTTTTTAATATTGAAATATTATTATACCGCACCAGAGGTAAGTAAAAAAAATTACTCTTTTGGCTATAACTCCGAAACTATTTGTCTAATCTTGAATTTCTTTATTTCATCTTGAATCTGAATTTACCGTTGTGAAATCCACATTTTTTCGGAACATTTCTTGTTATAACTCAAAAAATATTTGTTCAATTCCGGTTTCAATGGTTCTTATAGCAGGTATACGGAGGATCCAATTCCATCAAGATCACTAGAACATTGTTTAATGGAACACTTATTATTATTATTTTTTTTTAATATTTATGTATATTTACAACTGTATAAATATATGTACAATAAGTAAATTTGAGGAAATTATTGCAATGACTTGTCAATAACATGTAAAGAACTACTCACTAGTAGCTCTTCAATAAAAAGAAAAACATGCTATATAAGAAGGTTTCTCGACCGTCTTCTTTTCAGACACCTCGGTGGATTATCGGGAATAGAATTGGAAGCAAGTCGAGAGACTAGTGGATTAGAATGGTTATGGAGTTTACTATGAAAGGATAGTGACAGTATCTGCTTTCGGCTAAATCAGTAACGTATGGAACATTAAGGTTTTTATGGATAAGTTTATTTGTGACAAAGTAAGGAGCATTAAAGATTTTTCGAAGGATTTCGGATTGGATACGAGATAAATTAGATGGTTTGGTAGAGCACCAAGGCTCAACTCCATATGTCTAAACAGGTCTGATAACTGTCATGCAAATAAACCTTTTGTAATTAATCGGTAGATTTGAACGTCTGTCCGGCTAAACTCAAATACTTAATAACAAAAAATTATCCAAAGAAGTTTGAACCATACCATGCAATTTTACACGTGAGTAAAAAAATATTTCCTCCTTAGCTCTTATTTTTCTTTTTCTAAATGTGTAAACATTATTAAATTAACAAAAGATAATTTAAAAAAAAAATAAGACCTTCAGTTCTTCAGAGTAAAAAAGCTTACGCAAGATCTTCAGAAAACGTTCACTAAGAATGTCATCAAAGGGTGGCCTCATTGAAATAATGGAGACACGAACACAGCTGCCGTTAGAGATCTAGGAAGGAGAACTGGTAAACTGGACAGGACTACCAAAATTAAAACACATCCTACCATGTTCATTGGGACGCCTGCTGTAAAGGCCGAAGGTGTTAGGACCGGTTTGGTCGTAGATAAATATCCCCGATTCCAGTCATAAATCATGTGAAAGATCCTTGTCTCTTTTATCCGATCCTAAACAGTGTTATGAAATGGGGATGAGCCCATTAGTAATTATTCTATTGATACCAGTAATATGGTGCAGCAAGGGATATATGCGAGCCGTAAATGAAAATATATGCTGCAAGTAGGCACAGATAATTCTTTAACATTTATATTTACATTACTCAACCATAAACCACAAAACAAACGATTAAGAAAAAAAAAAAAAAAAAAAAAAAGACCGAAATATAGAAATTTTTATCTAATGTACCTATTTATTGAAATTCACAACTAATAAATTTCTTAAAATTAGAATTGATGAAATAATTTCAATTTCTATTGGGGTTATTTGATTAAAATTTTAGTTTCGAATACTAAACATTCATCTTCAGTTCTAAAACCTACAAAAGCAAGAATTATATATGTATACTAAAGTTTTCAAAAATTTAAGACAAGAAATCAAATATTAGTACTCACCTCAAGAGATCTAACAGATATCTGAAATATATCCATCATGGAAAGGAAAAGGGGGCGGGTAAGTTAAATTTTGGGGGTTAATTATGATAATTCACCTATGACTTATTGGATTGTTCCGTTCTTATTGGAAACAAATTTAAAATAGGGCTATTGGAAATTTTTATCTGGCCAAAAATTTGGATCGGTTTTAAATCATTTTATTATTTCTAATGATTCATGAATATTTAATTTAAGGCTATTTTCTGCTCGATGTATTATTTTTGCTCCCGAGTCTTTATTAAATTTATTGCTATTTTCAATTAGATGGGTAGCGAAATTGGAATTTTGGGTCCTATTATTGTATGCTCTAATATGTTCTTCTTTTTTTTTTATTGATTTACAGTTATTTACCGCTCCTTTCACCGTTCCACAATGGATATATTTCAGATATCTGTTAGAACTCCTCAGGTGAGTACCAATGTTTGATTTCTTGTCTTAAATTTTTGAAAACTTTGGTATATATAATCCATGTAAAATAGTGCTGATGTGTTGAAAATTTTGTATGTTTTAGAACTGAAGATGAATGTTTAGCATTCGATACTAGAATTCTAAAAATTCTAATTCCTCTAGAAGAGGCAATTAATTCATTAATCCTAATTGTATTGATATACTTCTATACCATCACGCGTACCTCAAGCGATAATAAATTTCAGTTTGAAAGTATATTTTATCAAGTAAATGCGAGTAAAAATGAGTACTTTTAAAGTAACTAACCTTCAGTAGTGTTTCAACCATATTCAGTTTACCGGAGGATTATGAGTAGAGACCGGATTTTTGTGCAGTAAAAAATCAAAAGATGTGCAGTAAAAAACTCAAAACATGCAAAATCGTACAGTAAAAAACTCAAAATATGCAAAATCGTGCAATAAGAAACTCAAAACGTGAATATAAAAATTTAATACATGCAGCAATCCATTTACACAAATATGCAAAACTTAACCAGCCTTGAATAAACTTAATGACATTTCGACAAACGATTCGTTTTAGTGTTAATTCAATTTAAAATACTTTCAAATTTGAGAAAAAAAGGAGATGAAAAAAAATTGTTAATTAAAAGAAATATAAGATATCTTTATTAAAATTTCCTATTACGTGGAAACAAAATATAATTAAATGTTTTTGAAAAATAAATTAGTTTTTAAAAGTTTCGTGAAAATGTACATTATAAATTTCAAAATATTTCTCAGTAAAATTATGCCGCCTGTCACTTAATAAAATGTTCTTTAGCAAAGAAAAGGAACGTTCTACATCTATGGACGTAACAGGACAATTTTTGTAGCATGCAATTGTAGATGGTTCCAGATTATCAGCTTCTATTTCCTTTCCGTTGATACAATAATTTTTACTAATTTATTTTTAACGAATGTAGAGGTAGTTTTTGCAAGGATTAACTCGATTTTTGAAAATAAACATCTTCCCTTTTCATTTTCAATTCGTTTTTAAGCTTTCTTCGAGAGTTTCAAACAAATATCTGTTCTGGATATTTATTGGTCAATTGTTTCAATTTTTTAGAAACACTCGCGGACGTTTTTGGCATTTTCAAAGTAGATAGTTTAAAATCTTGTCAACAACTAGCCCTTTGTGCTAAATCAGAAGTGGAGAATACAATGGGAACCGGGAAGTAAAATTTTCTGAGGAAACGTCTTAGTTCTAGGAAGTACGTCCATCCTCAATGTTTGCCTAAATCCTCAAAGCTCCTAATTCAATACGATCATTTAAAAGTAGTACGTCACAAATACATTTGATTTAAGCGACTTTTTACTTTCAATGTAAAACTAATTAACCTTTTTAATATAAATAATTGTTATAAATGTTGCCTAATAATCGTAAGTAAAATTTTCAAAACATAAATGGTTAAGTGAATAAATTAGATGAATTAGGATCAATTGTGCAATTTCGTGCAGTAAAACCCGAATTCTTGCAATTAAGCTCAAAAAGTCAAAGTTGTGCAATTTCGTGCAAAATAAAATTTAAGAATAAGAATTCTTAGGTTATGAATGAGATAACTACTTGGGTTAGAGAGCGCTAAATCAAAGCGAACTAAATGTGCAACAACACAGAAATCCGGTCTCTAATTATATATCAAATTGGAAGCCTAGTGAGTTCTTAGGAGGGTGTGGAGATTATTATCAAAGGGTAGATACCTGGTTAGGGCTGAATAAGCAACATCTGGAACATTAAGTTTAATATGGATAAATTTATTTTGGAAATAGTTAGGGTCATTGAAGGTTTTTTAAAGGATTTCAGATAGTATGGATAGGATACGAGATGAACTGATTGGTCTAGTGAAGCAACAAAGCTCAACTCCGTATGTCAAAATAGGGCTGGTTATGGTGGTGTAGACGATTGTAATACGGAGAGATAAAAGCTTTGGTCGCGTAAATCCTGATGCAATCAGACACAATGTTTAATTTCTAGTACTTTTATTCTTGTTTGCCGACTCTAAGCAAGATATTTTTTTTCACATAACTGGCGTATCTATCCAACAAGTAGTAATGGGATATCATTAAAGGGTATGTAGGGTAGAAAGTCATAGATTTACTATGAAGTAAATAGGTTATATTATAATCTCTGAAAGATTTCTACGTTAATATGGCTGAAACGCTACAATTTCCTTTAAACTAAATCCATAAAAGGAATATTATGAAGTAAAGAGAGAGTACTCTTGTTCAACTTGGACTGCTAGTTGTACATGTTCCTCCAACATGGAAGTTGAATTAATAATTTCTGGAGTTTACAGAGGAGTAGCCTCAATGAATCAATAAACTGTCAGTTAAATAATAATTCACGTCTAGAAAATAACAAATGAAAAACAAAATTTTATCGGTTAACTTCCTCCCCTCTCATGTTTCCAAAAGGATATAGCGGTCGAAAAATTAATATACATATTTACTATTTTTTGGTTGTGTACCAAGTACTAAAATGCCATTAACATCCCATGATACAGTAAAAATACCTACTGATCTAATATGGCTTTAGACATATATAGTCTTGTGTTCTTAGATCCTTGCAATACCGATTACCCATAGTATCCCGAATTATTTAACGTGACCTTGTTACTACGTTGACAGAGATGGCAAAAAGACAGCCCCGTCTGTGAGGGACCTAATTGCCGCCAAGATAGACATATCGATTCCTAGCTATCAATTATCTCGATAGACGATACACATCGATTAAGTGGATTAGCAAGGTGTCACCTAACCTGCTCCGTCAGTGACGCGCTGTTGCAAGCGAAATTAGCCAGTTATGTTCCCGCCATCTTAGCAGCTTATTTGTTTTCTTATGTCCATCTTTCATTGTTAGCGTCTTCTAATCTAAGATTTATACGACCTTATGAGATGCTTTATTCAAAGATAAGGAACTGAAGACATTTACTAGCAGGTTATTGTTTTATTAATATCTCTTTCTCAGTAACTGTGGACCGAGAGCTATTTATTTACTTTAGGAATCTTGATAATCATTTTACTATTACCTTTTAAGCCTAAATGATGAAAATAAAAGAAATAATAAAAAATTAATATAAAATAAAACTGGTTTGGGAATTACGTAAAAATTAGAGATGGTCCAACTACGACTTTCGCCGACTACTCGGCCAAGCCGATCAATGGTTCCTTTGGAATTCGGGGGATATCGGCAATGTTTGAAGCGCTTCGTTTAAAGCTTTATAGCCATTTGCATATGTAGCTAGAGGTTTGTTTATATTTTTTCCTCTGTTCTTTTACGGGTTTGTTTTTTTAGAAAAATAAAGCCAAAGTTATCAGTTTACTTAGCTTAGAGAGTTAATTGTAAAAATTAGAATTCAACCGAAGAAGATATGTTTAACGACTTTATTTGACGAATCTGTAATATATCTAACATAAAAATAGATAATATGTAATTTTATATAAACAAGTATGTCAATTTTTCATTTCGTGTTCCTACCTTTATATTACGTTACAATGAAGAATTAATATTTTTTAATAATTATGCAAAACCTTATCGTACAAAATATTTA
Source organism: Euschistus heros (assembly GCA_003667255.2). Taxonomy (NCBI): domain Eukaryota; kingdom Metazoa; phylum Arthropoda; class Insecta; order Hemiptera; family Pentatomidae; genus Euschistus; species Euschistus heros. The sequence continues at coordinate 1,208,863 of RCWM02000137.1, forward strand.
AAAAAAAATAGAAGGTTAAGTAAGTTCTTTATACAGCAAAGCTATCGAATTTATTTTTTGTTGATATCATAACTTTATTTATGTTCAATAATTGGTGTATGGTAATTCAACTCTTTGAAAAAAAAAAAAAATTACTATTCGTGGATTAAAAAACAAGCTATGAATCTAAAAACATATATAATCCATAAAGGCCATGTTTTCATTTCAATCAACCTATTTTCGAGCGTAGATATATAAATTAATAAAAATGGTCAACTATTCGGCACTTTTTGCCAACTAATTGCCGACTACAAAAGTAGCCGACTATTCGGCCAATCTCTAGTAAAAATGAGTGAATGACGACTATATTATTTTTCTATATTAATGTTTTAAAATTAATCTGTTCTGGAGGTGGTCTTAGAATATTTTAGTACTGAAATAAAAACTTATTTTCAGTTTTATTGTTGTTAACAACAGGTTGGTATAACTAGATTTTTACTTAATTATTTTGCTTGAATATTATCACTGCTATGTTGAATTATAACTATGTAACTATGTAGGATCAAATTAATAACATGGCGTCCACATATTTAGAAAGAACATTTTCTTTAATTAGTACAAACAATGAAATTTTTAAAATAATGGAGGATTGTCACTTACTTATCGTAAAATCTGGAGGAACATTCAGAGCAAACGAAGTTCTTGGTCCTTTCGTGGTGGATCAACATGTGGCGATTGAGATGCTTACTTGTGGCGAACTGTGCGGCGCAAAGTCTACAAGCCACACATCTAGACATCTCGTGGACTCTGGAAGTGTGTTTAGCCAACGCGTCCCTTCTGCTAAAGCTGTGAATTAAGTCTCTGATTAAATATTAGTATATAACGTAGTGAAAGATTCCGCATTTCACTTTCAGTATTGAAATCTTATCTATGTATTAGATATTCACTAACGTAAATAGTTACCTCAGTTCACAAATTTGACAGATGAAGTTCCTTTCGGCTGAATGGACTTTTACGTGATTACGGAGAGTGTCTTTCTTGAAGTACTTGTCGCAATATATACAGAGATAGCGCTGCTCCTCGTCTGGCTCGCCGTGGAGGATGTTATGGAGAAGCAGCTCCGGCTCTGAATCGGTCGAGAAAGGACATTTGACACATTTGTGAGGTCTGTCACTAACAGAAGGGCTGCAGTTTCCATTCTTGATGTGCTGCGTCAACTCCTGCTTGAGAACGAAGTCTGCACCACATCGAAGGCAGCGATGACGGCGTTCAGGATGCTCTCTCTGGAGATGCTCCTTCAGAGCGAGCAGTCCTCGAACTATGAGAAAACAATGAGGACATCGCTTGTCCACCTTAGGGCCCGCATCGCGATGTTCCGCCTCCTTTCGATGTCTTCGTGCCTCTTCTAGGCTGTCGAACCGGGCGTTACACCTTCTGCAAAAGTGTATTTCCTTCCCGTGCTTCATTCGCAGATGCCGTTGATAAGAGAGTAGGGAATGTCCTCGGAAGTCGCAATCTTCGCAGGCGGTAACTTCTTGATAAGAGTCGGACCCAGTATTCTTTGTTTGTTCGTGTCCCCAAGCTCTTGCATGGGCTTTCAGTTCCATGTTGTACCTGTGGTTAATATATATATATTTAGAGGTGTTAGGTGATCATAGTGTTAATATTAACAGTGTAAAAAAAAAATTATTAGTTGGGATTTTTGAATTTTTTTTTTTTTGTGTTACTTTATGTTAATAATGTAGGATTAATGATTGGGACTGAAAAATTAATTGCCACTTCTATAATCTATTAATCCTTCTATACCATCATGCGTACCTCAAAGGATTAATGATTGATCCTGCATTAGTTTTTAAATAAACAAGTAAATATTCATAAAATATTAAATCTGGAATATATTTATGCTTCTATTAAAAAAGAAATAAATAAATAAGATTTTAAGAATCCCTTAAACTACAAGGTCATTGGTCTGTTGTTCTTTCCGGCTTTCCGATTTTATAGCAACGGTTTTGACAGATTTTTTTAAAAATTAACTAAGCTATTTGTTTGATTGGATAATTATAAAGAGTATATAGTAAATATATAACATATAAAGTAATAAAGAGTATATAACCTGAAACTCCTGGAACAAACTTCGCATTGAAGGAGGATCCTCTTCTGGATGACAATCGGGACCGACCTGTTAATGACAGACACCATCTCTTTGTGGCCCTCGCTGTCTATGTGGAACCCCATCGCCACAGAGCTATCGCTACTGCATTTACAAATACAGCACCAATATCTGCCTTCCAACTGCAATGACCATTAGATCAAAAGATTTTTTTGCAGACACCACGTGTTTCAATGTCGTTGGCTTTGTTATAAGATAGTAAGTAGCAAATATTTTTAATATTAAAGTTCTTGACTTTAAGTTGAAACAACTTACTTTTAGATCTGCCTGACGATGCATGTCCGAGGACCAATGATCAACGAAATCCGCATAGGTGTTAGTGTAGAACTTGCAGAGACCGCACTGGAAGGGAGCTTGCTTCACCACACTGTCCATGTTCTGGATTACCATCGCCTCCGAGCCAGCCTTTCGATGCCTGTAGTGGTAGTGGGAGACCAAGTGTTTTCCAATCAGGTGGGGCCATACCTTACATCGGCATACTTCGCATACAATGGTGCCACCCTTTTTTCTTACCAGCTCCTTCGGCTGCTTTTCCTATAATAATTAGATGTAATCTGAAACAATACAGCCTTTGGAACATATGACACCAATTTAAGATGCAATAACTTACCCTCCTGTACCTCCGGTTGATGGCCTTCAGAGAGCTAGCCAGGATGGCTCTAGTCCTGACTCTCTTTCGACGACCAAGGTCTTGTACTCCCGGCCATTGGTTGGTTCTCTTGAAGTGCAGCTCCGACTTGATATGCCTTTCATAGACTACCCTTGAGCTGAGCCTTCTGTTGCAGGGCCCACACCAATAGCCCTTCTGCAGCTGACCCCACGGGCGCTCCGCGGGACCCCACTTGCCACGGGTGTGGTCTGGCGGTGGCACTTGAGTACCGACCTGCTGCAACGAAACATGTAATATCATGACTAAAACGACGTGGAAACAAAAGTAATCTCGTACACGGAAAAAAATGCAATATAATTCAATACGGTTGAATGATTGAGAAAAATAATGGGTTTAAGTGACAAATCCTCCGTTTTGGATACCAAAGTGGATTGGCTGAAATTAACTAAGAAATTGATTTGGCGATGTTTGATTTAATGTAGATATATAATATAATATAGATATATAATATATAATATATAATGTAGATGGTAGAAAAGTATTGAATGTAATTGTTATAATATATAACTATTGGCTTACCTGATGCTCTGATAGTTCAGTAGGTTCTGGTTTCCATTTCCCACCAGTGTGACCGGGAGGAGGAATCTCCCTTCTCTGTTCAATCTTCAATTACAGAAATAGATGGGTCAAACATTTTATAAATATTATGAATTAATGATAAATATGGGTGTATAAATGAATTAAAGGTTAAAGGCAACCCACCTGATCCTCCACAGTGTCGTTGGTAGCATTTGCAGACCACAAGGATTTACTGCTGCTCTGCAAGTTCAAGGAAGAGAAGAAGTCGTGAGCTTTCTTTTCTCGGTCAGGTCTGCATTTGGCTTTCCTGTGAGAAATGTAAGTGTCGAGGCCTCGCATTGTAGTGTGGCATTTGATGCAAAAGTGAGTGTCATCGTCCTCTTCCTCGCTTCCTGCCATCTTGGGCAGGAAAAAGGAGGAAAAAATCTGCTTACGGAAAAAGGGAGATATCCTCAAACTGAAGAATAGTCAAAAGTAGAGTTTTATCTGGAGATCTGGAACCAATTTTGGATTAAGATGAAATATACTTTTTGAGCTAATAGAATCACCACTACTTTATATTTAATTATTATTCCTCTCATATTTGAGTAAGTTATTTAATATTTAATATCCATAAGCAGTGTCCCCGCAATCATTACAACTAATTCATATTATTAAAGATCACACTTAAGCTAATTCTGGTAATAATTTTTCACCTTTACAGGAAGGCAAAACCTTCCTAGGAACGTTCCTAACTCGCACACCCACTTAGAAAGACAATATTCTAAGAATGGTAGACATTGTACGATTACAGTCCAGCAAGTTAACTTATAAGGATGAAAGGCCGCGGTGGAGTTTCTGTCGTAGTCGCTGAGAAGACGTGGCTAAGAATTAGGCATACAAGACTTAAAAAACTTAACATCCTAGCCAAAGAAATATATCCCAAATTTAAAATGTTTAACAATAGTTTATCGATAACCATTGTTTTTAATGAATGCTATAATAAATTAAAAGTTTAAGTAAATCAGAAAAACCTCCAAACGCAACCATGAAAAAATATATATTAGAAAATCTGATGAGATCTTTTTGAAAACAGAACGTGTTCATTTTTAGTCAATTTTTTTTGTAATAAAGCCTTGTGAGCTGCACACACTACTATACTTTGTTTTCGTTATTATACATCTATCAAGGATTTAAATAATTTAATTGTATTGGATTTAACAAAAGGGGGAGTACTGTTGTTTTCAGGAAACGTTCAGTTTTGAAAGCAACACCTCATTTATTCATTTATTATAAAGATCAAATGATCGTTGATGATGCTAATTTTTTTATCAGTTTCAAATCACTATTTAATATGTTTTTTAGAATTACGACGCTCTTCGATTCCCAATAAGAGCAGTCTGTGATTACATGGTTTTGACAAATTCTATAACAACTAGTTTTGACCACTGCTGCACTGGGCATCGTTTGCAAGGTGAATTTCTGCCATTACGACTGGTATAGTTGGTATAAGATAGTGCCTAACATATGCTCTCATTATTTGCCGTGTCATCGCAAGGACTTCAATAGTGACTAGGTCCCCGAAATGTTTACGATCACTTTTACGATCCCTTTACGACTATTGGATTGGATCCTGATGATCGTAAAGCAGCTACGACCCACCTCTCGCTGACTTACTCAAACGGACCGCTTTTTTTTTGCTGCCTCGAAGAAGACAATGTAAATAGGGCCTAGTGTTTATGCCTACTTGAGATTTACTACTCCACGAACTTCCTAATAGCTGTGTTCTTTTAGCATTAGAATTTTTTACATCGTATTCTTTTATAGTTTTCTGCCTCAAAAGCCGCCCTTAGACTAATTAAGCAGGGAACAAAAAATTCTCTTTAGTCGCAGGCGCCTCCTTGTTAGAGATCCACAACAATGTTTCCCTTCAGTGTTGGCAGAAGAGTTTTCGAATAATGAGCCGATTACAAATATAATAGGCTGCAGCGTAATATCCAAAACAAATAGTTAGCAAGTAATTTTTATATAAAATAAAATTAGTTGACTAAATACTCTTAACCATGCGAAATCCTCACATATTTTCTGGCACACCTTTTTTTATTAATTAAACAATCAAACACTAATGTTACTCAGATATTTGTATTTTTTTTTTTTTTAAACCATCCAGAAACTTCCAACCTAAGTCCAAATTGTTTTTAAACAAAGGAAAAACGACAAATCCCAACTGTAACCATTTCTAAATGTAAGTTTCAGAAATATAGTACAATTTACCACGATTTAAAACTTCTAAAGCCTCCGAAGAGTTGAAAGTTACACAAATGAATTAAGACGAAACAAAGGCAAAATTTATCGATTTCGTAAAACATATGTATATAAAACCGTCTGTACAGCCACATTTTCCGCTGGTGTACCGAAATAATAGATGAAATTATTTTAAAAAATATATTATACGTTTAAGATTTTTTTAGAGCACACTAAAACATAAAATAATGAGGATTCATCTTACCTGATCATTATTTAAACTCTATGATCGTATAAGCAAAATAGTGATCGATAAACTATGATTCGTTAAAATTCTAAGAAAAAGAAAGAAACAGGGGACAATAAAAAACCCTCAAATTTATTGAAATATATGATTACAGCATTTCTTTTTTTTATTTATTTTTTTCGAATAAGCCAACTATGGACTACGTGGGTTAGCCAGATTGTTTTTCAGCTGAGTTGGGATTGGTCAGGTTCTTCAGGAACCTCCACCTAGCCTATACTCCTTCATTTTACATTGAAGTTGTTTAGCTGCTTCTGTTCTCTGTGGTCTCTGCCTTTTCTTAAGTTTTATATCTGGGTCTTCCTTCAACATATTCCGAAAAGCATGTCTGTTCTGGATGTGGGATTAAGAGATGTTGAACGTTTGAATATCATGTTTAGCGCTTTTCTCATAATATTTTATTTTATTTATTTTTATAATAAATAAACAAAAGACTTTTCACAATTTATAAATAGCCAAATTTGGCCTGTTTATTGTGTGAGACATGACTTCTTTCACTAAAATTAAAGCTCTGATCATTTCTCCATTCCGATTCAACGTTTAAAAAAATTTAAATTTATATGAATAATGTAACCAATGAGGCTTGTAATATTTTTGACAAAATTATATAAGAAACATATCGAACATACCGAAGAAATATCGGGCTAATATAATAGATATATCTTTTAATATCAGTTACTGTAGTGATTGAAAAAATCAATTTAGCTTTTAAATGTGTTTTTATCTAATATTTGGTCTAAATAAAACAAAATTATGAGTTGTGCCTTTTTCATCCTTTATAGCTGCTAGTTCGTTCGTTATGGCAATCTATTTTTAAATAATTTTTGGAGTATTTTTTTTACCACCATTATTTGAAGTTTACTACTGCTAAGCGGAAATACGCCAAGGAAATGGTATGTACCAGGAATATGATGGAATGACAATACTTGAAAAGAACCTAATAGCTGTGAACATTAAAATGGAAAATTCAAACTGGAAGATAAATTGAAGGAAAAATTCTTAGTGTTAGTTTTGACCACAGATAAGGCAAAAATTAAATATGGACAACAAAATGCAAGATACAAAACATTATATTTTGAACTAAATACATTGAAAAACAATATAGGTTACTTGGTGAAAAGCTTTCGGCAGCATTCATTAGTGTTTTAAAATTTAATTTTTAAACAGAAAATAAAATGAAAAAATGAGGAATACAAAAAAATAGTTTTAATAAAAATGGCAAATAAAAACAGCTATATCTCCACAATAATTTATTTACAGATATTCTAACAGTCTAATAAATTTATGAAATTTAAAAAAAAATAAAATTTACGGTATAGTTTATTGTTATTTATTTATTTTTTTGTTTATACCATTCATGAAATTCACAACCGTTTATCAAATATACATAAACTAAATAAGATGTATTATAAATATAATAAAGTTAAAATATCTTTTAAATAAACTGATATAATTAGGTTTTAATAAATTTTATAATATTATTTGACGGTTAACATATCAATAAAATAAATTATTGCTTGAAATATAGCTAGTTTGGTGTTTGCCATTTTTGTTTTGTACACGTGCTTTATGCTGTTTTTTTTGTTTTAATAAATTTCGGTATAACAAAGTAATTTTTTAAACTCCAAAGGATAATCACTAGAAATATTTGATAAGAATTCCATCTTGTTTTCCAAACCTTAAAAATTTAATATTGTGTATCATACAATATTCTCTCTCTCTCTCTCTTTCTCTCTCTCTCTCTCTCTCTCTCTCTCTCTCTCTCTCTCTCTCTCTCTCTCTCTCTCTCTCTCTCTCTCTCTCTCTCTCTCTCTCTCTCTCTCTCTCTCTCTCTCTCTCTCTCTCTCTCTCTCTCTCTCTCTCTCTCTCTCTCTCTCTCTCTCTCTCTCTCTCTCTCTCTCTATTATATATATATTGCATGATACAAAATAATGAATTTTGAAAAACTAGAAACTTAAAAAAAAACAAAAAGGATTGTAATTAAAACACTATGCATAATTCATAGAAGTTTAATTGTTTGTTTTTAATATAGAAAATAGAATGAAAACAAAAAAAACTTCAGTATAAAAAGCGTGTACAATAAAAATGGAAAATACCAAACAGCTATATTTATTTGAAAGATATTCTGACTGTATATTGGCTAGTAAGTTATTTCAAGTTCAATCCTTGGTAATTCCACAACTATTGGAGCGTAACTAGACAACTAGATGAACATAAAAACTGTCACAAAGACTAAACTATCGGTTTCCCATAAACTAATCCATCTACTAGACTCCTCCACGGCCATCCTCATCCTCCAGAAGAGCCTGGAAGGATGCTGGAAGGACCTCCAAGAAGGACTGGAGGCTCCCCTCCGGTGTCGACGTCCTAATAACGACTCCGCCATCGATCCAGCCACCACGTGGAGCCCCCACCTTTCTTCCGCTGCTAACCAGATCTGGTGACCTTGGTATCTGTAGCAATTATTTCCCTACCCATATTTTCCGGCATTACCCATCCGATATTTCCCTCCACCCTCTTTCGTACCGGAGTTATCTCTCAACGGCCAACAATATATTTGACGGGGTAACGCGCACGGATGCTGACGGGAAGAAAACGAATATTTACGGCTTTAATAAGAGGGAAATGCTCTGGTACTTTCGGATCGAATATCCTGTTAAATAATGGATATCATGTCGAGCATGATCCTAACTTCAGATAAAATTAATCACTATGTTTCTGAAATCATGATCTAAATTTAGGTGATTCGTTGTGAGGATATGTTAAGAAAAATGATCAATTAAACTTATACATTTCTTTATAAGGAATATGTTTTGGTATATACAGGATGTTTCAGGGTTAAGTAGTAAAACTACTTAAACGTTTTCAAGTTGATGTGACATTTAACAAATATTTTCTTATATTCATTTTTAATATTGTACCAGTACTACGAAGAATTCTTTATGTTTGTTTATTTTCCTTTTAAATTATCCATTTAGCATCTTTTCGTCTCCCTTCTACAGTGTTAAACACATACATATTTTTCCAAATGCTGTAATGCATAGCAATGAAATCCATGAACTTCGGTGTGCCTAACATACATAAAGTTAGGCTGTGATTCAAATCTATAAACTTTAATAAGATGTTTATATGGTTTCTTTTTATTTTAGTTTTTATTAATCTATTTTTCAAAGATGCTAACTTAGAGGTCTCCTAACATAATGCTGTAATATCATGTCAGGAGTAGGTACCAATGGGTGCTGAACTCTCACGTCTGTAATGCGAATTAAACTCTATTTTAAATCGTATCTGCTTATAAATAACTGCTTAATGTTTAACACTACTTATTATTCTACTATAGCGCTCACACTCAGCCTCCAATTGGTATTTACACGAGTGACGCAGCTGTGGGAGAAGAGCTGGGACCTCTCTGTACCTAGTATGTCCCATGTCAATAAAGTATGATTGTGTTTTTAAGTTTTAATTAATTTTTTTTTTATTATCACTATTATTTTTATTTTATTATTTTATTTATTTATTTATTATTATTATTTTTTTTTTTTTGAGGAAACGAAGTTTCATGCAATGAAAGTTGTAATATTTCAATTTCGGTACATAAAGAATAGCCTGTTCTTCAACTCATATTGAAAAGTTACAATTTCTTACAATACTGCAAAGCTCACCATTTCTCGAAAAAAAACAATTCACAAAACGATAATGAATGAATGAATGAATATTTTTATTGTTTGGGAAACTTCCCATACTGCCAACTTGGCAGCCTCATAATAAAAAGAAAAAAAAGCATTAGTTATGACAATAACAAACATATAATAGAAACAATAATTATAACTGAAAGTACATAATATAAAGTAAATCCATCAACTCAATATTCAATGATAGATCTAAGGAACAAAGAAATGTTATTTAGCTTGTCGATGCTATTTAACTCCAATACACTTTCAAGAGATTGCAAACAGTCCTTTTCAATTATATACTTATGTAGATATAGCTGCCTTTGAGATTGCATTTTGCTTTTACTGGTTTTTATTTACAAAAAAGTTTGCTTAATGAAAACATTCTGAGCCCTTATGAAATACTTACAGAATTTGAATTTAATGTTTTTGTAAAAAAATCATATGGGCCCGTGTTATCAATGAGCAAGTAATATTTTTTTTTTTTTACCTGAGTGCATTGGGTAGCTTTTGTTTTTTGGTTTTTTTGACGAAAATGGGGGATCAACATTAAATGACCTCATTTGGCGGAGGGACTGAATAAGAGGGCAGGCTCGATGACGCGGTGACCCTTGATGAGCTGCATTAGCAAAGTATGAGCCCTCGAGCAGCAATAAATCAACAACATTGCAGTTATTGGGCCGGCTAACAAAAAGCAAGGCCGTCCAAAAATTAGCTCCACTATCGGCAGGGCTTAAGTGGGCCAAATGACAGAGGAGGAGCAGTAGCAGGTACAGGAGCTGCCTCCACAACAACTACTAACACTAAATACTACAACTACTAGTCTACTAGATTTATTGCTCTATATTGCTATTGTTAGCTGGCGTCATGTCGCCCTTCGCTCAGTAACTATCGGCCTTTGGTCGTAAATCAGTTCGGTTCACATTATTATATTCAAAATGGTAGCATTAAACAGCGGAATTCGGAAAATTCTGTACCGCTTGTAGGATTTTTTTTCTCTCTTAAACACACCAAAATGAAGACTTAGTATAGAAGAATAAGAATTTTTACATAAACTGCAAGAAAACCAACTGTTTTAACACAAAAATGCGAAGAATCAAACTAAGGTAAAAAAAAAATAAAAAATATAGTTTAAAAAAACTAGAAATTTTTATAGCAAACCTAACTAAACAGCGAAGTGAGTCAGACCTTGTAATGTTTAGAGTTCAAGGTTTGAAGCTGATTTTCCAGTACTATTTGGGATTTGTTTGCAATTTTAAGTTTATCCAAAATCAACCGACCATTTTTGATTTTTTGACTATCTCAGAGTAGGAATAGGCAAATTTTTACTTTCTGATTGGATTAGCCATTTCTGTGTTATAGACTCTCAAAAACGACCAAAACTAACTTTTTTTTTATGTTTCAACCGATTGTGGCTTAACGCCTAAATCAAATTCTGCTTAAAGGGTGTCTTAAGACTCACATTTTAATAAACTTTTGTTTTGTTGAGAGAAACACTTTATTAAGTGGTACTGCCCATTTTTAAATGGGTTGTTACATACACAGTATACTTATCAATCCCAATTTGACATTCAATATTTAATAACAAAATAAATATAGCACAAAAAAAAAAAAAAAACCTCGTCATTTTTTTTTTTTTTAATGCTAAAATTATCAATACCACACAAATTATAAAATTACAGTTAAAAAACTTAAAATATTACAAAAAGGCAACATATAATCATAATAAAAATTTCGACTGATAGCATTTTTCTATATAATTTTTTTCTTTAAAAATCTGAAAAAAGTTCAAAACGTTCGGGTTTTTTTGTCCCCGAAACATTCTCCCCTCATCAAATTTAGTTTCATTTTTGATATTTTATTCTCAAGACCCATTATGTCTATACAAAACCATAAAACCTACAACTCCAGCTTTTTCAAGGCAAGCCTCTATTTTGTGGGTAATTTAACTAGACTAAGTGAGAACGTTAAAAAAAAGTTGTGCAATTATTGTGTTGACATTGGTCCTTGAAACATGTACAAATTTTCATGTTTATCAGATTGCTGGAAATTAGTGAAAATTGAGATAGAAGATTCCGTTACATACAGGTGAAGTTAATAAAAGCGTATTAAAAAAAAAAACAACTAAAATTATTGAAATTTACATTTTTTTTTTAAGCGAAAACTTTTTATTTTGAATAATTACAAGCTGCAGATATTTTTTCAAATAGCCCTGCCAGTAATTTTGTATTATTGTACATTGTAATCTGTGCTTTAAATAATGATAAATTGTTGAAGAAATATCATTTAATTATGCCCAAATCGTTCTACCAAATATGGAATTTTTTATTATTTTTATTTATTTTTAGAACGTAGTAGAAGGGGAGATATCTTGATAAAAAGCATTGTATACAAACATAAATTCATGTATAGTGGTAAAATAGAAGCAGCCAGAAATAGTACCATGTCCCATGAAGGATGATAGCGATTTTTCCAAGATTCAGACAACTGACCTAAGATTTCAGAGGGAGGAATAAAAAAAAAAAAAAAATTATATTTATATATGTATGTACTCACAGGCGAAGATCCCACCCAAAGTGTTTTCCATTTTGCTGGCTAAAAGTTTATTTTTCTTCAGTTCTTTACGTTCCCAAATTCTTTAACCATAGGGTATGAAACATTTGAGGATTCGTAAAAACATTACTTACTAAAAAAAAAAAAGAAAAAAAAAATTTAAATTACTATGAATCATTTCAGTTGTGCATAAGTTTAGGGATGCCCGTCTTATGCCTTGGTTAAATTAAATTAAACGAGGAAGTAAATCTGTAAAAGAGAATGAAACTTATGACCGAGAAAAAAAAAAAAAAAAGAATTGGGTGGAATTTTTGTCTTTCAGTGTTTATATAAATAATATTTAATACAATAGGATAATATTTCGGGGAAGGATGCTATTAATAAAAATAACGATAAATAAAAAAGAAGGTAATGTTCATCTTTATTCTGTTTAATAAAATTAAAAGTAGGAATTAAAACAAGTTTTAATAAGACATTGGTCCTTGAAACATGTACAAATTTTCATGTTTATCAGATTGCTGGAAATTAGTGAAAATTGAGATAGAAGATTCCGTTACATACAGGTGAAGTTAATAAAAGCGTATTAAAAAAAACAACTAAAATTATTGAAATTTACATTTTTTTTTAAGCGAAAACTTTTTATTTTGAATAATTACAAGCTGCAGATATTTTTTCAAATAGCCCTGCCAGTAATTTTATCTAGTAATAGTAACCTGGTGAAGCGATGGCCTATCTCCAATTTTGTTCAGCTGCATTCTTGAAAATGTTTGACGATCGAAAAAAGAAGTTTCAAATATTAAAAATGAATATCAGAATTGGTAGGAGGAAAGAGAATATTGGTGTAGAAGTATTGGCCTTTTTGGATTATTTAGCAATATGTAGTAACAGAAAATGAAGATATCGCCAAAATTTACTTAGAAAAATTACAAGAAACTGCGTCTAAAATAGTTTTACAGATTTCTTTGGAAAAGATAGTATATATGTCGACGCATATGAATAAAAACAAAAACTTAAAAACTAACTATGGTATGTTATTTAGTATTATAGTATTTGTAATTATATTATTATATAAGGGCCATTATAATATCACCTAATATGCACTGAATGTTAAACAAAATAAAAAAAAAAAAATTATCTACATAACAAACAGGACTACATTGTTATAGTAACAAAAAACAAAAAACAGTCTTGAACGGACGGGCAAACGTATTGAGAGTAAACCAATTAGTTTTTTTTATGTAAATTTGAATAAATAGCTTTTAAAAAAATCCAGTAGAAGTAACAAAAATACGTCATTAATTTTTGCCACTTCAACTGGATTATAATAAAGAGTACCGATAAACGTGTTTCCTCGGATAAGTGCAACTTACCACAATTTAGCCAATCTCTCCAACTTTGCCTCCCCCACAGCTCAAAAACTAATGATCTTAACAAAAAAATGAATAGAACCAAAGTTTTTGCAAATTTAATTTTCTTTAATAATGTATTGGACACAAAATATGTTAAAAGTAACGGGGTTCGAGTTATTTGATGAAACAGTTAAGAACATACGATTTTCAACACTTCCCTCCCCTTTTCTGCCCAAACCCGACGATATTTCGAGGAAGACTTTTTACCACATTCAAAGCTAAGGGTGATGAACAATACCAGTAAGACTTTTTTTTTTTGAAGTTTAAGGTTCGACGCTAATTCCCTGAACTACTTATTTTCCACAATGAACGAGATAAATGGGTTACTATGCTGATTTTTATAAATACTGGTTCATTCATATGAAATGTTGGTTTTTACAAGAAGGGATGCATAGTAAAACAACTTTATAAAATTAAATTTTTTTATAATAAAAATTGTCACCCTCATTTTCTATACAATTTTCCCAAAGTGTTAACAACATTTCAATACCAGAACTGAAAAAGTCAAGTTTCTGAGAAGAAATAGTCAGTAAATGCTTTTTTGACCTGAGAATCAGTTTCAAAAATTTTAACTTTAAGGTAGTTGTCCAAACTTCTCAACTGATAGAAATTTATATATAAGTATGGCGAATAAGGTTAGTGTGAAAAGATGTAACACAGTTCGTTTTAGTTATTTCAATGTATGTCGTGAAACATGAGGTCTGACACTTTTTTTTTAGTTTTACCTTTGGGTAAGACTAAGATTATTCCTGCCATTGGCTACAACAAAGAAACCAATAATTTCTTTGAATGCCTATTTGGTTTTATTGGCATGTGATTAAAGCATACATCTCTCAACGTTACATACATACATACGTCTCTGGTAACGTTTCTTTGCTTGTTCTGCCAAATGTCAAAGTTTAAAGTCATAAAAGAAAAACCCTTAAAATCCTGTGTTTCCATGGTCATCAAATATGATATGGCATACTAAACCATGTGCGATCAATTACTGTGATAGCAATTATTATTAAAAAAAAAAAAAAAACGATATATACATTACTTTTTATATATAATTATATATATATATATATATATATATATATATATATATATATATATATATATATATAATTATATATAAAAAGTAATGTATATATCGTTTATCGTATAAATATATATACATATGCAATATCCGAGTAAGGCACATAAATGAAATAGTGCAGACAGACACGGATGGGAAGGCGCCGCTGAGCGAACCCCTGCTGCCGATAAATCAACAGTACAGCTTCTTCTGAAGTGGACCGCCGTTGGTCTGGGAATGGTTTTTGTTTAGTTTTTGGCAGGATACGACCAAAGAGAGTGCTTCTCTTGCACGATGAATCGATCCTTGTGTGAGTATCAATGTTTTATACCAATTGATCCAATTGCTGACCAGCAGCAGAAATTTTATTAGTAATTTATGTATGTCAGGTTATATTATGTTATTACTAACCTCGCGTAAAGTATCACAAATAATATATATATATAAAGAATATTGTATATGTATATATTTGTTCAAGGAATGGAATGATATATGAAAACTATATCGATGACTTTTGGTATATCTGACTTATCAAATTAAGAGATACTTTTCGAGCTTCGACAGTTTGCAGAGGCTAAAATGAATTGAACACTTCCTTACGATGGAATATTAGAAAAAGAGTACGGTCTGTAATTCGGAGTGTACCACGTCCAGAGGAAGACCTGGATCATATTGGAAGGATAATGTGGTGACAGATCTGAGACAGGTGGTGTTGAGACCTGATAGGGTTAGAAGCAGATGTATTTTAAATTTCAAAAAAAAAAGAAGGAATTTATAAATAATAATGTTTGAAATAAATAAAAAGGCAATCTTAATATATTATGATAAACAATAAAACAATAAAAACATATAAATTTATCCAGCTGTTTAAACATTAATGTTAAAAGAAAGGGTTAGGTTAGTAAAGATGAAATAAAATTAAAAACTATGAAATTATTATAGTTTTAAACTTCTCTTCAATTTTTCTTAACATTTCTTCCCATCAAACGGAATTATTTAATTAATTTCCAGAAACTAAAGCCATATATTTAATTTCATTTTTTAAAATATAGTTTGTTTTACCAGTGCTTTAAATAATGATAAATTGTTGAAAAAATATCATTTAATTTTGCCCAAATCGTTCTACCAAATATGGAATTTTTTATTATTTTTATTTATTTTTAGAACGTAGTAGAAGGGGAGATATCTTGATAAAAAGCATTGTATATCTTATATACAAACATAAATTCAGTTGTAAATTTCAAATATGGTATAGTGGAAAATTAGAAGTAGCTAGAAATAGTACCATATGTCCCATGAAGGGTGAAAGCGATTTTTCCAAGATTCAGACAACTGACCTAAGATTTCAGAGGGAGGAAAAAAAAAAAAAAAAAAAAAAATTATATTTATATATGTATGTACTCACAGGCGAAGATTCCACCCAAAGTGTTTTCCATTTTGTCGGCTAAAAGTTTATTTTTCTTTAGTTGTTTACGTTCCCAAATTCTTTAACCATAGCGTATGAAACATTTGAGGATTCGTAAAAACATTAATTACTTAAAAAAAAAGAAAAATTTAAATTACTATGAATCATTTCAGTTTTGCATAAGTTGAGGGATGCCCATCTTATGCCCTGGTTAAATTAAATTAAACGAGGAATAAATCTGTAAAAAAGAATGAAACTTATGACCGATAAAAAAAAAAAAAAAAAAAAATAGAATTGGGTGGAATTTTTGTCTGTCCGTGTTTATATAAATTATATTTAATACAATAGGATAATATTTCGGGGAAGGATGCTATTAATAAAAATAACGATAAATAAAAAGGTAGGTAATGTTCATCTTTATTCTGTTTAATAAAATTAAAAGTAGGAATTAAAATAAGTTTTTATCTAGGTAATCCATCAACATGGTATTCGCTTTTTACTGCCTGGTCACATCCACAATGTTTTTTTATCTTTTTAATTGTTTGGCTTATGACACTATCCTGACCAGCTTCACAAGAGAGTTTAGCTTTAGAATTAAATTATAAATTAAGAAAAAATTAATGACGGAATTATTCTAAACACCTTCATGCCTCCAAAACGAGACTCAAACTTTTACGGAATGCCATTCGGAACAAGTTGACATACCCGCCAATGGATGAAGAACTACCGCCAAGAAGTCCCCGTGGACCGAGAGGAAGATGGATACGACGGGTTAAGATGGAGGATGGTCAGTCCGGCCAATTAGTCCAGTTGGACGATAGTTAAGTAATGGATATATCCGCAGGAGGGATATCACTCCTCGCTCGGGAGAGATTGATAGGACTCTGCGGAGTGATAGCATCCATCACTCCCATCGCTCCCGATGAGTAGAGCCGCTAAAAGGCTATCTTCGATTGCTATCTTAATGTGGGAATAAAGAGCGGAGTTGTCTGGAAGAGTAGAGGAATCAATCAGGGAGCGATTTCTGGAGTGCTCGCATCGGACAGTTCCTGCCCCATCCGCTGGGAGCAGCCAGTCAATTTCCAAACTTCGATTTATCACTTGAGATCTTTATGCGTCTAAAGTAGATCCGATTTAAAACAAACAATCCATTGAACTGTGTCCATTAAGGCATTCTTGAGGATAAATTTTTTCATCAATTCCATTTTAAAAAGTATATTAAAATAAAAAACGTTGAGGATGGATGCTACTTACGCTTGAAATGCCATTCCATAATATTTTAAATTTCATGTTGAACTACGGGATAAGCAACAAAACTAAGCCAATGGGTTTCACAATTTTTATTAAATTAGTTAGTAAGATTAACTTTTTTGTTCAATAAGAAAATTGCTTTGAACAATGTATAGATCATTAGTACATAAATTATATCTAATCGAGGAGTTATAATTTATGTACTTTTAAAACTGAACACGTCTACTTCTGCAAATTCTTAAAAAATAGCAAAAATCAACACGACTGCTTCCTCTGCTGTTCAATTCAAAACAGTTATATTATTTTAATCCTGGATAGATGTCTACTAAATAAAGCAAATTTTATTAGTGCGTGCTGCTCAAAGGCTTTTTCAGAAAAAAAAAATCGTCCGAAAGTGGACAAGTTAAAAGTTAGTTAAAATGGTACGAGAAAGCTGCTAGGACACAACTAGATAAAAAAAAATAGAATAATGGAAATGTTGATCTAAATGTCAAAAGAGACTAAATTTCAAAAGCAATTTTAATTATTTGACCTACTCAATTTAGAATACTTGAAAAATAAATGTATATATGGATAGATATTTTTAAAAACTAGAGAAAATATTTTTTGTATTACTGTATCAATTGCTTTAGGACTGACATACGTTTTAGCGAATTTTCAAATTTGAATTCACTCTGTAAAGGGGAGGAATTACCCTGTCAAAGGGTTGATTATACAAACTGTTTGATTATGCCAAATCAATGTAACGAATGTAAAAACCGCGTATTTTCACATTCGATACTACGCAGTTATAGGGACGATATTTCCACTTTTTAAACGTTTCCTCAAAACTCGTCTAAAACCTTTCCTTCACCCAAAAAATAATACTTAAATACTTCAAGCGCCATGCGAAATTCATTTAAAAACACACTACTGTTCTGTTTCGTGTTAAAAGAAAAAATATATATTAAGAAACCATTAATGCAACAAAAATTATATAAAAGCGCACAGATGAAGTTATTTTTAAAAATCATCGGAAGCTAGATGGCTCTTCAGAATCATATATTTATTAAAACGTTTTCTCTTGGCGGACCTGACCCTGAAAAACTACTTGAGCAATCAATGAAAAAAAACTGAGACCCACTAAAAAAAAAATAAAAGGCACTATTTTAAATTAAGTCTTTCTTTTATAAATCGAAGTTAATGACTGGAATCAGCAATGACGCAATGACTTAAGCAAGAAGCAAAACTTATCTTCAAAGCTATCTTGGAAGGAACCTCTAACCTTGGATTGATCGTACTTCGCACGAACGAAAGTACGACCGGACAGACAGACAAGTAGAAACAGAAACAAACACAGACAGACAGACAGAGACAGGACAGGAGATGTCGGCTCCGACAGCAAGAGGAGAGCCCTAATCGATGTTGTCTGCGCCCCTAGCCTGTGACCAGGGCCATTACGCACCTTGATAGCTTCCCGCTTTGACTAAGTCATTCCCGCCTCCTTCTCCTCTCTTATTCTTCTCTCTTCTGTCCTCTACTCGATCAAGAAGGCCCCGGCAACTCCTAACTGGATCAACGCTACTCACTACCAATGGCTCAACAATAGTTTGTTTAAATGCAAAATAACCCTAGTATCCGAACATATCCTCATAAAGAATTTATAAATAAAGACGTATTTTTCAATAACCATGTTAACTTTTTAATACCCCGTCTTAACCAAATCGTTTAACACTGAGTTTGCCAAATTTTCAACCTGATTTTTGATAATACCTCATGATTTATTTTAGTTGAGAGCCTTCTGAAGATCAAACTAGAATATAACAATATAAGATAAACTATGCTTCAAATGGCATTGGCCAAATATTAACATAACGTTTGTAAAAAATACAATAGTTAATTAATTAGAACCTTCGGGAAAGGCTTTGGTAAAGTCAAATATCAAAATAGCAGTCCAAATCCACTTAAACCACTGAATATTATGAGATCTGCCTGAAAAGTTAAAGTAAAGTGTATACCACGGCGTTCAGTGATGGATTTTGTAACGAATGGACCATTCATACGTCTAGCCAAATTTTTATCCAAACAAATATTGGTTTCTGTGCGGTGGTATATGGCGGGTATAATTTATTTCACCTTTTTACACATGGGTGAAACCTTCCCATCCACATCTGTGTGCAGTGATATTTACATAATGCACCAAAAACGTAGAACAAAAACAACCTACATTGGGTAATAGGAATGAACTTATACTCTTACCAAAGCTACTCAAGGATACTATTTTCAGATTTGCCTGGAAAGTTTAAACATTACCACGGCATTCGGGGAAAGCTGTTGTAACGAACCATTCACGTGTGGTTTGGCCCAATTTCCATCTAAAGAAATTATTGGTATTTGTGTGGTGGTGTATGGGGGAATGATTTATTTCTCCTTTTTACCCAGAGGAGAAACCTTCCCATCCACATCGGAGTACTCTGATATTGACATAATGCTCCCAAAACTTATTAAAAAACTATCTGCATTGGATAATAGGAATGAACCTATACTCTTACCAAAGCCACTAAAAGACAATCTTCCTCAACTTTCTTTTAGAAATAAAACTTTTGATAAAGAAAGTTCTGCAAGATGTATAAAAAGAGATCCCTAGAAGTTAAACACTCCGAAAATGTAGGCCGAGAAAATTCAATTCTATCAATCCACCTCTCAGAAAACACAAGCAGAAACTGTGTAATATCTTACAAATAATATATCATATATTTTAAAAATTATTAATTGATATTTACAACTGTATATAATATATACATCAAGTAAATGCTATATAATGATAATAATGACATGGCAATAACTTGTAAAGAAACTAATCGTTAGTAGAACTGATAAGATTTACAAACAAGATCCATATACCACCTTCTTTTTAAAAGCCTTGGAGGGTTATCGGGATTCGAGTGGCTATGAAGCTTGAGATTTTTAGGTACACTGATAAATAATATAAGAATAGTACTATAGAAATCTATTCAGCTATTTTAACAGTTGGAGGAAAGGGTTAGTAAAGATGAAATAAAATCTAAAATTATTATCGTTTTTGAACTTTCTTCCTTCGCTGCAAATGTTATTCATTATTTACTAGAGAGATCAATTTTCCTTTTTTAAATTTCTTTCCATTTAAGACTTAATTCATGTAACTAATCCCAACGTCCACTATACCTTTCCGAAATCCTTCAACTCAAATCTTCAGTTCTTACCCGCCAAACCCGTTCCCGACAATTAGATTTGTATACTCCTGCTCATTGCTCAGCCGCTTTTGATAGATCTCTCATAATCCGGTTCTTTTCTCTATGTAACTCCATCCCTTTCAACATTTGTCAGTCAAATCCCTTTACACTGTCAAATACCACTTCTTTAACCAACAACTATCCACCCAGATCCTGTCCACCGAAAACTTTAAATAGCCACTTTTTAGCTGTATAAAATATACGATAAATATAAATATATATATATATATATATAAAACAATTTATATTTATGAAATTTTATTGTTTTTGTAAAAAAGTGAATTTAAATTTTCTGTTACTTTTTTATTAGTATTATCTGTTATTTTGTTATAAAAATATAATTTCATTTTAAAGTTTTAAAGGTGTACATAATTTTTCCTAAGGGACTTAAGATCCCAGAATAAATAAAGATTGTTTTGTTTATTTATATTTATTTAATACTCAAACAAAATCAGAACTTAACCTTTATTTTTTTTATTATTATTAATTTATTAATATTTACAGTAATTTATAGTTAAAAATAGGCAGCTACTCGCTGTTTCATACATACTTACTCTGTACTCTCAGTATTGCGCAATGAAATGCAATTTCTTACAATTATTATATTTTAATGAAAAATTAATTCTTTCTTTTTTATTTGGAAATAAAAGCCTCAAAATTATCTTAACAATGGCTTGGGTCAGGAGACCCTCCTGGGGTACTCACAGGGGCTATAAAATTTCTTTCAAGCTCTTCAATTCAGTCATATTCACTTCAAATTTTTATCTTATCACATTTACTTTCTAAGGAATCGGACCCTAGAAGATGATAAAAGAAAAATAAATTCGATTACAAAACTTTTGATATCACCGATGTCAAAACTATATCTGGAATGAAAGACAAAACCCTCTATCGAATACTAAGTAACAGATGCTCCTTCCATCGATAAGAGGTCCAGGGCAGTACAAGGATTTCTCCAGTTGAGATCCGCAGTTAAGATGTCAGATGGTATGTCGTGACAGAGCTTTTAGACTTACCGTTCTTGCTCAATCTGTCATCCTCCTTGGGACTTAGTATTGCCATTAAGTCCGGTCTATATCCGGGCTTTATCGAGAGGAAAATCTCTTAGGCGACTACTGTCAAACAGAAGAATCACGTATTGCGGATAAAAACCTTCTGTAGAAACAGTACATATTAAAAATAATATTTTGATGGGGTATTATTAAAATATTATAAAATTTATAATATATATAATATTTATAATTTATATTATAATTATAATAATAAAATATTATTATTTTTGTATTGTTACTTTAAACTACTTGCGAAAGCTTTCGAAATCACAGCATCCTTCAAACGTTCCTTTATTCCCAGAGCATCTAATTTCTGGATCTCCCTCCCTTCCAACATTTGCCATTCCTCCACTCATGATAGCTGTAAATCCCAACTTTTCCTTTACTTGGTAGGTATTTAATCTAACAGTTATATTGAAGAAGAAAATATTTATTAAAAAGAAATATGAATATTCAAAACATAAGTTTGATTTTGTTTAGAATTATTTTTGTACTATTGCACTAATTTTGTATAATTGTTTTTGTCATAACATATATTATTGTATCAGATAATATACATTTATTTCTCTCGCATAACACATATTTCTTATTTTCTTACCTTATTTTAAATACATAACCTCAAGATTTAATTTGTTTTTCGTGTAATGTTTATAACAAGTAATACTACTTTTTATACCGTAATTTAATTTTATTTGGACGTTTGGAATTGAGCTTTGGAGCTCCACCAAACCATCTAACTCATCTCGTATCCAATCCTTGCAATTCAAAATCCCTCGAAAAATCCTTAATGCTCCCTACTTTGTCACAAATAAACTTATCCATACAGATCTCAATGTTCCATATGTTGCTGATTTAGCCCAAACCAGATACCTATCCTTTCATAGTAAACTCCATAACCATTCAAACCCACTAGTCTCTCAACTTGCTTCCTATTCTATTCCTGACAACCCTCCGAGGCGTCTGAAAAGAAGATGGCCTCGGGACCTTCTCAAATAGGACTTTTATTGAAGTGCTACTAATAGGTAGTTGCTTCACAAGCAATTGTCATTTTATTATTTTTTGTCATTATCGCATTTACTGGATGTATGTTTTTATGTACAGTTGTAAATTTCAATAAATAGATATTAAAAAAATAAAATAAATAATTTTAATATTTTTCTAGTTTGTATGATGTCCTTAATTTTATATACGGCAGCGAGGTCACCATTATATTGTCTATTATAATTATTCTTAAGGCGCAATGGCCGCAGAATAAAATTTATTTTCATTCAAATTCTGTTTTGTGTTGTTTATTTGTATCAAAAATGATTTTTAAAAAAATATTATAAGGCGTTGCAAACAAATTTTAGAATTGCAGAATATCCGATCATTATTATTTACACGAGTTGAAAAAGCCTAAACAGTACACCATTGGTGTATGTATCCTCGCGAGTGGCCAAGGGCCGGTGAAGACGGAATGCTTGACAGCGCGGGTACCTGTTGTGTCAGTAAATCAATCAGTCAATATAAATCAGGGGTGAGCCTGTTATTAGCAAGAGCAGGCCTGATTGGAAACACAGACGGACAGGGCACTAAATAAAAATAAAAGAAATAAAGGAACTTTCAAAGGATGAAGACGAAGGGAAAAAAAAGAAATAGGTACTCCAAAGAAAATTAACAATCAAAACCGTGGTCCCGGCAAGAAAAAATATAAAAGTGCCATAAATCATTAAACTACTAATAACTTGCTTCAGTCGTATTAAGCCCTCAACCTAGAGATTAAACCTTCCCATTTAATTTATTTGTATTAATTTATGCTTCTTATATCTTTTTTCTCAGGATATTTCTGTTCTCCATAACATCGATATAATTGTGCAGGTAGTACTTAGCCACATGGGAAAGGAAACGAAGGATTCCAACAGGCGGAATTCCTTTTCCATTCGACTTTTAATGGGCACCTTGGATAAGAACCAATCCAATTCCCATCTGAATTCATCCCTTGCCACTAAAGTACAAAGATTTTTCCGCTAATAACATCGCCGTTGTAAACTGTGAGGTTTCATTTGGTCTAGTCGATTGCAGGGGGGAAAAAAATTACATTCACCTATTAGGTTTTGGAAATAGAAAGGATATTAGAGAGAATTTTTCTTTTTAATTCCACTAGGAAGGTGCGAATTCCGCAACGCAGAGAAGCTTGGAAGAAGAGTATTTTATATGTTCGCAAAACGATCGAAATTCCTACGAATCAAAACACTGAACTGAAAGATTAGTCACTAGGGCTTTAAGGGATGATGGGCCCTGTCTAAATTTCAACCTATCAACCACATTGTTAAAACAATAACAGTGAAATTACAGTATTCATTACCAAAAATTAATATTAAAAAAATAGGTAGTATAAATGCATATAATTATATTTCACATAAATATTAAATATCAATATATTCTAAATACAGGAAGAGTCCTTCTTATTGTACAAAAAAAATTAAAAAAAATTGGTTAAATCAAATCAAAAATGAAGAAAAATGCCGCAGACCTGTAACATCTCAACTTTATTTAAATATTTTTCAAGTTTAGACCACATTTTACGATTTAACATTACATTTTCAATAAGAGCGGAGTACATGTAACCTTGAATTTTAAAACTTGGGACCAAAAGAATAGCTTGATCTTCACCATAAGGTGTTTACAATAAGGTTGTAAAAGTCAAGGCTACATGTACTTTTTCTTTTAGGAAATTTAATGCTTAATCCAAAAAAGTGGTCAAAATTTGAAAAAATGTTTAAAAAAAGTGGAGATATTGCAGCGTATATAGCAAAAAACGTGGTTTCCTCAAAAAAAGTCTTTGAATTATCGCATATCTGCAACGGATTGGAATAGAAAGGTAAGGTCTGCGGTATTTTTCTGCATTTTTGGTCTAGTTTAACCCATTTTTTTTTTTTTTATACTAAGAACTCACGCTTTATATTTATTATAATATGCTCATTCCATGTTTTTTTTTTTTAATTTATTTTTTGAACTTGGTATGCTTATTGGCACAATGGTATGGTATGATCAGTCACGTAAAATATTAAATAAAGATTTTTTAATACAAACATCATCTGAATTTTTTTCTCGAACATTTGAATCTAATTTTATGAAAAGTTTCTATTTAAAGAATCTATCACGTTGACTATCAAAATGGAATAAATCAACTGTATGCACAAAACATTTTTTCCTCTATCGTTTGGTAAAATTTATTTAATTTAAAACGTACTAAATAAAAAATTAACAATTTTATTATTGGTACAGATGAGGATAAAGAAAAGGAACCGGATGTGACGTTGAAGAAAACATGTTTATTTAAATATAAAATAAATAAGAGTTATATGTTTTAAAAGTTATAATTTTTAATTTTTGTGTATTATAAATTAGATTTTTAAATAAGTTTATTCTATCTTTTGTTATTTCTTATATCCCTTCAAAAGAGGATAAGTACATTTTTCAGGTTTTCACACAGTAAATTGTTTTCTTTGGAAATCAATGAAAAATCACGAACGACTAGAAAATTGTTTGTATTATGGTCTCCAAAGTATTTTTTAACTATTGACATAATTATAGTGATGCTATTTTTTGTGTGTTCATAAAATTTGCATGATTTTCAGTTATCAGATTTTAAAAGTCGACACCTCCATTCAACTATTTTGATTTCATTATATTGTATAAACTTAATAAAATGTTTAAGATGTAATAATAATTATAAGGTGTTCTCTTTTTATATATATCAGTGTAATAATATCCCATGATGTAATAATAATATTAAAAACAAATACATTTAGTTTAATGATATTCATAATTCATTTGATACACATGGATATAAATTATATCTCTTATTTTCAGAGTGTGAATATATGGATCGTGTAGGCGCATATTATAAGGCAGGTATAGGCACAGATGCTGCTACAACTGGACCATAAATCTGGAGATGTTTATGTCAGCGAGTATCTCCGGCGACACCTGCAATCTGAGACCGGAGGAGTAGCGGTGATAAAATCAACGTGTGAGTGCGCCCATATCGCGTGGCAGATTGAACGTTAGTAGCAGCCGAGTGACACTGAGGTTTATGCCCTAGCTACATACCTTCCTCTAATTACCTCCGTAGGTCTCTACAGCCCCCTACTCCAATAAGGAGGTACTACAAGACAGTAAATATCCTCTAGGGCTTTTCTCTTCCGATCAAAGATCTCCCACCTTTTTCTTTTTGGATCGCCGACCAAAAATAGTAGTTCTTCTGCGACGTACATCCTACCCCGGTACATCGTGAATAGTCTGCATTCCGGTAGGCGAGTTACAACTGGACTGTGCCTGCTCGGGTATACTGAGGTCGGTATCGCCTCTACAGCGATATATGGTCCTCTTGAGAGGATGGAAAGGAAAAAAAAAAATGGTCGTGTTCTCCCTTTCGACTGGTTTGCGAAATAACTCTTTAGAACACTTGGATGTAGTCTTGAACTGAGAGTACAACCCTTCCTCTGAGCTGAACCCACAGTTTGAAAAAAGGAAGTAACGAGATCAAACACTCCAGACAGTAGGTACCTTTAAGGCTAAAATGCACAAAGGTATCTTAAATATTGTTTTTACCTCTTAATATAACAAACTATAAATATTTCAGTGGTTGCCAAAGTAGAAAACCAAATGGGAAATTCAAATTACTATGAAACGAGCAAACGTAAATTTAGGAAAACAATAAAAACTGCACAATTTTGACTTATCCACTTCTCCAAGACAACCAGAGATTTGATAGATTATTTTTTGTTATGGATGTCAATATTTTTATAATAATCAATAATGATTTTTACATTTTTAACTGGGACTGAATGACCGAGCGAGTTGGGGAGGCTTTTTCCTCATTGGAAATAATTCAGTCATTATTCAGAAGTTTACATATGCTTTTCGTATAATTTTTATACGAGTTCAAAAATATTTGGAAAAGGACCCAAAGAACTATAAACATCAATAACAATATAACAATAATAAATTGCGGAGCAAAGATACTGTGCTACGTTTAGCAATGGTTAAAAAAATGTCTTCAGCCAAGACAAGGATGTTTTATGCAGAAATTCTTCTCTAAATGGCGAAATCCTACGAGCTTTGGCAGACGAAGATTCCATAACTGTTCGAAAACATACGGGGAAAATAATAGTTAGCAAATCGAACAACGCAGACCATTTCTAGGCAAGAGAAAGGTCTTAATCATATGAAAGTGAAAAAAATAAATAAATTGAGCATTTTGAAAGGTTTTTCCATTAAGAAATTATTAACATAATATGTGATAGAACCAATTTCCCATTAGATGAAGAAAGTAAGATACTGTATTCTGTGTTTGCAAATAGAACAATGTAGAACTTAAACGTTTGTAGCACAACATATTTGTCCAATCATTACGTTAATTTAAGTTCTCAAATCAAATTACGAATAAGACGATGTATTTGCATTTTAAAGATCAGTTTTTTACTTGCTTTGCAAATGTATGTCAGGTCCAACATTTTGATGAAGTTAAAAAAAGCTAGGTTGTGTTATTTCAAAAAAAATAAAATTAAATTGACTTCCTGATTAAATCATACTGTAGGATTTAATGACATTCCACTAATTCCTGTCGAACAGATCCGATACCTAGGACTCCACTTGGAAAAACGTCTGACTTGGAATTCACCTATAAGATTAAAACGACAAGAAACTGCTTGTCGTTACACATTTATTATACAAACGTTCAAAGCTCCCAATTAATTATAATAGACTTATTTACATGAATCTGACTATACCTATTTGGACTACGGATTTGAGCTTTGGGGCTCCACTAAACCATCTAATTCCATCTTGTATCCAATCCTTACAATCCAAAATCCTTCGAAAAATCCTCAATGCTCGTTACTTTGTCTCCAATAAACTTATCCATAAAGATCTTAATGTTCCATATGTTGCTGATTTAGCCCAAACCAGATACCTACCCTTTCATAGCAAGCCCCATAACCACCCAAATCCACTAGTTTCTCAACTTGCTTCCCACTTTCCGAAAAGAAGATGGTCTAAAGATCTTCTAGTGTAGAATTTTTATTGAAGTGCTAATGATGAGTAGTTTGCTTCAAGTTTCGACATGTTATTTTAATCATTATCAACACATTTACTTAATGTATACATTTGCACAGTTGTAAATTTCAATAAATTTATTTAATAAAAAAAAAAAAAAAATTGATTGAGATACTAAGATATGACAGTTATAGGAATATTACAATGTTTTTATTTTTGTCTCATATTAACAAATCAGAAAATAAATAATACAATTTTAAAATTCTAGTGAAACTTTTCCGTAAAATCTTAGAGAAATTCAGATAGCGATTGACGTTTTAACAAGACCAACGACAGACAGCATTCTAAGACGACGAGGAAGACAACTTTCAGCTGACACCTGATTAATCGAGGACCCTGCCCCTGAGGCGAATACCCTCACGCGCAATGGCGCGCAAAAGGAGACGCAATCACTCGCAAAGCATGCGCGCGATAACTCGCAAGTGACAGCACCGCCGGGTCACTCACCACTGTAATGTAGACATTACTCTGCGGTTCTTGAGGATTTATCAATTTATGTTAAAAGCTTTGCCGCACATCGAAAGCTACATTATCTGACTTTTAATGGCCGCCATCAATTAGTTAGGGCCCCTGCGGAAATAAGCTCATTTCCATAAATATCTATTCGCGGGCTGTTCACGCTAAGGGAGATTTGTCGCCATTATCTACTTTGCCCGTGTGATTTCCTTCGACATATTAGCAAGCCCCAGTGGTGGAGACATTTTTCGAATTAGTGTCCGGTGAAATAGGTGTGATGTAGTTCCTGGTTATCGGAGTGGCTATAACGGTACCTCTTTCAGGAACACTACCTTGCAGAAATTACCCCCATAGCATAATAACTTGTACCGATAGTTTGGTCGGATTTGGATCAGCTACAGAGAATTACTGGTTCAGAAAGAATTATCATCAAATACAGAATGAGCACACACATAAATTGGATCATATCTAAGCTCACAGTTAAGTACGCACAGTACCTATTGCAAAGTTTATTGAAAAAATACATTAAACATAAAAAGTAAACGCATAATGTGAACAGGACACAGAAGACCACAGATGTTGGATGTCCAAAAATAATCTACCTATCAACAATATTATAACGTTTGAGGTGTTGTATTTCGGAATTCAATTGTTCCTTCTTACAATACAATATTTGAAAGTGAATACAAGAACGAAAGGGAATTGAATTTGGCAGGTTTAGTAATGCAGTAAATTTTGAAGGAAACACAATTGGTTAATTAAGTTAAGCAGTATTTTTTGAAGAAAACATTTTTGGTATCAAATCAATTATATGTGAATAACTCAACATGCATAACGGCAGCTTGCCCCTTCAAAGGTCTTTTGTTAGTTACCCTGTATGTTCACCGCAGGGAGCTACAAGACCCGCCTTGGATCCTGGAGGTGAAGAGATATAAGGTAGCGTGATGTTTATGAAAGATGTAAGATAGTTATGGCAGTGTTTACCGACAGAAGACAACCCGGGAGCACGCCATATCGTCGAGTACTTCATAAACTGGATCACACTCCACCTAACGGTTTGTTCTGCGGAGGAGTTCTCTGAAGGCTTCATTACGGCCTTTGGGTTGTGGTGGGTGAGTAACAACGCAGGTCACTACAGAAATAATTTAGGGTTCAACAATTATATTT
Source organism: Euschistus heros (assembly GCA_003667255.2). Classification (NCBI taxonomy): domain Eukaryota; kingdom Metazoa; phylum Arthropoda; class Insecta; order Hemiptera; family Pentatomidae; genus Euschistus; species Euschistus heros. Next base: position 1,238,105 of record RCWM02000137.1, read on the forward strand.
ATTTGATATTTATAATAACTTAAGGAGAATTAATTTAGGGAAACCGATCAAAGAAAAGTAGAACATTATACCGTAAGTACCATAAATAATGTTTAAAACACATAAATTATATAAGTCAAAACAGAGAAAAATTAATGTAAAGTTGTGAAGTTTTTGCTAGGAGGCAGATTGTCATTATTTTGGAATCATAGATCAATGAAAGTACATTGGTAAATGTAAAAGAATATACAATTACAATTTTTCTCAATAAAGGGCAATAAGGATCTATTGAAACTATATGTACAATAAGAAAAAATAAAAATAAGAGAAAAGAATTAATTAAGAACCTGTAACAATATAACACATAAGTAAAACACAATACAAATATAATAGTAAAAATAAAAATTAAATTAAATTAAAAGTTGAAAATACAATCACACTCGATCCTAGGGATCACCGAACTAGACCTGTCCCTACCACTTATGGAGAGACAAGCCAGGTCTGATGAGATCCCAACGCTGCTGTCTCAGTTGTGTAACTGATGAGAAAACCTATTGGAGGCAGAGTGAGAGCGCTACAGTCATTTAGGGCATGAATGAAACTAGCCATTGCCAGAACTCCATGTCAAATTTATAGATTTTATGGCCACTGCCTTTTCAACCTCCGAGGAGGATTACAAGGATCCAGATGTTGATACTAGATTCTAGTTTGCCATTTATTTCATTGAATAAGTAATAATTAATGAGCGAATTAATCATAGTTTAAATGATTTAGAGTGAAGACTATCATAAATGAGTTATGGATTATGTGAAATAAAAAAGTCAATATTAATCATGGTTTGGGAAGAACATGAAGTAATCTTAACGATTTTTATGTTATGATCTATTTACTGTCGTGTAAATTAGTCTCCTGAAATTAATCGGAAGTTTGGATGTTTGTCTAAATGTTAAAGAAGTCTTGATTTTACTTACAAGCATAGTTTACATATCATTTTCATTACGTTATTATAATTCTACATCAGTAATATTATTACCTTACTTTTCTCAGTTTATACGATTCATTAATTTTTTTTTTTTAATTCAAAAGTCCACCAACATGTTAACATTCTTTCTAAAGATAAATTTTTTTTCTCATCATACCTTTTAAGGTTAATTCATTATCACAATAAGCTTCCTGCACGGTTTTACAATAAAGTTCCGGGTTAGATTTATTTATAATTTCACCTTCTAAGTTGGAAGAATCAGACTCCGTTGATTTCCCATTGCACGTTCTACCTTCTTTTTGTTGGTCAGATTGTTCTTTAAGCTCTTGTAAAATAAGTACGTCTTCAGTTTATAAAAAAAAAAAGTTATAATAACTATGCAACAGAAAACAAATTTATTGCATTATATTACGTGACCGTGCTGATGGTTGACATGGTCTACCAAAGCTTGGTTTCAGATATTAAATTACGAAAAACGTTACATGTGCTTACTGGATTAAAGGGTCAAGGAAGAGGGTATTAGCGACTGGAAGCAAGCGGGTCGGAGTCTGGGAAAGTTGGAGAGGGAAATATCCGGCTGGTTGACAAAAGCAACCACCGCACAAGGTTTAGGGTTAAATTTAAAAAGGAGTAAAGTGTAAAGAGTAATGAATGAGAACAATCAAGTCTTTTAAGAATAATTAGCGATGAGGTAAAATAAGCCCTGATTAATAATTCTTCATCATAATGAACTATAATTCTTAATTCATACAATTCTGATAAAGAAACTAGTAACTGAGTAGGAGTTAGATACAACTGTTTACTTTAGGACGATACGAGTCCCAACCCGAGGGATGACCTTTCCAGTACAGGTAGGCAATAAGGCTCATCCACTCCGCACCCTCTCCCACTTCCTGCCGCTCCAGAACCGATCCTCTTTTCATTTCGCCACCAATAACAATCCCTATTTCAGCGATATATCAGCTCAAGCAGTGATTCAGGTAGGAGATACAGCTCCGTCACTGCATTTATGATACCCCATTCGCCGAGTCGGATTACTTTATATTTCCTGTCCCCTGTTCCAATTATACTTCATCACCGCTAACGGCTTCCGGTAACAGGTCGTTACTGATACGTTGATGGTCTCTTGAGGTGACTGACGGCGGTACCCACATCGGAGGATGTTTCATTAGCGATCGGAGGGACAGGATGTTTCGAAGGGGAAAAAAAATTCCCAGGTACAGGCCGTAGTATTCCACGGTGACAATGATACAGCCAGATTATACAAGAATAACCTTCTTGTGATTTCCATATAACTTGACACATTGATTTTAACAAATGACAATGAGTAAATAAAAAATCTTAAATAATAAATAAATTATTGAAATACTTAAGGGCGTACAACAAATCAGTCATTAAGTAAAGTATATGACTACTTACATTTTCAAAAACCTACATTTGAAATTTTCTAAAGAATTTTGAAAACCGTAAATAAATTTATAGATTCAGCCTTTATAATAATTAATAAAACCTATACTACTACAACCCATAGAGTGTCTTGGCAAAATGGTGATTTGGTAAGAATCGCATTCGACCGCCAGAGTTTTCCCCATTTAATGGAACCTACACGATAGAGGCTGGTTGTGCCAAGGAGGGTTTCCTGACCCCTTTAATAATAGAACTATTTTTTATATACACTTCTTGGTACTCGTTATTGGAAAAAAAGAAATTAGTAAAGATTACAATGTAAAACTGCTAAAGACGAAGCACTAACGAAATAAATGTAGCCAGATAATACCACTATTTTATTACAATTTTACGTTATTATCAGTGAATTTTCAGTATTTCAATATAAAGAATTTTTATTACATTTCGGAAAACTAAAATCATATCAAAATAAACCCCATAGAAATACCAATGCATCCTCCCATAAAGTGTTTAGTAAAAGGTATTAGTAGCATTTGCGATTCCTTAAGTTTTGTATGAAACTCAAAACCTTTGGAATATTAATTAAATGTTTATAAAATGAATTATTTTGTGAACCTCATCTGATAGTAATTAACTTATATATGTTAAATATTATGGTTTAAATGCTGCGTACTTATGTTTTTTAATACATTTAGTTTGTTTTTTTAGCTCATATATATGTTAAATATTATGATTAATAAATGCTGCGTACTTATGTGTTTTTAAAAGGATTATTGTATTTAATACATTCAGTTTGTTTTTTTAGCTCATACCTGGATCATTTTTGAAATAGGATTTTATTTTAACAATATGGCATTGGTATCAAGAATAGAAAATGGATAGTTTGGTACATGATCATTGTAAATTTAGGATCTTATCCATGATTTGTAACAATACCCGCTATCTAAGCAATTGCCATATTTTAATAGAAAACAGCAAAAACAGAAATAACATCAAGTAAAATAGTTGGAAGAAATTTATCAAATGATAGAAATTATTAATTTATTTAATTATTAATTTTATTATTATTATTATTATTATTATTTTGGGAGGGTGGGATGGGGAGATAAATCAATATCGTAGGTATCTTTATGTATTCTAAAAAAATCTTCGTATTTTTCTCTTTTACGGATTCATCAGGAGGGCCATCTTATTATCATTACTTATTGCCCTCTATGAGGCAGATTTTAATACTTTCTCATTAAAAAAAAACTAACATTAAGAAGGAAAAATAAACAAATAAAAAGAAGAAAAAAATCTTTCTATTGTAGAAATAATTGTAAAATTGGGACCTTACCTTGCCCAGGCAGCAAGAAATATTAATCATGCGTTTGGAGAAGTGCTAATGAAAGAACCATCCATCGTTTGTTTACAAAATTTTCCTCAGGCGATACGACATTAGAATATCTGCCCTTAGACGGAAAAAAACAATTGATTTAACATCATACTGCCTAGAAATTGACCAAATGCATCAAAATTTGATCAAGAAACAGCCGGTACTGGTGAACAGGACAACTTTTTTCGAGGAAAATTGCTTACCAATGATTTAGACAGTAAAAGGGCATTTTCTGAATTCACGTGACTCAACGTTTATCTGGTATAAAAAAAAAATTGGTAAGCCGTTGGCATAAGTGTATAGAAAATTATGGTAAATACTTTGAATAAAAAATATGTTAGATTTGATCTCGAATTTTTATTTTCTTCCTGGTTCTAAAAAAGGTCATTTCATGTGTGACAAGACAATGGAAGAAATTTATCAAATGGTACACGTTATTTATTTTTATTATTATTATTTTTTTATTTTTTTTTTGGTGGACGGGAGATGGAGATAAATTAATAAATATTATTTTTTTTTTTTTACGAATTGTTAAGGAGGAAAATAAACAAATAAAAAACAGAAATAATTTTAAATAAACCTGATCATTGTAAAGTTGAAATTTCACTTATCCATGATTAGTAGCAAATGGCATGTATGCAATTACCATATTTTTATAGAAAACAGAAATAACAGCAAGTAAAATAGTTGGAAGAAATTTATCAAATTTATCTTTTTCGTTTTCCAGCAGAAAATGTATAAGGGGTATAAGTACACCTTACCGTCTCAAAATAATTGGACACACCCTAAGAAAATTCTGTTTCTAATTTATCCTGAATTACCATAATGTCCTGCTCAGGAGTGCGGAGACCTCCAAGAAGAGGAGGAGTACAATAAGGCATAAAGAGAGTGGTTTAGGAGGAGCTTTAGTGCTATTTATTGGGACTGGAGTCGTTTGCTTAGCTGGAGTTATCGCTCCGAGCTGGATATTTAATAGGAGAGTCCGGGCAAATATCGTTTGTAATGGGATCTCCAGCGGGGTGGGGTGTACCTCTCCACTGGGAGAAGGAGTGTGAGCAATAATAGGGCGATTCCTTCCAGTGTACTCCTGTCCCTCCGCCTTCCTATAACAATCTATTGCTGCTTTCGTCGGGTGTGGTCATGGTATTAAATTAACTATTGCGAGCTAATTTGTAATAGGTAATTATATTGAACGAAACTTCAAATATTTTTTAGATACTAAACTAGAGAGACTCGTATTATGAATTCTCTCAGAAAATTCCTTTACAAATTATAACTTTGATTTTTATTTGCATCTTATTTATTATATAAAATGAAATACAAATAATCGGGTAATTCCAACAGTTACTAATAATTCTCGAATAATTAGTAGTCAATAATTAAAACGTCAATGCTTCAAAAATTTAAGATTTGTATTCTTTTTTTTCTATTTACTTATTGATATTTACAATTTTATGTAGAATTAGTTATTTTATATATTTGAGATTTTTGAGCGTGAAAAATAAGGGTCATCAACGCTCGATTGTTCTTGATAGAAAGTTAATTTCATTTATCTATATTTTATGAAGTATTTTTTCTCTGTAAAGAAGGGCTTAATCACTTTTTTAATATTTTTTCATCGTTTACCAGAACCTTGGAGATGTCTCGAGGTATTCCTGAAAAACCATTGCCACACATTTAGGAGAAGCCTCTCTAGTTATAAGGTGAAGGTGTGTAGTTCTTAAATGCTAATTATTATTCGCGTTAGGATCACTGCTCTGCGATTAGTACGGCAGGAGCTGCTCCATGGTTTTGCGTTCTTCTTAATTATCTTAAATTAACTTGGTAGGCTGTGATCCCACAATGCCTACCACTCTTAGAATATTATTTCTATAAGTGGGCGTGCATGTTCTGATGCAGTTAGAAAGGTTTGTGTAATTTTCACTTATGCATTGTTTGAGGTGTGATAAAGGCAGATGCTGTTGATGTGTCCGACCTGGATCCGTCTGTGAATATTATAAATCCTCCTTCAGGTAAGGAGGAGATGATATTGTGTGTTTTCTGTATTCTTCTGGTTTTGTATTTTATTTGGGATATTTTGAAAGAGTCAGGTTTAATTTTTGTTGAATGTAAGACCATGGAGGTACGCCAATTTTATATATTTCAAATTAGAAATATCATTTATCATTCTTTCTGCTAATTGAATGTGCTATTATCCTATGGACTGCTGTTGGAATTTTCTAGAGAATCTGGATTGAGATGTATTTGTGTTTTGGGTGAGTGGTTTGAGGGTATAATTTGCTTTTATAGTTTACTACTAGTTTTTGTCTCGGAAGAACAGAGATGTAATGCCAGATTCAACTATTTTACGGTTAGAATGTTACATTTTTTAAAATTTTAGTTATTACTATTAACAAATGAGATAAATTATTAATACATCATAATTAGTAACATTTTTATCTATGCCAGCGTTCTAGTTTACAGTATTTTGTATTGTTTATTAATACATATTGCTTCCTTAATTTTTCTGTTATTTATTCTGAAAATTTAATATTGAGCTGTTATAATTGAAAATATTTCCAAATTCTGTATAAGGTCGAATGATTTTCGAAAAAAAAAAAAAAATTACAATTAGGAATGAAGTGGAAAGAATGCAATGAATAGCAGCATGTTTTAATCAATAAATTAAGTTCGAATTGTAAAATAAATTCAATGTTGATGAGGATGTAAGAAGAAAGAGTGAATGAGGGAGAGAGATGGAGAAGAGGGTATATAGAGAATGAGAGAGAGGTGACTATAAATATAAACGATAAGAAGTGGAGATAACAGAGAGGCAACACTAATGATATTCAAACAGCTGGTCACGATAATTCTTGACTGATCCTTGTTGAAGTTTTAAGTCGGTTTCCATGTTCGAGGTGAGTGATGGACACCTGGAAATGACGAAGACCTTTCCCAAATATTACCAGGGCCAACTTGGACAAATAAACTTCCCCACGATGGCCTCCTTGAGGATTTTAACGCCACGATTTGTCTTCGCTGACAGGAGAACCGCCCAAGTTAATCCCTGTCAACGGCCGCCGTCGCTGAATAAAATGTCACCGGGCATTCCTGATTTTAAGACAGATGTCATGCTCAATGGTTTAAAAAAATTTAGTAATTTATGAATTTAATAATATATTTGCTGTGACAAAAGAATTAACATCACGTGAAATAGTCCCATATTATATTATATGAAGTCTGAAAAGAAGTTGGGTGAGAGATTTGCTCGAATAAATCTTTGTTCAATTTATACCAGGAGGAGGTGCAGTTGAGTGATATTCTCTCTCAAGGCCTGTATTATTACACTATGAGCAAATTCACTTATTGTTAGTTTAATAACAGAATAAAAAAAAAATAAAAGGAAAAAATACATACAGCAAAATACTAAATGATACTGACAGCTTGTTTAAAAAGATCATTAACGGCGTAGAATGGACATTTTTAATTAGCAGGTTGCCAGAAAACTGATAAGAAAATATATTTAGGGCTACACGTAGATATATTTTAAATAATGAAAGGAAATGGGAAGAAAAAAATGTAACCAAAAACAATTGGCATATAAAAAAAATTAAAACGTGATATAAAAAACAGACTTTACCGGTTGTTAGTAATACGGTTAAGAGAAAAGCGTTGGGATCTCCTGGTATCGCCTGCCATTATTGAAGAGACAGGTCTGGAGTTTTCATTTCTGTGTATGAATTTATTGCATATAGATTAACTGTATTTAAGTGTATGACTTTATCCATAAATTCATTTGGATTCTTTGCTACGTTATATTATTTTCTGTTATTTATTTGATTTTACTTCATATGTTGTATATGCAGATATTAAATATATATATATATATATATATATATATATATATATATATATAATGTATATAAGATTATATACTAAGAAGAATATACACTTTTGTTGGAACTTGTTATATGTGTGAATGGATTCTTATTGTATATACAGTATCAAATATTCGTCATCGCCCGAAAAATAATTAGAGAAAACATTTTTTGGTCGACTACCGAAAATTTTGGATGAAAAGTACCCGATCCCCAGGTTTTGAGGATTATAATAGATAGGCTGAGTTATATTAACATTTACATTTATTTACAGCCTTATTTCATATTTGCCAATATCTAAGGGGTATAGGTTATGAAAATACTAAACCGGAAGCCCCTATATGTATATTATCTTTCTATACTATACAACCAATTCATAGAAGTATTCTCTATAGTTACCTTCTAAAGAAAGGGCAGAAGGTTTTAAGTAACATTATATAGCGTTATTATTTATTATCTGCATTCAGTGCTTTCAAGACGGGGAAAAGGAGAACGTCCGGTAGCTGTACTTATATTTTCAATTTTTACGTTTTTTTCCATACTTTTATGGTTTTTGATGTTTGCCAATTTATTGTCCATAAGTTATTTTATGTCTATCATCTTATTTATTTATCATATATATATATATATATATATATATATATATATATATATATATATATACTTTTGTTGGAACTTGTTATATGTGTGAATGGATTCTTATTGTATATACAGTATCAAATATTCGTCATCGCCCGAAAAATAATTAGAGAAAACATTTTTTTTTTTATTTTATATTAACATTACATTTATTTATATTTCATATTTGCCAATATCTAATAGGTTATGAAAATACTCCTATATGTATATTATCTTTCTATACTATACAACCAATTCATGTATTCTCTATAGTTATTTTTAAGTAACTTATATATTATTATTTATTATCTGTCTTTACTGTACTTATATTTTCAATTTTTATTTTCCATTTTTATTTTTGATGTTTGTTTATTGTCCATAAGTTTTATGGCTATCATCTTATTTATTTATCAGTGCCCCTGAATATGGCCTAAAATATTTCAGCTGTAACCTCAGCACATATGCAGTTATATAAAGTTAACACATATCTTTTGTTTATAAAATTGACAGAAAAACTAATTAATCACTCGCCTTACTATTAAACGCTCCTAATTCACGAAAGTAGTGAGTAAAAAAAATAATTTTTTTTTTCTCTGGTTCTGAATGAAGATGTATTCTAATAAAATTTAACAGTTAATAACATGGTATCTCAGAGGATTTAATTATGTTCCATTCTTTTTCATTTTGAATAAGTGTTCCTCTAAAAAGGCAACAGAGTATTTCTATCAACTAATGTCTTTAAATCATTAGTTATTATATCAATGTTTACTGAACAGAGTATCATCTTTTAATTAATTTTTTTTAAATTACTAAGAGTTTTAATTCTTTTATCCTCAAGGCTCACGGGTTTAACAAAAGAAACAAATGGAAAGAATGAAGGAGCTTAACCCTTGAGTGGTCGCGTATGGCTCAGTTACAAGAAAGGTTAGGCTACTAAGTTTTCTGGTATTTTAGCAATAGGTACCATTTTTAATCTCTTTATTTTCAAAAATACTTTACAAAGGAAAAGAGAAAAAAATTATTATTACAAGTTGAAAATTATAATTACGGGGAAGGTTGCGTGGATGACAAACGAAATAATTCACTTAAATAGCGCAGTACTTCAAAAGGATCAGAACGGGACATTCAATAAAATTATAACAAACTTTCATTGTATTAATTTTGCTAATGTAGACAAAACTAAAAATAAGTAACTTAAAGGTCTGGTGGAGGATAATTGTTACCGAACCAAAAGAAATGAGAATTATTGGTTGGAAATTCAAATAGCTACTAACAGAGGTACTGAGACTATCCCCCTAGCCTCCCTTTGCAGACTCTAGGCTCGTCATATACATCCATGCTAAAACAAATACACAGTAGCGATGTTATGAGCAGTGGAGGACGATTGTCCTCCACTGCTCATGACATCGCAATAGGCTGCTCATACCACTGGATGGTAAAATAGGAAACCGAATTTATATAAAAAAACTATAATTATTCAAGAAATAAATTATCAAATAGAAAATATTATTTATTATTTTCAGTATAAGATATTTAAGTTAATAAGAATAAGAAGGCGCTATTTTTTCTTTAGAGAAATCAGCAAGTTTAACACCCATAAAGAACTGTAGGCAGAGACTCGATGGCCGAGCGATGAGGTCGTGGGTTTGAATCCCAACCTAGCTAAAACATATTTCGTGGTGGACCTACGAAACGAGTCTTGACCTTCCTACCTTAGTTGGAGTGCAGAAGGACGTTAAGCCCAAATAAACAAACAAACAAACAAGAACTCTAGATAGAATAAAATGTTTGTAAATTTTATTGTTTTTTTTGTTTCTGTTATGAGGCGTAGAATTCCAAAACCAATATACAGATTTTTAAAAATAAATTTTCTATGATAGCTGGATTTGGAATTCTGCGCCTCATACAATAGATGCAAGCTGAACAGGTCCACATAGATTTATTGGCTAAGAAATTAACGTGTTTACGGCCATTAAATATATCTTTATTTCACACGAATTTTGTTTGTATTCTATGTTACAGATACTTCTTAAGTCAGTCTACATGCTCAAACCTAATCCTGGATAATCGCTGAAATCATCACCTTTTCCACCACTAAATGATACACCATTAAGAATTTAAAATAAACAGTTTCCTTATGTATATTGGAGACTCTAGACTAGTATGGTGACACTATTAATGTAGTGATCCCAATACACACACCTGTAGCATACACCAGCCAGACAATGCAAGACCAACACAATCAATATTTGTAACAATAACACAACGATGCCCTCGCTTCCCCAGACAAGACGCGACCTGCTGTTACCGACATATTGATGCTAGATGAGGGATACCTGTCAAATAATTATACGTTGCCAGTATGGCAGGTATGCGCACCTGGTAGACACACCTGGTGCGACATCCGACACCCATTGCGCAGCAAACATTATTGAGGTGTCTCAAGGATTGTGTAGCTTGTCTTGGAGAGATATTGCGAGCAGTCCGAACTGGAAATGCACCGCAGTCTGACCGCTAGGGGAAACGCGAGTGCTCCCAAGGACTTGTGTCTACTTTTATAAATAGTTATAACTTGAGAGCACGCTTGTGTTAGAAATGGTCAAAGAAATTTGCACAAGGAAGCACGGTTTAAAAGGGTTCTAAAGGGGGCACATATATCCTGTAATGTAGTTACATAATATTATACTAATAAAATATTATTTAGTATAATTTATAAATAATACTAATTTTATTAATTTAATTAAAGGAAGGAATAACCATAACCATGAAGGTCATTTAAAAGTACTATTTTACCTAAATGTCTCTTCTTCATTATTTTCTATTTCACGAAAAAGAGTTTAAAACTTTGTTCATGGGACCAATTTTCTTTTCTTATATTTGTATATATAACTATATAGGTCCCTACTACCCACACACAAATCGGCATTCAAATCTGTGAGTTACAACTCCAAACATCCCCTTGTAAGTATAAATTATTGATAATTACTTATATCTATTATCAACAAAGATTGTACAATGAAGAAACAATAATAGTTTAAAATAATTAAGAGCCCTACAAAATATTCAACACCATCCTCTACTCCTTTAAGGCAAGGATTTACATAGCCACCTCCTACGTCAAAAGTAAAACCCCGCGGTTGAGGTTGCCCTATCCATCAGCTGAGCACCGTGATGGATATTATCACTATTTGGCAGTATATTAGCGTAGATCCCAGTTATAATGATTGTCCGGGGGAATGCCATCCGTCATCCTCGCAATTAGTTGCTAGTGAAAGATTTATTCCAGGCCATCTAGCGACTGTCAATTCGACCTGAAATATTCCCCATTCTCAATATACGATTCCAATTATATTTCGACATCTCCTATCGGCGAGGGTGGAGTCACTCTATGCAAATATTTGAAATAGCGTATCCCGAGGTCAGGCGAGCCTAGCAATGCTCAACCTGTCCGCTATAAATAGATAGAAATCGGTAAGACGTCAATTTATTGACATTTATAACTGTATAAAATATATGCATCAAGTAAATATATGGAAAATGATCACAATGATATGCCAATAAAGAACTACCCGTTAGAACCATATCAATAAATGTTCTACATAAAAAGTCTTTCCGTAGACAATATTTCCATGGAACATTCCTTTACCAAATTATCAGTACCCTTCAACCTTTTTATACTTGGATCATTCCAAATTCTACATCAGATTTGGACCTTGACCTCTCCAATTTCTATTATTTTTTGTATATCATTTGTGCATACTAAAGGTGTAAGGTGTAAAAAAAAAACTGCTGTTTTCTATCCACAATCAGTTTATTCAAAATTACGCCATTAAAAAACTATTGCTCCTAGAGCTCGACTTTGCGGCATCTCTTTCGAAATGCCCTTCAATTTGATTTATCACTTGATATATTTTCCGTTCATTTTGATTTTTTTCGAATCATCCAAAAATGGTTATCGTAACCCCTTTGATTTTGTGGAAAAAAATATATTTGATTTATACTATAACTGACTATATGTGGGCGCGATTTTAGAATGGGACGGTAATGGGTTTTTTTTAATGGACAGTTAGTCCAGCCAATTATAATGTGCGTTTTCTGTAATCCAAGGTTTTTCTTCGGGAACCTGTTCAGAATAATTAGAAAGTAAACATACTAAAAGTCCTGAAGTTTTCGAGTATGGGAACAAGAAGGGGAAGGTCCCTTTTTTTGGTTTTGCGCTCGTATCTCGAAAACAGTCCATCGTATGCAAAACATGACTATTTACTAAATTAATTTAAATTAAATTTTCTACAACTTTTATTTTGTAAACATTTTTCATATTCAGTATCGTTTCCGAGATATACGCTTGGCAAATGTGAACATTTTCGAAAGAAAAATAATTTCACCTCACGTTTTCTGTTAAACTTGCCTCCATATCTTCTAAAACGTTTATCCTACGACAAACATCTTCATAAATAATATTGTAGAACATTAAATTTCCTTCAAAATACGCATATATGTGCCAATTTATCTTTAATTTGTCAAAAGTTACATAAATTTTAACTTTTCTTGGTAAAATAAATATACTAAAAGTCCTTCACATTTGCCAGGCGTATATCTCGGAAACGGTACAGGGTATGAAAAATGTGTACAGAATAAAAGTTGTAGAAAATTTAATTTACATTAATTCAGTAAACAGCCATATTTTGCATACGATGCACTGTTTTCGAGATACGAGCGCAAAACCAAAAAAAAAAAGAGACCTCCCCTTCCTGTTTATTACAATATGCTTCAATTTAGATCTGCAGTCAATTAAATGCACACTGCATCCTGTCTTTCTGATCTGTATAACCCATCCCTTAGAACTTCAACATTCGTCTTCCGCTAGACCATTCTCTGAAACTATTCCTCCTCATATCAGACAAGCTAAATCCCTGAGAACACTCAAATACTTCTATTTTCAATACCTCCTTCTAATCCAAGCTGACGCTTGCTAACTATCTATCTACTCAGTAAAAAAATTTTATTGCATTGCTGGAATCAGATTCATTAATTAACTTAATTAGTTCATGCATAATTAAGAACCCATTTTACATTAATTTTACTTTCTATGAATATAACATTTGATTTGATTGTACATAAAAATCTAATCATTGTATCAAAAGATTTTTTTTTATAACTTATTTTATTTTATTTACTCTGATTTGTAGAATGTTATCTTATTTTTTTTCCAGTATATTTAACTATCATCTATTTGTGTCATTGTGTCATTATTAAATTACTGTTTTTCTTTATTTATTTTTTTTATCTCTTTATGTCTCTGACCAGATTTAATTTTACTTATACTTGTACTTATCTGTTATTCCTAAGGGACTTGATAATGAGGATAAAATTATTTTTTTATTCTATTCTATTCTATTCTGTTCTAAAAAGGGTCTCTAGGCAATATCTTTTTAAACTCTTCAGGGATTATCGGAAATCATGTGGAAAGCATGTTGGGAGATTAGTGGATTCGAGCGGATATGGAGTTTAGAAATAAGAGTTTGTTACAAAGGATAGGTATCTGGTTTGGGCTAAATCAGCAACATATGGAACATTAAGATCTTTATGGATAAGTGTATTGGTGACAAAGTAAAGAGCATGTAGGATTTTAAGTAGAAATGGACATGAGAAGGATTTGTAGAGAAAGTTTTAGTTGAGCCCCAATTACAAATCCTTCAATTAAGTTTTATTTGTATTTATTTTGTTTTGTTTTTTAATTTTTAATTTTATTTTTATTTAATTTATCATTTGTCTAGTTCAATTATCTCTCATTTTTTTTTTTCGTTTTCAATCATACCATGTTTTTTTAATAATTTATATTCCTTCTTCAAATAGGAGAAATAAAATAAAAAATAAAAATAATACGTAATATATGCTTCTGTAACATACATAAGAAGAAACCTTTCACATGTAAATACATTTATATTATAGGCTTTTGGCAATATTGTAAAATATCATTGATAAATGTTTATTTTATATTTTTTCGTACTAAAGGTAAGAACGTTCTCTTTAGAGTAATTACTCGTTGCTCTTAATTGTGGTCGACTGTAATTTTTTTTGTATAATAAAAATTTTAACAGTTGAAAAATAAACTAGTATGATGAATAAACTAATTAACCTTTTTAAAATATCAAAAAAATCAATTATTCCATCACTTTTTGATAAATATAAAAATGTATAGGCAAATTAAATAAACATAAACTATAAAAATAATACGAAATAAACTACTAATAACCAATAGAATATATAGTGGTAACTATTCTACCAAATGCGAGAAACTTTGATTAAATATAAAAATTAAAACAATTGTATTATTTAGTTTAAAACCATTAAAACAGGATATTAAAAGAACGTTTATTTATTAAACTGGATTACTTCAAATGAAACTATATTAGACACGGTTTGCTTGGAATCACAGTAAATTCTCTTATTCGTTTTCTAGAATATTATTTATAATAATATTTCCAGAAAATAAAACAAAGCTACATTGGTGCTTTCCTGTTACTGGGTCCATATTTTTCACGGAAATCCTTCCAACAATTTTATTTTTATTATTGATAAGTTTTGTAATTATAACTGATGATTACCATAATCTGTCGTTTTCCCCTTATTGGCCTGAGTAAAGCCTCTGTTGTACTGCAAGGTGTGCTGGCTGTGAGGTGATAGGCTTTATAGGCAGTTCTCTTGGACACCAAAAGAAAAGTGGTTCGGCCCAAAACGATTATTAATCGTCAGCACATTTTAGTATATGTGACAAATGAATTTCTCAGTTTTATTATAATTAAATTATAATAACAATATGATACACATAGCTTGGATGTTTAATTCTAAAAACAAAAATATTTTTTATGTGTTTTTTTAAGATCCTGACTGCATATTTATATTAGCAGACGGCTCGTAAGTGTACAAATATCCTAGGATTATGACCATCGTTAATTCAACATGAGACTCATTGGATGCCATAAATCTTGGACGCCGCAGTTGAAGAGACCAGATATTAAATACCCAGTCGGGCCATCATACATATGCATACCCTCCTTGATCTATGCCTTGCTATTAATGACAGAACAATTAATATGCCTTCAGGATCCTGTCGTTGGACCATACAATCAGACGGATAGGCCGATAATATGAATAACTGATACATGAAGACCTCTTGAGACTCCTTGGTCAAAGTGTATAATTACCCAGGCTGTCTTGATGTGCCCATCTGTTCAGCTGTCTAGTGGGTCTTGAATGGGGCGGGAAGGAGGGAGAGGGGAGAATAGAAAGAGAGAGAGAGAGAGAGAGAGAGAGAGAGAGAGAGAGAGAGAGAGAGAGAGAGAGAGAGAGAGAGAGAGAGAGAGAGAGAGAGAGAGAGAGAGAGAGAGAGAGAGAGAGAGAGAGAGAGAGAGAGAGAGAGAGAGAGAGAGAGAGAGAGAGAGAGAGAGAGAGAGAGAGAGAGAGAGAGAGAGAGAGAGAGAGAGAGAGAGAGAGAGAGAGAGAGAGAGAGAGAGAGAGAGAGAGTGAGAGAGAATATTGATATACGTAAATTGTCATAGATTTCTTTTTGTTGAACTATGGTGCTCTTGATATTAATCTTAACCTCTTTCTCTCCCAAATATTCCAAAATTAACTCACACATTCATTCAATATTCCATTGCTTTGTGGATCGTCTCATCACACTTTCTTAGACTAGATGTATACTGCCCTACCAAGGAGAAAAACATTAACTCGAAAATTGCGAGATAATGACTTATTGCTATCGTTGGATTCGTTTTGAAATTTTCCATTCGATGCTCCTTAGAAAAGCAGTATTTAACATTTTTACTGCTTCTCTACGGAGTAACGAATCAAAAATTTCACAATGAATCAAACCATACCAATAAATCATGATCTCACGATTTTTGAGTTACTGTTTTTCTCCTCGGTAGGGCATTATAATATATATATATTACCTATACCACTAACAAACCCATGAAGCGTCTTGGGTTCAGTACTTAGGTAAGGCAGTAGTGTTACTAGGTCAACGGTTGTGAAAGGAGGAGATTAGGCCTAAATCACGCTCAACCATCAGGTTTTCCCCTTTTAATAGTACTCACTTTGTAGAGGCTGGTTATCCTCCAGAAGGATCTCCTGACCTCGAAGTCGAGCCACAACCGAAGTAACAGAAAATAAATTTTCTGCCTTCAGTCGGACTCGAACCCGTTTCCGAGAGCATTGTAAGTGCCTTACCCACTGAGCTACTGCTCCTCCCAATAGGTATTTATATATAAATTAGGTTGATTTACTCACTAAATAATCACCTAGCAAAAACAAATATCCTAATAGACAATAGACACATTTCCGTCAGCTGAGTTACCTAAGAATAGTAATTAAATACAGACAGACACGTAGAATCATCACACCACCTCCTTAGTATGTTGCCAACACAACTTCACATACTGACTTACGTATACCAACAATCGGTGAATACATACGGACTCACTAGAATCAAACCAAAAATTTGGTGGATAAAAGAAATACTTCCGTAACTTTTTTTTTTTTTTTATTTCTTTCATCATTGAATAGTTTTTTTCTACTAGACTATCTTTAGGTGAAAGGTTTTCTCAAAAACATTGAAAACGGCCATACAAAAAAAAAAATACCCCTTCCAAATCCAGTCTAATTTATGCCTTTATCTAACAGCTGTGACAATTTTAAAAAAATGGACTTAGCTGGCTTTGGAATTCCACGCTTCAACTAGAACATGGAGAGGCCTGTTTTTTGTTTTGTTTTTAATTTTTTTTTACTTATTCATTTTTTCAAAAATAATTTTGTAAATTTTTTATGGTAAATAGAATAAGATAAAATGTTATCGCAATATTCATAAAAAAATAAATAAATAAATAAATAAAATAAAAACCACTTATAACCACAATGCAAACCTTCATCAGGGCTGGTAGAAAAACAAACAAAAATATATGACAATAAAAGCGAGTGAATAATAAAAAAGATAAGAAAACTAAAACAATATGGAACTAAAAAAAACAAAAAAACAACTATAGAGCACTGATCACATAACACTTATTTAGGTAATTGTAAACATGAACATTGGGTTTACATTATACATCATGATAAATATCAAAGCGACAAAACGTATCCGTTTACTCACTAAATTTAACAAATAAATAAACAAATGAAAGTAAAACAAAAATATTGTTTATAAATAGGAAGTGTTCATAGTGATATATGACAATCATAACTGACAGCGGAAGCGCTAGGCTAATGTGTGACGTATGACAAATGTGGTTTAGATTGGCCTCGGAAATCGAATAGACCTCCGCAGCGGACGTTATTAACTCTCCTCACATTTACATTATATAGTATAATATTTATAATATGGTGATTAGTTGTAGATAAGTATATCTATCATTCTATGGGGGAAAAATATGTTACCCTTTTATCGAATGGTCACCAAACTCATTCCAATTGAAAAATGTTGATGAGCTATTAATTGACTGTGCCAATAATGAAGATGAAGTTTGTTGTGGTGTACAGTCATTTAAACACAATTAAAATATAAATTTTAATTTATTGTGCCGACGTTTCGGCCTACAATGCAAGCCTTCATCAGGAATAGTAAAAAAAACAAAAAAGATATAACAAAAAAAAAAAGGAGGAAATATTAAAAATATAAGAAAAGTAAAACAAAATGAAACTAAAAAATAATAAGTTAAAAAAAAAATTAAAATATAATTAAAATTAATTATTTAAATATTTTATTTTTATAAAGATAAAAAGGATATTGCGATAAAAAACGAGTGGATAAAGTTGGTGATTAATTACATAAATAAAGTATAAAAGTAGGCAGTTGAACACTATAGTTGATAATTTGTAAGTACGTGTGTATATAGATAATCACGGAACATTCTACGATATCCTGCCAAAATATGAAATTTAAAAAAATTCACGCTTCTGATTTGGAGATATGAGAGAACCTTCTACCATTCTACCAAATTAAATCCATTCATGTCTTCCTAAAAATTTGAATTCATAGATGACAGATAAATAAAAGTGTAAACATTTTAGCATAGGTATTTTCTGATTATTATGCTTTTGTGTGCCTGTTTTATGCTTCACTCACGATTACTCACATTTCATTTTAGTCACTCCAGAGAAAAATAGAAAATACTAGAAAAAAATTAGATATATTTTCAATCGATTCTCATGTTTTTGGGGGTTGTAGAACCATAACTTATATTTTGTGCCCCCCCCCCCCCCAAAAAAAAAATGATTTTTTCTATTGATTTTTATAATTTTCTGAACCCTGATTTTAACATCGCACCCTCAAAAAGCTTCTGAAAACAATATGAAAAATCATTTTAAAAAATGCAATATCTTCGGTTTTCTTGCTTCTATATAAAAATTTGGCATTAAAATACTAAAAATTTTTAAAAAAAGTAAAATTTCCAACAAGTTGTATCTTATATTTTATCAATTCGACTATTTAATTGCTAGTAAGAAGCATACCAAAGAGTAATGAACAATGATTCGTTTATTTCCATTATACAAGCTTTGGATATAATATAGCTGATTTTTATAATGAGTTGTTTATTAAAAAAACCAAAATGAAATAAGAATAAATAAAATAAAGAAATAAAAATACCTATACGAAACAATTTATAAAAAGTTTAATATTTTTTTTCAATAGTTTATTCCACACATTCCGTTTTTTTTTTTTTTTTTTTTTTTTTTTTTTTGTTTTTTTTTTTTCGATCAAACCTCCCTATTCATTACAAAAGACTTATTTACATGACAGACCTATTTGGACGTAGGGAGTTGAGCTTTGGGGCTCTACTAAACCATCCAATTCATCTCGTATCCAATCCTTACAATCCAAAACCCTTCGAAAAATCCTAAATGCCCCTTACTTTGTCACCATTAAACTTATCCATAAAGATCTTAATATTCCATATGTTGCTGAGTTAGCCCAAACCAGATACCTATCCTTTCATAGTAAGCTCCATAACCACTCGAATCCATCAGTTTTCTCAACTTGCTTCCCACTCCATTCCCGAAGTGCTACTGATGAGTAGTTCTTTTCAAGTTTTAAAATGTCATTGTAATCGTTATCAGCTCATTCACTTTATGTACAGTTGTAAATTTCAATAAATTGATATATATTATATATATATATATATATATATATATATATATAATGTTTTACAATATCGGGTTTTTGGTCCTTTATTTTTATATAAAGGACCAAAAACCCGATTATTGTAAAACAGTTAATTATATATTTCTAATATATATATATATATATATATATATATATATATATATATATATATATATATATATATATATATAAAGATACCAGAAAACGGTTAAAAACATAAAAACCAATTGAAAAGTAAAATCTGTTAATCAAATATTATAATATTCTGTAATTCTATATTTGATTCATTTATTTGTTTTAAAATGCGATTTTTTTACATTTTGAGCCAAAACTAAAAAAAGTAATTAGTTTTATTTAGTTTTTGCTCGGAAATGTAAGTTTTAGGATGGGGCAAAATTGAATTTCGATCTAAGCAATCCAAAAAAAAAAAAAAAAAAGATTTTAATTAGTTGAGAAAATAGGTCTACATTTTACCCAGTCAAACTGCCCAGTTAATCGACTGCTTGTGTGTCAACTGCATACCTTAATTCCAACCTGAAAAAATGGTTGATATTTCTACTAAAAAAACTTTCTATCTCATTGTGAAATAGTTCTTCGCCTACATTAATTAAAAATGCAGTTTATATAGCGCATTTAGTGCCAGTCTTCAAGGGTGTATTTTTATCCATTCTTTGGTTTTTGGTGTCATCACTGTTAGTTTCTGCCAAAAGAGACAGTTTTATTTTCCGTTCTTTTACATTGTACTGGATAAAGAGCAATGAGAGGATTGAAAGCAAGATGAGGAAAGAAGGGATATATATATATATATATATATATATATATATATATATATATATATATATATATATATATATATAAATGATAAAAATGGAAAAACATTTAGAATTGATGAATTAATTGCCTCTCTTGTCGGGATTCTTTTTTATTTGAAAACTAGTTTCGAATGTTAAACATTCATCAACATTTTTAAGGGGGCAAAATGAAAAGTACTCCTGAAAAATATCAGGACGTTGAAAAGGATAGGTCCTTCTATACCATCAAGGGTACCTCAAGTGGAAAAGTATTTATTAATTTCTTACTCAGTTATGTGTCGGTTCCAAACATTCTTTATTCTCTGTACCGGTACCTCATTTAAATAAAAATAAATTGCAAAAATTCGTACGATAGTTTAAAAAGCTTACCAAATATATTAAAAAACAACAATTATTCAAGATATTAGTAAATAGTAAATAAAATTGATTATCTACAACATATAATATTTAAGTTTGTTACATATCAGACACTTTAAAAAATTAACTCATTTTACAAATTCTTATTTAAGATAACAGTCCAGTAGAATAAGGGTTTGCCGAAGAAAAAAACTGTCGAACTTTTATTCTCAACGTAACTTTGTTTTTTTGGGGTGCTGAATCTGAATATGAAGTTTGTTACCACGGCAGCTGAAATACCGAAAATCTTGAAAAAACCCTCCAAAATACTGATTATTTTCGGTGTTTTACCTATAACACGAAAACGAAGCTTTTCTCGAAGAAATCCTTTAAATATTATTTATAGCTGGAATTATTACCTACAAAATGAAAAAAAAAAAACTACACCGACATCAAACCATTTACCGAGAAGATATAGTCTTGGGAAAAAGTGTAGAAATTGGGAAACTGGTGGTCAGTCCCACTTCTCCGCGTAAACATGTTTGTTGTACATTTTTGTTAATAACTCCGAAACTATATGTCCGATTTAAACATCGATTTCGTCTTAAGCTGATTAAATTTACTATAAGACTATTAAATATGAAGTTTATTAATAATGTCCCTTAAAAGCACGCTAAAAAAAACCCGTACTGTTGTTTTTACTATAATTCAGAAACTATTAGTCCGACTCAAACTTTTTTTTTTTAATCTAAAAGGTGATAAAATTTACTATTATACTATATATGTGAAGTTTTGACCGGGTCACTTAAAATACACATGCCAGAACCCTAAATATCCCGTTTTTCGCTTTAACTCCGAAACTATTTGTCCGATCCCAAATTTCATTTTTCATCTCAAAGCTGTTTAAATTTACTACTAGATCGTCTATATGTAAGTTGTATTAAATCCCGTGAAACGCCGACGCTAGCATGCTAAATGTGTATATTTTGGCAAAATATGAAAATTATTTTACTGGACAATAAGTATTTTGATGTTTCAAGGTTACAAATGTTAC
Organism: Euschistus heros; assembly: GCA_003667255.2. Taxonomy (NCBI): domain Eukaryota; kingdom Metazoa; phylum Arthropoda; class Insecta; order Hemiptera; family Pentatomidae; genus Euschistus; species Euschistus heros. The sequence continues at coordinate 1,259,689 of RCWM02000137.1, forward strand.
TTAAGAAATAGCAAATAGTAGATGAAAGAAAGCATTAGAAGAATGGATGTTGTTTTACTCTTGTATTAAAGTTCCAAAACTACATAGTTTTTTTTTTTTTTTTTTTTTTTTTTTTTTTTTTTTTTTGGGGGGGGGGATAATGAAAATTCCATAAAATAAGAAAAGTATAATACAAAGGTGCTATTGTTTGGCATGCTTTGATTTCTTTAGTACTTGATCCTTGATAGTATGAAATCTGTACCAAGCAGATTTGATCTAGCTTTTAAGTTAAGAATTGGTATTTAATAATTTCATTAATTAGGTATCATTAAGCTATCACCAACATCAGCGGTATCGATCAGTTCGTAGGAATCGAGTTCGTATCATCGATTCTCGATACCTATTTTTTCTCAAGAACCGGTGGTATCGAGAATATTTAAAAGTTAGTTTTCGATTGTATATAATCGAAAACAAAACCGATTATATATTTCCTATCATTTGAAACATTGAGCACTTCACAGCGTAAACTGCCAGGGACAAAGTGAGGACAAGTATGTATTACATCAATTCTAAAGCAGTGCTTACTAAACATTTTCGAATCGGCTGTTAGAAGGGCCGTTAAGGAACAGTAACCGTTGATAGATGGCGCTTCTGCCGGTGCTGTTGGTACCACTGGTAGCCATCACTTTTTGCCGCTGAAATATGGCGGCTGTAACGACTGGCAGAGAGCGACACAGCAATAAATCAGGCAGAATTATCGAGAATGAGGGAAACTATTATCGATTGTCAATCCTTTGTGCTCTGTTCCCTGTCCGTCGTATAAATCACACTCGTAAATTGGCAACATTGATTTGAGAGAGGGACATTTTTTATTCCCTTTTCCCGCTACAATTGACACACACTGCTCCGATATAATGGATAGCTTTCCTTTCATACGCTTGCTGTCACTTCTTCTATGACGTGAGTCACGTCCATTATGGGAACACATTCGAGGTACAGGCCATTCAGTTAAGTAAATATTGCTGGTCTTTAATTTTTATAAATTTATTAGGATTAAACCTATAGGAAATGTTTAAAGAAAACGAACGGGAAACTGGCATTCAGTCATAAGATATCAATAAGAGGAGAAAAAATTGAATTGCTATACATAATACTCTAACTACAGAAGATTTAGTGAGAACTACAATTCTTATTAAACTTGGATAGTAATAATTAAAATAGAATAAAGAAATAAGAATGTTGGCCACTTGAAGTTGTTCACCGATTGCGAGACGTCATTAGGAAGAAAAGGCGGGGAAATTCGAGATGAGGTGTGCGGCCTTTTTATGACAATGTCCTAGCCGACATAGCATTGATTTCCAAGGTCGATGTGAGTGATTGCGGGAATGGAAATTTTCCAAGTTTAATGTTTAAGTCCTATTTTTTTTTTTTTTTTGTGATCTATTATTTTTATTGATTTATGTTACTATCTTGATCTAGTGATGGGGCTCACTAGGCGTTTGGGGAAGAATGTGTATTAAGTGATCTTAGTCAAGTCAATTCATAGACTAAGTTTTAACATAGTTTTGCCACCACCGTGGTTTTTCAGTCTGCGTTAGTGTGTTAAATAATGGGTTAGTCGTGTGTTTGAGGCAATCAAAGACTTTGATATGCCTCCTTGTAATGTATTCTGTCACCTTTGGTAAGTCTAGTCTTCTGTGTAATATCTGCAAATAATGTGCTATTAAGTGCAAATAAAAAAAAATCTTTATCTACACTCATCACAATCAGGGATTGTATGGTGTGGTTAGAGCGTCGGAGCGAGGTGTCGGATCGGTGAGGTGTCATCAGGGATGATGCCGACAAGTCTACGTTGTATCAGCGGAAACAGCAAGCCAGGCAAACAAGGCCAGCAAGAAGACAAGTCCCCGATTTTATTTTTTTAATTTACTCTAATATTGATTATCATGATGTTTATAAAGAAATTGGGGCGCATCTTTTTCTAAATTGTTTCTTAAACTAACATAAAAATAAATACATAATTATATGCATATATACAACTATACAGTCATTTGCCAACAAACAGGGGGAGGTGCAGGGGATAAATTTTGAAATATTGGGTTCTTTAGATATTGAAGGGATTAAAAAAACTTGATGTGCGTCTAGTTATTAATTCAGGTGCTGTAGGGGATATTTAATATTTGATGAAGTTCTGGTGGTTTCTTCACCGTAACGTCGTTCTCACTATTCTTCGTAACATAGCTGGCGTTTTGTGCCATCTGAGAAGTGAGTAAACAAAGGTAAGACCCCTATTATAATTATCCCATCATTTATACAATCATCTTCCCCACCCTAAATTGTCAAATCAAAAGGTGTATTGATTTCTTGGAAGTTTGAGATTGTAAGTTATACTAGGGCGGTTAAGATAAATTATATTATAAAGCTTGGGATTGGTACGAAAAATCATTTGAATAAGGCCCAATTTCTTTCTATTTCCGAAAATGGTTATAGATTCCCGGATCTTTTGGTAAGAGCTGTGAGGAGTTGCCTATCGTGGCAATTATTTCTTATTCTTAATTTAAAATGTGTGAGTTTTACACAGAGCAATATTTTACAGTGTGGATTGACAATTCAGGAGGTAAAGATATACATAGTTTTTAAAAGAAGTTATTCATTTTCGAATTGGGACGTGAAAGGAATCACATAAAGAGGAAGCACGGACGATAAAGGATTTTTCTATGGATGCAGTTTAATGCGCAGGAGTATACAGGTTGATGGATCTGGTTCTTATATTTAAGAGGTGGTTGGAGGAGCGCAGAAAAACGAGGTCATCAATAGAAGTGGGTTTCTTGGTTTTAAAGCTCAGCATACAGTCCTTCAAATACTACGCATTCATAGCCAAAGTACGAAGAAACAAGAAGATATATAAAAAGTTGTCGAGTACTTTGTACTAATGAATAGTTGAAAACGTAGGTATTGCTTAGGAATAAATATAGATTTTCCGGTGATTTAGGATATATATATATATATAAATAAAAAAAAAAAAAAAAAAAAAAAAAAAAATGAACAATTTTATTCTTTGTAAACTAAAAACAAGCTACATTGTATAAACATTATTTTAAAATAATTCTGGTACCCACTTTTGCTTTTCAATTGAAATCTGCATATGGATGGTTAGGGAGGCGTGGAGAGGGACTAGTGAAGTTTTAACAGCCCAATAGTAGAGCGAGCACTAAATGTTCATCAGCGGACGAGTGCCCACCGGTCGCTATTGACTAAGTGTCATTCATTATTCTGCTAATTATATCATCAGCTGTCTCTTACAGTCTGTCCGTCTGTTCTCGATGTTTTATTATATCACTGTCTGTCCGGCTGTGAGGGAGTTAACGGGGGGGGGGGGGGGGGGGTTAGGGGCGAGTCCACCTAACGGGTGTCTGATCAAAGGCCTATTCCAATTGCTATCTAAAAGGAAACAATATAAATGAATATATAAAATGGAATCGTAAACAAAATAATTTATATTAATATATTTATTTTTTTATGAAGATACATCCAATACCATAGCGAAAGATAATCCTAATGTTTTATAATTTCGATTGATTTGGTGCTAAAATATTGCACGTTATAAGTTAGAAAAAAAAAACAATTATAATTTTGTGTGGTTTATAATGTTAATTGGTCAAAACTAACTTCTAACGCAATGTCCCTAGTAGTTTTGCGGGTGTTCTCTTCTACCAAAACCTTCGGATGATCGTGATTAACAACAGAATCCCTTGTCTTCAAGATAAAAATCTCCGAAAAGAAATTTTTAGAACCATCGCTGCACTGTACATTCACTGATGCTTCCTTCATCCCAAACAACACCTAGCGGTTAGGGCCGCACTTCGACCAAGTTTGAACTCGTAAAAATAAATTTGACGAAAAGTTTGTTTTTACATTGTGATTTCAGAGGTCCTTACTCATGGAAAATGGAACACATATTTAACTAATCTTTGAGGAAAACAAACATAAATAACATCACTGTCTGGTGATCTCGAGATGAAGCTGAGGGAACTGTTGGACTGTTTCATTAGATTTATCTTCGAAATCCCCATATTCTGAGCTTGGGTGGCTTTTTCCTAAATCCCGACGGCAATACTTTCTGGATACTTTTCTAATCCAATTTATAAAAACCTAACAAGCCTTTCTACATTTTTAACCTATTAACTTTGCGTTCTTCTATCCACCTCCTAAACACTAGATCCCAACCTTTTATTGTATACCTCCTCACATAAAACAGCTTCCTTTGAAAAACCTCCTGGAAATCACAACCACTCCTATTCTTAAAGCTGCCCGCCTTGTTTCCTTTAAAAATAATTTATTTTTACACATATTAGACGATCAGTCTTCCGCAAATATCTAAATAATTAAGTAAATATTAAGCATTATTTTATTTTTCACATGCAATTGTATTTTATGCTATTATTTTAAAAAATTTAATTTAAATTTTTTTTTGTCGACAATATATGCCGTAATTACTCAAGCCTTGGAGGGAATATAGGGGTTTTGAACGAAAATCTTTTCATTCAAACCAATATAGTTCCTATGTGGTTAATCCTAGCGGCAAATGCTATAGGACAAAACAAACTCTCCATTAAGCTTTTGATAAGAAACTGTCGGAAAATTTACGATCCGGCTAACGCCAGCAGAGCTAGAGCGGGTAAAAAAAAACCCAACATTTAAAAAATGTAGGAAAAAAGTGACTTTTTTTGTGCTCCTAAACGGTAGGTCCTAGCGACAAATGTTAAGTGACAAAAATATTCTCCATTAAGTTTCTAGTGAGGAGAATATCGGCAAATTTTCGATCCGAGCGACACTAACAGAACAAGAGCGTGTAAAAATTTTACATATTTGACTGTAAAAAAAAATTACACCAAAATAAACATCATCATCATCTTATGGCGCTTATGGTCCTTGTAGAACCCTGGCCTCCTCAACAATTCTCTGCCATTCAAACCTTTCTTCGGCAACCCTTCTCCATCCTCTCACACCCAGAGTCCGAAGATCGTCCTCTACATCTTCAAGCCAACGAAGTCGAAGCCTTCCTCTCCTTCCCATTCCACCCGGGTGCCCCTCCAACATCATTTTAGGGAGCCTACTTTCCTCCATTCTTTGCAAATGCCCTGCAAATCTTATTCTGCCTCTTTTTATGTTGGCTAAAATATCTGGAACAGCATATAGAGTTTTCAGCTCCTCATTTGTTCTCATTCGCAAGAGATTCAGTCCATACTTGGTTGGACTATATATTTTTCGAAGGATTTTTCTTTCCCACATCGTTCGTTTTTTGAGAATAATTTTAAAGACCAATAACCTGTTTCCTGTTTTATTTAGTGTGTCCTACATTTCTTGTCCTACATTTCTTGCTACTTTTTCACACTCCTCGAAAACTCCGAGGAGCGCATTAGTAGTTCTTCCTCTAATAACTACATCGTCCGCAAATGCTAACTGTTGGGTTAGTCGCTGGTATATTCATCCTCCTGAGCTAGTATAAATAATATAAATAAACATATCCATGTAAAAAACATTTCCAATATAAGTGGCAAATAATTCAGCGATCCTAATGATATTAATCCTTCTATCCTATAATGATTACTTCACCAAAGTGTTAAATTTAAAATAACGGTACAGAAGCAGATCAGTTTTGCGCTGAATCGGTCATCGGATATTCATACGATAAAACGCCCACAGATTTCACTAAATGAATTCGGAGCGTGAAACAACTTTTTGTATAAGGAAAAAGAGGATCGAACAGGGAGGACTGTTAAATATATCCTGATATAGCATATGTTTAAAGAGTATTTGCATATGTATATTTGTGGGCCGTCCCCCACCCCTACCTTTCTGCGTTTTACAATTTTCAATTTGTTCACATTTGTTTAGGGAGGGAGCTGTTTTGGACCGAAAACCATTATTGCACCTTTATTCCTGCCCACTGGTCGAGCTTAATCTATACTTAATTGGAATTTTACCTCTTTTGTAAACTAATTTGTTCAAAAAGTATAATTACCTGACTGTAGCTCATTTCTGCCACCGACATGCAAATATATGGATATTGTTCCTGTCTCAGTTCGATAAAGCCCAGTCGATTTGTACCGAAAAAAATTTCGAAAAAAACTATATATCTACTAATCTTTAATGTGTTGTAAGGAGTTATAAGGGTAGTTAATATCGAAGTTTGCAACTCTCTAAACCTGGTGCGATTTTTGTAGTTTACGTAAAATTTTAGAACTATTGTAACGTTTTCAACAGAAAAATTAATTCCTATCATATTCCAATCTCTAACAACCATAAAACCTTCCTATATTCTTGACCTATTTACTCTGCGTTATCTATACACCTCCTAAATACCTGATCCCAACCTTTTAACTAGTAAACCACATAACATAAAACTGCTTCCTTTGAAAAATCCTTCATTATTCGAGCTACCTCCTTCTGCAATTCCCAACCCACTCCTATTCATAAAGCTGCTTCCATTACTTCCTTTAAAAATATTATATTTTTTCCCCTTTTAGACAATTAATCTTTCGCGAGTATGTAAATAATTAAGTAAATATTTAGAATTATCTTATCTTTTCATATACGATTGTATTATATTTTCCTGTCGACAATATATGCCGTAATTACTGAAGCATTTAATTATCAAATAATATGGCCAGACAATTGTACCAGTAATTGTGAATTATTATTATTCTTAGGAGACAGAGTTTAATTTTCATTTAATTTCAAAGCAAAAATGTTTTTTACATCTTTAGTATTTCGATCCATACTTGGTTGGACCATATATTTTTCGAAGGATTTTTCTTTCCCACATGTTTAATAATTTCAAGTCGTGTGACGTCAGGGTCCATGTCTCACTCCCGTACATAACAACCGGCTGAAGGATCTAATACTACGGATACTTGCATATAATTCAGTCATTACTCACAAGCTAACAGGTGCTTTTTAATTTCGGTAAGAGTTCCAATATAAACTACAAGGCGAAGATATGATAAGATATGAGTGTGTAATGTTCAATAATTGTTTAAAAAAATTTGAGAGGGTGACTTCAGCCTTGTAGAAAGGAGGTTTGTGGCAGGACGTCTTCCCTGGGTGAAGATATTCTGGGAGCTTTGGAGGGTAAAATCCCAGAAAACTGTGCGAAATTTCCTGAGAAAATAACAGTTATAAAATTGAACGCGGGAAAAAAAAACAAAAAAAAACTCACTTTATGACAGGTTTAGTGGTGATAAAATTATCGGCGTTTAGTTGTGAGCCTCTGCTGAAACTGCCCTTTTCTCCAGACCTCCAGCCGACTACAATTTTTTTGACAAATCGATCAAAAATCGTTAGAAATCAGAAATGGTTAATAATAAGCAATCAGTATTTTATTAGGAAACACTACGGCGAAAATGTATTGAGAGAACTAAAGCCCATTTTGATTAATAAAAATGTTTTATAGCAATTTATTTTATTTTAAAAAAATAAACTGCATAACACAATAATAAAAAAACTATATTTCTTCCTGAATGGAAAAAACAACAGAGAATGGATGTATCTATTTAAAATCTACTGCTATTGATAAGGAAACTCTTTTAAAAATTTTCAATCTTATCAACACCAACAGATCTAGGGCGTGTCAAAAAAGTGTACGCAAAACGTGACTTTGTTCATTCAAATCAATATAGCTCCCAACCCGTAGGTCTTTGCGACAAATGTTATAGAACAAAAAATGTTTTTCATTAAATTTGTAATCGGGAAATGATGTCAACTTGTCAGTCCGAACAACACTAACAGAACAAGGGCGTGTCAGAATGTTACATTTTTGATAGTGAAAAAAACGTTACAACCAATGCTGACTAAAAATAAGTTATCTGAGTAATCTGATAAGTTATCTGTCGTCAAATTTTCTATCCGAGCAACACCAAAGAGCTAAAGCAGCACCACAGAGCTAAACCAGGTCAAAAAAGCCCCAAAAATTAAAAAATGTAGCAAAACCAGACTTTTTTTTTCAAACCAATATAGATCCTATATGGTAGGTCCTAGCGACCAATGTTGACCAAAAAATATTCTCCATTAAATTTCTGATAAGTTATCTGTTGTCAAATTTTCTACCCAACAGGGCTTAAGTGTGTCAAAATGAATGTGAAAAAAACGTTACATCAAAAAAGTATCGACTTCCAGCTGAAATGAAAAATAAACCGCATAGCCCAATAATATATATTTTTTTATAATAATCATTTACAACTAGTTAGTTTTAAAAATTATGTATGGCAAGTTATTTCGTATTATCCTTGGGCACAGGCAGGCTCCTCCAATCGAAATGGCTTTCCAGACCTGCTTAAAGATATCGATCTATTTCCAGAAGAAAGCTGGAAGGAGGAGCGCGAACCAGCTACCGAACCGAATCCAAGGCAGATCTTAGTCCAAATAAAGACGGGAGGAGCCATCTATTAAGGGGCTGCCCTTTACACCCTAATGAATATTAAACCCAGATCGATCTCAGTTCTCAGCTCTTGGGTGGTGTCGTCGCCGTTCTATGCAAATATTGGACAGCGGCTAGTTCTCCCCGACACGGCCCTGGTTGTGGGAGCGTGAGCCCTCAATTAGATATTCCCGCCCGCCTTCTGATTAGGCCCCGATGCCCTCCACATTTTTATGACGGAAGGAACTAGAAAGGTGTTCGGTATAAATTAGAAAATAAGATGGAGCATTCACTAAGGGCGGAAGATGTCTGCCACCTATAACCACAAGCATTATCAAAATCAACAGTCCTGCAGTTGATAAGGAATTGAGAAACTCTGAAAATGCTTTATTTCTAACTACTTACAACGGTATTCTAAGCCGTTCATATAAACATTAGTAATTAAAATATTAAAAAAAAAAAATAACAAAGAAAATGGAATTAGTAGAATTAGTGGAAAAGTATACGAGTATAGCGTCAATTATACGAACCAATGTTGTCAGGGGTGGTTCGGATATTCATAAAATATCCGATATATGTATGTTTTTATTGTATTTTTTTATTTATATGTATTCGTATAACACTTAAAAGGAAAGGTGCAAAAATAAATTATTTTTGAACGAAGTAAGGGAAGCAGCTTTGCGAATAGGAGTGGGTGGAGTATAGTGGGTAGGAGATAGCACGAATGATGAAGGATTTTTCAAAGGAAGCAGTTTTATGTGGGGGGGGGTATACAGGTTAAAAGGTTGGGAACTAGCATTTAGGAGGTGGATAGAAGAGGATAGTATAATAGGTCAGGAAAGTACCCAGAAACCTTTGAATTGTAGAAGAAAATGTTTCTTGCATAGTTTTGACAGCTAAACGAATTGATCACTATTTTTTATTATGTAATTGCCAGAAAGTTTATCCCAATACTACTTCAATTCATCTAACCATTGATCGTATTCAGATTTAAAATCCGAGGAACACGATCCGAGTTTTTAAAAAAAATTGGAAAAAATAACATTGTATCTCAAATTGGATGATTTTTAAATATTATAATTTTCCTAATTTTTTTTTGTTTATTTCGAAGAGATGAAGATGAGAAATAATTCGCCTTCATAAAACTAATATTCTCCAAGTTCATATGTTTTATTTTTTTCTTTTATTATTCCAATTTTATAGACTATCTTTTAGATTGTAAAGTAGCCAGCCAGGCTAACTAATGACTAAAAAGCCAAGGTTATTCACATATTATCGCCTTTCAAATAAAATACAATACTCTCCTACGCTGTCCGACATGTTCCGGGTATGGTGCAAAGTCTCCTACAATATACTTTGTTTACGTAGCACAGGAATATATATAAACGGATTAAGAGAAGTTATGACGTCTTCGATTTACAAAGATGACCACTCTTGGAAAGATGGCGCAGGGAGCGCTGGAAGGACCTGTTTACTGACAACTAACAGATCGCAGCTCACGACAACATAACTCCACCTCTGGCCCCGGTCCAACAACAACAGTACAACATACAACAAACAGAACGGCCCACAGCGGAGAATTATGGCACTTAAAACTGAAGGAGTGGGAACGTCACCGTTTCGAGAAATATATGTAAATACAGCGGAACCCCATATTACCGGGGTAATGAGGGGCATGGGGATTCTCGGACAGGTAATAAAAACCTCTGATAATCGAATTACAACATTTATTGACTTAATGTGATAAATAAGAAAATCAATCAAAGAAAAAAATAATAATACAAATATAAAAAATTGCAGAAAATTGCATTCATTAACAAACTAACATATTATAAACATTAATAAATTAATAAATTATGAGGGTCATTCCCTTTTAAGTGATAAAAAATAAATAAATTGGTTGCTTGACCATTTTTAAAAAATATGAAACTTTAAAAGCTGTTCCCTATATCCTAGCACTTAAAAATCAATTTCTATTTTATTTAAACAGTAAAAGTTACTCGTAATTCACTCAGTATTATACATATATGCCATATAAATTCGTTTAAACATAATTTAAAATGGCTCTATTTGAAAAATGAGAAAAAAAAAAAAAGTTACTGAAAATCAGAATGTTTTAGTGTACTCACAAGGGGACGTTTTGAGTTGTGACACAGATTTGAATGCCGATTTTCGTGTAGGTAGTAGGGACCTATAATAGTGCAAAACTAGAGTTATAGCCACCAATGAGCATTGGAAGCCTAGAAGAAAACTAAAATATAAAAATCACCTATTAATTTTTTTTTTAATCAGCTTTCAGTCAAAATAGAGAACTGATTGACGTAAATATCTAGGTTTGTATGCTTTTTAAAATAAAAATACTTTCGGCTGGCTCAGGACACGACATGGCTTTAGGGTCGTGCTCCAAAAAAAAATCGTTGTAAATCAGTGAAAAATGTTTTTCATGAAAAACTGACCACAAATCTCGATTTAACGCACCAAAAAACTCTTATATGTGAAATGTTATCAGAATAAAAAAAATATTTATTTTTTATCTTTTTCGAGGACGTTAAAATTTAAAAGTTGAAACTTCATCGACTTCTAATGGCTATAACAACTAATGTGTTCAACCGATTACAATAGTACTAGTATCAGCGTACATTCTGATTTTTATCCATACGTATAACACTGTATTATAAGATTTTAGTGGACAAAAGCTGATGTGAATAAAAAATTCCGAGGTCAACTATAACGAGATATCTCAAAAGGAGAAATCCTACGACCTCTAGATTTGGGCTAAACTAAGCAGTATAAATACTAAACTAAGCACAAAATACTACTGCAGTTTAGTATTTTTTTTTTTTTTTATCAAGTATTTTTATTTAAAAAACCTACACTTTTACGTGAAAGAATCATTTCTCTATCTTGACTGAGAGCTAAAAAAATAATTATATTTTATTTTTTTCTCGACTCTTGATGTCCTAAAACTCTAGTTTTGCACTAATATAGGTCCCTACTACTCACACAAAAATAAAAAATCGGCATTCAAATCTGTGATTTGTAAGTCAAAACGTCCCCTTGTCAGTTTATTGATGGTGGAAATCTTGCGATTATCGGGTTTATTCGAACATTCTTATCTTTGAAAGTATTAGTTTTGGCAGGATAAAACAAAAACCATCCTGTTCATGATTTTGCAAGGCAAAATAAAGGATTGGAAGTTTATTTACCTATCTTTCTCTATTCTATATGAAAATCACTAGACAAATTGAAAGTAAAATCCATTGAAATTTCAATTCTTTGTAGGTTTTGATCAGTTGGAGGATTGGAGATAAAATCTGAAATTTATACAAATTGTAGTTCTTATGTATATGTTTTAAGAGAATAAAATACATTCTTGTCTATTTCACTAGAAAAAAATTGTAAAACTATTAAAAAAATATCTCTCTGGAACTTATATTTCGTTTGTTTTTCAGGTATTATTACTTTTCCCAGTAAAATACACAGGAATTGAAACATATAAATTGAATGTAATAAATAAAATAAAATAAATTATAAGTTTCAAGATTGAAGACTTAACATATAAATAAGAACTACAATTTGTATAAGTTTCAGATTTTTATTTCCAGGCCCATCAGAGCTATTGAAAGACAAAATGTAGGATTTTTTGAAATTTCGTAAAAAATCGAGGGCTTTCATAATATAATTAATATTTTTTGTGGTTATACTACCAACATATATTAACAAATAAAAATATATATCGGATTGGAATTGACTGTTTTTCTGCTTAAAAAAAAAAAAAAAAATTGAAATTTCAATGGATTTTACATTAACTTGTCCTGTGATTTTTCAAGAAAAATACTTTCAAAACTATGAATGTTTTTGTAAACCAATGTTTTAGAATCAAAAAATTAAGTGTGTACAGCGAAACAAAAATAACTACCATAAATAAACTGTTTAAGTTAAGTTTTAAAAAACTGATATTCAATACTTGATATATAAAGGAAACAACCTCGAAAGTTTCATAAATGTTTAAAATGGTCATGCAACCACCTTTAGATCACTTTAGATTGAACAATATAAAATATGAAAAAATACATATTAATATGTATGTCAGCGTGGTTTTACATGTGTATTTCCATTTAAAAAAATCTGTAATTTTCATTTTTTTTTCTTCATTTATTTTAAAATATCAGTTCTCAATGCCTGTAGCAGATAATTCTATCATGATCGGCGTTATTCTATTTAAAAAAGCATAGTAGAAGTTCCGTTGCCTCCAATGAATAATTCTGCTTACTTTTTATTTTATTTTATTTATTTTTTTTGCGAAACGATAGGCGACTTTTTGTTTTCCTCGTTCGAATTGTAATCAAACTGAGAAGAAGTCGACGGCTCATTTTTACTTACTTTGTTCGTATTTGTTATGGATAGCAAATTTTTACCGATTAAATAATTGAACGGTTTGGTGGATGAAAGGTTTATGTAAGAAAACAAAATTTTGAGTAATTTATGTTTAAAGTTAAATGTAACATAGTCCCTTCATCTTCTTCATATCTCTTTTTCTAGTTGTTATGAAGTATTCAGATTTTGTTAACTAACACTTTTGCACATAAATTCTTCATCCAATAAAGCTAATAGAATTTAAAAAAAAAAGTTACATAACCACTTCATCCACTAAAATCTTCAATTTTGTTTTTTAAGCAAGTAGGCTCGTATTAGTTTAACAGGAAAACTTAAAAAACATCACCGTTCTTTGAGTATAAATTGGATTAGTACGTAGTTACCAAAAACATCTTAATTATACGATACTATATTGCCTTGTTTTTCCATTCATTATTTTTAACAAAAATACATAATTAACAATTATTTATTCGTAAGAAATTATCTTACGTATTTATTTTTAAAAATAAATATTATGCATATAAAATAAATGGAGTAAAAATTAAGCAACACTTTATTAAATAAAATAAAAAATTGGATTCTCGAAACCCCCATTAATGGAGCCCCGGATAATTGAGGGTCTACTGTATTAACAATACTACGCACAAAGTCTAAATATATATTTAATTAACAATATTTAAAAGATGGGGATGGTTAGAAAGTATTTGACAATTAAAATGCACATTTAATGTATCGAATTGAGCGAACGTTTATTCAGGGCCCGACAAACATTTGTGTTCAAATTAACTTAAATTAGAATAAACGGATGCAAATAAAAGGACAAATACTTCAATTAAACTAATAGATATTTATAATTATATTTAAAACGCCGCTAAACGATAGTCGTTAGTCCCACAGTGGCACAGTTGTTAATTTCACGTTACACGTGCAATCCGTTGCTATATTTACACAAGAGTGATTTAGTTCAGGAAAACAATGTTTTGATTTTAGGAACCTTTAATTTTCTACAAAGCATTTGAAACAAACAGAAGCGGTAACAGGACAATAATAAGTTATTAGGAATATATGCATGTGAGTTATATATAAACAAATTTAGCAATTAATTTTACTTACTCTATTGTTACTTATAAGAGGGATAATTCACGAATAGTAAATATATAGAAAACTACACCAATAGCATGAAACAGATGCAGGGTGGAAACCAGTACCAATTGGTACATATTCCGCCAGATAAGGAGATCTCTCATCCAACTTTTTTCTCAGTAATATTAGCAACAGACATGTCTTGAATAAATTGTTAAGATGGTCACATAGTTCGTCGAGATGAATTTTATATGGTCTGATTTGGTCTTATACATTGGGTACCTTTAAGTCAGTGTCCAATGGAAAATAAATAAACACTATATAATGAATGATATTTGAAAAATTCCGATCTGTCAATAAATATTCATGCACATATAAATACAATTTAATCAATATTTTAAAATTCATAACTTGAAAACCTATTATTACTTAATTAAGTGGTCCCTAAAAATCAAAAAAGTGATTTTAAGAGTTCCTTAATAATCTATATCTATACTATTATATAAAAGGACAAGCCATTTTTCATTTGTGATCACTAACCAAGAAAACTACTGAACCAATTTCTACCGAATTTTAACCACATCATCTTCATAGTTCAAGGAAAGTTTAGCAATAAAATTAATGATTTTCAATTATATTGCCATATAAAGCGATAAATACAGAATGCGCAGTGAAGTTCGACAAAATTTACTTTCTTCAATTCAAAGTTTATATTATTTTCAATTCAATTGTTATAAAAATTTGTTAAAAAAGCTATAATTATATGGAGCGACATGTGGATCCCAGTGGAGTTTAAAAATTTACCGATATGTAGCCATTCTGCAACAGAGTTTGCAATGGTAATACTATTAAACCCAACAGTATCAAAGTTTAAGTACAACATCTTCATAGCTTTAGAAGGTTTTGTAATAATAAATGTTACTATAATAATAATAAAAATGTATAGTTTTGAGTGCTAGAAAGGATTGCCAAACTGTCGTATAATTTAATCGATAGAAATTAAAAGCCAACCTGATGGATCGAAAAATTATTTCTGCTAAATTGGATATCTAATTATGCTTTGACGCACTTTTCAAAAACCTAATCAATGCAATTTTAAACAGAAAAATGGAAAAAAATAAAATCAAATAAGAGAACACTCCACAATTTATTTTTTTTTTTATTTTTAAACCTTTGTTGAGTATTATAATCTGCCTCAAATGTGGGCAATATGTATTATGGATGGCTTTATGGATCCATTCACACATTATATATACAATAAGAAATAAATGATAAATAAGATAGAAAGAATAAAGAACAGAGAAAGACCTACAAAATCAACAAATTATTTTTTTTTTTTTAATAAAATAAATTGAAAAATCCCTATGGTATAATTCTTAGTGTAGAGCAAAAAAATCCAATAAAAGTATCGAAAAGTTATATAGAGAGTAAGAACAAATTAAAAACAGATAAACAGTTAATAACAAAACAAAAATAGAGTTAATAACAAATTATAAAAATAGTTATTGATAAGATTTTTTTATTAACCAGCTGAAAAATCTATAAGTGGAACAATGATAAATTAAGGTCCGTCAACTCGGCCGCATCATGGCTATTTCGAATGCTGAAATATGACTTCTATTTCGAGGCGCCTTCTAAGGAACAGATGATAGGAGCAATACCATTGGTCGAAGACTAGCAGTCATAAGATTCCAAAGAGGATGCTGATTGGCTGACAGACAGCCGTAGAGCGAATAAGACGAAGAAGGTACTGCCTGAGGACAATAGGAAATGGTGCAGAGGCAGGTGGTGGGGGGCCATGCTGCTTTGTTTGCAAATTAGTTGTATCTTGGACCGGCTGCCTTCCATCTTATATGTTAGGTCCTAGGTCTAGCATATCTTTCCTATGATTCCGGAACCATACATTCCCGTGGAAGACAACGATAATACCTGTTTCATATGTTAGAAGAAATAAGAACGAAGTTATGTTAAATACTTGGACGACTAAGATATGCATTTAAAATTTTTGAGTTCATACCATAACTTTAGTTCAGGGATGTAGCATATAAATTACATGATTATTTACGTGCATCGAAATATGGCGATTAAATGTAAAGAATGTAAAGAATTAAATTGTTTACGTTGATCGAAATGTATCTTTTTGGTATAGTTGCACTTAATTTCTGAATTAAGATTTTTTTTTTTCTTCATTTGTAGAATTTTGTTAATTAGTCATTTAATGTACGAAATAAAAAAAAAAAAACAATAATAATAATAAAAAAATAAAGAAAGAATATATATAACTAGCCCGTCACGGTTTCGCCCGCTTTCATAAGTGAAGAATCATTATCATTAGGTTTTAACCTTGGATTGAAAATTTAATAAAATAAATCCTAAATAATAATAAAAAATAAATAAATGTAGTAACATAAGATCTGGTGTAACTCTGATCTGGTGTCGCTTTATTGACAGTTTTCCTTTATTTTCTATTAAACGATATTTTTTTTCTTTGCATTTTATTCCAATGTAGTGTTCATTATGTTTAAAATGCTCTTTTTCATTAAGGGATTATCATAAATAAAAAATAAATAAATGTAGTAACATAAGATCCTCTGATCTGGTGTCGCTTTATTGACAGTTTTTCCTTTATTTTCTATTAAACGATATTTTTTTTCTTTGCATTTTATTCCAATGTAGTGTTCATTATGTTTAAAATGCTCTTTTTCATTAAGGGATTATCATAATGTTTTATTTACACAAGTAACTGATTTGTTTTCTAAATGAGAATAATGTATTTTTTCGGTTTTAAAAGTGTTTCTCCATGAAATTGAAACAAAATCATTACGTTTAACATATCATTCGGAAGCTGATTAATTTGCAAGTTTTTCTGAGATTTGACGTTTTGTGGATAGTTTTATTCGAAAAACGGTGAGCGTTGAAGTAATATAAGACATTGTGACATCCCCAAATAAGGTGAAGATGGTCAAGCTGTTCTTTAGATACCAAGTTGGTAAAATTCGAGGTTACAGGTACTCAGTTTTTATAGAACATTTAATGCTAAATCCGATAATGTGGTCAAAATTTGAAATATATTTAAACAAAATGGAGATATTACAGCTTTTATGGAAACAAACGTGGTTTCCTCAAAAAAGTCATTGATTTATCGTATAACTGCAACGGATTGAAATAGAAAGGTGAGGTCTACGGCATTTTTCTACATTTTTGATCTAGTTTCTCACAACTTTTTTTTTTTACACTAAGAGGTACTCATCCTGTATAATAGTATACATATATGGTGTATGTATTATAATATATAACATATATACCAATAACTATAATATAATTCCGATAGAAATGGCAAACAATACATCAATCCAAATTATACCTCAACTGATTCTGAGCCATGACTTATACTATATCACAGAACTTCTCAAGACTCAGCATCTCAAAAATCGATTCTGTATCAGAAGATGTTATAAACAAGTCGAAGATTACAAATCAAAAAAAAAAAAAAAAAAAAAAAAAAAAAAAAAAAAAATTTATATATTTATTTTCAAAATTAAGGGAAAATATATAATAGCCAGGAAAAACAATTGGTCTAACCATACAGATCATGCATTATCATTGATAATGCAGTTGCATCAAGTGAAAGCATGCAAGATGACAATGTGTATGACTTGAATTCAAACATTGGTACTCAGTAAAAGAGAATAAAATAATACCTTTATATCCTCCATACCAGATTAGATTTTATATTCCGCCCACTTGAGTTTAGCTCTCTTGATAAACAAATTAGAAAACGTCTTGAATATCTCTTAAACAAAATCAGGAATCTTGGAAAATCTTATGAAGTTGTAAAACTTATCTCATCAACGACTGAACTCATTGTTTAAAAAATCTCGAAAGCAATAACCAATTTTCCCAACGTGTTTCTAGTGTTCGTAACATTACCTTATCGGAAAACGAAAACATTCAGCGCAAAAAAGACCTACAAAATCCAATAAATTCAGCCCTGAACATAAAAATGTTAGAAATTTTTGAGGAGCATATTAAAACCATTAAAAAAAAACATGATGATTTCATTTCAAAATCCATATGCGCGATGTGACTGAAATCCTAAACAGAACGAATGTATAAATCAAATATAAATAGATCGTCATAGCATAACATTATTGTCAACAAAATACACAAAATTTTTGTTTTTGTAAGAATCATCGTAAGCTTAACTTTCAGGATTTTTATGGCATGGATAAAAGGAATCTCATAACATGCTGGAACGTTTCAATAAGAAAATATAATATGCCACAAAACGGAGACTTTAATGGCTTGTCAAGAATGGACCGTAAATCCTTAGAGTCGTAAAAGAAACTCAAAATTCCTTAATGATAGGAATCAAGCTAAAGAGTAAAATAATACAGTGGTTGTCTTTGATGATAAAAGAATGAAAGATTTATGATAAATACAAGATGAATCTCGAAAAGATATAGCTAGGAGTATAAAATTTCTAATTAATGCTGATGGAACAGTTAGATTTATAGCTTAAATAAATAGGTTATGTTTTACTATTCAAGAAAAAGTCTGTTAGTATTCGAAATATATCGGTTTAAAGAAGCTAACCAATTTTATCTTCTATGGGTACCTATCAGTTGCAAACACTAAATGCAGAGCGGCTTTGAATAAGAAATTTATTCTGGTTCCTTTGGTAACCATGGGAACAACATGTTTGTAATAACAAATAACGACTTATTTTTATCCTTATCAAATGGTAAACCTGAGGATATAGATACATATTTAAAAGTTTTTTTGGGATTATTTCCCTTGCTGTCGTCGACGTCAAAAATTGTCGATCGTTTTCGGAAATCCTATAATTGTGTCGGCTAGTTGCAAAACCGGCCATCTCCAAAAAACAAAATTTTTCAGGAAAGCTGATTTTCTGTTACATCGCGCGAAAACGAAGTAGGAACAAAATATCTTCGGTTTTTAGTGGCACAAGGGTAGTGTGTTTGAAAGCACTTTTCGAAATGGAAGGGGCAAGTGGAGGGGGCGAGTTACTCAATTTTTTATTTTGGATTTGGCCGGTTTTGCTACTCATTTTGGAGTTGGCCGGTTTTGTAACGAATTAGAACAGATAAATCACTAAATTTAATGTAAATCTTGGGTTTTTCCGGATTCAAACGAACAAAACTTTCTTGAATAAGTGAATGTTATTTGAAAAAAATTAAACTCTGGAATGTTGTGGTGAATCTCAAGGGTCTTATCGGAAAAACTGGCGAGAATTGTTTTTAAAGTAATTAAGTTCCGAAAAACCTAATTTAAAAAAATATAAACATTCAGAAACTTATAATCTTGCGGCACTATCGTCTTCAACAGGCTTACACATTTCTTTCTGATATTCTTCTTCATCCCTATCATGTACTTCTCTGCTTCCTCCTTCTTGAGCAGCTGACGCTACGACGTTCTTGTAAAAAATCAAACGATCTGTAGAAAACCTCCCCTTGAACTATCACCTTATTATTTTTTTTTCTGGTTATGAAAAATCTAGTTGTTGGGGAGACTTTGAAGTGCTAGTGCAGAGGGTTTGAGGAGGGCAATACTGAGACTCTTCCAATCAAGATTTGTGTAGTCCAGAGATGGGCAAACTACAGCCCTTCGGGCTAGTCAATCCGGCCCGCGACATGGTCAAACACAATTATACATAAGACAAAATTTGTTTTCTGTAAAGCTAGTATAGAATTATTGTTTTCTTCTCTTGGCGATCCGGATCTTCTACCGTTGTACCACATAAGTTGAGTGTAATGAGATAAAGTCAAAAATAAAGTTTATTAGTTGTAAAACTTTGTCCAATTTTTTCGGCCCCCTAGATGTTTTTTCTATTTTATCCGGCCCTCCCCTTAAAACGTTTGCCCATCTCTGGTGTAGTCTGTTCCTGGCTTGAACACCGTCCCACTTTCCGAGAGAATCCCTTCGAACTCTGAAGGCTGAACGAGAGTCTCGATTTTCCTTAACTTCTTCTCAATTTCGGAAAAATCCCGATGTGGAGGGGTTTGTTTCTTCTCCATGTTGCCGGGTCTCTTTGTCTGTTTCCTGTTAAATTAGCTGGAACTTCTTCGACAAACTGCTCCACAAAGATTGAAAGGAAAGTGCACTGAACAATGAAAGCATAAACGTTAAATACAGGAAAGGCAGGAGCAGACTGATAGTTGCCTGATAAGAGGCCTCCTTGATCTGGAACAACAGCGCGATCTAGCAGATGTGGAGATGGCCGGTTATGAAACTCACTGACGGAAGGATTTGGCCGGTTTCGCAGCACACTGCGATTTTCAAACGCAGGTTTAACAAGGATTTGACGGGTTTTTGCAAGATTTCTTTATTGCAATAGGTGGAAAATGTATCTTAGGACTCAGAAAACAGAAAAAAGGTATTTCTCAAAATTGGGGAGTTGGCCGGTTTTGCAACTAGATGACACAATTAAACAGATACTTATTAAGAAGTACAGCTGAACCAATTTTTCACAACGCTAATATCTGATGAAATCTAACTTGTCCACTTCTTCACGACAACCACTGATTTATCAAAAGTAATTACATTGAAGCATTTAATAATTGATAGAAATTTCAGGATTTATTACGGCCCGCTGTGATTACATCACATTGTATAATAAAGAAATGTGCAATAGATAAAACACTTCCAACCTTTTATTGGCCATTAAATAAAAGATAAATATACTAATCATGCACTTAATACATCGTCGATACAAATGCTATATATTGTGAAAAAAAATGCAGTTTTTTCTTGGATTTCTGATGAACGTTGTGGCAAATTCTCGAATCTAAATTCAGATTGTATTTAACCTTATCGCTGCTCATTGACAGGAGGAATAACCCTGTCAAAATGATTTTAAAACCTGACAGTTTTTCCACTCTTCTGGAAAGTGGTGGTCTTTACATTTGTATCGACGATATATAAATTACCTGGAGGAACTTTAGGTTCAGAATAAAGTTTTGAAATTTCGTTACATTTTTCTAATACCTTATCTACTTTTCCAAATCTTAAATCGGAAACGTTTATTTAAAACTAAACAAAACCACTACGTCATTCTACAGTTTACTGATTAGAATCTACACTATTATATAAAAGGACAAACCATTTTTCATTTGTGATCACTAACCACGAAAACTACAGAACCAATCTGCACCAAATTTTGACATCATTTACATAGTCCAAGGAAGGTTTAGCAATAATAAAATGTACAGATTTTCAATTAAATTGTCATAAAAAAAAGCGATAAATATACGGTGCGCAGTGAAGTTTGATAATCTACCGACAGGCGGCGAGCACCATTGGAGAGAGGTTACAAAGATACGATGTTATATAAAGCTAGATAATTATGATGACATTTAATTATTTTCAATTAAATTGTTTTAAAAAAATAAAAACTATTAATATGTGGTGCGAAATTTGGATCCCAGTGCAGTTTAAAATTTGACAGATATTTGGCGTCTTTCTGCAACAATAGCAAAACTTTAAACCAAAACAATATAAAATAGAGGAACAACTGACCTGTATTACAAGATCTGCGATTTAAATGCTCGGCAAATTTTAGGCGAAGGCCTATTGAGAGTAAGGAGAATCACTGGATGCATTTTAAATATTTTTTTATAATTACTCAACAAAAAGAATAACATTTTCTGACCAGCTACTAACAGTCACTACCATTTGAAAATGAATACATAAAATCCATCTCTCAAATAGTAATAGAAACGTGCGAGGAACATTTGAATTAGAAGAACAAAAATATTTGAAATAACTAATTAGCTTTAAATATTGAGCTGTTCGTATTATATACATTAAGATTTATTAATTGTTTTGTTGTAATATGGTTTTATTTTTTTTATATTGTTGTAAATATTATCTTGTTTGCGGTTGCTCTATTCCTCTGATCTTTAAACGAGACGTACTGCAGAACAGTCAGTATCATTTACAAAACGATATAATTAAAATTAATCTTAATTTTTGGCGCTGGGGTAGAAAGCAGTGGGTTCGATTTCCGCCCAGTTAAGTTTTATTTCGTAATAGCAGAGATGAATCTCAGCTCAACCACTCTTGGTAGAAAAGGTTAATAATCTGTAAGTTAATCCGTCCTCCCAAGATTGTGTATTTAAGGACCCTATTCCCCAAAACAGGGACAAACATAAAAATATAATAGTAATTAAAATATAAATATATCCACAAACACACTAGGAATTGAGTAACTCTACCACCTTTAGACAAAACAGGTGATACGACGCTGAAATTAAATATTAAGATACTAATTATATGTTCAATATATCTTTGCATCTTTTAATAATCTATCATTTATTTATAAACAGTGACCTAAGGGATCATGATGAGTGATCTACCAACCTATAAACCTGAGTAAAAACTTAGCATTAACTGAAAAATAAAATTAAACTTTAATAACCTTTGAGTTGAAGACATGACCGAAATGCTTATTTAGATATTTATTCCTCCACAGTAAGATTGTTGATATTAATTTCTGATCAAGAACTGTCGGTTCTTTGAAAATTAAATGATCTATTTACTTTTTTATTAGTTTATTAATACAAACTTATAAAACTTATAGGCGATTTTAAGAAAACATGGTAGGATTTCCATCCAATTCAGTTTGGTCATTTAGTAAAAGATAAAATAAGTAAATAACAATGTATTCATTTTTAAGGCATAACTCAACTACTTCCTGACTGGGGAAAACAATAGATCACGGATATATCTATTTATATTCTACTGCTATTGATAAGGAAACTATCATAAAAATTTTTAACACCAACAGAGCTAGCTAGAGCTTGTCAAAAAAGCACCAACACAAAATGTAGGCAAAACGTGACTTTATTCATTCAAACTAACATAGCACCAAAACGGTAGGACCTAGCGACAAATATTATCTAATAAAATATATTCTCTATTAAATTTCTGATGAGGGAACTATTATTAAATTTTCGTTCTAGCAACACCAACACAGCTGGAGCGTTTCAAAATGTTACATTTTTGAACGTGATGAAAAAGTTCCAAAAGGGTTTATATAGTGATGCTTTACATAACAAAAAAACTACATACCCATAGCTAAAAGAAGAAATAAGTTTTAACATGGAAAATAAACTTATGAGCATTTCTAAATGCAGACCTTTTAAGACTTCGCATAGTACCGACGATATGTAACGGAGATGGACAGATTCAATTTTTTAAATATATACTTTATGAATCGTTTGTAAATTATTTAAAAGACGATTTAATATGAGAAAAAGTGGCTAAAAGTGATTTGTTGCCTTCAGACAACAAAGCTTTCTTATATTAAGCGAGATATAATCAAATGCGAGACAATAGTTTCATGCAACACATTATATGCAGTTATAAACATATACAAAGTAACAACCACAAACTAACACAACTATTGACTAGAAACGATAACACTAAAACGATTTGACATTTTACAACCATACATATCGCTCATGGGCTGCGATAGTGGCACAACTCAAAAAATCATTTTTCGAGATAAGTGGGTTCCAATTTTTCAATTGCTAAGGGAAATGCATAGGAAATGCTTTTGCTTGCTTAAACGAGAAAAGGTATAACTTGAAGGTAATTTCGTTTAACCAATAACTTAAGCAAACTAAAGCATTTCATATGCATTTTTCTTAGCAATGAAAACTTTAAACTCACTTATCTCAAAAAATGATTGAGTTGCACTACTATTGCAGATCATGAACGATATAGTCACCACTATGTAAAAATAACGAATGTGAAAAAATACGTTTTTTATGTTGTTTGTCTACTGTTGTATCTTACAAAGTCTACATGCGATAAAATGCTAGAAATTCGTGAAAATGGCATGGCTCATTTCGGTTTTCTAAATGCCGATCAAATTCGAAACTTTACCACAAGACCTTGTAGAAAACAACAGTAAACGCACGGAATAAGAAAAATGCGGTTTTCACTTTCGTTAGTTTTACATAGTGCCGACGATATGTAACGGAGATGGACAGATTCAATTTTTTAAATATATACTTTATGAATCGTTTGCAAATTATTTAAAAGACGATTTAATCTGAGAAAAAGTATTCTGTAACATGGAACGTGGCCAGAGACAGAACAATATATGTTTCCCAAAGTTAAAAACGACTTACTCATATGAGGTACGAACATAAATAAAAAACAAAAAAAGTTTCGGTAAAGAAAAGAACTTATCTTGAAAGGTAATGTTTTTCCTAATTATTTATTTTATAAGACTTTTAATAAAATTAGAAGTTTCGTCAGTTAAAATTAGACAGTTCTAGTTTCAATCATAGAAAATATTACAGATTATGAGAGTTCTTTCAAAACTGAAGATGTCCACTTGCGAGAATGTTTATCATGGCCTGGACCTAACATTTTTAAAAACGTTCAACAAAGCATCGTAACTGAAAGGCTTTAAAAAAAAAAAAAAAATAGCACACCTTGACACAAAACAGTATAATTTACTTATTGCAGAAGCGAGGAAATGATAATAAAATTTAAAAAAAATGAATAGTTCATCAATGATATTACAAAATCTAAAGTCACTTAATCTTGTGTAATTACTAGCAAGTAGTCTTAAGGGTTGTTATAAAATACATACATAATAATAAAATATTAAATAATTAAACTAAAGTTAAAAAATTCAAACTTTTTTCTTTTTTTTTAATGCGAATCGAATTAAAGGGAATAAAGTATTATTATTTGTTCAGTAAACAGAACATATTTCATAAATATTCAATATAGAAGAAGTTATTAACATTTAATCATTCGTTTACGTTATGCCAGTTGCGTTAATAAACGCATATCCATTAATGTGATTGTAAAATAGTAATTTATAATTGTATGTTCTTACTTTTAATTACCGCTGGGTTTTTATATAACTAGAAAAATAAACATTTATTTTGCTATAAAGTTAAATAAATATTAATAATAATAATATATATATATATATATATATACATAGCCAAAGCAGTGGCTAAAAGTGATTTGTTGCCTTCAGACAACAAAGCTATCTTATATTAAGCGAGATATAATCAAATGCGAGACAATAGTTTGATGGATCACATTATACGCATTCATAAACATATACAAAGTAACAACCACAAACTAACACAACTATTGAAAAGAAACTATAACACTAAAATGATTTGACATTCTACAACCAGACATCTCGCTCATGGGCTGCAATAGTTGCACAACTCAAAAAATCATTTGTCGGGAGGTTTTAAGTTTTCATTGCTAAGGAAAATGCATAGGAAATGCTTTTGTTTACTTAAACGAGTGAAGGTAATTTCGTTTAACTACTAACTTAGACAAACTAAAGCATTCCCTAGCAAAGGAAACTTTAAATCCACTTAAAACGATCCAAAAAAAAAATGATTTTTTGAGTTGTGCCACTATATCGAGCTCATAAGCGATATACATAGTCACCACTATGTAGAAATAACGAATGTGAAAAAAACACGTTTTTTATTTCGTTCGTTTGCTGTTGTATTCTACAAAGACTACATGCGATAAAATACTAGATATTCGTAAAAATGGCATTGCTCATTTCGGCTTTTTAACTGCCGATCAAATTCGAAACTTTACCACAAGACCTTGTAGAAAATAGTAAACGAACGGAATTTTATTTTATAAGGCTTTTAATAAAATTATAAGTTCCGTTAGTTAAACTTTGACCTATGAGTTATAGTGTCCAGCGTAGGAAAAAATACAAATTATGAGAGTTCTTTCAAAACTGAAGATGTCCACTTGAGAAAATATTTAAAAAAGAGCAAAAGCATACACCAGTCTTCTCCTCGTTTTTAAATTCAAAAGTTATATTATTTTATTCCTTAATATATGTCAACTAACAAAAGAAAGTACAGTTCTATGTGCACCACGTAAACCTCTATCAGAAAAAAAAAAAATAAAATAAGTGGGAAAGTGAACATCTTCAGTTTTGAAAGAATTCTCCTAAAATAAGATGATGTTTGATTATCACATTTTTTAAGTATCACATTATTAAATTTCTAGCTTTTGTAGTCAGGGAATTTATTTTAAATAATTACATATAAATATATTTATATAATAATAAATACCCGAATTATATTAATTCCATCTAAACTTTACTTGGCATAAAACTTTAGTTAAAAAATAAATTTACATACAGCTTTATAGAAGAATATTAGAAAATAAATTTATTTTTGTTTATTGGAATCTCTCTTAAATGCACACCTCATTTTTGAGACATATTTTAAATTAGTTTACTTCCACACATATCTGACACAAGCCAAAAATTACAAAGAAATGTCTATATAATTGATTAAATAAAAAAATAAAATCTCTAAGTAATTGAAATTTAAGGTTATTTCTACTAATTTTTAAGTTAAGACAATAACTCAACACGATATATACCAAGTATATTCCAATGCAACAGTAATTATGCACTTCAATTTCCAAGAGGTGTATAGAATTTATTGGACGTTAATTTATTTTAATATTTTTAACATTGATGTTAATGTTAATTTCTTGTAAAATGATTTTAAAATAAATTATGCTTCATTCGTTTAAAATTATAACATATATCACAAAAATTTGACTAATTAACTAATAGTTTAACTTATATAACGGTCAAAAATATAAATTATTTTATACTTACAAACTTGTAGTACAATTTTTGTATATTTATATAGAATAATTTGGTTAAAACCCTATTTAAGGACGCCACTACAATGGTCATATAAATAACCTATTAATATATATGAAAATTGTTGAATAAGTCTTCATAATTAGAATAGTCACCAACCAGCTATTTTAACTCAATTCTTAATTTAAAAATCTATTTAGTTTAAAAAATCATTAGAACTTTTTTTTTTTGAGAAACATAACTACATCTTTAATATAACTGACAATTAAAATTTAAATTATTGGGCAAGAATGGGGCTGACGATAATAAAAAAATAACATTCTATATAATAATCACATTACGAATATCACGAATTTAAAAAAATAAAATAAAAAATCTACTGCTGTTTGCCAAATTTACATCAAACCATCTGCTTAAAATTTATTTTTTTTACTAAACTAATAATTAACAAAAAACTATCTCTAAATTAATTTAAGCCTCACTATTAATTTTTCTTATTTTATATTAAAGTAATGCATCACAGAGAGAAATGAGAAAACATACAGTTCCCATATGATTATTTTCCAAATTATACGATCCTTCATGGAAAAAATTTTTTTTAGAGGTATTATCTAATCACGAAATGTTTATAATACAGATTTTAAAAATATGATACTTTTTAAAACAAAAAATAGTTTAAAGAGAATATTTTTAAATCTTAATGGTCATAAACTATATGAAATATGGATAATGAACTTATTACCAAATATGGTACTAATTACGCACTAACAAAGCATTATCACATAGATTTTAATCATATTAATTTTTTTCAATCAGTCAGTTCATTAATTAAAGGGTTTGATGGATGAAGGAGTTATGTCACACTTTTTTTATAAATACAATATAGTTTAGTGGAAGGATTTATGTGCAGAAGTTTTAGGCAGCAAAATCTGAATATTATAAAACAACTAAGAAATATATATGAACAAAATGAAGGGTCTATGTAACATTCCTGCTAAAGGAAAATATATTTAAAAAAAAATAAAAAAAACTGATAAAAGAAAAAAATAATTTGTTTAATGTTTTGTTAACATTTCCCTTAAACAGGAAAATGTTACATACCCCCTTTATCTCCTTCGTATCTCTTTTCCTATTTGTTTTGAAATATTTAGATTTTGTTACTTAACAAATCTGCACATAAATACTTCATCAAATTAAATAGATTTCATTTTTTTTTAAATGTGACATACCCATTCATCCATCGAATCCTTTGATTAGGCACGTATATAACATAGTGGCTTAGATACATTTTCATTCGTACAGATAATTAATTCAATCATTAAGTTTAATAGCTTTATTATTACTATTAAATAATAATAATAACATTTTTTTTTTAACATATTTAATAAAACCATTTTTTTTTTTTAAATATTTACTGACTAATCAGCCTGTAGGTGAACAGGATTTAAAGTTGTAGTATAAAACTAAAATTCACATGTTTATTGAATGGTAGTGGCAGAATGACAACTCTCTAAAGACACGTGAAGTGAGAATTTGGCGCAAAGGGAACACGTGGGGGAGCACCTTGTAGCTGCTGCTACCTGTGGCGGGAACAGGAGTTAGCCCCCGGAATGGCGGCATAGCGTCAGTTTGAGGTTATCTTAGATCGGAACCCGAAATTAAGAAAACTAATGTTAATATTGGATATGGAAGTGTTTCAAGGATCAATATAATCTTGAAGGATTGAATTAAAAATTCAATAGGAAAAATGTGAACGCGATATGACAAAGTAGCCATTATTACTAATCGACCACGTGTTCACTTAATTTTAAGAAAAACCAGCGAAAAAAAGAAAAACCTACTTTAAAGTTTTGAAATATAACATAAGTACACCATAAATAGAAATAAGACGGCACTTACCAGGTTTACGGTGGCCGAGGAAGGCGGCGAGATGCAGTTCAGGTGCCCGTAACTGAGAGAGGACGATCCAGGAGGGAGTGGGGGAGGGGCCTGGGGGCGGAGTCAGGGGCCGCCTGGCCCCGCCCACCCGTGACGTCACCGGCCCTCGACCGCTAGGCCAGTCGGGCGCGGACAGCCAGGAGCCACGGACGACAGATAGGCGAGTGATGAGACAGACGAGTGATGAGCGAGTGACAGTGTGTCTAGTGTAGTTGTCCGAGACATCATGATCTGAATCTGCCAACCAGCAACATGACACGCAGGAAACAGAATTGCCCCAAAAGGATGAAATGTGAGTTGTAGAAATTTTTGTTGTTTGGTTTGTTGTGTTGTTGCCATGTTGACAGGACTCTGCGATACAGCCCGGTAAGTGATTGAATATTTACACTTACTTGTCATTATGGTTTTAAACCATAATTGGTAAGATGTGCTGAGGCGAACAAGGCCGCCGGCGAAAAAAGCTGTCATGACAGTGATGGGCAACAAACAACAAAAAATATTGTTTGTTGTAGCAGCGCAACAACAATCACGTGGGTTCCGCGCCGCTCTGTTTACTTACGCGGACCCCATGCCGGCAGTCAACTCCGCTGAATGGGGGTGCTAATACAAACTGCTTTATCTCCTACCTGCTGTTCACGATCGGCCGAACAGATATATCTCATCTCTTACTAACAATAATATAATATATACTTTAAAAAAGAAAACAACAAATTGAATTCGTTATGATCATTATCATATAGACATTAAAAAATATAGATTTCAACAAAAGTAAATTCTTATCGTCCTGGTTTCTAACATTTCACAATGCGTCCTAAAATTAAATCATGTTATATTTAAAAAAAAAATTATTTATTAAAGATTCAATAGTCATCGTTGTCATGATGACGGTAATTAGATTTATATATTTTAATTTTTTATTCTGAGTATAAAAGAAATAATTGTACTTCCAACATCATTATCTTCACATCCTGGGTTCTGAATTTGTAAATAAGTTGTCGTTTGATTATTATTAAGTAAGTAATAATAAAAATCGTGTTGTCAATACATTTAACATTTATCAATGAAGACACACATAAGACAAAATTATATGGTTGTCAATTATGTTGACAACTACATATCGAGATTTAAGATTTCAAAAATTATAGAATGAATAATATATAAATAACAGTTTATTAAAATTAATAATAATTAAAATTAAAAAAACAAGTACATTTTCTGAAAAATAATATAATGATTGTGTCACTATCTTATTTTTGTTTTAAAAATGTCATGAGGCATTATAGAAAAAAATATTTTTTTTTCTTTACTTTTAATTAATTTTTAATATTTACATTTGTTAATGGTTCATCTTAGACAATGTTTATGTAAGAGGGGCCCCAAATATTTAGGTCTTAGCAGATACAAAATATTTACAAAGTGAGAGTTAGGGGTTGAAGCAGGGGTGGCTTGTTGACTGAGTGTTGTCAGTTGTGGTCTAACCCCGACATCTTCAACAGTCAAATCGTTTTTGTCATCACACCGACTCGACCCAATTAATTAGTTAATACACCTCCGTAGACCTTAAATTGTATTAAAAAAAATTAACTTGTTTTAATTATTAATAAAAAAAAAATCATTTAAATCATTGAGTATCAAATAAAAAATATTATTCATGTATTATATATTTATTTAATTAGCAATATTATTTTTATGTTTTGATATCATTTGTAGGTTATCTTTAACCCTAATCAATCTTTGCATGATGAGATTAATTAATTAAAAATATTTAAATAGAGTTAGTAGATTTAAAAAAATGTTTTCTCTTGTTTTTGTAGCATGAAATCCTAATTTAAAAAAGAAAGAACTTGAGAGGTCCAAGTGTTCCAAAAAAAAAAAAAAAAAAAAAAAAAAAAAAAAAAGAAGTTAATAAACAAAGATATAATAATTTTTAATTACAAATAAATTAGTAACATATTTACATTAATAATGAAGCCACAGATAATTTTATTATTTCTTTGGACTGTTATGAAATATTAATAATTAGAATAAGTAATAACATATTAATGTTATCACTTATTAATGAAAAAAAATAAAACACATTCCACTTCAAAATTATTGATTTTTAGAAAATATTTTAATACAATAAGCATGCCTATTAAATATTACCGTCCGTTTTTAATAGTCATTAATCGGCTAATTTAATTTTGATTAATAATAAAGTATATTATAATAAAATTAAATAAAATGTTTTAAACCACTAAAAGATTTATAAATATATAGTTAACTATTATAGATAGGATTTTATTAAATCACCTATTAAATGTATAATAATTACTAATTATTACTATCATTAATTAATAAATATTCAGAAATTATGATTAATCTTCAGATTGGTTTTATTAGATTAAAATCTTATTAAATTTAAATTATTTTCCAAAAAAATTAGAAATTATATATATATTTGAAAAATATTTTAATGCTCAAGTTGTAACTAGAAATATTTCATTTTCAAAAACATTGATAATGAAATTTATTTATTTAATGTGTGATACAAACAATTAATATGTATTTATATATATATATGTTGTTATGTTTTATATTTGTATTTATTAATAAAATAAAATAAATATTATACTTCTTGTAATAAGATGATATGACTCATTATAATTTTTTTTTTTTTTAAACTAGTTATCTAACAAAAATATTATCTTAATAATTACTTTGATTGTATAATAAGTCAACAGTTAATTATTTCTGCTAATAAAGTATCAAATGTATTTTAGAACACATTTAAATAATTATTATTAATTATAATTTCAAAATTATTATTTTGTGGTTCAATCAAGCAAGAATAATTTTAGACAAATAAATTGGCATTATGTTGTAATAATCTATTATGTTAAAAAATATATTAAAAAATATTCACAATAAAGTATAGTATTTTTTTTTTTGACTTAGCTGAATTATATTAATGATTTGAAGGTTAAATTGTGGTGATAACTATAGAGATAAGAACTTTATATATATACAAAATGGTATAAGTAGTTATAGTAATAATTTATTTCAATTTGGTATCCTTCCAACGTTAACATAATTTATCAAATTATTTTTCTAATAAAAATAATTTAAACTTACTAAAACATTCATCTAATAGACTTTTATTCAATATAGAAAAATATAATGACAAAAATCATACAAATGACACATATAAATGTGTTTATGTAAAATAATAAATATTTAACTTTTATTTAATTTAGTTAATATTGTTACTAAGCCAATATTCATTGAGTTAATGGCCATAAAATCAATTAAATAATTAAAAACTAATTTCATTTATATCAATACACTAATATAAAAACATTTTGATGGTATGCACTGGCATTGAAAATATATTTGATGAATTATATGTATGTTCAAGTTTGAATTTATAATAAAATATTTATCAAGCAATATCTGTTGTTATTTTTTTAGGTGTTATCAGTGTATATCACTAATTTATTTTTGTTCACCATTTAATGATGAAAAAAAAAAAAATTAAGAAAAGTTCATCATTCTTGGCAGTTCTCAGTATATTTTTTGTTAGTAATTATATTAACTGTGCTTAAATTTTTTTTAAATTAAATGTTTCGATGAATTTTGCTGTTTACATTGAAATTAGGCGAAACATATTTTAAAAGTCACAATATATTTTAAGTTCAACTGATTAGCATATTTATTAGACCGACTTTTCTATGGCAATTGTCTTAGTTATTGTT
Organism: Euschistus heros; assembly: GCA_003667255.2. Taxonomy (NCBI): domain Eukaryota; kingdom Metazoa; phylum Arthropoda; class Insecta; order Hemiptera; family Pentatomidae; genus Euschistus; species Euschistus heros. Next base: position 1,291,877 of record RCWM02000137.1, read on the forward strand.
ATTTGCACCGACATTGAATTCATAAATGAAAACTATTATTTAATGTAACTTATTTAGAAGTTTATTAATAAATAAAATTAAAGAAAACAATTATCTTGTTTATATAAACGAAAATCTTATAATTATGAATGACATGGATTTTTTCGCAGATCCTAGACTATTTTTTTTTTACAATAGACGGATTTATTTTAGTCAACTATGGTCAGATAAATAAGAAAAAAATTAAAGAAATATATAAAACAAAATCTGAATATTTCCTAAAAACAAGAGCTAATGGGCGAATGACATAAAAAAGTAACAGATAGTTAGACATACATACAGTTCCGAAATAATTTGTGGTCTGTTTTATAGTTTTGGGAGTTGTCCAGGAAAACTAGACAGCCCATTCTTGTAACAAGCGTTTCATTTTTATATCATTCTTTTGTCTTTATGTTTCATCTGATATATAAAGAAAAAAAAAACATACTGATTTATTTATTTATAAACTATTTTGTGAATAAACTGCTTTAAATTACAATACAAATATGTTAGTGTGGAAATGGCTCATTGGAGTTGAATGTCATTAACCAACAACCAGAATGAAAAATCCTTTACTCAAAATGTCAGTTAGCAAGTGTTTTAATTTTTGCTATTTTTCATCGAGACAAATTTCCCAAAAAATATTCCATTGAAATGATTGATATATCTGGTATATACTGGAATAATCGAGTTGGTTTCTAAATATTTAGGTTCAATTAAATCTCTAGTATTATGTGTAAATATAACAAACTTATTGAGCTTTTTCATTGGTATATTTTGTTGGATATCGTTTTTAACAAGACATCAACAGTTAAATTTTAATGAATTATATGTTAATTTTATTCACGGTTGTTGTTTTATAGCCAGATATTAAAATTAATTCACTCTTGTAAAGGACATAATAAAATGTAACTCTTATCATAAAATGACAAATACTGACTGCTTTGTGTGGTTTTTATGCGAGGTATAATGACGTTAATAACAATGTCTATAAGTTCATAGAATATTCAAAAGTAACATTTAACATTAATAATATTTTGATTTCTGTTTGTTAGCTCAAATGTAAATTTTCCAATATTGTAGAGATATAAACGAAATTCTATTATTATTGAATTTTAATTTAGTCAAGGGTATATTTATTTATTTATTTTTAATAAATAATAATTTTAGCTGATTTCAGTTTTTTTTTAAATAGTTGAAAATCCATTTAAACTTTTCAAAGTATGTTCTTTTTATAAAGGGACATATTCTTCTAATTTTATCAAAGATTCATTTATAATAAAAGGTTTTATAATACTTCTGTTATATTATTCACATCATATCAATCACAGAGATCTAAGAATATCTAGGGAAAACATATTTGTTTATATTAAAATTAATTCATTGACTAAGTAAACGCGATTGTGGGGTTTGAATGATTTCTAAACCTCATTCAATTTAAACGAAAACCAGTGTAAATTTTTTTTTTTATATAAACATCAATTGGACAGCGTTATGCACAAACCAATCAACCTAGTAAAACATAAATTTCAGATAAATTAAAACTAAAATTTTACAGAAATTTACTATTTACTGAGACTTTTCGATTCACTGTTTCTTTTTCTAAATTTTTTACAATAAAAAAGTCATTGGTTAGCCAATAACTCATTTCGGAATAACTACCAAATGGTTTGGATGCTTTCTGCTAAAACTAAATAGATTAGAAATGACATGTCTCTTGTTTGATGGTAAGTTTGTCTAGCATTTAAGCTAAGTAAAGCTTGGTTGGTCTCTGAAATCATAGATTGACCTATTTTTATTCGAATGTTCTACTTAGCTTAATTTTTTGGGTTGATTGGTTTCTGATAACGCCGTCCAATTAATGCAATTTCTCTTTGTTTTGGCTCTGATGCACTCAACGTGGGCGGTCGGAGGATATAATTCAGGGGTGTTAAATAACAAGATAAACATAATAACTATAGGTATTTTATCAATTTTTATATTATTGTTTTTAACTTAAAAGATATTAATATATTACGCATATACCAGTCACTAATTTTGCAATGTTTAAATGTTTTTGAATTCTTAGATCCTCTCTACCGCCCCTTTGGGGTCTTCATTGATTTACATAAATTTTCCATAATTTGTACTAAATAAATATATACTTTATTTAATAATAGAGTTATTATAATTTTTTTATGATTATATACAACAATTAAAAATTCTGTTATGACTATTGTGGGTTTCTAAGATAGTCTTGGTACCCATCTTACAGAGGCTGCTGTGTCAAAGAATTTGTCTTAAGAATTTATTATTTTTGTATTATTTAAGATTTATTTATACAAATCAGTTAAATAGTTAAAATTTTCCAGATACTCCTGTCATTGTCAAATAATTGTATAAACGCATACAAAAATACATTCAATCAATCAAAGAATGATTGGAAGGCTTTAATGAAAATTGATGTTTTGTTTTAACTTAATGAAAATTCTTGAATAAATGTTGTTTTAAAATGGTGTAGTATTGTTTGAAAATATTTTAATTTATTATAAAAATTTTTTTAAAAAGTAGTTGCATTAGACAGAATGTAACTTAAATTAAATTTACTATAATTCAATGGAATGATTTCATATATATTTAAATACGGTTATCAATAGTTACTAAAACAATAAATAATTTAATGAAATAAATATTTTATGAGTATAATACCGTTTTTAACATTTAACATAACATTCATCTTCTACTTATCACGGATTAAAATATTGTAATTAATTAGTGTTTCATTTTTACTAACAATTTTTTCTATATTATAGTTTATTACATGTACAAATTAACATCGTCCTCATACTGCGGTATTAGAGATAAAATTATCCATAAATGAAAAGGTCGATAAAGAATTATGTTCAAATTTGTTGTTATCGTGACATATTTAAAATTCGTTCTATTAGTGTCAAGGTACAAAATGGCTATTAAATTGTATTTACATTTAGGTACTTCGTTTTAAATTAAGTTCCAATTTATTCTACCCATAAATCAAAGGTTTTGTTAATTTTGAAGTAGTCTACGCTAGTATCGACAACTATTGTAGATATGCTTTCATTTAATCTATTAAAGTTCTCTCTATCATTTTACATTTTGATCATTAAAAAACTATGTTATAATAAATTTAATAAAATGCATTAGATGACTACAGTATTATCGCTATAAATGTATCTTTTATAGATATGTTTTTATGCATTTATCTATTAAATATCTCATAATTACTATATATAATTAAATTAAAAAATTGAAGATTTTTATTAATTAATAACTAATCAGAGATTTTGATAAATTAATGTTCAAATTGGTTTCATTAGATTAAAATCCTATTTAAGTCAAATATATATTATTTATTATATTATAAGATGGAACAATAAACAAAGAAGTCGAAATTAGTTGTATTTAAAAAATACTTTAATGCTTTAGTTGTAACTAAAAATGTTCTATTCACTAAAAACATTACTAGCCCATTTACGTTCACTGTTGCGTATATGCAACGTTGATAAAACATTTTCAATAATACAGTTTGTTCTTTTTAATCCATCGCAAAATAACTGTACTATGGGTTATTTTTCAACGCTGATAAGTTGTAAGATTTAAACGTTAATTTAAGCTAAATAAGGGTTGCTACTGTAATGTAGCAATGTAATGTTAAATTACATACAGATTACTTTAAAGCACAACTCAGATAAAAAATTAATAGTGTGATTTTTGTGTGAAAATTGTAATTTTTTTTATTTCTTTGATGGTTTTTATGATTAAAACTATTGCAATGAAAGTTTTCATGAAACAGTATTATTGTAACGTTTATAAATACATCTCCATACCTATCTCTGAAAACGAAAATTGTATATTTTACATGCCAATGTTGTGTGAGCGCAACATTTTCTGCCGTCAGGTAAAATTTAATTATAGCTAACAAATAATCAAAATTCAATCATAGCTATTTGATAACTAATTTTATGAAATCAATCACCTAACTTAATAATGATAAAATCTTTCAGGCATTTTTGTGAAAAAATGGTTATTTGACTGAAAGATTTAATCATTATTAAATCAGGTGATTGATTCCAGAAAATCAGTTGTTTAATAGCTACGATTAAATTTTAATTATTTTTTGGCTATGATTAAATTAAGCCCAACTCTGTTGGAACAGAAACAAAAATAAAAATCTATTTTTTCTTTAAATTATATAACCCTAAAAATATTTCTTTGGAGAAAAATCAAAACTTTCATCTAATTCTAACCTTACCCCTAAATGTGTTGATGACATTTAGTTTTTTAAGATATATATAATCTATAACATATAAATTATATATATCTTTTATTTTATATTTATATTTAAAAATCAAATAACAGTATACATTTTTTACTTCTTGCATAACGATTGCTTGTACGCTAAATTGTGGATAGTGATGATAAAACAATTTATCTAGAAATGAAAAGGTCAATGAAGAATTAATTTCTAATTTATTGTTATTCAGTGAAATATTGATAATTCGTTCCATTTATTTAAATGTTTTAAATTACTATCAAAGTAAGTTTGGACGTTGTTAGAATCATTATATTTCGGTTAATTTAAAATTTAATTACCTTACAATTTACTCTGCTGATAAATCGAAGGCTTTCTTAATTTTAAAGTACCGATAAATGGATTATAGTACAACTTATCCACGAATCCAAAAAGAGCTCGAAGAATGAGGGTATATTGGTGTAGATCAGTGCGGAGGTTAGTGGGTTGTGAGGAGGGACTCTTGAAAAATTGTGTGTGCCCTCTACCCTCCCGACTGTAACCTTTCTTAGGCCTTCCTCGATTTCTTCCTCCCTTGTTGATCTTAGGGGTCCTTTTTTTTTTTTCTCTATTGTACTCAGTTCTAGTGGTTAGCGGTGAGCGGCAGATGTTATATAGATTTCCTAATTTGCCAATGAAATATATAAACTGTAACAGGGAAGCGTATTTTTTGTATTTTTTATAAGAAAAAAAAATTAGAATCCACATCGAAGTCAAGCTCCGTTTTGTTCAATTCTAATCAAACTAGAATTATATTTTAAAATTAAAATTATTTTTATTACTTTATTTTATTTATTGGGTTATACGTTAATTAATCGAGGCTTTTTTTTTATTGTTGTTTTTTATTGCCACAAAAACATTTAAATCTTCTTTATCAATTTATTAACTTCACCAGAATTATATGTATTTTCAATTGTATATAAGGTCTTGCCGCCATTTCATTTTATTTAAAAAAAAAAAAAAAAAAAAAAAAAAAAAAGAAAGAAAATTAAGACAATGATAACCTTTGACAGTTTTTCGCCCCTAAAATATATTTAGCTATTTTAAAATTCAACGAACTTACATTCTCATTATAGTTCATTGTTTTACCTGAAGTATATTTCTTAGACAAATATCCCGTTATTCCGCATATTGTATTCTTTAAAATTCCAAATTATCTTTGAAAACTGTACGTTTCTACTGCAGAAAATCGTTAAAAAAACAACATTCCTCCTCCTGCTGTGAAATTAAAAAAAAAAAAATATTATTGGCATCCTTGATATCTGCCTATTATCGAAAAAAAAAATCAAAATAGTGTGTGCAGCTGGCAAGACTTGGTCAGAAAAAAAATTCGACCGAAAGTGGACATGTTCAGTTTTGAAAGATAACTCAAATTATCTTGAGGATTATGAAATAATTAGATGAATTTATATATGCCATATACTTTCACGCTGATATTAAAATTTAAAAAAAAATTATAATATTTTTCAAATACATTTAATGGAGTGGCTCGGAAAATAGTGCAGGTTTTTTATTATTTTTTTTTTATTAACATTAATTTTTTTTATATGAGGCCATTTTTCAGTTGAACGACTTAACACGCTCATTGTAAACTTATATTAGGTAATTAATTGTATTGCCTAAACTATAGTTTATAGACAAAAGTCTCATGATTCCGCATATTGTAGGCTTAAAAATTATGTTATATGTTCATCGATTAAATGAAATAATAATAAAAATTTATAAAATCCGAACAATAGAAAATATATAAGTATAATGTGGCAATATACTTTCAGTCTGGTATTGAAATAACACAAAAATATCATTTTTCAGTGTTCCTCGGAAAATATGCTTTATTGTTTGTTTTTATTTAAAATACCCGTCTGTGTAATAAGCTGTATATATTTATTAGATTTTTTTTTTTACCGTAGGTATTATTATTTATTATTCCTTTACTGAACAAAAATGCTTTTTTACCACTTTAGCATTTCACTACTTGAGGATAATTCGGTTAACAGTTTCATTTTGTTAGCAGCTCAAACTCGGTCGGCACAGGGCCTAAATAGCAAGCCAGAAAATTAATAATGTGCGAGTGACAACAGCAAGAATGTGTGCACCGTTTAAGAATGTTTAAAAAAAAAAATTAAGAACGAGACTTCAGCTTTTATGACAAGTTAGCCGCAGGATATCTTCCCTGGATGACTATGATGTGAGTTTTCTTGAATGAATATCCCAGAACTGTTCGAAAATTTGCTGAGAAAATAACACAAAAATCAAACGACACTAAACCTTATATATTTGAATGTGAAGTATTTCATGTGTACTAGAAGAAAATGAAACTGTAGACGGACAAGAACTACATAATTTAAAATTAGTTCATAATTTTAGTATTTTACCTGAAGTATCTTTATTTTGTTTCTATAATATATATATATATATATATATATATATATATATATATATATATATATATATATATATATATATATATATATATATATAGAATGAAAACGAATGCTTTTAATGTTTGCGGCCTATTTTGCATGTATTTTGTTTTGATCTTGTTCGGAAAATACTATTTTGTTTTGAGGAAAATCAAATAGATACAAGTTCCACATATCGAGAGGTTTAAGGATGGTAAGGTGGTCAATCCATATTTCAGGATATGATTAAAATGTCAAGTTTTATACGAATACCAAAAAAAAAAAAAATATAATATTCAACTTTATGGGTATGTTCAAAGACAATTATTTTTCAATTATAATTAACTTATTCTATAAGATGAAAGCTCTATCATATAATTATATAAAGTTATTATATAATTAGCTTATACAATATTTAAAAAAATAATAATAATAATTATAAAATTAGTAATTAATCAATTAAAGCAAATTTCCAGATAGGATGTAATAAAAATTGTAAATATTAATCGGATATTTTTAATGACAGCAAACAAATGGATATCGGCTGACAATTTAAATTTAGTTGGATACTAAACTAAATTTTACTTTATATATTAGAACCTCCAGTTTTTGAAACTAATTTCTTAAAAAACCATTAATAATTAAATTTTACTCAAAAAAAATCTTTGATAAAAATAAAAATTCAGTATAAGAAAATTTGAAATCAACTTTTTAACGAAATGGGAAATAGAGCCCTCAGAATGTACTTTTCCTCGCTAAGTGAAGCATCTTACGATAACAGGCATTAATCTATGAATAAGATATGTACTGTTGTGATAGATTATGATAAAAAAATCTCTTGAAAATATTTACAATTGTTATCATTGCTCTGATTAAGGATAAAGATATTAACACAGGATTAATCATTGTAGTATTAATAACAGGTGAACAACCGGGTTTGTAAACATTAAATTAAATTTAATCAACATTGTAGAAAAAAAAATTTAAATACATTATTGAAGAAACATAATAAATGTGTCCATAATAATTGTAACTGTTGTTTTAGATTATACAGAAGTATATCAATAATTTGTATAGTGTAAATAGTATATTAGTTATAAAGTAAAAATGGTTTCTAATAATTTATTTTAAATAATTAAAATTTATTAACTAAAAAAAAAATATAATATTTTTATTTACTACTTAGGATTTCATATAGTCTTTATAAAATGTCAAATTTACAAAATATTTCTTAATTTACATAAATTAATTTATTTATATTATAATAAACAGCAATAATATTTTCAATAGAATTTTCATTTAAATATAATTTTGAAATTAACATAATACACAAAATTAACATACAATTTTATGATATGTCAAACATACCAATCACATAACTATTCAAAACGTTTAAATTAAAATTCATAATAAATATAGCATATTGCAGGTTGTATTTATTATGACTCAAAATAATTAATAAATGTGTCAAATATGTTAACCTTTTAATGATTAAATTTTGTAATAATTAGAATACAGCATTCTCAACATCATTATTGTTAACGCATTCTTGATATTACTTATTTAAGGTATTTTGTACCTTTATAAACACCATAATTAAAAATTTATTAATAGTAAAATAAATAAATAAATACAATTTTTATGGTTACGAAAGTTTAATCTATTTATGATTTCTTGGCTTAACTGTTATAAGGCGTACTAAACATTATTCAAATGCCAAATTTAAAATCAGGGAATTATAGAACTTTGAAATAATATTTTAATTACAACACTAGTGATTCACAATTAATGATATTTTACAAATTTCTTTAAAAATGTTTGAATACTAACTTAATGACAATATTTTCGTACTGATGAATTATATTTTTTCAGACATTATTTATAATACTTAAATTTGATTCAAATATAACAGTTTAATTTACAAAAACATTTAAATTCTATATACTTACTTAAACGGAATCCGAGATCATTTAAAATAGTTCATGCTAGAAATAGAAAGAATAATCAAAATCATGGGATGATTTGAATATAACTGATAAAATAGTGGGGGATTCAAGGATATTACAAATATTGATCCAATATTTATCAGATTTATTTCTTATGTTTAATTATTATTATATCCCTAAAAATATATATATTTTATTAAAACCATCATAGAAACTGTAAAAGTAATTCGTTAATTTTATGCGTAATGAATTATAACAATTTTAACAATGTTTATTAAGAAAATTCAATAAAACAGTATATTATAAAAATGTAGAATAGCATGCTAAGGACTCATTAAAAAAAAAAGAAGTTAAGATTGCAAAACATCCATCAACTACATACATCATGAACAATACTATTTGATGTTCCATGTTTGATATAAACATTCTGTTATCTTTTTATATTTCAATGATTCAATAGCCAAATTTAAAGGAAAAAATGAAATGTTAACTTAACATTTAATTATAAAAAAAAAGAATTAGTTTATTTTTAATAATCTATTGAAATGGTTAGTTAGAAAGTTATAAACTCAATTTGCTGTTTTTAGATAAATCCTGCTTAATGAAACATCTAATTTCAAAATACGAATAACAAATATGTTGAATACAATAATGTGACTTGAGAATGATGCCTTCATTGTTAATAATAATTATATCTATATTTAAATTATTATCAATATTTAGTTTCCACTATTGTTCTATAAAATTAGGTTGATATATGGACATGGATTATAATTAACTTAATATGGATAGGTCAATAAACATAATATATGGATTATATTTAAAATGAAATTTATCTAAAATACTTATCCACTTCACCTTAGAAGAAGTAAAATATTATCTAATTAAAATTATGAATTTTTATTTATATATTCTAACAGAGTGTAGGGGTCTTATTTTACAACTATTTTTATGTTTTTTTATGATATTTTTGCTAGCATACATTAATTTTTTCTTTTTACAAATATTTTGGCTTTTTTGATTAATTCTTTTAAGATTAAATTTTTTTTATCTATGTATCTAATTATATTTTAAGCTTACCGTGAACATAAAAGATTAGAGGCGCCAATAAATAATTATTTAGCACAAAATTAATATTAATTAAACACAAGCAATGAATTTTTTTTTATGAATTTTTGTTTATGGTTATTTTTTAATTATTTCTTATAATTATTATAGAACCACCATACGGATGAAATATAACATGCATTATACTGTTTTTTATTCATTGGCGGGGGTCTAGTCCGGAGAGAGTTTCTTGGTGTCGTTTTTTGACATATTATATTATAAAAAGAAATGCCTATTTAACTATAATCAAGTTTTAGAAACAATCTTTATCTCGTTAATACAAAAAATCTAATAAATTATTTGATAAGATTAATATAATTTTTTCTTATCTCTATGTTATTATTTATTAATATTTTTTAGAACTAATAGTTATTTATTTTTTACCATATTAACGCCAATATAAATAAAGACGAAATAATAAAATGTTATAGAACAAAAAAAAAAAAAGGTTTGGCTGAAATAAATTATTTTAATTCGTCTGAAGACGGCAGTTTTCAATGCAGTCATTTTGTCACATTTACGCGCGACGACAGCTTTTGTATTTCAAGAATTTTGATACAACTTTCATATATAGGATCTAATTGTAAATTTAAAACCACCTTTCTGATACAAAAAAAACATTTTGAATCGGAAAATTCTTTCGGAGTTATAATGAAAAATGTGCCGATAACCATGGATTTAACAACAATACGGGTTTTTAGGCGTCTGGGATGCATATTTTAAGGGACTTGATTATAACTTCATATATACATTCCAATAGTAAATTTAACAAGCTTATAAATGAAAAAAAGTAATTGTAGATCAGACAAATATTTTTGTAGTTATAATGTACGAAAAAAAAAAAAAAAAAAAAAAAAAAATGTACTAAAAAAACTTGGATTTCACAAAAGTACGGGTTTTTAACGTTGAATACGTTCAACCACACTATTTACCTACGGCAATTGTTGTGTTTGATGGATTCAAATAAAGGCACAAAGAAAATGGAGCGCAACAGAGGAGCAAAGAATTTATCAGTTAAAATCCAGTTTACTGAAGAAATGGTGCCAACAACAAGCCAGGACATGTTTCTATCCAATTCTAACAATAAGGAACGGCTCATTCAAATGCTGATGAAGAAATTTACTGAAGCCAAAATGGAAGTTAGACAAGCCACTGAGGATGCAGTCTGTCTAATTGTACAAACTGCCCAATCCTTCTCAGAAGATAGTGAGGCAGTTGTTGTTGTTGGTGAGGACATCGATCTCCTGGTCATCCTCATTGGCACAAAAACACCCAGCAACATCTATTTCCTGAAACCTGGAAAAGGGAAGGTGCCATCTACCTTGTACCATCCACTAACCGCTATCGAAAGATCCGTTGCAGAACATATTCTCTTCATACATGCATTCAGTGGTTGTGACTCGACATCCGCCCTTTTTTACCAGGGGAAGGTAAAATTTGTCAAGGCGCTCCAAAAGTTCCCAATTCTATCATCAGAAATCATTAAATTTAAAGACTCATTTGCGACAAAAGAAGAGCTCACAGCAGCAGGGGCAAAATTCATGGTTGGATTGTACGGAGGTGACTTCCGTTTCACCTCCTTGAATGACCATCGCTACAGACAGTACATAACATCAGCCTACAAATTCAACCCAAATTTTGCCGCAATTCCACCCTCAGAAGCCGCAGCCCAGCAGCACACGTATCGTGTTTTTCATCAGGTACAGAGCAGAGGCTTGGGAACGCTCTACCATCAGAGGAGTGGGGTTGGCGGACAGTCCGAGAGAACTTGATCCCTATAACCAGCCTCAAAGCTTCAGCTCCAGAAAAGCTGCTGAACTTGATAAACTGCAAGTGTCAGAAGGGGTGCAGGGGCAACTGTGGCTGCGGAAAAGTAGGATTGTTCTGCACAAGGTTGTGTGAATGTGATGGGCACTGCTCCAATCAAGAAATCATCTTTGATGAGGACGACGGTACAGACGAACATCCTGTGTTACCTTTTTCATCTGATGAACTTGAAGATGTTGAAGGTACATTAAAACGTCGTTATATCTTAAATTAATACTTTTGCAGACGATACATTCATTTTTATTTTTTTTTTACAAAATATTTATAGTAATATTTTTATTAATGACCTGTTTCAGTGGACCCACTAAAATTTGAGAGCGAGTCCTGTCGAAACCGCCCAAAATTATCCCTTCTCGATACCCCGGGTCCATCTGGTTTATAACGAAGGCAGACAAAACGCTGGGTGATTAATGGGCTCTACACAATTACAGTTTCAACTGTCTATTATTAGTTATACTACTTATATTCTTATATTATATATTCTTTCTATCGTTATATAATAATACATATTATTATCCATATCGTTACTTTTTTTCATCTAAAAGCTTGTTAAATTTACTATTGGAATGTATATATGAAGTTATAATCAAGTCCCTTAAAATATGCATCCCAGACGCCTAATTTCCAGGTTTCAGGAAATAGATGTTGCTGGGTGTTTTTGTGCCAATGAGGATGACCAGGAGATCGATGTCCTCCGTAAACGTAAACAAATGCCATGTCATTGCAACTTCTAATATGTGATTGAAAATATGTTAAATACAACATACAGTGAATGATTAAAAAATGTTTAAAAGTTTAAAACATTTGTTGGTATGACTAGATTAGAACCGTTGAAATGTTAAAAAAGGGTTAAATTTTGGAATAAAATCAGCAAGCTGTAATTATTCATTTAAGAATCATACCTAAGTAATTTCTGTATTTCTTCGTTGTGGATTGTTGAGATTTTTCATATCAACTAATTCAAAATTTAGTTGAAATTTTTTTTTTTTTTAATTTATTTCTACGTTTTATTGTGCAATGTACTACCACTGCTTTAGATTAAAGATACCATTCTTATTTCAAAAACTACAAGTGTCTGTAAACTTTATTTTCTTTTAAATATTTCATAATTTGATTGTGATAATGTGTATTGTTTTCCAACAATTTAGCAACGTCTTAATTTTCCAGGGCATTAATTTAACTGTGCTTTCTATATTGCTTTAATTCCATAAAACATTTCTTGATATTTGGGGGCGTTTTAAGGTTAGTTTAACTTCTATGAGTTAAAAATATATTGATTCTGCTAATTTTAGTATTTTTTAAAATAATATTTCATTCATACAATGTAGGTTATAAATACCCAACATTTGAGAAATAATTGCACTCTGATCTAACTTTTTAAAATGAGATGCTGAAAAATATTTAATCATAAAAATTGATTTCATAAATCAACGATTATAATTAACTTATATGCTGATTTTACTTACAAGGGGACGTTTGCAGTTGTAACTTACAGATTTGAATGCCGATTTCTATGTGGGTAGTAGGGACCTATAATAGTGCAAAACTAGAGTTATAGCCGCCAATGGGCATAAGAAGCCAAGACAAAAAAAAAAAAAATATGAAAATCACATTTTATTTTTTTTCTCAGCTCTCAGTCAAGATAGAGAAATGATTCTTTCACGTTTAATTGAAGTTATGTAAGGTATTTGATATAAAAATACTTTCGTTATGCTCAAGACACCACCCGCCTTTAGGGTGCTCAAAAAACTCTAAAAAAATGACAAAATTCCAAGGAAATCCGCTGTAAATCAGTGGAAACTTTTTTTTTTTTTATGAAAAACTGACCTCAAATCTCGATTTAACACACCATAAAACCCTTATATGTGAAATTTTATCAAAATCAAAAAATATTCATTTTTTACCCCTTTCGAGGAGGTTAAAATTTTGAAGTTGAGATTTCACCAACATTTTCTACCGGCCATAAGAACTGCTGTGTTCAACCGATTGCAATAGTAATAGCATCACTAGAATCAGCATACATTCTGCTTTTTATCCATGCATATAACATTGGATTTACTCCCGAGTTTAGTGGACAAAAACTGATGTGAATGAAAAAATCCAAGCTCAGCTATAACTTGAGATATTTCAATAAGGGGAAATCCTACAACCTCTGGATTTGGGCTAAACTATGCAGTTTTAAGGCTTCTAGATGACCTTAAAATTTTGTCTTAATCGGTTGCGAAATATGTAAGATAGCGCAAATTATTTACATTTTTTTCAGAAATTGCAAGGGGCTGTCAATATAAAAATTTTAAAGGTAAAAAAAAATATTTTTGATTTCGACAAAATTAATTTCTACATGTTTTTTGAGATGAGGAATCTGAAAATAATATCAGTTTTTAGTTAAACAATTTTCCTCATCTATATTATTTAAATAAAACGTTTTAAAATGACATATTTTTATTTCAAATTGCATAGAAATCCTAAGATTGATGAATAATCTAAAATTAATATCAGGTTTTGGTTTAAAAAAATGTATATATTTTTTAAATGGTCTTATTTGAAATTTATTGTCTAAAAACTAAAATAATAATAGAAAAATATCATTTTATATCAGTCTTATTTATATAATATAGGTGAGGAAAATTGTTTAACTAAAAACTGATATTATTTTCAGATTCCTCATCTCAAAAACATGTAGAAACTTAATTTTGTCGAAATCAAAAATATTTTTTTTTTTACCTTTAAAATTTTGTAGGATTTTAGAAGGCAAGGAAGGGGTTGTCAATTTCTAAAAAAAATGTAAATAATTTGCGCTATCTCACATATTTCGCAACCGATTAAGACAAAATTTTAAGGTCATCTAAAAACCTTAAAATTGCATAGTTTAGCCCAAATCCGGAGGTTGTAGGATTTCCCCTTATGGAAATATCTCGTTATAGCTGACCTTGGATTTTTCCATTCACATCAGTTTTTGTCCACTAAACTCGGGAGTAAATCCAATGTTATATGCATGGATAAAAAGCAGAATGTATGCTGATTCTAGTGATGCTATTACTATTGCAATCGGTTGAACACAGCAGTTCTTATGGCCGGTAGAAAATGTTGGTGAAATCTCAACTTCAAAATTTTAACCTCCTCGAAAGGGGTAAAAAATGAATATTTTTTGATTTTGATAAAATTTCACATATAAGGGTTTTATGGTGTGTTAAATCGAGATTTGAGGTCAGTTTTTCATAAAAAAAAGTTTCCACTGATTTACAGCGGAAACTACCCACACAAATCGGCATTAAAATCTGTGAGTTACAACTGCAAACGTCCCCTTGTTAGTATTACTATTATTTACCATAAGATATAAAATTATAAATACATGTTCTCAATGATTTCTGTTAAATATTTATTTTATTGTATTTTTTTAGTATTATTGTTGCTGAAATTGTATTATATTATCTGTAAATATTTCTCTACTTACGTGAATTCAGATGTATCCGTTAAATCATTTTTATTTGGGGTGGATATTGTTTTACTACAAACTGTTAATTCAAAAGTTAATTAGAATTTTAATATTACTGCTTTTCTAAAACATTATTTTGAATAAAAAAAAAAAGTGTAAGATTTATTATGGCAATGATTTGGTATGACTCTCCGCTCTGACTGATCTGTGATGTGATAAGCTTAAGGTCAACTGGTGTTCCAAGCAGTGAGTCACGCCAGTGTCCCATACCGGCATTTGGCGTGATGACCGTACCAGTGAGAGGAATCCAGAAACAGTTCTATTCTAGTAAAATAAAACTTTAAAAAATGTATATCGGAATAATATAACTTTGTTTTATTGTATATTTTATGTATTTGGATATATTTTATTCATGCGTTTCCAGTATCCGAATGTCAAGGTATTTTCGATGGTAAGAGATAAATTAAATTCTTATAAACATGTTTCGTTTTTAGTTGACTCGCATTAAAGAATATAATATTGATGTCTTGAAAAAATGATTTATATTTATCTTAGTCGATGACCGTGGCCCGTACAGTATTTAGTATATAATAAGTTAAGTAACAAATTTGATTTAATTTTTTTTTTTTACAAGACTAAAGCGACAAGAAACTTCTCGTCGTTACAGACTATTTCAACATTTACTAGAAAAACGATCAAAGCTCCTAATTCGTTTCAAAAGACTTATTTACATGAGTATGATTAGACCTATTTGGACGTACCGATTGAGATTTGGGGCTCTACTAAACCATCCAATTCATCTCGCATCCTTACAATCCAAAATCCTTCAAAAAATCCTAAATGCCCCTTACTTTGTCACCAATGAACTTATCCATAAAGACCATGATGTTCCATATGTTGCTGAGTTAGCCCAAACCAGATATCTATCCTTCTAAAGTAAGATCCATAACCACTCAAATCCTTTTCTTAACTTGCTTCCCACTCCATTCCCGATAATCCTCCGAGTGTTACTGATGAGTAGTTCTTTTTAAGTTTTGACATGTTATTGTAATCGTTATCAGCTCATTTACTTGATATATATATTTGTACAGCTGTAAATTTCAATAAACTGATTTAAAAAAAAAAAAAAAAAAAAAAAAAAAAAAAAAAAAAAATATTTTTGATTCATTACATTCTATTCCATATTTTATATATGGACTTTATTATAATATTTTAGGTCATTACATTTAAGAAATTACCACAATTTATAATAACGTATGGATAACAATATAATTGTTAAATAACATTGAAAATAACCTGAAATTGGATCGTTCCGATATGACTTCTTATTTTAACATAAGAGCAAATTACAAATGATAAAAGCCACTTATAATTAAAATCATTCTCCTTAGCCATTGATAACAGTATTTTTATATTCTTTATAGGAACAGTTAATATCTTCTCTATTACTTTATAAACATATTTTAATATTGAATATTCATAATGATTAAATTACATTTCAAAATTCGAGATAATGGTCCTTTCATCTTTTAAAATGTTTTTAACGAACTTATTTTTAATATTATTCAATTATAAGTGTTATAGTTGTATTATTTCTTATATGTGTTTATCCTTTTAGTATTTCTATGAGTTTGGTCTTTCTTCGTTCCAGAGAGCGCTTATAAAAATATAAAATTAAAAATCTGAGGATCTCTTGATATTCATTCAACCTCTAAAAAATATTAGAGGCACAACCGGTTTAATTTAGTACATGATTTATAAACTTAAAGAATAAAATTGGGATATTTAGATTTTGATTGCGATTGAAAGGAGGTTCGGTTTCCTTAAATTACACAATTCTTATGCAATACAGTGTAATTGATTTATTGCTCTGATGTCATTTTAATTTAAATTAAAAAACAAAACAAAAAAACCAGACAAATCTAAAAAAAAAAATGTGCATTGATATTCAAGCTGATTAATGTTCGGTTAACATTTTTAAATGTCAACTGGGCGCCATTTCGAATAATTCAATCATTTTTATAATTTATTTAGATTTGTTACTAATTTCTGGCTAAAAGTTATAATTATTGATTCTTTTTTTTATTTGTCCACTAAATAAATATGTCATTACTCAAATATGACTTAATGACAACTATTATAGAGCAATAAATATGTTTAGTATTTATTATTTTAAATCAAATATATAATCGTTCCAATCGATGAACAAACCATATAAATTTATTATTATATAATGTATAAATTTATTTTTTTTTCCACATTATCATTTTTTTTTTTAATTTACATGATTATTATTCTTACAGGTATTGTCCTCTCTTCCTTAAAGCTTTCAGGGTACTAAAGTAAAACAGAATATAAAATATTATCTATTATCACCGTAAATAAACATATTACAAAGAAAATACATTAATTAAACATCTGTCTGATTATCCAGTGTCGCATGAGACAGTCGTGCACGACCTTCCAACTACGCTGTTTGTTCAGTTTTCATTGTCTGCATTCTTCACTGGCTGTCGTGAGAAACTGAAAATGCTGAAGAAACCTACGGAATGTTTGAGTTCACCGACTCTCAATCCGATTTTAAAAAATAATATAAATGAGAATTCAACTTCCATAATTTAGAAATAATCCTATATTTATTTCACTAAGTCATTCACAAGAAAATAAATAAAATTCGCATAACATTAATCGCAAAATTATTTTCTGTCCTAACAGGACTTCATGTTAGTTCTGATTGAACATTTTTAAAATATCTTCCTGGTACAATCATAAAAATTGTGAAAGTTATCCTTCCTAATCGTTTTTTCAATTTGATTTATATTTTGTTTATTTATTTATTATTATTTTTTTATAAACGCTTCATTTACCTACCGCGTACTTACCTTATCTCCCTTACATATTTTATACGCCTAAAATTAGAACTCCACAATCTCCCTTAAAAAGCCAATTACGCTGTTCTGCGTCAAAATACTCCCTTCAACAAAAATGCTGTTATATTATGTTTTGAAGTGTGCTGAACACGAATCCGAAGTCAGAAAATCTTAATCAGCCACCATTTTTTAACAAATTTGTGTATGAATTTTTATAAAATAACGAGGTGTTTTTTGACATTTCGAGTATTTTATTTAACATTGTAAGCTTTAACAAAAATTTAAAAATCCTATTTGATATTGAAACTTTTATAATGTATTAGAAAAAAAAAAAAAAAACGGAGAGCATAAGTTCTGGGCTTTGTTGCATAAATGATATTGTTGTAGAATTGTTTTTATCGTATAAGGAAATGGGTTGTAACATGCCCTCAAAAATTCATTTTTTGCATTCCCACTTGAATTTCTTCCCTCACAACTTGGGAGCAGTGTTAGATGAACACGGATAAAGGTTTCATCAAAAGATAGCCCAAATGGAAAAAAATTGGAAAAATGAGAAGATGCTTACCGACTACTGTTGGACACTACAACAAGAAACACGTGATGTAGAGTACAAAAGGAAGATATATACATTATTATATACAGTATTAAGTATTATTATTTTATACATTACTGTTTTTCACCAAAAAAAGTACTATAGAAATATAGGGAAAAAAGTGCTATTTCAGTTGATTTGTTTTAAACAACAATCTCTGAAAAATGGTGCCTAGTAGAATTTTTTTTGCTACTGGTTTGAATTCAGCACACATAAAAATATAAAAATTAGGACCGATCTCTTAAGGGAGCGAAGTTTTTCTTCTTTTTTTTTGTTGCAGAACTGTGTAATCTTCTGCATCAGATTTCATATTAAAAATTATTTCCTATACCTCTCATTATGTATTCAACCGCGTAACAATTTAATTCACAGGCTACCGGTGATAAAACGACCGATGAAACAGATATATTAAATATAGAAAACATTCAAAATAAAAATCGTAAGAAAATTGAACTTTTAAATCTAAGAAATTTTGAGTGATATCTATTTAAAAATATCTAGAAATGTTTAACGTATATCTGTGTATTTGTATCACAAATATTTTCGCAAATATTCCAAAAAAGGAACGTGACAAATTCGCTGGCGGAGTGCGGCATACCCTAAGCAAACTGGCGACCTTGCTCTAGGCGTAGGAGCTACAACCGGTTCTTGGAGAGCCCTCTGGATTGCGGGTGTTCTTGGAGGCTTCTGGATGTGGCCCGTGCTGGGCGTTAGGGTAAGGCTGGAGGGACAATTATGTCAGTCTGGCCCTTCTTCAACTTTCGCCATTATATGGCTTAAATATCGATTTGTCCTAATATCGATTTTTACTGATTACTTAACATTGAATACTGTTAACCTCCCCACAACGGGTCCTAGAATGTAAAACATTTTTGTTTCTTTTTTAACTATATTAATATTTACATTATATACAATTCAATAGTTTTGCGTTAGAAGGCCTTTTCTGACGACTCGGAAGAATATCGAGTGGAATGCGAGGCAGGTTGTGAGAATAGTGGATTCGAGGGTATATGGAGTTTCATATCAGACACTAGATATCTGGTTTTGGCTCAGCAATTTTTGGAACATTAAGATCTTCAAGGATAAAAATAACTAAAACAAAGCTTTTCCTAAATACTAATTTCAGCGAAAACTTTAGTAATTATTTGGCTTAAAAAAATTTAAAACTACTCAACTAAAAAAATAAAGATATTTTTTCTTTCTCGTGTTATTATTGTTTTTTTTTTAATTGAACAAACTGAGAAAAACAAACTAATCGAAATTTGATAAAATAAATGTATATATTTTATAAATTTATCACCAAATTAAGTTAATGTTTTCATTTTTCAACTGAAGTTTACTACTGTATTTAATTCCAGTATACTGTGGATACCTATCTTTTTTTGATCGGTCGGTTTCTACACAAAAACGTCCCCATCTCTTTGCCAAACAAATTTGAAGTGCCCTTCTTTTTGTAGTTCTTTTGCTTTTGAAAATGTTTTTCTATTTTCTGAAGGCATAGCTTTATTAATAAATACCTTTTTACTAGTATCTTCTCAGAACTGGGATACATTTAAGAAGTGTATATTTAAATTCTATTTATTTATTTTTCTTTATTTTTTCATAAAGTAGTTTTTATCAAGAAATCTTAGAAATTTAACTGATATTATATCAGTAAAGACACCATCTTTTCTTCTAATTCTGTAATAGTTATTCTGTAATAGAGCTGTTCGACGTCTTGATATGGTATTCCTTTAATGTCGATAGTTTTTTAAGAATTTGGAAAAGAAAATAATTTTTTTGCGTTGCTGTAAAATACTGTAAATAACTTAAATCATTTTTTAAACTTTAAATTTCGTGGTTTAAGGTCTTGAAATTAGATTTAACTCTTTTATTATCTCATTTATTATTCCATTATCAAATGAGATGCAAAACAAGGTATTGGTAATTTATATTTTTTATAACAATGAATCAAACATTTAAATCAATGAGCTAAGTAATTAATTAAGCTTTAACAATTATTTGAGCTGATAACCATGATACTATGTCTTGATGCAGTACACGGTATTCGGAGTCATTGACACTCTTGAATTTTCCATCGCGAAATTTCTCCGTCGCTTTAATTAGAGTGAAACGTTTTAAATTCAGGGCTATCATATTACTTTTAATTTGAGTTCATTTGTTTTATATACCCCCTCCCACGAACCCCTTTTGAACACTCGCTTCATGTTTTTACAATCGTTCATTTCAGTAATTAATTAGAACTCTCAGAATCGATGGGGGTCATATGTGAGTACTTAAATGTGTATGTATGTACGTATAATATTAAAATATATGTATGATCTTAAATTTGTTTTTCATTTATAAAAAATAACTGATCAGAAAAAAATATTTTCTGACTATAGCAATATTTACCGAAGTCAGTAATCGGCTCTTTTAATTTGAATACTGTAGGTAATTATATATTTTGACAATAGATCCATGATAATCAATACAATTTATGAAAAACGATGTATAAATAATAATAAAGTTCACAAAAATGATCAATGAATCTAAATAGAATGATGTATGCAGTTCGGTACCGGCTTATACACGAAAAGTTGCATCACAACTTGCAATCCTCTCTTCTTCCTTTGTTGACTTATTCCTGCTTTATTTAGTAATAAATTCTTATTTGCCGTCTTTACTAATTAAGATTTATCTTAAACAACAAAAAAAGTATCCTTTTAAGTTTTTTTAAATTTACATTTAGCCTTAGCGTTCGAAACTCCGTATTGAGATTTCACATCTAAACCGAAAATTTTTTTTTTCTTTTTTGTTCCAACTTTATCTTAACTTTCCTCGCATATTCAGTTCGATTTATTTTTTCAGACTCAGTAATTCGATAATGTAATAAACTATGTAAATATAACATTTTCAAAGCACCTTTATGAAGAAATGTCTCGAAATAGTCTTCTTTTTATTCATAATTTTCGCAATGAATGTAATTAAAATTTTGTAATGATGTTAATAAAAATTATATGTGTTAAAATTATGTTGAGAAATCAGGACCGTATTGTGTAGAAGTTGTGAGGTGTAGAGTCAAAAAGGTGAAATAAACACACTTTAATTATTATATTGAAAAATTATCAGTGTGACGGTGATTTGATCTGCTTTACAGTACTATCTTTATTCATTATTTTTTGTTATTTGTAATTTGGTCACATTTAGTTTTTTGTTATTTTTATCCCTGAAGAAGACCTGCAAGGCACTAAGAGAAGTCGGCACACTAATATAAGGTTTATATGTAATAAAAAAAGGAAAGTATACAAATACCTTTCTGACAAACCCCCTGACTGCTCTAAATGAAAAAAAAAAAAAAATTTCTTCCTGGCTGGAAAAAAAAAATAGATGACGGATATCTGTTGTCTACTGTTTTTATATTTACTTGTCAAAAAGGCCCAATACTTAAAAAATGTAGGCAAAACGTGACATTATTCATTCAAACCAATATAGCTCTGAAACAGTAGTTCCTAGTGAAAAATGTTATATATCAAAAATATTCTCCATCAAATTTCTCATTAGGAAACTGTCTGCAAATTTTTCGGTCCAAACAACACCAATAGAGCTGTGTTTCAAATGTGTCGAAAACACTTTTGAGGTAAAAAAAAAAAAAAGTTGATCCAAAAAATGTATACACTCCCAGTCAAAATAGAGAAAAAAAATTAATCATTCCGAATACGCTGAAGTTTACATATGACTGACCTCCATATTTAAAAGTAATCCCACATACAAAGATGATGATTATTTTTTTATACCTATCCATCAGATATACTTTTTCACCTGTCAGAAATTCACAACTGTTCATAAAAAATACATTTTGTAAATGTGAGGATTATATTCATGTAAATTCCTCGTAAATCTTATAAATACTGCTTCTGATAAGGAAATTATCGGAAAAACTTCGGTACGATTAACACTTACAGAGCTAGAGCGTGCCAAAGACTAAAGCCCCAAAACCTAAAAAATATAGACAAAACGTTTTTGTTTTTTTTTTCATTCAAACCGATATAGCTCCTAAACATTTTTCCTCAGTGAAAAATGTTATATGACAAAATGTATTCTTCATCAAATTTCCGATAAGGGAACTGTCTAACAAATTTTCGATCCAAGAAACACCAAGAAGAGCCTTTCAAGGGAAGCAAGCTGTACAAGTTTATCATGAAAGGAAAGGTATCTGGTTCGTGTAAAATAGGTACCTATATCGGATATTAAGGTCATTGTGGATCAGTAGGTTATCATTGCCCTTGTTTATTTTTTTTAAATCAAGGTTACGTCGGATGTTTTAATAAAAGTAGAGGAAATAAAAGGAAAAGAAAAAATAGGGAAAAATATAAATAAAAAATAAAGTGATAAAAGGAAGAAAAAAAGACAGAAGATAATAGAGAAGATAGTAAATTTGGATGTGAAATGAAATAAAAAAAAAAATGAAAAAGTAAACTATATTCTGGGACTTACTGTCCTCTAATAATAAAAATAATACACAGTTAAAAGTACAATTGTCTGGCCTATTATTTACAAACTAAATGCTTCAGTAATTACAGCATACATTTTTGAGTTTGAAAAAAACATTCCACATTTTGAAGGTGAAAAAAAAAGGTTACACAAGAAAACTATGGACCTCCATCCAAAAGACATATCCATGGGAAAAAAAAACTGAAGTTGTTAATTTAGGTTAACAAAATTTTTGAAATATTTCCATGAATTTCAGAAATTAAATGAAGTACCATATTTGCTAAAGTAAGGAGATTTGGTAATGAATGAATGAAATGATGGCAATAGTTGGGGGAGGACGTATATAAGACACACCAAAGTTTTTCAAGATCTGTTGGAAATGTTTGGGAGAGACTACTATATTTCCAGAGACACCTGACAACAGCTATATCCTACAAGACAGAGGCGCCGCTATAAAAAGACAAGACTGATGAACTTGGAACAATAGGACAAAGCCTTCTGATTGACAGCCTGCTCCTCAATGACGGATAGACCGCCTTCATCTATCGATTCCTTACTACAAAGCCCTTCTTCTTATAGAACTGGAAACATCTCAGGCTCTATTGTTGTTGCTAGCTTAGTGTTATTGTAGTAATGCTAGTCTTATTAATGATAGTAATTAGTGTTCCTAGTGCCATTGTCCTCTCAGCAAAGAAATTGACGCTGTTAAGCTCATGTAGGCTCATCAACAAGAGCCTTGTTCAGCTGTGGAAGTCTGTGAATTTCAACTGGACGCTTCAAGATGATCTTTTCGGTTGTCGGATGTAAAATTATTTTTCGTATTACTTGCGAAGAGGTGGCTTGCTCCTTTTAGCAGCTATTTTTCGGTAAACATTTTCTTTCAGCACGAGATAATTAGATTCTATTCTACATACGAATATGAATCACGCTACATGGTTTTGTAAATTGAACTTCAATGTTTAAAATTTTACTTTGTTCAATAAATATGGAATCCTAAAGAGAAAAAAATAGCCAGAAAAGAAATGAATAAAAGTGTTTAAATTTTAGAATGCTTAAATAAGCCATAACTATTATAAATAGTCTTTAAATGAAACAAGAAACAATTTTTAATAAAATGACAGTAGTATAGTGGTGAGAAGCCATAAATAAATGGTGAGGTGTGAGAATGATTTAATAGAAAACTAATAATATTATGTTATTACTAGTAGAATGATATTATATAAATAATATATGAAATATTTATATGGATAATATAGTATATTATAATATAACATAGTAAATTATATGGATAAATAATGAATGATTACAAGGTATTTATTTTGTGTTTAAAAGTTACATAGAATAATAGATGAACATTTTGTGGTTGCTATTGCTAAAAAGGTGGACCGTAGTGAAGAGCAATGAGGGAATTTTAAGGCTGGAAAACATCGGGAATAGGTATGTGGTGATAAAGAGAATATTGAGTTCTAATTTTAAATGGGTACCGCTAGAATGCGCGCCGGTAAAACAGTAACTGGTTACAGAAAAGTAACTGTTAAAAAGAATAAGCCTCCTCTTCGCAAGAGATACCTTATTTTTATTACATCAACTTTCCTCCTAGAACTGTTACCCCTAAAATTTTCAAAATTCTGTCAAAACCTTTCCAACCATCCTGAACCGCTGGCACATTCATTATCCAGTTTCACGCATCCAATCTCTCCAATCCAAAATCCATAATGCTCCTTACTTTGTCACAAAGGAACTGATCCACAAATGGCAAAGTTTGTGGGACGAACCAACATTTAATAAACTAAGACTAATAAAGCCAATAGTAAAAGGATATACCTCAAATCCAACGCTTTCAAGAAGAGAGGAGGTAGTCATCACCGGACTTCGACTTGGACACTGCCGCTTTACACACATCTTATGACCAAAGAAACGGAACCTAAATGTCAGCACTGCCAAACAGTAAAACATATCTTTGAAGGCTGTCCTGGATACAGAGGAGCTTTGACTAACTTTGGTATTCCTCACTCACTTAGGTCAGCATCAGGTGAACATCCAAATTTACTTTCTCAAATAATTACCAACACCAAAAATATAGGAATTTTCAATTATACGTATATAGGGTCTTACACCATTCTATTTTATTTTTACTTATTTATCTTCTGTCTTTCTTTCTTCCTTTTATCATTTTATTTTTTATTTATATTTTCCCCTACTTTTTCTTTTCTCTTCTTTTAAAACATCCGACATAACTTGGATTTAAAAAAAAACAAAAAACATCAAACATGGAAGATGATAAACTGATCCACAATGGCCTTAATATCCCATATGCCTATTTTACACGAACCAGATACCTTTCCTTTCATAATAAACTGAACACTCATCCAAATCAACTTGTTATACAGCCTGCTTCCCATTCCACTCATGTCAATCCTCCGAGGTGTCTGAAAAGAAGATGGCCTCGGGATCTTCTTCTTTTGTAGTACTACCAATGGGAAGTATTATACTTTTTGAGTGCTACCCATGGGTTGTTCCTCTACAAGTTTTAATCATGTCATTATTTTGCATTGCATACCGCATATTTACTAGATGTATTTTTTAATACATACATAATACATAGTGAATTTCTGTTAATAGAAGCATAAAAAATGTTTATCGGAATTCTGGCAATGGCCAGCTTCTCTCAGCCCCAACTGGATTTTGACACTAGTTACGCGGCTGATAGTGTGCTCAAATTAGATTTTCTGATTATTAATAAAAACTTTAATTAGTTATTAAATCATTCTTATTAATTTATTCTAAGTTCGATGATCATCTTAACACATTTAAATACTAAAATAAAATAAACAAAATCTTCACGATAGAACGATCATAATATGATTATAATTTAATATTTTAATGAAAATAAATACCATTATTTTAAAGAATCTTTAGATTCTTACAAAAGGGTATTTTGTATATTTATTAGTCATGGTAAAGGCTAGGTATAGACTAGCTATACCTTTAATAAATACATGAAGAAAAACGACCAAGCACCCAAAAGAAGTCCTATGAAGTCCACTCGGCTAAAATAAATCCGGGTGTGTTACGTCCAAGTCAACTACCAGAGTTCTTTACTTTCAGACAAGTCTTGCGTTTTATTTCTTACTTTTTCATATATATTTTTTTTACGGAAAAATAATTTAATAATTTAGTATCTATCCACTTGTTCCACTATTGCCAAAACTTAATTTAATTATAACTTGCAGCTTTAAAATAAAATAACTTTTAATTTACTTAGATGCTAATCACCTTCCCATCATAAATTCCTTTTTTGTATCTTTGTTGTAATTGTGTGGTTATTTTTATAATTTTCAAGTGCAGATACAGAAATAAAATTGGAAACTAACAAATTAAATTGTTTGATTGAAATATCATTTCATCTTTTTTTTATATATATAATTAATAATTATATTTCCTTTTTTTATAAAGCATCAAATAATAATAATACATAATTAAAATTAATATTTAAGGAATTATTAAACCAATAAATAAATAAAAACAAAACAGTTCTAGTCAAAATTCTATGGCAACTTATTCAGTAACATTCTCCAACTGTTTGATTTGAAAATTAAAAATTAAATATTATTTCATATATTTATTAATATATAGAATTTACTTATGAGCAAATAAACAGATATATCATTAAAAAAAAAAAAAAAAAAAAAAAATTAAAAATCTGTTGTCACTTGCCTTTACCATGTGCAATCAATTCACCTCTTAACGCAAATGAAAAAATAACTAATTTTAACTAAAAAAACGAATCAAAAAACTTTATATTTCTTGTAATCCTGCTAAACATTTCACCTTGTGGGGGCATTGAACTATTGTTTTATACATTCTGCTATTGAAGTCTATAGGAAACTTAATTGTGCTCGTTTTTTTAATGACAGTAAAATCGACATTTTTTTTTTTTCGCTTTTTGAGAGTTTACGGCTCAATTAGACAGATATTTTCCTAAAAAAATTAGGTTCCCCCCCCTGTAATTTTTTTCATTGAACTTTTTGTTTATAATTTATGCTATTGAAATGTATAGTTAACTGAATTTGTTGCTCTTTTTTTAAGGAAGGGAAAATCGACGACTTTTTTCGTTTTTGATAGTATTACGCTCAAGTAGACCAGAATATTTCCTAAAAATTGTTTTGCTCCCATCTTTTTGGCATGGACATTTGTTATTACTTTCTGCTATGAGATTTAGTGGTCTGAATTTGTTTGCTCCGTTTTTAGGGAACAAAATTGACACTTTTTTTGTTTTTGGTATTATTACGCTCAATTAGACCATAATAGTTTCCTAAAAAAGTAGTTTGCTCACATCTTTTTGGCATGGAACTATTGTTTATACATTCTGCTATTGAAAATGGTATACGGTAACTGAATTTGTTGCTCGTTTGTATTAAGGGAAAACCCTTTTCCTTTTTGGATAAGAAAAATTACCATAATAGTGACACATCTTTTTTGACTATTTTTATATATCACATTTTTGCTATTGAATATATAGTATTTGTTGCTCTCGCTCAATTAGACCATTCTGGCTAGTGAAATATATAGTCTGCATTTGTTGCTGCTTGTTTTTAAGGAACGAAAATGACAGTTTTCGTTTTGATAAATAGTTTCCTAAAATAATTAGTTGCTCACATCTTTTTTGGCATGGAACTAATTGTTTATACATTTCTGCTATTGAAATATATAGGTAACTGAATTTGTACTGCTCGTTTTTTAAGGAACAAAAAAATCGACCACTTTTCGTCGTTTGATTAAGTTTCCGCTCAATGAGACCACAATAGTTTCATTGGAACAAATTAGTTTGCTTCGCTATCTTTTTTTTGGCATTTGAAACTATTGGTTCTATGCTATTGAATGTATATTACTTATGAAATCACTGACATAGATAAGTATCATATTAGACCAGAATAAGTTCTCACATCTTTTTTATGGAACTTTTTTATACATTCTGCTATTGAAATATATAGTAACTGAATTTGTTTGTTGCTCGTTTTTAAGGAACTATAGTTCCTAAAATAATTCAGTTGCTCACATTCTTTTTGCTAAACTGAATTTGGTTCTCGACACTTGTTTCGTCTTTGTTTAATTTATGCTATTCGCTCAATTAGACGTTTTTCATAATCAGGTTTTTTTTTTAAAAAATTAGTTGCTCACATCTTTTTGGCTGGAACTATGTTATACATTCTGCTATTGATTATATAGGTAACTGAATTTGTTGCTCGTTTTTTAGGAACGAAAATCGACATTTTCGTTTTTGATAAGTTTACGGCTTAATTAGACCATAATAGTTTTCCCTAAACATACTTAGGTGTGCTCCCAGAGGGATACTATCTTTTGGCATTGGGAACCTATTTGTATGTACATTCTGCTTTTGAACTTATCTAGGTAACTGGAATTTGTTGCCTCGTATTTGTTTAAGGAAAGGACGAAAATCGTCGACTTCGACCTGGAAACATTTTTTTTTTTTTTCGTTTTTGAAAAAATAAGTATTTTTCGTACGGTTCAATAAGAACCATAATAGTTTGTCCAAAAAAAAAAATAGTTGCTCACATCTTTTTTGCATTGACCTATTGGGTTTCTCGTTATAACTTTCTGCTATTGAAATTATATAGGTAACTGATGTGTTGCTCGTTGTTAGTCACGAAAATCAACACTTTTTCGTTTTGATAAGTGTTAACGCTCAATTAGACCAATAGTTTTTCCTAAACAAGGATTTCTCACCAAATCTTTTTGGCATTGGATCTAGTGTTCTTGTGGGTTTGTAAGTCCTCAGTCTGTATTTTAATATTGTAAATTTGCAACAATTTATTTAATAGCATCATTACATTTATTTTTATTATACATAAGTTATGATATTATTTTCCCTGATTCGGAAGTAAATAAAGGATAAATAAATAAACTGTGGATGATTGAAAAATTCATAAAGATAATTAAAATTCTATGAGCAAAGTGTTAAGTGTTTTTTCAGAGAATGGTAAAATATTTTTCTATTCCTTTGTCATATTAAGTTCTTCTTGCTTTATATATATATATATATATATATATATATATATATATATATATATATATATATATATATATATATATATATATATATACTTTTTTTGTTTTCCTTGTGATTACGTAAATAATAAAAATAAAATTTTAATATTTTCCTAGTACATTAGTGTTTTATTACATTGAATTATAGCAAAATATCTACTGAAATTTCAAAAATATAAGTTATATCCAATGCAATAAAAAAAAATTAAAATTATTCTGTTTAAAGCGTGTCCGTTTTATTATATATAGTTTAAAGATAGTTTATCAGGTTTCTAAAATATTTTATTAAATTAATTATGGTGCTATGAATTATCTGGATAAAAAAGAATATTCCAAGTTTAAAGATGATAAAATATGTTGAATAAAGAAATTCCGTCATTATCAATTTCAGAATTGTGATGTGATAATTATGTGTGTATGTGTATTTAACTTTACATAAACACACTCACAAACACATACACATACCGATAGAATATAAAATTTGTATTCTGGACATTGATAATTAAAAATTATGAGAAAAAAGTAACATTTAATCACTGTCAAAAGACGTAAATGCCTCATCAAAGAAGCATTTAGCCGCTGTTATTCGTCCCTTTGATCTTTCGATTTTTTTTTTTCTTTATGTTGTGACATACATTCTCGTTGAGGCGATTCACTGATGAAATGATATCAAGTTCTGAGGGACCGGTTTCTCCTCATAATTGTTTCATGTTCTGAAAATCATTTTTTGTAACAAATTCTTTATAATCATATACTGAAACAGTGTTCATACAAACGTAAATACAAATCTAATCTGTTTCTTTATGCTTTATGTATTTAAAAAATATCCATTGATTCCTTATCAATAGAAATTTGATCAAAGGCACACTCGATAAGATGTGTGCCTTTTTTTGGAATTTATTTAGTTTAGTGTGATTTAACCGTTAATTGTCATCTTGTAAACATTTAACACTGAGAAAAACAGATAGCAATGGGAACCTTTGCCTTTGATCTTTTCATCAATACCGATGACTCTTCATTTATTTGATTACATTCTTCAACCTCTGTAGGATTTCCCTGAAACAACGCAGTTTTATTCTGAATCCCCCAAAAGCTAAATCTGGAAAATAATTTAAATTCGGTGTTTTAAGATCATAGGTTTATAATTTAGGTAATTAAATAATTGATGGCTTTTTTTCCCCTTTTTTTTTCTTCCTTCAGGATTCCTATATTTCGGTTGGGTGTGTATTTAATTTTATTTAGATGCACTTTAGTTTTAACGTAAGAGAAAAATTAATTTATATTAAACACCATGTAAAACCAACCTAACATGCTAAATGTGTTTATTTTGGCGAAATATGACAATGACGACATGTTCAGTGGGCTGGCGTGGGTGTTTCACTGCATTTAATATAAATTAACTATATATGATCTAATTGTAAATTTAACCAGCTTTGAGATGACAAACTGAAATTATGGATCAGACAAATAGTTTCGGAGTTATAGTGAAAAAAGGGCAAAAAAAAAACGCTTTAGCATTCTAGCACGTGTATTTCCAGAAATCCGATTAAAACTTCATATATAGAGTCAATTATTAAATTTAGCCAGCTTTTAGATTAAAAAAAAAAATTTGAGTCGGACGAATAGTTTTGGAGCTATAGTGAAAAATGTACAATAAAATCTTGATTTAACAACAGTACGGGTTTTTAGAGTGCTTTTAACGGACATTATTTAATAGTCTAATAGTAAATTTAATCAGCTTTAAGATGATAAAAAGTAATTTGAAATCAGACAAATAGTTTCGGAGTTATAGACAAAAAATGTACGACAAACATGTTTTTGCGGAGAATTGGGACTGACCGCTAGTTGTCCAATTTCTACACTTTTTCCTAGACCATATCTTTGAGCTAAATGGTCCGATTTTGGAGTAGATTTTTTCATTGCGCAGGTAATAATCCCAGCTACAAATAATATTTTTAGACTTTCTTCGAAAAAAGCTTCGTTTTCTGTAAAAGGTAAATAAAACAAAAATAACCGGTATTTTGACGGTATTTCGCGATTTTGGGTATGAAGCCGACATTTGCCGTGGTAGCAAACTTTAAATTCGGATTCAGCATCCCAAAAAACATATGGATCCGTTGAGAATATAAGTTCAGCAGTTTTTTCTTCGGCAAACCCTTATTTTACTGGACTGTGTTGTCTTGTGGAACGGCGATTATTTAAGTAATATCCTTACATGAACAAATTATTTCTCTTACTAAATAATTAGTAATTCTTATCAAATCTTTTAGTACTTATGCAACATAAAATTTATGTTTATTGAAAAGAAAAAAGCAAAAAGTGCAATGAATAGAAATGTAGTCCATGAAAATATCATTAAGTTTTTTAAGGGTATCTATTGTTTTGTTCTAATAGCAAAAAAACTGCTGATGGTTACATTGCAGTTATATATGAACTTTATTATACTGTCCGCATTATAACCATAACAGCAATTTCAACTTAAATATACTTAAATTTACTAGGTTACTAGGTTGACTTTTTAAATAGTAGAAATACGCAATTTGAACGTAACTAATCCATATTGATTATAACAATATTAACCGAATTTAAAATTAAAATATATAAGTATGATAAAAAAAAAACAACATTAAATTAAGTTATATGATCCAATATGCTTTGTGAATTTGATGTTGGGCAGAAGTGATAGAAAAATCTGAGTATTTCAAAACAAATAGAAAAAGAGATGTGAAGAAGATGAAAGGGCTGGCTAACATTATCATGGTAGAGAAATATTTAAAAAAAAGCTTTAAACATAAATTACTCAAAATTGTGCTTTGATACGTAACCCCTTCCTCCACATACAAGGACTACTTCTAAAAATTGTTGATAACAACTTATGAATTATTATTATAAGCTGATGTATATATAGAATAAAAAATTATTAAGGTGAATTCTGAGCGATTTCCTGTAATAATGATTCGTTTAATCGATTTAAAAAATAAATCAGGTTTTCGAGAATTTAATTTAAAATTATAGGTCTAGATTTTAAAAACCTCTGTCCTGGTTAAGGTAATCGTATATATGTCAAACGTTAACTCATTTTTGACAGGTGTATTTGTAAATTATCGTCGCCAGCGAAATTTTACGATCCAACTCTCCGGCAGTCACTTTTAAATCCGTTCTCAAAATAAATAAAGCAATAAATCAGGAGCCATAAAAATATCACGGTCACCCGCTAAGGGCAGAGGGAAAAAAAATTCTTTTCGTCACAGGTTTCGAAACCCGCGGAGCTGTTCGGTTCCAAAGTAGGCGACTCAATTAACCGTAAGTTATTTAACCGTTCCCCAGTTGGGGAAGTGTCAATTAATTCCGTTGTGACGGATACGTCCAGGCCGACGAATTGAGCCATGACTGAATCGAGTCCTTGTTATAAATATTTAACAGCTGGGTATTAACTAATTCATCATACTACCTGTGCTGTAATTAACCAATAAATTGTGTTCTACGTCAGTGTCTGGATCTGTGTAATGTTTTAATTTTCCCTTATCTCACGTTTCTTATTATCCCTGCGAAGTGTTGTTAGGAATGCATAATTGCGGAAGTTGTAAATCTGAGATCGCATTGGAAGATGAGAGATATTACTTCATAAACATGATGGTTTAAATAGTAATTTCTTTCTTCAGATGCTGAACGAGTAGCATTTAAAAAACAAAATTGTTTGGTCTTATGGTTGATGCTCTTGGTACGTTTCTAACGATAATCTGCTGGATAAGACTACTGGAAGAAGGATTCCCTGAGTTGCTATTAAAATTCAAAAGATAGAACAAAAAGTTCATGAGAACAAACAAAATTATGATTATGTGAGAATTCGCTTGACCTACCACATTCAATATGAGGTCCGATACAGTATTGTGGTTGTGTAATATTTATATGGTAATCATTCTAATGACATATTTCTAAATTAAAGCTTTAAATATAAATCTCTATATTAATTTGGTACTTATCGGATCTTCTATATTATCGCTTAGGCAACCACTTATCAGAAGTCATTTTTCCCAACTTTACAGGATACATAAAACGGATTTATTCATTTGATTATTATTGTCTCCTGCTTCCCCAATCATGCACTGAGTGACAGCACTCCCAATCAACCTCCAGCGGGGGTTTTAGGAGTGACGCATCTGAGAGACAATCGCAGGGATCTTTATAGACCTGGCTTGTCCTTCCATAAGTGGAGGGTCTGGTTGGGGGATCCCTAGGATGAGTGTATATTATTAAAAATATATGATTGTATTTTAAACTTTAATCCTATTTTTTATTTTATATATTTATTTTTGATTTAATCTGTTTTATTGTATTATTTTTTACTTTGTATAAAGTATTGTTTGAGGTTCTTTATGTAGTTTTTTTTCGCACTTTATTTATTGTATTATATTTTATGAGGTTCTCTATTTATGTTTTTTTTTCTTCTCTTTTTTTTTCTTTTATTTCTTATTTTACATATTGTGTGAATGAATCCATAAAGCCACCTCCTCTTTGAGGCAGATTGTGATAATTCCTCAGTAAACGAATTTAAAAAATATATATAAATATATTTTATCCAAATATAGCAAAAAGGTGGTTTTTGGTTATTATTGATTTAATTAATACGAGAAAAAAATAAGAAACTTATGAGGGGCTCTATTTCACCGGTTTATCACTTGGAAGCAGGCTAATTTGTAGCATGTGGACAAAGGGTTCCATATGTTGCATGTGGACAAAGCTTTGCAGTGTTGCCTTTTTCTTTTCTTTTTTTTGTAAATCTGGCCTAACTAATTTCGCGCAAAATATGACTTATAACATTTGGATGCTTACAATTTTTTTTATTGATTTAAAGATTCGTTCTTCGGTCTTCCAGAAATTTGTTTCAGATTTCGTTGAGTGTGAATGTAGTCACTCAATTTTTTTTGGAGATCTGAGTTGTTATTTCAGTAATCAGGTTTGGTGCTATATACCGAATTTAAGATGGTAATAAAATAGATGATTCCCCTTAGGCGCTATGAGCGTTGAAAAAGATTAGATTTAATTTAGATAACTTAAGGTATAGTGTCTGCTCAGTCAGCCATATATAATTCTGTCCACGTGACAGTAACACTTTCACAGCGTTCGTAATCGGATGTGAAGTGCCCATAGGGACTAGTAAAGTACTACTTGGACATCGGCTAGGAATTCCTTCTAGATCTGATAGACTGCCAGAAATAGTCAGACGGTGGAAGAATGCCTCGTTGAGATCTTACCGGGGGCGCGCTGACAGCTACACCGTTGTTCAGAAGCTATATGATCATCGGAGAACACTCGGAGGAGATTTACTAAGACTTAGGCAATAAAGAAGAAATTGCCCCTAACAAGAGGGCTAAAATAAGACATTGCCAGATGGGACATACACAGTATACACATTCTGTCAGAGGGTATAGACACACGGACCTGTGTGTATAAATACTCGAATAGATTTACTGGGCTGCTCCCTGCCAAAGATTGTATTTTTAAGTGGGACAGCAAGCTTTGTCGTCAGTCTTATCTTTATTTCGTTCTTAATTCTCTCATACTCCCTTGATCGGTTTGGCTCTTTACGGCGAAGAATTCCGATTCGCTGCTTGATGGCTTCCGTAGTTGTTCAGTAGCTGACAGAAATAGCTTCACAAGCTGTAGGATCGTCTTCAACGGGCAATAAACTGCAAAGGACATCATTTTTTTTTCAATGCAAAAAATATCGGGCATTGTTAATTTTTTTTTTTTGTGAATTCAAAATTTTTGATATTTCTCCTGTAACTACGATAGTAATCATTCACTCATTTTTTTTTTTTTGTTTTGTGTGTTGTATCTTTTTAACTGGTTGGTCATTCTGTTAGATAAGAATGCGTTTATCATTGAGGGACCAGTTTATTTTGAACAAGTTTGAATAAGTCTTAAAATTACATTTTATTTATTTTATTTTGTGAAAAATTTGTCGGATATATCGTATATATATTGCAGAGAATATTACTCCTCTAGTAATTACTCTTAGCTAAAGTTATCTTGAAATGCATAAAAATGATATTATTATAATACCTCGACGACTGAACTTCAGTAACTAATTTGTATTCCGTAGAATAAATGCTTTATCTGATTGCAAACACAATCATCATTATAACCTGATCATAATATTTCTCGCCCTTTCAGTTTTTTTGAATTCTTTTTTTAATTTCTAAGACTAGGAATTAAAATAAAGTTGGCGGATTATTGATTTACTGTCTGATACAGTCTCTCTCGTTGAATATTGAATTTGAAATTATATTTACGATAGTTTCGAGACAGATATTAAAAAAAAAAAAAAAATACTACTAATTATCATACCTTTATATTGTTTATAAATTAAAAAAAAAAATGGCAGTATTAAACTGGTTCGTTGTAAAAATTGTATTAATTTTATATCAATGCTACGGTATGTGGATAGGAAATATCAAGGACGAACCGCGTTTTTCTTTCTGTCGTGTACCAATTAAACAATCAATCATAATTATGTTTGTTTTATTTGAATTCTTAAACTTATACATTTTTAAACAATTTTTTCGTTTTAAAATAATTCTACAACTAATTATCGTAATGGCTTGATATCCAGAATCGGTTCCCTGTTCGGTATATAAAATAAAAAATTAAATTAAAAAAAAAAAAATTATAACCCATAGAATTTTATAGAATTTTATTCCGGCTGTTGGAAAATATTTATAAAATATCGTTTTTTTTTTGTATTTTTACTGCTATTGCTCTGTTTTCTAGGATTTTCATTCTTGTTTGTTGTCTCCGATGTCTAGACGTTACTGATCTGAGGGAAAAGTTTTAGATTGACGCCGAACTCTTGAACAGAATAACCAATGATTCTGTATGGTTCCTGCATTATCTTGCACTGCAACAATACTCGCTCATATATTTATACATATGATCAAAACAGGCGTGTAAATAGAGACGAAGTTAGGATAGCTTTTCAACTTCAAATGCTCTTAGTGGAGTCTCGTTGGTGATTCGCAATATGAGTTTTTATTTAAATTTTATAAATCCTTTAACAATTTCTCTATCTAGAAATATTATGGATATTTAAAAACAATAATAATAAAAAGTCCGTAGTCTATAGATTCTTGAAAATATTAATTTGTAACTCTCAGAAAACAAAAATTGCCATGGAAAGGGGACAAAAACTAAAGTTACTATCATCACATTTATTGAATGTAATATATATTTATTTAAAATCATATGTATTCAGTGTATATGTATATATCATTTAATCATATATTTTAAACTCATTCTCTAGATGCAGAGGGGAGACTCTACAGTCATCAATTTAATAAATAAAAAAATTATATTTATCTTGCCTATTCATTTTTATTAGAATTTTTTATTGTAAAAAAAGTCACTTATGAACTATACAAATATCCTTTTTACTTTCTCCTTTATTTTTTTATTATTTCATAGTGAAGGGTACTCCTATTTTCAGTTCATTATCTGCTAGTATGCTTTTTTCCCATCTCCCTTAGTCAAAGTTTTTAAGTTATAATCTAAAATATTTCCTATCTAAGTTATTTGTATCATTATTTTTTTCTTATGGTGTTCTTCTTTTACATGCTAAGTATAGCTTTTTAGATTTTCTTTATTGAATATTTTTTTTTTAATTTGTTGAGCCTGATTATCCATTCTTATCTTGTTTATGTAGAATTTCGACCTTCTTTTTCATATTGTTCATAGGTTTTCCATATCCCATAAATTACCTGATTTGAGTTTTATGTTCCTTAATTTGGCATCTTTAATAATAAGTTTTAATGTAAATATTTTTGTTTAAAATTTATTTAAAAATTCACTGAACTACAAATAAATATGTAGCATGTATATCTTTTTTGTGGCTTAACGTCCTTATGTACTCCAACTAGAGCAGGAAGAACAGATTGTCCTATAGGGTACCGGCCTGTTCTAGCCATGGTGAGAAGGTCGAGATTCATTTCGTGGGTCCGCCATATAAATTTAAACTCGCCCAAGTGGGATTCGAACCCAAGGCTATCGTGTCTCCAAGAATGTTAATTGATTATTTGATTAGTATTAAATGATAATAAATTGTTAAGAAAGTACACATTGGAAGGCATTTAATTTTCCTTAAATAAAAAATTTAAATGTAGAGTTACTGCTGATTATTGTTTTACCTCATGTCTGACACTTTTTTTATGATCATGCATAGACCATATTATCCGCTAATTGTAAATTTATTCTTGAACAGGAGTGGATAAATTAATATATTATGATAACAAATATATAAATTTGTTAACTGCGTACAAATGACAAGGTTTATTCTCTTCATATGATTAACGGCTCCTTAGAAAATATTTAAAAAATATACGGTATCGACAAATCTCGTTCATTAGGATAAATGTGTATTATGGAAGATATGGTTCTCTATAATTTCTTATCGCCACTCCATGAAAATTTCCTTTATCGATGTTTGATAGCGACACCTAACTGCCGATGGATGAGTTAGTAGCTGCGAAGTCATGGACGGGCTGCCTCAGGAGTAAAGAGTACTCTTGGGGTGTAATTTACAAGAGATTGATGGCGTTTGGAAAACAGAGCCAGCGTTGGTAAAGTTCAAGTGTCTTATCGTTGTTTGATAAGTTTATTCTGTGGTTTATGCAGCCATTTGTTTTATTATCGTTGCATTTCAATTATTTTTGTAATGTCAAAATAATAAATACCCAACACATCAACCTGTACACTCCTAGGCATCGAGCTGCATCCTTCAAAAAATCCTTCATTATCCGCGCTTCCTCTTTTTGGAATTCATATCCCATATCAATTCGAAAAAGCTCCACTCGTACTTCCTTTAAAAATCATCTATTTCTTTACCTCCTGGATCTTTAATCTTCCGAGTAAATGTAAAACATGAATATTTATGTCATACACATTATAATAGTACACATAAAATGTATCCTTTTACAAGATTTATTTTGTAACTATAATTTATTTATTAATGAATTTTTATTATTATTTATTATAATTAATTATCATAGCCAGACGATTGTGGGGAAAAGTTTTCCCAGAGTAAAGTTTATTTTCTTTTTCTTCTTAAATATAATATACAGATAGTTTTCTTTCTTTCTTTTTAAAGAAACCTTGAAAGTGAACCTGTTACAATTTAATGATTTTTAAGTATTCCAGAGCTCCTCTAAACCTTTCTACTCTTTTCCTATCTGATTTTTACAATCCAAAATCCTTCGTAAAATCCTCAATGCTGCTTATTATGTCACATATCCTTAACGATCTAAATGTCCCATATGTTGCAGATTTGCCCCGAACAAGATACATATCCTTCCATTACAAGCTACATACCCAATTGAATCCACTTGTCTTCCAACTTGCTTTTCGTTCGATTTTCGATAACCTTCTAAGGCGTCTGGAAAGAAGATGGCCCAAGGACTTTCTACTGCAGAACAGTTATTACTGCAGAAGTCTGAGTAGTTCTTCACGACATGTATTGTAATAATTATACTCGAAGTTATATATGATGTATACAGTTGTAAATTACAAAATAAAAAAAAAGTATTTCCGAAATTTGTATAGTTTTAAGAAAATATTTTAAGTGTTTACGATAAGAGAACCGTGATCTTTAGTTCCATCTCTCCCTACCATCGGTCAGTGAGTCAACCGGTATTTCCAGCATCGTTAATGACTCGAGACCAATCTGTCCAACGTCGAATGTCCTCGACAATCATTTTGTGGGTTATTTCCGATAATAGCCATTGTAAATTATTGTTATTTATCACCTTACCTATCGACAGCACGTACCTTCCAGTCGGGAGTTATTACAACAGTTGACGGGCAGGAGACGGAATTGGACGGAATTTCGATGGAAATAGTCTCTTGGGAGATTGAGGCCCGTTGACAAAAAAAAAAAAAAAAAAAGGAGGAAAAGAGGAGATAGAAAAAGAGAAAAAAAGGAGAAAGGACACTGAAACATAGAGGACGGAGATAAAACAAAAAAAAGTATACAGGACACATTATCTAAGGATCCATCAGCATTTGTCAAATAGAAACCGGTCCAAGAGCAGCTGCCTCTTCGTCCTCCGCTGTCTGTCACTGGTAGCCTACCGATGTCTGTCTGTCTGTTCTGCGTCAACGAAGCGGAAAACGCTTACGGGTTCATAGTAAAGATCTAGACTTGCCAGTGGTTCTTATGGGGTGTGTTATAAAGATTTTTGTCTTTTACATCAAGTGTATTTAACTTAATTTTATAATGATTGTTCTACTGGAAATAAATAGCTGGCTGGAATTCTCTAGTTCGCAAAAAGATTACAGGATCCAAGAAACAAAGATTTTGAATCTCCCGTATCTACTGCTTCTGATAAGGAAATCGTCGGCACATATTCGTTCCGAGCAACAACAGAGCTAGAGCGAGCCCAAAAAGCCCCAACACTTAAAAAATATATGTAAAACGTTATATTATTCGTTCGAACCAATATAGTTCCTAAACGGTAGGTACTTGCGACATACGTTATATACCAAAAACTATTCTCCATTAAATTCCTGATCGGGAAACTGTCGTCAAATTTTCGTTCCGAGTAACACCGACAGAGAGAGTCAAAATATTACATTTTTGAGGGTGAAAAAAGTTATACATTTCGAAGGTTAAAAATACCTTACCCAAGAAATCTATAGACTCCCAGCCCAGAGACTTATTCATGTCAAAAAATAGAACTATCTATAAACCTTGGTACAAAATTTAGAATTATTTTACATAAGCGAACTAATTGCAACAAACAACGCATTTCTTCGTTCATCTGCTATCGTAATGAGTGCAGGCTGCGTACCGACTGGCATTCCCAAGAGCATTCTGCTCATTGACAGGAGTAAATTAACAAGCAGTTAGCAGCTAGATCTACATACATTCCCTTCAGTTATATATTTCCTCGATTTGAAAGAAGTGGATGATATGTTATAAGTGTTTTAGCCTGTTAACTAATTTTTATTTTTTTTAAAATGAAGGTGATTGACATCTAATGATATGTATGAAGGACGGTTTGTATAGAACAACAGCAAAACCTAATCCACCTCTCCTATAAATAATTTCTTTTTAAAACTATTTATTGATATATAAAAATGTATGTATACATTATATACAAGTAAATTTGAGGATAATAGTTATAAAAACATTTCAAGAACATGTAAAGACCTACTCACTAATAGCACTTCAAATTATACATTAGAA
Source organism: Euschistus heros (assembly GCA_003667255.2). Taxonomy (NCBI): domain Eukaryota; kingdom Metazoa; phylum Arthropoda; class Insecta; order Hemiptera; family Pentatomidae; genus Euschistus; species Euschistus heros. The sequence goes on from RCWM02000137.1 coordinate 1,332,165, forward strand.
GGTTTCTTGGCTACCATCTTTTCAGACGCCTCGGAGAATTATCGGGAATTGAGTGTGAGGCAAGTTTGGAAACTAGTGGGTTCGAGTGGATATGGAGTTTTATATGAAGGAATAGGTATCTGATTTGGGGCAAATCAGCTGCATCCGGAACATTAAGATCTTTATGGATGTTTGTTACATAATAAGGTGCATTAAGGATTGGAAGTGACAAGAATCGGAAGTTTTAGTGAAGTCCCAGAGCTCAGCTCCGTATGTCCGTATAAATAATTTAAACAACGCTAAAGAAAAAAAAAATATTTTCTTTAATAAATTCCAGAAATAAATTTTCCCATGTCAAAATAAATTTTCAAATCGCTATAGCTATAAAATTGAACGCTGTAAGGATGGTATTAGAAGATATTTACACCTCCGGAGGCGATAAATACCACCATAAACAGAAGCATTAAATGATAAACTAGGCGGAGGATGTAAGACGGGGGCGCTTTGACAGACAGCTACAAGACAAATGATAGCCCGCGCAGTGTCAGGTGTGGAAGATCAATCAATATGGTCTTATTTAATTACCACTAACCGTTGACTGATGGCCAGTCACTGCCTCTGTTATCCGGGGTATTAGTGACGTTTTAATTGTAGACGTGGGTGTCATACATGTCGCGAGTCCTGTGTCAGTGTGTGTGCATACTGGCGTAGGAAGGCAGCGCCGATTGCCATAAATGGTTTTGATTACGTTTTGTATCGTTCTAGGTATTCATTTTTAAAACTAAATTGAGTGGGGTAGTTAATACGCAAGAACTCTTTTGTTAGTATATGAGAGATCTTTACAGACCACTGAAGATGTAATTTGGCAAGCATGTGAGTAGGCGTGAGGATGCGCCACAATTAAAAGGTTTATAAACCTAAACAAAAGGACAGCCAGTCAAGACAAAAGTGTGTCGCAGTAAGGTTCGAAAGCTTGACATTTACCTTATTTATGGAAGTTACAAGGTATTACAATACTTCAACGCTCACCGTCTTTCGAAAAAAATATCCACAAAACTGTAAATCTCACAGAACACTTGCAAATTTAACCAGATTTCATATGTATGATCAAATTAATGACTCGTATCGATTTCATGGAGAAATTTTCTTCTGAAATCTGAAAAACGTGGTGTTTTCATTCGTGTAAATAAGACATTATGATAATCGCTTAATTGTTGTGGATAGTTTTTTTTCGAAAAACGGTGAGCGTTGAAGTATTATAATACATTGTAAGTTCCCTAAATAAGGTGAAGGCCAGAAGAAAGATAAGGTCTGGGCATGTTTCTTCATTTTTGATATAGTTTCACCTTTTTTTTTTTTTTTTTTTTTTACACTGAGATGTACTCACCATGTATATACATATATATAATTATTTTCTGCCCCTATTTAAAAATATGATGTCTTTAGAAATGAAAATGTGCATACCAAATAAAAATGAAATACTATTACAGAACTAAATCAGTTTTTTTGTATACGTTCTTCACAATTGACATCTTTACGGCTAAATATGTTTAAATTAATGTTAGCAGAAGTAAATTTATAAGTGGCCAATGAAATATAAATTTCCGATGGGAAGCGACTATTGGCCCTCGAGAAGAAGATGGATAGATTTCGAGTGATTGATTGTGATCTGAGAGGTTTTCATAACTGTCCTCATCTTCTATCAATCTCTCAATGATTGGCATCATCAGGATCTGTTTCGTATCACATCATCAGCGGGCTTTTACCTTCCAATATGTTTCAAATAAACTTTTACATGCCCCCACCCTCACAATTCGAGTAAAATCATATTGACGAAGGCGAAAGATTTGTTCTGCACAACCTCATCCAATGTAGTTATGATAACAATAATAATAATAATTGGGAATACTCTTCATTTTATGAGTTCATGTCAATCATTACTATATTAAATTAATTGAAGTCCAACAAAGCTCGACAAATACTAGGCATGCAAGTTTAAAATGTCATTTATTTCTTAAAATATATACACAGTAATTTAAAAAAAAGTATAATATATTTTATTCAAAGTACTGACCCTCGCTTTCTACACATTTTGCCCATCTCTCGGGCAATATATGGATACCATTCCAAAAGAATGCTTCATCTTTATTTGAAATCCATTCATCGAGCCATTTTCGTACGTTTTCGAAATTGTTGAAGTGTTGCTCCGCCAATGAGTGTCCCATCGATGAGAAGAGGTGATAATCAGAAGGCGCCAGGTCAGGTGAATACGGCGGGTGGGGTAGGAGTTCCCAACCAAGCGAAGAAATCGTTTCCTTAGTCAATCTGGCTGAATGTGCAGGAGCGTTATCATGCTGAAGAATGACTTTGGCGTGCCTGTGAGCCCATTCTGGGCGTTTTTTTCGATCAATGCGTGACTCAAATTGATCATTTGTTGTCGGTAGCGCTCGGTATTGACTGTTTCGCCGGGTTTGAGAAGCTCGTAGTAGACTACTCCCTTCTGATCCCACCACACACACAGCATTGTCTTCTTCCCAAAACGATCCGGTCTTGCACTCGATATGGATGGTTGTCCTGGCGTTACCCATGATTTTTTTTTTTCGTTTGGGATTCTGAAAATAAATCCATTTTTCATCGCCAGTTACAACTCGATGCAAAAAAACCCTTTCTTTCGTGGCGTAAAAGCAGCATTTCGCACACAGTTTTTCGTTTTTTTTTCCATCTGTCGTTCGTCCAATTCATGTGGAACCCATTTTCCAACCTTTTGAATCTTTCCCATAGCTCTCAGGCGATCGGAAATGGCTTGCCTAGTGACATTCAACTGTTCTGCCATCATTTGTTGGGTTTGGGTATTGTTTTCGTCTAATAAAGATTGCAATTCGAAGTCCTCAAACTTTTTTGGTCGATTTTCTCGTTTTTGATCAGTAACCTCAAAAAATCACCACGTTTGAAACTTTGAAACCAACGTTCACATGTCCTGACGGTTGGAGCAACATCGCCATAAGTCTCAACAAGAATTCGATGACATTCAGATGCCTTTTTCTTTTGATTAAATAAGAAAATCATGGCATGCCGCAAATGCTCTTTATTTGGCTTAAAATTAGACATTTTTAACACCAAAGAAAGGTATGATACGTCCACGTAAACGACTTAAAAACAACTGACTTTTGTAAACAAATGTCAGTTTGTTTACAAAAAATGTTTGTTTTTAACAAACAAAATAGCTTTTAGAGATAAGCAAATCCTTCAATAGGCTAAGAGCGCATTCTATTGGAATTAAAACGACATTTTAAACTTGCATACTAGTGTTTTGCACCAGAAACTATCAAAATATGTTCTTCCGATAGTTTAATGCTCTGTTTTTTAATTTTTAAAGAGTGAAGAGTAAAGGCATTCTGAATAGATGGGAGAGGAAAATTTCGAGGAAGATATCTGGTCCGGAAAGACGGAGAATTATGGAGGAAAATAATCAACCAGGAGCTAAGAGACCTGTACAAAGCTCCAGATTTTGTTCCTACAATTAAGCAAAGACGATTAAAATGGCAAGACATGCTCATAGAATGAGCTCCCACATAATGCCAAAAATCATGTTGAATGGGCATCCCGAACAAAGAAAGAGGGAGAGAGAGAGAGGAAGGCCTAAATTGCGCTGGAGGCAATACGTTGAAGCGGACCTAAAGACTTCATTTGGTGTATGGTACTGGAAGAGAGCAGACCGAAATAAATGGAGGGGAATAGTGTAAGACGCCAAGGTTCTGCATGGTAGTGTAGGGCCATTGTTGTTGTTTTTAATGTACTAAATATTGTTGACCAGATAAAATATCTTAGATTTTATCTCAAAACGAGATCCAAAGGAAATTGAAAGGACAAAGTAGCTGCTTGTCGATTTCCATCGCTCCTTAACAAACATCCAGATACCCTACATGACCGTGTCCATTATCAGGCGACGGAGAGAGTTATGGGGTTCCACTAATCTGTATTGTCTCTGAAATCCGAAATCCTCATTAAAATTATTTGTACTCCATACTCTGTTTCAAATGACAACAGTAACCTTAATGTCCAATATCGTTGCATAAGCCGTGAGAAGAAATAACTCGAAAATGGCAACATTACAAGAATCGAAAAAAAAAGTTTTCGAAGAAAAATTCATATTCTTATTATATATTCAGAATGAGTTAACTATTGTTTATGATTGTTATAATTTCCTATATTCCCTAAGAAACTGAATTTTTAAAACGTTTTTATCGATTCTTGTAATATTGTTATTTTCGATTTAGTTGTTTTGACGGCTTAAGCTGTGAAAACAACTAAATATGTTGCTGATTTAGAAGAACCAGATACCTTTCATTTCATGATTAATACTTACTCAAATCCGCTGGTATCTCAACTTGCTTGCTATTCAGTTTCCTTTAATCCTAATAATCCGGCTTCTGGTTTACAAACTTCGAAGAAGAAAAGGTCTTAGCGATCTTCTGATATAGAATATTTAATTAATATTTATTTTATAGTTGATGATAAAATGATATGATAAAATTGATGGTAGTTATTAGTAAAGCTTTCCTAATAGTTAGTATGATTATAATAATTATATGTAATTATCGTTTTTATAAATTATGGTGGTTAAATTAAAGTTGATTTTAAATTACACTTGATTTTCCGGAAGCAACAAATGGAATGACTGATTCCTAAAATTAAGTTTTTGTCATAAGCATCCATAATCTTTTTTTTTTTGGTGATTTCACTCTTGGAATATCTAGTCTAATTATGTGAATTTAAGTAAGAGCCAAATTTTAGCGTAGTACTTAACTTACCACCTTAACTTACACTTCGATCTCTGACTAAACCTGTCATGGGTCAAGCCAATCCTTGGAATAACAAATGCTAACCTGCAATACATTTCTCGGTCTCATAATAAGTACGTCTTTAGAAGACTAGGATTAACTTAAATAAATTTTTTGTTGTTAGTTTAATCCTGGACTATACAAACATGTGAACTTTACGAACATGTATTGTTATCGCAATAATTATTTTTAACTAATTTAAAATAAAACTCTAAGAGTTTTTATTAATGTAGAAATTATTTGCTTTTTACTGAGACATGGTCATTTTGTAGACGCACTTAAGATGTATTACTAATAGTAGTTTTTCATTCCGTGTTAAAATCTAGCAGTCACACTTTAAATAAAATAAAATAAAAATTGTAACATGATCTCCATGGTGTAACAGTATTGGAACACTCGGTGCAGACTTAATGGTTTTCATTGTATTTGGCCAAATTTAAACAATATGAGAATAAACTTTAGGATCATCCTTATAAAATTATAACTAGACATGGCAACTATTAAGAGTTGGATGATCACTTGGAAGGATCTCTTTAACTGACTTTTAAGCTATAATTAAGTTAAAAGGTTTCCAAAAGTAGAGGTCTTCATGATGTCCTAAATTATATATTTTATTTCATACATTCAGCACATTCACTTGTCTTCAGCTTGGAGATAGGCTACAATTTAAAGAAATAAAAAAATTGAGAATTGTTATTTATCATTCTTAATATTCGGTTATCGTTCCTTTGTAACCGGTTCTGAAGAATTCCTTAATAATAGATTTCCCTATCAACGTTTGAAATTTATATCCATTCGCCCTTCAGGGATATTAAAGAAAATTCTGATTCGTGGTGTATCTCCGCAAAACCGTGATGGACTAAGACTATTTCTGTGGAATTTACCCACAGAATGGCTTCATAATACTGCAAACCTATTGGACTATTAAAGCCGCGAGTCGGAGCTGCTTAGGCGAGCCACTTCGGAATAAATTATCGATAAAATTCTCGATAGACACGGCAATCGATCTTGGAGCCTATTTCACACATGTTACCGCCGGCAGGACCAGTTCAGCTCTTCCAACTCCTGCATAGAAGATTTCCATGTTTTACAATAGTTTATAGGTTGTCTACCATCTTGTATGACCTGGTCTGTATTAAGCTCTCTAACCATTCTTACAGCCATGTTATGAATCAATCATTATCATAATGGGAATTAATCCTTAAATCGCCATGTATAACTGTACATCATTGCATTGAAGTAAGCATATTGATGCTTGTTGGTAGGATGCAGAAGAACCTTTTGATGTGAAATACCTTTTGCGAATTACATAGACCTTACATAAAGATTTACTATTGCTTATTATTTTGAATATTATAAAAATCAATTAATTATTATTGCAAGATGTGTAAATATGAAATAATTAATTTAAACGTTGTTGACCCCTCACATATTAGGAAAACTGGTTTCGAACTCAGCCTGAATGTAAATAAGGATAAACGATCAGCCGAAAAAACTCACACATATACAAACTACAAGATTTCAAGCTTAAAAACAGGGACTGATTGCACAATATGGTACCCGCCGATTCAAATCGAAGGCTCAAAAGGAGTTGGATGATGGATCTCCTTAAGTGACAGATGACATAAATATTTTTTGAAAATTACTGCTACACAATAATATACGAATAAATCAAGCAAATGCGAAGAAAATGCTCATAACCACATGTTATTTGCTTGTAAAGCAACTACCTATTGGGGACACTTTAATAAAAGAATATAAAAAATATAATATAAGAAGTGATATTATTCAATATCAGAAGTTCCCGAGGCCATCTTCTTTTAAGGCACCTCGGAGGGTTATCTGAAATTGAATGAGGAGTTGAGATTCTTGAGATATAATCTTTCTAAATCTTATACTCAATACAATATACTTTAATTAGTGTAATAAGTAGATTGAAATTAATTAATGTTTTATAAGAAAAATATAGCTTTCATGTCATTTGGTAATTTTATTTAAAATCTATTTATTGATATTCACAATTGTTTACGTTATATTCAATTAATAAATTATATACATTTGAGGAAACTGATGACAATGAGAGGTCAATTATATGTAAATAACGACTCACTAGTAGCACTTTAATAATTCTACCTTAGATGATCTCTCCAGAGCGTCTTCTTTTCAGACGCTTCGGAGGATTATCGGAAATTGAGTGTGAGGCAGGTTGGAAGAAGGATTCAAATGGGTATGCGGATTAATTTGAAAGGATAAGTATTTGGTTCGGGCTAAATTAGCATGATATGGTCCATTGAGATCTTTATGGATAAGTTTGTTAGTAGCCAAGTAAGGAGAATTGAGGGTTTTGAAAGGATTTTGCATTGTAAGCATTGGATTTGAGAGAAATTTAAAAAAAAAAAAAAAAAAAAAAAAATTAAATTTACGACCGAATATAAATTTTTTCCGCACTCACCCATATTCTGGAAACCATATTTGACAACCCCCCCTCTATTCCTTTAAAATATTCCGATTCCCCTCACTAGAGGGCCTCTTTTAGATAGACATCTAGACCTAGACGTTTTCATTACGCGTAGGCGTGGCGGTGGGCGGAGCCTATTGTAACCATCAAAATGCTGATTGGCCGCAGTCGGCAAAATATATTTATATCTCTCTGGGCTAGTCACTCTTAGAGTCGTCAACATATAATGGTGTCATAAATTTGGCCTTCAGCCATTTCTCTGTGGCGATTTCTATTGACTCCAGGCTTTTCTGCTTGGAAGAAATTGTTTCTTGAAGTGGCTCGTATTCATTGAGTTATCTTTTATATGAGTTAAGTTAATAACAATAAAATAAGAAAAAAAAATCAATTTTAGATACCAATAATATATTCGATTTTCTAAAATAAAAACAAAATGACGATATTTTTTTTCTAAAAATTCTATTAATCATTTATTGCATGAACGTTGCCCCCATATTATTAATTTTACTTTATAAATATCGACTTAGTGTATTATTTATTGTATGGGAGTGTATATCATTATTTGCAATCGGCGTATTCTTCTAATAATGGTAATTTTTTATCGACTATCGAATTATTAAAAAAGTTTTCAGTTCAAAATTAAAATTTATATTGATTTGAAGGCCGAAGAAATAAACGGTCAATTAATGTTTAAAACTATATAAATCGATTCTTTAGGAAAATAACCGTTACCCTGAGTATGTCGGAATTTAAGACTACTTGCTTATCTACCTACGGTGCTTTACGGGGACAAAACGTGGGGACGAACCCCGTCATCTAAAAAAAATTAATTGAAATCAACAATTTTTTCAAATATAAATTTTCTTACACATTTATTCCTGAGTTATATTAGTTAACGGGAAATGTAAAATATTAAATTATTAACTCTAACAACAAAAAAATAAGGTGTAATTAGCGTATGATAACCACTAGGCCATCATAGATTATATTTTTTAAAACTTAGTTAATTGATAACGAAAATAATGAATGAGTAGAATGAATAATAAATGAAAAAAAATATTGAAAAAAAGTAATTCATATGTATTCGAATTGTTGAATTATTCGTTAAATTGAATAACGCCTGCCTTTGACAGATTGAAGTTATGACTCCATGGGCGAGATCTCCAATTGCTGGAAAAAAGAAGTAGATGTTAAAACTATGTATTTTCTCCTCAATATGTTTTTTTATTTCAGCAATACTTTTCAACCCTGTTAAACATAACTTATACAAACTGTTATTACAGAACCCTTAACAGACTGACAGGCCTGGAGGAGAACTGACGGCCGCGCCGTGGACTTCTTAGCCCCGCCGCTAATACATAAACCCTACCCACATCCACCTCCGTGATAGCATTATGGACTATCTCTCGTCGGGGGAGATAACATCGAGGATAGATTTACGGGTTACACTTCCTTCGTGATCGCTCGTTCAATGCTCGTGTAGTTCCATGCGGGCTCCGCATAAGGACACTCTTCTCCGTGAGGTCCTCAGCGGCGGTACAATATCTCACGGAGGTCTGGCTATCTAGATTTGTCCTAGATTAGAAAGCTGATTGAGACATTTGCAATACTTGTTAAGGAACTGCAAGTGGTTATTATTACCCTTATGCTATAAGTAGAAAATGTATAATTATACAAAGAATACAAGAGAAGAGAACATATAATTAACTCAACTATATAAAACGATATAATAGAAAAACGAAAATGAAATGGAAATTATTGTATCCAATCCTTACAATCACTCTTCATAAAACCTTCAATGCTCCTTACTATTATTACTCGCGAATTGACCACTTAGGATCACGCTATTTTCTCTTATCCATTGCCTTTAGTTTCCTCTGTCTCCAGTACTCCTTCATGCGGTCACTGGGCTGCCTCTTTTGATCTTCTGTCCACGGTCTTCCCTTAGCTTAAAACCCCTCAACTCTACTCCAAAATGAACCTCTTTCCAACATTTAAGACTCTGTATTGTTCAACTGTTCCAGATATTTCCTAACTTCTTTAATCCACGCTGTAGTGGTCTTCTTCCTCCAGAGGTAGTTGAATATCTGTCTTGTTAACTTGTATTCGTCACGTTATGTTAACAACGTTCTTTATTGTTTCACAAATAAACTTATCCATAAAAATTTTAATGTTCCAGTTATTGCTGATTTAGTCCATAGCAGATACTTATCCTTAAATAGTAAAGTACCCGCTAGAATCTAGATGTCTTAGGCCTCAGAATAGAAGACGGCTTCGGTGCTTTCTAATAAAGAACTTTTATTGAAGTGCTTTAAGCTTTGTGGCTCCACTGAATCTTCCAATTCTTCTCGTATCCAATCTTTAAAATAAAAAGTCCTTCGTAAAATACTCAATGCTTCTTATTATGTCACAAACATCTATAAAGGTCTTAAGATTCCGTATGTTGCTGATTGGAACCAAACCAGCTTACCTTGCATAGCAAACTCAATCAAGAAACTCTAAAGTATATGGGGACGTAAACCTCTAAAAATACTTCAAACTTTTAGCCAAAAAAATCAATTGGGTGGAATTTATATAAGAAATTAAATGCAGAAAATCCTAAATAACCATTTATCAAATTATTTCTCAAGTTTAGACCCCAATGTTTCACCTTATGACTCCTGATATTTAAAGACTGATTTTTATTAAAATTGTTTACTAACATTCCCTGTCACGGCTTTCTCAGCTCTAATAAGTAAAACACTTAGATAATTTTAACTAACAAGTAATAGAAGTTTTATGTGTGAATAGATAACATTGTACATGGTGTATTTTAGTAAAATTAAAATTTAAAATTGATTAATTTAGCTAGATTATTGTTCATATTCTTTGGTGCGATTCGGCTATAGATAAAATAAAATGGATGCGCATCAAATGTGATGTAATATTAGTTCTCAGAAGATTTGTAATTTTAAGTCATCGATAGAAAATTTTTTTGTCATATCAATTTATGAAGATTTTGTCTTAAATTAAATAAATTGATTTGAAGCTGCTAAGGAATGGCGCATTCCCGACCCTCCCCCTCCCCATAGGAATTTTTAAGATAACGGATGAAAAGGAGCAAAGAGACAGTAAAAGAAAATAGCTGATAAACTAAGATAATATATATCTATAGGCATAAAGTTTGAAGCGGCGGATTTTGAGTACACTAATTACAGCAGTGCTGCCAACTGGTGCCATTAATTACCATTAATTAAAAATTATTGCCCCACATGGTGGCTAACAGAATACCATAACTTAGTCAGAATGAGCCATAAACAAGATGGCGTTCTCTTTTTTACCGGGCCCTTTAATGTTAATTTTTATTCCTTTAAAAAATTCCTCCGAGATCGGTAATGATTAAAAGCGGAGGAGACCTAAGTTTTTATTGAATTTAAAAATGCTAATTAATGGCCGGGCATTCGTCAGCTAATAGCCGCCATTATAGCCTTTATGATCTTTGCTTTTATAATATCTTATTAATTTATTGCAACATTGGTAATTAAATTGGTATAATCTGCCCTGGTGGCCGAAACGGTGACGGTCTGAACGGTCTGAGACTTATTACTAATAAATAATTAATTGAATTTTTGTTTACTAAATAATTATCAACTGTTAACTAATGTATCATCAATGGGGAGTTCGGATGGATCCATACCTTAAATTTATTCTTGATTTGATGAATAAGGCCGCTAGACAAGCGTTCAAAGCTCCTTATAAATTACAAAAGAATCATTTACATGACAACAAGACCTGTTTGCACATACAGAGTTGAGCTTTTAGACTCCACTAAACCTTCCAATTCTTCTCGTGTCCAATCCTTACAATCCAAAATCCTTCGTATATCCTAAAGGCTCCTTATTAGGTCACAAAAAAAGTTATATATAAAGAGGTTGAATATATTGCTGATTTAGCTTAAACCATATACCTTTCCTTTCATAGTAAAACCCATACCCACTCAAATCCATAATGCCTCACACTCAATTCCAAGGTTCGGAAAAGAATATGGCCGAGAGACCTTCTAATGTAGAACTTTTAATGAAGTGCTACTAGTGAGGAGTTCTTTACATGTTAATGACATGCCATTGTAATCATTTTCCTCAAATTTACTTTTTTTTTAATGTTTACAGTTATATATATCAATACATAGTTTAATAACAATTAAAAGTATTTATATTCTAAGCACATTGAACTTATGTCCCCAAAATCTAAATATGGATTCACGCAATTATTGTGGGTGTACCACCTACTTTGACCCACCCTCAATTTCTTACCTGGAAATTGTTGAATATTGTTATTCATGTTATTAAAAATTAAGCAGCTGTATGATATCAACAATTTCAGAATAATTATTAAAAACATTATATTAAAAAAAAACACACAAGATTATTATCATTATGTTTTTTTAAAACTTTATTGTACATTTCTATAATCCACTTGTAAAGATTTCTTATCTCCTGTTACCAATCAACCGGCTTTACCTACCTGTCCAAGGAATCTCATGTTAATTACCTTTTAATATTTTATTTATTTAATTACTCTTCTCTCATTTTTTTTTTTTTTTTTTTTAACGACCGTATTATAATTTAAATTTAAAATACCCCGGATACTCCAATCCTACATTATAAACCTTCAAGAATGGTGTCAAAAATGGATAATTATAATAAATCAAAATAAATCCCATCAAATAACCTTTACTCTTCATCTTAAACCTACGACTCGTTGTCCTACAGTGTCATTTAGTCATGTTAATTATAATCCTAAGATTCATTTACATGACAGTTATTATACCTATTTGGACATACGGAGTTGAGCATTTGGGCTCCACTAAACCATCCAATTCTTCATATCTAATCCTTACTGTCCAAAATCCTTCGAAAAATCCTTGATGCTCCTTACAATGTCACAAATGAACTTATCATATAAAGACCTTAATGTTTCATATGTTGCCGTTTACTCCAAACCAATCCTTTCATAGTAAACTGCACTCCTACTCGAATCCGGCAACTCTCCGTGACCATCTCATAAGAAGATAGCGATCTTCTAATATTGAACTTTTAGTACTAGTCGAAATACTAATGGTGAGCAGTTCTTTACATGTTAATGACATGTCATTGTAATCATTCTCCTCAAATTTGCTTGATGATTATTGTATACAATTGTAAATATAAATAAATAGTAAAAAAAAAATAAAAACATTTTTAATACTTCTCATTTACTTGATGCAAAAATGAAACTCTGCAGTTGTGATAAATGTTTCGAAAAGAAAATTTTTAGAAATCGTCCAGGCTCTAGATACGTTCACATTCCACCATGGAGCTAGATATTAACAATATTTAAACAAAACTTAGATACTGGGTCATCATCATTTGTCATCTCACGACCAAATCGCCCCGGTATTTAACCTAAAATTAACTCCGCGCAGCGAGATAACATCCATCATAAGAGTAATTGTGGTGGCAATTACACAATAATACAGGCTGGACCGCTATCAGATGTGGCTAGAGAAAGTCCACAGGCCAGGATGTGAATGTGAGATATAGGAGGGAAAGCTGTGAGGGTATTAATATTGTCTCTGTATCGGCCAATATGGACGTTCGCTCCGGGCAACTTGTGCTCAGCGGTAGCTGTTGCAGTTTCTTAACACGGCAGGGGTGCATTTAGCGACGGTAAATCATTTGGACAATAGGTAAAACGGACAAAGGGGCTGTTCTCAATCAACTGTATGTTATCTTGGCAACAGATATCGAGGCCTTTGTCGAAGCAACTATTCTGATAAGGATAGAAGTTCCAAATAAATCTAAAAAATAAAAATAAAAAAATACTATATACAAAATATTTAGTATTACTGATTTTTTAAAAAAAAAAAAAATATTTACCGTCTGGACCTACCGTTTAAGAGCTAGATGAAATTATTTGTTTTATAACATTTGTAACTAGAACCAACCGTTTAGGTTTTTTTATTGGTTTGAACGAAAAAAAGTCACTTTTGAAACTGTATTTTCTCTCAAATTTGTTAATTTCGAAGAATCATTCATTGTTAATTCAATTTAATTATTAATTTAAGTAATTTGATCATTTTAATTCTAAAAGATAATTTGGGCAAAGCAGTAAATTATAAATAAAGATATTCATGATATTGTTTTAGGATAAGGGGAAATTCAATTTCTTTTAACTTCTTTTCTTTAAACTTTTAACAAATACACGGATCTAACTTTTATTAAATTACGATCTGTAATAGTTGAACAGTTCATTGCGATAAGTAATAGCTCTATAAATAATGCATTATTAACAAGAAAATCAATGAAGTAATTCAATTATGATATAAAAAAGATAAATAATTAAATGGATACGAAAAAAAAAAAAAAAAAATACAAATCGACGTTCTAGGAACGATGAATAAATCAAAAAATTAGTTAGATCTTTACGTTAGTTTATTCTTAACGTAAAATTTCGCGCTAGATCCATTTCTGAAGACATATTTAAAAAAAAAAAAAAAAAAAAAAAAGGCTACAGTGATACCATCTTTTTTGACCTCATGCTACAGATGGAATCCATATTCCACATGCTACAACTTAGCTATTTTCTAATTGACATATAATATATTTGGACGATAATAATAATATGTATAAATCAGTTTCAATTGTCTCCTGTAAAGTTGGAGGAAATTACTTATGGTGGTTGCTTAAGTGACGAATATCAATAAAACAGAATTAAACCTTCTTGTTCCTTCCTCTTCAGTCTGATCCGGATCCTGTGTCATCTGGTTCCTCCTTCTCCCAAGTCTTCTTAGGTCTTCCTTTGGGACTCTTTCCTTCTGTGAAAACTCAGTAGGTAAACAATGCTGTGCGATTTTCTAGAAAAGTCCCCGTAAAACCTTAGACGATTTTCCGCTATTATTTTCTCGATACGTGTTACGTTGAAGCTCGCTCGGAAAAAAAAAAAATATATTAAATAATATTTTGTTTGCTAATAATTAGATTTATTAAAAATACGATTATAAATATTAACGCACAGGCTGAGAACCCCTTGGTTCCTCCCAATATATGAGGGATTAAACAGGGCTTCTGGAGGCTCTGGAATTCTTTTATGGCACTGGTTCATTAGCATGAGGGAAGCTGACGATTGTGTGTACTCCATTTCAAATTTTACAATAGATTTCTTAGCCACTGTTGATTAAACCTGTAAGGAGGATTATAAGGATTTGTTGAACTGGATAAGGATTGATCCAGTGTATTTTGATGATAACAGACTTGGTTGAAATATTTTTTTTTTTTTTTTTTTTTAATAGAAGGAAAATCCATGAAATAATTTTCAAAGAGAAGAAACAATCATTCAGTATCTGACAGGATGAGGTCCATACAGCGGGTTGTGTTCATTATCGACAGGGGCTTCCGTTTTTTGGACGGTCGTCCAAGTTGTTCTCTTCAGCCAATGGCAGACATTGACAGATCCGTCCGCCCAACTCCGATCTCATCAGTTGCAACTGATTCGAAAATTATCCCGTTTAATTTGCCTTCCCTCTGGGATCGTTTGACGGCAGTTTGATGCTTCTTTGGCGGGTACCGGTTGGGTTGCTTGTTGGGTAAACAATTGGATTTATGAACAATAGATCGAGAACATCTGCTAACTATAGCATAATTGTTCCAAACATATCTCAAAATGCAATTCGTATTAAGTGCATATTTCAGTGATTATTCAATAATTGAAATGATAGTTTATTTTTATCATATCATTAAGGTAAATTTGTTTAACTATTCATGTGATATCATACTATTGAAACATATTTTTTCTTTTTAAATTTTTATTCATACCTGTTATTGGAGTAACAATAAATGAATTTGATAATATTGTGATAATACAGGCCTTAAAGGCGTGTGGGAGACTAGCACTCAACAACCTTCTGACATGGACTAAAAAAAAATATTTATTTGAGCAAATCTCTCCTTCAGCTTCTTTTAACCCTTCTGAGAGCATTTGCAGGTATGTTAGTCGTGGCCATGTCATTAATGAGTATGTTGTTATGTCCATGAAGTCTGTCGTGAAATCGTATAAAGGTTATGAATATGTTACTTTACTGTGGGTACTTCTAAATCTGAGTGAAATGTACCATGGCGATTTCGTGATTAGTCTGGGTATTTTTGATTGTAATATTTGTATTTTTTTTAAGGTGCGTATTTTTTGCAGTCCCACATATTTGTGTGGCGTATGTCCATATGGGTTTAAGTAAGTGTATATATTCAATCGTTGTCTGAGTTTTAATGTGGAACATTTATGAAGTATTGGATACCAAACTGTTAATCTCTTTTTTTAAACTGAGTTTTACATGTGGGCCCCAGGTCATTCTATCAAATGTAAGTCCTAAGTAATGAATTTCGTTTGTTTGTGGTAAAGGTTGATTGTCGTATCACAATTTTCTTTTCATTTCATTGATTGGTTTTTATTTTTCAAAAATATTTCTTTTTACATGGATTAAATTTTTTTTAGGTGAATAAGGTATGAATTTACACTTAAGGAGGGCAAGATTTCAGATTAAGAATGTATGTTAAAAATAATTAATTTTTTTAACTAAACAAAACTTAATTTATTAATTGATACCATCTTCTATTAAAATAGGACTAGATTTATCATAGATTCAATATTTTTTAATAAATTAACATCTCCGAATCTATGATTCGTCTACTGAAACCAAAATGTCCTAAATTGCATTTTACTATATTTTTTAATAAGATTTTAATTTTAATGAAAGTTTTATTAGTTTGAAAAATGGAATGGAATAAGAAAATGAGTAATAAGTCGATCGCTAATGACGCAATATCCAATATTGCATTGCATCTTAGAATGCCTGTGTTACATCGCTGGATCGTATCCGAAGAATGCGATAAGAAAAAGAACCCGTCCTCAACCGCACGGACTGTAACAAGAGCAGGATCTTGGCCTAGGAATCTTCTCCTCCGGGGAAGTAATGTGAGAATGGCAGAGCCGGTGTAATGGTTCTCGGATCTTAGATTACGCAGATAGTCATTGTTGTATGTCAGATATCTTGGTATTGATGAGGTGATTTTGTTTCGATTTTTAAAATTAAATTCTCTTTTATATCTATGACCTTGAAATTACATTCCTTTTAAAGAAAAAAAAAAACAACTCATGTCTAGAAAAGTCAATGCTTGCCAATTATGAATGTGTTACTTTATATTAGTAGTTGCTAACATCTGGTTGGATAAAATAATAGCAGGTCAAATTCTTACCAAATTAGAATTACGACCAAATGAAACATTTATGAAACAAATTTTTTAAATCCATAATTATTTATTATAAACTCCGCATGAATAGGAATATTAAATGAAATGAATAGGGATATTGCTAATTTTGTTATATTTACTTTGCAAAGCACTAGATTAAAATAATTAAGGTCCTTATGGGAAAGAAGGATGCCAAAAAGGAATAGTGTGGACCGAGGAAAAAATGAAGGAGCAATCGGAAAGAATGAGGAAAAGGTGGACACAGAGAACGAAGGAGAGTATGAAAAGAAGTGGAAATAATGATATTCGCGAGGTCGTTCAATAGAATCGTTGGATGTTTTACACTTTTTTACAGATCAGCTAGAATCTGACGATATTTTGAGGCCGAAGGACATCCTTGGCCACTCTCCTTCCACAATTAGAATTAGTTTTCGTCCTTAAGGGTGCTGTTTTAAGATGGCGGAAGGACCTCTTTTTGGAGAAATATATATTAGTTTTCGTCAGATGCTGTTTTGATGTATTTTACTATCTTAAGATTATAAGATGGCGGTAGGATATTCCGTCGTCGTTAACGCATTCTACGGGAGGTTGGAATCGGAATCGTTCAGTGAAAAAAAAAAAAAAAAAAAAAAAAAAACCTAGATATTTCTTTTTAAACAAATATAAGTGCAGTTTATTATAAAAAAAAAATATATGTAAGTACGGAAAAGAAAATATTACCAAATTAGCAATATCCTTATATCATTTTCGTGCAGTATAGATAGAAGATAGAATTATTTGATATGATAAACTATATGAAGTTTCTTGTGAACATTAGAAATTAGTGAAGTGTTTCATTCCTTGATCCCTTGAAGTTACTAAATTAAAGTCTGTTATGAGATTACTATTTTCATTAATTTATTTGTATGTATTTTCATTATTCTATTCTCTGTTTTCTTTCTTCTTTTTTTTAGTTTTGTTTTTTTAATGAAGGGTCATAGGTAAGAACAATTTAAGGTATATTTTTTTAAGGCGTTTTGTGTTGTTAAGTCCTTAATAATTTCAGATTTGTATTCTTTAAGAAATAGTATCATGATTTATTAAAGTCAACCATACTATTTTCACTTTAAATACCCAACTAATTTTATTTTAGTAACAGATAGTCTATAAGAGTTTAGTTAGACCTTTCTTAGGAGTGAAAATATAAAAAATCGTTTTGATAATTATAATTCTAAAGGTCTAATCTCTTGTATTAGTTGTTGGTTATTGGTGCTTGACGTTCTTATGTAATCCAACTAGGGCAGGAGGGACGGGTTATCCTACAGCTTGCCATCCTATTCTAGCCAGGGTGAGAAGGTCAAGATTTATTTCGTGGGTCCTCTCTATTATATATAAGTATAGTATGTATCGGCAGGTATTTATTGTATTATTCTTTATTGTTAATGTATAACGATTAAGAAAATCAGATATTTTAACTATAAAACAAGTTTGAATCTACAATTTTTTTTAAGTTAATTTTTTTCTATTTAATATGATGCTTCATGAAATATGTATCTATTTTATAGCATAGTTAAATGGGACTAGACATTGCATAGCTTTTATCGTAGGGAGATATTTCTATTCCATAAATACCTTATTACAAGAGACCCCCGAGAGAGAAGTATAAGAAACTCTTGGAAGGAAGGAAGAGCTGGGACATTGATGTTGACACGGTGACGTGATGGGAGCTGACGTTATGAGGATGGCCGTCACATTGAAGACTTGCCGTCACGGCTTGGAGTCATATCAAAGTTGTCTTGTCCCTGTCAGTCCTTCCAACTTTACTCCGAACCAGTCTCTCCTCGTTACCCGCTCTACACTGTTACACCTGTAAACTAATTACGCTCTTTTTTTATGCTCTTTGTTGGGCGTTGATAAATTTGGAAAACCTAGGAACTACTAGGAATCTATATAGCATTATCATAGGTTGGGTATGCTATTTTTTTTTTTCGTTTTGAATTCACATCTACAGACTACTTCAACATTTACTTAACAAACGTCCAAAGCTCCGAATTAATTACAAAAGACTAATATAGAATTAAATAAATGGCTGTGATTAGACCTATTTGAACTTATGGAGTTGAGCTTTGGGGCCTTTCGTAGTAAGCTCCATAACCACTCAAATCCACTAGTTTCACAACTTGCTTCCCACTCCATTTCCATTAATCCTCCGAGGCGTCTGAAAAGAAGATGGACTAGGAACCATCTAGTGTAGAATTTTTATTGAAGTACTACTGTTGAGTAGTTCTTTTCAAGTTTTGAAATGTTATTGTAATCGTTATCAACACATTTACTTGATGTATATAGAAAAGAAAAATGAATTCACATCTATCTCTCAGCCAAGGTTAATACCTATCGGCAATCATTAATATCTTTAAATTTATCAGTGAAAGATCATGTAAGAATCTGAAAAGAAGAGGGGTTAGAGAGCCTTTAATGCAGTGTTACCAATGGATAATTAGTAGAGATGGGCCGACAATGACTTTGCCAGACTAGTCTGCCGGCAAAATGGCCGATCTTTGCTTCCGCAGGAATTATGTCGAAGTGTAAAAGTGATGTGCTGTGATTTGTCGTTATTGAGTTTAATTTTCCATTTATTGAACTAGTCTTGTAATTGTAGTAAGTAGTGTTGGAGAGTCAGTGAAGCCTGATTGATGTCTAGGCAGAATTACAGTGCAAAAGTATTATTTAAAATCGATTAGTTAGAAGATAGTTTTTCATCAAATTTTTTTCTTCTTAAATTTATAAGCTCATCTGTGGTATTGTTACTTATTTTATTCATATATTTTAATTTATTAATTTATTTATGTATGTTTCTGGAATATGTGCCATACCACTACTATTTATTATATATCTTACTACAAGGTAATTATATTTCTAGATTGTCATATTCATGAGAGAAACAACTAATTGACTGAATTGTAAGAGATTAGTAATATATATTAATTAATGGTATTACTATTTACATATCGCTCGTATAAATATTATGCAATGACATACTATGTATAGTAACTAGTATGTAAATACACCCCTTTTATTTATTCATTACATGAATGACCCCTTCAAAGATTAGCCCATGGTTAATACTACAGTCAAATAAAATAACATCTAATTTATAAATTTAAAAAAAAAAATCCTTATATCATTTTTTTTATTAATTATATGTTTATTTATGTTTTAAATAATGGTTTCTATGTTTTTTCTAATAATATAATATTTTGTTACAGGTAAGTGTCCCGATAAGAAATTGTGCGTTAAATAACTGGAAGCATTAGGCAGTAAGTATGTAGATAGTCGAAAATAGCCAATAGAAAGTCGAACTAGTTTCCCCTACTAAACCAAAGCCAGTGAAAATATGTTACTAAACAAATTTATTATTCATAAAATATTTATACTATTGCTAAAATAAATCTGCAGAAAAATATTTTAATATGTGATGTTTTGAATCTTAATTTCAACATCAAAACGTAGCTGAAATGTGTTTCATATGTTGTATTATTAAAATCAAAATACGTTTGAATAATATAACCAAAGAAAAATCAATGGATCAAATACAAACTAAAAAAAAAAACGAATGTATTAAAATAAATTAAAATGTTCTCAAAAGCTTTGAATGGTTATGCGTTGGTACCTATTTTTTTTTTTTTTTTTTCAATTTTCGATACCGATAACTGCGTTTAAAAATAAATTGCTATAACAAAAATAATTCACATGAGAACTGGAAAAAGAGAACAAATACATTTTAAAAACAATAATAGTTCAAAACATTAGTTAGTTAACAGCAAGTAGTATTAATCATCTATAACATGTAATATTAAAAGTTCTGGCATTGTGCAAAAATATAGCATCCCATACACCGAAACGAAAATAATCGTGATAAGAACAAAAAAATTGTATTTTTCATTGTTATTAGAGAGAATTAATTTATAACAATAACATAATTAGGTTTCCCAAAACAAACGCCAGCGTTATTGATTGGCTCCCAGGGATCGACTTTGTACCATCAATTCTTGATATCGATTACTTTAACGATACGTCATTGATAATCGATTCAAATACAAAGTATCGAATGGGAAAAAAAGGGTTTTTTTTTTTTTTTTTTTTGTATTCCATCTTAACGATTCGTTACTTGATTTTGTCATAATTGAACAGTTTGCATGATCGACCATTAGCCAGGGGTATTCCTCCACTTAACGGAGTGAATGTAGATTGAAGAGCTCGTTGCATCGTACATCAGTCCTAAAACAATTGCTAAAGATAAATATTTTTTTTTTTACGTCTGATTTTTGTGAGTTTTTACCGATGATATTGTGTCTCAGATATCAGGTCTTCTTCAGGGTTAAAATAATAAAAACTATAATACAAAATTGTTAAGGTAAATTTATAAATTAATTTAGTTAATTTTTATAAATTAATTCATTTATTCAATGATAAATTAATTTACTTTGTTCGTATTGTATGATTTTTGTAATATCCAGTTTAAGTTATTTTAACCCTGAAAAAGACCTCCTAGGCATGTCAAAACGTAGGCACTGAAAATATAAAGTTTTTTAAATTTGGATGTGTAATATATCTACTTGACAGCATCCCTGACGTCTTTTGAACTATATTATATCTTACAGTCAACCATACTTTTTCTTTTTAATTTACTTTATTTTATTTTATGTATTGTATTTTTAGTTTTTTTTTTGTTATTTATTTATAATTTTCCATTTATATTTTATTTTTCACATAGTTTTAATGGATTGTTAAACATCCATTTAATTTATCTATACTTTTATATAAATTTTTCATTTGTGATCACCGCTAAAACTGCTGAAACTTTTAACTACATCATTTTCATAGTTCTAGGAAGGTTTAGCAGCAAAAAAAACAATAATTAAAATTTAAGTGCACAATGTTGGTTGGCAGAAACAAGTTTTGGACATAGTCTTATACTTTTATTGTTAGAAATTAAAATCTAACTAAATGAAATTGATAGAGTTATTTATAATGAATATAAGGTATTATTAAATCAAAATGTAGATCCTTTGCTTTTTTTATATTACGTGAAAAAGTATGATTTATGGGCCTTTTGTAGTAAGCACTGATAATGCAGTTCATTATTCGCAAGATTTTCCTAATAGTCTCAGTCTATCTGAATAACTAACTCATAGATTAAAATTAAAAAGTGGATGTCCAATTATGCTTTTACGCTATCTTCAACCACCTAATCCAACCAGGTCAAAAGTTATTCCTATGCGTGAAAGTATAATGGAAGAAATAATGGCCAAATAAATACTTCGATACGAGATTTTTATCGTTCAACAAATAAAATTTTTGTTATTACTTAATATTATCTTAGTTATTTTACTTATGAGAGCGGGCGAAGCAGCGACGCGAAGCTGGCAGCGACGCGGGGATGCTAAAAAATTGCTAAATTGAAACAAAAAAAACTACTTACCAAAAAAAAAAAACTACTTAAAATAGACAAAAAAGTTTATTGTAAATTATTACAATATAAAGTGGAAAATTATTTGGAAAAGATGATGCTATCTAAATGGTGACCGCTATGCTGCTGGCACTCTTCTAATCTGGAACGAAGATTGGCGATCACATACCGACACATAGCTCACGATATTGCTGCCATTTCTGACATCAAGTTTTGCTTCAATTGCGTCAGGTTCGTCGGATTATTCTCATAGACCTTACTTTTAAGGTATCCACAGGCAAAATAGTCAAGTGGACTAAGGTTGGTGCTTCTGGGAGGCCAGTTGATGTTACCCCTAAGCCAAACGACCTTATTAGGGAATAATTCGTTAACAGCTTCCATTGCTTTGAATGGATGAATTGAAATTCTTGTAACTCTGGGCCCAAAAATTTTGGCTTTTTAAATTTTAAGTTGTTTTTGTTTTATCGAAGTAATGAATACCCGATAATATTTTTGGACACCCTGTAAATCTAAAACATTTAAACATGAGCATCAGCATACAAAAGTTTCTAGAAAAATGCGACTACTGTCTCTCGACTTTTAGAATACTACCATTTAATAATTTAATAAAAATAATTCAAAGGAAATGTAGAAATATATGCATGCAAAAAAAAAAAGACTTACCTACATTTTCAGTATAATCTCGTTAGTTTATATTTAGTGCCTGGGGATAAAATAAAAACCGAATTTTTTAAGGTTTGCCTTCAGATTCGACTTTATGCCTGTGATTTAACTATTCGAATTTTTTCCCTCCAAATAAATATTTATAAATCTCTATTAATCAGTTCGCTCCAGGCACTATGATGGCCTCTATACGGCCCGCCCTCGCATTAAACTACTGCCAAGGATGCCAGAGTATTTTCGTGGATCGGTTTGCCCTCGTTAAGATAGTAAATAATTACCTGTGATTGGGGGGCGAACTCCCTTGGGACACTAACTCAGGCAGGTTAGGAGAAGAGGATCAAAGGGCTGGATGCCACTGTCTTCCCATCACTCACTTGAGTCGCAGTTGGTTATGGCCTACTCAACTCTTCTACTTTATCCAGTCTCTTGTTTTTCTTTTTTCTTTTTGGCCTCTTTTTATCTTCGACGAATCTGTCTTATAAATAGGATCGCCATATGATACTTATTCCGGGTGTGAAAATACACTGGATTCTTTTATTAACAGTATTATATGGAATCAAATTTCCTTTAACTCTTCATGCTAAAAGAATAAATGTATGATAAAAAAAAAAAAATAAAGAAAAAAAATTTCATATCGCTGAGTAAACCAAAAATTATAACAATACAGACGCATAGTAAAGTGTAACTCCAATTATCCGGATATCCGATTATCCGGATTAATTTAAAAAAAAAAATACATACAATTTTTTTCTTAATAGTTTATTAACAGAGATTGTAGCCCGTGGTTCGTAGTTCACGTAAAATACAATAGGCCCCGTCTTATTATTTTTCATGACAGAATATAAGACTAAAACTAAATAGACCAAGCGGCAGCTACCGAACTGCATCTCAGAATTAGGAAGCCCACACACCTCAAAACAGTAAACTTCAGAGTAAACGTACTTAGTGAATTTCTAGAAGCATAGCACATCCATCCTACATATGTTTTGCCCAGTCCCTATATACTTCTCTCTCTATATACTCCCGGTCTCTTTATACTTTAAGAATTGTGTAACCTAACATAAAACTTGTTGTATTAACTGCGTCCGAAAAAACTGTCCATTGTAGAAAGTTTTAGGAAAGGCGAATCTGGGAAAAAATTGGCGGATGAGTTGTGTTTCGAAACATCCACAATTTTCGACATGTTAACTAAACTTTGTTGTTACATAAATATAATTTTATAAATAGCCACGTTTTTTATTATACAATAAAATACATAGTTAAAACATTACATATGCCTGTATTTTGTATTTCATACCCTAATTAAATAGTACATCCGGGTTTTAGATATCTGGATCCATTTCGGTCCCAATTAATCCAGATAATCAGAGTTTCACTGTATTATTATTAATTTTTTTTTTTTTTAATTTATTTTATTATTATTTTTTTTTTTAGCTATTTATGGAAATTAACAACTTTATTATTAATAAATATATTCATCTAATAAATATGAATATAAAATATATAAAATGTCAATTATACTTTAAGCAACTACCTATTCATAGGACTTCAATGAAAGTTATTTATTAGAAGGTCCAGGGACCATCTTCTTTTCAGACGCCTCGGATAGTAATCGGGAATGGAATGGGAAGCTGGTTGAGAGACTGATATATGAGTTTCTATGGAGTTAACTGTAAAAAGATAATTTGGCTTGGGATAAATCAATAACAAAAAGTACGTTTAGATCTTTATGGACAAGTTTTTTTGTGAAGAGTTAAGGAGCATTGAAGTTTTTCGTTTTTGTAAGGATTGGATATTATTTGGATGCTGAAGGAATTAAATATAATCGGCATTAAAAATGGACAAAAATATCAAAATTAATTTTGACACACATCAGAACAATGAATTATGTTTAGATCTGAACACAGTCAAATCGACGTGTCAAGACTCAATTACTTCAAATATTATAAATTGTTACACATTTGACAATACTAAAAAATAAATATAAAAATATATATAAAATAAATAGAAAAAAAATAGTGTAAGACTTGCGGAATTCTAAAGTATTGTTTTTTTTATTTAGGATTTTTGAGTGAGTGATGCTGACCCGTACCATTTGCTGATTTAATTTTTTTTTATTTTCCTGAAAGCTGCTTTACGTTCATAGGGCAGTTCAATGCCTATTCTCCTCGGATTGGATCACGCTACGACCACGGGTAATGCAACGCTATAGATAAATCTACACATATTTCAAACAATTTTTATTAAATAGAACAACTAGCATTTTATTTTCCTCAGAATTAATTGCTTAACCTATTCCACTGTTGGGAATAAAAAAAAAAAAAAAAAAAAAAAAAAAAAAAAAAAAAAAAAAAAATACTGCTGTACGTTTATATTTCTATACAAACCGCGGATAATATGCAAAAACATAATTAACCCACGAATTAAAGGTTTTATGTATTTATATCCTAAAGAGGTCAGTATGAGAATATAAAAATAATTTTATTATTAATTTATTTTAAAAAATGCTTATCGTATACGAAAATAAATTCCAGTTATTGTTAATGTAATATTTCTGCAGTACATATATCCTTACAATATATCTTATATATATATCTTACTGCATACTTTTCAACATGATAACTACTATCATTAAAAAAATATAAGGTAATGAATCTCAATTTTTTATGAACAGTTAATCACATTCTTAAAGATATCTATGAATTATTACTCATTATTAAAATGAAAAGAAAAATATACATACTGCAGTTTTACTAACATTTAATTAATTATTAATATTTTTAACATTGCTATTCTGGTATCGATTGGATTTGAATGAAAGGGGAAAAAATCTGGAGTGATATTTTTAATTTTCGTAAAATTAAGAAGAAATTAATAAAATAAAAAAACAAAACTCCAAATTAACAATACTGAACATTTTTGATGTTTGCATATAATATTTGATTATGTTACAGCTAACCAATATGTATATATGGCAATTTTTCAGATTTATTAAAATATATTTTGTTTTCTTTATATATATGATATGAAGTCCTAATTTCTTATGAATCATTGAAAAAAGAAGCCTCCAACAAATCTTTCAGATATCTGCGAGAACGCTGTCTTCTGCCTGGTCCGGTTACTATATTTGTGTTGAGCTATGTTTTTACTCAGTAAAAATAACATGGCCAATGTTTATATAGGCTGTGAAAACATACATCTTACAATAGATACCTCTGGTAAACTTTATAATTTATTGTCTATCATGGCAAGATTTATATACTGCTTGTCTTCGCCTTCTAGTTTAGAGAAAACGGAGTATCTGTTGCTATATTAGGATTCCAGTAATTCCTGTAATTTCTTGATTAGTTATTCTTTATTTAATGATTTCATTTCCATAATTCTTAACAATTCCTAACGAAGGTTTATTCTTTCTACAAATGGCGGAAAAAATATTTTTTGTTATTTTAGCCCTGGATCGACTTTGAAGTCAGCAGACCCTTCTGGAGCACACCCAGCCTTGATGGTGCGGGTACCTTTAACTGGGGAAAAACCGGGTGGTTGAACGTGTTTTCGGCCAAATCTTCTCCTTTCACAACATTTAGCCCAGTAACAGTACATCCTTACCTAAGTACTAGCGAATTATTAGTTTAGAAGAAAAAAATGGGTATAATAATAAAACAAGAGAAAAAAAAGGGGAATAAGGGATGATTTAAAAAGAAAAAAGAAGGACTGTAAAACATTAAGAAATTTCGAATATGGTCATAGATATAACAGTAAATATAAATTTCAACTTTAAACTAATACTAAAGTTTAAAAAAACGAACTAAAACGGGATTCCTATTCCTTGACTAATAATTAGAAACAAAGGTGGTTTGATTTTAAATTGACTGGATGTTCTTTCTATAGATATATATCTAGGAAAATATTCTATAGCCTCCTATCGTAACATGTTTTAACAATAAGTTCCTGAACCATTCTGCATTTCTATGTTAAAAAATAAACAACATCCTTCCAATCCAGTCATTTTACAGATGCAGTTGTTGTTTCTGTGCACAAATCGGTTACGTGATAATAAATCAACGTCCTCATGGAATTTAATCAATCCGTTGACAGGAGGAAATGCGTTGTATTAATCGATTTTAAAATCAACAACTGATAGATTGCACTATAATCTCTGATAGCTCTACAACTGTGGTAAAAATAATTTAATGTATAGAAAATATGTACCATATAATTGAAAATTAGTGCAATGGTGTTTTACTTATTTCATTTGTTTAAAAGATTCTCATGCTGAGAAGCATAAAAATATGTCGTCTATAAAATCACGTTTGTCTAAGAAATAGGGGCATAACGGCAGTAGAATTAATTTTCTATTTTGTAATTATTAAATTAATTATAAATTATTCGGAATATTGACTACCAGATGATTTCAGATGGTTGTTTCTATCAATTCTGACCTCCATTGTATTATAAATTCTACCTTAAGTACATCACTAAAATATTAATGGGTTTACTCAGCCCTAGTAAAAATGGCAATCCAATTGAATACAGAAAAAATGTCCAGATCATTTTATATCCCTGTCTTTAAAAAAACGGTTTCTTCTACATTTTTTATTGGTGAATATGATTATATTACGCTGAATACTCCCACTGGAAAAATAATAGCAAAAAATGTCCTACAACAGCTTTACGCAAGAAAATACTCTTTTCGTCTGCAGGAACAGTGTAAATTTCAAGTGGAAATAAATACATGAAATTAGAAAAAAAAAAATTTTAAATGATGATTTTCCCTGGAACACAGTGTAAATTTCAAGTACTCTTTACAGTGATCTAGGACTCATACAGGATGGTTACCGGCTGCATTCTTAAAAAAAAAAAAAGAGTATAAGCATTGAATATGTTATCATTTCCATGATACCGTTATAGGATATGTTTACATATAGTATTTTATAAAAATTTATTCTTTGCTATAGCTTTGGTGTGATGTTTAAAAAAAAAAAAAAATCTCTTTTTCTTCTTATATATTTTAAGGTCTTATACATCATTCTATTTGTAGAATTATATATATTATATAAAAATATATCATAAAACAAAAGTAAGTAAAAGTAGCTGTTTCTAATTTAAATTACTTAATTCTAAATGGTATAGCAACTGATCACATAATGGTTACAATATAAAAATACATATATATTTTAAAATTACCATATTACAGTAGTAATAATATAATACGTTTCAGGTTTTCGAATCATAGTTAAAAATATTAAAAATACAGTATAAAAACACACATAAACAACATTAAATATATGTATATACATTTTTTTTTATACATTATTGATTTTTACAACTATATACGGTTTATGTTATAAATATATATGCGGTGATAGGTATCTCGATTGAATCAAATCTGCAACATTTAGATTCTTATGTATAAATTTATTTGGGACATAATAAGGAGCATTGAGGATTTTAAGGATTGAATACGATCAGAAGGCTTAGTGGAGCCTTAAATTTCAACTTCGTAAGTCTTTTATAATTAATTGGGAGGTTTGAACGCATATGCTGGAGCAGTCGAAAACTACGAGCAGTTTCTTGTTTTTTAAGTCTAGAATATGAATTCCAAGTACTATGATTGTCCAGGTGAAGATTTAGGTAGTGGATCTGTTTGATTGGGATCACTGGAATATTATTTTTAAAACATAACTTCAATAATAAAAGTATGTAAGGAAAGTGTGCATGGTAAACAATAATAAAACTATGTACATAAAATAATCCTGTTTTTTTATAATCCACGACCAATTTTAAATTATAAAGATATTATTTCTGGTTGGATTTGTTTTATTTTTTTCCAAAAAGGGGATCAAATCCTTGTCATTTTATGTAGCAATCTTGTGGAGTAGTCACCTCGGTGACATGATATCGATTGCGTTCACATGTCTGTAAAAACTTCCAACTCCCCAAGTTCCCCGGGCAACATGCCTTCGATATCAGAGAGAGAACTGTGACTTCTACTCACCCTAAGTCGACGTCGAGAGATAAGACACTCTTAAACTCGCAGATGATGGATAGGCGTCGTAAAGCTTGGCTATCGGCAGGCCCGGCTGATTTGTGGGACCAGCCAGCTCATCCTTGGGCTTTCGAAAACACAAAATAACCTAAAACTTTTATGGATAATTTATTCTGACAAAGAGACAGCTCAGGAGGAGATAAAAATTGTCATAATTTTATTTTTTAAATTCAGACGAACTATAATTGCTGGAATTAATGGCGATGATATGTAATTTCTGAATTTTATTGTAATCATATAGCATAATGGTGATCATGCATTGAAACATGAATGTAATTAGTGTCGTAATAAATGGTTATATAATGTATTATATATTTTTTTTTTTTTTTGCTGGGACTGGTATGTCGGAGATTTAAGATGAAAAGATTATATTTTATAGTTAAAAAAACAATAAAACATAAGCACTGCTACTTATATCTTGGGCTTAGTAATCGGTAAAGTTGTATTCATTCTTGAACAACTCTTGTCTCAGGTGATTTGCACAGTATAACGTTCAACAACTTATAAAAAATCTTTAAGGGTAATTTCACTATATAACTAAAAGAAAAGTCCTACAGTCTTGTATTTACCCCTCAATCCTGTATGGCGCTCAGACTTGGGCAATAACAAAAAAGAAACAGGCGGAACTAGACACCATCCAAATGAAACTTTTAAGGGGTACGGCGGAAGTGAAAAAATTAAGAACCTTTCTCGTGTAAAAGTTAAAAGTCTCAGCAAGGAAGCCCAAAAACTAAAATGGAGATAGTCTGGACACCTAGCGAGAGTCAAGGACGAAAGATGGTCGAAAAGCAGTACCGAGTTTTTGTGGTTTATAAAGAATATTGTATATTTTATTTTATATTGTTACATGTTACAACTTAGTTTCTATTCTGTAAATTATTTTGGAGCCGAACTCCATTTTACCACCTAAGTGACAGGCTTTTGTCATAAATATGAAGCCATTAAAGCTTTATTATTATTATTACGTTCAACAACCAGGTTTTTCCTCATTTAAATGCACACAATTTATAAAGGCAGGGTGTGCTCCAGGATGGTTTCTCGCCCTCTGGTTCGATTCTCGGTTGATGTAATAGAATAAATAATTACCTGCCTAATCTGGATTCGAACCTAGGAGCCATGAAACTAGTAGTCCATTGGCTTAATCAATGCGTCTCCAATGATGAATAAATAAAAACGAATCTATCATGTTTAAAAACCACTTATTGAATATAAAACCAAATAGAAAGGATAGCAATGGAAAATGCTTCTTATTTTTCTGTCCTAAAATTATGAACTCATGAGAACTGTTCAGAAATATTTATACCGTTTTTAAAATATTGTAATAAATAAATAAACGCTAAACGAACCCGAAGGTTCGATGCCGACACCACCCACTGTTGACCACATACCTCCCTCCTACCCACTCCCCCAAAACCTAAATCTCCCAGGTCGGCCTTGACGCAATCCTCCAATCTACGTCTTGGTCTACCCCTCGGTCGTTTGCCCGACTAAATCTGGTCACCTTTTTTGGAATTCGATCATTACTAAGCCTAACGACTTTACATGCCGATTTTACCCGTCGCGCTGCTATTACCTGAACTATATTAATATTAACTACTAACTATAAATCGCGCAGTTCTGCATTGTGATGCCTTCTAAACTCTCCGGTTTCTTCATCCTTTTTTGGGCCAAATATTCTATGCAGTGCTTTATTTTCTAAAACTTTAAGGAGTTGTTCCTCCCTTAGCCGTAGAGAACTGTTGGTAGTACAATAGTCTTATATATTCTAAGTTTGAATTTCTCGAGAGTAAGCGCGAACTAAGTAGTTATGCGACCGAGAAATAACAAGCATTACCGGCTTTTAACCTAGCCCTTATTTCCTCATGAATTTCATTTTTTCTTGATATGATAGACCCCAGAATCGCTCAGCATGTTCAAACTTAATCCCAGAAATATTTATAGTACTACAATGTTCATTGTTTATACTAATCATGATATATTTCGTTTTATCGGTTTTAATCACTAGACCCATTTCGTTACCGGTTTTCATGAGCGTAGTTGCGTTTAATTTCGTTTTCACCCAAAAGTACCTAATCATCAGCATAACCTAGAACCGGAAATTGATCATCTAACTCTAATCCTTTTCCTATTAACATTACCTTCCTAATGACGTTTTCTAGTGCTAAGTTAAATAATACCGGATTTTTTAAGATATTAGATATAATAAATTTGTTTTTTTTTTCTTAACATGGTTCCATGCTTTGGAGGATATGCGGTCTTGAAGACACTTAGCCCACTCCATAATATGTATATATTTTATTGGAACAGTTCCTCCTCTTGACTAATGCCCCTTTTTCCTATCCTCCCAACATGGCGTCACCCCGTCCCCTTGGACGACTGACAAATAAACTTGAGGATGGGGACTACTGAGATTTATACAACATAATTCTCGAAGATGGAGGGCTGCGACTGGTGTAACTTCTCCATAAGGTTAGATTTATACATACTGGTTTATAGTGCGCGAATAATGTCGGGACCCCTTTAAACAAAAAAATATTTCATACTGAACCAGGCGTCTGGATATTTTCGCTAAGGCAGTCCTCTATACTAAGTATTCATTTAGTTCAGTTTGTCTTTCAGTTTTTCACTAAATAAAAAAAAAAAAATCTCAATTTTTCAGTGACTGAGAAAAACAATAGAGCATAAATATTTCTATCTATAATCTACTCTTTTTGCCAATTAACATTTTTTAATTAAAACAATCAAAGTACATCAATTAATAATTAAATTAAATTAAAAAGTAATCCTTATTCGAAATAAACAAATTTCAGAGAAAGTAGGTGTTTAAAAGTGACTTTTTATCATTTGAACCAATATAGCTCCTTAACGGTAGGTGCTAGTGACAAATTTTATGTTACAAAAAATATTATCAATTAAATTTCTGACAACAAAAATATCGGTATATTTTTAAACATAGCTAGAGCGTATCGAAATGTTATATTTTTGAGTGTGAAAAAAAAAGTAATACCAAAAAAGTATAGACCCCTAGCTAAAATATCAATGTCAAAAAAAATATATTAGTGTCATTCATATTTTTTTTTTTGCGAGGGGGACTTAATAACATTATTCAGAATGATTTTTTAATACTCTTTTATTAACTTCACCTGTATGTAACGGAATCTTGCATCGTAATTCTCACCAAATTCCAGCTATCTGATTATATTGAAAATTTGCACACGTTTCAAAGAACGATGACAATGCAATAATTGCACAACTTTTTTTAATATTCTTTCTTAATCCAATCAAAATACCCCCAAAAAGGGGAGTCTACCTTGCAAAAGGTGGAGAAGTTTATGATTCAGTATGGTCCAGATGGGTCCTGAGAATGAAATATCAAGAATGTGACTACATTTGATAACCTGAAAGTTTTTGGGGGGCCAAAAAACCCAAGATTTCTGCACTTTTTTTTTCAGTTTTTGCAAATAAAATATACAAAAATGCTTTATATAGAAAAATGTGTTATTCACAAAATTAAAGTTCATTAAATTGTGCGTCTAGATACATCTCTTAAGGTGAATTCGATTTAGGCATATAGCCACAATCATGTGGTCATATTTAAAAGTTTACACAAAAATGGTTAATCTAATCAAAAAATGTTATATACTAATAGTAGTTGTAGATCATTAGATTTTGCCTAAGATAGGTTTAGTTCATTTTGTCATTAAAGCGTGTTTTTTTTTAGTAAAAATTTTTAATATAAAATTTTTTTTTTTAAATTTTAATATATATATAATTTTTTTTTTTAAATTTTAATATATATATTTACTGCCAGTTTTCTACATTTCTCAAGGAATTTGCAATATTTAATATAGCTTCCTTCTATATTTTATTTTATGTATAAATTCTAGATATCTAGAATTAGATGGACTATTTCAGTATAATAAGTTTACACTAACGTGGTTGCTCTTTCTATAATTAAACTGTTTCGATTCTCTGTGTAAATAATTCTGAATTTCTCACTTGAATATTGCAAGTATTTACATAACAGTAATAATATTTATTTATTTACACACACCTGTCAATTAAAATTAGACAACTAGTGAATTTGTATTTTCTATGAATGTCTATAAAGGGTAGCTCTATTTATTTCTCTGAAACTGCAAAAACTTCTATACATACCTACATTTTTCATTTTTGCTTACAGAGAACTGTATATCTAATTAGACCATTTCATTTGTTTCTATAAATATCTTTCTATATATTCGGTTGGTAACTGATTTCACCTTAAGTTTTAAACCGCTCTTTGTGGTCACTTTTTGTTTTAAAAATAACATGTCATCATCCATGCTAACAAAAAGTAAACGAGAGATCTTTTCATTCAAAGACAAAATGGAAATCGTTACGTGGCTCAAAAAACATTAGGTATCGGTTTCAAAATTAGTAAATTAACTGTGATGGGAATCAAAAATAATTTTAAATCAATCATCAGGCACCCTATAATCTTTACAGTGAGAAGGGCAGTTTGAGCCGTAGAAAAGCGAAAAATAAACTGCTGGCAGATGCTGTTTACACATAATAATTTTTTTTAATGAATTTTGATTATCCGAACCACTCCCGACAACATTAGGTCGGATAATCGACGCTCTACTGCATAAAAAATATCTAAACAATATCCTTTATTCTATGTATAATTAATCTGATGTTCATTTAAGTATGTTTTTTCTAATGTGTAGATATAAAAATATGAACTAATAGCTCATGAAGCTTAAAAATTATAGAAGTTTATGTTCAATAAAAACAAAGGAGGTTCAATTATGCAACACTTAAGGATAGCATATACTTATTATATAAATGTAATTTTTTTCACAACATGTTTCGGAAAATAGCTGAGACCTATATTGCTGTTACCATATTGTCAACTGCGGACAGTCTTACCTGAGGATGGGAAAGTTTTTTCCCGGAACATGTACTGAAAAGAAGTAAATTTATTCAAGGTGTATATGCTGGTATTGAGTGCTATAGAAGGTTATATAATATTTTGAATTTTTTCGTTAATTTAAAAAAAAAAAAAAAAAATTAAAAAAAAATATTTTGAGATAATTGTCGTTTCGATTGTCGTATCTGGTTCATTATTCATTTATTAATTGGTATAGGTTGCTCTATGGATTAAATAATCGGTGTTATTATTATTATCATTGTAATGATTCTATCTATTGGGTTGTAAATGCAGAATTTTTCATGCGGAAATAAATGCAGAATTTCATGTTTAAACCAAAACCGGATTCATTACTTTTACTCTACGCCTTAGTTTCGGCCCAAACGTCCTGTTAAATAAGATCCCATAGCCCAGATCGCAGAAGTTTTGACTTGTCAGACCTATAATAGTGCAAAACTAGATTCATAGCCGCCAATCATTGGATTGCCATTGGGAGCATTAGGAGCCGAGAAAATAAAATAAAATATGAAAATCACGTTTTATTTTTTTCTTAGCTCTCAGTTAAAATAGAGAATTTTTTTTCTGTAAAATTGTAGTTTTTTATGCTATCTCTTTTCCACAACCAAAACCTGATAAATAATGTTTTTAATAATAATATCAGGTTTTGGTTTAAACCCGAAATCCTGTGTTAATTTCCGGACAACGGGTTTTGGTTGTGATAAGGAGATAGCGTGCAAAACTACAATACGTGAACAAATTATTTCTCTATCTTGAATGGAGAGCTGAGGAAAAAAATACGTAATCTTCATATTGGTTTTTATTTTTATTTTTTCCTCGGCTCCTAATGCTCGTTGGTGGCTATAACTCTAGTTTTGCACTATTATAGGTCCCTACTACCCACAAAAAAATCAGCACTCAATTCTGAGAGGTGCAAGACAAAACGTTTCCTTGTAAGATGAAACCATAATATCACACTGTATCAAATCTGGGTATTGGGATTTTATTTAATAGGAAGACTTTTGGGCCAAAACTGTGAGGGACAGTAAAAGTAATGTATCAGGTTTTGGTTGTAGTAAAGAGGTAAATAATCTCTTTAGTAATAATATCAGGTTTTGGTTAAAACATGTAATCCTGCATTAATTTCCGGACAACACAATAAAAAAAGTATTGAATGATTTGATATGCAATCGTCCATTAAGGAAGCAAACATTGGTAATGTAAGATATGTTGATAAAACATTGGTCGGTTATGATTAAACATTATCGATAATATAATGAAGCCAAGGGCAGAGAGCCAATTAGGACGAGAGGTGGGACAGATACTGAGTACCTCCGCCTCCGGTATCGCTCCTCTGGACAAGACTCCGGTGACTGATGGCCGATCTGCTGTTAGCGCTGCCATCGATATACGTCACGGTTAATGTCCTCATGTTCTAGCTTGCATATCACGGTTACATCCTCGATGCATCAATGTCTTCTGCATCAGCTCGAGGTGTGTAGGCGCCTCCCTTCGTCCGGTGAGCTTATTTGACTATGATTGGTGCCCGTCGAGGATTGGGGAGAGACATTCCAGGTAATTGGGAAGTGTGCTTAGTAATGGACTAAGTATTTAATCCTATGTAAAGAAAATCATCCCTCATAGTTTTCACCTATAGATGTGGACTCCTGAACTATATTTTCAGGATATATGGATTTCATAAAAGTACGGTATCAAGAAACCCGATTTTACCAGCTTTTAAATAAAAAAAAATGAAATTTTGAGTCGAACGAATAGTTTTGGATTTCACAACAGTATGGGTTTTTTTGCTTGCTTTAAAGGGACATTATTAAAACTTCATAACTAATCTAATAATAAATTTAATCAGCTTTAAGATGAAAAAAAAATTAATTTTGAATGGGACAAGTAGTTCCGGAGTTATAGACAAAAAAGTACTAAAAAGATATTTTCGCGGAGAAGTGGGACTGACCGCCAGTTGGCCAATTTCTACACTTTTTCCCAAGAAGATATCTTCGCCGTAAATGATCCGATTTCGGAGTATTTTTTTTAATTTTCGTAGGTAATAATTCCAGTTACAAATGATGTTGGGTTTAATAGTTTTATCATTGCAAACTCTGTTGCAGGATGGTCTCATATCGGTCGATTTTTAAACTGCACTGGGATCCACATGTCGCTTCTTATGTTTATATAAAAAATCATAAAATTTTTTAAAAAAACAAAACAATTGAATTGAAAATAAGTACATTTTATTATAAATTTTTAGCTCTATATAACCTTAGATACCTTTGTGATCTCTCGAATAGTGCTCGCCACCTACCGATTTTTCTTAAAACGTTGTTTTCAATAAGTATTAAGGCAGTTATATAATCAAGAATTTGATTTCTTCCGTATTTACTGCATTTATGGGATTCCCAGCCAATCGCTTTCTGATATTTTTTCTATTCCTATGTTATAAATATTCCTTTGCCCTCTGAGAACATGAATTTCATGGGATAAGACCAGGTTACGAATCTCATGCAAGCCCAAGTTACGTAACGTTATTGCATAACCTCAACGTAAAATAGCATAATTGCATACTATGATTGATTCAAATGATTTATATGATTGAGTATTATGTTATTTCGAAAATTAGCAGTAAACAAGCCATCAATAACGTTGAAAGGTCATGATCTGTTGTAAATTTCTCAGGTTTATCAAATCGAAAATAGTCAATTAGCTGTCAGTTTTATTCCGCTATAGTTTCTTTATTTTTCTTTGCTTTCCGAATGCATTCTTTTTTTTTTTAATAAAGAACTAACCGAGATTTTAATTAAAAATATTTATATATAAATCATAATAATTACTATTCCACTATTATTTCCACTATCATATATCATGTATGCATCATCTTAGACCTCTTGTTCCTGTATTATTCAGTGTATATTAATATTATGGACAACTCTTTTCTTTTATAAACATTTATTACTAAACATCAAATGTTTGAAAATAATTTAAAACAATTTAAATTAAATGTATATTAAAATATAGTAAAAAGAATAAAATAGAAATTACTAATAAATAAAAAAAAAAAAAAAAAGAGTATGGAGTTTACTATGTAAGGATAGGTATTTAGTTTCGGCCAAATCATCAACTTATGGAACATTAAGATCATTATGGACAAGTTTGTTTGTGACATAATAAGGAGCATTGAGGATTTTGCGAAGGATATTAGATTGTAAGGATTGGATAAGAGAAGAATTAGAAAGTTTAGTGGAGTCCTAAACCTTAACATCTTGTGTCCAAATGGGTCTAACTACTGTCATGTAAATAAGTCTTTTGCAATTTATTGAGAGCTTTGAGCGCTTATCTTGTAAATGTTAGAGAAGTCGGAAGCGACGAGCAGTTTCTTGCCGTTTATGTCTCGCATCAAATCAATTTAAAAGAATAAATTTAATTAAATCAAAATTTAAAAACATTTGTTAAAAATTAGAGTATATGATTTTTTTTTTTAATATAAACAGTTGTGTATGTTGTGATTATCTTCTTTTCACCAACATATATAAACATCCAAAAATGTTTTTTTTAAATTATTTACACATTAATTCAATTATAATAGTGATATACTGAATTATTAAATTAAATTGATATATTAAATTATTATTATAAATTTAACTACACGTAATATTGACAAAGAATATCTCCAGTACAGTATCTTAATTTTATGTGAATAATACCAAATGCTTCTATAATGTTGTTATATTATGAAAATTGAAAATTACTTTTAACTAAAATCGGTGAAATTAGTAAAATATATAAATTTATCCTAATTAATAATATTTAGTGAACTCAGTAACTTTTTTTTAACAAACAAGAAAATAATAATGATTTAAAGATATGAATATTTTTATTTAATTTATTGATTTAAACAAAAAAAAAATTTCATTCTATTTTATTATGTGCTACAGATTTGCTAGTCATAGTCTGAGTTTTTGATTAGACCTTTAATATATATAACTTTCTCATTATCTCTCTCTTTTTCCCTTTTTCTTTTTTTTTTTCGATGGAGTTACAACAAAAAAATGATTAAAAAATTTTCACTTTATTGGTTTTAAATGAAAACTAATTATTACGTTATATAATGTTGTATTTGTAAGGTTTATATATAAAAAAAAAACCTTACAAAATAAGATCAACAGAAGTAAAGAGAGCAGAAACGATGCCCGCCACCAGAGGCAGTCGAAGGCACTATCTCAGTCAGAGGTATCAATCACTGAGATAGCGTCAGCTCAGCTCTCCACTCCACCGTATATATCTCTACATGTCCGTGCACGGGTTTTTACTGCTTCTGTTGTCCAGTTTGTGTATTTGTAAGTAGATAAATCTTTTAAGGGTTATAGGATATTTTTTACATTCTATAAAGTTTTTTCTTAATAAAAAAAAAATCATTGAGTATATCGAAAAAAAAAAAAGGAAAAGAAATATATCAGAAAAACAAAAATCAAAATATATATGCATTATCCGTGTAATGGATTCTTGCAGAGATTTGATTGCCCTATCCGGTTTGAAATGATCTTTATCACAAGTGACCCTGCAGTTGCAGTCACAAACTAATCCTACGTTATTGCGGCGTCCGTTCTCCATCAAAGGTCAGCAAACATTGAGGGCAAACATCCCCAGTATTTGGGGTAAACAGAGTTTTCGTTAATTATAGTTTGGTTAATATATGAAGCTCTAGCACTGCGGGATATTAATAAGCTTCTATCCGTACTTGTCTGTCGGCGGTAGCAGTCGCTTTTAATGTACGTTGATACTCTAAATGACTCAACGTAGAGGGAAGGGTTTCATGAAATTTTCGATCTGCGTATTGGCGAGATAGTATGTCATTGAATAGGTTATCGGAGACATTATAAACTATTTACAATAGAACTATTTGCCACTAACATTTATGTAATTTTGTTCATCAGGAAAATATATTAGTATTTTTTCCATAAATAGAAAAATACAAATATAAATAGATGGATAGCTTATAAGTTCACTTTTCAATGTATAAAATTACTAATACTCTTTAAAGATATTTCAGTTCTCAATTTATCTATTGGAAAAACTTTTGCTTGGAATGCGCATACCAGATTGAAGATAACGCTCTTCAGTATCTTCTTGATAACCACTCTAACATACCTATGAATTACAAATACTCCTCTGCCTGGCTGCCATCAAAACGTTTTGGCATAGAGTGTTGAACTTTGGGGCTGCAATAAATCTTCCAGTTTCTCTCGACCAGTCTAAAATCCTTACAAAAATTCTTAATGTTCCAAACTAACCCATAATTATTATAATGCCACATTTCTGCTAATATAACCTAAACCAAGAACCAATTTTCTCATTATAAACTCCTTACAAACTCAAGCCCACACTTAACCAACTTGCTTTCCATTAGATTCCACTGAGGTGTCTGTAAAGAAAATGGATTTCGGACTTCAATTGAAGTGCTTTATAAGATATTGAAATATCATTTTATATCCTATCCGCCACATTTACTTGATGTATTTGTTTAATAATTTGTGAATTTCAATAAATGTCATACGTATAGCGATTTCTCTTTACGAAAAAAGCTTAAAAATTGGAAAGTTTTGATAAAAACTATTTTTTTTTATCGAATTTAGGACCGAATTATATATTATAAAATTTCGGAGCTTTTAAACATACCAATTTATTACACTTATTTCTTGAAAATGATTAGACGCATTTCAACATACGAAGTTGAATTTTAGGGCTACACTAAACCTTCTAATGTAAAACTTTTATTGAGTAGTCCTTTACATACTATTGACATTTAATTGTTATCATTTCGCTCAAATTTACTTGTTGTATGTAATGTATACATTTGTAAATATCATTAAATTGTAAAAAAATAAAAAATTAAAAAGAGAAGGTTGTCAGTTTTTGATTAAAGCCTGTTCAAGGAAAGATTTATTTTTTATTTTTTTCTTGAGAAAGAAGAATGTCTGTGGTTCTTTTCTTCAGGGAAATGTCATTTTACTAATTAATAGGTGTGGTTTAAAAACTTTATAATTTTAAATCTAGTATAAAATGGCATTACGAACAACTTTTTATGTTATAGCCTAACCAATCATAGATCTCCAGTCTTCCCTGTAAAGAGATGACAATCCTAACTATAGAATGATAGTAATTACATTATTGAATTTTATGAAGTAAATTAAATTCATATAATATTCCAAAATTTCAAAGATGTTGTAAGTAATTGTTTTTATAGCTATTTATAACTTTAAGTCTTAAGTTACAATCTCTTGAAACTAGGGCCAATTAAAACTCATAAAATTTTTAAGTTTAATGTTTGGACCTATACTTCTGTAAGATGCCATGATCGAAGGCCTGACTTAAGTCCACGCACGATTAGACACTTCTAG
Organism: Euschistus heros; assembly: GCA_003667255.2. Classification (NCBI taxonomy): domain Eukaryota; kingdom Metazoa; phylum Arthropoda; class Insecta; order Hemiptera; family Pentatomidae; genus Euschistus; species Euschistus heros. The sequence goes on from RCWM02000137.1 coordinate 1,372,180, forward strand.
CCACGTCTATCCCACAGCTGAATCCTTATCTTATCAGTGAATAATTTTTTGTGCGACGGTATTTGCTGGCTATAGATATAATATTGTCCGTTTTTCAAATTCACGATGCAGTGAAAATTTTCTGAAATTCTATCAAGAATCATCCTTTATTTATTAGAAGGTAAAAGATCTATTCGCTTTGTTAAGAGACTAGAGGTTTTATTTTGTAATAAATTAAATGTTTACTTTTCAATTTTTTATTGATCGACTAGCCCATATAGGGAGTCGACTATACTATTTGTATGAAATGAGGATATTATTACCTATGATATGATTATTATGTTAACTATATATATATATATATATATATATATATATATATATATATATATATATATATATATATAATAACATATAATACACCGTTAAGTCGACGGTATCCTCCTCATTTTCCCTTTTAGTCCAGTTGTTTTGTAGTATAATGTTCTTACATCAGCTAAAGGTTCCAAGCTTAAGTTGTACCTTGAACAAAAATATATATATTTTTCATGAAGTAAATTAATCTCATAAGGATTTTTAAAATTTTCCTTGCTGTGTTCTAAACATCATTTTCTTGTAATGACATTAATTAACAAAACTAAATAAATATTACGGTTTTATTATATTATAGACCGAAGAAATGGGCAAAAAGAACGGCAGTAAAAAAAAAAAAAATTAAAAAAGAAAACAAAAACAAAAAAAGTGAAGCTAATTCTATCTGTTGCTTCCAGAGAGGAGAGTGAAATAAGATGATCCTTCCGAAAGCAAACAGAGCAGCTGTTGATAATGGTTGGAAGACTTTTCATGTTGGAATTAAAAATTCAAATCGGACCTAGTCCCGCCAAAAAGACATGGACACCGTGAACAAACACAGACTAAACAGATCGCTCTCTGGTGAAGACTTTTATAAATGAATTGGGGCTGGAGAGGGGGGAGGGGCATTCAACAGGCTGTTAGCTCTGCCACCCCTTCTCACTCCCTCTCTCTCTTCCCCCATCGCTCCCTCCCTCTCGCTGGCTCACTCTCGTTCACACACTCCCTCCCTCTTACTAAACCCTGTCGATTTTCGTGTGTCTCACTTAGTGGAAGATAATTACGCATTATTCAGGAAATCTTCACTTAAAACTAATTTTTTTAAAATTAAAAAAATAATAATAATACACTATGCGAAATGAGTATATTTTATCCGTATATTCAAGACAAAATTATGAATTTTACTTTTTATTTACATTAAAAAAAAAAAAAAAAAAAAAAATAGAACTACTTGTATTCAAGTATGAATCAAACCTAACAAATTTATATGTATTATAAACACATCAGCTATTCTCATAAGGATTTTTCTTTTGAAAGAAACTTCAACCTATTTTTTTCTAAATTATTTAGGAATGCATAATTTTATTATATTATGTCTTCAGGCAGATCTTTTTTACTGCTTTATATTGCTGGCTACTACTGAATCAAAAGTAAATTATTAAAAAAAGAACAATGTTAATATTTGATTGTATTCTTAATAAATGTAATGGCTTAAAATAATCTTTATATGTAATACTATATATTAAGTTTTAAGATAACAAAATGTAATGGCAATATTTTTTTAATTTCATTTTTATTTGTATGTTTAAAAGCTACCTCACTCAAGTGCAATGAGTAATATGAATGACAAAGACTCATCCATACAATATGTACACTGATATAAAATAAAGTAAGAAAAGGAGGGTATCCTCGAAGAAGGAGGGCATCCAGGAGAAAATAAAAAAAATTGGAACATTTGAGCTTCCAAACAGGCAAAACATACAATATGAACCTCTCCTCCAATGCGAAATTAAGGCATTACAATGTTGTGATAAGGCCTGTGATTTTATATGGGATGGAGACCACTTGCTTACCCAGCCTAGAAAGGCTATTAAGAATAGAAAGGAGGAACCTGAAAAAGATCTATGGGCCCAGGAAAACACAGGAAGGTTACAGGCTAAGATCTAACGAAGAGATCTACAGAGAACTGAAAGACCTGGAGACCGAAATAAGAATCCGAAGGCTGATGTTCTATGGACATATGAAAAGGATGAAGAAGGAAAGACTAAATAAAGAGATATTCGATAAAATTTGTAGCTATAAAAGCGTAGGTGGAATACAAAGCAAATGAAAGAAGAATTAAAGAACCTTAAAATGTCAAAAACCGACTGTTTGGATAGAGAGGTGTTCCGAAAAACAATAAAAAATCTCACTACAATTAGCAGAGAGAAAAGGAGGGGTACAATGTGGTCCAGGGAAAGAAGGGAGAGACATTCAAGAATAATGAAGCTAAGGTGGGAGGAAAGAAAGTCGAGAATCCCAAAGAAGCCTAAACCGTGATATTCGCGTGGTCCTTGGGGCCTATACGTGAAAAAAAAAAAAAAAAAGTAACAAAATTAAAGCAATATTTCAAAATAAATTTAAGATTGTGAGGATGGTTATTAAACAATTATTTATTTCTCTGATAATACATATATTACATCCATTAACCGTCTTTTTAAAATAGGACCTTAAGAACCATCAAGAAATGCACCATATGCATCAAAATGCATTTTTTGATTGTGGGGTCACGTGGGCGAATAAAATGTTATTAATATTTTTATTTTTGTTGTTAGGCTTAAAAATAAAAAATTGCTAATGGTCATTATAGCCCATATATTAGTACTTAATTTTTATTATACAATTATATTATTATTAAAATAACATATATATGTATAGGATGCAAGGGAAAAAGAAGGATGAATAAAATCAACTATATAAAACGTTATAATACAAAATGGAATGATATATGAAATAAAATTTAAAAAAAAAATTGATATAGTACTAAATCCAATAATACAATCTTATATTTCTAATAAATTTTGTGGTTATGGATAAGAAGTTTTTACTATCACCCAAGACCGTACAGAGATGACTTGGTGCCATCATATCCATATCTATGTGGTACCCATATCTCTCCGGTACTGGGGGCAACATATAAGACGTAGTTTTTATTAAACTTATTTATTATAATCGACAGAAATAAATGAAATAATATTGTAAATTTTTGCTTTAAGTTGGAAAAAGTCTCGAAACTGTTGCTATATATATTGCTCTATATTTGCTTTATTGTTATTAGTGAAACAAATACCTTAAATCTAGATCAATTATAATTACTTTATCTTATTGTCATTGTTTACAATTCGCATTAAATTGCACCCTGAGACAATGATCCCCAATACAAAACTGACAATATTAATTGACTCAGAGAGGGCCCGGTTGTCGGTGGTGCCATACACCGAACGGGCTACAAGGCCGAAAAGGAACTTTTACAAATGATGCCGGACCGAGGGTTGTTGGAAGCACATTCAACAGGCACCCCCCCTCTACCACCCCCTGCTCTTCTTTATTTTCTGTCCCTTCTGTCTATAGTCTTTATTCGATAGTCCTCATTCCATTTGTATATCAAACGCGAATATGTTTCTTTGCCTCTCTCTACATGTATCTTATTGTCTGTATAAATGCATGAGTACAATGAAGTTACTGAAAAAAAAGATTATTAGTTTCTATTAACTTAATTTGTTTTAGCTGTATTTATATTTCTTAGAAGTGTAAACTTATTTTGTAGAAGATAATCAGGGAAGCAAACTAAGAGAAACACCACGTCAAAGTCGAATTACTTTAATGCGTGCTAACGTTTCTACCTGCCTTGCAGGTCTTCTTCAGGTACACGACACTATGACTAATCGACACAACGATACGATGACTAATCTGAGGTTAAGTTAAAGTATTTCTGCTTAGACGTGGTGCTTCTCTTTGTCTGCATCCCTGATTATCTTCTTCTCCATTCATCTTAACAATCAATTATACTTTTATCATTAAGGAGCATTGAGGATTTTGGATTGTAAGGATTACGAGAAGAATTGAGCCCCAGAGCTCAACTTTGTATGTCCAAATAGGTCTAATAAGAGTCATGTAAATGATTCTCTTGTGATTTTTGAGAAGGATTGAAAGTTAGTCTAGTAAATGTTGGAGAAATCGAAAACACCGGGCAGTTTTTGTCTTTTTAGTCTTGTATGTGTGTTTCAAGTAAGTCGTTTGTCCAGGTGGAGTCCCAGGTAGGAATCTGTTTAACAGGGATTGATGGAATATCCTTAGTTCATATACAATAGGACAAGAAGGTTTACGTCGAAGTTTAAAGGTTATATGGTGTGATTTGTTTGGATTAATTTAATTCTATAATTTCGAGACCACTCTTGAAGGTTATGAAAGTGTTAAGGAATAATTGTCTACCCATCTTAGGTATCCTCTCATAGTTTGAGCGGAACAAGTGGTTAGCTAATTACGGTAAAGTTTCTAATAACTTGTTCTTATGTTTTATTAATATATTATTCTATTATTCTAAATGAGTGTTGTCCAAACCTTCCATTATCATAAATTTCATGGAACGACTAATACAATATTACAAGGAACACTGTACTCAGTTATAGGATTACCGATTCGCTGACCCATAACAAAAAAAAAGGATTTGGTTCCATGGATCTGTTCTGTAACTGGTCCGATCCTAAATTCCGTTTGATAAATATTCAATGCGCAAGCCATATCTGATCCGAATATCTTTGCCTTGATACTAATTATCCAATTGGTACGCACTTTACATTCATATCAGCCAATGAACGCACTTCTTACACATTAAGATATTGTTTCTTATTCCGAGACCATGCTTGGAATATTAACCGAAATTCGTTCCGCTTGTTGTAAGTCGAGTCCGCATATCTACAAACAGATATTAATCTAGCGTTAATTACAGTCCGTATTCAATTAACAATTACATATTATTCGAACGATGCTATCTTAAAGGATATTAATAGGGATTATACCCCTGTCAAATTTACGGTTTAAACAAGCACCTGTATTTTTATTACGGTGTTAATATGTATCCATAATCCGAGACCAATGTATGCTAAAATAATTGCAGATGCTCTTAATGCTCTTCAGTAAAAAAGTAATTTATTTACTAACGTATATAGTTATTAAAAAATCATATATATCTGAATAACATGCTGGTCATCTTATCTTTTGGTTTTTGATAACATAAATAATTTACTCCTGTACCTCGGAGGTACAGAACACTATGTCCTTTTTTTTACCAATACCATATTATTACGGAGGTATAGAATTCTATGTCCCAGACAAATTAATTGTAAGTTAGTTACATAAATTTTTTTTTTTGAGGGGGGGGGGAGGGAGGCCATAACGTCTTAAAGTACTGCAATAAGGACAGGAAGGACGGGTTACCAACCTATTCTAGCCTAGAGGGGAAATTCAAGATTTGTTTCGTACACATAAGTATAATAAACAGTTCAGGAAACTCCGAGGTACAGAGTTTTAAAATATATTTAATTGTATACGATAAATTTACTTTTAAACGATAGTTACTTCTGGTTAAAAAAAATCCTTTTTTTATATTTATATTATATTTTATCATTGATATGAATAATATCAAAAACTAATCTAACATACTGACTTATAAAGAAAATGTGGGGTAAGACATTTTTTCTTGATATCCTTTATTACCGATTCATTATGCAACAATTATTTTACTCCTATTTTGGGATAAAATAAACTTTATTGGATCCTTTGGAAATTAATTAATGAAATTATTGCACTTTTCATTTATAAATTATATATTTATTAGAATTTTGTTATAAACTTTAGTTTAGGTATATTCCATAATCTAAATGGATCATTCCTAAAACATAAAGATCCAACTATAACTTATAATTTGTTTTAAATGATTTCCTATTTTTTAATTATTTTAAAATGTATATTTTTATTCATCCTTATCTCTTGATTTGTCTATTGTTAATGATTGGTCAAGTGAAAATCTAATTTAGATTGCTTAGCACCTGAAATATCTGTACCACACTACAATATATTCTTACTAATTATTTAAATTTTACTTCCAGGAGACGGATAATTTTTTTTTTTTTTTTTTTTTTTTTTTTTTTTGTCTTAAACTAAATTAAACTAGATGTACTTTTCTTATACTTTAGTTTTCTTTTTTTCTTTTTTCTTTTCTTTTTAGTTATTATTTGTTTTTCTCTCTCTTGCTTCGTTTGTGGTCATTCACATTTATATTTCATTGTATTTCGATTATGTTTTATACAGGCTGAATCTTCATTATTTTCTATTTCTGTAATTGATATTAGATAAATGCATTCGTAAACCCATCAATAATATTAAATTAATAAATTTTAAGTGCACTCCCAATTAATATTGTTTAGTAATCTTAGAATTACTTTTAAAAAAGAACCTAATAAGTAAATAAAATTAAATTTAAAAAAGTGATCCCATTATCTATCGTTTTTCTGTTAAGGGAAATTAAGAAAAAAATAAAAATAAAAATGCCATTTGATAAAAAAAATAAAAATAATAAATAAAAGACATTAATAAAAACTTTTACAGCATATCTTGTTGGAAATATTAGGATTTTTTTATTGTTATCTTAAATTTTACTCATATAAAAAAAAACCCATTAAAAATGACTACATATCTTTTTTTTTCTTTTCTTTTTTTCATCACTGAGGTGGAAAAGCTAAAACGCATCCGTAAACCCATAAATAATATTCAATAATATATGTTTTGCACACTCTCCGTTATTTTTGTTTATTAATCTTAGAATTAATTTTTAAAAATAACTTATTAAGTAAATAAAAAAGTGATTTAATAAGTTGATAAAAAAATATAATACAATAAGTACTATACAAATCCTTGTTGGAATTTGGAATGAAAAAAATAAAAAATATTTTTTATGTAACACATCACTGTTGTGGAAAAGAATTCAGATTCAACACTCCTACGGAACATGAAAATCAAATGAAAAAAAAAACGCCTTCTCAGTGGGAAACTGAAAAACTGACTATTTGAACTGCTCATTGTATTAAGTGTTGGTTGGTTCTTCATCCTTCCACTGCTACAAAACTTTCCCTGAAGGCTTAATGACCCCTTCAAAATTAATTCAAGGTCCGAAAAGAAAATTGTCGATATGCAGGAAGCGATACTGCCAGCCGTACATAATCCAGGACGTCACAAAATAACTTTTTGATTTAATGAGCTGAGCGGAAATGTAACTGCCTACTTTAAAGTGATTTACTCTTCGATTATAAAAAGGAAAAGAGCCCTCCATCTTGAAGCGTATTCATGAACCATTGTTTAATTAGAGAGATTAATGACCCATTGAGGAATAATTCAGCCACGATTTGTTCCGGGCTCCCTGTCTTATCCTATCGTGTGCTGCTCCATCTGCCGGTATGGCATCGATTCGTCGAGCCAATCAAGGAATCTATTTAAATTCGATTACTATCCAGAAACGTTAAAAATATAATATGAATGTTTTCGTCGGGGCGTAATTGTATTTTCTCTTTTAAAGTTACTGTTTTATAATAGTAAAACATTTTCAACATTAAACATGTTTTACCCGTGGCCTAGTTCAAAAGTGGTACGTTTTTTTTGGGAACGCGAGGGCGTAACGCGTAGTTGACTTGCTCTAACTCTGTTGGTGTTGCTCATATCGAAAATTTGACGACACTGAACATGTCAAACATGTAATTGAGAATAATTTTTGTTATATAACAATTGTCACTAGGACCTACCGTCTAAGATGATATTGGTTTGAATGAAAAGAAGTCGCATTGTAAACCCCATTTTTAAGTGCAAGGGCTGTTTTGGCACACTCTAGCTTTTTTGTTGTTGCACAAACCGAAAATTTTCTGAGGTTCCTTATCAAAAATTGAATGAAGAATATTTTTTAAATGTAACAATTGTCACTTAGACCTACTGGAGCAATATAAACATATGAGCAATTTTTAAAAAAAATTTTACTTCATTGATATTTACTACTGTATAAGTAAATTTATAAGTAAATTTATCTTCTGGGCATCTTCTGTTCAAACGCCTCAGAGGATTAGCATGGATCGACTGAAAACGAGTTGGCAGACAAGTGGATTCGAGTGGCAGCAAGTCATGGAAGGATAGGTATCTGGTTTGGATCAAATCGGTAACGTACGGGACATTTAGATCATCGTGGGTGAGTTTATTTGTGACATAATGAAGAGCATTGAGGATTTTATGAAGGATTTTGGATTTTAAGGATAGGATACGAGGAGATATTGTTCAATTGGTGGGAGGAATTTCTCTGCTAAAAGAAAGGTGACAAAGTTAAATAAAATGACTTTTACGTCTATTCACCGTAAACTGTTCTTTTAAATTTTGGACGCCCACCTCAATCTCAGTCTATTTGTAAATATTTTCTAGAAAACAATAGAAATCTTGGAACTTAAAAATAAGAAAAGAGAAAAAATAAAAATAAAAAGTTAAAAATCCTATAAAAAGGGACAAAAATGAAGGTATAAATCATTAAACGGAAAACTAGTAAAGATACAATAATCAGATGAAAAATAAATATTATCTGGCAAAAACTTTTTGATTTAAAAGTTAATTATAATTTTTGTTCAAAACTATGGATTATATCATAGGAACTAACATTTCGGTACAGCGAAGAAAATAAATATTGCAACAAAAAATAGAATAATGATTTAAAATTGAATTATACGAATAAAACTGCAGCTATCTATTACAAAAATGCTAAATATGCTGATGTTTAAATTTCTGGCTTCATCATTGATACCAACATTTCGTTTGTATTGAATGATATTTCATATACTGTTTACTATATAAAGATAGTTTGAAGTAAAGGTAGGGTTTATTCTTTAAATATGCTGACAGACATTCAGACACTCAGGACGCTGATATGCACCAGATAAGAGGAGATTACTGCGGTAACTGATGGTCAGCAGATGACGTTTACAGTTAATTTTACAATATAAACATTTTTGATAAACATTTTTTTAAAGCTATTTATTAATCGTTATAGGCTTGTAGATTTTATTAGTGATTTTTAATTAGTAATAATACGTCGGGATGGTGTAGAAAAAAAATATAAACTATATATTAATGATTACAGCTGTAAACATTATATACATCTAGTAAATTTGAGAAAAATGATTACAATGGCATTTCAGCATAATGTATAGAACTTCTCACTTATAGCACTTCACTAGTTCAACATAAGAAGGTCTCTTCGCCATCTTCTTTTCAGATGCCTAGGAGTATCATCGGGAATGGATGGATGGATTCGATCGATTATGCAGTTTATTATTAATGGATAGGTATCAGGCTTAGGCCAAATTAGCAGGATATGGAAGATTGAGATCTGTATGGATAAGTATGTTTGTGAGATAACAAGGAGCATTGAGGATTTTACGAAGGATTTTATATTGTAAGGATTGGATACGAGGAGAATTGGATGTTTTAGTGGAGCCCTAAATCTTAGCTCCTTGTGTCCAAATGGGTCTAATTACTGTCATATAAAGTCTTTTGTAATTTATTGGGAGCTTTGAATGCTTGTCAAGTAAATGTTAGATTAATCGGAAGCGACGAGTAGTTTATTACCCTTTATGTCTGGTATGTGGATTCCAATTAAGTTCTTTGTCAAAATTGAGTCTTAAAAAATATAATTTTAAATTAAAATATATATAGTGTGTGCGTGCGTGTAATAGTATGTGTGTGTATGTGTTTGTGTGTGTGTGTGTGTGTGTGTGTGTGTGTGTGTGTGTGTGTGTGTGTGTGTGTGTGTGTGTGTGTGTGTGTGTGTTTGTGTGTGTGTGTGTGTGTGTGTGTGTGTGTGTGTGTGTAATTATAAGTCCATATATTTTACGTGGCCTTAAACGTGGGAACTAAGCCCATAGCTAGTAATAAAGCGTCAGCTAATCACTCATCATACTTTAATATTCTCCATTTTCCATTTCATAGTGCTCCTAGTTCATAATTGATCCCCGATCCTGGATATAGAACAATGCATCCATTGATCGATAGACATTATTCTTACAAGGACCTACAAAACCCCCTCGACTTATAATTAATTATTGATAGAAACTGCAAAATATATGACTACTCGCCAATTGATCGGGTGATGAAACCACTGGACAATATTGGGGCCTCCTCCATCAAATATTAAACAATTGGACTCCTATTCTGTACAATGGCCAAATGGTAACTTGAAGGATGTTCGATTTAAGTTGGTACTTACCATAATTTATTAATTGTAGCTGATGCAAGTGGACTTAAATATTTTAATACATTTTTTCCTCCAAAACACACAAGCTTATCAACTTTTTAAAATAAGTAATCTGAGAAATAATAAAAATCCTAATTCTTAACAGTTTCTTCATTATGCACGATTTTTTTTTTTTTTTTTTTTTTTTTGAATAATTACAAGCTGCCTCATTCAAGGGCAATGAGTAATATGGATGAAAAAGACTCATTCAACAATATGTATAGTGATATAAAATGGAATAAACAGCCTCTAAATATACAAGAAACAAAATAAAGTACAAAATAAAATACAGCGCAAAGTAAAATAGAATGTAATAATTGATCATATCAAATAGGTGTATCAAATTACTGAATCGAATGTCATTTATGCTAAAAAGCCTAATACTTATGCTCTCCATTTTTTTTTTCTTCTCCATTTTCTATTTTTTGTTAAAGCTTTCAATTATAAAAAAATTGCTCGATATGTATAAAACACAAAAATCGACAAAAAATGGTGCCTGATTGAGATTTTCTGACTTCGGATTCGTATTCAGCACACTTGAAAACATAATTAAACAATGTTATTGTTGATGGGACTTTGATGCAGAACATTGTTATTATGCCTGGGAATTCTTTTAAAAATACAAATCCATAAGTATGGAAACAATCCCTGTTTTTAATTAGAACTTACTTTTATTAACCTCTATTTTGGAATAGGAAATAATAATAATAATCGAAATTCAGAGTTTACCTGAAAAATTAAAATTTTTTAAATATCCCGTGGTTGATATTTTTTTGTGTATATTTCGGTCAAGATCAATGGAAAGATATTTAATTATGAATTTATTTTATTTTATTGTATTTTACAGAAGAAGATTCGATTTCCGATTGTCCATTTAAGGTAATTGAAGCTGAAGACATCAAAGTCCGGACGAGTTTTAGCCGGTGTGACACATTCCATTATGCGACACCTCCAAAGACAGCCGTCACTAAATCGTTCCTGTCACACCGTCACTTCCCCCCCCCCCTCTTCTCGGCTCAATCACCTGATTGACCTTTCAATCATCGGATTATGAAGGGCGGGCGCGCTCTGTCTGTTTAAATTCATTTCCATTATTTCGACTCTTACGCTTCACCATCGATCGGGCGACATTAAGGGACATGTTCCAACTGACAACAAACTTCAGGTTGGTGTAATGTCCGCCCGGGGTTCGATTAACTAATTAACGATAAATTTCATTTGCATATTCTCCTTAATTAATGTACTTCCCAACTGACGCTGTCAGGTTTCGAATGCTCAATTTTATTGCCATCGTTACTGTTCACATAAAACATATCCCGCCACTTAGCGTGTCATAATCTTGTAAACCGCGCTTGTTTGTCTGCGGTGATTTAAAAGTTTTACGCCGCGTGTTGAAATTCGAAACGTCAACGAAATCTAATTCGGTAATAAGCATATTATGAATTATAATTGGATGGTAATGAGCTGATTAATAATAGCAGAGTTAAAAAAAAAAAATTTAAATCCTGAAACAGAAAAAAATAATTAATATTAATGATATAAAAATATCATAAGCAAAACATGTTTAGTAAAACAAGATATCTTTAATTAATATAAATTTATTTCTTTTATGTTTTATATCTCTAAAACATAGTGTATTGTGTTTAATTAATTATTTACTTATGTAAAATATGATGTTTAAATAAAAGTAGGGTCAAGCTTTACAATGTGCATTGTGTAATGTTAACAGTGCTCTCATATAACCAGCTATCGAATATCCAGACAACGAAACATTCGAATTATTAGTTATGAATCTATATAAATACATAATCTTGTTTTTCTATTTATATAAAATTACTTTTAAAATATACATTTTATAAATTTAATTAGGTACAATAACAATTCAAATTTTATTTTAAATAATATATATATATATATATATATATATATATATATATATATATATATATATAATTATATGATAACGTTTCAAGTTGCGTTTTACAAATTATTAAGTATAATAATATAGTAGTTAACATATTTTTTTTCTCGTAAAATGCACGTATAGCTAAGCGCTTTGCATATAAATCTATCAACCCAGTGAACAAGTGGTCAAATCAAATTCCCTTACTTTTCAGGGACCCACTTTGAAAATTTGATTGGGCTTCTAGAATCTGAATTCTAAAATTCCGAGCCCGGCTTGCCCTCCAAATTGGGGGCAGGCTTAGATCGGGGTGTTTCTCGGAATGTTTGTAAATATTGTATATAGAGTATGGTTGTATTTATGATCCTTTTGTTTTCTTCCTTAATTTTTTATTTATTTTTGTATTTATTTATTAGTTTCAGCAATTATCTCCTAATTTATATTATCATTTATTATGTTATATTTTACTTTGCGCTTTCTTTTATTTTGTACTCTATTTTATTTCTTGGTTATTTAGAGGCTGTTTAATTTAATTTTATTACTTTATTTTATATCATTGTGTGAATTAGTCTTTGTCATCCATATATTACAGTAATATAAATTTTAAAATCACATTAATTTTTTCAAATATCTGTTTTATAAATCTAATAACCATCGAACACATCATAATTCATTTCATTATCTTTCCATAGGAACATTAATTACATAGAACTTACTACAATCAGATAATCTTTACCCGATACAGGTGTATTACATGGGAAAAAATTACGCCCTACTTTCTTCTTGTCAGATTCTTGTAAAGCCTGTTCGGCAGTTATGTTCTATCTTGTAGCCGTAGACTGATCATGATCGCAGAAACAGGTTCGATAAATATCACATTTGTTTATGTTAATGACTATTTAATTAGAATAAGCATGATCTGGTTGTCTGCTTGAGGATATTTCATAAAAAGACAGTAATATGGTCAGTTGATCGATGTTGTATGCCAAAGAAATTTTTTTTTTTATAATTATAGATATGACTATTGGTAAAGATGTATAGGCTATGAGATGAGTATTAAACTAGTTTTCTTCATATTTTTTATGCATTGAAAAAATTACATACATTTTAATAATTAAAAATCTGGGATTTTTATTTTTTATCGCTGGGATCTCTTTGCATCTAGCTTGCCCCCTCCTAAAAGTAGAGGGGGATTGACTCGTTTGAGGATGCTCAGGATGTATATATACTGTATGTATAGTATGATACTTTCTTAAATTTTGAATTAAATTTGATCTTTCTTTTGAATCAATTTTATCTAATAGTGATAAAGATTTTTTTTTTTTTTTTTTTTTTTACATATTGAGTGAACAGATTTATTATTATCAGAATAGTTATTGCTTTTTTATGAGGAAGATTGCAATATTAATTCAATAAAAATAGTATTCTAAAAAAAAATAAATAAAATAAAAATGAATGTTGTATGTAAAATTTTTTATTTATATGGACTTTCTGCTAGAATCGAAATTAATTTTTGATCTGGTTATACAGTAAAATTAAATATAATTTCGATCAACTTACTGAATGTTAAGACTTTTTTTTAAACTTAAAGAAATCGCTTCTCTTAAAGGTTGAACGACTTGTACATCTGTGTACTCCACATCTTTGTCCTTACACCTGCCGCATCGCCTCTTCTCTCTCTTCGCGTGCAGCTGTAAACTCTAATTATCTCTAAACAATAACACATATTATAGCTGCTTGTGCTATGTCATTGGTACCTTTTCAAGCATCCTCATTGTATTGACCCAAGCGGCAGTTCAAAGTACATTGTTCCATCGTTTCTGGAACATATGTCGGAGGCTGAAACGTTTTGTGAATTCTTCGTTTCATCATATTGTGTCTTTCCAATTGTACGAATATAGAATGGATTCATGCTAAAAATCGATACAGATGTAAACAACCAGGAAAATGTTGGATACTCGGAATTGTCCTGTTTCTTTAGAAGTCATCCGTCCAAAACCCTCGGTCGAACTTGCCGACTATAATGACATGCGACTAGTCCTGTTATGGTCCGTAATTATAGTCTTGGGCTGGAATTATCTATGCTTGGGCCCAGAAACTCCTAGTCATGTATTAGTGTTAGGGATTCCAGGTATAAGTAATGACAGTAGTGATTCCAAGGATATCCATGGTGTAATTAGGGTGAGATACGAATTGAAAATGCAATATGTAAAACAAAAAAAAAAAAAAATCTCCAGAAATATTTAAAGTAGAAAGTTTACAAAATATCACCATATACTTAAAAAAAAAAAATTCACTATTAAATTATAATTAACATTTTTCAAATAAATTAAAAAAAAATACAGTTGTTTTATTAAGTTCGTTTGATTTTTGGCTTAAAAATAAATAAATAAAAAGGTTTAGCAAACCCAAAGGCTCGCGCCACCAATCTATGACTACACACCCACCTCTTTCTCACCCCATCAAACAAAATCCATAAGATTTTGATATAATCCCCCCATATACGGCTCAGCCTACACCTCCGATGTTCACTAGACGGTTCAACGATGATTACCTTAATAATTTGATATAATTTCTATATTTTGAAATAATATTTCAGCTATAAACTTTCAATCCTTGACTAAATAATTACAATAATTGTTTTAACATTTTTTATTTTTATAGGTTTTTTTTCATATCTAAATAATACTATACACGCATATTTAATTTTCTAAAATATTATATAAATGATTTTTTCTGAATTAGATTTTTAAACGCTATAAGAAACATTAAATTATGTTTCCCTATTTTATCCAAATAGTTATAAATATATTCGTGTGACAATAAAAAATTGCTGATAAAGGCCGCTAGTTTGACAAACCCATTCCGGCGAGAAAAAAAAAAACGCCATAAATAATTATTTGATGAATTTGGGTAATGTCTCGAGATATGTCAGAGGCGCACTCCGTCAAAACGTCCATTACAATAAATTGATTACATTTTGGCGTGTGGCCCAGCCCGCTCAATACGCTAAGCCTTGACGATTGATTCAGAATAATAAGGCAACTATAGAAATGCAATGTAACAATATTTGTGAATTTATTTATTTATATATGTGGTTATATAATGAAATCGATGCATAAATAAAGGAAATGTGTTTATTTCTATGTGGCTTAGGTGTAAATTTATCACAAGTTTATTTATGATTCACATATCAATATTTAATATTAGTTATTAATAATTATATGAAATAATAATACGAAATTAATAATTATTGTAATCTCCGTCAAATATTAATTCATATATATATAATACTCTTATTCATCTGTTATTATTTAGGATCAACGTATTATTCGTAGGCAGTTATTTAAATAAATCATGCTATAAAAATAAGAACAATTATCATAAATATTGTTCAATATTTCTAATGGGTTATTTTTTAAGAGTTTAATTTTCTAGTGTGTCAATGGCTTGAGTCAATGTTCTTAAGAGTAAGATTCACATATTTTTATAACCAAATAGTTTGTTCTTTATTATTCTATGAAAAACAATTTCCAACGTGGAACATTTGGCACTAGTAAAAAAAGAAATCATTAGAAAGTAAAAATATGGTAAATGAAAAACTTGTACACCTTGCTTTGAAAAGCTATTGTTAACTTATACTCTTAATAATTAGTACATTACATATTATTTCTTATCCATAAAGATCTTAATGTTCCATCTGTAGCTGATTTAGCCCAAACCAGATATCTATCCTTTCATAGTAAGCTCCATAACCACTCAAATCCCCTCATTTCTCAACTGGCTTCCCACACCATTCCTGATAATCCGTCTGAAAAGATGGCCGAGAGACCTTCTAGTGTAGAATTTTTATTAAAGTGCTACTGATGAATAGTTCTTTTCAAGTTTTGTCATGTTATTGTAATAGTTAACAGCACATTTACTTGATGTATATATTTTGTACAGTTGTAAATTTCAAAAAATTGTTATAATAAAAAAAAACATATTTTTATAGATATCTAAAAGTTATGTAATCTTAATTAGATAATAAATAAAAATTGAAAGGTCGGTGTCGAGCCAACAAAGGAAGAACTGAAAAAAAAAAAAAATAAAAAAATATGTATATGAAAGTTCTGGATTTTGGTATAGTTGTTCAGTGAAGAGTTCTGTACAAATAAATAAATAAGTAAAAAATAAATAAATAAAAAAATAAAATAGGCACCATTGTGGTGGTGAGCCATGAAAGGGAAAACGGTTAGAATGTTTTTAGAGATTTTCTGAAATATTGTCACAATCCGATTATTATTAAGACGAGCTATCTACGGAAAATTTAGTGTATGATAGATTTTATATTTTTCATGGAGTTAGTATTTTAGGTCGTATTGGAAGGGGATTCCAAATTAAATTTTCTAGTTTAACACTAAACCTACCAACATTTCTTGTGTACATATTTCTACTGAAATTTCTCGGTGAAAAACAATAATAAAAGAGGAGTGAATATTGAAAAAAACACTTTTGATACATCTTTTAATTAAAGTAGTATACACAAAAAGCAAAGTAACTGGTGATTCCATGAACTTCTGCCAAAAATTCTGAAAATGGTCATTTGAACCGATCATGGTAGGTTTGGAGTTGAATGTGTTTCACCATTTAATTCCTGTTCATCTTCAAACTTCTGAATGAAAAAAAAAATAACAAAACAATAATTTTCTTATGCGTACTTCATTTTTGGATGCAAATAACTTAAAATTAAAGTAAGCACATGTTTTGTAAGCGTAAATGATTATTGAGAACTGTAATAAAAAACAGAATTTATTTATTTATTATAATTTATTTTTTTGGCACTTTGTATCTTGAATCAAGTAAAAAAACATTTTTTGAGTTAATTTTTTCATATAAAATAAATACTAAAAATTCTTTAAGAAATTCGTTGGCAACAATATGAATATTGCGCATTTGATAAATATTATATATAATAAATTTTTATGTTGGAATACGTAGTACATATATTGCCATCTTTCTGATCGAAGCATCTCCACCATTGGCCACCAGATCGCTCCATCCACCCCTGGACTCCTTCCAAGCTTCGGTGGAACTGTGCCACCTGGATCGGAATAATTGTCCCATTCTTATTCCCAACCCCTTTTTTATATTTTATATAAAAGATTTATTTTTTTATTGAGTAATATTAAATCAATAATCATAGCGAATCATAATGGATCAAACGAATTCGTTCTTATGGTGAACTGGACTATTCTTCGAACATTCAAAGCAAGAAAGTATAAGAGTGATCAAAATAAATAAAAAAAATATATATTTATGCGACAAACAAAATTATTTGTTGTCTGCAGTGGAGTGGGATAGTTTAACTTCTGGAAAATAGCACATTCAGATTTTCTTTCACGAATTTCGAGCTAGATATGTTTCTAATTAAAATTATAAATTCTTTTCAAGTTTTTAAGAAATTATAATTTCTACAAAGAAGCAATAATAAAAAAAATAGTCCTCTTATAATTACGTTATATTTGTAAATGTTTTAAAGTATAATTTTATTTCAACAAAATCAATTATTACTTAAGAACATATTTGCATAATGAGGTATTTTTAGAAAACATTTTTAATTAAAATCGTACATTAACCGATTTATTTAATTATGCACAGAATTCAAACCGTAAAGCTTCAAAGTGTGCCGTTGAAATAATTTCCTGTAATGAGTAAATTTGTTAGCCTTCCACCATATTTCGAATAAGGAAAATAAATACAAATTAAAGTTGAAAATGTATTAAACTTTCTGTATAGTTGATTGGTGGATTCCAGTGCATTACAAGCTCTCACATAACTCATTAGATTTTACATTTTTGAGTTCATATGATCATGTACATTATAATTATTACTACGTATATTAAAAGCTATTTAATATTTAAAGTACGACCTCCTGTCCTACAGTATCCTTTAACCTAGCTACCAACGCCGGAGGTGAGCATTTCCCTCATCCATCTAAAAAATATTTAATAAGTTTGTCAGAATTTAACTTTCATCGCTGATCCTCATTATAGCTGAGTTGAAGACATTTACGAATAAGAATATTTGGTTTCTAAATAAACCGAAGATATTGGGAGGAATTTATTTGAAAATTGCCATGTCCACACTCCTCAGTATCAGCTTATCTCTCTTGCAGTTTATTCGTGACATTTTCCTGAGCGAGCTTTCTAATTTATTTCGATTGATTAGTGATTATTTGGGTTCAAAATAAGTCGTGGATGTTACATGCTTGACTTGTTGGATAAAACCAGTTGAGAAGATAAATTGTAAATAATTAGTTGATAAATCGTAATAAATTGTATTTGTATTGTTTTTCAATCATTTACTAGGGATCTGAAATTTTTACTATTTCAGATTCTTGTTCATGATTCGAGGAAATACAAAATAGATTTGGTATCGGTGTTCCGAAGAAATAAAAAAAGAAATACGAAAACAAATTGTAAAGTGTAATGTTCCAATTCGCAATGAACATACTACATATACTTGTAATAATTGTATATAAATAGAAGAAAATGATCTAGCTGATGAAAACACATTATTATATAAATAGTAAATATTTAATTTTTGATTGGTTTTTTTTTTTTTTTTTTTTTTTTTTTTTTTTTAAGAATAAATTTCCTTGTAAAAAATATTTTTAATCCTTATGCTCCATACAACAATTATTGATACATTATGATGACATTTATTTACCATTTATAACTACATATTTGGCAACATAAAACTGCATTTTTTATGAAAATCAAAGAAGTGAAGGATATTCCACTAATCCCTGT
The DNA here is from genome assembly GCA_003667255.2 of Euschistus heros. Taxonomy (NCBI): domain Eukaryota; kingdom Metazoa; phylum Arthropoda; class Insecta; order Hemiptera; family Pentatomidae; genus Euschistus; species Euschistus heros. Next base: position 1,391,063 of record RCWM02000137.1, read on the forward strand.
TGAACAGATCCCTTACCTAGGACTCCACTTGGACAAACGTCTTATTTGGAATCCACATACAAGACTAAAGCGACAAGTAACTGCTCGTCGTTACAGAATACTTCAACATTTACTAGACAAACGTTAAAAACTCCCAATTAATTACAAAAGACTTATCTACATGACTGTGGTTAAACCTCTATAGATATGTGGAATTGAGGTTTGGGGCTCCACTAAACTATCTGACTCATCTCGTATCCAATCCTTACAATCTAAAATCATTCGAAAAATCCTTCTTACTTAGTCACAAATAACCTTATCCATAAAGATCTCAATGCTTCATATGCTGCTGATTTAGCCCAAACCAGATACCTATCCTTTCATACCAAGCTCCAGAACCACTCAAATCCACTAGTTTCTCAACTTACTTTCTACTCCATTTCCGATAATCCTCCGAGGCGTCTGAAAAGAAGATGGCCAGAGACCTTCTTGTGTAGAATTTTTATTAAAGTGCTAGTGATGAGTAGTTCTTTTCAAGTTTTGTCACGTTATTGAAATAGTTAACAGCACATGTACTTGATGTATATATTTTGTACAGTTGTAAATTTCCATTAAATGTTATAATAATTTTAAAAAAATTGGGCAAAGCAATAGATTATAGATAGACATATTCATGATCTATTGTTTCTCCTAGTCCTAGAAATTGAGTTTTTCAACATGGATATGTCCTTTGGCTTGACGTCTATAGTTTTTATTGATAGGGGTTTAAAAAATATCTCTAAGATCTGAAATCGTATTAATAAGAGAATACAAACATGCGATATTAATTTTTTCTTAGTCTGGTTTAATTGACATCACTCTATTAATAGGAAAATGTAAATTGTTATTAATAACGAGCAACGTTAAAATTAATACGGAATATATAGACAATTATACGCTAAGCGAAAAATCTGTTCATTTCGGCCCTAACAACAGATTCGTTTTAAGTGCAGGTACAATTATGAATAATTCCCCTCCGACACGGGTTAAGAACTCAAACATGGAATATCGTTCACATTTTCCTATATTTGTTGTCGCATAAAGCGATCATATAAATAATATTATAAAGGCGTAGGTACACGTACACGAACACAACGAGGAGATATCATAAAGAATATTGATGGAAGGGTATTATCATTTAATCCATTTTAGCTGGCAATCAATCGTTTGATATTATTTGATCAGTGAGGCGTCACGTTTGGCATTAAGGCATCAATCATGGTCCAAGGACATTTGGAATTACCCAACACCCAATATTTATAATGCCAGTGGAAATCCACTCCCTCTTATTTTATCATTGGTTCTATTCAGCTTGTCGACATCCTAAAAAATATTCATGAAAAACTAATTATTTATAAATTTATTAAATATGAATATTTAAAATTAACTTAATTATTTTATTTTATTTTAACTTAATTATTTAACCAGAACATATACTCAAAACGCGTTGCCATTTTGTAATAAATAAATATATAAGTAGAAAGTCAAGGAATGAGATGGCAAAACAGTTTGGTGTGCGGAAATCAACATTGTGACGGATTCTGAATAATAAAAACAAAAGAGGCACACAATTGACAGGATCCATAGTCATTTGGAAATATAGAAAATACCTTTTCTCTGGACCCCTGGACACTCCGGACTTCCTGGAAATGAAGCCGCGGATACAGCTGCCAAAGAAGCAATTATGATGAATACCGCACCACTTAGAATATATGAACCAAATGATGTTAAGGCGTTTTTGAAGAACAGAGTAAAGACAAATTGGGTAATCGTGTGGTTTGAAACTCCACTGACGAAAAAACTAAGAAATATAAAAAAAGTACGAAGCAGTGGACAAGCGCTACAAGAGGTAACAGAAGAGAAGTTGTTGCATATTTAATCTAAAAAAGAGGCCCAACCACGTTGTGAAAGATGTCAATCACCAATTAATATTACACACAGTTAGAAAAAAATAAAATACTCCGATCCACAGAACTTGCTCTAGGGGACTGAAGAAATTCAGTAGATCAAATTATAAATCTTTTTAAAGAACTTTTACTTTACCCTAAAATATAATACGCAAATAATTTTTATACAGGACGAAGAAAAATAAATTTCTAACATTTAGATGAAAAGGGCGTAATAACCTAGAAGTTGATCTTCCAAATAAAAACCTCTATCTAAAATCTACAAAATTTAACATGAGTGATCAAAAGGACATTGAAAAATAAAGAGATTTCAAGCTTGTGAATACTCTAGTTAGAAAAATATCTCCTAACATGGCTGCGGAAGTGCCTAAGTAAAAATATACCTATTGGTGTATGTTGATAAAACAAAAGACATACTATTTTGCACAAGGAATAAATGTTTACTATTATAACAATTACTAGCTGTTTGAAAACCTCTTTTTGTGTTACATGCAACCTTAATGTCCTGGATAAGTAAAACCTTGTTTAAGTAAAATGTCTCTATAAGTTGAATTCAAATCCTGTCACCAAGAGATTCTAATTAACATTCTAATAGTTATAAATTCTTTTCTTTCTATATATTTTTTCCTATTCAATATTTCAATTTTATTTTACATCCAATTCATCTCGTATCCAATCCCTACAATCCAAAATCCTTCGAAAAATCCTAAATGCCCCTTACTTTGTCACCAATAAGCTTATCCTTAAAGACCTTAATGTTCCATATGTTGCTGAGTTAGCCCAAACCAGATACCTATCCTTTCATAGTAAACTCCATAACCACTCAAATCCATTAGTTTCTCAACCTCCTTCCAACTCCATTCCTGATAATCCTCCGAGGCGTCTAAAAAGAAGATGGCCGAGAGACCTTCTAGTGTAGAATATTTATTAAAGTGCTACTGATGAGTAGTTCTTTTCAAGTTTTGTCACGTTATTGTAATAGTTAACAGCACATTTACTCGATGTATAAATTTTGTACAGTTTTAAATATCAATAAATTGTTATTAAAAAAACAAAACAAAAATTATTTTATTTTATTTTTTTCTACATTTCTTTCTTTTTCCTGAGCATATTGTAATTGTGTATTTTATAAATATTATTATTATGTTTTTTGTTTTTGTTATGTTTGTATTAATACCAAAAGTTCTATTTTTAATTGTACTTATATATCATCCCTGAAATTATGGTAGCCAGACTAATATTTCATTTTACAGCACATACGTATTATTCATAGGGGACAATATTTCTTGGAACAATGATAAGATTTTTTTTGTATTAATTATTTCAAGATATATTTTTTATAAAAAAACGTTTATAAACATTCTGGCAATCTTTATTTCCATATCAATAAAACATTTAGTGAATAGTCAGAATTATTGTTCGCTCCCAAAATATCAGAATGTTTCAAATTCAAATTCTCACTTCCTGGTCATTTTGATTTATTAACTAACGTAATACTTTATTTCAAGAAAAAAAAAATCACTATCACTATGTGTAATTCATCTCAGTCACTGGATAAGCCCGTACCAACACTCGAGGCAGATAAAAAGCCGTGAACCTTATTCGGCGCGTAATCCCTAAGAAAGCACTCAATCGGGATTAGATTTTATTAGGAAATTAGTGGGCAGTGATTGACGGTTTATGTTTTCCTACTGTCAGCTCATGATGTATCTGAAGGAATCTTCTTCAATGAGTTTTTTTTTTATTTTTTTTTTAACATAAAAAAAATCCCATGTCAGTGCCTTGCGATAAGCGATTCCGAGAAGATCATTTCATTATTGCAACAGTGCGATTTTTGAAATAATATTATGAAATAAAACATTCATGAACTTACTGTTTTTAGATATTCCAAGAAAAAGTTGATGTGAGTAGATGAAATGAGATACTTCCTAACTTTTTTTTTATTTGTAGCTTTACGTCCTTATGTACTCCAACTAGGGAAAAAAAGCAGGTTATCCTACAGGTCACTAACCTATTCCAGCCAGGGTGGAAAGGTAAAGATTCATTTGTTCCGCTACAAAATAAATTTTAACCCACCCAGATGGGATTCTAACCTACAACCTTAAGTACCGAAGGCGCTGAGACCACCGCAACTCGCTCGGTCATCGAGTTCCCAGTTTCTATCGTACATTTATCAAATATCCGAGATATGGAGTAAACGAAACACATGTTTAATTTGCATCTGTCTTATATACTGTCGATAAGATTCTTGTATTTTAGCATGTGGTTTAGCATTATTTCTTCAATGATTTTTTATACTTATCTATTAAAAATATACCTATATATATTAGTTTATTTTAGTCATTATGATTATCACTTAAATATCTTATCCGTTTATTTATTATTTTTTACTATTCATCTACCAGTACTATTTATTTGCTTATATATGTACTAATAATTATTTCTTACATTACCAACTTAAACATTTAATAATCATCAGTGTATGCTAAATCGATATTCATCGATGGTTATAATTAATTAAAAATGAAGTTCGTCTGTTCTTTTCACAATTTTTTTTTTCTGTTGATTTTATGATGATTTATCACCCCTTCCCTTGTCTCTCAAAAACACGGATTTCTTCGCGACTGACGGAATATTTGCTGTAGATCGCAACACCTTATATAAGAATCTAATGCGTAAGCTTATAGTGATGTAAATAATTAAAATGGAAAATTCCACTGTCGAATGTAACGGAAATCGGGACAAGTGTGAATGATATATTCACACACTGCCTCGCGGTTAGTGGAGAAATATCTCCTTTTAATTTTTTTTTATAATAATTTTTTATTCATTCTATTTATTTCTATATACGAAATATTTACTTAGCCTAGGGATCCCCAAACCAGGCCTGTCATGGAGGGGCAAGCTATGATCCATAGAGAACCCAGCTCTTCTCTCTTAGATGCGTCACTAGGGTAAAAACTCAACGGAGGCTGAGTGAGAGCCTTATGCTACAGTCGCTCAAGGCATGTGTGGAAATAGATAATTTTTGAGCTAGGGGGTTTGGATGGTTGACATTTGACTGGTATTACCTTTTTTTTTTTCCACAAAAAGACCATAGAGACCACGCGAATATTACGAAGATGGATTTTTACTTCTGTTCCTTCTCATCATCCATATCTCCTTCATTCTTTCTGATTGCCTCCGTTTCCTCTCTTCTATCCAGGCCATACCTTCCTTTGGCTGCTTCCTGTCCAAAAGAACCGCTATTCCTTGTAGTTTCCTTCTATATTCTTCTCTATCAAGGCAGTCACGGTCCTCAATCCCCAGTTTGCTGGACTCCTCTTTTAGCTGTTTTATGTATCCTTGTGCACTCTTGTAATCCCAAATTTTCTGAAAAATAGCCTTATTGAGTCTTTCCTCTGGCATTCTTACCATATGTCCATACAACTTCAGTCTCTTAATTCTTATCTCCGTCTCTATATTCGTTGTTTCTTGGTAGATCTCCTCATTTGATCTGATTTAGGTATTACCTATTATTACGGATTAATAAAAATAAAATTATGGTATCGACATATTTAATGAGGTAAACACATATTAAAAATACATAAAATAAAAGGAGATAATTAAATGGAAAAATCTAAATTTCTCCCTGAATGGGAAAAAAACAGATCATGGATATCATAAATCCATCTATTTATAATCTAATACTTTTTCCAGTCAGGATTGACAAAAGAAATAAAATGATCCAATTACTTAAATAATATAATAAAATAAAATTAACAATAAATGATTATTCGAAATGAACAATGAACAATATTCGAGGGAAAATAAGGTTTTCAAACTTGACTTTTTTCATTCAAACCAATATAGCTCCTCAATGGTAGGTCCTAGAGGCAAGTTCTATATAACAAAAAGTATTCTCCATTAAAATTTTGATAAGGGAATTTTGTGTCGTAAAGAGGGGGAAAAAAACGTTACAAATGTATGCAAAACACGATTTTTTTATATTCAAACCAATATAGCTCCCTAACGGTAGGTCCTAGCGACAAATGCTATAGAACTAAAAAATATTTTCCAATTAATTCCTGATAAAAAGCTTTCTTTTAATTTTCGATCCAAGCAACACCAACAAAGCTAGAGCGTTACATTTTTGAGGGTAGAAGAAAAGGTTACAAAAAAACTATAAAACCATAGACAAAAGACTTTTCCATGTCTAAAAAATATGAAATAAATTAAATAACTTACATAGAAATAAGATCGATTGCAGAGCGAGTTTGGTCCTAAAGACTCGGCGATTAACCATACTGTGAAAAATAAATTAGGAGTGATTGTTAAGTGATGTTGAGGTCTGGAACCTTTGAAGGCCCTTTAGTACGAAGGAACAAAAAGGAGAGCTTTTAGGAAAGATTAAAGACCAACTTCAAACAGCCTGTTTGTTCTTATTCTTTGGGTCCCTTTACTTTCTTGTTACCTCTTCATGTGAAGTTTGACACGTATCTCGTTAAAGCTGATAATTTTTTATTTAAGCACGAAAGGGTTTATGTCAATTTTTTGGGGTTATGTCATAATTTTTATATACATATCTTTTAAAATTTTATGATTTTTTATGCTTTGAACTGGGAAAAGAAAGTTCTCCTTTCCCAAAATCATTTCTGTAATGCTGTATTAAGAAGTGCTCATACACTCCTGGTTATGGATAATGTTATAGATGACCATTCCATGATGGATGACCGCTATATTGATCTACAATATAGATGGGTATCGATATTTTTCTTCTCATAATATTTATATCTAAGTATATACACCTACTGCCTACTGTTTAATTCGTAATAACCTACTTTAATAATTAGGATTGATGAATTAAGTGCCACTTCTATTGAGATTTCAACTTTTATTCTATATTCCAATAATTTTATTTCCTATGTCTTAGAATTTGAATGTTTGAAGACAATTAATACTCGGAATTTCAACCTTTCACAAACGTGTTAAAATTGCATTAAACGGAGTTCTTTTTCATATTTTTATTTCATTTTAAAACTGGAAAAGAATCCCAAATTCATATATGAGAATTATAAATCTCACTGAATATTATGTTAAGGCCAAAAATCGTATTTTAGGAAAACACATTTTTTTTCCATATTGATTCACAAATGGATATTCATCTCTGTACTTGTCACATAAATAAGTTCATTAGAACAAATAAACCTATGGCCTAATATTCACGAACACACTAAACACACAAAGAAACACAACCGACAGAAGTGTCTCTGAAATAACTACACAGCTATAAAAAATAAATTATACACTCAACGAATTAGAAGTTCCTACAATTCGGCAATTTCTTCTAAATCTGACGAAAATAAATTTTAGATATTTGCAGTGTGTTAGGCTAGAATAAATAATGTTCGGTAGCCATAGTTCTGAATAAATCCCGAAAGAAAATTACAGAGTCTATATTTTTTCTTATAGGGAACGGGAATTTAAACTTCGAAAAATGTTAAAATCCACTTTCTATCTTCCGTGAGAACACCTTAAATGATGATTACATGGGGAAAGCTAACAGGTGACGATGAAACCTCAGTTCCGATTTTATTGACATTACAGTCTAGCCTGACACCCTTCATTTGAAATAATTATGATACTATTCATGGTGTAAAATCAATCTTGGCAACGGGATTGGACAAACCACTGCTCAACCCCTGCTCCCACTTAAAAACAGCTTTATATACCAAGATAGAAAACAATACATCAGTGTTAAAAGTAATATTGTTAAGTACTGATAAACTTTCTAACATTAGAAAATGAAAATAACAAAATATAAATCTATTAAACTTAAAATTCATATTTTCTACGATTTCTACATACAATTAGAAGCCTTGGATCTGCAACAGGACTATCGAACCACTTAAATTTATTTTTTCTCAGATTTCTTCGGTAGATGTCGCCCTGACAACCGCCCAAAAAACAGGAGCCAGGTAGCAAGTGACAAAAGGTACAAAGTCCTCTGCTGTGGGCGCACTAATTGGCGGGAACCGATCGCCTCAGCAGAAATGTTTCCGATGTCTGTTGAATGATGGCTCTCTTGGATTTATTTACAGTGTCCGCAGTTGATGGATAGCGTCCTGCTTGTCTCTTTTTTATCTTCTGTCCCCTATCGATGTTAAATTACTGACTCGACTCGATTAATTCTAATTAGGTGTGGGCTCGGGTTACGCAACAGGCTCTGACCACCTGAACTCTCCGGTAGTCACATCATCGGTAATATTTTATTGAATCGATTCGAAAGTTTTTGGTTTCAGATAAAAAAAAAAATACATATATAGAAACATTAATTAGAACTTAATATACCTTTTGTCCTTGGACCTACACATGTTAAATTTTCAAAATTTTGCCACAATCTTCATAATCATCCAAATTCTCTAGCTCAAATCCCTATCCAGTTCCACAAATCCCTATAACTCTACCAGCAGGTTAGAAAGGCAAAATAGATTTTTTTTTTTACAAAATGTTGTCCTATAAAGAATTGCTTTTCCCCTCATATTTAGAATGTTTGTGGATTAAGGACCCTCACTCTGCCTCCATTGGGTCACGAACTAGTGACGCGCGAAAGAAAAACATCAGTATCTCCCAGAGCTAACACTTCAAGTTGTGGCTAAGCGTGATTTAAAATATTTATTTATGTTTACTCTTATTTAATTATTTATTGCATTATTATTATTAATGTTTTTATTGTTCCCATTTATTTCTGTTCGATATCATCATCATAATCATAATCCTCCACAGAGCTTGACCCAAGGGTCCCTCTCTTGAACCAATTCTCTCCTTCTGCTCCAGTCTAGCCCTCGCTTCCTCTTGGTCTTCTTTCACTCTAGTATCATAAGTTATCCTGGCCTTTCTCTCCGTGCTCATCCTCAGGAGGTGCCCAAACCATCTTAGTTTATTTTCTTCAAGAGAGGTTTCTACCGCCTGTAGGTTCGATCTTATTGTAGAGTTACGGATCCCATGATATCATTAAAATAATTTTTCAAATAACAAAAATAAAAGTGAATATTGACTTAATAGAGTTATCGCTTATTGTTCCTAACAGTGGGAAATTCTAATTTTTGTCAAAATATTATTTTATGAGGAAATTAAAAAAAAAAATAATACATAAGTTCGTGCTCGACCATACTATCAAAGAAACATGGTCTAGCAATTAAATTAATTTTTTTTTATCATACTGAATCCCTCACTTCTTATTTTCTTTAAATGAAATGCACCGACACTTATTGTAATTATCTATTAGTTAGTTTTAGATCACTGATTGCACCTGATATAACTCAGCCACTCTTTAGAAGAACAGAATTTTAGTTTTATTTAAGCTACTTTAATAAGGAATTTTATTTCCCATGTCTTTTAATTCGATTGTTTGAAGACCAATAATACTAGGAATTAGATTCCGCCAAAAACGCGTTAAAATTACTTGAAATTGAAATGTAGTTTTAACGCTTCTTTTTGTAATTTTTTCCATTTTGAATTGAAAAAAAAAATCCCAAATTTATATATGACAATCGTAAATCTCACTTGTGAATATTATTTTAAGAGCAAAAATCGTATTTTAGGAAAACGCATTTTTTTTTTTTTTTTTTTTTTTTCACATTGACTCACAAATAAATATTTAGTTATCTCTGTATTAGCCACATAAACAAGTTCATTAAAACAAACAAAGAAAAAAAAATTAGATTTCTTGAGATACCCATGACCCAAAATTCACGAACACAAAAAAATACATACAGTTATAAAAAATAAAATTAGCACTTAACGAATTATAATTTCTCACAATTCGGCACTTTGTTCTAAACCAAACGAAAACATATTTTCAAAAATCTATAGCCTTGGAAATGCCGTTAGTTCAAGAAATAGGAATTTATCAATAAAATACACTAAACTGTAATAATCCTATAAGAACTAAATATTTTTTTTTTTTATTAATTGTTATTTAGTTGCAATTTTTTTAATTTTAAATTTATTAAATCATTTCTATGTTGGTATTTTTTTTCTATTTTTCGTAGAAGTAGATCAGAAGTAGTACAACGTATAAAAAGATACATAACTGTAAATATTTGAAAATTGACGTGATATCAGAAACATGTAAAAAACACTATTATGTGTATTATCTTATAATAAAATCTTTATTATTTTTAGTGTCATCTTCAATATTTTTATTTTTGGTTTTATATCAATTTATTCAAATTTACAATTTTACAAATATGTACATCAAGTAAATGTGTTGATAACGATTACAATAACATGTCAAAATGTGAAAAGAACTACACATTAGTAGAAAAAAAAAAAAAAAAGTCTGCACTAGAAGATCTCTAGGCCATCTTCTTTTTAAACACCTCAGAGGATTATCGGGAATGGAGTGGGAAGCAAGTTGAGAAACTAGTGGATTTGAGTGGTCATGGTGCTTACTATGGAAGGATAGGTATCTGGTCCTACTTAGCAACATTTGTAACATTAAGATCTTTTTGGATAAGTTTGTCGGTAACAAAGTAATCATTTAGGATTTTTCGAAGGGTTTTGAATTGTAAGGATTAGATACGAGATGAATTGGATGGTTCAGTGGATCCCCAAAGCTTAACTCCGTACGTCCAAATAGGTCTTATCACATCCATGTAAATAAGTCTTTTGTAATTAATTTGGAGCTTTAAACGTTTGTCTAGTAGATGTTGAAGTAGTCTGAATAATTTTCAATTTAAATTTTCAGTACGAAAAAAAAAAATCGTATGCTAGCTTTAATATTTGCAATATGAAAATTATGAAATTTTATGATTTGTTTATTTTAATTCAATCCAAAATCCTTCGAAAAATCCTCAATGCTATGTGAACAAAGATGGCCTAGAGGCCTTCTAGTGTAGAATTTTTAATAAAGTGCTACTGATGAGTAGTTGTTTGTCAAGTTTTTACACATTATTATTTTCTTTGTCAACATATTTACTTGATGTAAATATTGTGTACAGTTGTAAATTTCAATAAATGTATATAAATATATATATATATATATATATATATATATATATATATATATATATATATATATAGTTATTTATTTTTTTAAAAATTATAACCTGTAAATAGTTTTTGATGCTATGAGAGCTAGATAGAATTAAATATTGGTGTGGCAGTGAACGGGCAAGAGGGGGCAGGTCTTTGATTGAATACCTGGCCACCCCTGGCTTTGACTACAATGAAATGCTCTCAGCGCTTCAGTGTCTTAGGCATTTCAGTTTATCTCCATCCTCGGGATCCGTCTTCTTTAACGTCTCGTCGCCATCTTACAAATTATATTCAGATCTATGGAGTCTTCTTCCTTCCTTGTCCCATTAGCATTGCTAATCAGGTAGGCAGGGTCCGGTACATTCACGTTTGTCCATTTACCGTTCGTCGAAAAAAAATGTTTTTAGTTATTTGTGAGCAGAATATATTAATCTATGAATTGCGGTCGTTACTCATTTCGACTGCAAATAATGAGAATACAAGCGTTCTTTTTAGGCATGTGTCGATTCCAAATGTCTATTCTCGGTTCCATTATTTGGCTATAATTTTGTTATTATTATACATCAATTCTTTTCTTAATAGCCAAGCCTTCTTTGTTTAGTATTAAAAACGAATACTATGCGATTACAAGGCTAAATTTCAGTTTTATGAAAATATTTATTCGTTATTGGAACATGAAGAAATAAGACTATAATCAATAATCAACGAAATAATGCCACTCCGACAGTAATATTTTATTATAACTTTTTGTTGTTCTTATGTATAAATATTATTTTTCGTTTTTTACATGTAAATACTATCAATTGTTTCATTAAAGGAGATTAATATAAGTTATTCATTTTTTAAAAGGCATAACTCCCCATTATTTATTTTTTATTCATTCATTTTTACATGTTTCAGAGCTCAATTGCTCCATCTTCAGGTTCTTACACTGTGATATTCTCACATTAGAATTAATGTGACCATGTGAGAATATCACAGTGTAAGAACCTGAAGATGGAGCAATTGAGCTCTGAAACATGCATGTAGAATGTAGAAAACATGCATAGAAATGCATGAATAAAAAAATGAATAATGGGGAGTTATGCCTTTTAAAAAATGAATGTAAATACTAGTTTTTGAACCCTAAAAAAGTTTACTAAAATTTTCAGTAATTAATAAATAAAACCTTGGAGAGTTCATCTTCGTAAATAAGAATTTTCGAATTGAATTATATTAATATAATTTAGTAGCAGTATGTTGTTTTTTTTTAAATCAATAAAGCATTTATATATCTTTGATAATAGATGTTACGAGCAGTTTAATTATTTATTTCTAAAATTATTATATTTTTCTTATCGATTTATTTTTATTGTTTTTTATGTTTTGGTTCTGGTTCTTTTTCGTGAGATTCGAGAATCGTTTTGTATGGAAGATAACAGAACTCACTCAATTTGGTCATGAGAAATCTGTAACGACATGGTTATATGGCTGAGGATAACTCCCAACATTATTATACATCACAACCTTTTAAAATCTGTTTAAAAGATATTCTAGAATTTTTCATCACAGCTTTTATTAGTGAAATATTTCAGTGTGATTTAATCTAGGAGAAAAAAAAACTGAGATGAATATGAATTCATTCTTTAAAAAGTAAAAATATAAACGTCTCAAGTATTGCAACACCCATAATTTTCGAGATTTTCCTGGTTTTTAAATCAATCCATACTTGGTTTATATTCATATTTATATTATTTATCAAACGTGAGACATTAAGGATTAGACACATCAATGTTTTTCACTGTTAATAACAAACCATGGAATTTTAGATTCTTTTTTTTTTTTTTCAAATTTCCTTCATTCCATGTTTATTATTCGTTTGTTATTTACAAGCGTGCCAAGACTAGTTGAAGCAGTCATTCAAGCCAGAGGGGGCAATATGTCTTATTAAATATAAATTAAAAATTTTTAAGTTAAATTTTAACTTAAACTCAGGCAAAATAAACTATAGTTGGTAAGTTGGAAAGTTATTTCAGTTAAATCTAATTCATCTGATTTCGCCATTCGAAACGTTCGCCAGTTGTTGAGATATTAATGTCACTCAATTACCTGCATTATAGCCTCTTGTATGATTGGCAGTTTAATAGGCTGCCTCTTGATTTGAAACGTTTGATATGTCAGCACCGCTTCTGTTTAAATATAACATGCCCTCATAGCTGATTGGTAGCCATATTATGTAAGCAAAATATAATTGAATATATACCCAATGGTTTCAACACGTATTAAACCCGACTCATATTATTATAAAAATTATCTTTACATTATTTTTTTATTTTTTCATCCTTAATACTATTATACTTTCTTAACAAGATTTCTTTAGTCCTTCTCTTTACCAATAGTTATGTAATTACAACCTTATTCTGTCAATCAATCCGGTTTCTTGTATCTCATGTGATATTCTCCAACTACTTTGGCATTCATGTAGAGGCATTTCGATTGACAGTTTCTAGTTAAATGTCCGGTGTTAAGCTTCTCCTTTCATGCCCTGACATACAGATGAGTTTCTCGTTCCGTTTCTTTGTACTTTCCTCCCAAATCTGATGACTGTCAAAAATAAAATTTTAATGTTAATTTAGTTACAGACTATTTCAACATTTACCAGACAATCGTTCAAGGCTCCCAATTAATTACAAAAGACCTATTTACATGACTGTGATTAAATCTATTTGGACGTACGGAGTTGAGCTTTGGGGATCCACCAAACCATCCAATTCATCTCGTATCTTATCCTTATAACCCAAAACCCTTCGAAAAATCCTAAATGATTACTTTATCATCAATAAACCTATCCATAAATATCTAAATGTTCCATATGCTGCTGAATTAGCCCTAACCAGATACCTATCAATTCATATCAAGCTCCATAACCACTTAAATCTAATAGTTTCTCAACTTGCTTCCCACTCCATTCCCGATAATCCCCCGAGGCGTCTGGAAAGAAGATGGCCTAAATCTTCTAGTGTAGAATTTTTATTGAATTGCTACTGATGAGTAGTTCTTTTCACGTTTTGAAATGTTACTATAATCGTTATCAACACATTTACTTGATGTATATATTTGTACAGTTGTAAATTTCAATAAATTGATATATTTAAAAAAAAAATGGTAATTTTTATATTTTTGGTGGACAGTGAAACATTTTTCAACTTGATTTCATCATTATACGAGTACATTCGGAGTTTAATGTATCACTCAATTTTCAGCACGCCAGTCATTAAGAGTGTAAATTTTTAATAACTTTTTTCTTTTTCTTTTAATTTAAGACTATTTTAAAAATGATTTAGCTGTAGTTTGTACTAAATATTTAGGACAGAGTGGCTTTAAATTATTATGAATTACACATCAAGCGACAAAATATTGGATGTTTTACTGCTAGATTAGTAGAAAGAAAAAAAATATATGTTACTCCGGAAAAGTGAAAACTGTAGCAGATAATAAATTGCCTAGACAATATAAAAATAATTTAATTAATATTACTGTCATTAGAAGAGGATAAGTGAAAATTGTGCGCTTTTCGGTAGGATATTTTTGATCGTTTCTCTGAACTCTTTAATTTCTCTAAAATTTGCATCGAAATAAGTACTTTAAGGTCTTATTTAATAGCATGGCTGAAACAAATTTTCACTAAGTAAATGATGAAATTCCTGCTTTCAATTTTAATAGTAAACTAGTTTTCAAGGTAATCTATCTACTTCTTCACAACCACCGAAATGAAATAAATAATGATTAATAATGGTTCGTGATAATTTTTGTTCTTTATCCAACGAATTTACCTACAATACAAGAGAATAGTGTGAAATGAATGACTCAATGGATTTCGGATATACCTTTAAAACAATGTTTTACTAATGTTTATATGCACTTCTGATTACCAAATTTAATTTTATGAAATTTATTTTATTACGTTCGTTCAGAGTATTTTTTTTACTCTGAGATAGGTTGGACAATAGGCCTAACGGATTCGACAAGAGAATAGCAACAATATCCTCTGGGAAGAGGAGTTAAGCAATCGGAAATGTGACAGGGAGCAGTTGAATCAATTATGAAAAGAAGCCGGACGCGGAGCGGTGAGCCGTAAGGGAGGTATCGGGTGACCACTTGACAAAAACCTCACGAGATAATCCGGATGGGAGGAGGCAGCTTCGTGAGGCTGAAACTGCGTCACTCCACATCAACCGAATGTTGGAGATTTTTCGGCAGAGGAAAAAATTCTGAAGAACTAATCCCGGAAACTTTAGCGGGTCTCTGCTGTCGATTGAGGTTAGCGTCAGTTGTCAGTCTGTGATGTCATCACTGGAGTGGGGGAAATGTATCCATGTAACATAAGTGTTGAAAAAAAAAAAATCAATAAATCAAGTATATAATAAATTGATTAATTATTATAAAAATTAATTGTTATACTATCTCTGATAATCATTTCAATCATATGAAATGATTACATTGCAGAATGTATAACATGAATATAAAACAGTACTTAAGTTTCTTACAATAGTTTTTTTTAAGGAATGTTAGATGATTAGAATATAAACTAATGGCAATTTATTATTTGGTTTTCATGAAGGGGTGGATTACCCAGGAAAACTGGAAGTCAAATTACCTTGAAAATTAGTTAACTATTTTTTAATTATTAACTAAAACCTTAAAAGTAGAAGTTTTAAATCTATCTTGGAAAAATTGGTTTATTTTTGCTTTTTTATAAAATCTGAAGTATAAGTTTTTGTGTAAATGGTATTTTTACAGTAATTACAGGATTTAGGAAAATTATTATAAATTCACTACTAATAACTGCAATATTTTTTACCATCCACTTCTTCACAACATTCGGAGATATAATTGACGAATAAATAATAAAATTAAAATAGAAAAACGGTAGTCCCGCTAATCCGGGTGATTCCGGATCAAACGTACTTATTTTAATTTAATTTGATAGTATTACGAGCTGTAAAATGCTAATAATAAATTAATAAATATATAGCGTATATACAATTTTTTTTTACGAGCTAAGACGTTGCCCAGACAAAACAAAACATCGATATGATTTATGATCAAAGAACAGCACATGCTATAAAATAAACTTTAATAAAAACAAGTATGAATGATATTTTTAGAATCAGTAAAAAGTTCCAAAGAAAACACCATCGTTTATTGAAATGTGGTCACGAAGATAAAACTCTCAACGTTCTTCTCAATGTTGATGATTGAATATAAAGCAATTATTAAATTATTTTTAAAAATAACCGTTAAGGATTTATGAAACCAATTTTCTCAGAATCATCAAAGAAAATTTGAATATGAACAAGGTTGTATTTTAGAGACTCTCCAATTTCCCGACGAGTGTGTTAGACAAGTACCAAAAGAACCAAAATCCAAAGGATTAAAAACCCAAAGAGATAGTCTGGTTTTAAAAACAAAAATATTTAATCAATTTTCAAAAGGACAACTATCACTGTTCTGAGACTGCTAAAAATCTTTGGATCCTGAAAGGCCTCAAAACATGCGTTCTAGAAAAAATATAAAACTGGAAGAATGTGTCCTTTAAAAAAATAAAATAAATAACGAAATAATTAATTCAATTTTCAAAACAGGCTAAAGATGTCCTTTGGCTGTCCAAAATCCTCCTGGCAAATCCGGAACTAGTATCCTTCAATGACTTTAGGTAATCATATTTATTTTATGTAATTATTAATAAGTATTTAGTGGAATAAGTATACAGTGGAAAAAATTTAATTTAAGTTAGTTTTTATATTTTTTTTTATTTTTTATTATAGTGAGATTACTATCTGTTCAATAAAAAAAAATTCTTTACAATTTGTAACTGAAAAAATTCTTATAAAAGAAATTTACAACGTTTTTTAACTAGTCATCTTCATACAAAACATTTAACATGTTTTTAATAATTCATATAATTAGGTTAATACATTTTAACGTATAAGGGCTCTATGTTTGTTTTTTTTTTGTTTTTTTTTAAATGTAATGTAATCTCCAAGCTTGTACGAAAACAAAATGGAGGATAGATACAGATCTTCGATAATAATTAGCATTATTTTCGCATAAAAATGGCGATGAACACAGGGATAGGGTTATTTATGCTGGGGACTATATCGGATGAGCACTCGGTTAATGAAGGCAGCTTCGTGAACTGTCACTGTGGATCAACCGTGACATATTCCATTAGATCATTGAATCATAAATAATACAGTCACATTGCACTTTAGTCATATATTATATATGATTGATCAATTTGACGTAGCATATACTCATAAGTATGCGTTTCATCCTGTATAATCGATAATTAACTTTCTTTTTATTTTTGTTTTAGGTAAGTGGAAATTTTTTTTACCTCAGTCCTCTTTAGTTGAGTAAGTAGATTTTTATATTTTAAATAATATATTTTAGTATGCAAAAGATTACTGCATTGTGTGCTTGATTTTTTTTTTCAATATTATTATTGTTTTTTTTGAAAATATTACAATCAGCCTGAGAAGAAAATGATTCCACTTATAATACACAAAAAGTTTATAATTACACAGGCCAACAAAAAAAATGTTTTTGAAAACTTTTTTTCTTTAATAGCCGATTTTTATAGATTTTTGTGTGCTGAATCAAAATCTGGTCTAAGTTTTGTATTACCCATAGTTTTTGAGAATTTTGCTTTTTTTATGTAATTTAAAAATATACCTGTTTCATGAGGCCTAACTTTATATGTAGAGGTGGTAAGAGAATGTTTCTAGGATCTACAAGGTTTTTGTGGAAAATGTTCTTCTCGCCGGATTTTAAAGACTCCCTCACAGTCCAGTTCTTTCTGCACCAATGTTGATGCATGAACCAAGAAGCGTTACTTTCAAGTCACCACTTATCATCCAACCATCAGCCGAATAGCCAATTTTATTCAACACTATTTCTAGGTTTTCATAGCTCTCTTTCATATGTACAGACTGGCCAACAGGTATAGATGCATGTGTTACTATTGTGTAATAAAACAGCTTTTAAACTAGTTCTGGAAGAATCAATAAACAGCCTCCAGTCTTCTTTTTTTGTATTCAACACCAAATTCTTTGATCAGACCTGGAATGTCTGAGCAGTACATTAAGCAACCTTCTTGTTAAAAAAATTTCGAAAATTGCTCCTCTCTCTTCCTATACACATATATGCTAGTCCCAACTGCCAATAAGTTCTTTTCTTTTAGTCTAGAACCAAGCAATTCAGCTTTTTCTTTTGTTAACCCAAGATCCCTAACTAAGTCGTTAAGCTCAATCTGAGTAAACAGTTTAGGCTCTATAGTTGCTATAGCACATTTGGAACTCTTCATCATCTTGCTCATATCTGTTTCAGCAGTGCTTCCAACTCTTCTACATCCAGCACAAATTATTTTACAATTTTATTTGTAGTATATAAAAGCTGTTAAATTCTGTAATAAATCAAAAAAAATAATATATTGATGTGCAAATGTGAAAAAATGGTAGGTGATACGGCTTAATAAGTGTCATATTTGGATTTAGCACCGTAAAAAACTGAATAATGTGTTTTAAGTAAAAAAGTTTTTTCATCGTTGGCCTGTGTTATCGCTTAGTTTACAAATCACAAAATAAAATAATAATTGCAATATATTAAAATCTAATAAACAAATTATTTAATGAATTATATTATTAAATAAAACATAATTGAAATTATCTATGATGTTTTTCTCCTACTTATGGGAGAGCTAGCCAGAACCAAAATATATGTAAAATAATATAAATAAGGATATAAAGTTATATGTAATTATATTAAGATCTAATACATAAATTATAATGAATGACAATAAAAATTTAAAATTTTATTAAAGTAAGAATAATAACACTTAAAAAAAAATTAAATTAAATTTAAAAAATATATAAAATAAAGCATATTACTTTTATAAAAAGTATAGGAAACTTTCCCTTCTAGATAATAATTACACTATATAAAATATAACAAATTAGTCATAATATAAAAAATAAAATCATAATAACAATAATAACAGAAAAAAATTAAATAAATGCATACTATTGGCGAAAAATCCAGAGAACCCCGAACCGAATAATCCCTACCAGGAGTTCACAGTTTACTCTCGTAGCTGCGACATTATTGCCATTAAAATAAGATAAATATTACAGAATTATTCTATTCCGAAGAAAATCGATGTACGATAAATATTTCCATGACAAATAAAATGATGATTATCTTTAAAATATCTTTTTTAAAAATGAAAAAATAAAACATTTAATGAAATATGTTAATTTTCACCTAATAATTCGGGGACGAACCAATGGAAGGTTTTTCTTTTGTTTTTCTCCACTTGAAGTGCATAGGAACGTTAAGCCCCAATAAACAATAAACAACAATACATAATTAGGAATCATGATCATTAGAAATAATCTTATGTAAGAAGTTTGAAGAAAAATTGACTCCTTGGGAGTCCGGATAATAGGGGTCCTACTCTAACTGTGATAAAACAGTGAGTGGAGGTAAAAGATGACTATCCTTGGTGATAGAGGTACATAAATATTATATTACATAATAAAAAATATATATATTTTTTATATGATTATTTTTTATTTTTGTCGGCTAAATAAGTTAATAAATGAACTATTTATCATATGTATTTAGCAGATATTTTCAGTAATGGAAATAATGGAAGTATTGATTCTTAGGTTTTGAACGCTAAACCGCTGTCAAAAATTTAGTTTTTTTTTGTAATAAGGAATTCAGCTAGGATTTACTTTCAGCAAACTGAAATTGAAAGTTATGTTGCTCATTCCTCCTATCAGTTACAAAAGGTCCAGCGAGCACTATCAGCACCCCTGTTCCTCTCTCCCGGGGACATGCTTCACATAAATCCTCCATGTCTTTCATCTGGCGGGGTTGCACCACGGCCGGTGTGGAAACTCACCCTCATGTCTCCTCCGTGCCCTTTCACAGATCGCTATCGCTGAGCCGTGCAGTCTGCCGATAACAGGTCACTCACCGGACCAGTTCCAGGAACCGCGGTAGCAGTGACAGGGGAACGCTCTCCGTTCTGCTTGTGTATGCGTCTGCGGTACCACATGCAGTTCTCAGCAACGGAAACTATATGCGTTTTCAACTTCTAAATCGCTTATATAGATGATCTAGTTCATAATGGAAGTGTCATGTGGATGAAGGTGGTAAGTAACATTTTTGAAAATAACTGTGTTACCTCTATGGATAAACAAGTTAAGTGATATAATTTAATCACTTTCATCCATGTGACTCTTCAATTATGGAATAGTAAAACATCTAGGAATTCTCATATTAGAAGATATTTAATTAAAAAAATTATTACGTCATGTAAAGTACTTAGATAACCCGAAAAAATACTGGTAAAAAGAATTAGAGAATTTGGCTTGTTGTAAAAAGCAACAATCCCTGACCACCTAAGCCCAAACTGGGTCTTCCACAATTTTTCCATTTACTTCTCGGTCATTCCCTCGGAAGTTTACCTCACCCTTAGATGCTGATTATCTTTTTAAGTGATTCGATTATTAACAAATCCCACTACTTTATTTTATAAAAAATGTGATAATTCGAATAAATTTCTTACAATTCTTCATTTTGTAGCCTTTGAAAATTCTTAAGTGTGTTCAATAATTTACTTATCTTGAGGTTACGTTAAACATACACGGCAGGACAAATTTTTGTATGCACTTGTTAAAATCCAATTCACTTTTATTTAGGTAACAAGATTCTCTTCCTTTTTTAATAAGTTTTTTCTTTTTTTTTACTAGCTAATATTCATATTAGACTTTATATAATTAAATAATAAAAGAATTTGTCTGTTTTTTAAATATTTATATTTTTAATAAAATGGCTAATGTATCTAAACCGGAATAGTCTGGGTAAATAGATCTAAGTTCGGTATGTTATAAACATTTCCATAATAGGTATAACCATTTTACTAGGAAAAGTAATTTTTTTTTTCATTATTTACGGTGTTCCTTATTGTATTTTGTCTACTGATTCATGAATTATATGGATAAATTCAAATGTTGTATCTTAACATTTGGCCTGCTGTGTGACTTGATGATACGAAATGAAAATTAGATTGAAATATTTCTAAGACTCAGAATATAGCATAGAATAGAATAGAAAAAAAAAAAATGTATTCTGGGACAAAGTCCCTTAGGAATAATAGTTACACGACATATAAGTTATATCTGGCCTAGAGATTATAAATTAGATAATAAAATAAGATAATTAAAAGTAAATACAATTTTACAATAAAACAAGTAATAAAAAAAAAAAAATGTTCGTTTCAAGGTTTACTACTGTTTTCTTAACATTCTTAACAGATAGATTCATAGATACTTAGTTAATATATATGCCATTGATTCAGTTTTGGTAAAACTTGGAGAAACGAAACAAACTGAAAGCTGAAAAAATATGAAAAAAATCAAACCACAACAAAAGAAGAAACGTCACAACTAGACTTCGGATCGGTCATACTTATAGAGGACAAACGAAACTAATAATATACAACTAACGATTAGACACATTCTATAGAACTTACTTCTCTCTATTGGATACTTATTTTCAGGAAGTATGATTGGAATGAAACCTACTATTCAAGGTGATATTGGTAATACCATAAAAATAATTATAAATTTCCCAAACAAATGTAACCTGTTTGATAAAATTTAAAAATTACTAAAATTAAAAAGAGAGGCTTATAGATTTAAGATGGACACTAAAGACCATCGTTGTTGAGTGCACATATGAAATTTAACATAATCTTAATAGATTTATTATTACAAATCGTATTATTTTAACTATTTTGTTCCATTGTATTTCCAAAATTACAATTATTTTTTATCTTATTTCCCCCAAGCAATTATTTGCCATGTTGGGCGATAATTATCGGTAGTGCTACCTATCGCCGGCTGTGAGGGGAGCGTACAGTCGTGACCGGCTAACAAAGGACTCGGAAATCGGAACCAGTTCGGCACAGCCTCGATAACACCTTCCTTGCCTGGTAATTATTACAGTTTATTGTTTTTTGCCGTGACTGTACCGGTTTGCTTCGCATTTTGATGGTAAGAGATCGCCTTACGTGTTGTATCCTGTTCAAGTTATTTTTTTATTTTGTTACACTTGGAGAAATAACTAAATAGATGGTAACTTATCCTTTTATTGTATTTTATGTTAATTTGTTAATATTTTTTCTTACTGTATTTATTTACCCAAAAGATGTTCAAAGCTTTCAACTAATTACTCATTAACGCAGGAATTGAACCTAATTGAATATTCGGAGTTAAGCTTTGGGGATCAACTAAACCACTGCATAATCTCTTATCCAGTCCTTCCTATTCCAAACCCTCCAGAAATCATCAATTTTCCTTATTCTGTCACAAATAAACTTATCTGTCCCATTTGTTGATTTTGCCCAAACGAAATACCTTTCATCAATGATAAGCTCCACACTAGTAGGGAGGTCACTCCCTCAAAACCACTAATCTTCCAACTTGCTTCCTTTTCAGTTATTATTATGTTCAAAGCTATATTAAATTAATGTAACACCAAGATTATTCCTCACTCACTATAATTAAGCATATCTGTAAGATAATAGCTAGATTTTTCGGCTTGGAAATGATTGACCTAAAGAAAGAAAAAAAAAAAAACTTTCCAAGAAAATATATTATTGTAGGAATGTGAAGTTTATTCATTAAATTATTGACACAATATCTATTCACACACTATCTACAAAAAAAATAATTTTTTCTTAAAGTCCTATTATACAAATAAATTAAATTATAATAATAAATAAAGGTTTATTAAAAATAAAATTAAAATAAAGGCATGCAGGTTCGATGCCAAAACCATAAACCAAGAATGTAGACCTTCAACCCTCCATATGCAACTAGAAATCGACAAGATCCAGCCCTGATGTGATCCTCCCATCAACGTCTCCGTCCACCACTCGGTCTTTTATTTTTGGCTTTCAATCCAACGACTTTACATTCTCATTCTATCCGCCGCCCTGCTATTACCTCAACAATATTTAGCGAATAAAGCTCCCGTAATTCCGCATTGTAGAGCATTCTGAATCCCCGTTATGTTCATTCATTTTCTGGCCGAAAATTCTACGCAGTAATTCATTTTTGGAAACTTTAAGGCGTGTTACTTCCATTAACGTAAGTGGCCTAAATAATAAACTATTATGGAAAGTAATATAAAAATAAATTACTAATAAACTGAAATTAAGTAAAAAAAAAAAATCTAAATTAAAATGCAATCACATATATATATATATATATATATATATATATATATATATATATATATATATATATATATAGGGAAGAGTAGCCTATATTGTACCACTTTTTACATTTATATTTTTAACTTTAACAAGTTACGTTATGTTTCATAAAATTAATTCTTACTAAATAGTACATTTATTCTTCTATTAGTAAACATTGTTTAATTGTAATAATATCTACATTTATTTGTTGATATAAGAGGTTTTGTAAAGGTTTGCAACTGGTACAATTTAGGAATCTAGTTTCCTAAATTGTACCACCGGTTTCCTTAATCGTACTTATTGAAAAAAGGTAAGGTGGTTTGTGTTTTAAGGCTATAAAAATATAAGTGAACATTTAAATGATATTTATTTTAAATAAAACATTATGTAAACTATCATTCATGGGCACATTAATAAATAAAAATTTTTATCCAAGTACATAAACCAATAATATGATTGTTGGTACATTATAAACCATTTTTCGTTATTTATAGTAAAATAGGAGCAATATAGGCTTTTGTAGTGTTCATTTGCAATTCACACACCTCTCTCTCCACTTGAAATGGACCCCACTTGTCTTTTGTCTTTTAAGGCTAAGACTTTGTGACATCTGGATGGTACGGTGCTTATTCCCGACTCATCCACATTAAAAATACGAGTGGCATCAAAGTGGTTTTCATCGACAGTTTTTTCTAATATGTCAAAAAACCCAAAAACATTATTTTTGTTAAACCCCATCGCTCTTGACATGGAAGTTGCATGAGGTTCCCTCAAAACCAAATTTTCATGCCGCACTTTGAATGAGTAAAACCATTTTTACTCAACAAAAGTTGTGTGAGATATTATTTTTTTCCGCAATCTGGAATGCCAATCTCCTTGCATCATTTATGGTCACACCAAACATAAGATTTTCTAATTTTAAAATATGCTGAACAAGTTCTAGTTCAACTTCTGGGGACAGTCAACTTGTTGGACGTCCAAAAAACTTTGTACCCTCATTTGCAGTCACGTTTTCCCCTTCAAGATGTCGTTTAAGAGTTGGTTTCGGAATTGAATATTGACAGCATACTTCATTCAAACCCATACCACCGTTACGATAGGCATGTAAGGCTCTTTCCATGTCATCTTGCCCCCATGTTCCATACTTCCTTTTTGCCATTTAAAACACAACACGTATGTTACATTAATCATGGTAAAAGAAATCCAAAAAAACAAATGGAGTAAGGAACTTGGAGGAGGTGAATGCCATATATCGTTCCGGGACGACTAAGGAAACTACAATATGGTACAATATAGGCAACTCGCACTTTTAGTAAATAAAGGCTCATTCCTAACCTAAAAAAAAAGTAAGTGTGTGATCTTTTGGGTTTTCAGATACGTAATTAGTTATTTTAACATAATGTAACAATGAAATGTATGTTTACATACCGTAAATGAAGATATGTCCTTAGCTACGGGCACTGAAAACTACAGTAGAAATGCACAAATCATAAAACTATCGTTAAAAACTGAATGCAGTTTAGCAGTGAACTATAATTTTTGCACACCACGATATCCACTGTATAGCTCCTCCAGTAGTCGCCGGGAGCGCTATATACACCTGCTTCTTGTAAAAACAAACGTGGTACGATTTAGGCGGTGGTACAATATAGGCTACTCTCCCCTATGCATCCTGGGGAATACCGAACCAAGCTTGTCCCTCCGCTTTTGAGGGTATAAGTCCGATCCAAGAGATCCCAACGCTACTTTCTAAGCTGATTCAATAATTCACTACTGATGATTTATTTTTATTAATTGCGTAAACACCCTTATGCTGAATGCAATTTTTTTCTTTACCTCATTATTGTGTCTAAATGAAAAAAAAGAAAAAGAAAATAGATTCGCTAAAAAATAAATAAAATTATATTATATATTTCATGTAACCTAAGGAGATTTACGTGTATAATGAATATTAATTAGCAATATTATCTCTTATCACAATTATATTTAAATAACTATGTTACATAACTCCTTTTCTTTGGACGATGTTTCATGGCCTATTCCACATTTTTAAGCCCTAAAAACATAAAAACCTATATGGATAATAAATACGAAAATTAGTTATGATAATATTTAACCTGCTACCTATCCAATATACAATATATGTATATATATATATATATATATATATATATATATATATATATATATATATGAATTAACATTCTGTGTCAAAAATGATGATATTCAGATGTTATAAAAAATTGAAAAGACTATTCAGTCGAAAATATTAAATATTATATTCTTTTACCAAATCAAATTGATTGTAGATGACATAGAATGGTAATTCATACACACACACACACACACACACACACACACACACACACACACAAATATATATATATATATATATATATATATATATATATATATACATAGGGTTTTATGTTTTTAGGGCTTGAAAATGTGTCATAAGCCATGAAACGTCGCCCAAATAAAGGAATTATGTAACATAGTTGTTTAAATATGATTGTGATGGGAGATAATATTGCTAATTAATATTCCTTATAAATAAAATTATTTGTTAACATTTAAAAATTTGCTAATTCACTACATTATTTTGGTAAATTTTGGGATTTTTAAAGTCTGCAAATGTTCTGAGACTAGAGGCTGGACACTTCTATCATTTTAACTAGCCTGATAGATCTTGTGGTAAGGTTATATTATGGCCATTCCGAGCAATAACCATTAGCAACAACAAACATTCCAGATAAATGTTAGCAGATAAATGTGAAAATTAGTTAACATTCTCAATTGCACTTCAGAGCTGGGTTGTGGTAAATGTCAGGACTGTTAATGCAATGCATATGAGATGTAACTCGCGGCATAATCTGGGAATAAATCTGTTATTGACGGTTGATATTGAGAGATTGATTTGTAGAAGAATTATAATCTTGCCTCGGGCTACAATATACATATTGAACAATATCTTGGTCAATATTTAAATGTATAACTATGTCCATGTATTTATGATTGGGACGGGTAAAGATTTACGGTAGTAGATTTTAAAATTACGTCTGAAGGCAGAATTTAATAATATCTAACCAGGAAACAGCGAAGTATACTTTTTTTTTTCTGAGCCGTCAGATTTTAAAATACTAGCTACAACAATAAATTATTATAACTACAACCTAATTGGATTTACTTCTCAAGGACATCAAAACTCTTATAAGTCAAGCATTCTAAATAAATAATTGCTAATGCGTGTTATTTGACCAATTATCTGCAGAACTCAAATTATCTTCATTTTTTGATTTTACATAATCCTCACATAGTTATATATTATATTTTTATTTCAATCGAGTTGGAAGTCAGAAAGGAGGGGTGATGAAAAACCTAAAAAAAAAAAAATAATTAAGAAACAGTCACTATTTTTTTTTTCTCCCCCGAATCACTCGATGGTTGAAAGATTTTCACTAAAAAAAATTAGGAAATATATACAGAGGGTTAGAAAAAAATGTTCAAATTTTCAGAACTTATAACTATAAATATTGAAATAAATAATAAAATATGAAATCTCCTCAAGATATTTGATTCCGGTAAAACCTTCGATACAGGCCGGTAAATAGCTTGAAGATTCATAAATCACTGGTATGTTTCAATCTGACGAAATTGTTTGGTGTTATATACATAGATTGCCATCATATTCGATGTTTACCTAATAACGTGAATATTTACAAAATGTTGTTATATGTAGCAAATCAAGTTTTAACTACTTATATGTTAAATAAGTTACAACACATTTCTGTTTGCATTGTCATTTTATGTACTTAAAAATTATATTTTTTTATTAATGTTAGAATTTATTGTTTACTCTCCTACTTGGTCTCAACTTTAACTATAAAGGACTTGTTGGAAGTATTTTTTTATTTTAAGAGAGACTTAGGAGAGCTAGCCGAACACACGGATGTGATTTAACCAAAGTAATAATGATTTAATTGCTCAGTGGGCCAGAGTTCAAGTCGGCTGAAGGCAGAATATTTAGTCCCTGTATTTAACTGTAGATCGGCTTCGGAGTCAGGAGACCCTCCTGGGGCACACCCGGCCTTTTTAAAGTGGGTACACTATAATTGGGGAAAACCCTGGGTTGAGTGTAGTTGGTGTCTACAGCACCTCTTTTTATTACTGCTTATTTTAACCCAAGACCCTTCACAGGTTGTATAGATTGTTGATTGATCTGGGGTAGTTGAAAAGTAACAGTATTTTCTACGTTAATCAACATTTTTTTCCGATGGAACAGTTGTATTGAATTAATATTACAACGTGGCCTTTCTTTAGGGACATAAGTAATGTGGATGATAAGAATCCGTTCTCACAATATTTATAATGAAGACAAATGAAATTAAGAAAAAAAAAAATTGAGTTAAACTTGTGTTAAAGTTGAGTTCACACCGAGTTAACGACTTTTTAAAATTGTATAGAACACCCATCATTAAACAGTGACACAGCCTGTACGAGCTAATGTAGGCAAATTGCATAACATATTGCTTGTTGCCAGTGCAATGAAAACATCGAAAATTGGATTATCAACTTCTGAAGCACCAAACAAATTAACATATGGAACTTCCAATACCATAACTTAGTTGCATGAATTGTGATGTTCTGCCATATGTTATTATACCGTGTTCCGACATTGAACGGCGGTCTTAGAAAAATAGAATAAAACTGTTAAGTTAGCCTTCGAATCGAAGTATAAATTCATTGTGAAACAATTTCACGGTCTATCTAATCTGAATTATTAAATAAAATAAAATGAAATAGAAATAGACGAAGTAGCGGCTTGGGAGATGAGATATCGAGGAGGAGCGATAGGGCTGTCGTTACTGGGACCATGTACGCTGGATATGTTTCAGTCCTATAAAACACACGCTCAGTAGTTCTCAGTATGCCAGGGCCATTATACAGTAAATATACGACTGTAGGAAGATAGGCTTTACCATTCGTTATCTCGTAGAGTTTTTTTTCCCTCACACCATCCTAAATATATCCCCCTTTACCTTTCCCATCAGTCTCGCCCTCTCTTTGTTCCTTTTTGTCTCCTTCGATTCCTTCTACATATTTATTTATCGCTTTTAATTTTTCCTCCCTCCCCCGGTTCCTCCATCTTTTATAAATATTATAACGCCCGAGCCGGGAGCTCGTTTGGAAGCGCCGCCCTGAAGACTCGATAAATCCTAAACTCGCGTGACTCTAATTCACATAAATCCGACGATTTTATTCGATACCGGTTTTCTGATCCTTGTCTTGATGGCTGGGCCGCTCATAAATTGCCTTTATGACCTGTCATTTATTTATGGCAAGCCGATGCGAATTTCCTCGGACGGACTGGCGTTCGGAATGAGTAATTGTCTCTTCCAGGCCTAGCTCGGACTTTTATGGCAGCTAGTGCTGTTTGTTCTGCAGTGTCACTCCTGTCCCTCAGCGGGCCGCGGTCGTCTTCTCTTCAATGCCACTCATTCTATTATATTTGTAACTGTTTGCCATCTGCAGATAAGGATTATGTTAATTTTTTTTCAATTTACATTTTAGAATAAAAAGGAACAAATTACTTAAATAATTAATAAAATTAAATTAACAATAAATGTTTTTCGAAATAAACAATAATGAGAGAAAATAGAGAAAATATACTCCTAGGTAGCCTAGGTAGCTATTCAGTTTTTGGTCCGAGCAACACTGACAGAGCTTAAGCGTGTCAAAATGAATGTGAAAAGACGCCCAGCCAAAATACATATGTATATCCAAAATATAAATAAAAATATGAAATTTCATATTGATATTATTGATCACAGTTTTGCATTACTGTGAATTGTTGTGAAAGAATTTACTCAAAATCACATTAGAATGATACCCCATCGAATGCAAGACGTAATGAACGCAAGGGGTGGATATAAACCTTATTAATTACAAATTTCGTGAATTTAAATTGCTTGCTTTTATTTATTTATTTTTTAAATAATCCTATTAGGTTTTATATTACTCTGGTTAAAGTTTACTCTAAAAATGAATGAAACTTTTAGACGTAAAAATAAAAACATTTATTGGGTGCAAGTTTTTGCCTATCAGAATATAATTTATATTAAAAATGATTTTCTGATTTTAAAAATTTGTAATAATGATGTTAAGAAATTTTGGTAAAATACAACTATTTCAAAGTAGTTCACAAATAGTCTGAAAACAATGATGTACTTACCAGGCATCTGCTTTACCTATTTGCTAACTGTTTTATAAAATTAGAAATAAGGATCCGATCCTCAGAAAATTAGAAATTCACTAGCATTGCCTTCCGTGAATATAGTTCTGCTATCGGTTTACTTCATTTGATCGCCAAGTCATATCGGTATAAGAAGTACGAAATGGCTGATAAAGCAGCAAAAGAGGCTCTAGTCCTCGAGGATCTGGCAAAACCTTTCTAACGGCATCAGAACTTGCACGCCCACTTATAGAGACTATATCCGCAGAATGGCAAGCATTGTGAGACCGCCCACCAAGTAAACTCAAGATAATTAAAAACGACGTATAACCATGGAGCAGTTCCTGCTGTACTAGTCGCAGAGAAGAAGTGATCCTAACGCGATTAAGAATTGGCCATTCAAGAACTACATACCTCTACCTTATAACCAGAAACGCTTCTCCCAAATGTGAAAGGTGTGGCAATGATTTTTCATATACCTTATGTTTACCTAGTGCCCTTACTACAACAAAAGGTTGACTGAATCAGGAATACCTCGAGACATCTTAAAGGCACTAAGAAACAATAAAAAAAATTATTGAAAAAGTGATAGCCCCCCTTTACAGAGAAAATCTATATCATAAAATACAGATAAATGAAATCTCAAATAAATAAATAAATATAGTTCTGCGTCATTCTATTTTTTGGTTGTTAATGTAAGAAAAAATGCAGTGACATCTCCCTGCGCTGTTCTCTATAAAAAGGACACTTCATTAGGTAAAACAGGTCTAACAGATCCAAAATGGTAACCTGTCTTATTGCGCAAGACTCGAATCAGGGCGCTACTGGTATATTACGTTCAGTCAAGAACCCCTTCATCACAATCAGAGATTAAAACCCTTCTTAAAAACCTCAATGCTACTTATTATGTTACAAACAAGCTTATCCATAAATATATGAAAGTATCAGACCTGCTTGGACGAATGGAGTTCAGCTTTGGGGCTCAACTTAAATATCTAATTCTTCTCGTATCCAATCCTTACAATCCAAAATCCTTCGAAAAATCTTTAATGCTCCTTACTTAGTTACAATTCGTCGTAAACCTAAAACTTCCTGTCCTAATGTATCCTTTAATGATTTTCCACTAATCCGTGTTGAAGAAATCCGCTACCTAGGACTACACTTGGACTTACTTAAAATCCACATACAAGACTAAAACGACAACAAACTGCTCTTCCTTACAGACTACTTCAACATTTGCTGGACAAACGTTTAAAGCTCCCAATTAATTACAAAAGGCTTTACATGACTGTCAATCATGTTTACATGGCTGTGATTAGACCTATTTGGACGCACGGAGTTGAGCTTGGGGGGCTCCACTAAACCATCCATATCATCTCGTATCCAATTATTACAATCGAAAATCCTTTGAAGAATCCTAAATGCCCCTTACTTTGTCACCAATAAACTTATCCATAAAGATCTTAATGTTCCATGTGTTGCTGAGTTAGCCCAAACCAGATACCTATCCTTTCATAGTAAGCTCCGTAACCACTCAAATCCACAAGTTTACAACTTGCTTCCACTCCATTCCCGGTAATCCTCCGAGGCTTCTCAAAAGAAAATTGCCTAGAGACTTAATGTAGAACTTTTATTAAACTGATGAGTAGTTCTTTTCAAGTTTTGTCACGTTATTGAAATAGTTAACAGCACATTTACTTGATACATATATTTTGTACAGTTGTAAATTCCAATAAATTGTTATAATAATAAAAAAAAAAATGAGAAAAGCATTAGATTATAGAGAGACATTTTGTAAATAATTAGCATAGCTTTGTTTAAAAGAAATGTTGTTTTTATATTTGTTCAAGTTCATGTATTGAAAGATCAATCAGATGAACTAACATCAACTACTGACACGCATTGTTGTGACATTTATAGCTGAGGTAGAGTGAGAGAGAATCGTCAATTAAATTAACTAACTAATTGCATCTGATAATTAATAAGGGCATTACGAGGAGACTGCGGTAGTCAGGTGGTGTCAGTCAGTCGGTGTCAGGCAGCCAGGACTGTCAATGTGTCGAACGTTTTACATTCACAGCCGAGCGCATCTCGATAGCTAAATGAATGAAGGATTAATGCCACCCGGTGCACTGGCAATCAGTCGCTCTTATCATTAACTGCCTCTAAATAGGAGATGTGATTTGGTCAGCAGGTATTTAAATCGAGTTGGCTATGCACAAATATGAAAGATAAGCCCAACTGATGTTAGTGTTGGGATCAGACATTTAGGTTTTATCTTCAAGTTATAAATAGATAATGTGGTTTCTGTTTCCAATTAAAAAAAAAATAATAAAAAAATAAAAATATGCTATAAAGCACTCCTATCTCATTTTATCTGAAATATTTTTAATTAATTAAGAGTTTTTTCTATTTCACTTCTATATTTACATCTGTGAATCAGCTGACGATATATGTAGTAACCACACTAATAGATATTAAGGTGAGTAATACTTACTAATAATACTTAGCCTTCGAAAAATTGAATTAGAAACAAAATATTCCTGTCTGGGAAAAACAATAGATCAGTAATTTTTCTACCTATAAGCTACTGATTTTATATTAGTCCAGACAGTTCAGGAAGTTTTGAAAAATTAATTCATGTAGAAGCCAATTTTGGCACAGTTTTAGGGGAAGGTGTCCTCAACAACATACTATAAGTACTGGGGAGTGGGGGTGGAGCTATGAGTGGGGGGTGTTCTAAGAGTCGTTTTTTTCAGTTTTTCGTTAATAACTTGAAGACTCTTGCCTCTAGCGAAAATGTGTTGAAGTTATAAATTAATTAACATAAGATTCTTTACAAAAAAGATTCTATACATTTTTTTGTTGGGATCAATGCTTGAGGAGATATAGTGGGGGAAATATGGAAATTTAAAAAAAAAAAGTCTTTATTGTTAAAAATTAGATGTTTATTGTTAAAATTGAAGTGTTTATTACTACAAATAAAATGTTTGTTGTTAAAGATAATATGTCTATTATAGTACAGGGTAATTAGCATTCTAACCTTAAAATCGAACCAAAAATAAAAAGGTCTGACTATTAGAAATTGTTAACTAACCATCTAAACGTGGTAAAAATATTTCCTCGAAATAGCGTCGGGTTTGGACAATAAAAACTTTTTTTTTTTTAATTTTTCATATTGCCCCATATCTCCTCAAGCATTGATCCCTGCAAAAATATGTATAGAATCTTTTTTGTAAAGAATTTTATGTTAATTAATTTATTATATAAACCCATTTTCGCTAGAGGTAAGAGTCTTTGAGTTATTAACGAAAAACTGAAAAAAACGACCTTAAGAGCGCTCCCTCACCCTTAGCTCCACCCCACTAGTACTTTTAGTTGTTAAGGACACCTTCCCCTATTACTGTGCCAAAATTGGCTTCTACATGAATTATGTCCGCTGTTTGGCCTTTTTTAGTCTTCGTTGCTTGGACTATATATACCCTATAGCACTTGCTGCACGAGTCGGTGGGTTTACTGGCCTGGAGTGTCAGTGTGCCAATCTTGTTCTGAAGATGATACCATTTGAGTGAGAGATCGAAACGTTAATAAAACAAAAAATTAAGAAAGCAAGCGTTGTTTAAAATAAGGTGACATAGAACCTATTACCAGATTATATATTACACAGTTGTGGACATATATATTATTCAAAGCATCTTGGAAAATAAATTAATTACTTTATGGCATAGAAAAAAAATGAAATAATAAAATCGAGGATAACAGAGAGTTGTTATTTCAGTAATAAAATAACTGTAGTAAATCATTAAGGGATAAAAAACTGTTAATAAATTTTAAGAGCATGGTAAATAAATGTTAAAGTTGTTAAATCAGAGCGAAGGTTAATCGAATTCATAATCAGACTTTGGATGGTGTTTTGAGTGGCCACATTTCTTCGTCTCCGAATGGTGTAATAAAATCAAACCGTCTACATAAACTAAGAGACTCTGGTATCTTGTGATTTGTCGGAGACATAATTTTTCCCCCTTCAAGAGATAAAGGCCCTTAGGAGGTCATCGGTTTCTTCTGTTATCGGGAATTCCAAACTTATTACTGCTTTGAAGCACCGCTCACTCCGAAAGAGATCGTTGCAGTGAGATTCAGAACTGAATTGTTTGAATAAAAAATAGGAAAATAAATGTTTGAGCACCCTTGAAGGGAAACAGAACTGCCCTTACGATTACCGCTTTGCGTAATGATGTGTATGGTGTTCAGCGAAACGGAATTCTGCCCCGACTTGATTCAGTGTTTCTGGCACGAACTATTGTTTTGATGTTTTATTGCTCTGTTATGTTCATGTAATAATTAATCTTGACAAAAATATTTCTGAAGTAAAATTAACTACTACATTAATAGCTTTCTTTTATTAATTTCTCAATTTTTTAAAAATTTATTTATGTCGTAATCCTAGTCATAAAATTGACCCAGAAGGAGTTAAAATATTCTTCATTATTGACAGAATAATTCAAAAGTAATATAAAATTAAATTTAAAAAAATAAAATAAAATAATTCGGGGTCCATTATCAAAAAGAAAACACTCTTAATAAGGGACTTCATAACCACATTAATCCACAAGTCTCTCAACTTGCTTCTCACTCAATTCCCGATAATCTTCTGAGGCGTCTATAAAGAAGAATTTTTATTGAAGTGCTACTGATGAGTAGTTCTTTTTAAGTTTTGATATGCTATTGTTATATATAACACACTTACTTCATGTATATATTCTGTACAGTTGTAAATTGTAAATTTCAATAAAAAAAAAATAAATAAATAAAAAAAAATCAGTGACTGCTCAAAGAAACATGTCATTAATTTTATTCTTGTACTTTAATCATTCTCATATATTTTAATCAAACCTATTTGATTAATTTTATAAAATAATCGTATATATTTAAACTTAATCATTTCGAAGAAAAATGGAGGATTTAGAAGATCATCTTACATACAGTATAAAATAAACAGTCAATTTCAAATATATTTCCTAGATTCAATGCAGATGTATTATTTCAATATACATTATAAAAAAAAAAAAATTAAAAATAAATAAAGAATCGTAGATACTTTTAATCAGCTATAACGCAAAAAATTATTTATTTCGAAGAATGTTATTCACACTAATTTTGCTGTTAATCAAACCTATTTTAATCATTTCCCTTTGTAGATGTTTAAACTTGATCATTTCGAAGAAAAATGGAAGATTTCTGAGATCATATTATTATTATTATTTTTTTTTTAACACATTTTAAATACGTGAATTAATTAATTTATTTTTCTTTTTTATAATTTAAATATTTTGTATGTAATTGCTTAAGATTTTTAAATTCCTTTAAAAAAAAAAAAAAAATTATATTTAAGCTTGTACACGGGGAAAATGAGGAAAGTGAAAAACCTTATTTTTAAAAAATAAACAATATGAATACACTCATGGTGTATTTAGGGGAGTTCAAGTTGTTCTTAGAACAATTCAGCTCGAAATACCGTATTTGTTGGAATATAGGTTAACACCAATTGTAAATCTACTCCCTCTTTCTATTGAAATTAATTTTCAGAAAAATATTTTGAGAGCAGAAAAAAACTTTAAAAAATTTGATTATACATATAAAAAAAAAAAAAAAAAAAAAAAAAAAAAAAAAAAATTAAATTTCGTTCTACTGAGATATAATGCTTAAAGATTTAAAGATGGTTTATTGTTTTCAGTTAAATTTACAAACCGTCAGTTAATAGGTAACATTTTATATAAGTAACAGTTTTAGAGAGATTAATAATATGAATACCTGGACCTATTATTAATCTGAATTAATTCTTTTAATTATTATTGAATAATAATAAATTTTGATAAGATGAGTTTGGTTTTCCAATTTACTTTGATTGGGACCGAATGCAGCACAACAGAAATTTTAGTGAAAAATCTGCTTTTATATTTGGGCAAATTTGGTTTTTTTTGGTAAATATCATACTAATTTTGTGTCCAATTTTTTTTTTATTTCTTTTTAATTTTTCCTATTTATTTATTTATTTTTTAATAATACTTACACCTAAATTTTGTTCTAGTTCTTGATTGAACTTTCAAAATCCAATCTTTTCATTGTCTTGGAAAATTAAGAATCGTGAATCCTTGATGAATGAGTTTTTTTTTATGAGTTTTTTTTAGTAAACAAAATGTGCATTAAAAAACAATGATTATATGTAGGAATGTATGTGAGATCAGATAGTAAAAATGAAGAATTTCATATCGAGTATTGGATAGTGACGCTACTAATCAATCAGAATCATTTGAGTACCAAACGCAAGATTCAAAAATAATATTCAGAAATTCTGACAAATGAAGTTAAGTTTAAAATTAAATCAAATGTTAATTCACTAGATCTTACAGTCCAAAATAAATTGATCTGAAATTTAGCTATTTTTATGATTTTGTGTTGAGCTGACATAGTTCATATTT
Organism: Euschistus heros; assembly: GCA_003667255.2. NCBI lineage: Eukaryota > Metazoa > Arthropoda > Insecta > Hemiptera > Pentatomidae > Euschistus > Euschistus heros. Next base: position 1,427,036 of record RCWM02000137.1, read on the forward strand.
TAGTTGGCATTAAGATTTTTTTTTTTAAATTCTAAACTCTTACTTCTTTAATTTATCATTGATTGATGCTTTGACTTTCAGAATGGGATAAATCCACTGTTTGTCAGAAAAAAAAAAATCTTTTGATTTACGAAGCTTTCTCTGCTCTTTTGCTTGATAAAATTGTTTCCATTCAAAACTACTAAATGCCATTATAACGCAAGGTATTAAAACCTAGCCAGGGGCATTTTAAATTTATAAAACCAAGAAGATTTAAAAAAAAAAAAATGCAAATTTTATCATTTAATGAAGGGAGAAAGGAACTATAGCAATGATTTAAGCTTCTTACCCGTAGCAAAGAGAACTAAGATAATTTTGGACTTGACTTAAAAAAATCACATAAATCTAGGGGTCCCAGTTGCTCCTTTGAATATAAGGCTTTCAGTCAGAATTTTTTTTTTTTTTTTTAAATAACAAAAAAAATTCTTTATATTATGGTCTGCAAAATAATTTTAACTATTGAAAGCATTCTAGGTATGCCGTTTTTTGTATCTCCTAAAATATTTGCACTTATCCCATTTAAAAAGTCGACGCTTCAATCGACATATCAGTTGAGGAAATTCTATGATGGTTATAGGAACTTTTCTCAGAACACTTTGAATTTCCACTTCTGGTTTTCCTGTTGCATGAAAACCTATACAGATATACCAGTTGTCAGATATTAGCTTACAGGCATAATATGGTGATTGATTCCTAATTATTTCCTGAGGATAGGAATAATTGTTAATTAATTACCTTCGTTTAGGAAGAGAGGATACTAGGTGAGTTATGACGCAATCAACCGCCGATGATATATTTTGATAGGCGGCTGATGTGACGTAATTGGTGTCACCTGGGAGACATATGACGTAGACAAATGACACGATATCCGCGGGCTATTGACGATCTAGTCAGTTATGTATGACGTACTGTGTCAGATAGGAGTTAATATATCACTTATAGATCTCGCCTAATCGGCAATGCGTTCCATCCGTTGGTATATTTTATTGTTGTGCCAAGTCTTGCTCAGCAACTGTATCAGTACGTTAGAATAGAATTGATAAGTTGTATTGGTATAATTAAGACTCTTTCTACACAAGTAAGAGATGTACTGCATTTTTACTTTTCTAAATAGTTTTTATCTTTCAACTCGAGTGCTGATAGTCCTCCAAGGCATCTGAAGGGAAGAGGGCCTCGGAATATTGTGAAAATTTTATTGAAGTTAGTTGCTTTTAAAGTCATTGATAAATCGCTATATTAATTTACAATTAAAAACTTAATTATTATATACAAGATTAAAACGACGAGAAACTGCGCGTCGTTACAGACTACTTCAACATTTACTTGAACGTTTCAAAGCTTCCAATTAATTACAAAAGACTCATATACATGACTGTGATTAGACCGGACGTACGGAGTTGAGCTTTAGGGCTCCTCCAAACCATGTCAATATAAATATAAATCATGACGATTCTGTTATAGGTTATCAGTTTTGTATTATTAAGATGTGAAATCTTCTAAAACCCAACGCAAAGGATATATTGTCCAATTAATGACTACGGATTGTACCTCATATTTTAAAATAATCTGAACTTTACCGTACAATCACAGTTACGTGATATCGTTCCCAACAAAGGCGATGGAATGTGTATATAAACTGCCAACTTTGAAATGAGGACACGTTGAGGTCAGTGTCCGATGGAGCACCCGCCATCGTAAGTAGGCTATCGACTTCTAAACGATTCCAGTAATTGATAAAATCGATTCAGAGGCGACTGCTGTGATTTCCCTCCCGGGTTGGGCAAGGATGCAAATAAGAGAAGATCTATCTTGCAGCTGACAGATGCATTAAAAAGTTTCGATAGCAGCTCTATGAGAGCCGTTGTGCTAGAGAAACGCAGGACGCCGGATGAGAAATGATCCGGTGGGACTGGCGAGTAGGCGACCATCGTCCTGCGAAGAGGCGGAACTGCGCCAGGTAGGCAACTGTGATTTATCATAGCCGCTACTGGGCGGGCCTAGTGGTGATGTCTTGTTGGCAGCTGCCACGTCGGGCAAGATGGCAGGCGAACAGCCCTCTTGCCATTGTACTGTTCTCCTTATAGTTTTCAGTTTTATATTTTTCGAATCCAGTCTAAAATCCATTGTAAACCACCACCACAAATTCTTTTTACCGTGTCACCAATGAACTAATCCATAACGACCTCAATGTTCCATATGTTGATTTTTTACTACGAACCAGATTCCTTATCCTTTCATAATAAGCTTCTTTTTTTTTTTAAACATTTACTGAGTAATTATTACAATCTTCCACAAATGTGGGCAACAAGTAATGTAGATAACTTCATGATTAGATTCACACTTTATGTACAATAAGAGAAAAAAACAAAAATTAAATTAAAAAAAAATTACAGAAAGTAACTATGCTATACATAAGTAATATACAATATAGAATATACATACAAGTGGATTACACTAAAAAAAATATATATAAACATAAAATAAATTAGTAATAAAAAAAATTGAATAAAAGTGACAGTAATTATAAAACTAAATTAAATTAAAAGTTAAAACAACAATCATACTTTATTAACAATACACACTCATCCTAGGGATCTCCCAACCAAACCTGTCCCTCCGCTCATAGAAGAACTGGCCTGGCAAACATAATAAACTAAAATCTCTGAGTTAGTTTACCTACAATTGCAAATAAATGTATTTTATTATAAATTTAAAAACTTCGATAAATAAATGAAAAAAAAAATCGATAGGTTTGTAATGAAGTTGATTCAAAGAGGATTAAAATGGTTTGTATTCCTGATTTTTGTAAGCATTACTCGACCTATATTTTGTAAAATATTCATTACTGATAATAATATGTGTTTCTTAAACGAAGGCATAATTTCCTTGAGCTCTTTTCGATTCAATACACATAGGTCATCTGTGACATTTTACTGTCCTAAAGTAACAAGAACAATAAAAAAAAATCAAAATAAAAGGATATTCAAGACATAAACAATCCGAGTGTTTAAAACGAGTGCTACGATACAAAATGTCATTTAATTTATGAAAATTATGAATTGAAATAATTAAATCGACGATAAATAACTTGGATTATAATTAACAACTTTTTTTTAAGAAAGCTTTTATTGTGTAAATAATCTGCCCCACTTAACGGCAATATGTAATATGGATAAAATGAATTCTCTACCTACACATTATATAAATTAAAAACAAAAAAATAGAAACAAAATTAAAAACACAATAATACTTCCTGTGTATACAATAAATACAAACAGCCAAGGAATCCCCGAACCAAACCACTTATGAAGTGACAGGCCAGTCCATCAATGGTGTCAAAACCCAGTGGAGACTGGGCAAGAGCGCGAATATAATTAACAAGATTATATTCTATATTTCCATCCTCTTTGGATGGAATATATGATATAGCCGTATGCATTATTGTCCGTAAGACACTATTTTCTTATAACACATTCTGGGAGTACAAATGAGCATTATCTGGTTAAAACAAAATATGAGAATCGTTTGATATATTTTACAGAATTATTCCGGTGGCAGAGCTTATGGGAGTTCGTCCTGAAAAAATCATGACGACTATAACCAGTTTTAAATAACCTAAACGACCCCCGGATGATAACATTACAACAAGATAAAAGACCGTAAGCTTAATAAGATTTTCTAGATAAAAACACTCAGGAAGCAGTAAAAACTCCCAAATCATCCTCCTCCCACCTACCGTATGGATATAAAAACATAAGAGGCATATAAAGAGCCAATAACACTCATCCGGAGACTAGATAATGCTAGAGAGCGGAGGGAGAGAGAGAGGGAGACAGGTCTCGAGGCAGTGTAGGAAGGTAGCCGGGGTAGGTTTAGAGCTCTCATCAAGAACCAGTTTTCGGCTTTTAGAGTGTCCTTTCCGAGGAACAAATTCCCTATTAGTAGGGCCCCAAAAGGATTTTGATTGTGATTTATTTCGGTTGTACACGCACATCCAGCCTTCTAGCGGCATAACTTATCGAAATTTATCGCCCTTGTTTGATTAACACTTCTTAACTCACGGTCTGGGAATAGTGTGGCCTTTTTTTTAATTAATTTTTTCTAAGGAGGGGGTCCTCTCTTTTAGAGTATATCACTTTGTGCATTAATCTTCTAAAGTTCTTGTGATACTAATGCAGCGTATGAAATTTCATAAACGCTTTAAACCACCTTAAAATTCTCTATTATATTTCTTTATTTTCAATGTTCCATTTTGTTTGTTTATTAGAGCTTTAAGGCCTAAAACCCCCAGGATCATCAACGCCTGAATTGTTCCATTTTTATTTAAGAGTTTAGAAGCATTTCGCGCTGGAGATTTTAGAAGGCTACATGAAGCGGTACTCTTCTGGTTATATAGATTTAGTGATAGTAGCATGACAGTTCAAACGGCAAGTAATATCTTTCATTTTATTTTAAAAATTTAATCAGCTATGAATCGCCTAGTAAAAGTTCGAGGGATGTCCGGAAAAGTGGAGGAATTGTGACAGTGCAGATATTGTGGATTTGGGTTTCGATTGGGTGGATTCGAAGGAGGGTGGAAATCTATGGGTGGTGGTGTCGGCATCAAGCCTTTGGGTTCAATTAGCCTCAATTTATTTAATTTTTTTTTTTCGAATGAGCCAACTATGGACTACTTAGGTTGACCAAAATAGTTTTCAGGTTGGGTTTGAGTTGGGATTGGTCAGGTTCATGAGAGCAGTCTTCCTAGCCCATATCTCCCTCATTTTCTGACTTTGAAGTTGTTTAGCTGCTTCTGATCTCTTTGATCTTTGTCCTTTATTAAGTTTTATACCTGGGACTTCCTTTATTGTTTTCCGAAAAGCTTGTCTGTCCTGGATGTGGGAATCAGAGTATCCAATGCTTACAATCTAAAACCCTTAGAAAAACCCCCAATGTTCCGAAAAAACATCCATAATTATCTTTATATCCATTATGTTTTTTTTTTTCCTAAACTTGATACCTCTTCTTCCTTGATAAACTTCATACTTACTCGATGCCATTTGTATCTCATCTTGCTATCCAATTTTTTCCCGATAACCCTATGTGCCTTCTTGAAAGGCCTATTAACTTCTAGTTCCAAGTGTTATCAATCGGTAGTTTGGCACACATATCATATATGATTGACATGTTATTTCACAGTTCAGCTAATGTAATTATTTTATAATTTTACTGTTATAAATATAACAAAAATAAATTTAAAAATGTGGTACCTAAATGTTTTTGAAAGTGTTTTTTATAATTCTTTCAGAAATATCTTAACTAAATTGGCATTGATGTCTTTGTGATTGATTGCTACTTTTTTAGATTGCCTTTTTCAGCAATTTAATTGAAACTGTCCAATAAAAAAAAAATCTAGGCAAAAATATTTAAATCACTATTGATTTATACTATCAATCTTTGTTAGAGACCTTAAAATATTGTTGTGGATAAATATTTCAAACTAATGTTACATCAAAATGTTAGCGTATGTAGGAAAATAATATAACATATAAATATAGAAACTATCGAAATAAAAAAAAAATAAAAAATTGTACGTCAAACTGAAATTAAATCATGTAGTCTCAAGAATTTTAACAGTTTAAAATTTTACTTAACCCTCTGTTTTAGAACCGCTATACAATTAATATAACGTATTACTAATAACAATTTCTTTTAAATAAAAGTCTATTTTTTTATTGTTTATCAAAAAGGACATTTTTGCATAAATATAAACACAATAAATTAACGTTGTATTGGCTTTATATGGAATGGTACAGCGTATAACATAAAAAAAAAAATTATTACAATTTTTAAGCTATTAAGCTAACTTAAATTATTAACTAAAAGTTGAGGGTATTTACAATACGGATGGAGAGATTAATCAAAGGTCTGATTTATAAATTTCATGTATTTCCAAAAAAAGTATATTCCTCATCAAATATAATCCAATTAATTAATCATTTAAAGCTGATTAAATCTGATTTAATTGATTGATATTATAATATACGTTATGATAGCGAAATAGTTTGAGAGATGAACGTTGGCCAATTGATTGAAGCTATATTTAACTAACTTCCAGAAGTGGGCCATTAATTTCATCGTTGTTAATGTGAAATGCTAAAGAAGTATTTTTTTTTTTTTTTTTTATAAATTCGATACTACAACATTTTGAAATTATAAATAATACAATAGGTATAATTATTAAGTCATTTATTTAATTTTCATAATTGACATAAACTTCACATTGAATTCTGGAATTAAATTGCCTGGAAAGGAAATCCAAGATCATAAACCCTAAAATGTATATTTTCTTGTATGTTTTTAAATAAAAATAAATAGAGGATTAGAAAAAGGAAAAAAAAAAAAAAAAAAAAAAAAAAAAAAAAATTGGTGTTGTCGGATCGAAAATTTGCTAACAGTTGGCTAATCCGAAATTTAATGTAGAATATTTTTTTAATACAAAGTTAATCACTGGGATCTACAGTTAGAAGCTATATTGGTTTTAATGAAAAAAGTCACGCTTGAAACTAAAATTTTCTTTCAACTTTATTTCAAATAATTATTATTTGCTAATTTTATTTATTTATTAATTTTAAGTAATTCTTAAATTTAAGATCCTTTTAACACCAAAATGTTAATTGGGGAAAACAATAGGTTATAGGTAGAAATATCCATGATCCATTGTTTTTCAATATGTATCATTTGTATCGTTTAACGCTTTATTATAATAAGTTTTAAACAAGTAGTTCAAAAGTAATATGTTTTATTGATCATTCAATGTTACTTTGCCAAAATCTTTCTTATAATTTAAAGACTAATCCCAAATATAATTAGGCAGAATATAAAACTCTTTTATATTTGTGATTCTTCTTTTGTAGATCAATGCCGATTTTTTTTTAACCTCTAGGATCAATATTATTTTTTTTTTTACATAATACTTCATTAATTGTATTATTAAGAATTATTATACTTTAAATAATTTTGTGAATTAAAATTAGCGTCTTTTAAATCTCATTATTATCCTGAAATCAGACTAATATTTGTTTAGGGTGGAAAAGGAACTAAATTTCCCGAAGAAATTCTGGATATGTCTTTATTTTTAGATATAAATTTTTAACTTACATAGTCCCAAATAACCGATTTCTGTAATTGTTTATTAACTACACTATACTACATACTCCTTCACTATTTTATAACAATGAAGTAATAGTCTTTTAAAATTATTATTTTAGACTCAAGGTTTTTTTTGTATGTTTTATGTATCGATGCCTTAGCTCACTGATATGTTTAATGAAGAAAATACAATTTTAAATTAGTCAAATTTGAAACTGTGAAGCTCCAGATCTGGTATAAAAATTACATTTAGTAAACACGAGTTATTCGTTTTATCTGAGTTTACATTTAGCACTTCAAACAAGATTTTGGTGAATATAAAAATATCTAAATGCTCTAAAACATTTGTACTTAACACATCTTTGAGCTAAGGCATCGATATTTTATTGTTCAGAAGTACAATATTTAGCATTTATTTATTTATCATTCAATGTTATTTTACCAGTATCTTTTTTATTATTTAAGGAATGTTTTTATTATTTAACAAATGTATAATTGGGTAGACTATAGATTCAATTATATTTGTGATTTTTTCGTAGTTCATAGCCAATTTTTCTTTTAACCTTTGAGATCACCTTTCTTCTTCTAATACCTAATACAACATAAGTTTTGAATCATTACATTGTTAAGAATAATTATATTTTTAATCTCAAAATTATCATGAAATTAGTCTAATATTGTTTTTTTGCCTGGATAAGAATCTATCTTTTTAAAAATTTTTTTCTCGATATATTCCTTTTATTTTTTTTATCCAAATTTTATTTCTTTTATAATTTTCAAATTATCGAGTAACAAAATAACCGATAAATGTAAACACATCCAACAACAGAATGAACTTTCGATTTTTCCCAAAATCGATAGCCGCACTCCCCCTATATTTAGGAATTAATTCTCTGAGCGGACAATTTATATTGAACATGGCCTTTTAGTGGGACAGATGTCATTAGGTCGGCTACTAACAACTGCGGCCGTACGGGGTAATGAAATTTTCAAATATTTGTCAGGGGTTTGACGCCCGCAACATATATTTATTAGAGCGACTTGGGGGGTAGCGAAAACTGCAACTGCGCCACAGCCCAGGGCGACAACGCAAGGCTCTGACACGAGGGTAGATAACCGTGTAATCAGCTAATTTATCCCGACAACAAACTCGACGCGTCCCTAATGAAAGCAACAACAAAATGGCACCATCCATTTGTTTGACACTTCGTGATCCTCCTGTAAATATATCCGTGACTGACTCTGTTGGAATATATGACGGATAAAAAGTACCCGCTCTCCCCGCAAATGGTACCAGTACCAATTAACTGGAATTATTTGACCTCCTATTTTGTCCCCGTGATCAGTCAATTTAGTGGATGATTAGTCATTACGAAAAATACGTTGTCCTGTATTTGCTGATCAGATGTTCTATATTTTATAATGTCGGTAATACCTACCACTCATAATACTAATCGTTTCCTAAAATAACATAAAGTAAAAAGCTAATTTCCTTTCCTTTTTTTTTTTTTTTTTTTTTTTTACCGCACTAAACCAATTGCTTTTCTGTCCCTCAGTATTCATTAATGATATTTCTCTACTTTCCATTAAACATATCCATTTCCAGGACTTCATTTCAATAAACGTCTTACTTGGAATACACAGACAATACAAGCTTATTGGTTGTAATTTTATTTCACGACTATCTAAGTTTTTTAGATTCAAGGGCAAACTAACTGCAGATGATTATTATAGCCCTTATATTAAAACTTGAATTTCATCAGATTACCTTTTAAAACTGCAGCAATAGGCAATATTGACGTAAATGTTCGATTTGAATAAAATAATATCAAAAAAAAATAAATAAATAAAATAAAAACTAAAAACATTAAATTAAGTTATATAGTCCTACATGTTTAAGGACTTTGCTAGCACTACAAATGTACTTTTCACTATCACCCACGGCCTTACAGAACTGACGAGTTACCCCATATTTATCCATATCTCTCCTGAACTGAGGACTCTCCTCGAAGTTGTACCTCACTATACAGAGTTGACACTGATGGGGATTTTCCTAGCCATTAGGAAGTCATGCGTTAAACGGTAGTGTCAAATTCTTAGCCGTGCAATAATCATCTCCTCTTTTCTTCATTCTCTAGGAGATTTGGCCCAGCCACAGAAAGGTTTGATTTCCATCAATTTAATATTTTCTGGTGCCGATGATTCACCCAGTCAATAACTTTAAATCTTCATACGAAGGGGTCGGGACATGTATGACGTTGACAAGAAAGTGGGTGTTGTTATTGTTTCTATTTGTTAGGTTTCTGCTGCTGCCTTATCTACTTCTTTTAAGTTCGTCTAAGTTAAGCTCAGACGATCTAAGTATTCACAAATTCTAGAAAACTCATATTAATATCCTGAATTATTCATAAAATCTTCAACGCTCTTCATCCTGACTAAAAAATATTTGCCATAAGTGACACTAATATCCCTTTGTAACTCATAGTGGACCAAACCAGGTACATATCCTATCGTCGTAAACTGAATTAGAATTCATTGATTTCATTGCTTCCTATTTGATTCCCTGTAACTGTGTAATTCAACTGAAAATAATGGCAACAGAATGCTGGAATGCTACTGCTTAATAGTTGATATAGTAATCATAGCTGTACGAGTATCATTTGTCTTACGATTTTTTGATTTTACTGAATATATTTTGTTTTTAATTTTCATACATCAATGAAAGAAAAATATATTAATTTTTATTAAATTACTATAAACAAACCATGTCTAAAACAAAATAAGCTGTACAACCAATGCGTATTGAAATCATAATTGTCAATAGTAGCATATGGAGTTTTCTGTACAATTAAAAAAAAAAATGTTACTTCAAAATAGTTCTTCTTTTTTGACTATGCATAACGCTTTTCTGAATTGAACCATAATTGATGATTTATTTTATATTTATAGTTGTTGATATGTCATCGGGGACTGACTAATTCTTGTTTTACTCAAGACATTCCATTGCATTTCCCAGATTTTTATGGGATATGCACTATTAAGAACGTCCATACAACTTTATATCTCAAACAACTTCCTTTCTATGTTGTGGATTACAGATTTCATTTCCATTTTCAATTTCATTTACGAGTTGCACAAAGTGTCTGCATTTCTTCTTGATTATACTTTGCTGATCTTCATTAACATTCATTTTCCAAGCAGCTATGTGTCATCGAGTCAGAGCAGTTTTATCCGCATAAATTTACACATACATAAATAATAAAAAATTCTGACTGTATAAAAAAATGGTACATATCTATATGACATAACCTAAGTAGGTATTTTGATCTGGTCGAAGGCGGAAACCTCTCTGTGGTCATTTAAATACTTCCAGTCTCCGCCCACATTGTTAATGCCACCAGCCCCTCTGACATTAGGTGTGACATAAAAATCGACTGTCCATGATGGTTGACATTTTGTTGTGACATTTAATAGATCGATAGTATAGGCCTCGGTCCGGCGGTACTTGTGAAGTTGGTAACAGTGCTCCAGCACCGTGATATATTGGCTTATAGTAACTCCTTATCGGTTAATAGAACGGAAAGGTTGGCATGACTGTTCAATGCAATAATATTACAACAGTTCATAAAATATTTTAAACCTAAGCAACTCCTTGCTACTTTAATATCGATCTTATAATTATACTTTGATAATTATTTAAACTGCATGTTTTTTTTTCAAACTAAATCTTTTCAATTATTTCAGAAAAAAACTTGTGAAATTTACTTGTGTTGTACAGATATGCATTATAGGAATTGCTAAGTATGTAAAAATATCAAAGGTTTTAGTATGTATATAGATCTTTTCAGTAAAGTAAAGGAACATATCATTGAGATAGCTCAACGTTATTTCTAAAAAGTATACACCCCTTGTTTAGTGGAATGAAGCACTTGAAAGAAATTTAACATGGATTATTGTTCTATCTTTAAGGATATTATTGTGGTAATTCAATAAGTATATTGAAATTTATTATGCCTTTCACGTTCAAAACTCACATCTTCAGGTATATTTAGATTCAAAATATTACAATTATAACTATTATTATGACTACATTATAAATATAATAATCAATTATTAACATGATTATTTTAAAAAAAATATAACGACCGGAAGAGGTCAGTTTTTATCTCCATTTTGTCTATTTTTACTGAAAATCATTCCTTATATATACAATAATATATCCAACACAGATTAATTATATTTATTTACTAACATCCCAGTAGAATTAGGTACTGCAGAAATTTGGGGGAAAATATTACTGTAAACACACATTTAAAAAAAAAAAAAAAAAAAAAAAAAAAAAAAAAATTCTCATATAATATTTATTTCTAATAAAAATAAGTTTTCGATGAACCGTCACGGGATTAAGATTTTTTTAAAAAAATGAATTCAGTGGTATTAAACTTTTTTTGTTGTATTTCATTTTTCAAAGTATACGGAGTGAGTCTTTCGCCTTTTCCCCCATAAATTGGCCTGTTGATCCTATAAAAAAAAAATATGAAAAAACGAGCAGCATTTACAAAGATTAAGTTACACCTTTCAGAAACCCTGCAAGCACCTCATTTTACACCCTCCGAGACACAATATAAAGTGTGATATCCAGTAATTATTCCCTTGTAGGAAATACGTGTTGTCCAGAACATTATCTTTTGATATACGCTCTAGACTTAAGCTAGGACGGCCGACTGACGTGTCGGAATTTTATTGACATCCTCGCTGGAAGAGAATGCAGTCGTATGGAGTTGCAATCTCACCACGATCTGATACCGGCCAATAAACATCCTGATTTAGTTATTCCATTTATGTCTTATTCCAGCGAAGATAGTCGGATATGATTCCGTCATATTTCTGATCATTGTGTTGTTACGTTGGCTCGTGATATAACGTGAGCATTTCACGATCCGGTGAAAGTGGTAAAGCGTTCGTTATGGTATCCGGACATGTTCTTCTATCTGCCATGCGCAGGCGATATCTCCCGTTTCGGATTCATTGCTCGTGACAACTTACATTATGGCAATTTCCGATAGAGTCGATGCTATCTGAAAAAAAAAAAATGTTTTTACCGGAAGATTTTTTCATTTATTTTTACTTACTACTGGAAAGTGTAAAAACATCATGTTCGTATTGTACTACCATTAAATATAAATGTGTAGTTTGTACAGGTTATAATTTTTTATTATTGTTCTTTATATGATAATAATGAAAATTATAATATATTGTCAATGTTTATATTTATTATTCATTTAATCAATATTTTACATTATCAGGGAATGTTTTTAAATTTATCAACTATCTATGAAAATATAGTTCTGATTTAATTTATTACCTAAGAAAGCATTTTTTAATAAAGTAATGGCATATTGTCGAATTCAGTAGTATTTCTATTATTTCAAAACGTATAACAATTTTATTCATTTTTATTTTTTATTTTAATCTCTTTTTCTGAAGTGCGTGTAACAATTTATTGAAATAAAATAAAAATGTTAATATGTACAAAATAGAAATATATACTAATATTTTATTTAATAATTTTAAACAGTAATTTCCTTTTTATTTCAAACGGTAGATAAAGAACCAATATTTAGCTGTGAGTTCGAAAAGGGTTGTTAGTTTTTCTCATAAAAACAACACAATTTAAAAGTAATAAATATAGATTTGTCACAACAAAAAACTGACGTACGTACATTCTTTTTAGTAAATCTTTAATTTTAAAATGCTATTAGGATTGCTATCTGTTTAAATTAAAAAAAATATTGATTCGAAATATACGTACATATAAGCCATTGTGTATCATTTAAATAAAAGAACACATAAAATATAAATATATATTTTTTGTTTAATTAAATTTTTAGCACGCAAATGTTTAAAATATCCACAAATTAGTTGATATAACAAATTATTTTATCCGACTGCAGATATAAACAGTTTATCAAAACAGAATTTGAAAAACAATAATTAATACATACATTGCTATCAAAGTAAAAAAATAAATTAAGGTTTTATATATTTTTTAAATTTAAAATACATTGTAGGATTTTAGTTTTATTATTTATATACATTCTAATATTTGTAATATTAAATAATATACCATTTACTAAATATATTTTTAAAATATATAATTATTTATGTTAGGAAAACGTTTTATATTATGACATCAAAAAGAGCAATTCGATAAATACAAGGCTAATTTGATTGCAGCAGTAATGTCGTTACCCCCTCTCCGCTTCTACTTAACTGCTGTAATATTTTGATATGGTTTCGATTAGTTTATTTAAGACGATTCATTGATCTAAAAATTATTCTAAGTGATGGCTATAATACACGATTGGTATATTTATAATTTTAATAGAAAATAGTTCAATATAAAAAAAATATATATATTTTATAATATATGAAGCCGTTTAGTTGGTAACGCTGCCTTGGCTCTTCAGTGAGACTCACTCCCCTGCCTATTCACCTGTGACTGTTTAAATGGTTCGCTAATTATTTGTTTATACTTATTCTAAAATCGTCCAAGTTGTCCATTTTTATGTAAGTCTATACTGTTTTACCTTTGGAAAAGTGCTCTATATTGTGTCGAGATATTTCAATATAGTGTTTAGATTTGTATTCGTTTGTAGGAGTGAGAAACTGATACTACTGCTGATTGTTTTATACTGCCCGCCATATTGTAAGTTATTTTAGAAAATTATTGAGAAGTTATAATATATTAATAAGAAATATTATATTGAAAAGTATTATTATGAAAGAATATACATTAATTGTATTTTAAACATAATGCTAATCTCATGATATTCTTATTCAGATACTTATATAACTGATTAGAAACACTCGTATATTTTTAAGGGGAAAAATTATAATAAAAAAAAAAAAAAAAAAGAAAAATAAAAAGCTGCTTTTGAAACACCTGTTTAATTTCTAACCATTTTCTGTATACTTTTCATAATATAATATTTCTGGTTTACAGAATTTATTTTGATGAATTAGAAATAATTTTAAATAAGCTAGTCAAAAAAAGATTTTTTGATGTTTTTCAACAAAACATTTATTTGTCTTAGGGAGAAAATATTCATTCAGTTTGATCTTTGAGTTTAATTTTGACTGAAATGAGATAACTTTTAATAAATTTTGTGAGCGTTTTTAATTTTGATTTTTAAAATGTAAAATAAATAAATTTTTCAATTTATATTCTGTTTCCCTCCTGTTTAATGTATCCTTGCGTGAACTGTTTTAATAGATTATTCAAAAGCCAAAGATTGCTATTTTCGTCCTCTCCTTTAATTCAGATTCTGCTAGGAAGACCCCATGATGTTGGAAGACGATGTGAAAAAGCGCCGTCACATGTTCTGCGAAACATAAAAGGTGGTGGACAGTTAGTGGGGACGTGAGCGCACTGCTGAAGGTCTCGGGGAATGTCCGATGCAAGAAGTCGCCGACCAAGGAAGACCTCCGGTTCCACAGAACTTGAAGCATGCCGGGGTATTGGCACTGCATTTGAGAGCTTTTTTCGAATTGTTCAATTTTAGTAATTTACAAAAACAAAAAAATATTTTTTCGTTAAATGCAATTTTTACATTAGGAGAGTCATAAAATTGTGGTTCTTTCATCAAAAATAAATCTACATTCACTCGAGCCAAAATCTATTGAAAACAATTACTTAAGCTAATAGCCATTAAAGGTACTAAAATTATCAGATTTTTCATTTTAAAGGTTTAAAAATGAGCAGCTAAAACACAGGTTGACAATGACCAATAAAAAACATTTTCCCATCTCTCTTCTCTTGAAATGTTTGTAAATAGAATCATTATTTTTTATGAGTTTTATTTTTTTATAAACCTACCTAAAACATTGCAATGAAACAAGCAATTCACTAATGTATGGACGTAATGTATTTGTACTATTCAATAAACTAAAACATATATGCTAACCTAAAATTTATATTTTTAAAAGTTGATAGAAGCTGCTGAAATATTTTGAGCAAAATTAAGAGTTTAATACTTTATTTCAGGTTATATAATTCTAAATATGATTATTAATTCTAAAAAGTATTGTTAAGTTGCTAACTCTTACTTTAATATTTAATCATTCTACTTAGTTTTTTATTTATCTTTACAAAAATGTTTTAATTGTTTGTTTTATTTTATTGAGTTATTAATTTATTTTAAGGTTTAGGAGAATCGATTAAAATATTACAAATATTGTATATAACTTTTCATGTAGCAATAAGCAGATTATTGTAACGTAATAATTGCAGTAAAAAATTAACCGAAGTAATGTTTTTTTAGAAAGTTTTGAATAAAATGGTTTCAGTCCTTGAATAAAAATAAAATATCAATTGAAAGAAACAATATCTTACTTTTAATTCTAAATGAATAAATTCCTGTAAATCGTGCAAATGACTTCAGATGAAAATAGTTAGGGGTCAATACTATGGTAATAATTTTCTGATATGCACCAGAGCAGTAATTAAAATTGTATCGGAAAACGATAAACCCATTTTAATTGCAACTAAAGCATACTATTTGTAGCACTAAAACCTAACTGTATCACCGAATAAAATGCCCTCCATTAGATATATCGACCAACTATCGAACCTGAACAATCAACATCCTCATTCGATGTTTGACAGGCGTACGAGAACTATCGATACATTAACTGTTATTAGTAGAGTATAACCGTGATTGGATTGGTAACGGTTATTACCGGACTGAAGGCTGCAATAATGAAAGGTTCCGAGCGGCTTTCTAGCTCTACGTGGTGGCATGTGGCTACCTCCGCTCTTCTGGGGTCGGCTCCAACGGCGGGCAGTACCTCCGTCGAATTCTTCGAGATCTTTACAAGCGGATTTATAATCGTAAGGAAATCTGTGAAAAAATTGAAGTTTTATTTTAATAAATTAATTATATCTAAAATCAATATTAGTTCTTAAATAATTTTTAAAAATTAAAATAATGATTAAAATGCACTGTCTTAAAGTAGGTCTAACCAACTTAAATCATATTCGACAGTTGCCAAAAATATGGTTTAAAATTTGGTCAATATTGATACATTAAGCAATTGTATTAATTTGAAAAAAAATGAAAAGGTTTCTATCTCATCCTAACTAATAAATTTATTTTTGTTAATTAATATTTAAAAACTTATTTGATTAATTTATTCTTTAAATATATGCCTGTTACACTTCCATACAATTTTTATTTTGGGTTTTTTAATCCATTGAAAAATAATAGTTCAATTGGTTATTTTTCAATACTAATGAGTAGTAAAATTAAAATGTTAATTTCAGCCAAATGAGAGTTTCTACAAATATATTGTGTGAGCGATGTAATGTTAACAGTATTATTGTAGCATTTATAAATATATCACCTTACTAATCTCTAAAAAAATAATGATATATTCTACGGGCCAATGTTGAGTGAGCGAATATTATGATATTATATTAGATTATGGCTGAAGAAAAAAAAAATTTTTCTTCTTTAATTTAAACTGAAGTTTTCTTTTCTAAAAATTTTTATGTTGAAAAAAATTGTTCCTATCTTTGGGCCTAAATGGGTTAATAAACGCATTCTCATTTAGATGTAAATAGACTTCTGATATTTGGTGTTCGTATAAAAAATATTTACTGGATTAGGAGATCATTTGTTCTTGAATCATATATATCGAATGTGTTAAATTTAATTTTTTTTTCCGTCCTTTTCAAACTTCCTCAAGAATTCGCGTCATTCGCAAAAATCATTTTCTTTCAAAATCTTCAAATCATATTAATTATTGCACAAACTGTTTAATATTTGGTTAATACCACTTTTTTATTCGAAATCGTTGAAAAAAAATCGGTAATTCTTGTTTATCACTGAAAGTTCATTCATAACATTTTTCAATGATGTATTCAGTTGTATGTAAAATACAGTGTTTGACCTCTTACATGCTTGGTTTTGACATCTATTGTTTTAGGCTAGTAGCAAAGTAAGCAATCACCTGATAGATCTATGTATTAAATGTATGATTCATATTGAAATTTTTGTGTCATATTAATTGATATTCAATTTTAATTCAAACAAAAAAACAATATGTTGGCTCGTAAACTAGAGAACTTTAGGATTGCGCAATTTTTTTCGCGCTTAGTTCCTTCCTCAGAGAACGGATCATAGCTTTCTCGATATTTATTGAAGCTGTACTGGTACCGTCACGTTTCGGTCGCGGCTGTTTCCCCATCCCTCGCTAAAGCGAGAACTAACACAGCCATTTTCTACAATGTTCCGGATAGGGCATTCCCGTCCAATTAGCGGTCGAAAACGCGGGCACTCCACCCCCACTAACTCCCCCTACAAGAGATGAAGACAGCTATAAGACATTGGCTACTGACTGACAGTCGGACGTGACCACCAAACGGTATCACCTGAATCTAAACTAGAGCGCCCTGTTCCACTCCTGTCCGGCTGGTACTGCTGATGGATCAATCGTCAATATCCAAAAGTAGATAGTACAAGTATCCATGGTGGTACAGCAATAAATACGAACTGGATACCTAACCCGCCGTTTTAAACCGTTTGTTTCTGTTTTTTTTTTTTTTTTTTTTTTTTGTTTTTTTTCATGGAGAATAATTCTAATTCCTGAAGAACCAGGATATTGTCTGAAAACTATTTTTCAGAAAAAGAGATTTTGAAAAGTCAAAGAATCTATTATTCAGTGCATTAAACATATTCATACAAAATGTCTATCTATTAGGAGAAATGACAAAAAAATAATGTTTTGAGGACCATGCAAAATTTACTATTTGAAATTATATTAAACATTATGAATGAAGATATCACCAAAAAATCTCAAATTTTATGTATAACTATATATGTATAACTTTTATATGTATTTTTATGTGTATAACTATAGCTATATATAACTTTTATTGTAATTTATTTTTTAATGAATTTGTTTATGTTGAGTTATTTAACATGGTTGACTATCTCTACTAGCAGATAATTGAAGTTGTAACATATTATAGTATAAATACTTCTTACTTGTCAAATATTTTTGAGGCGTGAATATTTCTTTGAGAGTGGAAAAGAGATAAAGTAAGAGAGAGAGAGAGAGAGAGAGAGAGAGAGAGAGAGAGAGAGAGAGAGAGAGAGAGAGAGAGAGAGAGAGAGAGAGAGAGAGAGAGAGAGAGAGAGAGAGAGAGAGAGAGAGAGAGAGAGAGAGAGAGAGAGAGAGAGAGAGAGAGAGAGAGAGAGAGAGAGAGAGAGAGAGAGAGAGAGAGAGAGAGAGAGAGAGAGAGAGAGAGAGAGAGAGAGAGAGAGAGAGAGAGAGAGAGAGAGAGAGAGAGAGAGAGAGAGAGAGAGAGAGAGAGAGAGAGAGAGAGGAGAGAGAGAGAGAGAGAGAGAGAGAGAGAGAGAGAGAGAGAGAGAGAGAGAGAGAGAGAGAGAGAGAGAGAGAGAGAGAGAGGAGAGAGAGAGAGAGAGAGAGAGAGAGAGAGAGAGAGAGAGAGAGAGAGAGAGAGAGAGAGAGAGAGAGAAGAGAGAGAGAGAGAGAGAGAGAGAGAGAGAGAGAGAGAGAGAGAGAGAGAGAGAGAGAGAGAGAGAGAGAGAGAGAGAGAGAGAGAGAGAGAGAGAGAGAGAGAGAGAGAGAGAGAGAGAGAGAGAGAGAGAGAGAGAGAGAGAGAGAGAGAGAGAGAGAGAGAGAGAGAGAGAGAGAGAGAGAGAGAGAGAGAGAGAGAGAGAGAGAGAGAATTCCCATGTTTGGAATTAGAGCTTAATTGTTTGGAGTCATTATGCCAGATTGATGTGATGGCTGAGCTGCTGGAAGGAGCGATCGTGACTAGTTATCTGAGACACGACATACCGAACACTTAACAAAAAAAAAAAATGCTCAGCTCCAGGAAAGCAACTTATAGGTATCAGAAAATAGATTCATGTATACGTTACGGCCTGCCCAATATTTCCAAGACTGTCGTAGGCGTCTGTTTGATAGTACTGAGCTTCTTGGCGTCCATTACTCAGGCGTAATGTAAACAGTGCGAGGAGTACTGCAGGGAATGATAATGGTTCTTATGATTTATCGGTTGTATTATCATATACATAACTATTTACAGCTGTATGTGGGTTTCTACGATTGGATCAAATTTATACTATTGGGAGGTCTAGGAATAGGTTATCGTTTAATAACGTCATGTCACTTGTTGGAAGGTGAAACCACCGTCTTGATATAGCGCGGAATAAAAGAAAATCGTTATAAAACGTTGATTCTAAATTTAAACAGTCAATCCTACATAAATCTGTCAGCCTAGTTTACCTAATATAATTACTGGCGTTACTTTATTGGCAATACTTGTTATAGATTCATAATTGATTGCATTGTATACGAATGATTTCGAGCTCTGCATTTCATTAGTTGGGTTTTACCTTTTATTATGCGCGTGATGTTATTCCTGATTACATCAACTGAATATTAGACACAAGTTTATCCTAGTATTTCTACATTTCATCATAGATCATATTTCATTTAAAGTGTTTGTTATCAAATGTATGAAGTTTAATTATATTTATTGTATGTACATATAAAATTAAATTTTTATTTTTAATTTTTAATTTTCCTGTCGTTTTTTAATTAATAGTAATGTATAATTTTAGAATATATATATTTTACAAGAATAGGTAAAATCGCTTGTGGCACCAGTGAATAATCGGTTTAATGCATTTTGTTTGTTAAGAGTGTTTCTGAATTTTAAGCTATGGGTATCAGCAGGAAGTTATTTTTCCCCGGTATTGTTCTTAGTTATGAGGTTATTGTATAGATGATTACCGACTATTCTCACGTAACCAACTATTCACAAGTGCTACAGATTAGTAGGTAATTTATTAGAATCAGATAATTTCGTTATTCAACTGGTTTTAGTTAAATTAAATTTTCAGTTTTTTACAATGGTATAATTAATTCATGAGCTTTACATATACCATATGTTTTTTCACAGGATAAAATTCCCTATTTTTTTTTTTTTTTAGAATTGCCCATTTTATTGTTAGTATATTAACAATCTTTATGGCTTAATCTCCTACCAACCACTGACACGTGAGGGAGAGTAGCTATAATCTCGTGCAGTACTGCATAACCCCCCATACGGATGGGGGAAGCTGGTTTGGGAATCCGGAGTGTAAAAATTAGATGTAGATGAGCATGAATGTTTGTGGATATGATCCGTTTTTATTTATTTATTTATTAATTATATCCATTTATTTATTTCTTTAATTTTTTATTGTGTTTATCATAATTTTTCTTTTCTTTCTCTTATTTTTATATTCTTTCATTATTTGACATTCTGCTCTGATTTTCTGCAAGAACATTTATTTCCTGTCCGTACAATCTGTATTGTTGATTGTATTTTTTAAATATTTATAAACCTGATTGTCGCAGATTGTAATATATTTTTGCAATAAAAGTTTCCTATCTGAAAATACTGTATATTAATAAATTTAATTTTGTAAACATGTAAAAATGATTGCTATTTTTTTGTTTTGATCGGATATTTATAATTTTTTATTATTTAATATTAATAACTCAGGAAGGTTTACCTTAGACATTAAAAATATTTGATACCTCAGACGATCTTTACCTTCTGAGGTTTAATTGAACACTTGATGTTAATACTTTTATGAGCTTCGAACTGATAAGGACTTATCATATATATATATATATATATATATATATATATACTATATATATATATATATATATATACATATATATGTTTAGTAAGGTTCTTGAGGTTTAGTCAATAAATAAAAACAACTGTTTTGGCGACGTTTCGAGACTATATTGTAGGACAACACAAGGTCCTGAAGTAACTCCAGTGATCAAGGAACTTCAAAATTCCAACAGAAAACTAGCAAGTGTGAAGAATACTAGGACATTCCTACTAAGAAGCTGGGCATTTTTATGAGAACAATATAGTCTCGAAACGTCGCCAAAATAGTTGTTTTTATTTTGTGACTGAGCCTCAAGAACTTTACTAAACACTTAATAGTAACAGTCAAGAAATTTATCCTTACATATGTATATATGCCTACATATAAGTCCTTATAAGATAATAAGGAAGACATTAATTTTAAATGTAAATTACTATACTGTTTAGTTGGTGACATTACCTAATTAAGTTTACACCATTTTAGTAAAGTTTATATCTACAGACTAGAGTTGATATTAATAACCCAGATATAATATTTTATTTTATTTTTTTAAAATTTTTTATGGTTGTTGTTTTTTGTTTATATACAATAATTCTCTTAAGCGGTATTTTATTATGTTAGTTTAATTAAAACGGTGAACTTTTACCAACGCTGTCACTGAGCTAACGAGAAGAAAATAATATCACTAATTAAATAAACGAAAGATCGTATGAGATAAAAGTGAGATAATAAACTGCCTGTTGCAGGACAACAGAACAACATTTCCAAAAACAACACAGCCCCTGTGTACACGCCTTGCCCCCTATGTAAATATGTATTTTAAAGGACCATACACCATTAAAGGCTAAAGAATTTAGGATTTACATATCTGTGTATAAGAGGGAACTCCAGGCCTCAGGTGGAATTATTAACGTGTAAATTTGCATGAAGGCATTGTAATCTGTTAGCTCTCTTTGTGGTACCGACAACTCCTTTAATTATGGAGATATTGTTTAATGTATCCCAAAAGGGGTGTTTTTTATATATAACTGTTTTTTATTTATAATTCCTCCAACATTGTGAAATGTTAAAATTATTGAAAGTCAAAATATGAAAAAATTAAATATATTATTTAGTAAGATCCTTTATTTATTTTTATTGGATATCCCCTTCATCAATGGATTGACAAAAACGGATAAAGTTGACTCACTATAATTTTAAAATCTCAACTATATAAGATTTTTTCGACCTAATTTTGAATGAAATTCGAAAAAATGAAAAGAAAAAAAAATGTCTTTGGTTCCCTTTATGATTTGATGTCGGGACTCTCCTACTATCTTTGAATGATGCCCCCCCCCCCCCCCCCCCAGTTGTGATTGGTTTAAAAATGCACAGGTTGTTTTGTTTTTTTTTTGGTAGAGACTTTCATCTCACTTTTACACCTAGAGTAAAATTTATAAGATTTCATTCATTTCAAAGATGTCATCGGTGCTCAAGGTCTGTCAACCAAAACTGTATGTCTGCTACTATGAAAATAAAAAAAATAAAATAAAAAAATAGTAAAGAACATCAACAAACAGTCAATTTATGGTAGTAGACAATTATTAAGATTACGAAAATCCCTTTAATATATCATATATTTACACGTCTTTCACGATTACTTCATTCGTTCATCGAGTTAAAGGAGCGCCTGAAAAAATAGAATTTTCGGCTGTTAAATATATTTCGTAAGTTACAAAAAATTGAAAGATGTATACACCAATGCCGCCATGTAACACGTCCCAGAAGTTCATCTTTTGCACCTAAGCTCCTTTTCCTCCAGATCAATAACTAATGGTAATTTTCCAGGAATGAAATACGAGTATATCTGGACTTTACATTTTTCAGTTCAAATCTTTCATGATACTTTAAGTTCTACATGTTTATACTCCACTAGTTTAAGAGAACCAAGGGTAACTATAAATAGTGTAAAAAAACTACTATTTTGAATTATGTGACTTTAGAATATTGTTATTTTTTTCCATGTTTGTGATAAAGGGACCTGGTTGACGCTTGAAGAAATATTTTCCAGCTTTTGGAATTTTATAGGCAATCAAAATCCACTGTAGGATAAACGCCAATATTCCAAAGATATCGTTTACCACTTCTTCGACTAATTAGTTACCGTCCTTTTGAAAATTGATTTAATATTTAATGATGACTTTAGAACCAATCCTGAAGGATGATGAAGATTATACTTACAAATTCACCCACTGCTATAGGTTTGGTTAGAGCTTATATAACAAAGCCTCTAAGGATAGTAATTTCAGATCTACCAGGATTCAAAGATTTTTGATGGCCGAAGGACATCTTTGGCCACTCCTTCCCGACAAATTAATTTTCGTCCTTTGGAAAATTGATATCTTTAAATTTTTAAAAAGAGGCAATCACTCTCTGATTAATCTATTTTACAGGACACTCAAAGATAATATTTTGAGATCTTCCCGGATCTTACGACTTTAGGTGGTGGAAGGATGTTGTCCTTTTGAAAATAATTAAATTGTTTCGTTTTTTGAAAGGACTCTCTTTCTTCCTGTTTAATCCTTTGAAAATTGGCCCTTTAAGTCCTTTTCAGCATATTTTTCGGTAAGTTAGTAATAGTCACTCGACTTTATCAACCCCTTCCTATCGAAAGTTTTCACCAAATTGTAGTCCAGTCAATGAACACATTGTAGAGTGTATGGAATATGCGATAATTTTTTACTTCAAAGCTTCGTTTGGAGCAGTTAGAAGGTAAACATACTAAAAGTCCCCACCACTGGGGGATGAGCTAACGGTGGGGGGAGGGGAGAAGTTCAATTTTTTGTTTATTCGATAATATCTCGAAAACGGTTGACTCTAGAAAAATATGTTTTGAATAAACATAAAAGCTAATTAAATTTCCTCTAAAATTAATAATATATAAATTTGTCGTGGTTCTGACCGTTTACGAGATATTCGTTATTAAACGTCGGTGATTTTCGGAGAAAAAAACAAATGTCACCTCACTTTTTGTCAAACTTTTGATTTTAGTACCTTTCACAATCGTTTCTCAGAGAAAATGTTAGAATCAAAACTATAGAGTATTAAATTTACATTAATTTCATATATACATTTCTGGTATTTGAAGCAAGTGTTTAACAAAAAATGAGGTAAACATTTTGTTTATTTCTAAAATTATCGATATTTAATAACGTATATCTCAAAAGCTGTTGGAATTTCGATGAATATGTATATAATTAATTTTATAGGAAATTTATTGAGCTTTAATTTTGATTTGTAGCATATTTTTCTAGAGTCCACCGTTTTCGAGTAATTATCCCCTCCCCCCACCCTAAGCTCACGGGTGGGACTTTCAATATGTTTACCTTGTAACTACTACTGTATATACTTTTTGTATATATATAAAAGTATGGGCATATAGAAGATACATACGGGGAAGTTTTTTAACGAAATTTTGTACCTCGAATTCATTAGTAGAACAAAAATAAAGAACAACTGAAAATTTCCAGTTCCAGTTGGGACTAGAACTACCTCTTCCCCGCACGACTGATGCGCCCTGTTGTACATTAACCTAGGGCCACTTCGTGATCTAACGAAGCGGTGAAATCAATTTTTCTCTTTCATGAATTTTCATATTTGCTAGTTTTGATATACCGAGGGAGCGTGATTCGTCACGGATGGTGAGGCAGTCATGTTCCTTTCCATCTTCACTCGGCCTTAAATGGTTATTGAATCTCTGAGTGTTTTCGTTATTTTTCATCTGTTACATTGTGTAAAAGTAATTATAAAAAATATGGAAATAATTAAAAGATTTATGTAACAAGCTGATATAGTTTTGTGTCTATGCTATCTAAATTCATGAAACAAATGTATTTGAAATTGACAAAATAGTCTATTTCAATTTTATAAACAAATTACGCAAAGACTAAATACTTATACTAACTTATTAAAACCTCTATAGACGTACGCCTCACAAATTTACGGAATAGCATAAAAACACACATCCAAAATATACAGACTTTCCAATAAAAAAACTTTAAGACTCATTACACAATCACCCTGGTCAATAACATAACATTACACACAGACTTACGCATACCTATGGTACAAAATCATATCCAAACATCATACAAAAGACTTCCCGACAAACTCTACCGTCATATAAACAACTTAATTCAAACTATGTCTTCGAGAAGCATGCCAGAGAATACCCGAAGAAGACTAAAAGGGAGTTGGTAGAGAGATCTACTCCGTTAAAGTTGATTAAATATTATGTTTCATGTTAGGATTAAGTACCGCTGGGTGCTGTCCTCCCTCATGCCTGACATGTCAATTATCTTGTATACAATCACCACATCTGCTTGTTGTCATAGGATAAGTGACAGGTGTGGATTTAAAAATTAAAGGAGAAAAATAGCAGTTCCCATGAGAACTATATGACGGAAAAAAAAATTACTTATTGCCGATTAAATATTCATCACTGGTTATAGCACCAGTGACAGTTGAATGAAGTCGAGATTTCTTAAAATATTCTTTGGCCTCCGTTAAGTAGGGGGGGGGGGGAGTAGTTCCCTAAGGTGATGTTTACAATGTTTACATATTTTAAAATGTTTATTTAAAATGTTTATTTTATTATGGATATTCTTATTCATTTATTTTTTATTAATTATATTTATTTTTAAAAATTATTTATTTTTTATTTTTTTTAATTTCTGTACATATAGGTATTCAGAGATTATTTGTTTACGTATACATTGTATGAATTCGTTCCTATTGCATTTAATCGTGCTTTTAAAAAGAGATATTGGTCTTTAGAATATAGTACTTTTTTTAAATGACTTGAAGTTTCATATATCTTATTTAGTGGAATTGATATACAATTACAATATATTTAATATTTGTTTAAACAAATGAATAAGGCATACTTTTAATGTTTCAGGTAAGTTAAACTCTTGTCTTCCTCATTTCGAAGGTGCTGGGTAATGTATTTGTGATTAAACTCTATAAACTACATAAATATTTATTTTGTGTTTCTGTAGCTCTTATAAGTGCTCTACTATTTCTGATTTCAGTATTTTGTTATTACGCGTAACTAACGACTGATGAAAGGCAATTGCCGTAATTACGCACTATTGTCTAAGTCTAATGAACCGTTACAATAATGTTCGCAGTTAAATTGATGTCTTAAATATAAATTAAATTGACTTATTAAATATATTATTTAATTTTTTATTTAATACAAAATGTCGATTATTATTTTGATCAAGAAATAATTTTAAATTTTTTTATATCCGCTATGAATATAATTTATTTTGGTGTAAAACACACCAACAAACAAAAACAAAAATAAATGATTGAAAAAAATTATTTTCTTAAATAATTAAGAACATTTAACAAATCACATCAATCCATCTCAGGACCTATAATACTTTAAGAAAATATGTCTTGATAAATAGTAGATATGTTCGTAATAGAATATTAGAACTGTTAAATAACTAGGCATTGTTTATCTAATAACCAATAGAATTTTTTTCTATGACAACTACTAAAAATATCTGGTCACGTTTTTATTTTTAACTTAGAATGACTAAATTAAATATAATATACTTTGCATTATAATCCCCAAAACTTTTTTTTTGCACCTATCACTTCTTCTTTGTTAAATGGATGAGAACTCAAACAAAACCTAATACTCGGGTTTAACACCTTTCCTTAATGTCAAGGGTTGTCATCTTGTTGAGACGCCTACGCGACATGCTCCCTCCCGCTGGTGAAATTACCGATCTAGAGAATTATATTTAGAAATATAAGAAGGAAAATAAATGAACATAAAATTTGACATGAGATGAATTAAGTTTTAAATAGCAGATTTAGCAATGGAGTTAGCAATTATGAGTTGTATTAGAAACTAAATTAATTTCGTATTATGAAATCACCACGTGTAGTATGAACTTCACTTTAATATGTAGGTACTTTAAACACATATACACACATATGTCTATAAATGCATGAAAATATATGATATGTATAAATTCGGTATATAGGTATTTAAAGTGTTATTTAATTTAGATTTAGTATCACATACTACAAGACTTAGGAGACAAGAATCTGTTCGTCGTTTCTTAATATTAAAATAAATCCAAACAAATCCCATACAAATAACCTTTACCACGTCGTCGCAAACCTACGACTTCCAGTGCTGTCTTATCCTTTAATAATATTTCATTGATTCTTGTTAAACCGATCCGCTACCTAGGCCTCCACCTGGACGAACGTCTTACATAGAATCCTCATATGAGACTTAAACAAGAATCATAATAAAAAAAATAAAAATAATAAGAATCATAATAAAAAAAATAAAAATAATAAATAATAAAAAAAATTAAGGAAAAAAAGAATAGAATGATAAATACAACAATATACAATATTTACAAAAACTCCGAGAAACACCCTGATCCAAGCCTGCCCCCCAATTTGAAAGGCATCCCGGGATCAGAGAGTTCCCAGCGCTGTCCTCACAGCTGCGTCACAAGCAGAATCCAGTGGAGGCTGAGAGAAAGCGCTATGGCACCGTCGTACAGGACTTGAGTAGACAAGCTGGCCATTGCCAAAACTCCAATAATAAATATTTGCAATAAGTGTCGGGACCCTTGCCATACTCGATTAATAATTTAAAAACAAAAATCCAAATATCTTCCTCTCGAAATTTTCCTATGGTTGTCACAATCAACCAAGGTTTTTTTTTTATTGGCATATTTAATAGTTTTATTTTATTTTATTTTTAGTTTTATTTTTTTTAACTAGCAGATTAGGATCTTTGTATATTTTAATTTTAAATTAAATTTTTTAAGACTCCATTTTGACAAGCGACTTAATTGTAATCCACATACCAAACATAAAGGACAAGAAACTGTTCATCGCTTCCGACTACTTCAACATTTACTAGGCAAGCGTTCAAAGCTACCAATAAATTACGAAAGACCTTTTTATATCAAAGTAATTAGACCCATTTGGGCATACGAGTTAAGAATTGGGGCTCCACTAAACCGGATTCTTCTGGTTTTGAATCCTTACAATCCGCAATCCCTCGTAAAATCCTCAATGCTCTTTATTATGCTCCAAGCAGAATTATTCATAAAGATCTTAATGTTCTATATATTGCTGGTTTGGTAAAAACCAGATCCCTGTCCTTTAATATTAAACTCCATACCCACTCGAATCCACTAGTCTCCTAACTTGCTTCAAACTCAATTCCAGATAAACCTCCGAGGCGTTTGGATAGAAGAAGAGACGTAGCCGAGTTCTATAGTGTAGAACTTTTGAAGTGCTACTAGTGATTAGTTCTTTACATTTTATTGACATGCCATTCAAATCATTTGCCTCTAATTTACTGTTGTACACAGTGGTTATGTAATTATTAATATAATATAAACCGTATTATAGTGTATTATTATTGTTATATTAAGCACTACGGTCTTAGTCGGGCCTTGGCTTCACAAGGAATCGACAGCCATTCCTGTCTATCTTCCGCCTTCCTCCTCCAACCAATTACTCCGTCTTCGCAGGTCAACCTGGGCGTTGTTCAGCCACCTCAGCCTTGATCTCCCTTATCATCTTTTTTGGAAGCCTTTCCTCCGTCATTTTTTGTACATGTCCGAGCCGCCACATCATAATGTATATAGTTGTAAATATCAATAAATGGTTAACAAAAAAATTATTAAGTATGCGCTAGAACTATCAAATTGAAAACTGTGATGTTCAAGATAATGCAAAACTATGCTTGACGATTTTCAGATACAATTCTATATCTTCCTTTTAACGATAGCTATGAAAAACTAAATTGGAATACCTGGTTTCGATTAAAAATTAAAATTTACAAGTTCTCGAAGTTAATAAAAGTCCCTCTGGTATAAATACCTAAAATATTATTTTTTAAATTATTTTTATTATCTTTAATACTCAGGATAATAAATAGGCCTTTACGATCAAAGAAAGTTTTAACTATTTGTAGTTTGACTGTCAAGATTTTCGTGAGGCAGGTCAACCTAGTTCATCCAACGACATCTCCTCTGAAGAGTGAATTAAAGATCCTGGTGACGCTCGACAAAGGACTCAAACAACAGTAGACGCCATAGAGGGATTAAAAAAAAAAGAGGAAAACCAACATAAAAAAAAAAAAATAAATAAAGCGACATAAGAGGCAAAAAAAAAAGAACAAAAATTCCTGTAAGTGATATAATGTCGTTTTAAAGAGAGCGGCAACAGTAGCCCTTTGTGTTTGGTTCTTTGAGAGCACCTGGCCTGACACGGGGCAAAAAAATCTCTTCACCGGAGACAAGCTTTGTGTCACTCAAGATCTTGCTAATACAAGACACTGCATCTGTCTAAGATGTCGAGCTTTAGAACTGGTCTTTTAAACTCTGAAGGGGAACTTGAGATGCTTGCTTGCTAAGGCACTTGTCCTCGGGAGTATATGTGTGATATTATTTGCAAACGGGTTAAGGATACTATGCACGACATTCTTTTAAGTTTTATAATATATGTTTAATATTTTCCTTGTATAGTATCTCCATATAAGGACCGTTTATTTGAGTACATACAAGCATACATGTCCCTACTACCTTAAAGGTTTGTTCACTTGCTTTGCTTATGAGCATTGAAATGAAACGGTCATCGACGACAGTTATTCGTTCATTTTACATTTTACATTAAAAACCGAACAAAAAATTCATCCTTTTTAGTTAAAGTGTTTTCTTAAATTTTATTATAAACTTTAGGATTTTTCATAACGCAGTAGCATTCCTTAACCCTAGTCCGCAGAGGTTTCCCTTCATATTCCTCTGCCTACTGTCCATTCCTCTCTTAGGCCACGTCTCATCATGTTCTTCTTATTCAGTGTTTTCCTTGGCCTATCTCGTTTCCGTACTCCTTCTATTCTTCACTCACATATTTTCCTTGTAGCCTCTCATCGGAAATTCTTTGTAAATGTCTGTTTCACCAGACTTTACACCAGTTTAGGGATTTTTTCACGATCTCATGTAGGGTTTTTTTTTTGGAACCCTAATTTTTTAACTAGTTTTTTTATCTTTTACTTTTTGCCTCCTTGAGATTCTGGCTGTTCGGCGCCAATTGTCCATTTTGGTGGCAAAAAGCTTCTTTCGGAGATCAGCATTTGTTGTCCATGTTTTCGCTTCATATATATATTTAATGAAATACTTTTAAATATTTTTTGTTTTGAGAATGATATTTCTACTCCATAGTATTGTATTTAGTAAGGGAATAACTTTGCTATCTGCCATTCTCTTTATAATTTCCATATCAACTCCACTCTCAGTTGAATCCATTAGTCTTCCAACTTGCTTCACATTCGATTCCTGATAACCCACCGAGGCGTCTGAAAAGAAAATGATCAAGAGACCTAGTTTAGTTTTTATTGAAGTGCTACTAGTAGTTCTTCGCAAGTCAGTTACATGCCATTATATTAATTTTCCTCAAATTTACATGATTGTATACAGTTGTAAATATTAATAAATAGTTTTAAAAAAATCAATAAAAAAAATCCATATCACATGAGTCATTCATATCGTTTATGCTTCCAAGATATTTGAAGTAATTATTTTTTTTTTAATTCTTCTCTAGGGCTATATTCTACGTCCTCGACACCGGAGGACATTAATTCATTTTTATTTGTTTAAGTAACTATTGATATGTTCAGCGATATTACCAAAAAAAAAAAAAAAAAAAAAAAAAAAAAAATTAAATTGATTTACAAAATTAAACACGAAGTCTATATTGCCGAAAAATAAGGATTTAAAACTATTGAAGCCTAGAGTCATTGAAAATATGGCTTTTCATGAGTGACTTGAAGGTTTTCATGAATGAATGCTACGTTTTAACATTTATTGGAGAAAATTCGATGTTTAAATAACTTGTTTAAATAATAACAAACATAATGAGTTAAAATAGACAATAACTAAAGAAATAAATAAACAAACAAGAAATTACCTTTGGCATCCATTGATGGTCAGTTTGTGAAAGCCTAGTTTTTGTTTAGTTATAAGCAAGTCTGTCTTAAACTTAGAAAACAATTTTACAGTTATTAAATACATTTTTAAAGTTTTGTGAACTACCGCTTTTCGCATATGTCCGGATATAAAGTACGGTAACGTTATATGTTATTTTGTACATAAATTAAATAAATGCTTAGAATTGTGTCTTAAAATGTGAAGCCACATAAACTCGGACGCATGGTGGAGAAATATATTACATTTATAAACAAATGCATTAACAGAGATATTGTTATTATATGATAAATGATTATTTAAATAATAATAAATATTTATTTTAAATTTTACAAGCTAGAATGTATTAAGGAGTGTTTCTCTTTTCTACTGCCGATTTCCCTTTTAATTAAAAAAATCCATTTCGTTTATAAAATGTTCCAGATGATACTTTGGTTGAAAAGAAAATCGGAATCTGGTCCCTAATAAACCCGGTGTATCTAAAAAATAACAACACACATACACTGTTTTATTTCGAGCCTTTATACATATCGCAATAAATATCATAATCGTTGTTATAATTTTGTTTTAGCTAATTTTATGGGGCATTAAATTGACCTTATTCTCTTTAGCGAAAATTCCCCCGTGGCTAAAATTAAATCGGTTTCCTTATAATAAAATATAGCTACATTTACTATGTTTGTATAATGATAAAAGCTGTCAAAATGTGTTTGCCGGGAGCAATGAAGGCCACGCTATGCAAAAAGGCCGATTTATGAGTGACGGTCCGGATAAATCATCCTAAATTCGAATTTATATTCTTCAGGCCGCCACTTCCGCCCGTAATACATCAATAAATATTCTCGGAGACTTTTCGAAATCCTTATTTTTTTTTCTCCTTAGATTTGTCAGTCTTCGAAGGTCAGTAATATATTGTCATTGTACACTGTCAGTAGTAAGGCTATGGAGAGGATATATTTCCAAGTTTATATTTGACATTTAAATCGTATCGCAAAACCTAAAAAAGTAAAAAAGACACTTATTCATATAATTAACTTAATAAGGTGAATCACTAAAATTAACTTATACATACACTTCATTTGCATAATAGTAAACACTGAGAAGATTAAAAGAAGTTGGATGAGCGATCTACTTAACTCTGTTAAGACACTCTTAAGTCTTCTTCCTCATGCCGAAAAAGCCAAATGCAGATAATTGTTAGCAAATTAACTTATTGTCTATTATGTTGACAATTATGAAATTATTATAAGCCAAGTGAGTTGGGGCTAGAATCTCAGCGCGCTCAGTACTGAAGGTCGTTGGTTCGAATCCCACTTGGGAAAGTTAAAATTTATTTTGTGGCGGACTTAGAAAATGAATCTTGACCTTTTCATCATGGCTAGCATAGGTTTATAATTATAGCTTTTTATTACACCTCACTCATCGTTTATCACAAAGGCATGTTAATAACTATCGAAAATATGTGATATGTAGAAAGACATGACAAGAAGCCGGAGCAGACACCTGCACCAGAAGCGCTATCTTAACTACACCGATTTACAAACGATACATATTTCATTGCTAGAAAGTGCTAGTACCATTGTCTCTTGGGTTCAGTTTCTCTTGGCGATGAGTTAGTGCTCTGTAGCTATTGATGTAGTGTCCGTACTGCCTCCGGTGCACTTAGCTCGCCTTAGCTCTTGCATCTGTCCGCTCTGTATCGGGCTACTGCACTTGGCAATGTTTTTCTGCTTCCTTTATCTATAAAATGATTTATCGTCTATAGGGTATTATGTAGCTACGATAATCGATGTAACCTTCAAATATCGATTTCGCAGACTGGATACTGATTTATCTGATATTGTTCCTCGTAGATAATATTCAATTATTGCAGTTATGTAAATTAAAAAATTTGGTTTTCATTTTATTATTTATTAATAACATAATAAGCTGTGGAAATATTTTAAATTCATAATATAGCCATTTTTTTTTTAAACTGGTTTCATATTAATTTAATATATGATAGCTAAACTACTTCTACTATATTTTTCTATTTTTAGTGTAACAATTGTAATTAACTGACTTCAAAATGAAGGAGGTTCTCAATTGTAACACCCAATTTTTTATGCCATAATTTCGTTAAATATATATTTATTTTTATTCATACATTTGTTAAAATTTTCAACTGTACGAAATATATATATACATCAAGTAAATGTATTGACAACGATTATAATAACAAATTAAAACTTGAAAAAAACTACTCATCAGTAGCACTTTATTAAAAATTCTACCTAGGTCTCTAGGCCATCTTCTTTTCAGACACCTCGGAGGATTATCATGAATGGAGTGGGAAGCAAGGTGAGAAACTAACGGATTTGAGCGGTTATGGAGCTTGCTATGAAAGGGTAGGTATCTGGTGTGGGCTAAATCATATGGAACAGTAAGATCTTCATGGATAAGTTTATGGGTAACAAAGTAAGGATCATTTTTCGAAGGGTTTTGGATTGTAAGGATTGAATACGAGATGAATTGGATGGTTTAGTGGGGCACCAAAGCTCAACACCGTACGTCCCAATAGGTCTAATCACAGTCATGTATATGAGTCTTTTGTTATTAATTGGGAGCTTTGAACGTTTGTCTAGTAAATGTTGAAGTTGTCTGTAACGAAGGGCATTTTCTTCTCGTTTTAGTTTTGCGCGTTAAATATGAACCGATTTTTCTGATTCTTTTTCTATCAGTAGTCCATACTTCAGATGTGGTCCCATAAACATTTTATATAAGTTAGTTAAGCGCTTTTTAAGAAATTTTTTTTTTAAAATTCAAAGTATAAACATATTACTCCATGATTACTAAATCTAAATTATTAACATAAATAATATACATTTATAAACCAAAATTACACTCAACATTAAAAATTAAAAAAAATAAAGTTAATTCTTAGAAAAAAACGACATCAAGATTAAATATAGTTGTACAAATTTG
This sequence comes from Euschistus heros, assembly GCA_003667255.2. Taxonomy (NCBI): domain Eukaryota; kingdom Metazoa; phylum Arthropoda; class Insecta; order Hemiptera; family Pentatomidae; genus Euschistus; species Euschistus heros. The sequence continues at coordinate 1,460,904 of RCWM02000137.1, forward strand.
AACCAAAAAGTAAAAAATAATATTTTAATTACTACAAAACAAAGAACATTTAAGGACAAACAACGAAATTATCGATACTTATATACCTATTCACAATTTATGATCAGTTTTTTTTGGAGTCGGTGCATACCAAAACAAACAGAAATCAAACGAATACTAGTAATTGTAAAGATCCCTTACTATTCCATTACACCGCTGTCTCGTGCCTTTCGAAAGTTTGTTGCAAATAGGATTAAATTGATCTTGGCTCGCACCGAATCCAAAAATAACATCATTAATTGTGAATAGGTATATAAGTATCGATAATTTCTTCGATTGTCCTTTAATGTTCTTTATTTCGAAGCAATTAAAATATGATTTTTTACTTTTTAAGTTTTTGCATGTAGGTTTAATCTTGAAATAGGTTTTTGTTTTTCTCTAAAACAAAAAAAAAAAAAAATCAATTCTGGAAACTGACATACAATGATTTATTTTCTACAGGATATTATGCCTGGTAATCAATATGACCTTCACATACCTTTCGAAGACTGAATATCAATAAATCTGATATCATTTCCAGTTAAATTATTATTATTTTTATATTTCTATTTTTTTTGTAGGAGATTAATAAACTTGCATATACAACTATACTTCAAGTTCTTGCAAGCTTGTCATATTTATATATATTTACTTCTTTTTTTTTTTTTGTATAATTCCATAAACTTACAATATTTATTTTTTTAAATAATATTAGCGCTTTTTCTTCAAAGATTTAATGGCTCACGAGAGCATGATTAGTGCCCTTTCGATCTAACGCATCTCTCCTGTTCCCTGTCGAATAGGAATGCGTGAATCACCAACTTCTTGAACAATAAAGAACGAAGCCCTCCCGCGAAGCAATGGATTTCTGTTATACCACTCCCTTCGCAGGCGATTTGTCTTTCGCTTTTTGTCATCGTTTTGTCCGATGGCGCCTCCGCAAATAAAGGAACGAAACATTTTCGCACGTAGCCCCACAAAGAGTCGGGCTACTTTACGACTGCCGATCGCCAATAAAACCCTTCCGCAGAATTATAAAATAAACTAAATGAAAAAGAATTTATCAAGCCTAATTAGGAGTACAATTCAGTTTTACTGCGCAGTCGCACTAATGGGTCCGGACTGTGGGAACGGACTGACACATAAAGTTGCTACAAGGACACCACATTAGCCCCACACTATTTCAGATGGTGGCCACAGATTAGTGTGGACAATGCTCCTCCTAAGCACACCTTATGGTAATCCTTCCATGGGCGCCTCCGAAGTACTATTCATCCAGGATATGTGTCTTCGCTGGGGGCATTCCTTTCTCTTGTGGGAGGGACATAACTTTCAACTTGGAGACATTCAGCTTCCATTTCTGTGTTGGCTCTAGTTACCTCTGTTGATGTAAAATTGAAATTCATCCATGCAGTGTTTTTATTTATATATTTTTTTTTCGCAGAGAATACAATTTAATTTAAGTTACCTTCTTTATTAAAAAGAAATGATAAATATTGAATATTTTTTGTGGTTACTGGTTTAAAAAAAATAAAATAAAATATTGCCAGTGATGAAGTTATTAGATTCATTTTTAATAGTTTTTAACTAAACTGTACTCAACTAACTTCATGACATAATTATTTAAGCTTAAAAAAAAAAAAAAAAAATTGATTTTTTCCCTTTTAGTTATATACCAAATAAAAATATTACATAAATTAAAAGAGATACATTTTAAAAGAGCTAAGTGTTAATTTAATACGAATTTTAAATTAATAATAACTTATATTTTACTGTTTACTGCAACGTGAACAACTAATATCACAAATTTCTATATTTATTACACTATATTTACACTATATTCTATATTTACTATCAGGCAGATAATTTTACAAATCGTACTAATAAAATATAGAAACGGCCTATTTATTATAAAAAATAATAAGTAATTAATTTTAACTATTTTGGAATTTTAATCACACAACGAACAAAATAAATTATGAAACACTATCTTTTGATAATGTTATTTTTCTGGATTGTTTTTAGTCATATGTCATCGTCTAATGTGAAAAAATGTGATAATATACTTTTTTAAACCTCGCATAAGAAAAAAAATCTTCCAATATGACTGATATAGTATTATTGAGAGCTTGTAAGCATTCGCCCGGCTAGCTCAGTCGGTAGAGCATGAGACTCTTAATCTCAGGGTCGTGGGTTCGAGCCCCACGTTGGGCGCAACTTTTTTTTTTCCTATTGCTATTAATTATTTATTATAATCATATCAATGAAGCTAATGATCAATTTTTTAAAGAATATTAATGGAATAATTAATTTTTTTTTTTAATTTTTAAAATTTTTGTAACACCTAACATTGTGGTAATCCGATCTGAATCTATCATAAATAGTCGTTAGGATTTAGAAATAAGTATATTTACTGCTTGTTTTCTTCTTCTTCTTTCGGATTCGGCCAACCGTGGACCACGTTCAATAATTTATTTCTTATTCTTCCGTTCTTTCCATACTTCTGCATCACCTCTGCCTGATATTTCCTACTTTCATCAGACCACTGCTTGTTTTATTAATAATTTAAACTTATTATTTTAACTTTTGGAACTGTTCTTATTTTTTTGGTTAAAAAAAAAAAAAAAAAAAAAATAATGCCAATTATCTCTTAGATCAAATTTTGAAATTTTATCTAATTGCGATCACATAAAGCTTTCGCAGTTCGTTTACTCCCTTTCAACAATCGTTAGATTACTATCGATATCCTTTCTAAACTAGAATCGTCACCGCCTTTCCTACCTGCGGTAGGCAGGTGCGTCAGTCTTAGACGAAAGGTAATTGGTGCGAGCGATGTCTTCAGATAAAAGAATTATTTATGTGTCGGTTTCGGGATTCCACCGAGCCTCAGCCATTAATATTTCCTTTAATTAACACTATCTTAGCAGTAAATTGGTGGAAGCTTTTAGTCTATCTGTGTAGACTACAACCTGTCAAATAAACTAAACGTGAAAGCGATGTGGGGGCTTCACCCATCAGGTACCGACACCTGAAGAGTTCAACCTGGAGGAAGAAACAATAACTTTGGTGGTCTGTTATTTGTAATGGAACGTAAGAGTACTAAATATTTTTAGTTCACAATGTCATCTGCTACATTTAGAGTACATGATTTCTCATCACTAAAGAAAAATAATAGTAACTTTTTAAAAGGAACAATATATACTGACATTGACGCCCAAAAGCCACTGAGGGGTACTGGTTTCAGATCTGCCAGGATTATATTTGAATTATAATAATCGAGCCAATAACTTTTATTATACTAAGAAGCAAGCCTTAATTACCTATTCAGCTTTATTGATTGAATACAAAATTATGCTAAACAAGCTATGACTCCCTTAAAATGCTAGAAAGCAATAACAGGGGAATGTGCAAAACGTCATATATGATTAATGTAAGAAAAAAAAAAAGGGACGATGTAAATAACAGATAATTCATCTCATTTGTTGTCAACTTTTAGAATAATATAATTAATACTATTTTCTGTTCACTAATTCATTTCTTGAATAATTATTGGTTTTTAATAGATATGATTTGCTTTTTTAGCTTTCGTGTGGATTCTTTTTCGTAATACCAACTAACTTTTTAAACGAGATATCGGTACCGTAGAAAATATACGAATCTCATTTTTTTTTTAATTTTCAGAAAAATATTTCGGTGATTATTTGTAGTACTTTGTTCTTCCTATAACTCGAACAACTGTTATAAATTCACATTTAGCATTTTACAAAACAACAATAGATATTAGCAATTTAGAGAAAATATTAGTTTTATGTGCAAATTATAATTTAAAATTATAATTATTCAAACCTTAGGAGAAAAATAGACACTATTTATGATTGTATCAGTACTTGATTAATAGTTTAATTTTAATTCGATTATCGAAAACTCAACTACAGAGTAAATTATCAATTTTACATTTAACCTTTAGGAGTATTTACAGAGTATCTATGAATATTTTCAGTATTTCTTTATTAATTAAAATTATGATTCATATATGATGATGTTTAGTACATATATTATAGATAATGCATAATATATATAACCATATATATTAGCACGTTTTCAGACTACCACCCCAAAAGGATGGAAACGGATGTCAGGACACGTGGGGGAGCTGGTGTTAGGCCACGATTTCGGCTCCCGTTGTTCAAGTTCTGTTGTGCCATCGACATCCGAAGACACGGCGATTAACATAAACTTCTTGTCGGTAAAGGGGAGTACCAGCGTCGCGGACAAATGCAAATTCGGACCAGGCACTTGATGGCAAAACCTTGTCACAACGAGTGGACGAATAAATATCCGGCGAAGGACTGAAATAAATAAAAGATAAAAAAAAGAAAGAAAAAACGAAGTGTGAGAGAGAATGAATTAATAACGACTCCTTTATGGTAATTAAAAGGGAAATTTTACAATTTAAAACAGAGCTCACCTGTGGTTGGTGACGTGACCCGACACGCCAGCCAATCGCAGAGCAGTTCTTAATTCGTAACACAGCTGTTCTTAAATAATTATTGATCTCTAGTATAGATTGCCTAGTGCCTTCGATACTCGTAACCAGCTGCGTGGAGTAACTGTTCTGTGACTTTGCGTTACTTCGTGTGTTATATGCGAACTGTCACTGTTACAGACTGTGCAAACAGTTAATTTAGTTGTCACTGTTTTTTTATCGGAACTATAATAGAAGTTTCTTTTCCATTGATATTAAGTAATTGACTATTTAAAATTATCCCTTCTATATTCTTAAACAAAACAAAATGAGATACTAATAATCATTACTGAACTATAATAGATCCTTCTAAAATGGTGTGAATAAATATATTTAAAAAATATGTTTCCCTTTACGTCAATTCTTAAAAAAATTGACTTCAATTCACAATGAAATAGTAATATACGTCAATTTCTCAAGGGCACTAAATTTGATAAATATTGTTTCATATCAGAGTTACTGTAATAATTGAATGATAATTTGAAAAATATAAGCTTCTCATGGAAACGGTTTTCGTGTTTATTTTTATGTTTTCGCCCTTGAATTTTTAACCGTTTTTTAGGCAGATTCAGGGTAAATTTATATGACGTTTTATAAGAATTAGAATTGTTGTTACTTAATTGGTATATTTTGCTATGCCAGTTATTCTAAAACTATATAAAAAAAATATATACAATAAAAAAATAATGTAATGCTTCCTAGAATCTGAGAACAAATTGAATTTTAAAAATAAATAATAAAACTTGTTAAAAAACATTATTAAATGCAGGTAGCAGCATTACTAACGTAGAATGAGGGGCTTCTAGAAAAGGTTTTCGAAATGTTTAGGATACTTTTTTTTTTTTTTTTTTTCATTTATTTATTGATATTTACAACTGTACAAAAACTTATACATCAAGTAAATGTGTTGATAGTGAATACAATGGCATGTAAATTAATTGTGAAGAACTACTCAATAGTAGCACTTCAATAAAAATCTACAATAAAAGGTCTCTAGGCAATCTTCTTTTCAGACGCTTCGGAGGATTATCGGGAATGGAGTGGGAAGCATGTTGGGAGACTAGTGGATTGGAGTGGTTATGGAGCTTACTATGGAAGGATAGGTATCTGGTCTGGGCTAAATCAGCAACATAAATAACATTAAGGTGTTTATAGATAAGTTTATTGGTCACAAAGTAAGGAGCATTTAGGATTTTTCGAAGGATTTTGGATTGCAAGGATTGGATACGAGATGAATTGGATGCTTTAGTGGGGCCCCAAAGCTCAACTCCGTACGTCCAAATAGGTCTAATCCCATTCGCGTAAATGAGTCTTTTGTAATTAATTCGGAGCTTTGATCGTTTGTCTAGTAAATGTTGAAGTTGTCTGTAACGACGAGCAGTTTCTTGTCGTTTTATTCTGTGGATTCCAAGTAAGACGTTTGTCAAAGTGGAGTGTTAAGGATACTTAAAAAATAAAGAGACAATAAAGAAATAACTTAATTATAAATAAATTGCTATCTCTAATTTGGCTCTTTCAAATAGCTAATTATTATAAATTAATAAATTAATTTTGACTTTCTTTTCTTTTGTATAGAGTTAAGATGTAATTAATTATTAAATTAAATCAATAGATTTTTTATCATCCCCAATTAAATTTTTAAACATTTATTATATTATTAATATCCTAATATATTAATCATAAATAAATATATTGACACTTAAGCTCGAAGATGAAGAAAATCATTGGAAGTTTTCTCCTTAGAATTTTATTGTTGTGGTCTTCATCCCTTCACAAAATATATCTATAATCTTTATTGGACCTTGGAAGGGTCCCTTTTTTTTTTTCTTTTCTTTTTTTATGAAGAATTATGCAAAGTAGATGGAGGCAATTCGAATTTGTGTCAGTTGTAACTAATTAGATATTTTACACAATCTAAGTGTAATATATTCGAGCTACCATTCCCTCCCCGACTGGTCGTATAAAGTGGTAATAAAGTGAGCAACAAATTCTTCTATATATTTGACGGTCGTAGGATATCTCATGTTTATTTGCATAATTATTGGCCGTAGGTTCAGCAATTTATGTGATTCAGAGCCCCTCTATGGTGTCTCGTCTGCTGTCTCGTAAACTTAACAAATCCTTTCTTTTTTTCACTTTTTTTTCTATCATGGGTTTGAGAGCTTTTCCGAGTCCTTCCATAAAATCTCGCATGGTCGAATCATGGTTTGATATCAGTGGTGATTCACCTTTGTCGGGCCATGTTTCTCAAGTGGTCTCCAGTTAATCTCATATCTGAATATCCGTAGAATAAGGCGATTATAAGAATTCGGAAATGTTATCGCAGGAATCTCTTATAAAAATCAATTTAATATTCTTTAATGGTCCAATTGTGAATTTCAGTGTGCATAAATAGTCAATAATCATATTAAAATTTCAGCTTTTAACTATTAAGGATATTCATTACCTTAATTTTCAATAATTTTGTCTTTGGATACTATTAACTATAGTTATATAAGGGTAAGATTTATACTAAATTACTTAACCATCCAAGTAACTTCGTACCCAATCAATTATCGGTATATCATTAACGTTATATACTCTAATAAACCAAATTTTTGCTTAGAAATATTTAGCCAGCCAGCTATTTATGTGTAGAATCATTGGCCTTAATAACACTTTTATCGTTTTTATTTCATAGCAAATTAACTCATTTTTTAAATCGTTCGTAATGAAGTATGCTCTAAACGTCGTTGTTAAGGACGTATAGAGCATTACCCGTAAAAAAACAACTCTATTTCGCCATTTTTTGAGAGAATTCCAAACATTTGAAAGCCTGTTTCCGTTTAACCTAAAGAGCTTATTTTGCTCAAATCGTAAATTAAGTTTAGACTGATTTTGAATATTACAAGCGTTTTTTTTAGAACCAACCGTGTTGCAGATACAATGTCATATAATACACTACACATATACAGATACATTCATATAATTTGAGGATAAGTTGAAAATACTTGACGCTTTTACGCTACCAAACCAAGCGGTGGCGCTTCAAGATGCTTACTTGGATTTTCTTAATCAAACATCATATAAAAAAATTAAAACGACCTTTTGCATACCAAGATGTACAATTTTACTTGTCTATTATTAATTACGCGAAATTATTGTTTCCCCATCACCGTACTCCGCCTGTGAGAGGTTCGGATTACGTAAAGAGTCGGACCAGCGGGAGTCGGATAAGTGAGGTTCTACTATATTATTATTTCTAAAAGACATTACTGCAGGACGTATGTCACTGCATGCCTCTCCAAATAGCGTGTATTAGTCTTATCTTCAATGGTGACCAATTCTACCTATATGGATCCTAAGTTTCTGAGTCCGTTATTGTCGTTTGGACCATATTCTGATTTGAAAAAAAATAAAATAAAAATAAAAATAAATAATGTCCTTAGATTTATTCTAATGATTGAATGTATAATTTTTTGTAAAAAAAAAAAAAAAATAAATAAAATAAACAAATTAATAAAATATTAATTTTTAGTTTTAAATAATGAATTGAAATTGGCACGTTGTCCTCTGCTGGACCATTCGAAAAAAAAAATATATATATATATAAATAAAATAAAATTAGATTAATACAAATAAAATAAAATTTTTATGTTATTATCAGGTGATAATATGTTTATATATGCATAAAACAATGGTGAGCCCAATCTCTTCATTGTTACCTATTTAAAATCTATTATTCAATAAATAATTTTTTTTTTCATATTTACTACCCAGTTTGTTACAAACCAATCCAATCCTGATTTTATTTGTTTTTTAATTTAATAAATATTATTTAACCCCAGTATGCTATAACTTGGACTTTTATCGACCCTAAATCGAAATCACCCCTCCCTGGAAGATGTCCTTCCTCCAAGAGGACTATATAGGGCGAGCTGGCCACCGGCACTGAGGGATGCTGATATATGGGCAGCCGGTGTAAGGACACACGATCGCCGGACAAGAGATAAGGACCGAAATTTGATGGTGGGGGGGCTGAGATATGAAGTCAGTCCCTGAGGCACCCCAAATTAACCCCCCGCCATTTTTTCATATGATATACTGTGAATGACGCAATAAATCTGTCCAGCGGCGGGGGTAGGAAACCTCTCAGCTGTAAATTATCCTTCGGTCGATATCTTTCGCTCGATGTGCCTCCTTCTCTTAGAGCAAAAACCTTAACTCAACTCAGTTCCCTCACGCTTATATTTATACATATTATTGACTGTTCAGGTTGTGAAATCTTGAACTAGGAGTCTCCAAAAGTTATGGTTGTATGTGCATGTACTTTATATCCCTCGCAAAGGCATGTTTACTGACCTCTCACTAAGTATTCCTTACATAATTATTTATAATTAAAAATACTATAACTGTATACGATCATTTATACTAGCACATTTAGATATTACATCTTAACACAATTATTTTTAAAATTCATAAATTTTTTTTTTATTTAATTACGTCTATCACCTGGATTCCATTTGATAGGAATATTTTAAAGACATACATTTCTTACATATTTATTTTTTGTGAAACTAATTCCAGCAGGAGTTCCTCAAGGTTATCTATAAACTTTGGATCTATATAATTATCTTGTTTTCTTAAAATTAATCCTCCATATCATAAACTTATATGGTTCTTGAGGTTGTACTGTTTCTTGGCCAATGGTCGGATAAGGTGGATGATATGGTTAGAATCTCATTCAACCATCAGATTTTCTACGTTTAAGGTAACCCAATTTATGGAGGTTGGATGTGCTCTATGAAGGTCTGTTGATCTCTGGGCCAATCCTAGGTTTATTTAAGAACTATAATTATCTTCCTCTTCCGGATTCGAACCAACGTGTTGGATTTAGCAGTCCAGTGTCTTACACACACAGCTACCACGGCTCCCTGTTAATCATTTGACTCTCTTAAAATAATTCATTCTTTACTAAGATATTAATGAGTTATTTTACGAAAATTCTATATTAAGAGTTCAATCTAAGTCAGAGCGAGGCACAATCTTCCTAGAACCCACCTTATTCTCTGTTTGCATTTAAAAACTGTTAACAATCACAGATAATTTCAGGAGAATCTTAATGGACACAATTATATTCATGTCCAGGACTGACGTCTCTGAAAATATCCTCAGAAGTCTGAAAAGTTCTTTTCATTATTGGCCATGATTCCAAGAAGGGTAGGGTTACTGTTGAGTAAAGCTCAACAGTAAAGGGTAAAAAATATACATATTCATACATAATAGTTGAAAGAAACTTAAACTCTTTTTATTAAACTCCAATTGTTATAAGTTCTAAAGTAATCTTGTAATGTTTGTTGTCATTTCGGTGTTGGTTTTAAATGAAAATGGGTAGCACCTGTCTGGAGAGTTCATTTTTTTTTTTTTTTTTTAACTCTACTAAGCCCTTATTAACATTTTTCCTTCCCTCCATTGCCGTCTCGGCTACACGGGGTTTATTGAGGGTGGGGATTTATTCTATCCTATGCCATCCAGGTTTGAACCTGTGATCTTTCGTTTGTCATGGTTGCTGGAGATTCATCAGTAGATTTCAATGGTTAATACAAACTCTTTTGCACATTTCGCATTCCCCTTACCTTGCTTCTTCCACGAGGTGGTTCCTCGTGTTGCGTTTAAAACAACAGAATCGCCTCTTCTTACTCCGACGTGAGGCCCTTTAATGAGGAATCGATAGATGATATCGTCCTGTTATTTAGCCCTGACGAGGGGGGGGTCTGTTTTAAAAAGATTGCTGCCTCCCCCCCCCCTTGATTTGCATGAGAGCCCCGAGGACGATTTACGGCCGCATACAGACAATAGTCCATTGATTAGGAGCGGAGACTTACTGGAAATACAAGACTATCTTGGGAGCAGCCATCTTAACTAACATCTGAATAAATTAACTTCCATCTAGGCTTTCAGTTTTGTTTTTGTCTTTATTTATTTTCTCCGATTCGGGCCAAGCTTGAGTCGTCAGGGGGCCTTTGTGTACTTAGCTGCCACGTCGTAAGATACCTAAGACTAAACATTGAACTTCTTCTAATCAAATATATTAATGATGTATCGGTTTCAAAATTTCCGAACCAAAAAAATCGATTCTCAATACCGATATCTCGGTTAAAAAAAAAATCTAAATCTGCCCAAAAAAAAATTAATGATATTTAAATTATGTTTTAAGGTTCGAAAAACTGCATGAAAATGTAATGAAACGAAAATAATATTTATTCTGTGTAAATAAAAAGTTATTAAGTTTAATAAAATGGGACTATTGCCAGGCTGAATTTAGTTCGATAGTGCTTCAGCTTCGGCAATTTAAAATTTTAATCCCATTTATCCTTTTTCATTTGCGTATATATGTTTTCCATAATTTTATGTTTGACTAGTTCTGGTTAATTTTAAATGAAAATTGTTTTAAATACTGTTCCAAGGAGTGTTGATCGAGTACTTAAAATATAACGTTATCATGTTATTTAAGATTATTTATTGTAGCAGTTAAAAAAAATAATCGATGTATAACAATTAAATAATTAAGTGCGACAAACTTATCAATCGATTTTATATCATCGATTCTGGATATCTCTTCTTTTTCAAGAACCGCTGGAATTAACGCAATTATCTTTACAATTCTGATTGTTGTTTTTTTTTACTTATTATCAAGACACATAGAAGTAAAAGGTTTCCATTCGAGGACATTGACTAGAATCTAGAAAATAGAAAAAAAAAATATTAATATATTTTTTATTTTTTTAAACCACGATCATTTCTATCAATAATATCTAAACATTTTTTTAGGATTTATGATAAAATTTTACTTATTATTAGATAAAATAAGTATGATATACTCACATAATTTAAGCTTGTAAGTGTAAGTTCAGTAATTGTATCAGACGCATAGTGATTGGTGTACTTGTCTTATTAAAATTGTTTTCATATATCAAAGTAACAGTTAAGTAATAAATCAATGTTAGGAGCCAGACAAAATAACATACATAAGAATAGTAACTAGCACATTCTCTGCTAATTTAGCAGCTGCTTTGTAAGTTCAAACATTTTCCAGATTTAAATGTTAATTATTTTTGTTTTATATATATTTTTGAATTTTATGAACTAAAAAGTATTTTATTTTGAAGTAATAATTTGCTCATAAGAACTAAACAAGGGTCGATAGTGCCTAGATGTCGATTACTGTTGGAAGCTATGACGTCTAATCTATAAGGCTGAGTGACAGTCTGTCAACTACTTTGTGGTTAAGCCAGTCCTCGGTAAACTTGCTGCTGTTGTGGTCTTTTGTAGTCTCTGGCAGCTTAGAATAGTCTGGGGGGCGTTACTGGACGATTTCATCGTTGTAATGACAGAATGAGAATAACAGAAAGAAAACATAATTCAATTCGTGTCTCATCCGATATATGAATAAATTGTTTCGAATTGCTAGTCTGCATTTGTAGGTTTTTTATTTATTTACACGGGAATACATTAACAAATTAATATAACTAATTTTTCTTCGTAGTCATCGGCCAATTTGAAAAATGGATAATTTCTTAGATTACAAATGTTCATTGTTTGATAACTTTTAAAGTTAAATGTTTAATATAAAACTTATTTTGGATTGTTACCTGGTACATGATTCACAAGTCATTAAATTCTTTATTCTTATTTTACTAGATGCAATTACTTTCTAGTATTATATAAATTATTTAAAAAAAAAATAATAATAATAAAAAAGAGTTTTGGCTTATATAAAACTAGCATACCCTGTCGTGGCTTCGTCCGCTATTATAAATAAAGAATTTTGATTATTTTAACTAATAATCGAATTTAATTTATTTATCGATAAAAATCTCGTATCTGTAAGTATGGAATTTAGCATTATTTCTTTAACGATATTTTTGAAGAGTACGTAAAACCAAGGAAGAAATAATTTTATGGATCCATCTGGTTGGATTTTAATTTGTGACCATAAAAGTATATGACAGTTTGCAAACCTCGTTTCTGGGACTCAAGACTATACATATTAATTATTATTATAGTAAAATTTTTATTATAAACTTTCCTAGAACTATGAAGATGTTGTAGTCGCGTTTAATTGTTTTGCCAATGCAAAACATTGATCGCTTATCAAACTTCACTGTGCACCACGCATATACTGATTTTTTTTTATGGCAAAATAATTGAAAATCGTTAAATTTAATTTTTGCTAAGCCTTTCTTAAGCTATAAAGATATATTTAAAATTTGGCACAGATTGGTTCAGTCGTTTTCGCGGTTAGTGTTAGTTTTACAAACGAAAAATGGTTTGTCCTTTTATATAATAGTATACATAATAATTAAAGTATTATGTAAGTTTGTAAATTAATTAACTGAACGATAATTTATTATTAACTAGTTCCATATTTAAATAATAAATGAAAAATTATATTTGGAGTGGGTACTAAATTTTTTTTCAACTTAATTGATATTAAAAAATATATTTCTGATAAAACATAAATAAATTTAATGTTAAATCACTATTTACTATAAGTTACTATTATTTATATATATTTTAATAGTATTATTTGAACGAATCAGGATTATTTTTAATCTATTTTTTTAAATAGTTTTATTGAATAAATATTACAAGCTGCCTCTCTGAGGTCCAATGATATGAATCCATTCATATAATGTGTAGAATGAAAATATATAAAATTAAAAAAAAAAATTAAAATAAAAAAGATCCTCTAACTATACATGATACAAAATATAGTAAATAATAATAAACAAATTAAAAAATAATATTTAAAAAAAAAAAAAAAGAATGTACAATCATACAATATACACAAATATCCCAGATAAAACTTGAACTGAGGTTGTACTCCCATTTATGGGGGGCAAGCCAGGCCCAAAGTAATCCCAAAGCTGTTATCTCAGTGGCGTCACTAATATAAAAATATGAGGATTATTAAGAAATTTTAATTAAATAAAATATAGCAATAATTTAAAATATTAACGAGAAATTTTAAATTAATTTGGTTTGTATCCATCCGTTGTTTGGTTCTGATGTTATTTTGAATAAATTCTTGAGGTACATGGCCTATCTAATACAAAACTTTAATCAATTATATTAATTTAAATTTTATTAACTTTAATTTTTTTATAAAGATACTTACTTGCATTTATTTTATTATAATTTTTAGCGTAACTAATACGTTTTATATGTCCTGGTTAAAGTATATGGGGACGTAAAAACCTAAAAAGGAATGATTATTTTTGCCAGAAAATTGAATAAATTAATTGGGTGGAATTTTTTACCTGTCAGTATATTTTAGTCAATATACATGAAATATAGGACTTTATCACTATTGGATAAATTTTATTAACTTTATTATAGATTATTATATAAGTGAAAGTGAAAAAGGAAAAATATTTGTTTAGCAGTAATAAAAATGAAAAAAAAAAAAAAAAAAAAAAAAAATCATTATAAACTCTGAACTTCACTATGATTTGTTTGCCATTGTTAGAGTACACTATCCTTGTAACCCGACTAATGCAGAACTATAGACTAGATTCCTGCACACTATTGCACCCTAGACAATGCAGGTCAATGCGACCCTTTAAGGCGCCGGCCAACCTCTTATCTTCATCTGTCCTCGATCCTCAATGTCCTGTTGGGTATCGTTCAGTCGTCTGGGGCTGAAGGAGTCCAAGACTGCAAGATTCATTGTCTTCCTCTGCAAACATTGTCATAAGCCTCTTTTAATCTTCTGAACAGATGTTTATCATCTTAAAAAAAAAAAAATTGTTTTATTGAGGATGAATGCAATGACTTCCTATTATCAATATTCGCTTCATTGATATGCTCATTATATCTCCTTCGTGGTTATTAGATGAAGGAATACATTCTATACGTGCATAATGCATAGATATTTAATATGTTTTATATTTTATAAGCTGTAAATAATAACAGGCAAGAAGGAAAATTATGTTTGAAGCAATTACATTATCCATTAGTGGTTGTCACATTAATACGCAAATTTTATTCCTACTCCTTAGTTTTGGCTTATTCTCTAGTGAGTAATATGTTTAAATTGTAACTTATCATTAATTTATTTTGTTGGTAATTAATTATTTTTTTATTTCTTTTACTTGTTCCATATTTTTATACAGAATTATTGCAGTAAATATTTTAACAGTATACGCCTTTGCATTATATACTTACAATTAGTAAGTTATAATGGTATCCAAGTGTTAAAGTTTTATTTATGTTTGTCGAGAAATCGCATGTATGGAAGTTAACAAGTTAATTGGTATGTAGCAACTTTATACCAACACTAAATATGCAATTAATGAATAGTATTTTAATTAAATGTGCTGTCAACTAGACAAGAGCTAATCACAACTGATACTAAAATATGACAAAAATATGAATTTTTTTTTTTAAATTTTTTGTTGATATTTATTACTATACACAATAAAAACGTCAAGTAAATTAGTGAAAAATTATAGCAATGACATACCATTAGTAATACCAATAAACATTTTACATTATAAGGTCTTTAGGCGATCTTATTTTTAGACACTTTGGAGGGTTAACAGGAATCGAGTGGGGAGGAAGTTGAGAGGCTAGTGGATTTGAGTGATTATGGAATAAAAAAACAAAAAAAAAAAACAACCTCTAACTAAACAAAAATAAAATAAAATGAAATAAATAATATAAAATAATTAAGGATAATAATTGTAGAAACAAATAAACTAAAATACGGTCATACTATATGTTGAATAATGATTTATATGAATAATTAATATCTATGCAATATTTACTAGCATCCCGGGGAAACTCCAAACCAAGCTTGCCTCTATTGGCTAGTCAACTTGTCAAGGAGGGCAAGCCATGCTAAAAGAAATCACAGCACTGATCTCTCAACTCACAGGTATATAAAATCCAGTGGAGGCTGAGTAAGATAAATAGCATATATGGTTAATAAGGTTCTTGAGGTTTCTATAACTAAAAACCCGAATAAACTGGACCAAACTGCTCTCACTACACATTACAGGCAAACAAAACATTCTTTTAAATTTGATTCTCCCAAAATTATTATTTAAAAATCGCGCAATAAACAACAAAATTTCTAAATCTCAACACGTTATTCCAATTTAATACATTCAGATTAATAATATACAATTAATTAATATATAAGTTATAATAATATAGAACACAAACCAATAACTGTTTATGCTTTTATTACTCAGCAATACGGAAATTCCGTCTATCTGTTTGAAAATTCCCACCTCTAACCTTTTTTTTTTTTTTTTTTTTTTTTTTTTTTTTCTTCGGAAATTCCCCAATTGAGTTGTGCACTAGTATTGTTATATTTAGTAGTAGATACCAATAGTATATCCACCAGTAACATTGTAAGTTCTTTCATACTCATCCATATTTTGTAATTCTATGTAGTAATATATATATATATATATTCTAACGCATGTTTACGTTGTAACATAAACATGTTTATTGATAAGTGACCTTAAATAGGTTCAAAATTAACCTCCCTACCCTAGATACCTCTTTGGCCAACGATCATCCGAACACCCTGTATATTTATATTGTAGCTAACATCATGTTTTTAAATAATCTGTCTAACATATATATTTTATTGTAACCTGTTTTTTCACTGTGGGGCATGATTATGAGAACAATATAGCCTCGAAACGTCGCCAAAATAGTTGTTTTTATTTATTTACTGAACCTCAAGAACCTTATTAAACATTTAATAGTGACAGTCAAGAAATATATCCATAAATGAAGTGAGAAAGGATGGGAGTCTAAAAGAAGCTGATTATGTAACTAAGGCATTTTTGTTAATCAGGCCCACAAAGTTACTTTGTTAGCGGAATAATTGCTTTGTTCTATAAACAAACTTTATGTCATGAACTATTATAAACGAAACTTAAAATACCTCATAAAGACAAATGCTCAGATATTCCTATTATTAGGTGCGATAGATAACTATAATAGGCTCAAAGAGGACACTAAAGAGTTATTCGTGGCTGAGACCGTAGCAGATTACGGGATAGTTTTTGTAGTGGGACCGAGCAGATAGTATCGGCTGCTCTATATAGGGCCGATCTATAAGAGACTGCCCCTGGACAGATGCCACCGTCGCAATTATTAATCATGACTTTAATTCTAGCCTCTCAGGTCTCCGTCAACTGTTGGCGTTCCTTTGTTATATATACTGTTGGCCTACAATACCTGTCTGTCCTCTTTGCGTCCGTGCTTATAAAGACCACCGGCTCACAGAAATATATCTAGCGCATATCCTATTTATTTTCTAAACATCGTTGAGTAATAGTAATGATAATAGTAAAATTGTAGATCTGAATTCATACAGCAGGCATGACGTAGTTTGACATTTCACGAATATTTTAATTGTATATGAATATAATATAATAGAAAGAAAATTTTATTCTGGGACAATGTTCCTTAATAACATTACATAACATAAAGTAAAATTATGGTCTAGAGAATTTTAAAATAAGTCAAGATAAATAAAAATAAATACGAATTTCCATAATTGACACCTACTTCCTTCATCCACACGTAAACTCTTAGTATCCTCCCTCATATTCCCCCAATTTGACTATGGATGTGTGATTTATGGTGGACCCTCGATAGTTCTTGAAGATAGATTAAAGCGTATAATGAACTGATTCATAAGGTTTGTTTTTGGAACCTCGAGACGACGCTCTCAGGTGTCCCATCTTTACACCGAGTTAAATTGGCTTTCACCTTCCTTGGTACATTCCTCTTCCAAGTTATTAACACACATAACCCTCCATTTATTCACAATATCCTACATTTCAAGTCCTCAATCCAATCATTGCGTACATGGTACCGCCTCTCCGATCTCTACACCCCATCCTACAGAACTACTGCTTTCCAACGTTCTTATCTAGCCCGCTCCGCTATTCTTTGGAATTCTCTTCCTCCTTCTATTCGTAATGCATCCTCCCTCCGAACTTTTAAAACACTCCCTTTCCACCACCTTTCCTCCCTCTAGTCGGATGCTATCTAATTATATAGATGCTTTAATGAATTTCACCCAAGTATATCAGATATAAATGTTTAGCCTGTTTAAACAATCTTCATATGTTAATGTTTTCTCTATCATTGAAATAGTTTTCATTTTTATTCTTTTTTCATCATCATTTTTTTTCTTCATCCTTTACTAGATTCAATATCAGAAATTGTTTCTGAATATATCAATTTCTGTTATAATATTTTTTTATTTTACTGATTATAAATATTGTTTATGTATGTATGTAGTGTGTATGAGTTTATATATGCGTATAGATTTTTTTTTTCATTTTATTACTTATTTTATTGTAAAATTGTATTTACTTTTAATTATGTTATTTTATTATCTAATTTATAATCTCTAGGCCAGATATAACTTATGTTCTGTCATGTAACTATTATTCTTAAGGGACTTTGTCCCAGAATAATTCTTTTTTTCTATTCTACTCTATTCTATTCTAATAAGATAACAGAAAGAAAACTAGAAACAGAAAAGAAAAAAATAAAAGAACATAAAAGTTGTAATGGTAGGAATAAATATTGTATAAAAATTAAATTAACAAATAATTTTGTATATATATATATATATTATATATATATAATCATAATAGATATATAAAAACATAAATCAAAAGATTAAAAAAAAAAAATTACAAAGTGGGTTAAAAAAAGAAATAATGAAAAAAAAAAATCTATAAATCAAAACTTTTCTATACTAATATTATTTCTATTAGAATAATGTTCACTATGAAGCATCCATGTAATAAGACTGGAGAGAGTGAGAAGGTGGTAGAAGAGGAGCTGTTCCGAAGAAGAAAGAATGCAAATTTGAATATTGAATACGAAAATTAATGAATTTTTTTTTTTTTTTAATTAGAAAAAAATCACTCAAATCACATATATGAAAATAGTTTAAAGGTAGGGCATAAACCATAAATAATATTGTTTGTTTTTTGTGTGTAAATATGCCAGTAAAGAACCCAGCTCTAATAATATCTTGAATAATTGAAAGTTTTGGTGGATGAAGGGGTTCTGTCACAAAATACAATTTTTAGTAATTTATGTTAAAAGTTTTATTTTAATTTCGTTAGCAGGAAAATGCTACATAACAATTCCATCTTCTTCATATTTTTTTCTAGTTGTTTTGAAATATTCGAATTTTGCTAACTAATACATATTGTATTTTTTTTTAAAATGTGACATAACCACTTCATTCATCAATAACACAAAATAATTCGAACCAGCTTTAAACTTATAAACGATATACAGGCAGTTTTTGAAAATTCAGCTTTTTAGGTTACCATGGGAACCAAGTGTTGGTAATTGTAAATAATAGCTTCCGATGTTTGTTCTGGTCAATTATTAAAATTCATTAATAAGGAAGGGAAAATTTTTAATGTTTTTTTTAGTCTCCTTCAGATTTGTAAAAATTATTGAAGTGTTTTAAAACAAATTTAATTTTCATAAATTTCTAACCATTAACTACTGGTGGAAATTTGATGTTCGGGGAAAAAAAGAGAAAAAGTGTATTTCAACACCAATTAAATTTTTATTGGTCATGAATTCAAAGAGTGACTGCATGAACTTGATGCCTTATAAATCTCTCACATGCCTAGGGGATCACAGGACTTGGAAAACAGAACTAAAATTTCTTTGAATGACTCCAGTACTGGTACATTTACCTTATTTTATTATCATTCATATAATTGAAATTTCTATTTTATCTGCAGCATTTTTAAATTATGTATTAAATTTGTTTTGAATAATTATCAAAATCATTATTTTAGTTTTCTCAGCTGTTATCATTGCAGGTGCTTCCATTTATTTGTAGGCAGACCATTCTTGGGTATAACGGCTATTCAAATTCATATTCATATATATTATGGTTTATTAAATATATATTTACAATATTTTCTGTTTCGAATAGTATAGGAATGAATATGTACTAATCAAATGTCAGAATGATTGAATTATTAACAGATTTCATAATGTTATACACGAATAGAAGTTAAGTTTAATATGAATAATTAAAATAAGAGAGTGATAATAATAAAATTATTCTATTTCAATTTATTGTTAATTTTTTTTAAATAATTGTTTTATATTAGTATTTGCCTGTTAGTTCTGTAATTGTTAAAAGGATTAACAACGATTAATTTATTTTTTAATATTTGTTATGAAACTATAGAACTTCTTTTCTAGGTGTTTAATTGGTATTTGATATTCTTCACAGTTCAAAAATTTAAAGTAGTATTAAAGTGTATTTTAAGATATACAGTAGTTATTACTGCTAAATATCGACAATCCATTGCATTTTCTGTAATGTACATCTTATATTTCGATTTTTTTAAAATTATATTTTATTTATTTATTTATATTTTTAATATAATATTTGCAAATAGAATTATGAACATAAAAAAATCAATATAAGAATATAATAACTATAAAATGTATTTTAGCGAGGTTATTTTTTCGTAAACAGGCCTATTCTATTAAGAAATAGATATTTAATTAGCTAGGTAGTTAAGTAACTATAAGCGGATAAAGATAACAATTGTTAAAGTAAAAGCAATTGTTAAGTTAAGAAATTCCGCTTGAACAGAGCTTTTTCATAAAAAGAAATTTGAACCTTTATGATTAATATCTTAATTTTCTTCTGAAGCGATGCGATAGGGCATAAATTACAGGAGACGTCTTAGGAAAAAAAAATCCTGATGAATTCATTGCCGAGAGAGAGAGAGAGAGAGCGACTAGTTTGAATTGTAGATACCAGTCATAAATACCAGAAGTCAGATAGAAGAATGATGGGAAAAAAGTAGAAAATATATATAGAGGGACGTAGTATGTAGGCAAGTGGAATAATAGTATGGGGCTGACAAAAGTGATTAAACAGTTTAGAAAGCTTCGGGTATAGGCGGGGGCTGTGGATGCTTGTATAAACTGATCCGTCGTATACCGTTACTTCATGGTGGACTTTGCCAGGATTAACAGGTGCTTAAGCATCTTAGCAACTTGCCAGGATTTCTTCGAAAGAAGAGATTTCCCGGAGTACTGCGATGGATTAGGATTGCGGTACTCTATTGTTGGAAGAATAGTGGAAAATACTTAGCCCCATGCCCCAGAGAGAGTGTTCCCAGGCACAAATCAAGATACGGGTCAAGTAAAGGAATATAATAAGTTATTGATGATATTTATAAACAGAACATAAATTATAATTTTTTTTAGTTAGTAGTGAAAGGTTATATAATCGTTCCATAAGATTCGTAAGAAAGTACGACCAGAATATTCCAACTACTGCAGGGAATGTGGTTATCTCAAAGGTTATATAAAGAAGGACATTCTGTCTGCCGTACAATAAAAAAAAAAAAAAGTTCTATAGTTAATTTAGCGGTGGGTTTAATACCTAAACTTCTTTTATGCAGAATTAGATATGGATTCTTAATTAGTCATAACAGGCCGGATTTGAACTGGTTTTACTTCCGATTAAAGTAACCTGTGATTCTGCTCCAAACAAATTTATTATTAATTAAGAAAAAAAAATAATCCGTGCCTCAACACCTTTTTATGTGAGATGGAGCTGTAAGAGTAACTTGTTTAGATACCGATTTTTAAAGAATTTTTGGAAATATTTAATTAAATTTATTGTCTTCAAAAATCACAATGTAAGTTAAAAATTGCACTCCACGCAGTTGTTAATATCAATTTTTTTTTCAACGAAGTTCGGAAAACTAATTCATTTCGTATTTAATTCTTGCAATCCAAAATCCTTAATGCTCCTTACTACATCTCAAATAAACTTATCCATAATGACCTTAAAGGTCCATATGTAAACTTCATAACCATTTAAATCCACTAGTATTTCTACTTGTTTTCATGATTCCTGACAACCTTCTGAGGCGTCTAAAAAGAAGATGGTTTCAGCATCTTCTCATACAGAACTGCTAATTTGGGTATAAATTTGTTTATTTACTAATACGTAACATATGATATTACCTTATCATTAGTGTATTTTTTTTATTTTTTATATTTATTAAAATTTAGAAATGTATACAATATAAATAAAATGCAAGTATATCTGGTGATAATACTAAAAATGACATGTTAATTACTTCTAAAGCAATTACCCATTGTTAGCACTTATAAAAGTTCTATATAATGAAGTACTATATTAGCAGGTCCCGAAGCCATCTTCTTTTCAGGCGACTTGGAAAGTTATCTGGAATATAGTAGGAAGCGAGTTTTGATACTAATGGATTTGAATGATTTTGGAGGTTGTTATGAATGGATAGGTATCTGGTTTGGGCCAAGTCAGAATTTTTAGAAATTAGTGATTCAATTCAGAAAATCGTGTATATATAAAAGATATTTATGACGATAATATGTACTTATTTTTTGCGAAATGGCCGTAATAATGAATTAATAAATTCACTGTAGACAATATTGTTTGAATATTTTCTGAATATGAAAGGGCATATGACATTTATAAAAAAAATTCACTTTGAAACGTGACTGCCTCTGTTTACTTGACACTAGTTCCTTCCATATTTTTCTAAATTCTAAATGTCACATCTTTGAAGTAATATGAGCCCTCAAATCGTCAGGTATTTTGCGTGAACATGCAACCGAGACCAGGATTCGACATGCCCAGGGGGCAGATCTAAAATTGAAGACAAGGCGACGGTAGAAGACACATGCCAAGATTGATAATGGACGGACTCAGAAATAATAATCCGAGCAGACGTCACTAAATCACTCATACAAATTACCTCGATAAATCATAAGCCAAAAACAGAATGCTGAGAAGGGGCACTTTGTTTCGGAATGCTTGGCCGCTCCGACCTATCTACTGCTACTGCCAATCACCGCTATCGGTAGCGTTCCGAATTAGAACGGTTATTGTTCTGCGGGTGGGGGGGGGGGGGGGGGGGGGGTAGGGTACCTACGGCGTGACCCTCCGCCAATAAATCCTCCAATAGGATTATAATTTGAATTTTATCTGCAACGTGAGCCAATAGAATGTTCCCTAGCACTACGACTGTGGTCTCAACAAATTCCCAAATGCCTTCTCCCAGTGAAGTTCTGTTAATAGAACATTGATTGTCGAGTTCTATGGAATAACATTGTGAGTGGAGATAATTCCTGGAACCTTTGTTTCTGTTGAAACTAAGCACTAATAAACCATATTCATCTATGATGGAACATAATGTTTCAAAATTCAGGTGTTCATTATCGGACAGTAGATTATCCGATTTGTGGATTTAATGATTGTCTATAATTAAACGTACAACAAAGCATACAATACTCTTGTGAACTTGTAATATCTAACTTAAGTGCTTGCTAACTCATAACTTTGTTCTAAAACAGTTTATTGTAAATTTTCATAAAATTTTATATCGATCCATATCCTTTTCAGCTATGTGGTGTATTACAAAAAGAAATTTCATTTGCGGGAGCAGGTTTACCCTATATCACGGATAATCGGCAGTTTACCACATTTTTAAATAATTCAAATTTTATTTTTTAGGACACAAAACAATTCTCAAATTATTACTTATAATGTTCTCTGACACGCATTATTATTGATTCAATATTTTTTTTTTTTTTTTTTTTTTTTTTTCAAATAACAAAGATTACATTAGTTATGTTTGAAAAAATGATTAAATTATTGCTTGCGATTAAATTAGAAAATTTCATTAATTTTTAAATTATTGATTAACTTATAACTTAGGTATATACGTTTTTTAGAAACTATTTATTGATATTTATAACTGTAGACGTATAATCAGTAAATTTGAGGAAATTATTACAATGACTTGTCAGTAACATATAAAGAACCACTCACTAGTATAATTTAAAAAAGGTATATTATTACGTCTCTTGGCCATCTTCATTTCAGACGCTTCGAAGAATCATTGGGGATCGAGTATGAAGCAAGTAGGGAAACTAATTTATTCGACAGGGTTTGGATTTTAAAATGAACGGACATGTATCTGGTTTGGGTAAAATAAGGAACATATGGAACATCATTATCTTTATGGATAACTTCACTTGTGACTATAAGGAGCATGACGGATTTTGGATTGCAAGGAAAGAACAGAAGAGTACTTAAAACTTAAATCTTAAATAATCGTGAATATTAGAAAAATGGGTAAATATAAATTCTTTTTCAATCTTTGTTTGTTGATATAATTCATTACCCAAACATCTCGTTGTCATTTGACTTATTAGATTGCTTAAAAAAATAAGAAAAAATAAAGGCAATTTATTTTTTTTTTTTTTAATGATTGTTTTACTACAAGATTAATAATTAATAATATATATATATATATATATATATATATATATATATATATATATATATATATATATATAATTTTTTCTGAACGAATTAAAACTTCTATCCATTTAGAAAGCAAATAATTATTTTGTTAACATTTTTTTTTTCTTTTTATTAATATAAAATCTATTTATAATGAAAAAAATATGTTAAGGCCTCTTTAAAAGAAGTGGCTCCGACAAATTTCTCCAAATTTTCATAAACGTTTTTAATCATTTGATTTTTGAGTGTTTATGACTTAGTATTATTTTATTGTATTTAATGTTTTTAATAATATTTCTCATTAGTTTACTAATCTTAAAACTAATTCTGTTATGAAGGATATAATTAATAAATTAGTTCAAATTATGGAATAACCTTTCTTTAACCTAGGCCAGAGGAGACGCAGCCCAGATGCCGTGGCATTCACAAAAGACTATGGACCTAGCGGTAGGCCCTGTCAATAAACACGTCCATGATCCGTTACACTCTTCCCACTCCCAGCCTGGTATTATTATATTAAAAAAAAATAATTATATACAATTTTTTATTTAACCTTATCTACAATTTAACTTTAAATTTCCATATAATTGTAAATCCTGTTTTTGTACGATCCTGATCGGGACCTGTACTCAGGTTGATAAAAAATATATAAAATTTTGCATCTGTTTACATGAAAGATTTATCTTTTTATAATAAGTACTCAACCTTAGTAAAGATTCCTAGTTTTTGAGATAAGTTTGCTAATAAGTAACGCTGAAGTATTCTGCCATATCTTTTGATTAAAGTAAAAATGGAAGAAATGGTAATTTTATTCAAAACATACTAAACCACAACACTAATGTTCCTGAGATGTTTCTCTTAAAAGTAAACAACGCTTTCTTTAAAGCACACTAAACAAAAAACAGTCCACCTAACGTCACAGAATTTTACTCTTTAACGTATCAGGAAGAAGTGGAAAAATATAGATAACCTTAACATTTCTATAACGCGATGGGTGATAGTGAAAATTTGATAAGCAATGCCAACTAAATTATTATAAACTAGCATCGCCCGTCGCTGCTTCGCCCCCTTTCTTAAATAAATAACTTATAATTAATAATAATTTTAACTAATAATTGAAGTTTTATTTGTTTTTAGATAAAAATCTAGTATTGAAGTATGCTATTGAGCATTATTTCTTCAAAGATATTTTCACTACATGATAGTGTGGCAAACATCGTTTCTGCCACTCAGCTAACCTTCCCTGAACTATGAAGATGATGTACCTAAAATTTGGTGCAGATTGTTTCAGTAGTTTTACTGTTGTAAACTCTATTGCGAAATGGTGCCAACCACATATCGGTCGATTTTCACTCTTCAAATTTCAAACTGGGATCCATATGTCGCACCATATATTTAAATCTTTTTTAATAATTGAGTTGAATATATGAATTTTATTATTGCTAAACCTTACTTGAACTATAAAGATAATGTGGTTAAAATTTGGTTTCAGATTGGTTTTCGTGGTTAGTGATCACAAACCAAAAATGACTTGTCCTTTTATACAATAGGGTACATATTGGATTATTGGATTTAATTTAACTTTTTTTCTCGGTATGTGTCATACTACATGTATGTGTATTTTCATTTTATAATTATTGTTGTGTACTAAACAAAAAATTGAATCACTGACTTACCTCTAATGTAACGGTAATAATCACTATTTGCAGTTTTTGGCACTTAAAAGTTAACTTATGTAATGGTAGACATTTAAGATTTTAAAGGTTTCAGATTAACTGGAGAGCACAAAAAAATTGCAAGTAATTTTTTCTTTATATATATATATAAAAAAATAAAAAAAATAATAACAAAAAAACGACATCTAGCATCGACTTTGTCCTTGATCCTGTCTATTAAGTCATTATCTACTACATGTAATTCGCTGATTACTCAGTCATTATTTTGATTTATGCAAAGTTTGTAGAAAATAATATCGGCCACGTTCTGTGCATTCATGACCTGACAACGTATTGGAAAAAATCAAGTTTCATGACGGTGAAACATAAATCTGAATTAGATGTTCATTGTAATAGATTTTAAAGATTTTTAAAAAAATTGATAAAATTTTAATTGTAATAATATTCAATCGAACACGGTTCGGAAAGAGCTTAAAGAATTTGCTTGTTTATGTGAGAGCCAAAGAAAAAAAAAAGTGAACTATTTTTTGTATATTTTATTGTTCCTGTTAGTTGTCCAGGTAGGTATTTCTTGTTTATTGCCTCAATAAAAATTGGTATCCGTATTAAAAAAATATTTATAGAAAATAGAAAGCTGGCAAGCAGAACCCCCGCTAAACAACCGCTCTCATGTCAGGCGCAGGATCAGGCATACATCGTGGTCGCTATTACCGCTGCAGTGATGGACCGTCCAGAAGATAGATGTACGCGCGCTCTGGGATTACAGCTTCCGAGGGTCTCGATGGATGCGCTGCATTAGGTGTGATTAATTGTAGTCGGCTACTCCACTGTCAAATAATATAGTATTGTATTGTCAGCTATGGTATTTCATCCTATATTTACAACTAAAGAAACAAAAAAACAAACAAACAAAAAAACAACTAAAAATACCTAGATCACAAATTCATAACTGGTGAATTCTTTTTATATTACAGTGGTCAACTACCTCTATGCGAGATAATAAAAGAGCCATTGTTGACGCATTCCTCGATCCAGAGCCAGCATTTTTACTGCCATGTTTCGTAAACAAAGAATGCCATCCACCTGCTCCTCACCAGACCACACATCGTGTCATAACTCGACCTCACGTTACGGCGGCCATTCTCACGATCCTCGAGGAAGAGGAAGTGCATCCAGGGGTACATCGATAGTGCACCTGTTTACTGATGCACTTCCTCCCGTCTTCTTGTGGAACACCTGGCCATCTTCCGGGAGGTGACTTATGTCTCGGCTGTCGAGTAGCTCGGAACAACCAATATTTTTCAAAGCATTCATGGATTATCATTAACACTTCATTTTCTTATATAAATTAAACCAATAAAATCCAAATAAATGCAGTTTGGCGATCATATTCAAAAGGGGACTCCACTAAACCTAATTCTTATTAGGTCACAAATACTATGTTCCATATGTATTCGGCCCAGACCAGATGTCCTTTCATAGTAAAATCCATAAGCACTCGAATCTACTAGTTTCCCAGTTTCACACTCAATTCCCTATAATCTTTCGAAGAGTCTGAATAAAGATCGCCAAGAGACCTTTTAATATAGAACTTTTATTTAAGTGCTACTAGTTAATAGTTCAGTACATGTTATTGATCTATCATTGTAACCATTTTCCTCAAATCTGTACCTCACAACCATAAGAGCTTAAGTCCCACTAGGCTAACTTTTCAGGAGAATTACGTAAGTGTACTTTGTATGGCTCAATCATTGGTAAGGATTTACGTTCTTAAAACCAGTAGAACATAGAAAAGGCGATTTTTCGAAGAAATTAAGTACTTATGGCTTAATGTATTATAAAATTGTACATACAATAGTGCAATAATCTGAAAATATGGATTAAAAAAAATTAAAACAAAAAGGATCTAAAACGTTTGATTTAATCCCTAGCAAAAATATAATTCATTGCAAAAATATCTAGTCGTTTATTAACTTGTGAATGATGGTTGTTAACTGAAGTTTCTTCATACAGTAAACGTTTTTTTTTTTTTTTTTTTTTTTTTTTTTTTAAATATCAGCTTATGTTACGTTCTAAACTTTCTATACATAACAAATATTATATAAAATGTCTCATAAAGAAAATAAACTTAAGAAATGATATTTGTGTTAAATAAGCACCTAAGCATTCTCGAACCGAAGGAGCTCTACATGATATCTAATTTGTGGTAGACCCCAGAAATAAATGAATGAATTCTGATTCAAATATTCAGTAATATTACTTTTAAAACATCTTATGATACCAATTTTCTTGTTCAACCAAATACTGACATCTGATGGAATCGAATTTTTGGCTTCATGAGAAAAAATGTTTGATCGTGAAATTAAAAATGTATATATTCTTACAAGCATGTAAGAAAAAAGTGGAATTACAAGTATATAAAAAAAAAATCAAGTAAATTTGAAAACTCGGGATTTTGATGATTTGGCTCGTAAAGAAAGCACTTATTGATGGCGTTCAATTTAAATTTGTACATTGGAAGATACCAAAGATTTCTTTTAGTTGAATTATCGAGTGAAAGGAGGACTGAAATGGATTTTATTATAAAAGGATATGTTGAAAATTTAAAATGTACGGTATATTTAAAACTGAGGGCATTGACGAAATCAACACGAATATTTTACCAATCACACCTTTTTATCTCATTATTTCATAAACATTTAATTTGAGTATAATTTCGATTTTTTTTAATGCACATAGTATCATATTTTTTTGTATCTTCGATGGTCAGGGGACCAAAACGTTTTAATGACTAGAATTAAACCTAGATCTTAATGAGACTTTACGAATGTGATGTGTGCCTAATTAGTTTATAATTGGTGATAAATTGTTAAGAGTATAAAAAAGGTATGAAAAGATACATACAGTCCTTCTTATTTGTTTTCTTTTATTCTAGCCCTGATAGAGACTTGCAATGCAAGTCGAAACGTCCGCATTATAAATTAAAATTTAATCATAACTGCTTTGTTCTTGACTGCATAGTCCAACAAACAACCAGCATCTTCGATACATCTCAGTCAACAAATAACCTATCATTAAAAGTTTTATGTTTTCATAAATTTGAGATACATTTGAGATATAATGAGACCTGTTCCGGTTGTGTTTAATTGGATCCATCACACTATAAAATGGCTAAACATAGCTAATGAATCTTTGAGAATGCCGTATCAATATGGCCGGTAAACAATTTGCTTGTTTAGGGGCTATCATGGTATTGTATACCCTAGCTTGAATCGCCTATGGTTCAAGTTAAAATAGAGTCTTTCCTATAAATCAGAATCTCGCAAAATATTTTTTATTTTATAGTTTCAAATATCAAATATTTGATCCTCAATTGTACAATAAAGAGGATCACCGAATGAAGTGGATGACGAAAAGAAAACGATAATTTTTCATTATTAGGCTGTTTTTTTTTAACTTAATAGTCTAAGTACCTAGTTTTAGATACAATTGATGAAAGAGCAACAAATCTGTTAAGTTATCAACCGGTAATTTGATGACAGAATCCGCCCAACCCTGAGCTGAGTAGAAAAAGTCCTCGAGTGAGCTATGCCGACCTTCATTAAAATTTGGAAGGTTATTGACGTTGAGTAGGTTAGCTTGTGCAAATCGGAATCGAGACGAATATTCATTTACCAAAACTTGGTAAGCGGCATCATAGTCTTCATGAGAACTAACCAGACTTAAAGGAACTCCTTTTAATTTGTTCTTTAAAGAAGTGAATTTTGTGTCCTTGGGCAAATGGGGTAAATTGTGAACAGCTGCATTAAATTGTTTTATAAAAACTGAAAACTGAATTATGTCTCCTGTGAAATCGGGAACAGATTGTATTAATTGCTGATGTAATTGCAATGCATCTAAAACATCTCTCGAAAAGGAGGTTTCAGGATATGAGATAAAACTTTTGGAACCGTCTAACTGTTGTAAGGATAAACCTTTTTTATTTTCCACTATTGCTGCATGAGCGGATTTTAAGGCTAAAATAAATTTGCTCTTCTTTGTTTGTAGTTCATCTAAAACTACAAAATCTAGGGTAGACGACCCTGTGAGAGGTTCAAATTTGTCAGAGATGTCGTTAATTGCTTCATCAATACTGCTTAAAATTGCATCAGGGTGATAAGTGAATTTGGAATTTCTGAAAGCGTTTTTCGAATAAATTGAGAGGCCCTTTTTAGTTTAATATATGGGAGATGGTCGGCTGCATTTAATAATTTTTCTACTTCAGGTAGTACGTCAATTATAGTTGGTAATGGATACTTGGAAATGTCCAATATCTTTTATTTTCATCATTGGCCATTATTTATTTATTGTTGAGACACAAAAATAAAAGAATTGTTGTACTTACGAGTTCCAATAACAATCTAACCTCCCGGGTTTCGGCACCAATGAATAATCTCTTGACTATTCGCTACAGTACTTTTCTGTTCTTTTAAGTTTTCCATTGTTAAATATGGTCGCGGTCCTATTCTACTGAACTGTACCGAACTATTGCAGCTTATGTGGCAAGGTTGAGGGTTCCACTAGTCAGAATTGGATCCATTATTCTCATTTTTTCGAGCATTTATGTCAATTTCAATTAGTTTGCTCAAATTCCTATTCGTAATAAATCTTACTTTAACTTTTTATATTATGCTTGCTTTCCTTATAAACAATTTCTATTCTTCTTGTTATTTCCGCTTCTATCGCATCGCTGAGTCAGATGCCTTCGATAGAATCCCAACTCTTCACCATTTGATTCCTTCTCCTGCACTCCTTCCCTGATATAAATATATATTTATATTAACTATTATATGTTATACACATTAAATTATCTTTTGACTTATTAGTTTGTAAGGTGGATTGAAAAACAATTAACAATATATTTTTCTTTGTTTTAGGTAAGTTTAAAACTAATCTCTGTACTTGGCTACTCTTCATGGTAACGTACTTTCAAAGCTTTGTTGATTTTAAAATTTAAATTTTTATTATTTTATAGCTGTTTTGAATTTTAATGTTTGTCCTTCGGAATTTCCTCCGAATCACTTGCTGTTTGGTCTCGAACCAGATACCTACACTTTCATGTTTAACTTCAGAACTACTGAAACCCACTAGTTTCTCAACTTTCTATAACCCCATAATTCTCAGAGGGGTTTAATAAGTACTTGTTTTTGTGTCCTTTCAAACATGATGTTGAAATTTTGAAACATTTTTTTTTTAATATGTATTGATATTTACAATTGTATACATCATATACAACAAGTAAATTTGGGGGAAATGATTGCAATGACATGTCTAGTATAGCAATAGTTCTACATTGGAAGGTCTCTTTTCAGACGCCTCGAAAGATTACCAGGAATGGAGTGTGGAACAAGTTTTAAGACTAGTAGATTCGAGTGGGTATTGAGTTCATCCTATCAAAAGGATAGGTATCTGGTTTTGGACCCAATCTGCAAAATGTGGAACATTAAGATCTTTATGGATAAGTTTGTTTGTTATAAGGAGCATTGAGGATTTAGGATTGCAAGGATTGCAAGGATTGGATACGAGAAGAATTGGGAGGTTTAGCGGAGCACCAAAGCTCGATTTGGTATGTCCAAATGGGTCTAATGATTGTCATGTTAATAAATCTTTTGTAATTTATTGGTAGCTTTAAACGCTTGTTTAGTAAATGTTGGTGTAGTAAAATAATTTTAATCTACCTTAACTACGAAAGAATGCTCTGAGAGCGCCAGAGAAATAGTGTAATAGGTTTGCTAAAGAATCCATCAAAGGGTTAAGATATGTGTTCACAGAATGCACCGAGTTCAATCATCCTCGGGAAGATGAAGTAATGTCGAGAAAAAATGACTTATTAATTTTGCCGAAATGTTTTCTTCGTTTTCTTAAGATAAAAAACAATATTTTCGAGTTTAGAGCATAAATAAAATAAATGAACCGTAGGGAATTCCTCGACGGTAGCAGAAGACAGATCCGTGGTAGGAAGCTGATAGAGCGGAAGATGGATATAGGCTCCTGAGGAGACTGCCCTTCCAGACAAATGAGGACTACTTCATTCCCTTCTCGAGCACTTGTTGTTCTCCATCCCTCAGTTATCTCCGCCCGCTAGCGATATTTTGATTTTACATCAAGCTACAGTACTTTTTTTCAGTTAGTAGACGACAGATGGTTTCGGTAAAGTATTAACGAATGAATGAAATAATAATGTATGTGGATCATTCTACCATTACATACGAATTTGTGTCCAAAAGCGATTGTGGTTTCTACATAAAATTCCTTGCCATCCAACTATAACATCAAGGTGCAAGGTACTTACCTCTTTTGTTTTCATGGTTAAATTTGAATTTAAAACGTAAAAATATATTTCCCTCATGTGTCCCATAATATGAATTGGTAAAGTTAAATTCGAATAAGTTCTCTATTTCTGCAATTATTAACTTACTTTTTTTTTCCCAGTAACTCTAGTAAGTTGCAATATATTGAATTCTAGATTTGAAACTGAGACTAATTGCTTACATCTATTTCCCTCATATTTTTTTAAAAAGCATAACAAAGATTCATTTCATTATATTTCTGGTTGGCAATATTGCAGAAGCTTTCAAACTGAGGATAACCTAACTAACTAATTCCCTTTGTTAGTTGTCCCAAATTTGTGTCAAATGAAGTGTTCAACACGAGTCATTCATAATTCTATTTCTCTCATATATTGATTTTTCAAAGAGAGTAAGTTTGATTCTTGTTTTCTTTGCGTTGAAGTATATGTTTCCCATGTATTTCAGACTTTTTTTTTTTTTTTTTTTTTTGTTCTTAAATCAAACTCAAAATTCTATTTTCAAAAGTAAGGGAAATAGATTACATAAGGAAAAATTGTAAGTATAGTAAAAATGACCTTTTATATATATTTTCACTATTTATATTAATCGAATTTAATAATCATTATATTAATCTTATGTTCGATTTCAAAGTTTAAATATTTAATTAGTGTTAACTAATATATTTTTATCGACTGGGTGATCTCATACTCATTAACAATTCTTTTGTACTATAAACATCTTATAATTTGAATTGTGAATGTTCTCTATTTCCCTCACACTCTCTTAGTTTCCCCCACTTTTATGATTTCTATCATGATCATAAATCTGCATATAGACTACATTCTATCAAGGGATTTTCGGCTAGTACTATTAGAAGACTTTCATAAAGATGTTTATGAAAAAAAAATTTTTTAATGGAATCACAATGTCGAAATTCCGACAAAATGATTGAATTGCTCATGTAATTATCACAGGAGTTCTGGCATCTTGGTTCTTTTACTATAGTTGTTATAATAATAATGTTAAATCAGTGAAACATTCAATTTTAAAGCAAGTTGAAAAACTAAGAAGAAAATATTCAAAATTTAACTGATAATGAAATAGCATTTATAATCTTCATGTGCCTAATGGCATTGTAAATCATGAACACAGCAAGTAGTGAACGATGTCGTCTTTATCATTATCATGGATCTTAAAGTTGATTAAAATCAATATATATTTTGGAAGAATCTCACTTTTCACTAAGTGCCTGATTTTCTCATTATTTCGATATACTAGTTTATAGAGCGAAGCCCTAACAGCTAGAAACATAGATAGTCTTGGACCATGATTGCGTTAGAGCGTGCTATGTTCAATGATGGTTTTATACTCAAAATTCTATTTCGACTGAAAGCCAAAGCTTTCAACACGTTAGCAGAAATTTGTTGAAAGTATTGTCAATGGTTTCAAACAATTTAATATTAAAACCATAAACCTGCATTCATTTTTGTATAATTCAAATTTTTTTATTTTTTTATGTGCCTTTTCTTTACACTCACTTGACGTATTTGTTTTATACACGCGTATTAAATTTTAATAAATAATTTTTAAAGCATATTGGACAATCTCAGTTGTTGGTTCAACTATACTGATAACGTCCTAGTAATTTTTTCAAGTGAGGCACCTTGCGTGTTGGTATAATAATGCGATTTTTTCATGTTACTTTAATAACGTTGCAATGTCGTTTCACACTGTAAAATTTTTATACTTTTGCATGATTTTTAAGTGATTTAACCAAAGAGACATTGTTTGTAACCGAGTCTTAATATCGTATATGGGTTGAAAGTATATCTGTTCACAAAGTTTATCCGCTAAATTGACTATAGGACAAAAATTCTAAAAAAATAAATAAATCATATCAATTATTAATTTTACTTTATATTTTTTTTAATAATTATTATTTTTATAATATTTGATATACAGAGCTCCATAAAACTAGTATTTCAGTAATAAAGCGATCTAAATTTAACCCTAATGCATTTAATTTAAAAATGTATCTAATATGTATTATTCGCACGCATATTCTAGGTATAAAATTATGTTGAAATTAGCGATAAATGATTCATAATTTAAATGGATATAGTATTTAACTATTAATATTATTCAATATGGAGTGCAAAATGGTACGTTTGGTTCCATTTCCTATATTCATTACGGGAGATAGTTGATTTTTGATCTAAAACAATTCAATTAAAATATGATAAATAGAGTTATAAATTTCTATTAACTAATAATACTTGAAATATAGCTGAAATATGGGAACCACTTAACGAAATGTATGCAATTATTAAAGTAAATAATGAGAGGGGTCATTAGACCAAAAACAATGAAATGCATTGGTTCTATTTATCTCGAATCTATTTACATATTATTTACTATAGAATTTATTTATATATATTTTATATTATTTGAAATACAAAACGAATATATACATATATATTTTGAAAATATATGTATATATATTTTGAAAATATATGTATATATATTTTGAAAATATATTTATATATATTTTGAAAATATATTTATATATTTTTTGAAAATATATGTATATGTATTTTGAAAATATATGTATATATATTTTCAAAATATATGTGAAAATTTGGAAAGCAGAATGTAGTGAAATATGAATTTCAGAAAAAGGTGAAACACTATAAGATGTGTTACAGTGTTATAAACTAAACACAAAAATAAATCTAGTAAATATGATAATAACGTTCATTATATCATGACAATTGCTTGTGAACTACCCGCTGGTAGCATTTCAAAAAAAGTTCATATGAGAAGATCCCGAGGCCATCTTCTTTTCTGACGGCTCGAAGTATACCAACTTAAAAAAACTATATAATGTTAAGTTAAAAAAAGGAATATTAAATCTATTTCACAGAAAGCTTTATTAGCACAATAATCCTCTATTGCGCCTCACCAATGATTCGGTGAAATTATATGATTGATCGGTGACATTATATGATTGCAGTTCCCTATTGTATTTTCGGTTTTTATTTTAATCTTCAGTTTTTTTTTTTTTCATATATCGCTGACCATCTTATTTCACTATTTTTTTTTAAAATTAATTTTTAGATTTGTAATTTGATAAGATTTGAATAGAAATTGCATTGTAACGGTATGTGAACTTACGAAAAGCAGGTAACACAACAGACAAATCTATTAAAATAACAATAAAAAAATTTCTGTATTGATATTTACAACTAGCAAATTTGTTGATAGTGATTAAAAATACATGTTTATACTCGAAATGAACTACACATCAGTAGCACTTCAATATAATGGGAAGCTAATCGAGATAGTAGTTGATATGAGTGGTTTTGGAGCTAACTATGAAAGAATTGGTATCTGGTTCGGGAAGATATACAACATTTGGAACATTAAGATCTTTACGGATGAGTTTATTGGTGACAAAGTTATGAGCATTGAGATTTTTTCGAAGGATTTTGGATTGTAAGCATTGGATACTAGACGAGTTATAAGGTTTAGCTGAGTCCTAAAGCTCAACTCCCGTCTACTTACTGTTATGTAAATGAGTATTTTATAATTAATCGAAATCCTTTAACGTTTTGTAATTTTTAATTTTTTTTTAATAAATTTTGTAATTAGGTTTCATTTATCATATTTTTTCAGATTATTACATGAGAAGTTATGATATAGTATAATAACAATTACATGTTTATGCTAAAATATATATTATATAAATAAAACCTATTTATCCAGTATGTATTTCATTCTACTTACGCAAGGGCAATAAGTAATTTGGGTATTAATGAATTCGTAAAAGGAAATGAAGAACCAAACTTGATTATTTATATGGGTAGGCCTTAATTATTTTTTATGGTGTTTACAACTGCCTCTAAGAATAGAACAACCAACATATTCATAAAATAAATTAAAACTGTATACCAAAAAAATTTTTTTTGTAACAAAGTACTTTAAAAAAGAAACCACTTTTTTTTTACTTGGTTTTACAAGAACAATTTCTATGTGCACATTGATTTTGTCCTCCATCAGCGACCTTACTTACACGCTGTAGTTCGTTATAGAGGGTCCTTTGAGGTTCCTTCTTGTTTGTTTAATTATTTCTGTTCCTTATCTCCTGGATTTATCCTTCCGTCTGTCCCCCTGGAATTAATCCCGCCCTCCATCTGATCGCTGGATTATTTCGCACCGTCGCTTTATTAGTTCTTCAGATCCTATCTCTGGAGGAATTTTTTTCTCCATTGGATTTTCTTACCGGTGTTTTCTTCTTAGTGTCTTTTCTGTGTGTGGTATTTCTTATATGCGAAAGATCTTTATGTCCTCGTTATTTATTGGAGTTATTGTTTGGTAATCTTAACCCTTATTTATTGCTATGTATTATAAAGTACTCACAGTATAGTAACTACACACTTTAGTTTCTCAATTATTTCCACTTTAACCAATTGATTGAGCAAATTATTTCACATACATCCTAAAAATAGATAAGGCCAGAAATATCCACATATAAAATTGAAACGAAATGTACAAGGCAAACGCTATATGCTGCTAATAAATTAAAAAAGATTCATTTACATTGATATTATTACACTTATTTGGACTTAGGGGCTGTTCTAAACCAATTCCTCTCGCATCCAATCTTTACTATCTATAACACTTCATGATATTTCCACAAGCTAACTTATCCACGTATTGCTAATTTGTCCAAAATCGTTTTTATTTTAATAAGTTTCGATATGCATACAGAATAATTGTACGTCCAAAGTGCGATATAATGCAACCAGAAATGATTAATTTCACTACTAATTCATGAATACTAATTGTATTAATCCTTCTATATCATCATTTGTACCTCAAACGCTATCAATAGTTTCAATGAATCAAAGTCGGCAATGATGATGCTATTTATCTCTTACTGGGAATCCTCGTACAAGATTAAAAAGGCAGGAAACTGCTCGTCTATTTTAACATTCACTAGACAAACAATCCAAGCTTTAAATTAATTTAACAAAAAAAAAATCATCTACACGACAGTGATTAGATTTATATGGACATACGGAGTTAAGCTTTGGGGTTCAACTAAACCATCCAATCCATCTACTATCCAATCCTTCCAAAATAGTTCGAAAACCCCTCAATGCTCCTTACTCCTTCACAAACAAATTTATAAAAAAATATTCATTGATTTAGTTTTATTCGAACGGATAATTATCATAAAGAAATATACTTAGAAGTTAGTTCACCATTACGGCGATACGTCTTTTTGACTCCAGTCTCCAGGAACCGCTTATGCTTCCCTCAACAGAGATGCTACCACGTCGCAAGATGAGAGTACGATAAGAGCGCTGACTAAAGACCCCATTACGGGAGGCTGAAGAGTTAATTCTGTTAGAGGAGAACAACAAGTGGAGGAGGAACTTACCATTTGTCTCTGTCCTCCACTTCTGCCTTGGTGCTTTAAGTCTTCAGCATGTCCAGGATTTGTCGGTAATCGTTCTGTGGGGATAGTTTTTAGTGCATATTTATATTATAACTTCCTATTTAACTATAGCCATGGATCGAATATTCATTCAACGAGTTTTCAGTTAATTCGGTAAATCTTTTATATTAATTTCCGCCATGCCTTCCTTAATTCCCTGAATCCATTGGTTACTATTTTTGCTCTTATGAACATGATTGAAAATTTGTTTCGTATGCCTGTTGTTATTCATCCTCATTATGTGACCAAAGAATTGAATTCTCCTTTTCCTGAATGAATCAGACATAATTTCATTCGTGTTCTCTTTGTAAAGGTCCTTAAATATACTCTTTAAGTAAAAGTGTAGACCATTTTATTTTTATAAATCTTAGGGGTTATCGGGAATTGAGAGGGGAGTAGCTTAGGAGAGCGGTGGATTCGAATGGGCATGGATCTTAGAATTAGTTATCTGGTTTGGGCAAAATCAGCAATATATGGGATATTTACATCATTTTGCATAAGTTTATTTGTGAGCGTTGAGTCAGTAGATTCATAAAAATAAAAATATAATTTTCAATCGTAGAGACTGGAAATGCTGTTCTAACAGTTCTGAAATTTAAACTTCAATGATTACAAAAATTAAAATTAAAATGATTAAAATCTATCCATTTCTTTTGATAAGAAATTGGCAACCAAAAAAGTATATTGGGTGAATGTGAAGGAAGGGTTGATAAGCTTTCATTGGGTCAAAAGAAGTATTATGTCCCATGTCTTTTAACCGCAGCATTCGAAATAAAAATGTCATCACTCCTTTGTAAATAGCTACTTTCTTATTTAAGTATAAAGGTTACAAAAGATATTTTATAAATTATGTGAATGAATAAAATTACAAAGGGAATATATTAATGTATAGAAATATGAGATAAATAATTATTTATCAGTAACTTATTAGATTCAATAATTTCTCTTGAAAAACAGGGAGTGAAAGTCCATATCTTACTTCATACATAAGCATTGGCAAATTTGCCCAATTAAACGCCTCATGGTTATAATTTACTTTGTGATATACTAAGTTGTAACATACCCTCTCCCATGTTAATTTCGAAATTAGAAATCTATAACTGAACCCTGTGGCATGGAACTCCGATAGTTGAACTGGAAAAGTAGTCGATTTTCGTTTTAGAGAAATAGGCTGATCGCATGCGGTGTAGACACTCCATCATCCAAAGATTAGGGGTTTCCTAATATTTTTCTTAGAAGGTAATAATCGAAAGTGACTGTGTTTCACAAGGAATATACTTTTTTACCTCTGAGGGAGCATTGTTTCCGACTTGGTATTAGGATTTGAAAAATATTTTAAGTAGTCCCTTCAAGAAAGGCAACTGGGTTGAAGGGAAGAAGACTTAAAGCAAGGATTAATAACTTAAAGCGGTACGGCTGTACAAGAATACAGGATCGCCGGTGGTCACAGCGCGAAAATAATGGCCAACACTGAAATCTTATTGAAAAGTTACGGGAATTAGTGTTTCTGTATAACATAAGGTAGTCTTAAAATGAAGAAATATACAGAAAATCTGTCTTCATGTTATTTCAGTTCTCAGCTGAGACTGTGGTATTCTTCTTTCGTTAAAGAAGCAAGAGTCCCCCTTCATAAGAACTACTCATTTTCATTGAAAAATCTGCAGGTTACTACAGTCGATGGAAACCCCGATTGCGATCTGCTCCAAAGAAAACTATCCTAAATAACACTGGATCACTCAAACAGATATCGCTTTCTGTCTGACGTAGCCAACGTCAACCAATTGTTGACCGTAGAGAATATCGCGCCTTAAAACAATTACGTAATTCTGGTAAGTAAAGGAATGTAAAGAAGTGCGGTAGAGTTAAATAAGTATAGACATTACTCTTGTAACTTGCCATGCGCATGGTATTGTTTATCTTCTTACCGGAAGCTATAAGAAAAAAAAACTCCTTCATGATTTTAAGTTATTCAAATAGATATCCTCAGTTGGGTGAGGACTCAAACGAGAGTTTCTTACCAAGATGTTACACTAACCACTGAATTGGTTGATTATGCTAACTAGATAAACATATGAATAGAATCTCTTAACATAAATTGGTGGCATAGTTTATATTATTTTTAAAAATGTTAAATATAATTTAAGCCTAAAACGTGCTTGATGAGGATTCGATACCGTTTGTATAAACTAATTACAAAATAATTAAAAGAAAATTAAACAGCCCCAATCCCAATAAGAGAACAAAGGGAGGTTTATAGCATATTCTATTGATCGCTCCTTTTGTAAGTCATCCCAGCCACCATCCAATTGTGCCCTCAAAGGCGGACTGACCGAAATAAGCCGGGACATGAATCTTGCCTGTTGTCGGGAAGAGGACTAAAAATCTGTATTAGAGGCAGCGAGCTCTGTATTATGGCGGAGGACCCGATAGAACATGCACAATGGATCAGCGAGATAGGTAAAAGCCTTCCCTTCGCCACATAAATCCTCGGTCGAACAAAAAGGCAGAGGACGGACAAGGAGGTCGGTTGCCAAAACCTCCCTCACCATCCTGACAAAAAGGCTCACGCACATCTCCCTAGCTGGATATACTGGTCGATGTTTAGACGGTGGGGGGTTTTTTGGGGGGGCGGGTGCTCCTCCGGATTTATGGTCAAGTTGGGACCATTGTAGTCTTGGCACCCGCGCAGCCCGAGACTTTGATTTAAGTCCGTCCACCCTTTGCTTCCCTAACTTTCAATAAATCTACTTGGCATAATGAACAACCCTCCGCTGTTCTATTGTTCTGTCTTACCGTCCCTTGGTTCCGTTTAATATAGTTTTAGCTCCCTCTCCTTCGGATCTTCAAAAATTATTGTTCCGATGATCGATTATTTTCTTTAGAAATGCTGGAGAAAACTATGTTTCATTAAAATAAAGATGAAGTTTGATAAAAGCTTCTTCTGAACCCTGGAATCTTTATGTAACCGCGACCTAGTTTGGCGTTTTTAACATTTTTTTTTATAATCAGAGTGTATATGCATATGTATGGTAAGAAACTTAGTAAACACACACACACACACACACACATATATGTTTAATAAGGTTCTTGAGGTTCAGCCAATAAATAAAAACAAGTTTTTTGGTGACGTTTTGAGAATGTATTTTTCTAATAATGATGAAAAAACAGGTTACAATAAAATTATATAAGCTGTACAAGTCATTTCAAAACTTAAAGTTAGCTACAATACAAGTCCATATCCAGTCCTTCTAACTTAATTTTTCCAAGGGAATCCCTTACAACTTTTGTAACTGTTTCTCAAAATTTCCCCAGGTCAGTTGTGTACTAGAATTGTTAGAATTTAGTTAGTCGATACCTTATCCACCAGTAATGTTGTAATTTGTTTCATACTCCTTTATATTCTGTAATTATGTATATTTTTATTATTCTAACA
Source organism: Euschistus heros (assembly GCA_003667255.2). Taxonomy (NCBI): domain Eukaryota; kingdom Metazoa; phylum Arthropoda; class Insecta; order Hemiptera; family Pentatomidae; genus Euschistus; species Euschistus heros. Next base: position 1,501,775 of record RCWM02000137.1, read on the forward strand.
CATGTTGTTATATACTTGTATTGTAGCTAACTTTATGTTAGCTTGTATAACTTGTATAAGTTATATAATTTTATTGTAACCTGTTTTTTTCACTGTAGGGCATGATTATGAGAACAATATAGTCTCGAAATGTCGCCAAAATAGTTGTTTTCATTTATTGACTGAACCTCAAGAACCTTGCTAAACATTTAATAGTAACAGTCAAGAAATTTATCTATCTATCTATCTATCTATCTATCTCTATCTCTATATATATATATATATATATATATATATATATTTTTTTAAATTTCTATTTTTTTTTTCAAGACCATGTAGGGGAGCTTATGACCAGCTCCTTTGGATGCCTTCTTTTTTTCCCAATACTTCCTCAGACCAGCCAATAGTTTTTTCCTTTTCTCTTCCGTCATGGGTTTTCGACTAGTTTTAACTTTTGGTAGGCCAATATTTCACCATATTTCTAAATTCCGAACGATCGAAAACATCAAGGTCAGAAATTTTAGCAGAATTTAAGTCTTATAGCTTTTAATCAGTGAGAAGATCTTCTTGGTAAGCCTATTGTGTATTCTCAGCCGGTGCTCATAGTACTCCAGACGCCTACGTCGCATATTCAGAGTTTTTAATAAAAATAAATTGTGAAAGGAAATATTTACTACAAAAATTATGTTATAACAAAATTAAACATGTTATTTAATACAGGTCTTTCGTTTAAGATATTTAACGAAAATCTTCAATTTAGTATATTTGTTTCAATTTTTAGTATTTATTATATTGAAAATGTATATATATATTTTTTTCTGTCTTTTTTGAATGATACTCATGCATAAATTGATACATTGAATAATTAGTGGTGGGTTAAATTTTTTTCTAACTTAATTTTTGTTTCAATTATTGAATTTTGGTTGTCAAATTTGCTCAGAATCTGTTATTCCAAAATATATGTCTGAACAATAAATTTGATGACAGTGTGTTATGATATATAATGTAAATCGTAAATGTTCTAATCTGTAAAATGGAAATAAATGGATCTGATTAAAAAGAAAATAAATATTGTTCTAATACTCACAGTAAAAATATTTTCCAACTAAAAGTAATATTAGAAATAGATAAAAAAATTTCAGAAACGGATCTGAACTTTTTAAGAATTATTTTTAGAAATAAAATATCTGTTTACCAATTAGGACCATTAATAATTACAGTTCCAAAATTAATTTATTAATTTGCTTTACTTATTTAAAAATGTTAATAGTTATTAGGTTTTCTCAATATCCAATAGCAGAAATAAAATTTATTTTAAAATTTTTTTCCACCGTACCATTGATTATATATATCGTAACCAAAACCAAAAGAAATAAAAAAATAAAAATATTAAATTCCATCGACAACTGACAGAAACAATGACTTAAAAAAAACATATAAAATAAAAGGGAGCAATATTGTCGGGAGTTTGATTAATGTACTAGCGGAATATGAAGCAATCAGAGCGCCATAAAGCAGGCGCAGTATCCGGGGTACCATTCGTCGGGGCTCATCGGCAATGAACCTGTCACGACCAGCGGCCAATAGGATGAAAAAAGTAACAAACAAAAACAAAAAAGTCGCAAGCAAAAACAAAAAAAAAAGAGGCAGACAGAAACAATGAGCCGTGGATATTGAGTGCTAGCTGCAATCTGTTGAGCAGAGTGGCGTCACTCACTCACTCTGCTTTACCTGTCTCTATAAAATGGCCTCCTCTCCGATCCGGCTTTATTTCTGTTTATATTGCTCCCATCTCTATTGTCTATCATTCACATCTGTCTATCATCTCTCTTTTGTGAGTCCTCGTTCCACCTAGGGTTTAATGGACTTTGATGTCTGAATTAGTGTGAAACCTTTTCACTTTATCGTGTTTACAAAGGATAAGGATCGTAAAGTCGTGGAAATATTTGCCAGCATAACATTCACCATTTTTTATTTCTGACGCTAAAAAATTATAGATTACTGGCATCCCCAGTTACGGCTTCAACCGCTATCATAAATAAACAAATTAGATACTTTTAACTAATAATCGAAGTTTTATTTGTCAATAGAAATGCAGTATTGAAGTATGCAATTCAGCATTAGTTTTTCAATAATATTTTCAAGCACAGCAGTAATTTTAAACCTGGTACTATTGCAAAGATTAGGTGGTAGAAGATCACCTAAAAATGTATTTGGACATCCGATTTTTAATTTTAAAGTATGAGTTAGAAATCCGGATGGACAGTGACTGAAGAAACACTTGCCGATAATGGATTGCATTATGAGTGCTATCAACTAAAGACCCACTAATCATTTTTACACACAATACCAAACGCAAAAGATCAACATTTTGAATTAGTAATAATTTTTATTCGGCAGAAATAATTTTATTGATTTAATATGGTTGAACTTTAATTTCTATCCATAAAGTACATGACTGTGACAAACTTCGTTCCGGCCAATCAACATTGTACGTTTAAATTTTTATTATTCCTAAACATTACTAGAAATATGAAGATGATGCAGTTAAACTTTGGTACAGATAGGTTTAGTAGTTTTATCAGTGCAAACTCTATTTCGGAATGTTGCTAACCATACATCTGTCGGTTTCACAAACCGCTGGGATCCATATGTCGCACCACATATTTGTCAGTTCTAATTTAATGAAAGTATACTTTTAGTTGTTGTATCCATTAAAAAACGAAAACATCAAAAAAAAAAAAAACTAAATTAAAAAAAAAGCTGCCCGTGGCCATAACCTACTTGAACATTAACTAGACCTTCAAAGATTCAAATAAATTACAAGAAACTCGTTTACATGATGTCAATTAAAAAAATTCTCTTTTGTCTCTCTTGATGTCGATGCTCTTTCCTTGGTGGCAAATGAACATATCCATAAAGATACTCCATATAATGCCGATTTAGCCTAAACCTGATTAAAATTTTTCAAAATAAAGTCCCACTGGTTTCTCATATTGAATCTTGCAAATTTATTTCCGATAATCCTCCGAGACGTCTGAGAAGATGGCTTAAATACATTCTAATACAAAACATATCGGAGTACGACACAGTTACGTGGCGAAGGAGCCAAGGACCACAACGGTCTATAGGTCCACGGAGTAGTAGGAGTATAGTGTATACAGTTGTAAATATCAATAAATAAGTAAAAAAAAATCATCAGTAATCTCCTTGAAATTAGTAGGTTTGAATCTATAAAATATTAGAAAATTAAGATGGGTAGGCAAATTATAATAGAAGAAACATGGACTTTTTTTTCGAATTGTTTTAGCATCAAAGGTTTTAAGGTACATTACACCTTAGGACATCATAGATCTTGACAATTTAATGATGGTTAGAATGGAGGAAACTGTTAAGTTTCTGAATAGAAAGTACATTTTTTTTTTTTTCACAATCTATCTGTCTATTAACAATTTTTTCGGATTCTGACATCAGAGAAATTACATCAGGAGCTGGTGCAATAAAAGAATATGGTTTCGTAACACAGGCAACTCCTTTTCTACTTTTTTTATTTTTTTTTTTCCGCCCTGCACTCAGGAGAGAGGACTTTATGAAAGCGCAAACACGGAGGCGAGTTCTTTTGATGTTCGGCTGCTACATTATAGCCGGCACTAAGCCGATTTGTTCAATTCGTTTGAGGATTATTGTGCGGCTCTCTGTTTATCGCCGCGCACTCCGCCATTATCCGCCTGTCTTCGCCTTATTAAAGGCTTCCTTAGATCCGCGCCCGGTTGAAAAGGCGGGATAACGAAGAACGATCGACCTGGACAAATGAAGAAAACCCGGGCTTCTAATTCGCTCAAGAGTCGTCGGTTTTGGGATTCATTAGCCGGCTATAAATGGGAGCATTGAGCCGGGTGATGGATCGCGGGAGGTAGCGCCGCTAAACAGTGAAGGGCCTCGCTAAGAAATCAATTTACATGCTGAATAAGTTAACGGTAGAACTGCGACTCCTGTTTTCAGATTGATACTGTCAATTATTCCTTCTGCGACTGTAACTGTTCTTTCACTCGCTCGCCTTCACTTTACATATATTTGCGGCCTGATTAGGGAGTGAGGTGTTGATGGAGAAATAGTTATTTGTGGGAACGAATCAATTCGAGGAAGAACTTAAAAAAAAAAAAAAAAGGTAATGAAAAACCAACATAGAAAGTGCGACTAGTTAGAAATGTCATTTCTTCTACGAAATCGTTATGAAATTTCTGTTATAAGGCTCGAACTATATATCAAAGAGACAAAGCTTGAAAAACGGTTTTAATGTAATTTATTTCATGAGAGGACTTTTTCAGGAACAGTTATAATAAAAAGCAGTTATAAGATCTACGAATGTTTTTTTTTTACCTTTAATGTAGTTTTTTTTAATTCTATTTTATTTTTTATTTTTTTACTAAAATATTTGTTTTGGTTGTAAGCTTTAAAGGTTATTTCACCCACAAAAATTTAATATTTTGACACTCTCTAGCTCTGTTGGTGTTGTAGGATCGAAAATATGCCGACAGTTTCCTGATCAGAAATTTAATGGAAAATTTTTTTCGTTTGTTTTCGTTTATTGGGGCTTAATCTTTGTTCTCCAACTAGGGCAGAAAAGACGGCTTATCGTACAGGTCTACCATAAAATAAATTTTTCCCCCACGCTAAGATCCTCGCCCCAATTGGTTTGGGCAGAGAGTATCTAAATTTTTTGTTGTATAAAATTTGTTGCTATAACCTACCGTTTAGGAGCTATATTATTTTGAAAAAAAAAAAAAAAAAAAAAAAAAAAAAAAAAAGGCGCTTTTGAAACTATCATTTTCTCTTAGCTTTGTTTATTTCGATTAATCATTAGTTGATATTTTTATAATTAATATTTTAAAAGCAGCAGATTGTAAATAAACATACCAAAAATCTACTGTTTTTTCCAAGTAAGCGAGAAATTGATTTTTTTTTTTTTCATTCCTTAAAAATTTGCATGCATATTTTGCTATATATCTTATTAATTTTAATGTCCTAATTTCTCTAGTTCAACAAACTAGAAGACCAACAATATCTATGTTGGAGAGAGTGAACATAGTCCCAAAAGATAACAAGAGGCTGAGGACCTCGTAAAAGAGTACTCCTGAGCCTTCGATAAGGTCATCAGGGATTGACCGTGAGTCAGTAGGGATAACTGGGATGACGATCCTCTGTCAGTTTATGCCTGGCAGGGGGCATCAAAACCAACGATTACTGCGATAAGCCAGGCTGTTATGGCGGCCTCTATATCCCACCCTACCTGGAGTTATCAGTCTTGGCAATACCTTATCCATGGGGTTAGTGGCTCTTACCTTTCACGATGTTGCGCTTCATTAAAGGCTCTTGCGCATCGTGATTCGGCTCTTTAAGGTTTCGGGGGCAGATTAGGGGTGCGCGAAAGGAGGGTAAATATTTCTTTCAGCGTTTAGGTCAATAAGAAAAAAAAAAAAAGTGAAAGTGTTTAAAAGGAAACAATATCTTTGGTTTTAATGCAGTATACTACACAATTACGCAATATTTTAAATTATTTAATAAAGATTATAATCTCCATTGACATGGAGAAAATATATTGATAACGTGGATTATGTTAACGTTTGGTGGGAAACGTTATGTTAAACTTGTTATGTATGTAATATTTCACATAAGGAATATTCTTGTCGGTTCATACTGCTTAATTTAGAATGAATTGTGCTGAAGGATTAGGTATTGATGGCTTTGTATTTTTTTTATGTGCTTGTTTATTATATTACAATTTTTTTTTTATTTAATCTAATATTTCTGATTATTCCCATCAGATGACCTGAAAATAAAAATAAAAAATACTCTGAAATGAATTATACAAATGTTTAGCAGTAACCACCTACCATTTGCAATGCGAGAAAATTAAAAAATAAATTAATAAAAAAATCTGACCAGCTTACTTGTTTATTTGAGAATTTTTCTAACTTTTGGTTCTATATATAAAGTTATAGTATTTATCTGTAAACTTTAAACAAAAGTATGAAATTACAAATATTCGAATTTAAAAAAAATATAATTAAAATAATAAATGTATTGAATAATAAAACATAAATGTATTGAATAATAAAACATAAATGTATGTTTTTTTCAAAATAAAATTGTGTTAGCAAAATGGAAAAAAACTATATAAATGTTCAGTCAAAATAAAGCGAAAATATCCGTCAGATAGTTAAAAAGTAAAATTAAATAAAAAGAAAAAAAAAAAAAAAAAAAAAAAAGAAAGAATTATAAATTACACAACTTATCGGTCATAAACAAAAATATATAAATAAATAGTACTCAAACCATAGTGTAGTATCATCTGTTTCCTACATTATCAAATAAACCAATCTATTTATTTATTATTTTAGAGTTAAAGTTCTTGTTCTTCCAGATTAAATTTTTGCCTTACAGTATCTGTAAATTTAGATAATGGTGGATGGTTTCTATATTTCCGCACAACGTAAAGAATATTATTTAGAAGTGAATGTATACGTATCTAACATACATACTTGCAGTATATGCTTGATTTTTTTAAATTATGAAAAAAGATATCTTAAATTTGAAGAATGTCAAGGAATTTACATATATTTTCGTCTATTGTCCAAAAATTAGTCTATTAAAGTCAGGATAAATATTATTTTTTATTTATTTTTTTATTTTGGTCATAACTTAATCCTCTAACTGGGGCAGAAAGGGTGGATTATCCTACTGATTAACAACCTATTTTAGTCATGGTGGGAAGGTCAAAATTCATTCAAGTTGGTCCGCCACGAAATTAATTTTATCTCGCCCAGGTGGGATTCGAACCCACCCCCTTAAAATACAATCTTAAATGATTGTTTTCGTTGAAGATTTCTATTTATTGTTTTCTTAAAATTATATTTTTACAATTAAGTGAAAGAAAAAACAGCAGATTACTGCAGGATTGTTACATGAAGAACAATACAAAAACTTTCTGAAAGGTTTCTATTTCAGTTAAGTCTCTTTTTTTTTTTTTCTCTTTCGCTTCATTTTTTTTTTCACAATATAGCAGGCATTCAAAGGCTCCCCGCCTAATGATTTCCCACATGACATGGACGGCATTTCAGAAAGTTGTGAGGTGAAACTCTTGAGGCTAGGAGGCAGGTAGGCCGTGGCGTGGAAGAAGTGAACAAAGCCCGACCAACAGACGGACAGTCCATCAGGAGTTCCCATAAATCTAAAGTCCTCTTTGTAGGGAAGGCATAAATCAGCAGTTTTGGCGGGCTCACATTTGGCGGGTTCGCATTTGGCGGGGTTGCATTCTCATTACCGGTGTGGCGCCGAACTGTGTCATTAATAACCGATTTGCTTCGCTCGCTCCACTTGCACCTGCCTTGTACCGCTTTGCTCACTTATTGTTTCTGTATCAATGTAACAGTAAGCATTCATATACTTTGATTAGAACAGTGTGTATAATAACATACATAAATAATTAATTACCATAAGAAATTTATTGCAGATCGTAAAATATTTTAATTTAGACACTTCTGGTCACTTAATATTGTTTTTGTTGTTTTTTTTTGTAAGAAAAAGTAATATTTAAATGGTTTTTTGATTTACGATAAATAAACTAACATACCTGTAGTGAACACTACTGAAACATTGAATAAATTTTAGTTTAATAAAACTGGCTTATAACAAATTCGATTTGTCGCATTGTTGTATAATTTGTTGAAAACTGCCTTCAACATCTGCTGCTTCGTTGTTACTCACTCCAATTACCTAGAATACTTAAACAAGTACCATACATAGTTGGAAACTCCGATCTAACTCACATACAAAATATTCTTTCAGTTTGAACTACTGATCATTTCAATGATATATATATATATATATATATATATATATATATATATATATATATATATATATATATATATATATATATATATATTTTATAATTTCATTTCAAGACTGTTTTAAATAATAATCGGAATTCAAATGAATTTATGTTACTGGTAGCTTGGCTCTGGATTTGAACAATGAATAACATTATTTTATGTAGTCTATTTTTATTTATACTTCTGTTCGTTATTAACATTCGGCATATTGTAACTATATATTGTTATTCGGCTATATTGTAACTATTGTAACTATATTGTAACTATTTTGTTAATTTCTTTGAAAATACCTGGCCCAAGGATAAAAGTATATTGTAATGTATATATATATATATATATATATATATATATATATATATATATATATATATATATATATATATATACAAATAAACATTTTTATTACATTGTTGTACAGAAGCAAAATGTTCAAAAAACTATAACATTATTAGCAAATAAATGGCGGCACATTAATTATTATTAATGTAGTAACAGCAATTATGATCAAAATAAAATGTTTATTTTTTTTAATTCTTAAAGCCAACGTTTCGACTTGCAATGCAAGTTCATCATTGTTTAATACTTCCCTATAAGGTTGTTGTGTTTTTATTTATACCTTTAGTCTTGCAAAACTTCATACTTAAATAAACATTTATATTTTGACACTGAATATTATTAGCTTTAATAAATGGCAACTATACCTTAATTAATTAAATTAATAATCAACGAAATTTTAAATTAATTTTATCGTTAAATTGAATCGTGAAGAGAGAAGAGAACTAATTTCAGATAAACGTTTTTGATAATATACGATCAGTTATAATAAATGTGGCACATTTTGCTAAAACTTTAAATTACTTTCTGAAAAATAAATGTGGCTTTAAAAACAAATATTGTATGTTGATTTCGATTTGTCACTCTGTTGTACAAAATATGAAGATTTGTATTGTCTATTACTTCCCTATAACGTTTTTCTATATTTGTAGTTTCTTATGCTTGCAAAACTATTAATATAAAGGTGTTAATATATGTGTGCGTTCTATTATAAAATATGAATAAAAAAAATTCTTTATTAAAAAAAAAAAAAGCAAATAAATAAATAAACTGTTCTGTGTTCAGACAAAGAAAGAGAAAAAATAATTCTTCTTTGTGATCAATATGGAAGATTTAATTATTATCTCTTTGTCTGCTGGGTCTGAAGAATGTAACGTTAATGAACGACAACGTTCTTTTGGCGAGCTTGAACATCTTTTGTGAACGCCAGAGAGTTTAAAAGCGTTATAATGTTTTTACCAAAGGCGCGATCTTAGTACCGTGTCATAAAACATATTTAGCATACAGTTTATGTTTGGCCACCACCATTTCCGTATAAATCCTATCTACAGAAGAAATCTTTTTTTGTCTTATTTTCTCCAGTGAGACTCGTCTGAGACAGACTGACTGAATGCAGTTTGTGTTACCCCTGCGCGCTGAAGGCTATGTCAGTGTAGGCTATGGTGTCTGGCTTGGACTAATTCAGCAGCATATGACGGCATATTCAACAATTCAGCAGCATTTAGATCGTTATCTTTAAGTTCGTTATGACATGACAAGGAACATTGAGGATTTTGGATTGTCAGGTTTGGATACGAATTAATAGGTTCAGTAGTCAAAAAGTTCTATTCTGTCCAGTAGTCCTAATAGGTCTAATTACTGTCATGTAAATAAGTCTTTTGTTGTTAATTGGAAGCTTTGAACGTTTGGCAGTAAATGTTGGAGCTACATCGAAAAGTAGCTTCTTATCGCTTTAGTCTTGTATCATGTAATTTAACTCGATGAAATTCTCAAATTATTATTAGCATTGTGGGTTTTAATTGTAGATATTTTTAGCAGTTTAACTTATTTTAAATCTTAAGTAATAATTTTTATTTCCTTAGTGGATTTATATCGCTGTAAGTGTAGCCATCGCTCGATAGAAATTCTCTTGTAGTAAATTGTGTATTAACAATATCGAATGAACAGACAGAATCGACATCGACATCCGCTCAACAATATCGAATGAACAGACAGAATCGACAGACATCGAACAAGCTATCAGTCGATAGGACAGCTGAAGCGTGTTAATGAGGCAATGTCAGTGAGTGACGTTTGATTGATACGGCAGGCCTGCCTTATCTCGTCGATAGCCTTCTCTATCCGGGGTCTTTGTCGTCTGCGGAGAATGGCGGCTCTTTTAGCAAAGGTGGAAGATAAAGAGATTTATTATATAAAAATAAGGCAACTTAGAAAATAAGAAACTAATAATTAAAAATTAATGACGAAGTTTAATAATAATTATTGATATATTTTGAATCTTACAATTAGTAAATAGATTATTTGTACATGGATTATCATCCAAAGATTTATTTTCAGACGCCATGACACTATATTACTCTATATTATATTATATTCTATCTTTGGGCATTATCCACCATTACTTCCATGAATATTAGAAATATATGTTATAATATTTTATTACATGTTGATGTGTATGTGTGTGTGCGCTTGCACATTTATAGTGTTTTAATTATAAAAATGAAAAGTTTGGTGAGTTAGGAGAAAGGAGGATAAAATAAAAAGAACTATTAATAATTTAAAAGGACGAAAAATATTGATGATCCGAGTATAGTTGTAAATTTATATTTCATTATTTATAATTATAATATTCTTAATATTTATTATCATTGTTAATCTACTTATTTGATTTTATAGGTTTATATGTTGTGTTTTAATCAACCCAATGAATTTTGTTGAATAAAGATTGTTTCAATTATTTTCTCTTTCTTTGCGTTTCTGAAAAAAATCATGTGTTGATAAAAAAAAAAAAAAATTAAAGGGCCTAAAGAAAGGAAAACATGTTTTAGGGTTCTTTATTTTTTTCCGCTTACCTGAATGATTTTAATAAAATTTAATTTAACAATTAATCATTATTCGAAATAAACAATTTTGAAAAAAAATATGGGTTTCAAATGTGACTTTTTTCATTAAACTAATATAGCTTGTAAACGGAGCTCTCATTAGAACCTGCCTTCTAGTCAAGATAGTGATTATTTATTAAAAGAAGAGTTGAACTCCTAACTGCTCCTATTCTTCTAATATCGTACTACGAGTAACGCCCTCGCGTTGCCCAAAAGTGTATCGGTCAACTAACTCTAAGCGTGACTAGGTCACCGGGAAAACGTGTCCCATGTTAAAAAAAAAAAAAATCCTCTGTGTTGAACTTCTGTTTTAAAATATAGTTTGAATTTAACTAATAACTCATCACGTGACTAGGTTAATCTTTAATTATAACTATTCTATACTGGAAGTTCAATACATTAGTTATCACAGAAGACATGTTTTATAATAATGATTTTTTGAAAACATTGTTTTCTGAAAGCTTCCATTCTGATTAAAAGTATATATTTTTTAATTGGACGAGGTCCTTTACTATTGTCAGCTAGAAATCTAACAATTATCTACTCCTAATAATTCAATTTTGGAACTACATAATTGTACTAAGTATTGGAAATATTGGTAGTCATGGAGAATCTCATTTGTAATGTAACGAAAAGAATTACAGATTTTAATGAAGATTTTGGACAGCAACAATTCAATACGAAAGAAATATTAAAATTTACCGAAGCCCAAACGCATAACTGCCCACATAGGCCAGGTTATAGTCGTATAGTATTTTTTTCCGTATAGTTTGTTTCATATTGAAATAGTTGAAAACGATTGTTTCTTTCTTTATTTCTTGTATGGTGACACCATATCAGTGGCTTGTATTGAGGAAGACATATAATGGATTTGTTCAACTGAGATTAAAACTTAGTTTCGAATATGAAATTATTGACAGAATTGAAAATTTGAGGACGTACCTAATATTATTTAAAAATTTGAAAAAAAAACCTTTATTTATTGTTCAACATCACTATATACTTCAGTGGAGAGTAATACAAAATTAGGATATAATGTGACAATTCGTTCCTTAAATCGTACGATTACGTTTTTTTACTAATATTTTTTTAATCGTGGTGGAAACAAAAAACGTAAAATAAAAAAATATTAATAGTAACAATATATTGTTAAGTAGTATGGAACAAGTAGGCATAAGCTAATCAACTCCTAAGTTTGAAATTATAACTTGTAAAATTTTAAAAATTATTTTTTTCAAGAAGAACCCTTTAGCTTCTATGAGTTTTTCACAAAATGCATGTTACCTTTTTTGTCAAATGGACTTTGTTATCTAAAACAGGACAGACTAGGAAATGGCCCAGTTAGACATGGTACTTCCTAGAAAAGTCTATTGGTGATTGATGGCTAAGGGACATTTTAGTTATCAGGTCAGAATATAATGGAACTGTCAGTTCTCTTTCGGAAATTTAGAGGGAAACGGGTTACATTCTCAAAGCAGTTACTGACATTCTTTATTTATGGCACTACGTTTCAAAAAAGAACGATTCGAAAGAAAAAAACGGCTTAATGAGCCTGCTCCACATCTGTCTGTCACGGGTTTATTACTTTCTAATTTTCAGCGTGTGCCTTTGCTTATTCTATTCTTCCACTTTGATCAGAGAGATCTCTTTAAGTTAAAGACATTAACTAAAGAGTTGATGGGAGAACAATATGTGTTGTAGTAGATATATATTTTAGTTAGGGGTCCATACTTTTTGGTGTAACGTTTTTTTTTTCACATTTATTTTGACACAAATAAATGTGAAGTTAGTTCCGTTATTATAAATTTATTAGATAATTTTTTTGTTGTATAGCATTTGTCGCTTCGACCTACCGTCTAGGGGTTATATTGGTTTGAATGAAAAAAGTCACGTTTTTTTCACTCTCAAAAATGTAATATTTTGACACGTGGTTTCCTCAAAAAAGTCTTTGGATTACCGCATATCTGCAACGGATTGGGATAGAAAGGCAAGGTCTGCGGCATTTATCTTCTTTTTTGATCTAGTTTCACCTATTTTTTTTTTTACAATAAGGGATACTTACCCTGTATATACTAGGTTAGGTGTATCTCATCTTTCATTTTCCGAAAGTGCTACTACATAAAAAATACCATATATAGCACATATAATTTTGTTTAAATAAATAAATGCATAGTATTATGCATGTAGTAAGGTAATACATAATTAAACATTGGGGACACTGTTCCATACCTTTCCTTCCTTGTTTCAAAATCGATCGGAAGCTAATGAATTATCGTAATAAAAATCGGAAACGAGGAGGGAGGTATGTGATTTACCTCACTGCCTTCGCTATCTTCCATCTACGTAATGCTCGTATAGGTTAGCATTCATGAACCAATGAGCAATGGCCTTATTAAAAGTCGACTGTGATTTGTATATCCTCGGTACATTAGTGTTTCGGGCCGATATGAGCGGGAAATTCGAAATCTGGTAGGAAACTCATCGGAATATTCGACTGGCTTGTGGGGGCGATTGATTGATGTGAATCATAGGGACAGTTGTCGCCTATTGTTTGGATTAGTCACGTTGTGATGACTTTCCGAAATGATTTTTGTTAACAGATGAGTTGTGCATTATCACTCGTTACTTTCAACATTTGTCTATTAAATTAATTTAGGCATTATAGTTTTCTATCATAGAATTGACTCATTTGGTGTTTTTGTTCTTTTGTCATATTTATACTTATTGCAAGGAATTTGCTTAATCTGTTTCTTGAAAGTTACAACTATGCACAACAAACACATCAGGAAATTGTTTTGTTTTTTTTTGTTTTTTTATAACTTTTATTGAGTAATTATTACAATCTGAGACAAATGTGGGCATAAGTTATATAGATGATTTCTTTCACACATTATGTACAAAGAGAGAGAGAAAAAAATATAGAAATAATAATTTAAAAAAAAATATATACATATAAAATAAAATAAATAAAAAGATAACAGAAAAGAACTTTCTATACATAAACAATATACATATAAATAAAATTATAATAATATATCAATCGCTTGTGAAACAACTTCCATAGGCAGCACTTTTTTTTTTTAAGTAACTTTGTTTTAAGTAAGATATAGAATTACATTTTTGAACAGGTTTCCTAAAATCTGAATTAATTTTTCACCGCTTTAACAGCGGCTCACATTTTTTGCGGACTATTTAAAATTTAATTTATTACTTAGACATTCGTTTATTAATAACTTTATTAATTTATATTCGGTTATATTAGCTTCCATATTTTTATTTAAAAATCTAAATTTTTAAAATAATCAATAAAAATAAAAATTTCTCTTTATGGATATCTTAAAAGGCTGTTACAAGATAATTTTCAATAACAAAAATAAGCCTATTTTTTTCAGCATTATTTAGGTCTTTTAATTTACAAAAAAAAAAATTCTAAGTATAAAATTTTATAAATGTTCGCGCTTCTTCAGCCCAACTCGATTCTCTATTTGAATTAGCAATAGACATCGATAAACATCTGTTTCAGCTAATTGTAAAGTTTAGCTTCATATTTATTTTGAAAACAGATTTATTCTTCTAATTTTTTTTTTTTTTTTTTTCAAGAAAGGCCATAGAGACCACGCGAATATTAGGAAGATGGATTTTTATTTCTGTTCCTTCTCATTATCCATATCTCCTTCATTCTTTCTGATTGCCTCCGTTTCCTCTGTTCTGTTCAGGCCATACCTTACTTTGGCTCCTTCCTGTCCACAAGAACCGCTATTCCTTGTAGTTTCCTTCTATATTCTTCTCTATCAAGACAGATCCTCAATCCCCAGTTTGCTGGTCTCCTCTTTTAGCTGTTTTAAGGAATTCTTCTAATTTATTAATGGATTTAAAAAAATACATCATCTGATTTTTAAATTTAGGCTATATTATCCATTTGAGAAGAAATATGATTTCTTATTTATTTTATTTTTTTATTTTTTTTATTTATTTTTTTGGAATGAGATTAATATAGACTTGAAATGATAGTATGTTCACTAAGTCTTCTATGTTAACCTCATAAATGTTTATAAACAGTTTAGCATTTGTTTTTATAATAGTCACAATTTCAAAAAATTCAAATTCGTCAAACAAAATAATAGGAAGTATATATAAAGGGAAATTGTATAGTTTGACTACTGGAACAGGTAGTTGAGGAACTGTGGTAATGGCTTTTTATAAATAAGAGTAAATTACACAAAATATTTTTTAATTTGGATGAGATGGACATTGTTTTTTTTTATTTATTATTTTTTTTATATACTTCTTATTGAGGATACTGGAAACAGCAAAGTTAAATTTTATTTTTTGTTTTTTTAGTTTATTTCATGAAATAAATAATTGATGGGATATCTAAAATTAAAATTAAAATAGTTCTCACTACATCATTATTTCTAATTATATGGAAATTTATTAGTTTTAAAATTAAATTTAAATTTAATGACAATTAATAATCGATCATAGGAATTACAAGTAGTTTTAAATATTGATTTGGAATATTCTTAATCTATTATTACTGTTTAACTTATCACTCTTCTTGAGAATGATAAAAATGATTTTTTCATTAAAATTCACTTATTTTTTGCATTTTATGAAACATAGTAATCGAAAAGAACAAATCAAACTGTTGTTGAAGGAAAGAAGAGATACCGACGTCGTTTTCAACAGCGTTTTCCTGACGCGGATGAGCAATGGGTAAAGCCTCCGAGACAGGTAAGAAGTGGAAATCATACTTCATTTGATAGACCGGGGGATATTGATGGGTCGTTGATTTCCTGGGGCAGGTGCTCCATCAGGGGCTAATGGAAGCGATCTGGGCGGCCTCCGAGGAATCAGTCAACACCAATGATAAGGGGACTATCTGTCACCGCTCCTGGAATATGAGGACTGGAGGATAAAGAGTAGTCTTGTTGAGCTAATTCCAGCCAGCCATATCTCTAAGCCATATCAGTCATGTCCTGTCAGTCCTGCGTCAATACTGGATGGATCTTACATTCGTCTTCTGCCCCCCTCCGGAGCTCCGGTCGTCAAAGCCATCAGGAACTATTATTATTCTTTCAAATATGTTATTATTCCTTAAATGAACTTAGAACAAGAGGATATAGTATTATTATATATTATATATTATTAGATAATTACTATTGTCTTTTATTTATTTATTTTTTTAATAAAAACTTTTATTGGAATATATGTACAATCTGCCTCAGTTAAGGGCAATTAGTAATAGTGCTAATGATGAATTTTTTCGTACTATACCTATATTCAAGTTCTCATTAGTACACAATAATAATAAATAAGAGATAAAAATAAAACAAATAATCATAATAAAAATAAAACTAATACTTACCTACAATAATAAAAAAAAAATGGACTAATAAAAATTAATTGATAATGAAAACTAAAAAAAAAAAAAAAAATATTAAGATACATTCATAATATATGTACAATACACACTCAGCCTAGGGAACCCTGAATCGAACCTATTCCCCCACTTATTGGGAGTCAAGGCTAGTCCCGAAGGGATCCCTGTGCTGCTCTCTCAGCTGCATCACTCGTAATATCCACTGGAGGCTGAGTAGGAGCGCTATAGGTACTCAGGACATGAGAAAAGAAGTTGGTCATTACCAGGACTCCAACATAACATCATATTACAAAAGATCTCGGGTCTTTCAATCTTCTGGGAAGGTACTAGGGATGTTTAGAATATACAAAAATGTTTAGGATATACATATACATATACATACATGTTTAGGATATACATGAGATTGAGCCAGAGCATTAGGATGATTGGATAGATTTTAATGAAATTTTTAAAATTTTGAATGAATGAGATCAAAGGCGTAGAGTATTGTTAGGTCATTATGAAGGGTTTTATTGATTACATAATATGGTAAATTAACAAATGTTTGGAGGACTTTGGATTGAAAAGATTGAATTCGTTTGATATTGGATTGTCTTGCTGTCCCCTTAAGTTCAAATCTATAGGCCCATATTGGTTTTAAGATTGTTTTGTATATAAGGGGATTGCTATCAACTGAAAGATGAGAATTCCTGCTTAGTAGTCTGTAAAGTTGGTTGAATCTCCTATTTAGTTCTTGTCTTTTGAGTCTTGTATGAGGGTAATAGGTCAGCCTTTTGTCAAGATGAAAGCCAAGGTAACGTACTGTTTGTTTTTTATTAAATTCAAATAACTGCCTAATTTCTCATCGGCATCCATGGTACACACGTTCTTTGTTCTGCAAAAAAAGAGGAGAAGGGTTTGGTTCAAATTAAAAATAGTTCACGACTTAAGGGCACCCTATGAGAAGTTTGACCAAGTTCAAAGATTCAGTTCACCTCCACTATTTTTGACCGTATCAGCAATTACCACGATTATTTTCACATTCTGAAACTTATAAAAATATCATGAAACATTATTTCTACAATACCTCCAAGTTGTCTTCCTATAATTTTTATATCTTATACCAATTACATATTAAAAAGAAAAAAAAATGAGTTATCAAATCCTTTTTATTGATCTACAGACCTTATAGTTTTGTTTCAAATGTTTTAATATATCACTTGAGATAATTTGACTATGAATTAAAGTCATACTTCCCTTCAACTAAAGACAAAATAGAACATTTCAGAAAAAGCGGTGTACTAAAATGTGATCATTGTGAAGCTAAATACACGGGAAAAACTGGACGATCGGTAAGTCCCCGTGTAAAAGAACATATGATTGCATATTATAATAATACCCAAAATTCCAATTTCGATATCCATCTAAATGAAAATAACCATAAATTTTACAAAGACTCGGGGGTAAAAATAAAACATCAAGCAGAAAATAGCCTAAAAGTAAATATTTATGAATCATTAGAAATAATAAAATCGTTTATAATCGATCCAAATTTTTGTTTAAATGACCAGATAAACAGTTCCAATATCCCCATTTTAATTTTTTTTTCAATAGGAACGGAAAAATTTAACTTACCTGCTCCCTTTCACTTTCCACGATGGATATATTTAAGATATCTGTTAGATCTCCTCAGGTGAGTGCCAATGTTTGATTTCTAGTCTTACATTTTTGAAAAATTTTGTATACATAGTACATGTACACATAGAACTGATGTGTTGAAAATTTTGTATGTTTTAGAACTGAAGATTTCGAAACCAGTATTCTAATAAAATAATGTCAATAGAAGTGGCAATGAATTCATCAATCCTAGTTTTAATATATCTTCGATACAAATAAGAAAAAATTAATTTTCTATTAAACTTAAGTTATTTATTAGGAGTAACGTACTATCTATCGAATTCTCGAATCTGAATTCACACTGTAAATGGGAGTAGAAACAAGACTGTCAAAGGATCAATTATGCACACTATTTGATTACGTCCAAAAGCTGTTTTTTAACGAATGAAAATCTTTACTTTTATTTATTTATCATCTATACAAATATAACATCGATGATATATATGACTACAATTGTTTTATTTAATTTTAAAAAATAGACAATGACTAAATTTATTTTAGACTAATAATTTAGTGGATTAAATAACAAATACAATTACAACGGATACAAATTTCTATTTATAATAAAGATTCATAATATTTCGTGTTTATTTAAATATTTATATTTATTATCGAATATAATAAAATATGTTTAGTATTGTAACAAATCCTCTGTTCTTCATAAAAAAAGGTATATTAGGTTGGATACGCTTAGCGATGGTATTCTTAACCTATCATTATTATTTTACCTATTTTATCTATTATTTTTTAAAAAAGGCATTAAACATAGTAGAAACTGTTTTCAATTGAATCTTTGATTTTTTTGTGAAACTTCAAAGTAAGTTGTTACTGTCCAGTGATAAACATTGATCAAGCCAAATAAATATTTCTTTAAACATTTTATGTAATGTTTAAGCCATAATTTTTCTGCAAAAGACCTGAGAAACGATTATATTTATAAGCCATTGAAAGACAGCTTGGGGAACTGGACTGTGGACTTCAGAATGTGAAGTTTTAGCAATTGTTCTTTTGAGTTGTAGTCGAAGATAAAGGAATAAGAAAGCCTGGGCAGATGGTAGGACTCTGAAGACATAAAAGATACGATGGGTAAAAAAAAGGAGATATACGGAAGGAGGTAATTTTTGGTAGTCCATTGTGAGTGTGTGTGTAATGTTATTATAATAACACCTTATTGGGGAGACGACCGTGCCATAACAGCCAAGCTAATTACAGTAATAACAATAAGGCTGCAACAACAACTGTTGTTGTTCTCTTTATTGCAGGCAGCAACAATTAAGGAGCTTTGCCAGCCGACCAATTAGCCTGCCCTTCCTATGGCTGGCAGTTCTGTTGATCGTTGTTGCCCCTTCTTAATCCAATGCGGGCTTTTTTGTTGTTGGTTAGTACGTGCACTTTAGCTAATTCCGTATGAGGTCTAACTCCGGCCTCACATGTTCATGGCTCCGGGAAAAGTTTAGTGTGCGATTGCGGTGGGTTCGTTTCAAATGATCCGTAGTGTTTGTTATATGTAGCGCGCCTATTTCTATTTATTCAGAGAGATAAAGAATCTACTTATCCAGATCAACCGCCTTTATTGAGAATGTGAAATGAAAGAAGCCGATTTAATAAAAATATTTTATTACAGAATAACTAACGTAATATAAGTGCAATTTAAATTTTAATGTTTATATACAGGGTGAGTATCTCTTAGTGTAAAAACAAAAGCAATACAAATATAAACCTACGATATACATGGGTAGGTTATTTCCCTGGAAAAACAGACTCATCTGCCCATAAAATTCACCTCAAAAAGTAGTATTCTTCAACACAATCTGCATTTTTAATCCAATGAAGAGTTTAAAATGTTTAAAATTCACATTTTCATTAAAAACGATTTTTTTAGTTGTGCCACTATTGCAGCCCATGAGCGATATATATATATATATATATATATATATATATATATATATATATATATATATATATATATTATATTCACACAGGGTGAATATCTCTGAGTGTAAAAAAAAAAAAAAAAAAAAAAAAAAAAAAAAAAAAAAAAAAAAAAAAAAAAAAAAAAAAAAAAAAAAAAAAAAAAAAAAAAAAAAGGGGGGGGGAAACTAGATCAAAAACGTAGCAAAATGCAGCAGATTTCACCTTTCTATTCCAATCCGTTGCAGATATACAATAAATCAAAGATTTTTTTTAGGAAACCACGTTTTTTCCATAAAAGCTGTAATGTCTCCACTTTGTTTAAATATTTTCAAATTTTGACTACATTTTCGGATTTAGCATTACATTTTCACTAAGGGATGGACATAATGTCTTATTTACACAAGTAACTGATTTGTATGCCAAATGAGAACACCATGTTCTTCCGGTTTCAAAAGTAAATTTCTCCATGGAATTGAAACGAAATTATTACGTTTAACATATCATTCGAAAGCTGATTAAATTTGCAAGTTTTTGTGAGATTTGACGTTTTGTGCATAGTTTTTATACGAAAAACGGTGAGAGTTGAAGTATTAGAAGATATTGTGGCTTCTCTGAATAAGGTGAAGATCAAGCTGTTCTTTAGTTCCCAAGTTTGTAAAATTCAAGGTCACATGAACTCTGCTCTAATAGGAAATTAAATCCTAAATCCGAAAATGTAGTCAAAATTTGAAAATATTTAAACAAAATTGAGAATAGAAAGGTGAGATCTGCGGCATTTTGCTACATTTTTGATCTAGTTTTGCCACTAGATTTTTTGAGTTGTGCCACTATTGCATTCCAAGAGCGATATATATGGATACATTTCTTGACTGTTAATATTTTAATATTAATATATAATTAATATTAATATAATATTAATATGTTTTGTAAGGTTCTTGAGGTACAGTCAATAAATAAAAACAACTATTTCGGCGACGTTTCGAGACTATATTGTTCTCATAATCATGCCTTGCATCTCAGTAGGAATGTCCTAATATTCTTCGCACTCGCCAGTTTTCTGTTGGATTTTTGAAGTTCTTTCATCACTGTGCTTCAGGACTGTGGGTTGTCTTTGTTTCTTCCTAAAATCCCATTCTTGTAGTAAAGACATTTTCTAGTATTGACTCGATTTGTTAATTTGGATAAATTTCTTGACTGTTACTATTAGATAGTTGATATCCTAAAGCCATACTTGCAGTTATCCTTAATAATATATTATGGCTCTATCCTTATTTTTTTTTTTTTAATTTTATTTCATTTTTATGATTTTTATTTAATTTTTTTTAGATTATTTTTTTATTGTTATTATTAATTAACTATTATTATTTTCTTTGAGTAAGACTGTTCATTTAGTTTTTTTTTTTTTTTGTGCGTGTATGTATAGTAGAATTTTATTCATTATAGCATCATAGTAATAGGTTAGAAAGGTTACACTATTCTGCATCAAAATACTCCCTTCAACAAAAACGTTGTTTTTTTAGCGTTTTGAAGTGTGCTGAATACGAAGTTAGGAAATCTGAATCAGGCACCATTTTTTGTTAAATTTGTGTTTTAGGTTGAAAAATGATGTTTTTAGATATTTTGAGATTTTTTTTTTTATCATTGAAAGCTTTTATAATAAATAGAAAAACCTATTTGATTTTGAAACTTTTATAATGTATTAAAAAATGAAAATAATTGGAGAGCATAAGTATTAGGCTTTGTTGCATAAATGACACTGTTGAAGAATTGCTTTTATCATATAAGGCCAGGGGTTGCAGCATGTCCTCAAAATTCATTTTTTTTTTGCATTTTTTCTCTCCCAACTTGGGAGCAGTTTTAGATGAGCACGGAGAATGGTTTTATCAAGAGATAGTCAAGATGAAAGAAAAGGTATAGCGGTAAATGCAATAAGAAAATGCTTGCCGACTACTGTTGGACTCTACAACGGGCGACACATCATGTAAAGTACAAAAGGAAAACAATATACACATTAATTATGTTCAGTATTAACTATTGTTATTTTATAAATTACTGTTTTTCACCAAAAAAAAGTGTTGTATATGAAAAAAAGTGCTATTTCATTGTGTTTTTTTTTAAAGCTAACTCTAGTTACTAATAAATGGTGCTTGATAGAGTTTTTTTTTATTATTGTGTCGAATTCAGCACACTTTTAAGTATAAAAGTCACAAAAAATGCTCATGGAAGTGAAAAAAATAAACGCTATTTCAGGTTTTTCAAAACGATTCTAATTCAGTAGACATAAAAATATAAAAATCAGGAACAATTTTTCAAGGAAGCGATTTTTTTTTTTTTTTTTTTTTTTTTTTTTTTTTTTTTTTTTTTTTTTTTTTTTTTTTTTTTTTTTTTTTTTTTTTTTTAAATGGTCTTGAAAAAAATAGGTATTTATAGACACTTTTTTTTAGATATTACAAGATCGTTGAGTATATTTGTTAACCGAATACTATTTTTTATATTTTCGTCAGTATAGCTTTGAATAAAAAAATCATTTTTCCTCGTTTTCGTGATAGCACATCAGCGTATATTATAACTCATTCTGTTGTCGATCTCTTGTAGATCGGACCGTTTAGCCTACACACGTTGATTATAGGTAATGGGCAGGTGAGCACTAATCTTTGTCGATAGATACAAGGAGATATTATACGAAAAAAAAAATAAATAGAGAACAACCAAAAAAAAAATATAAAGTATAAGATTAAAGAATATAAAAAAAAGTGAATTTCTTGAGCGGTAGGAGATAATGCCGGGTACAAATTGGTTTCGGATCGACCCTCGCTTATTAACCACTATAAAATATTTTACCTAGATTGCTTATCTCTCCTTGGTGATTTGGATAATGGCGGCCAATATCTGTGCGCATGGTACTGAGATGTGCCAGGATAAATATTCGGTACTATGTTGTTTGCATTATTTACTTATATTACAGCATGTTATTAGTTTCTTATTATCACCTTAAAAAAAGAAAAAAGAAAAGGCTAAATAAAAAAAATTTGGAGGGATAATTATTAACTCCATTTAAATATATACGCCTAATATTAATCAAAAGATATTTTTATTTATCCACTGTATTCGATGATCCGTACTCATAAATGGTTTTATTTGAAATTTGAAATCAATTTCATGGATCAAACTTATATTATTTCTAATGCCTACCTACATCATCAATTCTTTATTACATTGATTTAGTTTGTCTATTGTTTATTTCATTTAACGTCACTTTATGCTGCTATGGCTAATCGGACGATGCTACGGTGGGAGTCCTAAATTTTGCCTATCCAGGTATAATTAGGATAGGGATCTTTAACGAGTACCTGACATCGCACAGGCTCGGGACCCCCATTTTACGTCCCTTCCGAAGGACGTCATAAGCTAAGGATTTTTTACTCCCTTTAAATAATCCTAAGGTCATCTGCCGGGCTGCGAACCTGCGATCTTGGGTTTAGTAGGTTGCTATGCTGACCAATACACCACAGGTGACCCCTTGAATTTGGTTTGTATGACTGTTGTGATTTATGATGAAGTAGATAATTGGGGTATGCAGTCAAGTAAAAGCAAATAGTTTTAACTTGTACCGACGTTTCGGCTGACAGAGTAATCCTTCATCAGGGCTATGAGAAAAAAAAATAAAAGATATATAAAAAGACAAACTGTATAATCGTTTTCCTTTTTTTTTAAAACTATTTATTAATATTTACAGCTGTATACATTATATGTATACAACAAATAAATTTAATGAAAATTATAACAATGATATGTCAATGACATGTAAAGAACCACTTAATGATACCACTTCAATAGTTTTACATTAGAAGGTCTCTTGGACACCTTCATTTCAGACGCCTCCGAGGATTATCGGGGATTGTGAGTGTAAGACAAGTTGGGAGACTAGTAGATTCGAGTTGGTCTGGAGTTTACTATGATAGAATGGGTACATGGAACTTAGAGACTCTTATGGATATGTTTATTGGTTACAATGTAAGGAGCATTGAGATTTTTTCAAAGGATTTTGTTTTATAAGGATTGGATAAAAGATGAATTGGATGGTTTAGTGGAGGCCCAAAGCACAACTCCGTACGTCCAAACGGGTATAATCATTGTCATGTAAATTAGTCTTTTGTACGTTGTTGGGTGCTTTGAACGCTTGTCTAGTAAATGTTGGATTAGTCGGAAACGACGAGCAGTTTCTTGTCTTATAAGTCTGATATTTATGAAAATTAAAAACCTAGAACATTTTTTTTAAGAAAATATAACAACAAAATGAAAATAAAATATAAGGTATAGTACATTACAATTTATTTATCTATTTATATTCCTTAACTGCATACATTCATCTTTTGTTTGTCTTTTAATTGTTTTATTTTCATACAGTTATTATTTTCTCACCTCTATTAAATTAAGTCACATCTTTTTGTTTTTTCTACTAGTCCTTTTGAAGACACACTGTAAACTGAAACATCGGCACAATGAATTAGAAGTATTTAATTGTATTTTATTGACTGCACCTCCCAATTATATACTTAATCCTAATATTTATTTTTTTTGACCAAAAAAAATCTATATATTTTTGTAATAACGACGGAATTTTATTTATATTTAATTAAAATTATATAGTAATGAATATATTGATTTATCATGAATATTACTACCGAAATTATTATTATTGTTGTTCATTAAATTTGTGATACAAAATTATTCAATCCTGTTGCGAATCCAACAAGATTATTTCACCCAGGCCTTTGCAATATCAAAACGGAATATATAAATAATTACGTAGGATATTATTTCGGATCCTCAAATTTATTAAACAAATATCTTGTTAAATTAATATTTAATAAATCAAGTCCTTCCGAATAAGGCATCCTTGATTAAACATTCTACATTTCGATTCTATTTCGATACTCATACATTTTAAATTAATTAATTCGCTACGTGTATTTGAATTCACGATGGTACATGTCAAGAGCTCGATAAGTTCATTTAGGTATAAAGAACTGATTGGTCAACATATGTATTATTATTATTATTTTTTTTTTTTTTTGGGGGCATCTTGGTAGTTGTGGTATTAGTATTTTTCAATTGTTTCTATTTTGACCTAAATGTAAACTGTCAAAAATCAACTAGGTTTATTAAAAATCGATTCTCTGATTACCACTTCCAGAACTACGATGATCCACCCTATACGTGTAGCTCCCTCTGCAGAAGACGCATGAGCAAATATAAACACTAAGACAAAATACCGAGATTTAGTACCGGCTACTCCTGAGTCCTTGACACATCTGCCGCCACCTGGTCCATTCTGCTCCAAGGATAGCGTTCTGTTCCTCTAAGTAATCTTTCGTGTTTCAATATTTTTTATCGCCCGGATGTGTTTTTTATCATTTTTATTTTATGTTCCCACCGGTATAAATAATAACGTTTCATTGTTCCATCACTTAGAATACATTTATTTATTTATTCAGTTCAAGACTGTAATTCCTTTTAGTATTCTTAACTACTATTGTTAATTTTTTTTTTTTTTGACTTTATATATTTATTTACACCTGTCAATTATAATAAGAGAACTAGGAAATGTGTTGTAAGAAACAAAATGGCGGGAAAGGCATGAGGGGAAGCAGAACCCAGCGGCACCTCCAGTCTTTATTTTTTTTTTATTTTAGTCTAGGAGGTCTCTCATCCGACTCCTTTTCAGCCTTCTGTAAGCGTTGCCGGGAATATGTGTTGATGCAATAAGTGTATTAGGACATCCACGTATTTTTTCGTGGAATCGTTTGTAGTAGGTTCGTATTTGTTTCTTAACTGTTGGCATGCGTAGGTCATGTAAAGTTATTAAATAGTAAAGTTATGTGTTAATTTAAAACAAGAAGTTTATACAATGAAATTTATTTTTACTTAAATATTATTAAACTATAGATATATCTTAATTTTAATAAATATGAAGAAATTCTTCTTGTTGAATAATTAATTTAGAAAATTTGTATAGATGGCTCGAAATATGAATTATTTGAGAAAGCCTTTCACCTAAAGATAATCTACTAGAAAAACTAAAGGTCCGTTTTAAAGGAACGAATTTAAAAAAAAAAAAAAACGTAGGGGATGGGACAAGAAATGACAGTACAGTGAGGTGTTAACAGAAGTCACATAGGCGAGAACTCATGGATGACGAGTTTCGACTTCTTGGGAAGGGAAAGGTGTTAAAAAAAGTAGATATTAAAGAGTTAATAGTTTGGATAACAAAATGCAAATTCTTTTTTGGAGGTGGTTACAAATATTTTACAAATTTACATCATACTCTGTAGATCAAAAGTTCAACAAATAACGGAATACTTACTAGCATAGTAGCAAACTATGTTTTACTGTTTCATAGTTATTGTTCTCATTAAAAAAAATCTTTTTTTATTTTGGGGCTTCATGTACCTTAAGAATAATAAATAATGAATAGTCTAGGGCCTTCAGGGCCTTAAAATGAAATAATATACTTTAGAGTAAAATAACAAATAATTATAGTCATAAAAAAACAAATCAGAAAGATAAAAATAAAAAGTAATTTAAATTCTGTTTGTGCAAAAACAATACAATTAACAAATGTTCATATAGATCCCATAGATTACCCGTGGTTAAAGAAGTGGTATTTGAAAGTGGAAGGATAGATCGGATTAGGATAGATCAGTCGAAAGCAGCGATTATATAACTGGTAAAATTTTTCAACTGGGTATAGTAATGAAAAGTAACATATTATTTACTAACTTCTCTTTTAGTTTTAAGTGGCAATATTTAGACATTATATCCACTGACAATAAACTACATAACGTATCAATTTAATGTTTTCAGAAGTTTGGCCGTGCGTCATTCAAAACAATTACTTTTCACCTCTTCATTAGGGCTTAAATAACTAAATGATTATCTCTTTCTATGCACTACCTAAGTATGGTGTTAAACATGATAACCACCCATTACATATTTTGAGAACTTTCGGTCAAACTTTCTTTTCCTTTTTTTTCCCCCAAGTTGTGCGAGCATTGAAGGAATCGACTTTTGCACCGAGGAGAGACGACATATACCCCCGACAGGAGGCAGAACTCAGCTCTCACCGCTACTAGAGTACACAGCAGGGAGCAGTGATTGATGTAGAGTTGTCAAACTTTATGGTGGAGCATTTATCTTATAGCGGCCTGTTCTGCTCTTGTCACCGCAGCTTCGGCTTTTTACAGATGGCCAGTTCGCTGTCGTTTGTCTTCGTCCTACGGGATGCCGGGGTCGCGTCTTCTTGGGCGGCGGAAGACATGGTGGTGTCCAGTGCCCGAATTGTCATTCACGTTCTGGGTTGGACATCTCATGAAGCCCTGTTATTCCCTTTTGGTAATGATCGTAATTTCATTGAAAATACAATAGGAGTAATTCTAAATATAATACTTATAAGTTGCTAGTCAGTATTTCCATGATTTATTGTAGATTTATATATGTAATATGTAAATTGAATTTTAAAATAGGTCACATATTAGACCTAAAAGACAAGAAACTGCTCGTCGTTTTCAACTACTCCAACATTTACTAGACAAGCGTTCAAAGCTCTCAGTAAATTACTTAAGACTTATTAACATGACAGTAATCAGACCCATTTGGATATACAGAGTTATAGTGGAGCTTTGGTGCTCCGTTGAACCTTCCAATTTTTCTCGTATCCAATCCTTATAATCCAAAATCCTTCATAAAATCCTCAATGCTCCTTATTGATACCTCAATTCTCCCAAACCAGATACCTACCATTTTACACTAGACTCCAAACCCACTCTAATCACTAGTTTCCTAACTTGCCTCCGACTCAATTCCCGATAATTTTCCGAAGCGTCTAAAAAGAAGATGGCCATATTAGAAGATAGTTCTAATATAGAACTATTGAAGTGCTACTAATGAATAGCTCTTTACGTGTTATTGACATTTTATTGTAGTAATTTTCCTCAAAGTACATATCAATCACAGTTTAAAAAAAAATTAAACATGTTGATATCAGACAATTATTTTTTCTACTTACTTGACATCATTAATCCAATTGGAAATCTTAAGTATGATTTTAAGACTGATAAAATGTACATTTTTACAAACTTCGCATTATAAATACGATGTGCCTGTAAATAAATACAGATATATATATTTGTACATTTTCTCTTTTTTTGTTAGTGTAATGTTTATTCAATTTTTTTTCTTCTTTTTTTTTTTTTCGATTTGGCTAACAAGGAACACGTGTCAACTTCAATTCCTTCTCATTTGTTGTTTTATTTTCCTCCGATATTCCTTCCTATTTTTTCTATGTCCCTTTTTTCTTTTTTCCCACCGCTTTATACCTGTCCTCATATTGCTTGTACCTTGGAATCTCCTGATTAACATTTTCTTTCGGAAGGCGACTTCTCTCTGCTGTTTCTTCTGAGTTTATTTTAAGTATTTCTAAATGTTATTTAATTTCTCGAATGTTGTTAATTTCTATTTGCATTCTATTCTCTTGGTAATTTGTTAATTCCTTTTCCTTGGGTTATTTGAAGATCTGTTTTGACAGCCTGCTTCCTTCCATACGTCAAATAAATCAGTCTTCTTGTCTTTATTGCTTCTCTTATTTTCCCCATATTTTAATGTATTTCATCATTGATTCATTTGCAAATATTTCCAGGCTTATGCGCTTTTCCTCTCAATTCTCAATATTTCTAGTTTGTCTAGCTTATAATTGAGAGCTGGGCTTTCAATTGCTTGGAAGCATTCTGGTCTCATTGCTGTGGTGTATTGCATTATGTTTCCATTATTTATTATGCACATTTTACTGTATATATTTTTTGTAATTCCAAATGATCTTCCATTTTGTTTATCTTTTTATTTATGGCAAATTTCTCTAATCCATTTTCTTGAATTATTCCTTTTTTTTTTTTAGTAATGATTTATTTTTTTCCTGTTCAGAGACTCTTAAACCTGCTCTACTGGATATATGTTCCAAGAGTTCATGCTGTTTATTATATTTATTTTTCCCCTACTAAGTCTTATATCATGATTATCCAAATGAAATAAGTTTAATGCTTTAATTTGTAAGTGAAAATATGAGAAACTTATTTTAAATATTTATTCATTATTATAATAGTCTTCATTGTTGAATAACTTTTGACGAAAATGATTACAATGACATGTCAATAACAAGAACTACTCACTAGTAGCGCTTCATTAAAAACTCTTACATTATGAAGAATTTAGTGTGAGGCAAGATTGTAGACTAGTTGATTAGAACGGGTATGGTTTTATTATGAAAGGATAGGTATCTGGTTTGGGCCAAATTAGCAACATATGGAATATTAAGATTTTTATGGATAAGTTTTTTGTGATATAATAAGAAGCATTGAGGATTTTAGGAAGGATTTTGGATTGTGAGGATTGGATACGAGAGGAATTAGATGGTTTAGTGTAGCCCCAAAGCCCAACTCCGTATTTCCAATGGGTCTAATTACTGTCGCGTAAATAAGTCCTTTTAATTTATTGGGTATGTGCTTTGTTGATGTTAAATATAATTTAATTATATTTTAGGCAATGTACAAAAAAATAATTCATCTTACAAACTTTTATGTAAAAATATAACTAATCCAAAGGTTTATTTTTTTTTTTTTTCTTTAGTTCTTACATTATTTTACAATTCACATTTTTAAATGCTGTACTAAAAAATAAACCAGTGTCAAACTTAAATAAAATAATATTAAACAACTTAAATATATGCTGATATGATCATAATTTACAATGAAAGAAAAATACACAAAAAAAAAAACTTTCAAAGAATAAAACGAAAAAAATATATAACATTCTAGTAATAAAATATACAAAATTGTAATTATGCATTCTTAAATATCTGTATATTTTTATATACATTCATAATTACTTATACATACTTACATACACATACATTTAGATACATAATTTTCCAAAGGTTTATTTATTCATTAATATACAGAAAATGTGCACAAAATGAATTTGGCTTTCCCACCCTGGTTACGAAAAGTTGATAACCTGTAGAATAACCCGTCCGTCGTTGATTAGTTGGAGCACATAAGGACTTTAAACCCCAGTAAATAAATGTTTAGTAATTTATTGGGAGCTTTGAAGGCTTGTCTTGTAAATGTTATAGCAGTTTGAAACGAGGAAAAGTTTCTTGTCTTTTAAGTGTTGTATGTTTCTAAAATCTGATTATGTATGTTTCTAAAATTTTGCCCAAAAAGTGTCTTATAGCATGTGGTTTGTTAATGGTTAATATATACCTGCATTTATGTGTAGATACCATAAAATAAAATAACAATAAATCGATCTGAATAAGAAAGTAATATAACAGTCGAAATCAAGAAAAACAAGCTAAGGAATTAATCTTGTTAGAACATAAATTTTGATTTTTTTTTTCTTTTATTTTTTACGTATGGAAAGTTGTTTTTTCTATTTAATTTTAGTACCAGTCTTGTAGATATAGTGTTTGATATCCAATAGCGTTGTTATACATCGGGTGGTTTTCATATGAATATTGATGAGACATAAATTATAGGTGAGCTTGATGACAAACTTGGTAATCTTAGATTGATGTTGGTTATTATTATAGAATGGAACGGAAACTTGATTTGAGGTGGGATTTGATTGAAAAATTCAAAAAGCAAATATACGATGGCTTGAATTTACATATAAAATAATTGAATAATTGTTTATGCTCTAATTGTTTCGAATCTTTTCTGTCGACCGCGTTCTATGCTGGTCATACTTCATTTCCCACAGAAGTCTAGTTATCAAGTCGGTGAACGTCAATGGAAGAATTGACGATAACTTCACTTGATACTATGGAATTCTGTTAACTTGTGTATCGAAAATAAGACCCAATACCTTTACAACTCCCTCTTCAATATATATCTGTATTTATCTAAATCCTTACCCCACGGAACCAGGAACTTGGCCTATCAAGGGGGGCATCTTAATGACCACCTTCGGCCGACAGAGGGCACTGAACCACAGGGCACCCGATGGCTGCTATTTGTTAGCGTCTATGGAATTATCGCCTTCACTGATTCGACTCCTTCGTATCGTGTCGTATTTAATTATCGCTAAGGCTGTGGAATATTGAGCAGGCAGAGGAAGAGCTCCTTTGTTATTTGGGCCGGAATGCAATTTGTATCGTGCTGGATACTTGACGTTTCGGTAGATCGAATATGTATCGATATGTTAACTGGTTTCTTATCGATTGGGTTGATAAATTTGTAAATGGTGGGTTGGAGTTGAGAAGGATCCAGATATGGCTAATGTTTTGAGAATCGTGATTGTTTGATTAATGTTGACTTTGAAGCTTCAGAAAAAAATCGTGCCTTCTGAAATAATAATCGTGCTAAAGAAATGATATCGTTGCATCTTAGTCTGCATTATATTCATTAATATTCCAAGCATACTTATCTGGAAATGAGTTTGAATGGTAAATTCTCTAATTTTAATTTCCTTATGTTGAAATATTTCTTTTGTATACCAGATTTGCGTAGGTCTAGTCCTCTCCTCAAACGCTAGAAATAATCGTCTCCATTTAAAATCTCTACCTTAAGGCCAAAAAATGGGCGTCCTTACTCCAAACATTTCGCCAATGAGCGGCAGCAGACTGCATCTCTATAGTGTTCTCCCTCCATTTGTGGTGGTACAGACTTGGTTCAGGAATCTCTAGGCAGAATTTGAATAGATTCTTGACCATCCATATTACCTATTTTCCTTTAGTAAGGTAAATAAAATCCATATATGAACTTGAGGTACGCATGATGGTATAGAAGGTTCAATACAATTAGGATTGATGAATTAATTGCGAATTCTATTCAAATTATTTTATTAGAAAACTAGTTTCGAATGCTAAACATTCATCTTCAGTTCTAAAACATACAAAATTTTCAACACATCGGCGCTATATTACGTGGATTATATTTTCTAAAGTTTTCAAAAATGTAAAAGAAAAAATCAAATATTGGAACTCACCTGAGGAGATTTAACAGATATTTGAGAACTTACCTACCTACCCTCTTCCACGATGGATATATTTCAGACATCTGTTAGATTTTCTCAGGTGTTTACCAATATTTGATTTCTTGTTTTATATTTTTGAAAACTTATATTTGAAATGTATATATAATCATAAGTAACATAGTGCTGATGTGTTGAAAATTTTGTATGTTTTAGAAGTGAAGATGAATGTTTAGTATTCAAAACTAGTTTTCTAATAAAATAATTCCAATACAAGTTGGCAAATCATCAATCCTAATTGTATTTAATACCATATATAGAAGGTAATATATTTTGTACACATAAGAAATTAAGGTGACAATAAAGTAAATTTAAGCAGGAGTACATGTCTTGTTCTTTTTTTTGGTATATCTTTTTAGGAAATTGTTTTTTATTGATTTTATTGAATAAGTGGGTTTTCTGAGTTTTATTGATTTTCCAAGCATGTTTGTACATTGAAGTAACGTTTTATGAGGGTAAAATTAAGATCGTGGAACATAGTCGATATTTTCGAATATCGAGGATTATCATTGAACAAATTTTCAACGAATCTAGTTTAAACAGTTCTCAATGTGTCATGAAAACGTATTTTTACTCAGGTGATTTCTTCTGACCGTTTCACCGTAATAACGTGAACTCATTAGAAATTTAAATAAATTATTATATCTTAGCAGTAAATGAATCCACGAAACAATATATCTTGCTTTATCGGGGTTGTGCAGTTATGAAACTCGGGGCACAGTATAGCCTAGCTCTCGCCTGCCCAGAACCTTAGACTAAACACCGATCCCTGAGCACAATCGCTTCTAAACACGCGACTCTAAATACTCCAAACTTATCGATACGACTATCGACTCGCCACGTCGTCCGACACCAAATCCTAAATCTGTTGATTCCGCGAAGAAGAAAAATATATAACTTGTCCTCTCAATGTCTGCGAGAAGTTTGCTTCAGTTCGTGAACCTAGTGTCATCTGTCGAAGGATCTTATTTTTAAACCCGTCTTGTATTCTATCAACAACTATTTTCTGTTCATATTATCAACATTCCATTAATTATAAATAATATTGTTTATATATCGCATAATTTAACATCATTCCTTACGACTTTACGATCGTATCTAGTTGATGAACGAAATACTAAAACATTGATAATTGATTTTAACTCATCTCTCACAAAAATAACATCAATCCCACATAATTGATCTTGTTTCATATATAAACAAGATAATTAGAAAAAAAAAATTATAAAATGGTCAAGAACTTGCAATTGTAATTCAACAGAATAATTATACCCGCTTCTATTACCTATTTTTAAAAAAATTGTAATTAGATATTAAAAAAGAAAAGAGACTGTTCGTCATTCTCCAGCATTCACTAGACAAATGTTGAAAACTCCCAATAATGAAAAAGGTTTGTATTGAGAGGGTTGGTATTTAGTATATGGTAAGTTTTGGAAATACCAATCTTCTCAACCCTAACCTTTTTCGAAAAATTCCCCAGGTCAGTAGTGTACTAGCATTATTATAAGTTAGTAGTAGATACCAATAGCATATCCACCAGAAACATTGTAAGTAGTTTCCTACTCCTCCTTATTTTGTAATTATACGTATTTAATTATTCTAACGCATGTTTTTATACATTATTATTGTAGCTACCTTTATGTTTTGAAATAAGTTATATAATTTTATTGTAACGTTTTTTTTTTTCACTGCAGGTCATGATAAAGAGAAGAGTATAGTCTCAAAAAGTCGCGTAAATAGTTGTTTTTATTTGTTAAATGAACCTGTCCATCCAGCTATAAGCAGTGCACCGACTTTATTTGAAGCTCCAACTGAGCCGTCACATTAAGTGTGGTTTAAGCCAAATAGGTTTTCGGGTGTTTTGACCTAACCTGACCCCTTTTTCGCTAATTAAAATACCACTTTTCATATTTCACTTAAATTTTACATGAAATTTGATTAGTTTAATAATATAAAACTTTAAATTTTTAAACAGATTACTACGACATAAGATACGTCAGAGAGAACCGGATGCACTAATACCAACCGAAGACGCGTTGTCACGGGTCCTGTCTCTCTTCAGATGTCGACCTTAGTCTGATTTATGTTGTCAGAGCATCTGCTGTGTTGTTGCTATAGTGGATGTTTACGAAGCCTTTGTCTACTGGATAGAGCAAAAACTATCACTGTTGGGCACCAGTAAATGTGTCGTGTTCCAAGGAAACCGATGTGAAAATAAAACAGTTGATAAAAATTCAGAGGAATGTTTTTATATGAAAATTTGATGAATGTATCCAAGGATGGACGCCGGGTGGCAGGTCCATGTTTGTTTGTCAAACTATTTCTTTTACAATAGGTCAGAACTAAAACAGTTTTGGTTTTAGTGTAGTTGAATATTCTCTAGTAACATTAATAGGATTCAAATACATGGCAATATATTGTCGCATCGTATATAAATCAAGATAGATTTGTTTGATTAAATTTATTATTTATACTTATGAATTAAAAAAATTAATGAAACACCTTCAGACATTAAATCTCTTTAATTTTTAATTTTTTTTTTAATGGTCTACGAAATAGCGAAATTTTTATTTTATATCACGAGTTAAAAAGTATATCTGCATTTTCCTCCCTCTAAAACATTTCTATGATTGAGAACAAAAGTGAACTTTAAAAAAATAACATTTACATTAAAAAAAAAAAAAAAAAAAAAAAATTGAATCAACACCTAGATAAGCTTACGTATATTGCCATAGAAAATACAAATACAGCATATTTAAGCATTATACAACTTTCGTGTTTCGGGAACATCTTTCCATTTATCAGGCTGGAACACATTATAATGTCCCCGAAACATTTACAGTTATAGAAATAAAATAAATTACGAATTAAAAGTGTAATAAATAAATACAGACAGTACAAAGTAAGTTGTTATATATTATCTTATATCTTATTATTATTATCTCTAAGTACATTAGCGGTTTACTAACATCCTTTTTTAAAAAGCAATTTTTTAAATTAAATTCATAATACTATCAAGAAATACTCAATTTTCAAGTGATCCAGTCCTTTAAATATGATTATTAAATTTTAAAGCGATCAGAGTAGAGCAATTATATAATAAAAATAGTGCACGTTTTTTGAGTGAAGTCTGCATAAATAATTTTATTTCTAGAACTAATGTTAAATTTGGTTTTAGTGACTCAGAAAATCTTCAATTATCATAGTTTAATATGGGAATTATCACCGATGTCTGTTGTTTGATCACAAACAAATTAATATATTAAAAAAATTATGAAAATGTGTGTTCGTTTTAATAAAATTAGAAATTAGATTATGGCTAATTAATCTCTTAGATTTATTGATAATTTTCTTGATGAATTTCAAATGTAGAGTTTTTTCTAGAATAATAGAGTTTTTGTAAGAAGTGGCATTGACTTGAAATCTTTTAACTATTTAAGAATCAAAATTAAAATAAATATTTTTTTTACATAGATATGTCTTTAGTCACGGGTCTATAGCTTTTTTTGTAACGTAAAGCATCGTCCTGGCAACCTAGAGTGTAATTTTGTTCAGCCTTAAAAATGTAACATTTTGACACGCCCTAGCTCAGTTAGTGTTGCTCGTATCGAAAATTAGACGAATTTCATCATCAGAAATTTAACGGAGAATATTTTTTGTAATATAGCATTTGTTCATGGGACCTACCGTTTAGGAGCTATATTTATGTAAATAAGAAAAGTCACGTTTTGCCTATATTTTTAAGTGTTGGGTCATTTTTTTGGTTTTGCTTAAATCGAAAAAATTACGACAGTTCCTATCAGAATCAGTTGATATAACACCAGTAGGAAATAGATAGACATGATCTATTGATTTTCCCAGTTAGGGAGAAATTGATTTTTTTTTATTTAAAGATTTTTTTTTTTGTTATTATATATTTAATTTTAACATTGAAGCTATTAAGTTGGATAATGTGAAAATAAGCTTTATGATCCTTTTATATCAGTTCTGTAAAAATTTAAAAAATTTTATGTAAAGAACTCTAATTCCGCCTGGATCTGGCCGGATTCCCCCTCACGTAGGGACAACCGATATTACCAAACACGCCCCGATAAGATGACGATAACTACCTGCTATCATTACTAATCACCGGCGGCCATTGCTATAATAATTACTATAATACAGCATATATCATACATCCTGTATATAATTGAGAGCTACGTGTTGGCGCGGATGCAGAGCGAGGAGGCTGTATTGTGGACACGTAGGCGCCATATAACAATAATGTTTATGATCAAGTTCCCTAACGTGTCCCGAATACCTGCCCAGGTGAGGGGTATTAAAATTACACCTGCCCTGTCTGTGCTTCCTCTTGTTCCAGTAGTCCTCTTGCGGTCGTTCCGGGGCGTCATCTTGACACAATCTACAGTTCCAGCTTTTCATTACAGTAATTTCATGGAAGATTACCAAGCATGTAACTAACTACTGTTGAAATATATGGCCATTGTATTTCAAGATATAATAGTCAATTGATTTTAGTTTCTTAATTTGGAAATTGTATGAGAGACATTGAATTTTACAATAGATCAAACTTAAGTGATGCAGAAATGCATCTATTTTTACCGCATAATATGAATAAAATAATATCAAAATTATTTACTTCATTTACCTGTCATTGGCTATACCACTTATAAGGAAAGTATATAGAACATATATTTACTGCGAGTACATATATTTAGCTGAAAGGTCACGGATTCGGTTGAAACTTTTTTATTTAACAATTCATAAAAAAATATTAAATACATGTGCCAGAGTTTATTGAATAGGCTCATTGAACCCAACCCAAACCTCCCATCCAACATACGCCATTTCTCCTCTACAATTACCTTAAATTATCAGGTATTCAATCCAATATAAAAGATAAAAATGTTTATTACAGTGTAATATGAATATTCACTGTATATATATATATATAGTTTTGTAATTATATATATTTATATATATACAATATTGTAAATATATCCATATATACAATATTGTAAATATTGTATATATATCCATAAAGATATCATAATTTTGTCAGTAGCTCAAAAACATTGCATTATGCTAGAGAATGTAATAAAAATATACCTATTAATCGACCAATGAAAAATTAATTTTTGATCATTTTTTTTCTTAATTATATTAACAACGAAAATTTCTGTTTTTATTTATTTTTTTATTAATTTTTAATTTTGTGGTAACTCCATAAAAACATAAATATGGCAATCTTATTCAACATAAGTTTTATTTATTATTTATTTATTACATAAGTTTTATAACTACAAAATTACATATGAATCCCTCTTACTATATGTCACGAAAAAAATGGTATTTAATATAAATAGAAACATGGAGAGTTTTAAGATGGAGAAATCGACATTTTAAAAAATAAAAAATATGAACTGAAATTTATGTTATCTACTTTCCTTTGGAGGAACGTTTTTTCTATTTTTTTTTTTACGAAATTTCTTTCAATCGTTTTAATTTCTTTCATTAATTTCAATCACTCCACACTAATGTAATTTTTTAAAAAAATTCTTACTTACATTCTCAGCTGTTTTTATTAATTTATGTTTAAGTTCGTCTTATGAAATTATTTACGAAAACTAAAAAAATTTCATAAAGGTTGTATAAATAATTAATTAGCAGTTAACCGGTTATATTGATAATTTTATTAATGTTCTTGGTAACAAATCAGAGGAGAAAAGTATTTTTACAGATCCATTTATCATGTAAATGGTCAGCAGCTTTGCACTTTTCCCACATACTTTTCTAAGTAATAATCCCTGGAAGCACTAGCTCAGTGTTGAACACTGTTCTCCCGGAGGAAGGAGAGATGTGCGGTTCTGCTTAACCGATCTAAGCCGGAGATATTATTGCCATTAGCGGCACAAAGGGTTGCGAGAGGAAAAAAAAACCCGTCGACAATGGCGGTCGTGGTAAGGGTGGTTGTCGAACAGACGGACAGGAGGCCAATAAATTACAGGAGCTACAAAAGATGTCCTGCAAGAGTATCCTTTGTTGGGTACTACTGCGCAGGAGGTTCTGATGATGCTGTTATTATCATTAGAGTAATAGTGGGTATGGTCTTTGATTGTATGGGGGAAACCTATGGTTGATGGGTCAGTCATAAACTTTCTTCAGCATGTGGAATTTTCATAGTCGAAGTCATGAACAATCACAATTGTTATGTAATCAGGTAGATTTTATTTGGTATTTTTTAAATTCTTACAATCTTTTTATTTATTTTTAAACTTCTTATTTTCTGGTTTGTAAAACCTAAAAAAATATTAATTCAATTCTATCTCCTTATACTCTAACGCAGCTACATTTTAAAACTTTTTT
This sequence comes from Euschistus heros, assembly GCA_003667255.2. Classification (NCBI taxonomy): domain Eukaryota; kingdom Metazoa; phylum Arthropoda; class Insecta; order Hemiptera; family Pentatomidae; genus Euschistus; species Euschistus heros. The sequence goes on from RCWM02000137.1 coordinate 1,539,991, forward strand.
TTTAACGTTTTATTTGAATAATTACCAGCTGCTTCCCTCAACAGTAATATGGATGATAAAGACTCATTCATACAATATGTACAATGATATAAATTAAAGCAAAATAAATTAAAATAAACAGCCTCTAAAGATACAATAAACAAAATAAAATATAATAAATGATAATATAAATAATAAAATGATTTATGAAACTAATAAATAAAAAAATAAAATAAAAATTTAGGAAGAAAAGAAATAATCATAACTACATTCAAACTCTAAACACAAAATTTACATACATTTCAAAGAAAACCCAGATCCGAGCCAGCTTTTCTTTATTAGAAACAGTAGATATAAAAATCAGTAGATTACAGATAAATATATCCATTATCTATTGTATTCCAGCCCTGGAGGAATAATTTTTTTTTTTAAATAAAAGTACTGCAAGTTTTTTTTTTATTAACATAAGCCTAAGAAATGTATATCTTACGAGTATTATAATAGTAAGCGGGGAAAATCAAGTTGTTGCAGGGTCCAAATGTTTCACTCCAACTTAATAATTAAATAATTTGTCTAAATCTCAAATAACATAAAACATTTGAAAAGAATATGGCTTCTATTCAATCAGCGAAATCTAAACATTTTATATTAATTTATTAAATACTTTTGTTATTTTTAAATACAGTAGTTAATTTTAATAAATATTTTATCCGTTTAATTTATATCCTGTTAGTATAATATGGAATGTTAGCAGATAATAAATTAGCGATTCAACACATTACATTTTATTAGTTTTTAATGATTTAGTTATAAAGTAAATTGAAATCATAAATAACTATCAATTTATCTATTAATTATTTATAACGCTGGGTAATTTAATGTATACATACAGCGAATAATATAATTTATATAAAGTATCTAAATTAGATATAATTCATATTATATTCTAATCATTATGATTTTAGTAGCTCTAAGGAGAAAAGTAGGTTAATTTAAAACTAATTTACATTTTATACTTATTTCAAGGCAGAGTCATTTAAAATTAATGTTTACTGGTAAAATAAATTTGTATGTACACTTTTATATTTAAAATAGGTCTTTTCAATGCTATTTAAAAAAAAACAAAAAAAAAACAAATTAAATTATTGAATAATAGATAACGAATAACATTCATAACTATTCAAAATTTTTATTTTATATCAATATCGTTGACATGTATTTGGCATTTTAATTATAATTAAATATAAACTGAACGAATATTTGTATATTGTATTTTTTTAAATTTTCAAATGTTCATGTTTGACCATTAATTTAAATAAATAGTGGTAGAATTTTTAATGGATTCGTAAAGCTTATTTTAATTAGGAAAATAATAATTTAAAATCTTGTATATAATGTTTTATAACAGCTGTTCATTTTAAACTATGTAGGCATTGTCAAATCTCAGAATAACAATCGTTTTGCAATTGATTTAAAATTATTTTTTTTTATTTTATTTTTTTTTCAGGTGAGTGATCGAGATAACTTTTTCTGAAGAATACGGTCAATTTTGGGGTATTGTATTCAATGTTATATTAGTATATTCCTAAATATATTGTGAATAAGTTTATATATACATAGCTTGAGATAAATATAGTTTAAGTCGATTTAAAAATTTATGAGTAGAGTTTACGTTTCTACGTTTGTCCCTCTATTGGCGATATGGCAAGATTGGTTTATTGAGTTAATATCAATTAATATATATATATATATATATATATATATATATATATATATATATATATATATATATTCAATAAATTACGGGTTAAGTGGATAAAATGTAAAAAAAGAAACGCAATTTTTAGTAATTTATGTTTAATTTTTTTTTTTTTTTTTTTATATTTTCATTTAGCAGGAAAATGTTAGGTAACTCCTTCATCTTCTTTATATCTCTTTTCCTAATAGTTTTGAAATATTCAGATTTTGCTGTTCCGCCCTTCTTTCCACAAACTCTTCATCAAATAAACTAGATTGTATTTTGTTAAAAAATGTGACATAACCACTTCATCCACCAAACTCTTTCATTTTTGAAACATTTTTATCATAATTTTGAAATATGGGCAGTCTAATCAACGAGCCCCTATTCCTGATAATTTAACCCTTTCATTTATTAACTGCTATTGTCCTTGGAACATGAATCATTGAGCATTGGTCGTTTTTTTTTTTTTACTTTACCTAACTTTAATTGTTGTTGACAGCCGATTTGTAGTTTGTCTTTATTTCTTAACTCTATTATGGCTATTAATAAAACCGATGTATCAATTTAGATAGATAATAACTAGTAAAAGGGTAGCACAAGTAAGTAGTATTGTTGTCATATAAAAACTTATAAGTTACTAATAATAAAAAAAAAAAAAAATCATAGATAAATTATAATTAGCCTCAGTAAATATGTATTCCTATAACTTACTACCGTTAACTGTGTCAGATCACTTCAAAAATTTATGGAGATCTTTCATTAATATGAATATCAACGATCAGTTGCCTTTAGCTGCGCTATTGAACATAAGCCTTGTGGATTGATTCATTATCCGGCCCGGAGGACCAAAAGCTGATCCGTCGGGCATTGTCATGCAGGAACCGCGCTGCGGCAATAGAGAATACAGATGCCACGTCGCCTCAAGTGACACCTTCCTGTTGACGTCTCATCGTATGTCCTGACTCCAGGATATTACAAAGGACGCTTAAAGGATAATAGATACTACATGTATCGGATACATCGTCCTTGCCGAAGTTTATATAGGTGTCTCCTTGACAACTCGGAGAGTACTATTAGGATGCTTAGATTCGCAAATCATCCTGGTTAATGGAATCTAGCATGAGATAACCATACTTCCTCTTCTCGGTGGTCATTAGGGATGACATTCATGGTTGAGTGATAAAACAGACTAATGTTTGATGATAGTACCACAGTTGTAGCATTATTCCATCTTTTTGGTTACATTTACAATTGTAATTCTATGTTTTAATGTTATGTGATTACATATTATTCAAAGATATCTGCTGAGTGATCAGGCAGATATGTTTCTTTATTGTTCTTTTCCCTATAAGTCTCTTCCAACGTACGACTTCTGGCAGTCTCGTTCGTTTAGAAAGCTTGTCAAATGATTTGCATATGTGGCTGAATTTGTGGTCTAACGTTTAGTTACTTTCTAGTTCTGTTTTAACGGCTGCTTAAATACCCCTTAATTTTGATAACATATTGAAATTAACTTTTGAATTGAAAGCTTTTGGGCTTTTCTAACTTAATAACTTTTTTTTTTTTCATTCATCAAATAAATTCTTGGATACTTACAATACAATGGATCATTTCCTTTTATTTCTTAGACAATATTAGAAAACTCCTAGCGGGAGCTCAATCGCTCACTTGTGGAGGCACTGCTTCCATTCCTGATCCTTCATATAGGTTTCAGAGCAACCTTATTCTGTTTGGCTTCCGGATTATCCGGCTTGAGGTCCCTGCTAGAACCAACATTACAACACTTCATTTCTCCTGTTCATCGTTCCTTTAGAAAACTCAAATACAATGTTGACTAGGAAGACTATTTAACTACTTTCTATAAGTAGTACTTTAATTTTATTAAATTAAAAATGTTTTATCTTAGTTTGGACATTGATAGTAAAATCTCAGACAGTTAAATTACTGAAATCTTAACAAAATTTCCGTAAAATTAGAATAATCTAGATAGTAAAGTCGTCAAGCCATCTCTTTCATTAATGTGAATATAGTTGGCTAGAATATCTGGAAGATCGATGAAGTCTGTGTTTTATCTTATTAAGATTTTTTTTTTTGCTCTTTATTAAATAAATATTGCAAGCGCATTGAGTAATATGGATGCTAATGAATCCTTATGTGCGATAAAGTAAAAAATAAATACATAAATAAAACAAGCTAAAAAAATAAACTTAAAAAATATAAATAAGCTACAGAAAAATAAACAGTAGTAGATAGCAAACATATTTATTGATTTAAACATTAAAAAATAATAATAAGCTAAACAAAAATAAAATCACCAAACCAGATACCTATCCTTTCATAGAAAACTCCATACCCCTTCGAATGCACTAGCAGCCTAAGTTGCCTCACACTCAATCTCCGATAATCCTCCAAGGCGTCTGAAAAGAAAATTGGCGAAGAGACCTTCTAAAATAGAACTTTTATTGTCTTGTTACTTGTTAGTAGTTCTTTAATGACATGTCATTGTAATCATTTAAAATGTACAAATTTACTTGTATATATTATATAAAGTTATTACTTTCAATAAATAGTAAATACCATGTTATAGAGCAAGCAAAACTATTGAACTACATATTTTTATACAGTATTTTAATTTTTTTAAATTAAATATTTTTGAGTTAAATTTTAAAGAATGTTTTTTATTTAGTTATTAATTATTTATTTATTTATTTAGTTATTGTTATTTATTTATAAATTGATTAATTAGGTTGGATATTTTTTTAATTGAACCTCACTCTACAAACCTGGGATTAGATTTAATTGATCTTAAAATATGTTTTACATAATTATTGAGATACTCTGTTATTTATTCACAATGGTCTAACAAGGGGAGGACACACTCAGTCTCTCACGGATCTTGTTGGCAATTTTTTTGGAGGTTCCTAGTCAAAAAATATTAGACACATATTTTGCCGTTCCGACCAATGGGCCCTAGAAGCCGAGAAAAAAAATAAAATAGCATTAAACTAATTTATTTTTTATCTCGAGTTTAAAAAATGATATCGACATGATTCTTGCACCAAGATTTTCAGTTTTGATTGCGAATTAAAGGAAAAATACAGTCGCTCCATAGATTTTGGTTTAGGTTAATTAAATTCTAAAAAAATGATTAGTTTTTTAAGCAAACTACCTCTATAGATTTTTTCACACAAAAATTGAGGTCAGATTCTAATTCAGCACCCTCAAAAACATTAAAAAATGGTTATTCAACAAAATCAAAAAATATCATTTTTTTCACCCTCTTCCAGGAAAATGAAATTTTAAAACCGATTATTGGTTACATACCTTTAAATCGTCATTACTTTGTCATGCAATTCACTGGTTGGTATCGCTGGAAAGAGGAGGGTCTCAGCTTTCTTTTGATGTATATAAATGTAAAATTCGATGAACAAAAACCTATTAAAAAAATTGGAAAATCCGAAAAACATTTTGATTTTTAACTTGAGTTTGAAACCAGATAGGATGATGAAACCCAATACATTTCAAGCGTATAACCACCCTATATTTTGTGTAAAAAAAAAAAAAGTTGATACGTAAAACCGTCTAAGCGTAATTCACGTTTTTATCAATTTAAACAAAAGTTGCCTACCATATTTGGTCAGGCAAACTTTGAAGCTTACAAACTTTTATTTTTCTATTTGGATGAAATTTCGTATTTAAGGGTTCTCTTGAATGCTGAATTCGAATCCGATATCGGTTCTTGTGAAAAAATTATATTGAATATACTTCACTTGAAAAATTTTAGCTTTTACACTGTAAAATGTGATAGAAAATTCTTTTAGCCCTAGAATTCCATCTCAACACCCTCAAAACTCAGGAAACGTATGTATATATATAGATATCAATAAAAAAAAAAAAAAAAAAAAAAAAAATAAAAATAAAAATATATATATATATATATATATATATATATACTAATTGGGAGAAATAATTTGTTACTTTAGTTATTATTAAAATAATTATAATTATTAATTATTTCTTGTAATGATAACTTATTACAAATTAATATTTACATTATATACAGACAGAATCACATATTAGATTTGATTGTTAAGTATTTACAATTTTTATTTTATTCTTCAAACCCAGAACACATCTCTAACCCGTTTTGTAATCTTTGTTTACTGGGTTCTAATAACTGAAGCTTATTACATTACAATTTCATTTTCATTATATTCAACAAAATCCTGTCAGCAACAGAAGTGAGGCAGTTATTGCTATAATGTTTTTATGTCAACTATCACAATCATATTTTAACATGTTCAACTGCAAAATAAAATAAAAATTGTAAATACTTAACAATCAAATCTAATATGTGGTTCTGTCTGTATATAATGTAAATATTAATTTGTAATAAGTTATCATTACAAGAAATAATTAATAATTATAATTATTTTAATAATAATTAAAGTAACAAATTATTTCTCCCAATTAGTATATATATATATATATATATATATATTTTTTTTTTTTTTTTTTATTGATATCTATATATATACATACGTTTCCTGAGTTTTGAGGGTGTTGAGATGGAATTCTAGGGCTAAAAGAATTTTCTATCACATTTTACAGTGTAAAAGCTAAAATTTTTCAAGTGAAGTATATTCAATATAATTTTTTTACAAGAACCGATATCGGATTCGAATTCAGCATTCAAGAGAACCCTTAAATACGAAATTTCATCCAAATAGAAAAATAAAAGTTTGTAAGCTTCAAAGTTTGCCTGACCAAAAATATGGTAGGCAACTTTTGTTTAAATTGATAAAAACGTGAATTACGCTTAGACGGTTTTACGTATCAACTTTATTTTTTTACACAAAATATAGGGTGGTAATACGCTTGAAATGTATTTGGTTTCATCATCCTATCTGGTTTCAAACTCAAGTTAAAAATCAAAATGTTTTTCGGATTTTCCAATTTTTTTAATAGGTTTTTGTTCATCGAATTTTACATTTATATACATCAAAAGAAAGCTGAGACCCTCCTCTTTCCAGCGATACCAACCAGTGAATCGCATGACAAAGTAATGACGATTTAAAGGTATGTAACCAATAATCGGTTTTAAAATTTCATTTTCCTGGAAGAGGGTGAAAAAAATGATATTTTTTGATTTTGTTGAATAACCGTTTTTTAATGTTTTTGAGGGTGCTGAATTAGAATCTGACCTCAATTTTTGTGTGAAAAAATCTATAGAGGTAGTTTGCTTGAAAAACTAATCATTTTTTTAGAATTTAATTAACCTAAACCAAAATCTATGGAGCGACTGTATTTTTCCTTTAATTCGCAATCAAAACTGAAAATCCTGGTGCAAGAATCATGTCGATATCATTTTTTAAACTCGAGATAAAAAATAAATTAGTTTAATGCTATTTAATTTTTTTTCTCGGCTTCTAGGGCCCATTGGTCGGAACGGCAAAATATGTGTCCAATATTTTTTGGACCAGGAACCTCCAAAAAAATTGCCAACAAGATCCGTGAGAGACTGAGTGTGTCCTCCCCTTGTAAGTGCCAAAATGTCACATTATGGAAACCAAGAATTTTGTTTGTTATAACTATTTTTATCCTTTGTAAATGCTATCTTTCGCCATATATTTAAACGGCTTTAAGACGGATTCAGGTACTTTGACCGATAGAAGGACACGCAACTTGGTCTGGAGAACAATATTTCAATATAAAGGAAAAAAAAAATTGTTTGCTCTTAGACGATTATGAATTTCCAATCTTCAATTATAGATCTATCGATTTAATTTCTTTGCTCTGTCGGTAGCAGGAGACTGGCAGAAAGAACCAGAAGACCCTGGAAGTAGAGAGCGGCGTGGATATCGACCTGGAAGACCCGAGATATCCCAGATCCCGGTTTGACGAGGAGGCCGGCCGACATAAATAACCCTTCTGTCCGAGGAGGCTTACTCCCGCTGATATTTATCGTTCCCTCAGTCATAAAGTCCCCTCCCTCGTCTTTTTTATCCTGCCTCTGTACTCTCCTCCACTCCTCCCTTGTCTGTCTCAGAACACAAACACTATTTGGATTCCGTTCTGTACCCGCTTCTGTTAACTGGATCCATTAGTAAACAAATCAAGGCTTAAATCGTAAAAATAAAAATTGAAACAATGTTCAGAAACTAAAAGAAAGATTAGACTCTAATAACACTTATATATTCAGAATCAAAATTGTTTTTTTGATGAATTAACTATCGATGATTTTTATAGAATTATTTATGGCCTCGCTAAGTTAGTTGTCAAGTAAAAATTCAACAGTTTCAAAGAATCAGATTTTAACCACCTCGCTCACTCCTTTGCTCTACCTACAAAAACCTTTGCATCATTTGCCATTCTTTAATAGCGTTTTGCTAATCTGTTTTGTCTAGGGCTTGCGTCCTCCACCTTCTTACTTCCAACGATTGAATCGATTTTAAGTGATACAATCGATTCCCTAATGCCGCCCGTTCCGTGGTCGCCCTCTATGTCTTATTCCTCCTGATTTGCCATGTAAGAGCCCACCCTTCTTATTTGACTCTTCTTAACGAAATGAACTATATCTTTCCACGGTAACATTCGTCAATTTTTTTTTATATTTTATTACTCTTCACTATTTAGTCTCACAGATCGGTCTGTATATCCCTCTAAGTACTTCCTGTTCCCATACCTAAAGTAATCTTTCACTTTGCTTAGTTGTTGTATTGTATATTAGAACCTTATTTCTGTTACTTAATCTCCTGGAATTAAGTGGCTTTTGGAGTGCGAAGAAAAATCAATTTCCTGCTTTCAGTCGAGCTTTTTTCATGAACTTCATTTTTCTCAGTAATAGGGGCAATTTCAGTAGTAAATACATTCTTAAAAAATAGCTACTTAGATAGAGGAAGGGTCAAGTATATAGAATTACATTGCTATGGCTTCTCAAAATTTCTTTCTTTTTTTTTTTGTAACTATTTTCAAAACGTATTAAGGTCAACTTTAGTCTTTAGAAGAAGACTACTTATACACTGTGACCACAGATACTCCAAGCACATTACCGAGCAAATTGACTTATTTTTAGTTCGAACTTTAAGTTCTGATTTTAAAAATATTACATTGAATTGAAGAGCCAAAAAGAAATATAGAACAACACTAATTTTTGATGGAAATTTAAATAAAAAATCTAAAGTGTCCCACAGTAAAATCTAAAAGTTTTATTGAGATAAGGTTTCTGGCTATTACAGAAGAAAAAAAACTGCCTTCAAATCATTCAGTTGTCAAACCTTTCCCATATAAACGTATATCTAAAATTCAAGAGTTGGGTCTAAAACAAGTCGAAAACTCCTAAAAAAACTAGTCAAGTCTACTGAATTAAACTTTCTTCCATAGCAATGAAGATTCGACTCCCGGCAGAAAGTTATCAAATGAGCTAGTGCCATAAATTAGGTCTGCACGAATAGATTTTCTTTAGAATCATTTTTTATATATCTGTTATATATACAATAGCTTGTAATTCTTTGTGGTTTTTCATTATATCCAATAATGCACCGTTTTCGGAAATCACACAAGCCACACCTCTAGTCCCATGTCTCGGATTTTCGAGATTGTTCTGTAACATCTAAAGATAGCAGATTGCAAATTACATCTTATCCCTAGTTTCGATAAATCCCTTGGATATCCTTCCACAACTTCAATCCTTCCGATTTCTAAGCCATGACAAGAAGCTATGACATCAATCCCTACTTGTTCTCTTCGCCCTCTCTTACAATTGATTCTCTTATCGACCTGCCCCTCACGCAAGGAGGAAGCGGCCATGTTGCCCACTGTCGGGTGTAGCCAATAAATCTTCCAATGTAGCATATTAAAAATGAATAAAGGAACACAGCCTGGACAAGATGACTTGAACGAGCCTTTCCGAACGCCGTTAGTGACTTCCTCCATAAATCCAGGCGGCACTGTTTCTGTTAATAAAATCGCTTGACAACTGCTCGCATCCGCCCTCTCTTGGTGCACTCTGTCAATTGTTTCAATTGGTCTTGTCCCTACATCAGCCAATGTCTTAGGTCCCTCCGAGGCTGTGACAGGTGTCAGTACAATCCTACAGACCTATTAAAACAGTGAAATAATACTCTTAAATAAAAAAGTAACAATAATGTATGATTAAGCGAAATGGATGGATCAATAACTAAAGAAAATTTTTAAACTTAAATATCAACTAATTATCGATTGATTAGAACAACTTTAACTAGCTATGAGTACTAATAATTTAAAAATAGTAAAAACAACAACTGCCTCTATTTGCAGTGATAGTTTTTGTACCAAGATTCCTAATTTCAAAGAAAAAATAACAATGAATACTTAAAATATATCAGTACTCAAATACACGTCGATTAACCAAAGTTAAATATCCAATTTAGAAATCAAATAAAACTAAAGATTATTATTAAATGAAAAGCAAAAAAAAATTACTTTTTCATATTTTAAAAAGTTTATATCTTAAATGATAGGAATAATAAAAAAACTACACGCCATGGAATAGCGGTTTCTGCATGATTGATAATTACCTATTGGAATTTAAAAAAGATTGCGACCTTGTAAAAATAGGTACTAATGGTGCATGTTCTAATATTCATTTAAAGTCCTGGATAATATTAGAGGTGGTTGTTGTTTCTATTAGCTTTTTTTTAAGACAAAAAAGAAATTCTTTACTATAAAAATTTAATCTAAAACGACATTTTAAAAAAAGTCCCCTTAAATACATTCGGAGCATTGGGAAGCAGGACTTAAAATTAGCAGGTGTTTACAGATGGAATCAAAATACATCTCAGTTTCTTGCCAAATGGGAGAAAATAAGTTTACAGTCTGTATGCTTGATTTAAACCTTTACACAATATATTCATCGATTAATTATTTTGTGGAAAAATTAATAAAATAACATGTCAATAATTTTACAAAGAAGCTAGTCATTAGTAGTATTTGAATGAAAATCTACATTTAAAGTTCCTTAGGTTAAATACCTGGTTTAGGCTAATTCAGCAACATATGGGCACTGTTTTTAACAGGAAAAGTAATATTTGAATTTTAAGAAGGATTATATGTCTTTACAATATTTTTATTATATTTATATAAATTTTATACAGATTTTGATTATTAGAATTGGAGTTCGTTTCTAGCTCTGTCTTACTTCATATTATAAACGTATTTAAAATTAAATTAAGTGTTTCAATTTAATCGATTGTTTTAATTCCTCTAATTAAGGAAGCCGAGGATTTGAACATTTATTTTGCCATGTTTTCATAACTATAATTAAAAAAACTTTTATTAAATTTTAATAACGTTCAGCATCGTATTATAAATAATTAATCCCCAATTTTTCATTGTCTCGAGATAATGAACAAAAGGGAATGAAGAGATTGAAGTTCATACATAAAATACAAAATGTATTCTGTCTGCAAGGATCTCCATTCAGTGGTCAGTCAGTTTGTCACTGTTCATCTGTCTAATAAATACAAGTCCGTTTTTAACTTAGTAAATAAATTATTTCCCCTCTGAGAGCATGTTCTTAGTCTGAGGAGTATACTTTATACCAAGTCAAACCCTAGTTTGTCAAGTAATATACTGTTGTACCGTATTAAAAGCCGTGTTTAAGTTGCTTGTGTAGTTACTGATAGTGTTCAGTGATCTGTTAGGTGAGTTACTTCGAGAAACAAATTATTCCCTAAGATCCACAAACTAAATTTCTTCTTGATGTTCATTGCTGAGGTTGGACATTTGTATTTGTTATGTCTTTTCCACGAAGAAAAATATTCTTTCTATATTTCAATTGTTTTTTTTTTGTTTTTTTCTTAATGACATTCCATTTACCATGGAATTCCATACCAGTAGGGAATGTTTTATAATTAAGGTTAATGTATAAAAAAAGATAAAAGAAAAGAAATGACGTTAATATAATAATTTTACTGAAAACTAAAATTATTATATTTTTTAGGTTCTGTTTTTGTTTCGATTTTGGCCGTCTAGGGACCGCGTTAAACATCCACTATACAAAGTACATTTCTTCTATTGCGTTCATCCTCCTTCCTCTTCTTCCAATATGTCTTCATCCTCTGTCTATGCTGCTCTCTTCGGTCCTCTGCCCACACTGCTCCTCCAGTTCTCTTCTTCATTTCAAATCCCTCAAAGTGTTGAATTTTGTCGCTCATCAGCTCTCTCTTTTTTACATCTTCCTCTCTAATACCCATTTCCACTAAGTCTGCTTTGACTTCTTTGAACCATGTAATTTGGGTTGTGGGGTTTTTGTCAAAAAACATGAATATTATCTTAGTGAGACTTTCAGCGTTCATTCTTTTCAAATGGGCATGTAAGCTAATTTTAGGTTCTTTATTATTATCTTTTTTTTTCTTCGTTTTTTCCACTCATCAAAACTCTAAATCTGGAAATAAAATAGCGTAAATGCGTCATATTTTTTCTTTTTCATTTTTATATATATTTTTTTTATAACATATGCATCAAGTAACTGTGTTTATAACGATTAAAATAACATTGTGCAGTTTTTGTCAGATCTCCTTCGGATTGAATATAGCAGTGTTAAGCACAACATAGAAATGAATTAAAAAATCCAGTTACCGCTGGATTAGCGGGGCTAGTTAGAGAATCGTGCGTGCCCGTACGGATTGAGCTGTAGGGGACAGACAGACAGAATAGCTACAGAAATGAATACCAGACGTGATCCTACATTTTGGGCGAAAGCGCAAAGAAAACCTCGCAGGGTACAACAAAGCCTTTGTGGGGGCTCACAAAGGCCAGCGGTGTGTCGCCTACCATCTCCTATCTCCATCTCTCTTCCGTCCTTTATGGGATACATGTCGGCTCTTTATTGTTGTGTATTATATTGTTATAATACCGTCCTAATTATGTCCACTCCTTTATTTATCCTTATCATGTTATAAAACATATGATGCAGGTATCTGAATTTTTTTTTTCTATTTTAATAAAATACAATTGCATAATATTCTGCAGTTTGAACAAGAAAACAGAACAAATGCTATTGAAAGTTGCTAAATATAAATATTTAAATATTTTCGAATATTTAAACTTGATAAGAAAATCTAAATAGAAGCCTTCCTTGAGACCTTTAAGTTGATTTTTATTAAAAACCAATCCGTATTTATTTGATTATTCCCACGGGTTGATTATATTTTCTGAATGATTTTTATTATATTTTTATGTTTTAAAATATCCCATAGTTATTGATACCATTTAATAATGCTCAAATGTATTAAAAGAAAAAAATATATGATACATATCAAAAGTTGCCAAATTATCCTTTTCAAACAATTTATAATTTTATAAGTATAATAAAAAAAATCAAATAGAGGCCAAGCATTCAAATTTTCATTTTTGTCTTAAGGCAGGAAATGTACTCTCTATTTCGGCCGTAGCTCGAATTTGAGGTAAGGAGACTCTCCTGGGGCACAAACAGCTGTGTTATATTGGGTACCCTTAGTTAAGGAAAACCCTAGCGGTTGAGCATGTTCGGTCAAATATTATCCTTACACAATATACAAACTACACTGCATACTCAGAAACAGTACATCATACCTAAGTGCTAAGCCCCAGACACTTCACGGGTTTTAACGGTACATTTTTTTTTTTTTTAATACGTAAATGAAATAAATAAAATATATTTTTAAAAAACTTTAAAAACAATTGCAATATTTACAATCGGGCTGGACTTCAGGAGGTCCTAAAATTTCTCACTTGCCGTGTCAAAGGTTTGTGTGAAAAAAAAAAAAAAAGAAAAAGCAAGACACAATTACTCTGAATATAAGGATGAAAACCTGTGGGAGGTAGATTTTATGAATAAGTGAAAATGTATGAGGACTGAATCAAAGGATTTGAACGATTAAAATATTTCGATGTAATTTTTTAGAATACTATGGGCTGTTAAAAGAATATTTTTCTGACACCTTTTTTTTATAGATCTGCAATGGGTTGCATGTGCAATGTGGGTGCAATGTATGTAAAATAATATATGTGTGTGTGTTCAAATAATGTTATCTGCTTCAGTTATGTGAATGATTTCATAGAACCTATTATAAATAATTAAATAAAATTGAATAATACTATACATTTTGTTCAGTTAACTCAGTTAACGATTTTCTTAATCACCAGATCAGACAAATAAGAAAAAAAACCTTCAATTTTTTTTCCAAAATTTCATCCATGGCAATGATTACCATTATCAGAGCAGACTATAAATAAAAAAAAAACAAAAAAAACAAAAGAGCAAGTCACTTCGAAAGGAAAATAGAGCTAATTTAAAAAGTAATAACTCTCTAAATAAATGTTCTTGATCGACAATAGACAGAAATGACACGACTGCGCCCCGATGCTGTCATTCTTCCCTCAGATGGTATAAATTTCATGAAGGGTTTTATTACAGCAAACAATAGTTTTATTACGAGGCTAGGAGAGCGAGGAGATCGGCTGTCAGGGCTGAAGAGAATTGCCTGAATTGCATGAGTGATGGCCTGCCATTAAATGCTAACATCTTGGACAATTGGCCTCAATGGGCATTAACTCATGGTTAGACCTGTCCTGACTCCTTTTACTCTTGATGGTCTCTTGTATTAATTGGTCCCTCACGACAGAGGATAACTCAATGATTCTCGTCAACTCCTGATCGATGTTACCAATCCTAAATGATCTGACAGAATATATTGATGTTTCTGCGTTACTGGCATCCTAAATCGTTCATATGTCCTAAAAAAAATCTAAAAAACTTTTAGATGAAGGAAAAGGTTTATCCACATAAAATAAAAAAATCATGTAATTATGTTCGCTTTAAACTGATGAAGTAATACAGGTCTAGGAATGTGATCATTCTGGGACCGGCGGAATAGCTGAGAAATAACTTAAATTAAAGAGTGGCAGATCTGACTAATACAAAGAAGGTATGTAGAAATTAGGAAATAAATGGTTAACGTTAAACTGATTAACTTCTTTCTTTTTTTTTAACTTTTATTATACCTTTACATATTTAAAAAAAAATCAAAATTTACAATCAGTGAATTTGGTAATAACCAACGCCTGGTGTGGAAAATATGAGGGGGGAAAGTTCTTACTTGCGCCTTCCCTGTTCTTGATAATAAAATATCTTGTTAATCCAGAAGGTCCTACTTCCAGCTTCTTTTTAGTCATTGATAGTATTTTAATCTGTATTTGGTCCTAATGAAGGCTGATATCCTTAACATATTTTTATAAAACTTTTAGTTTCGTGGCTAACACCACATAATCTAGCCGAATCTATTGCAATAATTTATGGTCACGAGAATTTCAGTTGTTAGGTCGGGAAATGTCAAAAATGAGTTTGATTATAACAATCATTATCAACCCCAAGAAATTTTCTTACATTAAGCAATCCCATATTGAGATTATGCAACACTAATAAATCATTTCTCCAAATCTCAGATACAGTAGAGCGTCGAAAATCCAAACCTATTGGGGCCATTGGTCGAATTACCGAATTGTTCGGATTTGCCTCATAGACCCAACTTAGGAATGCCGCATAGATCCATAATTAAAAATACTGTACAGTATTGTAATCTGGAATACAGTACAGGATATAAAAACAATAGTTTTTATGTACTTATATACCTATATTAAGTACATTACTGTAGTTGGTTTTTTGAAGAAATATGTTGAGTACATACAATGGAAACGAACTGAGCACTGAATGGTTACAGTTCACAAAAAGAATCACTGAACCTAATTGTACAAAATCACTTACGTATATATGTACGTGTATGTGTATCTTTTTTATATTAAAAATATGTTGAATTAAATATTCAAAAAATTTTCAGGAGGCTTTCGGATTTTTGACGTTCGGATTTTCGACGCTCTGCTGTACTAGGTTGCTTGTTCATTGACGATAAGACTATTTCTTAGCTCCACCTTACAATGCAAATTTCAATTAATAAACATACACTTAAGTAAGTTTAATGTATACTTTGTTGAACTCTGAGTGAAGAAAATATTAAAGCATATTACTTCTATCTGGTTTGGCAGTATTAGCCTGATTTTTTTGTTTGATGACACACATTTCTTTACAGATTGCAAACGATTAGTGATCATCACAGGATTCGAAGAGAAGAATTCACAAATATTTTTAAAAGATATATTGCCCATTAAAGTTATACTATTGGTCGAACATCCGGGCCTGCAATAAAAAGACGCAGATTCGTGTCCTGCCTCAGGATTCGGCCACACATTGCTTTTGCTCAGTGTTTTCACGTTTGATGAAACTGACAAAGG
This sequence comes from Euschistus heros, assembly GCA_003667255.2. Lineage (NCBI taxonomy): Eukaryota > Metazoa > Arthropoda > Insecta > Hemiptera > Pentatomidae > Euschistus > Euschistus heros. The sequence continues at coordinate 1,556,021 of RCWM02000137.1, forward strand.
CAGGAAGCGGTAGAGCGGAATGCCAATGGATTACCCGCACATCTGCTTAGATCATCTCCCGCTGATCGGACCGGCGATCCAAGGATTCAGCTTTTAGCCTCTCTTGCTAAATCCATTTATTATTCATATAATTATTCTGAAATTGAACTAGTTAATTGTATTCAATGGACTGTAACAGTGTGCAGGATTTAAATAATCAAACAGATAAAAAAAATAATGAATGAAAGCAAAACTAAATTATGGAAAAAAATAGTAATTTTTATCTGTATTTATATTTAAGAAAAAAAAATATATCACAGCTGAATGTAAGAATTATATAAAGAATATGATCTGGTATACAGAGAGGTAAAAGAAAAAGCTCCTTCAAATTAAAAATCTTTTAATGGAGTGCCAACGTTTTGACCTTCTCTGCACTTCTTTATGGCTACCACTCCAATCAGGAAAGAAGACGACCAATGACAGTCAGGAACATGGACGTGTCTTTTCATTCCCCTGACTGCGTTCCAGACTAAATTTACGAAATAAAATGAAATATAAACATATTTAGCAATCAAGCGTAAGATACTTTTATTGAAATATGTGTACAATCTGCCTCAATTAAAGGCAATAGGTGACAGTGCTAAAGATGTATTCATTGATGCAATATATACAAGTTCTATACACACAAAATTAATAATAATAAAAGATAAAAAAAAAAAATAATAATAATTATAAAAATTAAACTAATAATTCAATCATCAAAAATAAAATGAAATAATAAAAATTAAATAACAAAAAAAAAAAAAAAAAAAAAAAAAAAAAAAAAGATACATTCTTACTATATGTACAATACATTCACTCAACCCCGAATCGAGCCTATTCCCCCTCTTATTCGGAGTCATGGCCAGACCCAAAGAGATCCCAGCGCTGCCCCCTAATATCCAGTGGAGGCTGAGTGGGAGCGCTATAGACACATATGCTCACAAGCGTAAGATAGGCTTTAAAACTGATTTTTTAAATTACTAATTTATTAGAAAGATTCGAAAGTACGCTTTAAATATTTGACTAAAATTTGTATCTACGTTTTATCAGTTTAGAAATATCGAAACGTAGATAACTTATTTCTCTCTGTAACAAAGAGCCTCCATACGTACCATCCTCATAGAGCGATAATCCATCATGCATATACATAACATACATTTATTATTATAATTATATTGTGCAATAACTCATCAGCGTGTCTGAACCTCTTTTTTGAAGATTTATTTTTTATTTTGGTTATAGAGAAGTAGATTGTTGGATTATGCAGTCATAATAGACGTTGACCTATTATAACTGCATACCCCAACAATCTACATATCTAAATACTTAACAGTCAACCATACCTTATCAATATTTTGGTTATATATAAATCCGTTTTTTAAGCTCTTAACCCTCTTAGTTTTATTTTATTGAAGCAAGGAAATGTTGATTCCTATATAAAGAAGTGATACTTCCATATGAATAATCATTAAAAAGTTTTTATACAAAGAAATCCCTCCTTTTTAGCCTTCCGTGGAAATAATCTGCATTTAAATGTTTTTTTTGTAAGTTAGTATCCCGTAGAATTTGTCCCGAAATCTTTTGTATGAAATTTAGATTACAAATTGTAAATTCTTACCAGCATTGTCACAGGGTTCACAGAATTCACGAATATTGGCTATAAAACTATTGGTTGATTGGTATTATCTGGGAAACCTTTATACTTCCATGTTTCTATAATATTGTTAATATGTCCATAGAGTTTATCACGAAATCACTTATGTGAAATCTGAATGTTATCCTATGTTTTGGATGTGTGTAATGTTTTGTTACTTACATACCAGAGTGATTTACATATTAAATATAAATAAAGTTGATTATTATTACTACGTTGTTGGAAAATTATAAACAAAATCTTTTGTAACTCAAATAATAGTTAATACCTACTTTCCACATTTGGGCCAATCCTACATTATCAGGATGAATTTTATTTTGAGACACTGGCCAGAAAGCAATCATATTTTATCGCATTGAATTTCATAATGGGTTAACCTGTTAAAATTATGTGAATGTTTTATAATATATACTTATAAGTATACCAGACAAGGAAGCTAATTATTTTTTAATATTAATTATGTCACTAAACATTTCGACATTATTGCTACGGAGCTAAGTTGCTTTTTATAGTTCTTGTTCAGAGATTGCGGATCCAGTTCCCAACTCAACGGTTAGTTGTGAGGGAAATTTTACGTCTTGATTAAGTACCATAAAGTCATAAAATTAAGAAGGCTATTAAGAGCATGTATATTTATATTGGGGCTGTCCAATTGAAATAAATGGTTTATGGCTTTTCATTGCTTAGGAATGCTTTTATTGTCTCTGGTATCTTTTAACTTCTTCGGCTTTATATAATTTTATTTTTTTATCAACTATAATAGCTTCTATATATTTTTAAAACATGCTAGTTTCTCAAATAGCTTCCAATCGGATTAAATTATTTTCCTTCTGAAGAAGAAGAAGAAGAAGAAGGTAGTTGCTATAAACGTCAATGGCATGTCATGATATATCTCTTCCCTCACATTCGTTAGATAATTTTGGATTATAGATCTGTAAATTTAAGTAAATTACAAATAATAGTAATACATATTTTTATCTACATAATTTAATTTATGCAAATTTTGATTATCAGGTCATCACCAAAATGTTATTTCGCCAACTTTGTTTTTCTAAAATTGAATGTTGAATAATAATATTAAACAGAAAAAAAAAACTCATTAGAAGAGTTCTAGAAAAATAATACAGAAATATATCTAAACTATAAAGTAATGAAGAAATATATCAAAATATTGAAAAATTAAGTGATGCTATGAGGAAACGTAGATTGACATTCTATGGACATTTAATGAGAATGGATGAGAGAAGACTAACAAAGTAAATTTTCCAACACAGCCTCCAAAAACAGAAAACGAATACATGGATACGGATGGTAAATGATGTTATATTGGTAGGAAATATACTACAGAGTTTATTTCCTTTCAAGATCGAATTTCCAGAAGTAGTTAAAACACAAATTAAAAGACAGTGGTCAGATGAAAAGTGGAAACATCAAGCAGAGGTGATGAAGAAGTATTGGGAAGAAAGGCGGAATTCTAGATGATTTAGAATGCTAGTAGGCAGCATTCTGGAAGAGCGACTGCTAGTAGAATGCTATGGACTGTTCCCGAAAGACTGGGCTAGTGACAGCGGAAAACTGTGGACAGCAAGAGGATTCACCAGACCTCAAATAGGAAGACTTGCTCAAGACCAAGGCCAGTGGGTTTGATGAACTCTACGTTATTAGCACATGATTGGAATTATAGAAAGGGGAATAAGTAAATAAAGGAAACGTATCCTTATTAGAAAATTATTTTCTTTTAAATTGCATGTTTATGATATTTTTTTTTCTTTTGATAATTCTATTTCGATTAGGATTTGATTTCATATCCTACTGTCTTAATGGATTCACTAATTAATAATCAATGTCCTTTCTTCTACACTCCTACCTTCATTTATCGAATGATCTAAAGTGGGAGTTAGTTTTTTAAAACTGAAGTTTAGTCGATGGTTGTATTATAAATCTTAGTAGATGTCTGCGTATTCCGGTTTAAATTTTAATTGTTCAATGTCTTCTAAAAGGGGTTGCAAAATCCGCTCATTTGGCGTGGCGTTCGTCTGAATTGCCATTTCAAGTACATATTACCATAGCTCAGGTCTCTTACCAAACTTCCTTATAACTAACTAGTACAAACTATTTTTACTCATTTTTTTTTTTTTTTTAATTCTTAAATTTGAACAAAAATCAGTAAATTCGTTAAAATGAAAATCTATGAAACTGACAGGTTAGACATGTTTTACTTTTATGTAAATTTCTACTCTAGATACTTTTCAGTCTATTTCTAGTGTTGGTAAGAATGATGTGGACAGTTCGTAGTGTATACGCATGTGTTCATTGAGGGTTAGTTGATGTAAGTTTTCATCATAGCATATGGTAGGGAAAAAAGGATTTAACATCCTGAACTAAAAGTTTTTAATCTTTTTATAGGAGTCTATTTTGCTATACCGTAAATTTGTTACGCCTATTTCTTTATTTAGAGGTTTAGGAAGTTTGTGTTAGTGGCTAATACCAATATAACTTTTTGGTACATATTGTAGGACCTTTCATAGCATATATCAAATGTTTGATTGTATACTTTCATATATGGTAGATGGTTTGGTTTGAATCTGACTTTAGAAGTATAATTTTGGACATTCGTATGACATCATCTAGTTCCGAATTCAGGCCGCTCCTCCCTTCTATACACTTTGGCACGCACCGACACCAGATCCTCTTCAGATTAGCATTAGCCAAGATTATCTAGGATGGCTTCTTCAATCCTCAAGAAATTCCGACAGCTGTTCTAATGGAAGTCTCGTCCTGCGAATCTAAGTCTATGATCTACCTCCTCCTTCCCCCTACCGTTATACAAAAGAGTCACTTTCGTTGGCATTGTTGCTGCAGAGCCTCTTGTCTCCTCGGAAGAATACCCTCATTGTCATCTGTTGTGCCGACCACTTCAGATTAAAAGGTTCCGCAGAAAATTCTTTGAGAAATATATCAAATACTTGCCTTCATAGATCACAAAAGCTGCCGTGAATGGGTCTTATGTAAATGAAAGTAAACGCTTTGCATAGCTTCAAAGGGGAACGGCTATCAAGAGAGTTTAATTATTACGGTGGGTTGAGGAATTTTGTTTAATTTTTGCACCATTGAAATATTCTTGCATAAATTTGCGTTTATAGAGTATGGACCTGCTGGATACGGTGGTGGTTTTGAAGGAACCGTAACTTTCTGTATCTATTATGTTGCTGCAGACATGTAAATGGATGTTATACGGTTTCGAGTTGGTTTGATGAATATTTGAATAAATGAATTTAACAAATTTATCAAAGATTCTGGCCTTTGTGTACAGTAGTTTCAATGGATAGAACGGATTTTTATATTTTTAGAACTAGTCATGAAATGTGTTGTTTTTTTTCAATTATTTACTTAAAAAAGAGACCAATAACAGTGTTAGATAGAATTATTTACCACATTGAAAATAATGGTTTTATCAGAAAATAAAAATATCAACTGAAAGTTGACATGTTCAGTTTTCAAAGATACTCCTAAATTCTTCTGTCTAATAATGATAAAAATAATAAAAGAGGCATATCCGTTGTGAATTTATTCAAATTTCACTAGACGCATGCTCCATCGAATGCAAGACGTAAGCAACGCAACGAGGAAATATAACTCTGACTAATTTAAAATAACTTTATATTATTAATTAATAATGCCTTTGATTTATTTGAGAGAGGAGCGGTAACTCAGTGAGTAAGCAACTTGATTACCACATTCCAGTACCCGAGTTCAAGTCCAACTGAGGAAAATTTACTTTCTATTATTTCGGCCGTAGATCGACTTAAAGGTCCAAAGACTCTCCTGGGGCACACCCAGCCTCTATAAGTGGGTACCCTTAAATAATTTAATTAATTTCTTTTATAATCCTAATATGTTTCATAAGCCCTTTGAATGTCTCCTCAGGTGAGTACCAATTTTTGATTTCTTGTCTTACATTTTTGAAAACTTTAGTATATATAATCCATGTAACATTGTGCTGATGTGATGAAAATTTTTACATCTTTTAAAACTGAAGATGAATTAGCATTCGAAACTAGTTTTCTAATAAAATAATTTCAATAGAAGTGGCAATTAATTCATCAATTGTATTGATCCTTTTGTAGCATCATGCGTACCACAAGTAATAGCAATTTATTTTTTATACTGATACTCCATTTTTTGGCATTGTTACTAGCATTGAGAATCGAAAAATTTTTGTTGCCAACATATCCTTAAAAAAACTGTTTTAACAGGCCAACTAGTTAGAGATAACTACAGGCCCTATCAGAAGACGTAGATACTGGACTGTAGAGATTGAAGGAATGACGGACAGTATAAAGCATGGCAATTTTCTACAGGCTGCCCCTGAAAGGGTCGACCCTTGGCCAGTTGTTAGCCCTTTCATATGTATATCTGAGGCCCTTAGTCCGACATCAACTCTTACGCATTTCTTGTTTAAATTGTTCACGTATCACGTATTTCGTGATGTACCTTTTCCTCTAAAAAGAGAAATTGGGACAAGTGATTGAAGGGGTGCTGAGCAAAATATTTTTTTACAAAAAGGTAATATTTCTTTTTTTTAGCTAAACAACTAAATATTTTAAGCTAAACAACTAAAAATCATGTAGGATAAATTAGTTATGATATTTCAATAGACTTTAAAATATTTTATTAATTTGTTTCATGTATTTTCCCTATGATTTCTTGTCTTACATTTTTTTAAAAATTATTTATTTAAATTTACAACTATGTACAAAAATACAACTGCGAGCAATTCATCAACACTGATAAAAGTACCTCTCTCATAAATCCATTCATGAATAGTTCGCGGGTTCACACTTTTTTAAAGAAAATCTTTGATCATCGGACTTCTCTTCTTAGATTGATATAATTTGACTTTCATAAAATCTTATCATGGAATGTTCGATCTTCTGAATTTCTTCATTCGAATACTCAGTTATTTCAATAAGCGATCCCACATTTTTTTGTAAATATTTTAAGATTGAATCAGCTATAAACATTGATATTTGAAGCGAAGCTTCTTTAGTGACGTTATATTATATACACATACAAATATTTCCTTAGGGCAAACAGTGAAGAACGTAACGGAAGTTCCAGTTGCTATGTCAAACAGCTTTTTCAATTATTCTTGTATGTTTTTCTTAATAACGTTTTTTCAGGATTAATATTATTTAAATAATAATTGTTTATTGTGCATTTCAATATATTGTTTTATTATTATGTTTGTTATTTACAAAAACTTCGCTTTAAAAATAATAGTAACCTCCTACTAACCTATTCGTAGAACCGACGCTTTTGATGTACTTGAGTTTGTTGTATAAATGTGTAGAAAGGTTTATGTGTTTTCAACTTTTTTTTATTAAACTTTTTTATTTTTGTATTATTAAATACTGATACAGAAAAAAAAGAAGGTTTAATTAAGGTATTTACATTACTTAGAGTATAGGGAGGCGCGGTAGCTCAGTGGATATGGTTCTAGACTGCCAAGGTTCGAATCAGGCTGAAGGCAGAAATTCATATTATGTTATTTCAGTCGTAGATCGGTAAGTGATACTGAACTGGGGGAAAAACCTGGCTTTTAAGTGATTTCTTGAAAATTTTCTTTTACAACCGTTGGCCTAGTTCATTACCAAAGTACTGACCCCAAGACCCTTTATAGATTATAGTGGTACGGATCTAGGAATTTAGCTGATATATTTGTGGCATTTGTGAATAGCCGATGAAGTGCAACAAATCGTATTTTTTCCACTATGATTTACAAATTGGTAAATTTGTAAAATCTCCGTAATAGTTTCATAACTAAATTTATTAGACAGAAATAATGAGTTACCAATTAGCTTTCTGTTGATACTATAACCCAAAATTTACGTACTTTAAATAGAATTTTGAAAACTAAAGCATGTTTTATAGATTTTTTTTCCAACTTCATTTTGGATCTTACTATATTATTATGAAGATGTTATATTTCTTATCATACACCGTTATATAACATTCTTGATTCATTAAATAATTTTGTTTCATCGCCAGTTTGCTTTTTTCCATTGACGTGCCCATGATGTGGAATACAGGAGGGCATATATCGACTGCTTTAGCCATGCAGAACAGATAGCGGACCAAGCTCATTATAACAGAGGCATTGGAGTGCGGCGAACAGCAATAAATATAATTCGGGAACAGGGATTGTGGGGGGGGGGGCGAGAATTAATGTCAAATGTTTGACGGCCCAATTGGACTGGTGCAGTTGACACGTCCCTGAGTGACACATGACTGCCGGCCCAACCTGTAATGGTCCGCACAAATTAGCAATCCCACTGGCACCTCCATAAATATCCTGTCTTCTTTAGTACTCTATTCCGCGTTGTCCACGCTGATTACTTCCCACTGTTAGCGAATTATAGCGGGTATTGTCAGGGGGAAATTATAGCTATTAAACAAATGCGTTATCTAAAAATATACGTTATAACTGGAGTTTGAGTATTCTACATACGCTTCTTCAACAATGGATAATACCAAATTAATAAACGATATTAGTAGTTGGTGGTCTGTGGCGCAGTACGAAGAGGAAGGTGTGGTCGGGTCCTTTCAATTTCCTCAACATCAATCAGGTTTCTCAGAAAAATAAAAAACAGGATTCCAATAATTTTTGTTTTTTTATTTCTTTATCGTTACGAAGGAAAGACTGATTCAGAATTTCCTATGAGATCCGGTATATTCTAGTAATGTCAGCCCGATATATTAAAAATACGATGGTAATAACTCTACGACCCACCGCATTCCTCGATCTGAAATGTCTTCGGAGATCCGTCGAAATATTTCCTCACATCTGACAGAGATCGGAATAAATTAGCCTGGTAGGTAAGGATAAATCCCCCTCACTAATTAGTGGAGAGCTGTCTTGGAAGGATGTTGAATTAATGGCAGAGCCTGGGAGCTGAAGGATGATTGGTGCCGATGGACATTTTTATACCTGAACCGACCAATGGGCGGGCTCTTTGTACTCTGATTTATCCGATTGGTCCATAGCTCCGTCATGTCTTTATGGGCCTCCGTTGTCTGCCATATTTCTTCATGTGTGTCCTCCCATTGGTAGATTTGTGGTCTATATCTCGTATCCTGGGTCTTTGTTCACGGGGCATTTGGGGACTTTGATATATTTTATCGGTTTCAATTCCACATAATCCCCTTCAGGAAGATGGTCATCAGAAGAATCTTTACTCAAATAAATTCTTCAGACTTTTTCTTTTTGTTTTCATTACTCATGTATTTTTATTATTAAATTTGAAAGCGGCCAAAAGGCACGCGACGTAATGTTCTCTTATTTCAATAAAAACTAAAATCATTTCCCAAGATAAATAGATACTAAATAAATCAGTTTCAATACCAATGGTATGCTCCTCAAGCTATTTTAATGTTTTAATGTTCGTATTATACCGAACACAGAGAACGTAAATGAAATAGATAATAATACGAAATAATAAGGTATATTGTAAAAATAAATCTTCTATTTTGTTGGTCTTGAAAACAAAAAAAAAAAAAAGTAAACACACAATAACGAACGATAATAGATTATAAACAAAAGAAAAGGGAAGGAACACATACAACATAGAAATAAACATAAAAAATTAACTAAAAAGTTCGATAATACACTATATCACTCAGATAATTATTATCTAAATAACTCACAGCTTTTTGCCGTTTACTATTATATCACTACTGCAATTCAAAATGACGGACATTGTAATATTTGTAAAAAATAAAATAAAAATAAAAATTAAGACAAATAGGATTGATGAATTAATTGCCACTTCTATTGGGATTATTAATTAAAATTAAGATTGTTAAGAATTGGCAATTAATTCATCATTCCTAATTGTATTGATCCTTCTATACTATTATGCGTACCTCTAGTGAAAATAGAAACAGTCTGTGTTATCTAAAATAAAATGTTTTCTCATTAAAACATACACATATGCATACGTAAATGTACAAGTATATGTAATATGATTTATTTTTACTCTAAATATAACATTTAGTTACTTCTATTGTATATACAACACTAAAGAATTTCTCATCTTATTTTCCTCTTTATATATTTAATTAGTGTCTATGAAAATATTATCAGTATTATTTTATTATTTCTTCTTTATTTTCTTTCATTTTATTATGTCTCTAACCAGATGTAACTAACTGTGTTTATTTCCGTACTTATTTGTTATTTTTAAGGAACTTTCTCATAAACATATTTTACAGAAACATATTTTAAACATTATCATATAGTTTAAATATGTGACGAATTGAGTCAGAAATAATGCCGTATTTAGTATTTAGTATCTTTACTTTCTAAACAAAGTTATAAGAAAGTAGAAATTGATGATAATTTAATATAATTTAGGTTATAATAAAATATAATTTATATTTATTAACCGTTCTTGAAACTTTTATATTTTATATTTTAAAAAATTGGATGATTTTATCGAATGTATTTTTGCGTGCAATTGTATTTGTTATTGATATTTTGCTTCAAATGTTTCGACGTTATAGTGAGTTTTTATTTTTTATAGTAATAGGAACTCTATAAATAAAGTAATAAATTTGTTAATCTATACCAAAACAACTTTAATTGTGCGTGTAAATTTTTCTTCTTATAGTTTTAGCATCTATATCTGAATATTGAATGTTTATATTGTTAATTTTAGTTCTTATAGTTTGTTAGGTGTAAATGAAAAATAAATTTTTTTCTTAATATATACCTTAATTATTTAATCACAATCCAAATTTACTTGAATTTCTATGTTATGAGCTTTCTTAAATAATCATTAATTGTTTATAAATTTCATTTTTAATTTTGAAATTAATAGATAACGTTTGTTATATCTTGATTCTTCGCGGAGTTGAAAACCTCACCAGATGCCCAACTCAACCCCTAGGTGATGCAAATAAAAGAGCGCCTTCAAAAACAGCTGATAATAATTCAGCTAAGACGCTCCATGTATTATTCATGCGGAATATTTATTCTAGGACTGCAGTAACACTTTATGGTGTTAGTCTTAATAATTTGTTAATTTTTTTAACTGTCCCCCCTCTGCTTGAATTTATGTACACTGACAGTGGGCAATTTATTTGTAATTGCTCGTCGCCTGAGATCTCAGTAATTATTTTGTAATTATAATATTTACTTATGAATTTCAAACTTTGAATTTATGGACTTTATTAATTAAATTTTATGTTGAGTCTGTGATTTATGCATTTTTTTTTTCTTTTCGTAGCAATTTATTTGGCTTTCATGAAGTCACTTATTTCAGGATAAAAAGGCTTGGCATAAATAATATCCTGTGATACTAAATAATTTTATTTAGTTTATTATTTATAAAAAATATTTAAAGGAAAATATGCATTATAAAACGGTTTATTTTGTTCATATGCAGGTAACTTATTATTAAATGTAAAAAATATATAACTTACACCTTTGGTTTGACATTTATTAAAATGTATAATTTTTTGGATACCAAAATGTTTTTTTATTTTTCCCTTGAGCTCTTCGAAATCAATGTCTTATAAATGAAGAATCTTATAAATTAATTTTTAACCACTTTTGAGGGATTATTATTATTTTAATTTTATTAATTCGAGGAGTTATATACCTAGCAAAACGAGGAACTTATTGGAAGATCTAGGTGTGTATACGAGGAATATAGTAATGATGGCTGAAAATATAATCTTGCACTCCTTTGGAATTATCTACCACCAAGTGCATGGTGTCCAAGATGTCTCTTTGTAGTTTATTTGTTTAAATGTGCATATGTATATATTTGAAAAAAATAATATAGATTTTTAAATAGGAGAAGAAAAAAAAAATATAAGAAATATGATATAAGAAGAGACTGTGAGGGAAATATTATGAACAATTATTATTTTCAAGTTAATTAGAATTTCGTCTTAAATCAGATAGATGAGTATGATATGTTTGTAACAACACGATGAAGTTAGTCAGCAATGTGGTTTTATATTAATAAATATAAATAAATCAATATCTCTCAAGGAACTGTTTTGATTTACCAAAATTTACAATCTGGCTCAGTCAAAGACAATCAAATTGACTCAAAATACGTACTTCAATATGTAAAACAAAAGTAAATAATATGAAAATATAAAAAATGAAATAATGAGTTTGGATTTTCTTTATACCTTCAATTTCGACACGATTCTCTCAGGTTTGAAACGAAAGATTACAATATTTTAGATGGAATGAAGATAAATATTTATTTATAAAAAAAAATGTTTATTGCTCCACGTGGTGAAAGCGGTGCTAGAATGAGAGGGCATGTTAACCGTGTAGAGGATGGGTCCTAGAATACTTCTTAGAGGAACCTCGATATACTTAAGAGGAATGAAGGGACAAAATTAGGACTTACTCAGAATGTTCTATTATTGAAATAAAAACGCATAGTTAGGAATTATGAAAGAGGTAGGAATTTGCGAAGTTTGCAAAGCCTGCTGAATTATTAAAAAGTTTGTTCAAAGTCAAGAAAGGCACACGGGAGTTTCTATGCATAGAACACAAAATATAGATAGCACAAACCAGATTATTTTTAAAGCATCCTATTTAAGGCGTGGTAGCTCAGTGGGTATATTAACATGAAAACTAAGTTCCAGACCCGTTGAGAGCAGAAAATTTATTTCCGTTTTTTTCGGCTGTGGATCAGCTGGATTAACATCGAGGTCTGGAGATCCTCCTGGGGCTCACCCAGACTCCAGAGTACTCTTAATTAAGGGAAGATTTCTTCTGTTAATCTTAAGATTTCGGACAAACCTTCTTTTTTCACAACCTTTGGTTCAGTAACATACATTCTTACCTAAGTACACATCACAAGACCCTTCATGGGCTGTAGTGGTTCAGGTTATATTCAGTGATGCCAATTTAACAGTTTAATTTCTAATTATTACAGATTGAAAATTAGAGAGAACAACAGTAAAAAATAAAAATAAGAAAATATCAGGCCCCACATAATTAATATTTCTCTAAAGACAACATATTCAAGTATTTTATATGATTTTGACATGGTTATTTCTTTTGCCTGGCGATCTATAGTTTTTTTCATCCTCAAAAGTGTAATATTGTGACACGCACGCTGGTGTTGTTCGGATCAAAATTTGGACGGTAGTCCCCTTATAAGAAATTAAAAGGAGAATAATTCTTGTTTACATGACATTTGTCGCTGGGACCAACCGTACTATAGCAGCTATAGTACTTTGATTGAAAAATGTCACGTTTGAAAACCCCCATTTTAACAGTCTTGGTCTATTATTTATTTCGTATAATTATTAATTTGATTTAAATATTAAAATTGAGTTGTTTCTTTTTTTTTTTTTGTAAGCTGTTCACATCATTTTTTTATTTGTTTATTTAATTTGATTTAAAACTATTTCTTTGCATAGTAGTAGCGCTTCAAATAAGGTTATATGGAAGTAAACCGTTTAACAGTAGAGAGATTATCTCATTAATGATTCCAATACTTTGATATTTTTCATTCTTCTGCAGATCTTTTTTTGTCTACTACGATGAGATCATTTAGGGACCTCAATAAAAACCGTGGAGGGGGCAAGTATTAGATACAAGAAGGGTACTAAAGGGACTATTTGTCAATTGTTGAGGGAGGCTAAATATTAATGGCTACAGAAATTCCGAAGAATCAACAAGTGGCCGCGAGGAGCCGCGCGCCCGCCAAACTTAATAACACCGCCCCAAGTTGCCACTGTAAAGTGGGTTATGTCGCTACTCTATCTGTCTCCTGTAGTCTGTCTGTCTGTTCTCTGTTTGTCTTACCAATTTGAATCCTAACTCTACTAGTATCATTGTCTTCATTAATCCGTTTCAAAGTTTTTTCATTTCAATATAATTTCAGGTTATTTAACATAAAATTACAGGAAGAATTATTTTAATAAAATATATATTTTTTTCACATGGATATGTCTTTTGGGATCTATATTTTCTTGTTTTACGTTTTTTTCACGTTGAAATATGTAACATTTTGACTTGCTCTAACTTTGTTAGTGTTGCTTGGATCGAAAATTTTACGACAGTCTCCGAATCAGGAATTCAAGGAAGAACATATATATATATATATATATATATATATATATATATATATATATATATATATATATATATATATATATATATATATATGTATATATTTGTCGCTAGGACCAACCGTTTAGGAGCTATATTTGTTTGAATGAAAAAAATCACGTTTTTCCTGCATTACAACACATATGTATAATATATGTATGCATTTATTATTTATAGTGAGCTCGGATAGAAAATTTGCCGACAGTATCCTTATCAGATGCAGTAGATAGTACCAGATAGTTTTTCCCAGTTGAAGAAACTGAGTTTCCTCTTCGTCTTAATTTTTCATTATACGATTACGCCTTCCGCTGTTTACTTTTCTAAACAAAAAGTGCAACGTCACAATCCTGTTTATAACTATATAATATTTTAAAACAATGTATTTTCAGTTGAATATGTCAATGCCATCTAGTGATGTGGGCCGGAAATATTCCTAGTGGATGGGAACTTACGAAATGGGAATATTGGCGAGAATATTTCTTTGGCCCTGGAAGATTCCCAAAAATTGTGAATTTATGAAACTTGTTGGATATTGAATGTTTTAACACTTACTAACAGATAAAGAACCTTAAAACTAGGTTAACTAAGTAAATTCGTACATTTAAATACAAGAATTATCATTTCTTGCATTAGTTTCCGGTATAAACAGTATCCTGGGAATTTATAGAACTATACTAAATGGATTTCGATTCCCAAACTATTTTTAAAAACGCAAGCATTTAACAAGCAATTTCTCTTTGTCATTCATATTCCAACTTCCTAGGTCTAAAATATTCAAAAACTACCTATTTTAATTAATTCCATATTTCTTTATGTTTTTTCAACTTAACCATTTGTAGTTGTATGGCCAATAATTGTCAATATTTAACACTATTTAGTACATTAAAATTTTAATAAACAAGAGGAGAATTAAAGCTTAATATAATATTTACTCAATTATTTGATCTTTAAAACATTGAATTTTATTAAATCAATAATAATACTTTTAAAAATATAAGAGTCATTGTGTTTTATTTTATCGCACAATTACCACAGTGACCTATTAATTTGAGCGAGTTCGCTTTTAAAAATTATAAATTCCCAGAATTTAATTTAATTAAAATTTTATTTTTAAATTTCAGTTTTTGAGTTTGATTTAACCATACAATTACTGCTTTTTCCTATTGATTTACAGTTTTTTGAACTATCTTACTGATTAATCATAAATTTCCGGGAATGCCATCTCATACCTAATGAACTTCATCCGCTGAACTTTATGAATATTCTCTACTTTGGCAAGTACCTGAAAATATTCTAATAATAATTTTTATTTAATTTTTTTTTTTTTTTCCTGGGATATACGAAGAAAATAGTCAATCTGCCCACTTGACGGTCAACATACTCTCTACCAGTGGACTACCAACAATCCTTGTCCATTGATACCATGATCATATACAACAGCCGTCAGATCTCAGTCAACTAGAGCAGATCCAGAAGCGAGATACCGTAAGAGAGACATCAGTTGAGACAAGATCGGCGATTGTCATGTTAATAGCCCTCAGTCGGGACAAAAACCTTTAGCTCCATTTGCAAGTCATGGGCGATTGGTCCACCCCCAGGCTGGCCAATGATGTGCAACAGTTGCCTAACCTGATGTGTTCCTTAAACTTTTAAAGATATAGAGAACCACTAAAAAAAAAAAATAATAATAATAATTAAAATAAAATCCCCGTCAAAATCGCTACACTTTGAAATATTTGAATTTTATAAAAACATATTTTTTTTTCATAATAAAGAAGGGTTCTGAAGTCTATAATGAACATTTCTAAAGTATACATAAACAATTTTTATTAAAATAAATAACAATATTTCTTCCAATAAACAAAAAAGTTATAAAACTTACTTTTTAAAATTTTCATTTTTTACAAAATAACTTTTAACTTTTTAATTTATATTTATTAAGACATATTGCCCCCTCTGGCTTGAATGACTGCTTCCACTAGTCTTGGCATACTTTTAAATAACGAAACGAATGATAAACATGGACTGAAGGAAAATTTGAAAAAAATAATAAAACATTCCATCGTTTGTTATTAACAGGGAAAAACATTGATGTTTCTAATCCTTAATGTCTCGCTTTTGATAAATAATATTAATATAAATATAAACCAGGTATGGATTGAGGTAAAAACCAGGAAAACCTCAAGAATTATGGGTGTTGCAATACTTTTGTCGGTGAGTTTATATCGCATTAGTTGTCTCTGAATATTACTAAATTGTCTTGTTGATCTGGATGGTCAGTTTTTACAGAAAATATTATTTGACTTTGTCATGAGAGTAAATCGTAAAATTATATATTTATAATATAAACGTCGTTATTTGAAAAATAACATTATATATTCCGAAACCCTAATAAATGCATCAAGTAGAGCATGTATTTGAATACTGCATGCATATTACATCCAACAAACAATATATAATGCGTTTTTCGATTTAACTTCACCTTACAATTCGCCATTCCATATATCTTTATTTTACAATAATAAACCAAGTTCAAGTTCAATTCATGTGACCACTGAAGTTTCTTATCCTAATTATTTTTATTTTTTCAATTTTTTTTTTATTCTTATGCAATATTTAATGTTCTCTTTTTTTCTTCTAACACCTTCGATTCAAATTCTAAATTTCGTCCTATAAGACTCACTCCCGTGACTTTTTACAGAATACTATATTTTACAAATCCTTCATTAGTTTTGTAACATCTCCATACAATTCTAAACCTGCTATTATGTGGAACGCTTCCTTCATCCCTATATTATAATTTCGTTTTCTTTTCCTGCAAGAATTTAACTTACTGAAACTTTTAATGAAGTGGGTAGTTACTTTACAAGCGGTTGACATGTCATTATGAGCATTATCTTCATATTTACTGGGTGTATTTCTATTCTATTGTATACAGTTGTAAGTTTCAAACAACAGCTAAAAAAAAAAATAAAAAAAAATATATATTTTTTTAAAATCTGTTTTAATATTATTTTGTTTTTTCTATAAGAAAAAAAAAATTTTTTTTTTTTTTTTTTTTTAATCTGTTTTAATATAAACAAAAAGCTATGTGTTTACAAAGAAAAATATTATTTTGCCTAATAACAGGCAATTTATAGAACTAAGGGAAATTTATACGAGTATTAAAATTATATTGCAATGTGGACATTTTTCATAAATTTTGTATTATTTAATTTTTATCATTACATATTTCTATTTTATTATTTTTAACATATATACAACTAGGCCTTATTTATAAAAGTAAACAATCACTTAGTAGTAATATATTGAGTTCTACCAACAATTTCCAACACGTTTTACATAAAACTAATGAAGTTAATATAAAAAGATTTAAACAATTACATTATAAATATAAATATTAAAATAACAATACCGTCATAATCCGGTGTAATACAGCGTTTCTTATAATTTTGTCTCTTGCCAAAAAGTTAGACAAGATCCAGAGCATCATTGTGATCATGATTGTCAACTATTGAGATAAAAAAATAAAATAAAATAAAAAAACCATAATGCGAGTGATAAATATTTGTTTATGTATATTAATCATTCCAATAAAAAAATGATGCTGTTTTTAAATACATATCATTTTTGTAAGATAGCAATTCAGTCAAAAGTTCATTTTAATACTAATTTCACGATTACGAAATAGTTTATTTTTGGGGGAAATTGACAGCTTTATATCAGTCCACATTAATGCATTATGGGATAATAATTGATTTAATTTATTGCTGTTATAAAGAGACAGTTTCAGGCAATCCTCTATATTATGCAATTTATTAAGTAATAATTGAATATAATTTTCAATTGATGAATATATTAGCGCCATTTTGAAATAATGAGCTGTGAAATGGGCATAATGAACTGCAGTGAAATACTAATTATCATCATTAAACGGGTCATAAAAATATTTTCTTCTTCCTTCGTATGCCCAGTCAATGGTGGTAATGATGGCTAACAACGATATCCGTCGGAGTAAAATTAATTATTAATTTACTTTATGAATATTTAATATTTATATTTTAATTATTAATATATTTCGATTTATATTTTCTTTTGTTTTATATATATTTGTCAAGACTGTACTAATGTTCATTGTTTTTCAGGTAAGTAATGGGGCAATACTACTCATATTATTTCAAGGTGATGATTTCAGTAAGTACTTATTAAATTATAGAACTTGTAAATATTTAAAAAATGAAACAATGAAATAAACATTTTCATAATTTTAAGAGATTTTATGCCTTAGATGAGTCTTTTCTGTCTTTAAGAAATATTTAACCTTGAGTTTAGTTCTTTATTTATTTTATGAATCGAAGATGTATCACTCAAAATGTGTGCCTGAGTTAATATCTAGCCGAGTGAATAGCCTGACTAGAATAGGTTGGTCACCTAAAGTTCGTCCTTCCTAGCCTACTACGGTAAACGCGTAAAATGGTAGTTGCTCACCTGCTCAACGCCTCGCCTTCTCAAACTGCGCCTACTATACTGGGATTGCTAAGCCACAACAAACAAAAAGTATGTTTCATCTGTACCAAATAATTAGACGCAATAAAATATACATATTTAAAAAGTATGATTTTGTTTTCTGTTACAATAGTTTTCGCTTGAATCAATTACTTTTGTGTATATTAAGAATGTTTACCTTGAAAACAAAAAAAAATTAAATAAAAAAAAAAAATTGATACGTAAATCAAAAACTCATCAAAAATAATTCTTTCGGTACAGAAGGTCGAGGGTTCGAATCCCACCTTGGCGGAAATTTAAATTTATTTCGTGAAAATTATAAATTATATATTTATACATTTTATTGAAATATAGATAAATTTTTTATAGGTTGGTAACCTGCAGGATAACTCGTCCTTTCTACTCTAGGCAAAGTACATAAGGACGGACGTTAAGCCCCCTCAAAAAAACAAAATAATCATAAATTTCTCCCTGATTGGGAAAAAATATATCATGGATATGTCTTTCTATAGTTTGCATTTTAGATTTGAAAGGATCAAATTGCTTAAATTAATAATAAAATTAAATTAAAAATAAATGATTTTACGAAATGAATAAGGTTGAGAGGAAATAGAAGTTTCAAACCAATATAAGTTAGCTCCTAAACGGTAAAAACTAGTGACAAATGTTATGTAACAAAACTTATACCTACTCCATTACATTCTAATAAGATAATTACCATCATATTTTAAATCTGAGCAATTCTAACATAGCTTAAGCATGTCAAAATGAATGTGATAAAAATGCTACACCAAATAAGTACAGAACTCCAGCCAAAAGATATATGCATGCCAAGAAAAAATAATAATAAAAAAATCTTAAAAAAAAAATTTACTCAGATGAAAAAAAAAAAATTCTGTTAATTGCATCTACGAACTCATTTGAATGACTAATTTATTGAATAAAAATATTTCAAATAATAAAAAAAAAAACTTTATCCGTACAGCAACAAAGTGAAATAGTAAACTATTTCATTAGTCTAAACATTTATTTTTTATGATTGCTACATATATTAAACATTATTGTTAATGTTAACTATTAGAAATCTAATTAAGGAAATTAAATGAATAAAATGTAGATCTAAGAAAGCTCAAAAGCTCCGTGACAATCTATTCTGACTTCAGAACCTATAACAATTCCAATCTAAAAAAAAAAAAAAAAAAAAGAAAAAAGACAAGCGGAATAAACCAGACTACATCCACATAAATCTAAATAACGAACTCCCTCATGACAAAACCTCATCAAGTCTTAGTCCCACACAATCCTGAAGCCAGGCGATCAAACACAAACGGCCGATGGCCAGAACTGATAGGCACTGATGGAATGAGAAATAACAACTCGCCCGGACTGAAACAGAGCCAGAGCGTACCCGAATGCGACAGGTACCTCGACAGATGGGTATCTCGGTTGATATCTCAGCACCAACCTACCCAAATACCAATCCATCTCCCGCCGTAAAAAAGAAAAGGATGAAAGCTTCAGCCTTCCATCTCAAAGGTCAACAGTCTTCGAAGATTACCGTCCTCTTTAAATCCTATTGGATTGTGTTTTATTTAAATCTGGACCAAATAGAAACAGGGGACTGTACAGCAACAATAAACATAATAGAATTTTATCTGTAATTAGTAATATTTTTAAATGAGGATCTCTAACCAGAAATCGTGTATTCTACATCATTTTAAAATGGCTTGGTTACAAAAGAAACAAAATTAATTTAATAAAAACATTTAATTTAAAATTTTCAAGTAAGTGTAAACTAGACAGTTATTGACACCCTTAAGAAAATATTCGGAAATATCCATACTATAAATATAGAAAGAATAATTCAAATAGTTGAAACTTACAATTATTTTTCTGTAATTACTATACTTTAGGCTAAACAAGAAAGTTTACACCAAACATTATTCCTGGAATGTATTTTATAAGATAGTGACAATCACTCATGTAAAATCAGTTATTGACACTCTTAGGGGTATATATTCAAATACGGACACAATTGAAAAATATTTATACACAGTTGAGTTGTAGAATTTAAAAGGAATTTATTAATTTTTTTTTTTTTTTTGTTTAAATTTATATATTTTCTTATATAGGATCCACTAGTCTCTCAACTTGTTTCACACTTAATTCCCGATAAACCCTTGAATGTAGTTTATAAGATAGTGACAATAGCTCATGTAAAATCAGTTATTGACGCTCTAAGGATGTATTTTCAAATACGGACAGAATTGAAAGTATTTATGAATAGATGAGTTGTAGATTTTTTTTTTCCATTTATTGATATTTAAAAACTGTACAAAATAATATACATCAAGTAAATCTGCTGATAGTGAATACAATGGCATGCAATAACTTGTGAAGACCTACTTAATAGTAGTAGCACTTCAATAAAAATCTATACTAAAAGGTCTCTAGGCCATCTTCTTTTCAGACGCCTCGGATGATTATCGAGAAGGAGGTGGGAAGCAAGTTGGTAGACTAGTGGATTGGAGTGGTTATGGAGCTTACTGTGAAAGGATAGGTATCTGGTCTGGGCTAATTCAGCAACATGAGGAATATTAAGGTCTTTATAGAAACGTTTATTGGTCATAAAGAATGGAGTATTGAGGATTTCCGAAGGATTTTGGATTGCAAGGATGGGAGTTGTAGAATTTGAAAGTAATTTTATTATTTTATTTTATTTTTTGTTAAATAATTTTTTTTATTTTAACATTAGGTGTCAATAATTGCATGGTTTAGCCTATATATGATTTATTTAATAGAAACCCCGGTTCGTAGTTTGGCTGTGGCTGTTCGTAGTGGAAAGAACTATAAAAATAGTACAGTAAAATATACTTACAAAGTGGTAGTTTATGTAATAACGAATAATAATAATGAATATAATTACAAAAATGGAATGACTTTTAAGTTGTAACATTTATGTGAGAATTTTATCTTTTAACTTTTTTTTTTTATATATTTTTATTCTTATTTTGTATTATTTCAAGGATGAAGAACATAGGGGTATGCGGACATTTGAAATACATTATAAGAATATAGAATAACTGTGCCGACGTTTTAGCATACGTATGAGAGAAATGTAAAATTAAATACTTACTTTTAATTTTAATTTAACCCCTTACGTATATATATATATATATATATATATATATATATATATATATATATATATATATATATATATATATATATATATAAGGGGTTAAATTATTTTTAAAAATATATATATATATATATATATATATATATATATATATATATATATATATATATATGTATATATTTTTATTTTTTTTATTTTGGAGGGTTTTCTTTTAGCCCTGATGAAGGCTTGAAATATATTTCGAAACGTCTTCGCAATAAATAACCACTATTCCACCAATCTTTGTTGAACAGACACCTAGAACTCTATTTGCATAATTCTTACATGTCTTACATGTAATCCGCATACGGAAGACAAAAACGACAACTAACTGTTCGTCGGTATAGACTGCTTCAACGTTTACCATACTTGACAAACGTTCAAAGCTTTCAATCAATTAAAAAAGACTCATTTAGAGTAATTAGATCTATTTAGACATAGGGAGTTGACCTTTAATTCTCAACTAAGCAATCCAATACTTCTCGAATAAACGTCTTACCATCTAAAATAGTTCGTAATAATCCTTACTAAGTCATAAATAAACATTTCCTTGATGATATTAATTAAATAAAATATATGTTGTTGAATTACCTCGAACCAGATACCTATCCTTCTGTAATAAGCTCTTTTCTCGCTCGAATCCACTAGTTTCCCAACTTGCTTCCCACTCCATTCTTAATAACCCACTGAGGCATTTGTAAAGAAGATGGCCCATGATCCTCCTATTTTAGATTTTTTATTGAATGAAGGGTAGTTTCATTACAAGTCATTGGTGTTTTTTTGGTAATATTTACCAAACATATGCTTTAAGTTATATATTGTTTACAATTGTAAAAATATATATATAAAAAAAAAATCTGAATACCAACTGTGAACATTAATAGGACATCCTATTATCATTTTTCAAAAATATAATTAAATTTATAACTATTACTATTTTAATCTTATATAATAAACTGCTATGCGATAGTGGACCTATCGATGCAAAGATTCGATATACCGTTACCCCAGGTATCGATTCTCTTTTACAGCCTAACGACACTGTTGGCCGACTCCTCAGGTCCACTGGCTTCAGTCCAGCCCTCTTCTTAACTAGCTGGTCCTTAATCTTCTCAAGTGTCCTGTAAGGAGGCTTCCTAAGTCCCAACGCTAAGCTCACATTGTCAAGTCCTGGGGCAGACTTTGCCGGAAACCGTAAATTATTTCCGTCTTTTAACATCTCTCAGTTGTTGCCATTTGTCCTACAAAATTATTCTATTGACAAATAATTGTTTTTTAAATTTTATATTTTAAGCACTTTTAAACATTTGAAATGAAATCCCTTTTAAATAAATACATACACACACACACACACACACACACACACACACACACATATGTATATATAGTAAATTATAATTATCGTTTTATGCCCTAGATTCGGCCATTGGTGGTGATTTTTTTAACTAAATAATATAATTTATTATTTTAGAAGTTCGAATAAAATCCTTTGATACATTTTTAAATAAGTTACTTTTCACCGGTAACTTAGATTTCAGAAAAACAACTCACTGATTAGTACACAAATTATGTTGGTATAAACACTAGATTGTTACCCCATTCCTCACTATATTGTGGTTCGATTTGCGATTTACATTTCAGTAAAATTTTATAATATCTAGAATTTTAAATTTAGCTCTTATGGTTATATCTTATGGCTATTTGTGAGACGCGATTCAGAACTTAAATAAATTATAAAAAATGTAAATATGTATCAAACACTCAAAAATATCAAATATGGGGTTCACAAAATATATACGCACCTCTCATTTCTTCAGATTATACATAATATTAAAACAATATACCATATTAAATTTATCCACAGCTTACGAATTTGATATTCATTTAAAAATAAACGCCAGGATGTAGTCACGTGTCATCCACAGTTTTTTTTAAATTTTATAATTTTTTTTTATTTGAATCCAGTGAAAGTGGGATCCTAACAGTTGTTTGGACATCTTGTCTTTTCTCGTGCAATATTTCCTTACGAAATATTTTTCAGTCTTTTTCTGAGACTCAGACATGTGGGTTGCCTATGGTAGCTACTAATGTGTAGTAGAATCCATGATGTCATGAAATCTTTTAAAATAAGTCTTCATAACAGTTATTGTTAAGTGTTTCTCTTGGTGATAGATTTAATAGGAACTCTATTCGTTATTGAAAAAAAAAATTCGTATCGATCATAATGACTATGTTAAAGATTTTATTGACAATGAAGTAAATTTAAGGTAACACGGAATTATAATATTACATATATATATATATAGAATAGAAAGAAAACTTTATTCTGGGACAAAGTCCCTTAAGAATAACATTAAATAACATAAAGTAAGTTCATAACTGGCCGAGAGGCTGTTGAAAATAAAACAACATAGGTAAAATTAAATACAAATATGTATGAAAAAAAATACAGAGAAAAACTAGAAAAAGAAAAAACTATTAATAAAAAGAGAGTGAAAAAATAAATATACAAAATAGAGGTTAATATTGCAAACAAAATTGCAGAAGAGAAAAAAAAAAAAACTGAAACTTAAAGAAAAATAAAAGATAGAAAATCAAAAATTATCATAACAAGGAATCAAAACATTATCATAGTCAAACTATAATTTTTGTTATTGTTTTATGTATGACGTGCTTAGTAAATAAATTAGACGATTACATAAATAGTACATACTTCCTTCTAATTAGAGAACGTCGGGTTGGAGGGATTATATTATATATATATATATATATATATATATATATATATATATATATATATATATATGTGTAAAAATATGATTGTCATAAGACAGTTTTTATTGTATTATTATCTATGTTTTTTAAGGCTCGAAAATATGGCAAAGCAATAAAACGTCGCTCATGTGATTTTTAAATAATAAAATCAATGTTTGGAGATATTATTACTTATTTTCCTTATATAATCTTAATCTCCTTATATAATAATACATATCCTATGGTATAAATAATTTCATGATTTTTTTTTAACATTATCATTTCGATGATCTTTATTTGATCCACAAATGACCGTTGGGAACAATGATCATTCCTGAAAATCCTAAATAAAAAAAAAACAAAGAAGATTAAAAAAAACCAATGCCTTAAAATAATTAAATAATCACAGAGGCAGTGGAAAATAGGAGGTAGGTAGGGTTTAGGGGGGAGGGAGGTTTACTAAAACTAGACAACTAATTACTAGAACTGCTATTTTCTCCAGATAGACGTACTGTCAATATATCAAAACCCGTGGCGGATTTATGAGGGGGTTCTACCCTCAACCAATTACAGATCTACATTAAGAGTTGAGTATATTCAGTAATGCCTACTGTAATTTCTTTGGGTCGATATATTGCCCACTCCCTATTTTATTCCATCGGTACTTGATATTTTGTAATTAGACTCTTCTTGCCAGCCGAAGATCGCTATAGTAAATCAAGCTTCCTCGTCCATGGAACCATTAATAC
This sequence comes from Euschistus heros, assembly GCA_003667255.2. Lineage (NCBI taxonomy): Eukaryota > Metazoa > Arthropoda > Insecta > Hemiptera > Pentatomidae > Euschistus > Euschistus heros. The sequence goes on from RCWM02000137.1 coordinate 1,581,040, forward strand.
AATAAGTATAGAAAAAGCCAAACTGTAAAATGGAGGAATTCGTTTAATTTCAAAGTAAATAATCGCCAGTTTTTTAATTTAATGGCGGATTTCTCATGAAGTTAGTTAATTAACTAAAAGATAATTAGAGTAATTTCGCTGATGATATATTCATGCCTCCTTTGTTTAACTTTTATGTCTCTTATGTTTGTTTACCTGTAACGACTATTTAATTATGTACCTCCGTTCTCAGAATAGCCGATACTAATGGGTTTCTGTATTAATATAGCGTTTCCTTGCTGTATTTATTCAAAACTTTAACGAAAAAACTTAATAAAAATGTTTACTTTTCCTTATTTATTTTCAGCTTTTAGACGAATTCATCAAAATTTTAGGAAAGAACCTAAAAAAATATATTTAATAAAAAATCGTCATTCTAGGTTCTGAAGTTGTATATAATCTTGAATGCTCAATTGACTGATAGGGAATATTTATCTTTTCAAATAGTAGTATGTAAAATTCATTATTTTTTCTTTGTACTTTGCCTGAAATATAATTAATTTATACATAACATTTACTTGAGAATCTCCCAATAAATTAACGAAAGACTTATTTACGTGACAGTAATTAGACCAATTTGGTCATACGCATTTGGGCTTTGGGGATCCACTAAACCTTCCGATTCTTCTGTTGTCCAATCCTTACAATCCAAAATCCTTCGTAAAATGATCCTTATTATGCCACCAACAAACATATGCATAAAGATATTAATGTTCCATATGTTGCGAGCCCAAACCAGGTACCTCTACTCCATACCCACTAGAATCCCAACTTCCTTCAAGATGACCCAGAGACCTAATCTAAAACTATTGAGGTGCTACTAGTTAGTAGTTCTTTGCGTGTTATTGACATTTCATTGTAATAATTTTCTTCAAATTTATTTGTTGTATTTTATTCAATTGTTAATATCAATAGATAGTTGCTTGTTTGTTGGGGTTTATAGGCATAAAACCCTAGGGTCATCAATGCCTGTGTAGTTCTATATATAAATATATATATATATATATATATATATATAAACGTTTATTTTCACATAAGAATTAGGGGCAGGAAGAGTGCCACGAACAGAGGTGCACCCCCAAGGAGAGACGAGCCGCACCCGCCGAGCAGGAAACGCGCCACGGCTTGCTTATTTATATGAATACATATTTTCTTCTATTTAAATTATAAACGAAGCTTATAAGTAGGATGTGGATAAAAGCCATTTATATTTCTTCTATATGGAAAATTCCAACTCCTCACAAGATTCGGAGCATAACTAGCTATAGATAGTATTAAAGCTATAGATAGCATAACTATCAATAGATAGTTTTAAAAAAGAAATAGAGTAGATATATGTTATTTCTACTTTCTACTTATTAATTTTTTTAAAAATTCAAATTTTTCTAATAAATTTGGTTTTCAACTCTTATAAGGAATATTTCTTGTCGTAGCATTACTTTTTTATATAAGATATGGGGATCCAGAATCGAGATTCGATATATTTTTGATCGTAAAATTTTGCTTTCGGCAGTTCACTAATCAGTTTCAAGGATGTTTTACAATACCATATTTTAGTTTCTAACAAAATTTTGAAACTTTTTACTTATTTATTAATAGAACTTTCCAAATTTATTACAAAGACTTGTAGAGGGACTACCCAATGGGAGCAGTCTAATACATTCATTTGCTAGTGTAATGAATTTTGCTTAACTGTTTTTTTAATTTCACATCCATGAAAGTCCAAAATGATGTAGGATATATGATTTTTTGGTCTTTGGGAAGCACATTTTCAGAGTAACAGAGTTTCCTGTAGACGTCAGAAGAGACATTGAAGAACAACTCCAGGTGAACCATGTTAAAACATCACTAAAGAAGAGAGATCTATTGGTAGAGCAACCGCAGAGGGATGGGTCTGGGACCAAGGAGTCTGAAAAACGAATTTCGGAGGGGGGCAGCCCCGCCATAAATTTCAGCCCTACCTGCCCCTACAAAGGATACAATTATATATACAACGATAAATTAAAACGGTAAATAATTAAAACTGCCCCTCGTCTGCGCTGACACTCCTTGTCTAGGCTGTAAATCCATCCGGGGAGAGATACTGTCTGCGCCAGCCCTAGCAATTAATGGGGTACCTTCAGAGGGAACGGGTATCTTGAGCACCTAGGGTTCTAGGGTGGTAAGGTCAGGATTTGTCCGGAATAACTAGAAAATAAAAGATTTTTTAAAAAAAAAAAAAAAAAAAAAAAAAAAAAAAAAAAAAAAAGGAAGGAATCTAATTTTATATATAAGGAGGGGGGAGGAGAGGGAGGGTAGAAGACTGAAATAATCAACTATTGGTTGCTTTTAAACATATTACCATTTATTTACATATTACTAGGCCTGTAAAATATATGCATTTGTATATTTCTTCTAACCAACTAAAACTTCTAATATCATTAAAATTTATACTGTTTGAGGCATTTAGAATTAATTTGAGAAGTTTTTATTTTGCATATTTGGGTTTATTTGATAACTAAAACGACAAGAAACTGTCCGTCGTTATTTTACCTTATTTTAAATCATTAACCTTAAGACATAATTCGTTTTTCGTGTAATATATATATCATGTAATATTGCTTTTAATACGGTAATTTAAACGTCTAACTTGAAATCCAAATACAAGACTAAAACGACAAGAAACTGCCCCTCGTTACATACTACTTCAACATTTACTAGACAAACGTTCAATTAATCACAATTAATTACAAAAGACTCATATACATGACTGTGATTAGACCTGTTTGGACGTGCGTTGTTGAGCTTTGGGGCTCCACTAAACCATCCAATTCATCTCGTATTCAATCCTTACAATCCAAAATGCTTCGAAAAATCCTCAATGCTCCTTACTTTGTCACCAATAAACTTATCCATAAAGATTTCCATAAGATAAACATTAATGTTCCATATGTTGCTGATTTAGCCCACACCAGATACCTATCCTTTCATAGCAAGCTCCATAATCACTCAAATCCGTTAGTTACTCAACTTGCTTCCTACTCCATTCCTGATAATCCTCCGTTGCTTCTGAAACGAAGATGGCCTAGAGACCTTCTAGTGTAGAATTTTTAATAAATTGCTACTGATGAGTAGTTCTTTTCAAGTTTTAACATGTTATTATAATCGTTGTGATTTACTTGATGTATATATTTTGTACAGTTGTAAATTTCAATATATGCATAGAAAAAAAAAAAGGGTTTATTTTCTATAGCAGCGTTTGCCAATTCAATTTTTTTTTATGTCTCTGAGCAGACAAAAAAAGAAAAATATAAACACGAGTTCGTGATGTTCCAGGTCCTGATTCTTTTCTTTTGCACAAACATTCTATCAAATTTGCTTCTGTTCATATTGTTTAATAGGATTAATTTCAGGGTCTTTCTCCGTTCAAAAAAATACTTGGAAAATTACTTCACTTTCCTTATTCCCCTTCTTCCTAACAGCATTCCACAGCCCAGCCTTTCAATTAATTATTTATTTGTGTACTCCTGAAATTCTGAAAATCACTCTTGCAAAGCAGAAAGGTATTGTTGGAAAGTATGCACGTTAATTCTTAATTGATACTTTTGAGCGTGTTGGAGACATTTTGCATGAAATGAAAAAAAATTATAATGAAAAGTAAACTTTAATCTAGGACACACTGTCCCCTAAGAATTATTAAAGTGCACATTAAAAAGATACAATTGTCTGGCTGAGATTAGTTAAAAATCAGCACATCAGTATTACAAATTAAATTATGAGGAAAAAAAAAAAAAAAAAAAAGAAAAAAAAAAAATAAATTAAAAATTAAAATTAATTAAACAAAATAATAATAATAATAAATAAAATCCAATCAACAGTAAAGATTTTAACACACTTATGTACATTTATTATATATTATTTACATTTTTGAGGAAGATGGATAAATAAAAGATGTTTGAAAGAAGTTAAGGAAGAGGCTTTGTGGATATGGATAAGTATGGAAAGAGGTAGCACGGATGACGAAGGATTTTTCAAAGGAGGCAGTTCTATGTGAGGGAGTATATGTTGGAAGGTTGGGATCTTGTATTCAGGTGGTGAATGGAGAAACGCAGAATAAGTAGGTCTAGGATATAGGAAGGTTTATTGGTTTTTAATGATAGAAAAATGAAAGTGCCGAGGAATTATTGCCGTCGAAAATGAAAAAAAAGCCACCCTAGTTCATTGTACCGGCAAGATATGTGAGACCGTCTGTCAACCCCAAAGATGAATCTTATGAAGCAACTGTATTGTGTGTGTTTTGATAAAATTGTTGTTGCAAAAACGTTTGCTACACAAAATCCCACTGATCAGAAATGTCTAGTTTCGATAGCGATTAATGTTGTTCTTCAGTTGAAGCTGACATAACCTTCTATAAATAAAGCCACTTCACGTTTTTTAACATTATTTTTTTATATTCTTCTTCCTATAGTGAGTTTGTACTTATGTATAAGTATATGTTAGAATTTTTATATATTTCTCAATAATATATATAGTTTATGTGCTATCTAGTAGTTTATGCACCGAACATATTGCATATTTTACAGTTTGTATTGCATATAATTCACAGCTCATATTACAGTCGGGGGGAGGGGGACCATAGTCCACTGCTAAATACCTTCATCTTTTTTTAATAGTTTTTAATCTATCATGTGTACATTTTAATGTTACTCTGCTTAATTAAAATAATGAATATAGATATATGAAGTTACATTGCTTCTAAATAATGCTTTTTTTACGTATTTACAATAAGAAAGTCTTTTAAGTATAGATGTTCCGGTCTTACTCCCTAAACATGGTTAGTATACTTTGATTCCATAATTCATTATTTTACATTTTAAGGTTTTTCTATTAAACAATAGGAAAACGAAGAAAAAAAACTCATTACGAAATAAAATCAATGTACAAGAACTAACAGAAATTAATTAAAAACTTTTTTTTTGGTCACGATATGTATAGAGGGATAATCTGGTCAAAAAAATATATTTAAAAAAAGAATTTTCCACTTTTTAAAAATGGGTCACGGCGACTTAAACTTTAACTATCATTTTTCTCAAAATTAGTCTAGATTAAACTACCGTGTTTTTTTCCCTAGCCCTTCTCATATCTGGTATTATCTTTCCAGGCATTTTTAACACAAATATGTAATATGAAAAATATTTTCAAAAATATAACATTTTCCTTCAAACACTCACTATCTTTATATCTATATTGATATTTAGATCGATGTAAAGTAGCTACTTGCTTTTAAAGTACTTGCCTTTGTCATGTTTTATTGCCACAGCAGATCCTCCAGTAATTATGAAAAAGAAGTTCAAGGCCTGTGATGTTATAAATTACGAATTTATAGCATGTTTTATAACTAAATGACAAATACTTAGCCATGTGTCTGATGCTTCGAAAAATATGTCTACGTGGTTATATAGGTAGGCGTCTTTAAATATATGGAAGTTTTTTAATCCTTAATTTTATAGGGGCAGTAAAACGAGTTCGCATTATATTACCAAGGAGAAGGACATTTTACATGCTGTGAACTGTTTATGTACATCTAAAAATAATAAAAAGATATTTTGAAAATCCTGTAATTTTATTATTTGACGAAGTTATTATTTCTATCGAGGTCTCGAGGTATTATAACATCTCATTAAAAAAAAAACTTATTTTTTTTTTACTTTTAAATCCACACCTGTCAAATATAAAATTGACAATAAGTAGATATGCTAAAATATAAATGACTCGCTAGAAATGAAGAGAGCTAGTACGCAGTAGGACCCTTTCATTGTCTTTGATTTGCTTTTACGTAAGTAGGTCTCTGATCCAGTTTCTTTTCACTCCTGGTATTCTCCTTCATGAGAGATGTGGTCATACCATCGATGAGTTTATTTAGGTGTCTGTTTAATTTAACCATGTAACAGTTCAGTAGTTCATAGTCTGTTGTTATGCGTAGTTCATTTTGTATATTTTTGTTGCTAACACCATGGTGATGGGGTTATTATTCTTAATGTTTTGGACTGAAAAGTTTGTAATATTGTTATGTGTAATTATTTAATAGTGGCGTGAATTTGTTATGTATTAGTCCATAAAGGAATTAGTAAGTGTGAATAGGTAATTAATTTCTGTATTATTTTTAATTTTTTGTTTTCTGAATAGTGGGTACATTAGTTTCAGTCAGTGAATGAAGTCGGTTTCCTCTTAATATGTTGGTCCTATGTTATTATCGTTTCGAATGCAAAACTAGACTGTCAATGGCACCCCAGATAGTTACACCCTAACTGGAAAAAAAAAAAAAAAATCTTAAAATTCCTTTTAAATCCTACAACTCAATTATGTATAAGTACTTTCAATTCTTTCATATTTTTAAAAGATATGCATAGTGCGTCAATAACTGATTTTACATTAATTATTGTCACTATCTTGTAATGAATAATGTATGTATGGTGCGAAATATCTTGTCTAACTTAAAGTATAGTAATGAAGGAAAAATGGCTGCATATTTCCAATTTATTGAACAATTCTTTCTGCAATTATAGTATGAATATTTCCTTAAGGGTGTCAATAACTGTCTGGCTTATTACCCTGTTTCTTTCAGAAAATAAAATTCGTTTGATTAGACTAAACCTTAAATATATTCCATTTACAGCATATGTCTAGAATGCCCATCCCTCAAAATATAATGCGACATTAATTGATCATAGATTGTAGCAATTATGGTATATGCTGGGGTTTCCATAAACGTCAAGATATATCTTGTACCCAACACCGACATCCTTCGATTGGAAATTCAATTACAGACTGAAATTCCCCTTATGGTTCTGAATGAATCAATTGGTGTATCCATAAAGAAGAACCTAGGAAAAGAGGCGTAGACTTTAATTACCAGGCCCACTCAAGACGTTGCCGTTGTTGATGTTGATTAGCAACAGTTGTTGATCAACTGACGGCAACACTAAATCAGTTCCGTTATATTGTAATTCAACCTCGGGGCTGTATACTTATATCAGATCAGTATCGCCTGTATGCATGAGAGGGCTAAACTGCAACGCTATCATTTGCATATATTGTAAAAAGTAAAGGCACCAGGGGGTTACCCTGCAGCACCCCTATCCGAACACCTAGTCTAATTTACATCGGATCCATATTTCATAATTGGTTGCTCACCATTCTCCCCGACCGCCTGTCTGATTAGAATTTAATATATTGCTCTACGATCCCATTTTCGACTCGCTCAATCGAATATTGTAATGGTGAAAACAATATTCAGGCTTATAATGCCCCTGCAGTAATTATTTCAAGTGTTTTCGGCATTAGAGTGACTTTAAATTGTATGTATAAATAAATGAAAGTAAAACGGTTTATTTATTGGCTATGAAATGTAGAATTCAGAAAAAAATTCCAACATGGTCAGTTTCCTCACTCAAATAAATTTTTAAGAGGTTTCGTGTTGAATCTGAACAACAAGGATTCGAGCTGAGAATTAAAGATAATTCAAACAAATATATAACCATAAATTTATTGTTTTTTAATATCATAAAAAATATTATATATTATAATACAAGTTCATTATATTTATCAACGAAGAAAGAAATAGTTCATATGGAAAAGCTAGGAAGGCTTTTTCCTTTACTCCACATTAAAAAAAAAAAAAAAAAAAAAAAAAAAAAAAATCTTCCAGAAAAATGTGAATAGTTAGGTATATAACGATGCCTTTAGGTCACATATATGTTAAATGCAAATTTTCGCAAAAATGTTTTAAATTTAAAGATCATTCAGATTTTCGGATATACACAAAAATCTTGTTTGAAGTGCTAATGTAAACTCAGATACTTACGAAAACTCATTTTTACGAAATATAATCAAATTTTAAAAACCGGTTTTGTAAAAGGTTTCAAATTCGAATATTTCAAAATTTTATTTTCTGCACTTAATGCATCTGTGAGCTGAGTCACCGATATTTAAATGTGAATTTATTTTTCATGTATAATTACATTTTATTTTCCCTTTTTGTTTCTATTTTTGTGCCAATAATTTGTGTCGTAATTTCTGATGTGTTGATTGGTAAGTAATTCATTCAGACAATTGTACCTATAATTGTGCATTATTTCTTTTCTTAGGTTTATTTTTTATTGTATGGGTACAAAGAAGTGTATTTATTTTATTTATTTTTTTAAATTTTATGTAATAGAGTGTATATATTATGGTTCCGATAAAGACTAGGATAATTATTAAAATGGATTTATTGCAGTTGCGACATTCTCCTTATGAGAGGAATATTTTCATTATTATGCAAGTCATCATTGATCTTAATCCTCGCACGCACATAACAAGATACATTGCGATAGTGTAAGAGATTTGAAGTTGAATAAATTGACTCATTCTTACCATTGAGCTATTACCCCTGAAGCAGTTGTTGCCCCCGCAGGCACCCAGATGTATCATGGAGACAGATACGCAGATACCGCCGACAACACGTACCGACTCGATATATATCGACAGGGGACGATAAGTCAGTGTAGATAATCGATTATTGTACGTCCGTGCGTAATTATTGCCGCCATTAATGAGCGGAGGACTGGACTCGGATACGCGGTTGGATATGAGAATTATTGCTGGCAGTGGTGTTGTGTCACCTAGGAGGAATTCGTTTCCTATTAAGGGGAGCCACGTCTTGCGCAACAACCTGTACATCTGTCAGCCGTTGAAGGATGAATTTTAATTCCAGATCCGAGCTAATAACTCCGTCTTAGAGCTGTAGTATTTATAGTTGCGATAATTTATTGGCCCCTTTCTAGATATGTCTGCCTATAATGATAGTTTATTTGACGAGCCCTCACTCTGATAAACTGCCTCTGAGTCCTATTTATTACTCTTATTAAATCTGTTTTATTTCTGGTCTGGGTTTCTTTTTTTGTTCTGGGTGGGTGAATGGATCTCTTCTAATCGGATGTACTCTGCTTCTGATTCAGATAAATTTTACTAATCAAAATAAAATCTAATACAATACTGCATTAGGGACAGCTTTCGATCAAACTTCATGATTCCTCGTAAGTAAGCTTTTCCTCCTTCTCTTCTCCGCTTACATTATTCGTCCCTTACTCTGTTTTCACTGCGTAAGGCTTATTAATGCCGGCTGAATCCACAGACAGGCTCATAAATTAGCGAGGAGCCTTCACTAACAGACAGTGAGACAGGGAGACTAATTGGTAGAAGTGGACGCTAAACGATCCATGGCGGAGTATTTCCGTCCCAACTCTGGGGATTGATGCCGCGGCTATTTCTGTGATCTTAGTCCTCTGTCCTACCTCAGGTCTGCTGGCTCTGGCAGGGTGGGGATCCTCAAACCCCAATGTGTCGATAAGTTTGTGAATATGGAGTTGAAAGATGTATTTCTTCCAGATAAAGAGCTGGATGACAAAGTTGTAGCAGATAGTAGTGAGTCCGCTGTAAACTACTGAGACATTTGAATGTAGGTCAGTGTGGGATTCTCAGCGAACAGATGTGTCATGGTTCCAAAAGCATATGTTTATTAATTTTTTTTTTTTTCATCCGTAAACAAGATAAAATAAACAGTATCAAACTTCATAAAATTATACAGTTTATTACCATTGATAAATATAGCAATCGTTTGTAGAACAGACCTAAGGCTTATGGTAATTCACTTTTTTGCATATATATATATTTTAAATGATTTACGATAATCATTAACAAATTTTCTGTAATGAGGTACAGTGAGAATTATTCAACATATATATCCGATGGTGGCGAAAATCTATTATTTATATTTTACCTCTATTATTTATTGCCCTTTCCCAAAAGAAAATTGAAATATATATATGGCAAAAAAAAAAATGATGATATTAAAAAACAAATATTATTAAATTATTGGCGTAAAAATAGTATATAAATTATGATCCAATGTGCGGATTTAAGAATGATTTTTCCATGCTGAATTGATTTATAATCTTCAGTATACTATGGTACATCGATCGACAGTTTTACTAAAGATTGACAGGTTGCTAAAAACTCAAAGAATGTAAATATCTAAGAAAAGTTAATAAATGAACATTAATACAATTTTACTAATCTATATGTTTTCATCTTTTTGTTGATGTTTTTATCTATTTTATTTAAGTATGTTGATACTCAGATACCCTTATACAGAAATAAGGGGAAAATAATTAAAAATCTACTGAACCTCGACATATCTGGGAAAAGAAGATGGTTAAGAGATCTATAGTAAAAAAAAACTTCTTGAGCATAACATTAATAGTACTATAAAAATAGTGAATTTTAAAGGCCATAGTTGACTACTTATCTGTAAATATCATAAAGTTATGATTGCAGGTCTTTTTTGCAAAAACACCCAAGTTATTCCTAAAGATTAATGTGAATGGCAGAGATAGGTTTCTTATAATTCTGGTTTATAAAAATACATACACTGAAACTCCGATTAATTGGGGTCAAAATTGATCCGGATAGTCAGATATACTATTGAATTAGGGTTTTGAAAAAAAGACACATCTAAAGTTTTAACTATGTATTTTCTTGAATAATTTAAAATGCGGCTGTTTATTTACGTAACACCAAAGTTTAGTCAACAAGTCGGAAATCGTGGATGTTTCGAAACAGAACTCATCCGCCAATTTTTTCCTAGATTTGCCTTTCCTAAGACGTTTTTCAGTCACAGTTTAAAGAACACGTTTTCTTTTAGGTGCCATAACTCTTTAAGTATATAAAGAGACCACTCGTCACCACCATAGGGCCCAGCCTGGGCAAAACCTGTCTAGGATGGATGTGCTATGTTTCTAGAAATCCACTAAGTACTTTTAATCAGAACTTCACTTTTATAAGGTTTGTGGGCTCCACCTCTAATTCTGAAATGCAGTTCCAGTTGCTGCGCTTGGTCTGTTTAGTTATACCACTTTTATTGTGTGTTGAAAACTGATGTGACGGGATCAATCGTATTTTACGTGGACTCTGAATCACGGGCTATAATGTCCGTTAATGAACTATTAAAAAAAAAGTATGTAATAAAAAAAATATATATATTTTTCTTCAAATCGTTCCGGATGTCCGGAGAATTGGAGTTTCACTGTGCTTAAATACGTTTTTCATATCTGGCGGATAATTTTTTCGTTTTTTTAAGGTTTCGTTATTGTGACTACACCATCACTGTCTCCTCAGACTTCTTGGACAGATCTTTTGGTCAGCTCCTCAAGATGCGTACACCTTGCTCCCTCTGGCACCGCACCAATACAAATATATCCCTGACCAGGTTTATTAAGTCTAATTGGTCCCCCATCTCCGGACACTCACTCGTCCTGTTTGCACCTGCCTCGCTGTCTCTTATTTATTTTGTTTGTCTCTGTGTCCGTCCTTATCCACTTCTCGTCTAATCTCGTGATTTAGTTCACATTCTGGCACGCCTTAGAATTCTGGACGATTTTTTTCCCCCTGCATTCTTTACTGGCAGCAACCTCATATGAACTTTACTATAATACAGCAATATATTTTTTCATAATAGGAAAAAAACGAATGCCAAAACAAGTAAGTGCCGAGTAATTTAAGTTGAACTAATAAAATAATAATAATATCCATATTAGCATCTTATATCAAGGTTTATAACATTACAATAATTTTATAATAAAAAGAATTGCGGCAAAAAAAAAAAAAAAAAAATTAAACAAATGTACAATAGGCCTCAGTAAAGGTCAATAGGTACAGAGATAATGACATTCATAGTATATATACTATGAAAATCGAGCCTACGTATTGGGAATTAAAGCTAGATCAGAAGAGATCCCAGCGCTGCTCACTCAGCTCCATCACTGTTAATATTCAGTGGGGATCCCTACAGCCACAGCCAAATATATATTTTGTAAGAAGAATAAAATTGTCGTTACTAAAACATATATACTTTTAGATGTACTTTATGTGAATGATTTATGCACTAAAAATAAGACTAATTTTTAAAGAAAAAAATGAAGTGTTTCTTCAATTTTCTTTTGATATAGTTTAAAAAATCACTGAAATGGTGTTTGAAATTCTGTCTATTTGTTTCATTAACTAAAATTTTACTCTCAATACATTAATCATATTTTGTTTATTATTTGTCTGATGAAGTACTTTTGTATATTCAGTTGAAACTTCATTCGAATTGAAAGACAATGTAAGAAAAATTAGTTTATTATTATTTTTTTTTTTAGAAAATTTATATTTTGTTAATAATAACACGTTAGGCGACCTTAGTGCAGTGTTGCATTATTACATGAATATTGTTTAAAATCTCTTTCTTTGTTTTAATAATCTAATATAGTACATATGAAATGCATAAATTGTGTATGGTGTGTACATTTTAAAAAAAAAAATATGTTGTAATGTTTATTTTTATAAATAAAAATGCCTCACACAACAGAGGTATTGTTAGCTCAATATTAAAAGTATGTTTTGAGTATCCAATTAATATCGATATTTAGGCCCCTTCAATATGGTGTTACATGGTCTAAAATGGATGCATGTTCTCTATTTATTTAAACAATATCAATTAAATGCGGCGATAAAGTATTAATTTTCATTACCGAATAACAATTCCAGAGGTAGTCCATAATTCGAACGCAGATATCTTTTCGATGTATTATTTTATCTGTCATTTGTCCCATCTGCGGCCATTTAATTGCCATATATTCGGACACATAGCTCACGCCTAACAAGCGTTTTACATTTAGCGCCTGTTTCCAATCATATTTGAAAATTTAATTTAAATGCATCAGTTGAGTCGATATGGTAGGCTTTAATTTTAATCTGAGTGTTAGTTTTCACCTAAATTTTAATTGCGGGTGTTCAATTTAGAAATTTGACCTAAATGGAAATGTTCAATTAATATTTATTTAGACAAATAATTCTGCTAAATTAACAAGTTTCAGCAGTTTGATAAAATTTGGTGAGACTAATTTTGAAAAAGCGTTGTACGGTGGAGTACTGGTTATTTATTGTACCTTGTTGCATCCTAGTATATTTATATACAGATATATTTCGAATTTCTCCTAAACTTTAATTCAACTCTCTTATTTAATTATTTCTTCTATGGATATAAACTTAAAATAATGAATTAAGCTACGAGACACTACCTTTCTCTATGGCTGTACCAAATGTCTTGAGCTGCGATTTCCGTTTTTGCTTTGAGGAACATCTTCATGCAGAAGAAGCTCCTCCTAAGTGTTTGTCCTCATGTTGTTGTGACTTGCTGATTCCGTATTCTAGACCCATCCTCGACATGACAGAAGGGTGATCCTGTTGTTGGCAGCCCATCACTTACTGTCACCTTAGCCATGGCGTTCCTCAGGTTCAGTTAAGTCAAACAGGTCCTGAGTTCATGCCAAAGAACGGCCTAGTAGAATTTTAACAATTCAGAAAAAAATCGAAGAAATGAATGTTGACATAAACAAACATTATAAAAAGAAACTTAAAAAAAAAAAAAAAAAAAAAAAAATGTAACTATTCAAAACAATTACCTTATTGAAGTAACAAATTGAAATCACTAATATAATTTTAAGAGGTGTAAACATAAAGTATGTTTCCTTTTATACTTGGCCATTTTGTATTATTAACTTTTTAGGATTATGCGTTTGAGATTGCAAATTTATTCAACAAAATGCAAATGAGGTTCAATGATCTTTTTGATATTGCCAATTCAAGCAATAATTATTAACCAGACATTTACAGTGTAAACAATAAAAAGTTTTAGCTTCACCCGGAAAATAATAAATTCAATCTTTACATATAACAAGAAAATTTGAATGATGAAAAAAAAAAAACTATTAAATTTTAAATTTCTGTTTTTTACCACTACTTGAAGCAAACGGATCTGATCAATTTTGATACTATTATGCCTTGTCTTGGAAATATTTCATGAAAGAACATAGGAAAAAAAAAATTGAATTTCCTTCAATTACTTTGTATAATATTGAAAATGGGTGTCATGGCATCTGGGGATAAGCGAATTCTAGGAACAATCATCAATATCGTCGAAAGAAGACAAAAATCAACAATCGCATTTTTTGAATGCTTTTTAGTTTTAATGTTAAATACAGTTGTTATATATTTTGCACAAATTCAAATGTTTTTGATTTTTGTGGTAAAACTCCTTTAATCACTATTATATATATATATATATATATATATATATATATATATATATATATATATATATATATATATATATATATATATATATATATTTTTTTTTTTTTTTTTTTTTTTTTTTTTTTTTTTTTCATTTATTGATATTTACAACTGTACAGAATAATATACAACAAGTAAATGTGTTGACAGTGAATACAATGACATGTAAATAACTTGTGAAGAACTACTCACTAGTAGCACTTCAATAAAATCTACTCCAAAAGGTCTCTAGGCCATCTTCTTTTCAGACGCCTCGGAGGATTATCAGGGATGGAGGAGGAAGCAAGTTGGGAGACTAGTGGATTGGAGTGGTTATGGAGCTTACTATGGAAGGATAGGTATCTGGTTTGAGCTAACTCAACAACATATGGAACATTAAGGTCTTTATGGATAAGCTTATTGGTGACAAAGTAAGGGGCATTTAGGATTTTTCGAAGGATTTTGGATTGTAAGGATTGGATACGAAATGAATTGGATGGTTTAGTAGAGCCCCAAAGCTCAACTCCGTACGTCCAAATAGGTCTAATAACAGTCATGTAAATAAGTCTTTTGTAATGAATTGGGAGGTTTGATCGTAAAAGGTTGGTAGTAAATGTTGAAGTAGTCTGTAACGACTAGCAGTTTCTTGTCGTTATAGTCTTGTAAGTGGATTCCAAGTAAGACGTTTGTCCAAGTGGAGTCCTAGGTAGCGGATCTGTTCGACAGGGTTGTCATCCATGCGCAGGGGCCATGCTAATCTTCTCTGTATAATGCTATGCTAATCTTTAATTTTACTATATGTACCGCCGAAGCGAGCACTATATATATATATATATATATATATATATATATATATATATATATATATATATATATATATATATATATATATATATATATTTAAATTTAAACCGATTACTAACAAAATCATGCACCGTTTAGCGATATAGCTTTAGAAAATCGGTCTTCCATTTCCTCATCCTTTTCCTAACCCAAACGCAAACACCAAGTCACGTAAGTCATCAGTAAATGCTAAATCATTGTCATCACAGTTAATGCACTCAACAACTTTATTTACATTGCTGTGATCTCCAGAAAAATATTTTGCAAATTAGGCAAATCACAACCTGTAACTTTTTTATTTTTCTCTGTAGACTACAGTTAGGTTATGCCCAGGAAATATATACTTTATGAATATATAAATATATTTATTTAATAAAATCTTTCTCGAGAACTTTACACCCAAGTAAAGAAGGTTTTATTTTATAAAAACTGTCAAGAATCAAGTAATTTTTGGCAAACTAAATCTAGATTTTTTTCGATTACATATATTTTTAAGTAGACTATCTTGGAACCGGAATTCGACTAAAATAAATTTAGTTATTCATTAAATTAACTTGAATCGAAATTATGTTTATAGTCAGTTACACTCAAGAGAACATTAAATTTCCTAGAGTCAGAAAAACTTTTTCCTATGTAATAATTCATATATTAAAATAAATTGCTAGTAAATTCGAAGATTCCTAACAAGACTTAAATTCACTTCATATGATTTAAAATTTGCGATAATCGTGCGCATCGCAAACGCGCAGGCGTCAAACCGCCAACCATCTGCGTGGTTTATGTTAATTGATTCAACTCTAAATATGGTAGATGATCAGCTAGAAAGTGTTTGCAAGAAGATTTATTTTCATCTTGAATAATCTTTCCATTACATATCGATAATATTTAAATATAATTTTATTATATTTCTTATGTACTCGTAGATATCGGGGTTGTTTTCATCTTAATTTATCCCTTACAATTACGTCGATATGCAGTATTTAATCGTACCGACTCCATGTGCCTTTGATATGTAAATCAGCACGAGTAATCTATCACTTTCTCGTAATTGCTTGAAAAGATAAACTGAACCTAGAAGTGTTTCAAGGTTTTGTTCTAGAAACTTGTCACAGTTATTTTTCCTAGCGACAAGTGAAAATGAAGCAATTAATATATAAATTTGAAATAATATAATATTGTACTAAATAAGATTAGTAAGGTTCTTGAGGTTCAGTCAATAAATAAAAACAATTATTTTGGCGACGTTTCGAGACTACATTGTTCTCATAATAATGCCCTACAGTGAAAAAAACAGGTTACAATAAAATTATATAAGTATATAACAACATATGTTAGAATAATTAAATATATATAATTACAGAATATAGAGGCGTATGAAACTACTTACAATGTTACTGGTGGATATGGTATCAACTAACTAAATTCTAAAAATTCTAACTGACATGGGGAATTTTTGAAAGTTAAAAGGTTTGAGGGATTTCCCACTGGTGGTACTCCCAAAGATGCAGGTACAAAAAGGATTTCTGTATTTAGGTTTAATATACTTATAAATGGATAAATGATTTATATGATGTATATTCACCATGAACAATATAATTTTAAAAGAAATATTAAAGAAATGATAACCATAAAAAAATTTAAAAATCGCGCAATAAACAAAAAATCAGACGTTCTAAATCTCAACACATGTTATTCCAATTTTATACATTCAGACCAATAATATACAATTTCATATATATGCATCATATATATATTTCCTTTTATGAATATCATGAAATGACCATTCATTTAATAAGTATAGCATGTTCCAGGCCATAACAGGCATACCATAGGTATGTGCTTCATATTATGTTTCGTTTGTATTCATATGTATTATCATAATTTTAAAAATTCAGAATATTGAATATTGAAAATATAAGATATAAAAATAAGAAGAAAATAATAGTTTATTGTTATTTTAATTGGTTTGATTTATTAGTATATTTACAAAGTTGTGTATGACTATAAGATGATTTATATATATAATTGTTAGCTTATAAAATAATAGTGATATATTATTAAAATAAAAAAAAAAAAATTACATTTTTTAAAATGCAACAATAATGATGTGAAAGAATAAATAAAACAAAAATAATAAGCTCATGAGAAAGGACTTTTTTTGGTTTTTATTACATTTTGACATTTTTCCCCTGACTATTGTTTATTGAACTATTTATTCAACATGTTTTGGAAACTATCTTTCCCATCATCAGGAACAGTACGTCTATAGTCTCTAATAATTGTAATGTGTAGTTTTTTTTTATGTGAAAACATTTATTTTCCTTTTTTTTTATTTTTATGAAAAAGTAGATTTATTTCATAAAAAATTGTATCCGGTTCAGTAAAGGAGGTTAAGAAAATGTTTAAAGCCAAAACGCTAAATTAGCCATTAAGTGTCATTCTTGCGCAGGATTTGAGGACAGAAACAAGGTCATTTTTATTTTATTTTTTTTTTTTTTCGATTTCAGTAGATTACGGATTAAGAAATAATCTTTTGTTGTTATGTTGTTATTTTAAAATGTTCTTTCATCCAAAAATTAAAAAATAATTTAGTTTATAAAAAAAAACTGATCTTGTTTCGTGGCAGGACCCCGACATTACCACTTTATCAACTCGCTCTGGCGTTGACTGTAACTTCTAAATCCTCCTTCATCATTCGAAAAGTACTCGCAGACCGAAACGTGAGACAGAAATTGATGTGGCCGACATGGCTGATCTAAAAGCCTCAGTCAGGGCATTACTGGCCAGGAATGGGACGGAAGACGGATCAGGTGATCCATCAGGACGTCCTCGCGATCTGTGGCTCCCCCTGGAGTGTCAGTCCCCGGGGAGTATTCCGGGTCCGTCTTCATCCATTCCGCATTGCTCCCATGTTTCAGTTGGCCCTGGCTGGTTTATAGTCTCAGTTGTCACTCCATCGCCTTATAAAAGCATTGTGGATCTTTTTGTTGGCACTTTTTTGAACTGGGTAATTCCAGTCAAAATGAGATCTTGAAAAAAAGTGATTTTCCATGCTATTATCATTCTACGATCATTGCAACAGGCCATAGACCAAAATTTTGCTAACATAGCGTTCTATTTATTTATAGAAATACACATACTTCGATAAAAAGATGACGATAGGCTCGTTGTTTTACGGTTATCATCTTAGATTATGTTTATTGTCAACAGAGCACATGCGAAGGCAGGAGCTGGGAAGAAGCTCGAGCCAAAGTGGCGTGAAATGGTCTAACCGCCGTGAAGTCGTGATGCAAGCCAAGACGGATTGCCTGGTGAAGCGGCGTAGGCAACTTCTGAAATGTCGCTCTCTCAGAGCCCGCAATTTTTCTAACACGATCTACGATTTTCACTTATTTATTTTATTTCGCCTAATTGGAAGAAGTTTCCCTTCTTAAAGGCCAACCTCACGGACGGGCATTTTAATGAGCAGAAATTTTTTCGTAACTGTTATATATGACGACCTGTGTGACGTCGGGGATATATCATAAGGAAATATATATGTCAGCTGAAATAATTTGCTTCTTAGTGGTGTTGAAAAATTTTAATGTGTTTGTAACTAGGCCATGGACGACTGTAGGATTTAAGCCATAAAAAATATATATAATTCAATTAGATTTGTTACGTGTATCGAGCGAGAAATGAATTTGACTGTGGCAGCACGTCCCAAAACCGCACTGCTTGTAACTCTAAAGTTCCGGAATGTTGATCCAACGCGCTCTAATTAACAATTTTTGTCTCAATATTTTCGTAATCGACAAAAGTTTTTTTTTTCCCAATCTTCAGATAATAAATTGTCAAAACCTGTTGTCGGCCATAAATCAAACCTTAAAAGGTCGGCATTCTTTTTTAATGGATCACTATGCACTAAAGGCAGACCGTAACCCATAAACATAAATTAAGCTAGTTTATAGTTGAATAGTTTTGATTGCTATGAATCACTTTGGTTAATGTTTAAATTCTTTCGAACACAATAAATCTTACGTCTTTATAATATTTTTTATAAAAATATTTCACAATCCTTGAACCGTCCAGGATGTATATAATACCCATGACATTTTAATAAATCAACTTAAACACTCTCATAACGTAAAAAACATATGTACCTTACATGATAGTTAAACATACCCATGACTCCCTCATTCCAAGGACTCCGACAGAATACTAACAGGATGCGGATTAGAGACTCGCAAAGGGTTAAGACAAAGCCTTAGTCCAAAGAAGGTCCGAATTAAGAAGACGCTTTGTCTAGGTTCATTCTTTGGCTCTTCTTCCATCCAATTAGTTCATTAGGTTGTCTCCTTTGACTCCAGTGAGTCTTAACTTACAGTATATATTTAAATTTTTAGCTATGATAATTAAAGTTAAGTATAATATTATATGTACTTATGTTAATATACATACTCTGGATGAATAGCGTTTTTCTTTTTAAAATTGTACTTACCGAAGGTATAATTTATATTCTCTGAAAGTTTCATACTTTTATAGTTTTTTATATATCTCTTGAAAGTTTCATACTTTTATAGAGTAAAAAATCCTTAGCTTTTTTCGGAAGGGATGTCACTATCATACTTTAACCAGGATATATGAAACGTATTATCGAAAATATTAATTAAAGTGACGTTAAAGAATGCAATACTTTAACCAGGATATATATGAAATATTTATCGAAAAAAAAAAATTAAGTTGCAAAATATTTAAAAAAAAAAAAAATTAAGTTGCAAAATTTTAAATAATATGATTTATTACAGTTTTGCGTTAGATGGGGGCATATATTTCAAGAATCTGTGAAAAATAACATTAGACCTATACACCATCGCAATGTAAGACGTACTGAACGCAAGGATTTAATTCTCATGAATTTGAAATTTAAAAAATTTAATGCTTGATAGTATTTTTAAATATACATATTTTTAATAATAATGAAATGTTTAGCTGAGAAAATGAAAAAATCAATTTGATGGAATTTTTACCTTCATCATCAAATCTCTCTTAGTTTGGAAATAAGTTCAACTGTAACTTTTTTGTAGTTTTTAAAATAGAACTACGTGCATGTTTTTTTAAATAGATGTGAGGGTTTTAATATAAAAAATATAAGGGAAAAATAATTCAGTTTTTGATAACTTAAGTTTTGAGACTCAAATCATTTGATAATTTTTAATCAAGGCAAACAATCATCATTTTATCTGTTAATTATTTTAATATAATTTAATTTAATTATTTTTTTAAGAGACGTTTTTTAGTCAATGTATTTAATAAGTTATGCTCATCACCTGTTAGCAGAATTGGGCAAAATTTAATCAGAGCTATTTGAGAACTAATTTCCTGTAATCAATCACCTAATTTAGTCATTATTAAATTTTTTAATAACTGATTATTTGACTGAAAGATTCAATCATTATAAAATTAGGTGACTGATTTCAGGAAGATAGTTGTCAAATAGCTATGATTAAATTTTTATTGAAATTTAGCAATGATTAAATTTTGCCCTACTTTGCCTGTTAGGTTAATTTAGAACGTTGGATCATATTTTTTGTTTTATTAAAAATTCATAATTAGAATTCGATTATTTTACTAATGATTGTATTTGTACAATGTTTTAAATTAATATAAATATACTAAAGAACTTATAAAAGAATAAATGGATATTTTTGTTTTCAAAAGTATTAATCATTTGGATGAATCACATTGAATTTAATATGTTTATCCATTAGATAAGCATATAATATTTATTCATGAGGAAAAATCATACTTTAAAATATATGTTAAAATATACCTTAATTAATTAAATGTAGGTATTTTGACTAAGGTGATTGTGATTATCTGAATTTCTGCCTTAAGGTGTCTCTACAATTTACATCCAAATGATTTACAAAACAGTCCTATCAATATGGTGATTAGCTGCTCTACTTCAAAATGGCTTAGTTTCCTTTTACGGCCAATTTAATTATTTATTTTCAATCAATTTATAAATTAAATACAATGGAGGATACAGAAGATTGTCCTTCCACTCGGAAATAATCCCGTGCGACGATAAACAGACAAGGGCCTCTGGTATAAAGAGAGCCGCCAACCGAATTTAGTCAGCGGGAGGGAGGGTGTCACTCAAGGCTCTGTAACTTGTCCCATCTGACAGACCTGTGACACACACCACTCCCAGTTCCTTATCGTTTTCAGATTTGTGTCTGCCATCGTTCTCTGTACGTGTGACATCTGTCTGTCGTTTATCTCGGGAAATGTAGACCAGGGAAATATTGAAATGTTTTCCACTGCCTTGTATATCGCAGTCTGTTATCGTGCAGCATTAAGGGAATGTAGTTAAAAGTTATTCAGACATTTCTCCCTGCCAGATACAATTTACCTTTAAAGTTTCTTCATATCTCTTTTGATCTGTAATTGATCAAATTATTTTGTTTGAAATTATATAGTGTATCAATAAAAATATTAGTTTTCCTTACCGAATTAGAAAAAATATATAATTTTATAATGAATGAAAATACACTAGCTTAAATTTTCTTCTCAGTTTCGCTTTACACTTATGTTTGTTTTTGATCCTGTTTCATAAATAAAAATAATGTATTACGAAAATGCGTAAAATTAGATAATCATTACTATCTTAATACTAGTGTATTAAAATATAATTCTGAGTATGTTGAAAATACATGTGTTCAAATAGTACATATTTACATAAGTTTTCAGAACACGAATAAGTAATCTTTTTTAATTCATTGAATATTTTTTATTTTTTATAATTTTCTTTCAAGCTTTCTTGGACTATTTTAATGCAGTATACCTTTAAACACCAAACATTGATGTATTTTCATACCATAGTAGTAAATTAATTAAAAACAAATAAATTGGATTCTTTAATCACAAAAAGAATTTGGAAGGATTGTAGGTATTTAGAGTTGGATACAACCAATGGTTGTACGATTTGATGTTAACAAGGCACATATAATATAATTAATATAATTAATTTTGTTTGAACAATTTTGTGTTGAATAATTTAATAGTTTAATTTATCTTTTGAATATAAAGCGATGGCTCGATTTGAGACGAAAGCCAGCTTGTGGATTCGAATCCCATCTGAACGGGATAAAATTTATTTTGTGGCGGACCCTCGAAATGAATCTTGACCTTCCCATTATAGCTAGAATAGATTGGTAACTTCTAGCTTAACTTATCCTTTCTTCCCTAGTACTTAAGTTCGTTAAGCATCAATAAAAAAACAAAATCTAACTTCAAGACAAAACATTTTAAAAATTAAAGTTGGTTCCACAATATATTAATATTTTGACATAATAAAAATCTTCTCGTCTTTCTCATCCTTTTCTGATAGCCACAGGCCTAATTATATTGAACGATATTTAAAAATTCAAATTTTTATTTAAGCCATAATGTATTATTTTGTCACTCAGTTATATAGAAGGCATAATTTTACTGTTTATACTTATTCCAAATTCATTTTATCTTTTTCGTTTGAAAACTTTAAAAATGAACTATTGCTTTATTAATTAAAACCGTTAACTGAAACTTCTTATTTTAAGTTAATTATCATGAAACTGACTAAAGTAGTAATCGTTTTAAGAGAAAAATCTTAGATACACTCCTAAATTTAAATTATGTGTCCCATAGAATGATAATTATAATGGAATAAGAGAGAAAAATCTTAGATACACTCCTTTTTTAAAAATTATTATAATGGAATATTTTTTTAAAAATTATTTTTTAAGACGTTTTTCTGTTTAGAAAATAAACAGTGATAAGGTAGTATATGTATTTAAATGTCTAACGTTGTTAGTCAAACCTTCAATTGATTAGTTATCTTTGAAAACTGAACATGTCCACTTCAGAAAAGAGAAAAAACCTACACCATTCCTTCTCCTTCTTCTAAATCCAAAACGATTATATTATTTAAATCATTGATATATGCCTAATAAAGAAAGCAAAGTTTAATAGTGTGTGCAGTTCGCAAGGCTTTATGAGAAAAAAAAAAAAATCGACCGAAACTTCTCAATTGACCAATGAATATATTTCCAAGGGTAATTAAGCTTTTCTTTTATGAATGATTGAATTCCGAAATCCTTGAAACAAAACCAATCATCTTCAGCACTAAGAGCATTGTAGATTTATACAAACTAAATATATTAATGTATGCACTCTTGTTCTAACGATCCCTAATACCATTCCATATATTTTCAGTGTGATTTTTGAATACAGAGATAGCCAAGTCATGGAATACACGAAAACAATGAACCGCTGTCGGTAAAATGACGGGCCGATGGGACAGTAATTGTCAGTTATGCGACTATCCTCGCCATCTGATGAAAGGTCAGGAGAGACAAAGACTTCGTGAAGAAAGTGGCTCCAGTTCTCCAGCTCTCCAGCGCTCCAGCGCGACCTATTGGCAAAGGCTTCGTTAGCACACTCATTAGAGTCCCGTCTGGGAGAGCTAACGATTGGCTCATTGTCACATCTTCTCTTAATAGCCGCCCGCCGTTCTAAATGCCAGTATAGAACGTGATCCTCAACTGACGTTCTGTCGCGCTTCCCCGTACACGAAGTCGCCGGACGGGTGGATAGTCATATTATGAAGCAATATTTCCGATTGGGTGAAACATGTAGTTGGAATCTTGTCTCAACGATTAAGTAACGGTGCTTTATTGAGAGAAAGCAACATCTCCTTTGTATAAAATTTACACAAGGCACATGATTTGCTTATAAAATATAGAGAGTTCCGGAAAGGTTTGTAATTGATAAAAGTACTACACAACGTAGAAATAATTAATTTAATATTTTCAGCAATTAAGTTGATATGAGGAATGCATCAGTGAAAAGATCATGACTGAACGTTAATTACTGATCATTCTCGCCAACGGCTCGCCTAGGAACTGTCTTTTTATAGTAAATTGTAGCAAAATTTAGTATGTACGAAATAAAAAAAATACCGGAATCGGATGATTTTTTGCAAAGTTATAGCCTTCAGAACATTGTGGAGAGTGGCTAACTTGCAGTGCGAAAATACGTTTATACACAGTGTAATAGTAAATTCAACTAGCTTAAGAAAGAAATTCAGGATCGAACAAATAGATTCGGAGTTATAGCCAAAAGAGTCCCGATAAACGTGTTATCACGGAGAATTGGAACTGACTGCAAGCTAGCCATTCTCCACAATGTTCCCAAGGATATAACTTCGCGAAAAATCATCCGATTCCTGCATTGTTTTTTTATTTCGTATACAATAAATTCTGCTACAATTTACTATACAAATTTCCATGAATGATCAGCAATTAACGTTCAGCCATGATCTTTCCACTGATGCATTCCTCATATCAACTTAATTGCTGAAACTAAGAAATTAATTATCATGTCACGCTTTCCATTCTTCGAAAAACCCTTCGTTGTCTTGTTATAGGTAAAAACTAGACAATAACCGCTATTTAGGCGATTTTGGATTTATCATTATAACTCTGAAAATATATCCGATCCAAAATTTATTTTTCTCATCTCAAGCTAGTTAAATTTATTATTTGCATAGTACTCCAAAAAATATTAGGATTCGTTAAGAAAAAAAGTTCAGCAATTTTTTACTGAAAACGGCCTTCTTGAATCTTATTTCGCATGCTGCTGCCATCTTAATCGTGTTCGGAAACGGCAGCAATGGTTTTTCTTACTCGAAAATTGATGATCTTTCAGATAAGCATTGATTTTTGTTTTAGGAGACCTATCATAATAGGTTTAGTGTCGTCGGCTCCCAGACTAATAAGGGACATGACATGTATTGACAGCAAATTCGGATATTAGTATATTTATAACAGGTGTCAATAAAGAAATGAAATAGAAAAATATCTTGAGCGTTGATAGTGTTAACTTATTGATTATATGAAAACTCGTAATGGATTAATAAATAAATAATTGTTAAATAGCACGATTATTTTATTTTGTTCGAATTATCAGCTCATTTTTTCGGTTTATGAAGAGAAAGAGAGTGGCCGGTAATTCCAGTCGCACTAACGTGAAGCTATCGACATGGAGAACCGCTTCACAGTTATTATCGTTAACAGTGCCGTTGAGCCCGCGATGAATACAGATGGCGATTGTGGCGGGAAAAAGCTGATTATGGCGGGAGATATACCGCTGCAGATCCCACCTTAATCTGGCGCGGATTACACGGAGGCCCGTCACATAAACACACATACCCCGCGGTCAGTGCGCGTGTAAATTATTACAGCGGTAAGAAGATGATGGAAGCTGGAAATAAAAAAAGATAAAGGGAAATATACGGAGGTAGAGTTTAAGCGTTCTTAGGTCTTTTGTAGTTTTTGATTTAGGGATGGAGGCCTAGCGGGACACCTGCCCACACGACGTCACCGGATGAAATACTGCCACCATATTTTTCTGGAGGTATCAAATTCAGGTCTCGCCGTTGGACAGATTTACCGCCTTCTTGGAGGGTGTCCTTCTTCCGTCAGTTCTCGGATGATCCCCTTCTAGGGTCTTCGGCTGGGTGGATTATTCTCACATGAACGAATATCATTTAATAATGTAGGTGTTCAGTTTCAGTAAAGACGATTAGTGTTAGTTAATATTTTTTTTTTACTATCTATTCATTGAAATTTACAACTATGCACAATATCAAGTAAATGTTATGATAATACTAAAACTGACACATCACTTGTTTTTAAAACAACTACCCATTGGTAGCACTTATAAAGGTTCTATAATATAATGAAGTACTATATTAGAAGGTCCCAAGGCCATCTTCTTTTCAGGCGCCTCGGAGGGTTATCTGGAATGGAATGAGAAGCAAGTTGTGATACTAATGGATATGAACGGTTGTGGAGTTTGCTATGAAAGGATTGATATCTGGCTTGAGTTAAGTCAGAAACATAAAGTGAGATATTTGTGGATAACTTTATTTGTTTGTGACTTTTTAAAAATAAAAAGTGATACAAAATTTCAAGACTAAGTAAATAAACTTACAAATATTACATCTTTCTACAAGTAATAGAGCCATAAAGTATACAACCATCCCTTATTTACAAGTGAATAAACAAAGTAAAAATTAAAAAAAAAATTAAACATGTCTATAAAATAAATGATA
The DNA here is from genome assembly GCA_003667255.2 of Euschistus heros. NCBI lineage: Eukaryota > Metazoa > Arthropoda > Insecta > Hemiptera > Pentatomidae > Euschistus > Euschistus heros. Next base: position 1,607,234 of record RCWM02000137.1, read on the forward strand.
CTTTAAATAAACATACATATGTATATACAAACAATTGTATATACATATAAAATATTTAAACTCATACTAAATACTCCCAAGCCCCTACGTTAGGAATAAACATTTCTCTAGGAGATCCTAGCACTTCTAACTGATTCATTATCCAGTGTTGCCAGTGACCAATATTTAAACCATAATGTATAGTGACATAATATTGCCGATAGTACTAATTAATTAATAATTAATATGATTATAGAACTATTACAATAGACCTTCCTATAATTTATTTTATTTTGTAATATCATACTTTTAACTTATTCTATTAACCCTTAGACTTTTCGTTCCCCCAAGCTTGCGCAGAGCGTACCAGGCTAAGCGTTAAGCTGTTGAGAGGGCAGAAGACATTACCGTGAACGATATGTTTGCCTACTCACCGGGAGGTAAACATCGGCTGTCACCCTGCCCGCCGAACTGGAGGATTAGCGGAGCTCAGGCGGAGGAGAAAAATGAACGACACATGATTCCGCCACATCATTATCTTGAAGAGGGGAAAAATAAAGACTGGTAGAAGAAGCGAAAGGGGAAAAATGAAAAAAAAAAAAAAAAAAAAAAAAAAAAAAAGAAAATAAAGAAGAAAGAATTACGACTACACAGTGTGAACAATCGGCTGTGGTACCTGATCCTTTACAAAGGCTCGCTCAAACAAAACCAAGCAATGACACTTTTATATACGTCGTCTTACCCTCTTAGTGCTCCTTCTCAACCAGTTTCTTTTTTTTTATATTTAATATATATATATATATATATATATATATATATATATATATATATATATATATATATATATATATATATATAGTATAGTATATATATAAATATTTATATTAGTATACACATTTTTAGGCCTTTGATATTCAATGTGGTTAATGAGAAAATAAGATTCGAAGATACATATTTATTAAAATAATAATATAATGAGAATATCAATCGGTGCGTTTCATGTAGTGCAAACAGTTAGTTTTTATTTATAATTATCAGTTGTAAAAATCAATTTCTAAAAAGTTAAAAAAAACAAAATGGAAACAATTGTTTATCTAGTCTCATTTCTTAATTAATTTCTAATTTTAAACAATTATTAGCTATTTCTATTTTAATCATATTGAAATTTCTATTATTCCTTTTTTAATAATATTCAAATTAATTTTGACATGGATGCGTCTTTTGGCTAGTGTCTACAGTGTGTTTTTTTTGTTAATGATTTTTTCACTTTCGAAAATGTAACATGGTGTTGAACGGATCAAAAATTTTCCGACAGTTTCCTAGTCAGAAATTTAATGGTGAATTTTTGTTTGTAATATATACATATAATACATCATAGTAAGGGCTATTTATTCATTAACATAATTAGGAATGAAAAATCCTATCTACCTGTAAAAACCCGAGAATGTCACATGGTATGGAAAAACCCTCGTAACCCATATCCGTTAACTTTTTCCCAAATATTTCCAGTCCAGTTGTATACTGTAGTTTTATAGTTTGGTAGTAGATAACCAATAGAAATACTCCTTCATATTTTTTAATTATATACAGTTATAAATTCTAACGTATTTATTTTATATTTATAGTGTTCGAGCTTTATTTTTTAAATTGCCGTTTGTAACTTATTTAATTTTATCGGTACCTGTTTCGTTCATTGTAGGGTATGATTATGACCACTATTTAGTCTCGATACGTCGCCAAAATATAGGTTTTATTTAGTTGTTTAAATGTTATATAAATATATGAAGGCAACATAGATGCATACATATAGAGATTCTTTAATTTTTGTCTCCTGTTTACCTTATTTAAATACATAGATATTGTATAAGCGTAAAGTACATAAACAGCAAGTTAATCTTGGTGCATTTTCCATGAACTGCAGTGTTCGTTTTAAACCGGACACGGATGCAGGACGCCCCTAAAAAGACAAATGCAGCCTACACGAGCGCTGACAACGCCACACCGCCCGGGGCTGGAGCGAGCTCAAAGCCTCCACCCCGATGTACCTTATTAGCAACAGATAATATGTACAATGTTCCAACGTAACTTCATAAAGAGCAAACCTTCAAAGTGACTAGGTTACTATAGTTGCAAACCTCTATTGTTAGTTCACTTATTAACAGATAACCCTATCTATGATAAACCATAGGTTTGCTCTTCGTTAGAACATAAATAGAGCATGTTTATATTGGAATCAAAGCGAGCGTTTCATATACTTTCTATATATTTTAAAAACCAAAACAGGCAATTTTTCTATAATTTTAAAATGCAGATTAACCTTTAGTTTTAAACAAAAAATTACTTTTTTTTTTAAATTTGAGGTTGTTTGGCTTGAAGGTCTAAATACTGCTAACGGTAATTTCTGCCTTTATATTAAAACTTAATCATTTATATTATAAAAATAAAAGTAAGTTAAATTAACATGTACAGAGAGACATGTATAGAGAGAGAGAACACAGAAGAAAAAAAAAATGTACTATTCAATACAAAAATAAAGTTATACAATATAAAATGGCACAAAAATTAAAATAAAAAAAAAAAAAATATTAACCGGAGGAATGTACCTTGTCTGATATAGTAAGTCCACATTATTTCTAAGCCTAAATAGTATGGGAAATAGATGCTTTTTGCTCAACAAGCAATATAAATGCATGTTATAAAAGTGTTATAAAAGTGAAATTGTTTAATTATTTGAAAACTTGGAGAAGTTATATACTTTTTTCTCTCTTCTGCGTTCACCGATTCAATTGCATATAATTGTTTTATGGTATTCGACTGTTGTAGAAAGTTCTCGTCTCTTAATGGTTAAATTTTAAGTTTTATTCTTGGGCCATTGCCATTTAAGAATAATTATAATGAACAATATAATGGCGACCTAGCTACCGTATATATAATTAAGGGCATAATACAAGCAATTAAAATTAAATACAGAAATTTAAAAGAAAATTGAATTACAATTTAAAAGTAATATTATATATTATAAATATTACACGAAAATGTTTTTTTATCTTAAGGTTAAGAACAAGATAAGAAAAAAAAAATGTCAATGAAAAAATACAAACCTGAAAAATATATATTATCCGGAAAAATAATGTATTTTGTCTGATATAATGATATAAGTTAAGCCAAAAACAATGATAAAAATATAGTGCAATAGTACAAAAATAATACTGGACAAAATCAATATTATATTTTTAAAAATATTTTCTTCATTAATATGACTATTAGATTGAATATCTAACAAGAAAACGAAAATTCGGGATTTAAAGCTATTATGAGTGGAGGAATTGCGAGTGTTGGAAGGGAGAGAAGTTCCAGAAGTTAGGAGCTCTGGAAATAAAGGAGTATTTGAAGGATGCTGTGTTTGAAGGGAGTTAGACAAAGGTCCGAGAGACGGGATATGGTTTTGCGGGAACTCACTGATGATTTTAATATCAATGCTTTGAGAATATAGGGAGATAAATGAGAGGAAGTGATTTTTAAAGAAACGAGCCAAGGAAGTATTGTCTTCCTATGTTGATAATACGTATGATAAGAATATTTGAACAGTTAAAAGGAAGCCGTGGACTGAAGACTTGTTTCAGGAAGGAGGAAAGATAGCTATCGTGGATTAAACCGACTAACAAATTAGCAATTTGGATAGAAGTTGGAACAAAGAGATAGGAGCGGTATAATTGAGAGGAGTAGATTTAAATAGAGCGCGGTGAGGTTTATTGTCTGTCGAACGCAGCGCTGCCCCGGGCCGAAACATATTAAAACCCCTGAGGCGTTCCATCTTTTGCCCCCGTGACATGAGACTGACAAACGCTCAATACACACACAACAAAACGGCTTTGTACTCTTTGTGCCTTTAATTGCCGACCCTCTCTTGCTATTATATTATGTTTGTGGCGGATCTCCGGCGGTCTCATCGCTCTCGTCTCCGCGGTCTGACCGTTCGGTTTTCTGTCAGTAATAGTGTAAATCACTAGTTATGGTTATAGTTAAGGGAACTTGTCGATTTAAAAGGGAATTTCGTTTATACAGTTTGTAATTTAACATCTTTGGTTATATATTTAGCTTCTCAAAACTTTATTCTATGGAATGTAAAATTGAGAAATACACTAAATCTTCCTTTCAAATAAATTTTTATATTCTTTTACAAAACGCTAAAAATACCAGTTATGGGCATGTTGTACCAGTTATGGCCCTAGTCTAGACTAGTTATGATCATATGACAAAATAATTTCCGAACAAATGTTTTTAATAATTGAAGAGTACAGGGAAAAAACCGACTAAGTCATTTTCTTTTTAAACGGAGATAAAGCTATTTTTATTTTTAAAACACAATTACAACTGAACAATTGAATGAAATTAAGTAATGCAATGGCTTAAGTTTCCATTTGAGCTTAACATATTTAAAGCTTAACATATTGTGACACAATATATCACAACAGGAAAAAGCGTATTTTTTGCTTATAATTTGTTGAGGCACTGTACACGATGAAATTGTGAACAAAACCCCATTTGTTCCGGGAAAAACCAACTAAGTCATCTGAAACTGACTAGAACTAAGTATGTCATTTTCATAATAACTATCTTAGTTTGTAATTTACGGTATTATCATTGTTGTTGATGTTATAATGAAATATTATTACCACGGATCACTAACTCACTATTCATGTGCCAGGCAACGAAAAAATGTCTGAGCATTTGAGCCAGAAAATTTCATAAGACTCATGAGGTCAGTACATTTTGCTTTCTTGATCAATATCATCTACACTCAAAATGTTGACTTATGCGGTTCTTTCACTGGATGTCGTGACTTCGTTGGTTTTTTCCCTGTACACGTAAACTTAGAGCGCTCTCAATTACTCTCTTTTACCAGTAAACATATTTTCATATTTCCTAAGACAAGAATTTCGATCATGTTTCCCTGGCTGTTGTAAAGAAGTCGATAAGCCAATATGAGTACTTTTGGGTTGGCAGATTTTTGATCGTTATTCAAAATCGTGCAATCACTCAAAAAAAAAAAAATAAAAAAATAAAAAAAAAAAAAAAAAAAAATAAAAAAAAAAAAAAAAAAATAATAAAAATTAAATGAATTAGACCTTATTAAGAAACACAACGTAAGCAATTATTCAAATTGCCAATGCTAATTTCTTCACAAATACCACCGATTTTTAAAACAAAAAATAAATTGAACCACTGTTTTCTATTATTTTGTATGGACACTCAAAAAATTATAAAATAACTTTAAAATTTATAAGAAAAAAAATAGTAGGGACTTAATAATAATAATATAATTATAAAAAAGATTATTTTTGAAATAAAAGATATTAAAAAAATAAAATAAAATTCTTAATGTTTACATAAAATATAGGCATGATTCAATTTCCAATATATTATTTATATTTTAAAAATATTTTTTGAAAACACAAAAACAATATTTCATTGAAAACTATTAGAATTCCAATATTCTTTAACATTATTTGATAAACAAAACAAAAGAACTTTTACTGTTGGTACAACTGAATAATAATCCATTTATAAGAAAAATATTTGACTTTCTCACATTTAAGGAACTAAATCTAGTATTTTATATTTTCCTGATTAAAAGTTGTATGAATCTAGTTTATACATCTAGTTTGTACATTATCTCCATAAATATTTTTATTTTATATTATAAATATTGTTAAAAAAAAAAAGAAATAAAAAAAAAAAAAAAAAATAAATTAAAAAAAAAAGAAAAAAAAAAAGAAGATCGATTTATACCAAACTACAAAATGAAACAGCATTTACAATATCTGAATAAGTGAACTAATATAATGCAAATATTTATTTTGTTTTATTTCACTAAAATATTAATAAATAGTTAATAACAATTCTTGCAAATTGTTTTCTCGTACAAACAAAAAAATAAACAGAATACATAAACATATGTATAACATATCTTAGTAGAGACACGATCCAGAGGTGAACTCTAGACGAATCACCTTAAACCAGAACTGCTGGTATGCAAATTCCCAATCTATAAAAACCACAGTGTTATTAAGGATAGGGGGGGGGGGGGGGTTAAGCACAAAATATACGACGATCAAGTTAGCAAGTAAATATCACTGACTGTAAGGATTTGCGTTTCAAAATTAATCATAATTTATTACATCTTTTATTAATTTTTTGTTTATCTATGATTAATAACATATCATGGATGTCTAACAGTCAACTTACTTTTAATGATAATAAATAATTCGCTTATTTATTAATTTTTTTCTGTGCTGAATGAAAAAAAATCTTAGTACGTTACAAGTGCTCCATTTTATTGTTTGAATTTTATTTCATAGTTATTAGTCTTATATGTTAAACAAAAACATTAATAACTTCAAGTTTAGGTCTAGTCTTAAAATAAATTGGATTTGGCTGCTGCGCTTACTTTTTTTTTTTTTTTTTTTTAAACTAAACTTGAAGTTCTTAATTTTTTTTTTTTGCCATTAACAAGATTTAATGATCTCCCGTTTATTTTTTGTATTTGTTTTTTGCATAAAATTTTTTTGTATTTTACATGGACAGTGTATTAGTAATTACATCAAAAAAAAAAAAAAAAAAAGGCATAAATGTTTGGTTTTGACCATTTAAAAAAAAAAAAATCATTAAAAGACTTTGTATATATGTAAGTGACCTTAAATAGGTTCAAAATGAACCTCCCTACCCGAAATACCTCTTTAGCCAACTATCCTCCGAACACCCGGTATGATCCATTTAACAAAATGCTGTAGTTTTGAAAAATGTTTGTATGTTGTAGAATTGAACATTATTATTTAACTTCATCTTTTATTATTCGATATTTGTTTCATTACCTAAATTCTTGATTTTCATGACATCTTTAACGGATTCGTATGTTTAGAATAAGGTGTTGACATATGTAAGACAGAAATGTCTCCTTCTAACAGCAAGCCTTTGCCAAAAGTTCGAATCTTTCCCCCCGCTCTCTAGTCAACCCAGGATCCTCGGTCGTTGGCCAGTAGACCAGTAGACAGTGGCTAGGAGGTAAGACTGGTCCGAGAATAGTGGTGCATTAAATCAAGCGCTCTAAGCATAAATCCTTTGGGCCCTGACGGATTGGCACAACGGTAATCTCTATAAAAAACACCACAGCGTCCTTTTTCAATTCTAGTTTACCAGCTGCCCTCTGCCCATAACTCATATCGTCTTTTGTTCTGCACCTCCAAAGCTAATCGGATGTTTAGAGCAACAGCATCAACATCCTGTCTATCAGAGGGTATTGTGAGCCATTTCGGAAAAACCGCCCAATAAATTATATTTTGCTCGAGGAGAATTCGAAACAGTTATCTCATTCTTTTCTTCAATTTTTTATTCGTTAATCACACGAGTGCCTCTTTAAAATGATTCACACAGCATAAAACATTATTAAGGATTGGTCTGATTAACAGTTGTTATGAGTCAGTCCTAACTTCTAAAAATATAGTGACGAATATTAATTATTTTTTATTATTAATATAGTAGTTTCTATTATTAACATTTTGTAGGTAAGGATTTGTCTTATTGTATTTAACAAAATTAGTATTAATACTATCTACTATCTCTAAAGGACATAAATATTAAAAAAATAAATTTTTATATGATCAAAAAACATTTTTTTTAAATACTGCTATAATTACTTACGAAATTCATAAAAATATTATCCTTATTTTTACATTATTTATTTATCTTTAATTTCAAAAATCCATACTTTTCACTTACTCCACTACAACAAGCAGATGTGATCATAGTATGAAAGACAACTGGCATGCCAGGGCATGAGAGACGTTAGCACATACTTTTAACAAAATATCTAATTAATTTTAAGAGAGTAGATCCCTCAACCAACTCCTTTTTAGTCTTCTTCGGGTATTCTATGGCATGTTTTTCTACGTCATAGTTTGTATTAAGTTGTTAATATGCCTGTAGGGTTTGACGTGAAATCTTTTGTTTGAAATCTAGATGTGATTTTGTACCCTGAGTATGCGGAAGCATTCTAATGTGTTTAATGATGTAATGTGTTTTTGGCGTACCAGGGTGATTTTGTAATGTATTAATTTTATTCACTGGTAAGTTTATATTATAATAATTATTTTTATCATTTAAAAATTATTTTAAAAATATAAATTTATTTTTTCGAATTTTATGTATTTTTTATTTTACACCGTATCATTTATACATACGTTTGTCTGCTTATCTACGTTATTGTTTGTCTAGATAAACTAATTGTTGCTCTGCTTTTCTATTAACTATTAATACAAGATAAAATATCATAAAAATAGTCCCATGAAAAACTTCACCTATACTGTGGGTTTACTATAATTTAATAATAAATTAAATTAATAATATTTGTTACTAACAATTCTAGCATTAGCCTTTTTGAAAAGGTATTTATTTATTTATTTATACTCTGTTATTCAATATGATGTACATGTAATTTTTGTTTTGATTATTATTTTATACATACACATATCCACACTAGACAACTATTAATGCAGGCTTTTTTTTTTTTTTTTTTTTTTTATTATACAAGCTATTATATTTATAATAATTTACTCCGATTAATTGAAATCAACATGTTCAAGCATTAAAATAGAATTTTCCAAATCAAAACTTCAAAACGTCAACCGATACAAGGGTCTATATTAAAAATAATCGTGTCGAACCTTCTGTTGGAAATTGATGTTTTCCGAGGTGGGGTGTTGTTACGTTTTGTAAACGGTATGTGTTATGTTATTTGAATGTCATATCTTAAAATTATTTATTGAAACGTGTATCATATTGCAGAAGGTAACATGAACGTACTGCCCTGCTTGTCACATATGGAAGTGCTGTTGTCAGCGGATTTAAATCTATATAACATTTTGTCCCAGACGGTCCTGTTCTTGACTGAGCGCCTATGTTCTTCGGGTCATGTATTCATACTTGTTGCAATGTCAGTAATCTACAACATGTAACAATATTGAAAAATTAAAAATATGTCTCTAAAAATTGTCTTAGATTCAATTTATTATTATAATTGAGAGTACAGACCGTGGACACAAACGTAAATGTTATATAGTATTAATTTCGAAGATTTTAATACTATATTTATAAATTAAAAATATTATATTAATAAAGTATATAATTTTGGTTAAATTTCATATTACAATATTTATTTAGCTCTTAGATTATTAACAACTTTAATTAATAATATAATAATTGAGTAACTTGAATTGATTCAGGACTTGTTCAATCAATAGTACGATAAATTACTGAATTATGATTAGTTATCCAAAACATTCCAGTACTCTCCATAGACAAGAGAGAAGAAGCATGAGGTCCAGAGAATTTTTTTTTTTTTTTTTTCTATGTGCATATATGTATATAAATATGTGCGTGTTAAGTAATAGTAATATTAATTTTAGAAAGAGGGAAAGAGAAGAGAGAAAAAAAAAACGAGACGTAAATAGTATAAGGGAAATAAAATAAAAAGGAAAAAATAAAACGATAGAAATATAAAAAAAGGGGGAAAATTAGTTTTTCTAGTATCTCGTGTTATATATTATAACCGAATATCATGAATTATTGTTATATTCTAATAGTGTTATCTTTATTTAGACAGATTAGTATACAGTTTTTTTTTTTTTTTTTTTTTTTTTTTTTTTTTTTTTTTTTTTTTTTTTTTTTTTTTTTTTTTTTTTTTTTTTTTTTTTTTTTTTTTTTTTTTTTACCGAACTATGACTTGTTCAATCTATAATATGACAAATTAGACATACTAAATATTACAGTAATCCCCAAAGACTAAGGGAATTTTAATGTTTAGACAAATAAAGGTGGTTATACCTGATACTCATTACTGCTCTTAATGACTTCTAATATGTCAGTATGACAAAAGTTTAAAAAAAATTACTGATACATCAAACTTATACATTTCACAGATCTTGTAGAGGACTGTCTACTTTTTTAGTATCCATATATTTCAGAAATATTCTACCTACTTCGACCACGACGATGACGTTCACTTCCTCTGGTAATTCTTGACAGGCAGAGGACTTATCAAGTTCTCGTGTTAAGCATCAACAGAATCGATTTGAGGCGCAGCATTCTGTCAGCGGTGACAGGCTCGCGTTCCTCGGCTACATTGCAGCCGATGTCTCAACTGCATTTGTTATAAACTGCCCCCGTAGGTTGCGCTCCATTACTGTCTTCGTTGTCTTAGTCTGCACGTCATTGAAGTTTTTGTCAGCTGATTTAGTCTCGTTATCGTGTATTTACACGCAAAGTCGCTGTGTTGTGTTGTAACCTACTTATAGGTTTGAAATGGCAGCTGTTGACAGTTTTCTACTCTATTTCAAGTACCTATATTTTACTAGAAATTGGAAAAAATTATAAAGTAGGAATATTTTTAAATTTTTACATAGTTTTATTTATTTTTTTAATTGAGTACATGAAAATTAGGAATATAATGCCATTATTTCAGCTTCCAACATGTAAGTTTTATTTTCTTTACTAAACTCCCTTTTTTAATGTTCTGCAGTTTTAGAGTGGTTTTTCATTATTTACTCATTCTTAACGTTCTTATGTACTCCAACTTGGCAGAATTATTAATTAATTTTAATTGAAAAATCGTTTTGAATTTGTATTCGGATTTTTCAAGTTTTTTTTTTTTTTGTTTTTTTTAACTAGATCTTCAAAACATATGGGATACATATATGATAACATGAGAGCTCATTTAAATATGTAAGTTGTTAATTGTTATGTAAGTACTTATAGCATAACATTAAAAGAACAGGCATATGTAATTACAAGACTTGAATTATGATGCATTAATACAATTCATAAATGAATATACAAACATATATTACACAGGCCAACAAAAAAAATGTTTTTGAAAACTTTTTTTTTGCTTTAATAGCTGATTTTTTTAGATTTTTGTGTGCTGAATCCAAATCTAGTCTTAGTTTTTTTTTGTATCAAACATACTTTTTGAGAAATTTGCTTTTTTTATATAGTTTAAAAAAGCATATATATCTGTTTCATATAAATATAAAGCATTATATAACTGTTTCATGAGGCCTAACTTTATATGTATAGGTGGTAAGAGAATATTTCTAGGAACTACAAGGTTTTTGCGAAGAATGTTCTTCTCGCTGGGTTTTAAAGACAAGACTCCTTCACAGGCCAGTTCTTTCTGCACCAATGTTGATCCCTTGCTCTACTGTCCCATTCACACAAAAAACATGGAACTTTGGTAAGGCCATCTTGCAGACCAAGAAGTATGCATGTTACTTTCAAGTCACCACTTATCATAATAAATCAAAAAATTTAATATATTGATGTGCAAATGTGAAAAAATGGTAGGTGATACGGCTTAATAAGTGTCATATTTGGATTTAGCACCCTAAAAAACAGAAGAATAAGGTGTTTTAAGTAAAAAAGTTTTTTCATCGTTGGCCTATGTTATATATGTATATTATATATAACTAAACAGTCATTAAGTCATATTTATAGTTTATAAAGAATTATAAATATTTTCATAATGCCGTACATATTAATTTGCAATTATTTGTTCCTATCTATCTATCTATTTATATATAGATATAGCATTATTATTTAAATTAAACTATGAAGTATAAATACTCTTATGACTGTAGTTGTTATTTCAAAATTTTATGACCCAAGAGTAAACTATTTACATATTTATTTCAATATTCCTCGTAAATTTTAGTATTTTTTTTTTTATTTTTTTTTTTTAGTTTCCAGCAATATAACTCATCTTCCTAGGCAGTCCATTGAAAATATCTGTCAGTAATTTATTCACGAACCTTATTTGACTGAGGCGCGCCCTGGATAAATTTCTCTCATTCAGGGTTGCCAATTGACATTTGTACTATGATTTATGTTAATGTGGCCGATACAGTGTTTATGGTGTGTAGATTTAAGTACTATATTATTTATTATACTTTAAATCAATTAGATGCATATATTTAAAAAAAAAACAAAGCGATTAGAAAATTATTGTGATCTAAATATCGGCCACAAACTGACAAAACCCACAAGAAAGTGCTTTATTGTATTATAGTAAAAATTCAATAATATATATTTATTTAAATTTTTTAACTTTTCGATATCTCTGTCAATAAATATTAATAACGAACCCCTGAGATTCTATATCATGCTCATTTAACAAAATTATAGAACATGAAGAATATCAACTAATTCAACTGATTAATTGAAGCTTTTATTTTCATATTTACAGCTATCAATACAATATACAACAAGCTAATTTATGGAAAATGATTCCAATGACATGAAAATAATATGTAAAGAGCTACTCTTTACATATTATTTAGAAGGTCTACCTACCTAGGTCTACCTTAGAAGATCTCTCGGCCTTCTCCTTTTCAGATGTCTTGGAAGATGATCAAGTATAGAGTGTGAAGCAAGTTGGAAGACGAGTGGATTCGAGTAGAAATGAAAGGGCTGGTATCTGATTTGGGCCAAAATTCATCAACATATGGAACATTAAGATCTTTGTAGATAAGTATGTTAGTGATGTAATAAGGAACATGGAGGACCTTATGAAGGATTTAGGATTATAAGTATTGGATATGGGAAGAATAGGAAGGTTAAGTGGAGCCCCAAGGTTCAACTCCGTATGCCTGAGTAGGTGTATGGGAGGATCATTATTTACAACTAATACAATACAAGTATGATTAACTTCTAAATGAAATCGAAAAGTATTTTTTTATGAAGAAAACTCTTAATCAACTTCTTTTCATGTAATGACAGGCCCTGGTATGCCCATCTATGTCTTATCATGATCCTGTGAAATATGTATTTATAATTTTATTATTGTTTGATTGTAATTAATGGTTTCCGTTTATTTTCATTAAATGAGCACTAGACTAAAATTGTAAGAAACTGTTTTCGACTTCTCCAAAATTTAATAGGCAAAAGATCGAACCTCCATCTATCAAACCTCGAAATTACATGGCAGTAATTAAACCTTTTTGGACATATGGAGTTGAGATTTGGGGCTCCACTAAACCATACTATTCGTCTCATATCCAAAATCCATCGAAAAACCCTCAACGCTCCTTACTTTTTCAGAAACAAACTTATCCATAAAGATAATAATGTTCCATACACCGCTTATTTAGCCCAAATCAGATACCTAGACTTTCATAGTAAACTCCGTAACCATTTAAATCCACAAGTATCTAAACTTGTTTCCCATTTTATTTCAATTTACCCACCGAGGCGTCTGAAAAGAAGTTGGCCTACTAATTTAGAACTTTTATTAAAGTGCTATTAATAGGTAGTTGCTTTAAAAGCAATTGACATATCATTCTGAGCATTAACATTAAAATAATTACACTTGTTTTAATTCTTCAGAAGACAGTTTTTTTTTGTTTTTTTTATGTTGATATTTCGGAAGTATGCACGTTTATTTATTATTCTCGTTATATATTTTCGAATAAATATATTTCTTGTTGATATTAGATATAAGATACATAGCTGTAACCCGACGGTAGAAACCTGTCTCCCCTAGGCAGATCCCTATTTAGAAGAGAACCAGTCTCGGCGGCCGCATTGAGCTGTCCTCGAAGCACTCTTTGTCTCTGTCGATTGTCAATGGTCTAATCGGTTCCCACTCCCTCTTTCATTCTGACTCAATTCCCTTCTAATCTTTTACATTATTTCACTTTTTTCTCCCTCATTGTCCTTTATTCTGCTTTGTTTTCTTCCCGTTTCCCCTCCGGCTGTTAGGAGATGGGCACGTGCCTTAGCTGTACGTACACCGGCTGTTTAAGATTTGTCGCATAGTCGCATAATTTGAATGGGAAATGAAGAATAAATTTCTTTTATAGGCTCAATAATGATTAGGAATTATTCTCGTCTGCCGATATATTTAATTGTGTATAAATAATTTTTAATATTTTTAAACAAAATTATATTTTTAATTACAATTATTAAAGAGAACATTGTACTATTTAGCAGCATTGAGACATATTTCTGTATTTATAATTACTGCATCCATAAAACTGAGAACATAATTGAGTATATTTTTATTGTAATAATTATAGTTTTATTGATTAATTACATCATATTCATTTCAGGGTTTGTTTTTTTCTCGTATGTTAAAATAAATTTGTTTAATCTTATTATGGTTTTGTAAACCAATAATCATTCTTATTTGTTTGTTTATTTCGTTTAACGTCACTTTATGCTGCTATAGCTAATCTGACGATGCTACGGTGGGAGTCCTAAATTTTGCCTATCCAGGTATAATTAGGATAGGGATCTTTAACGAGTACCCGACATCGCACAGGCTCGGGACCCCCCCTTTACGCCCCTTCCGAAGGACGGCATAGTTAGGATTTTTTACTCCCTTTAAAAAATCCTAAGGTCATCTGCCGGGCTGCGAACCCGCGATCTTGGGTTTAGTAGGTTGCTATGCTAACCACTACACCACAGGTGAACCCAATAATCATTCTTTATGGAAGAACAATATATTGTCCTGAACATTCTTTCGCTAATTTTAGCTAAGCATCCCTTAGCAGTAGTACCGAGATGCCTCCTCTTCTGGCCGTTCCAGGTGGACTCAGTGTTCAGTGGACTCAGTGTGTGCCCAGGACTCTGTCGGATTCGGACCAGTGGGTTCTGAAAAATAAACTCCTAATATTTACTTCGTTATTTATTTTTATGCATTTATCTTATTTAGAAAATAAAAAATAGAGTGTTGATAACCAAGAGATTTTACGCTGTGAATCCCTAGCAAACATCACAAAAGTGCGAATAATAAACCAAGGCGTAAAGTGAGGATTGCGTAAGAGTTGTTCATTTTAATTTGGATTTTGAAAAGTAGTGGTAGTCATCATTTTAAATTGCTCATTTTTGAATGCCTGGAATTCTTTACATATCTTCGATAAAAATGCAGAGTTTTGAAGATGAAAATCACATTATAATTAACATCATTACTTATCATTGACAGGAGGAAAACCTGATTGTTGAGGGTGTTTGTAAATTTTGGGTTATAAGTACCACCAAAAAGCTAATATTTTTCTATTTATCTGTGTCTAATGGACTTCGATATGGGGCTATTAAAGAAATGAATATTAATTTTAGAATAATTCTGGAAACTATCGCGTTTTTTTTTAAATACAATTTTTTTATTTAACAGTTTCCAAAGATACAGTGACGCACGAAATTGATCAAATCGCATATGATTGGAGATAGATTATTCATTTCGTCCTTTCTACATCCATTCTTTCCCACCAGATCAAAATCTATTAATTTGGTCTCTTTAGGACATTTGATATATGACCAATCATTTTTAGTGTTTTGTTATTTTCAATCCCTTTCAAATGGTTTTTTAATTGTTACTTATAGCCCCTACTGAGAATCTGTATTTGATACTTAAAGAACGGTGAGAAACTCCATTTTAAAGCTGATTTACAATTTCTTTCTGGATATTTTCTGGTGGTGGTTTCACTGTAGAAAAAAAACAAACTGTAATTTATTAATTTTTTTATTTGATTCAAAATTGAAAAAAAAGAAAGTAAAATTGCTTCGTACTTGCTATTTTATAGCTGCAGGAATTTTTTTATTATTATTAATAGATGACTTTTAAAAATAAAATGTAAACTCACGAAATTGATCACGTGGTCTTGGAAAACTTGTGAAAAGGACTAAGTGATTAATGTTTACAATGCAGGCAGGAAAGAGGAATGCAAAAAACAAGAGTAAAAAATGTTTTACGTAGGAAAAGAAATAAAATAGGTACTGACAAAAAACGTCGGATTAGGACAATGTTTGATATTACTGCAAACATTTGATCAATTTCGTGAGTCACTGTATATCATACCGTTATACCAAAACGATATCATACCAAAACAATTGGATTCATTTTTTTTTTTTTTTAACTAACGGACTGCAATGAAAAAAATCTAAATGACTGGACTTTAGGAATCGGATTAACACCACCTGTGTGAGAATGGTTTTAGGTTTGTATTAGTTGCTTTTTGGTTCGTCTTAAGAGTCTGATGCTTTAATTCTATCATATTTAGTACGATAACTCTTAGGTATTCATATTCTTGTTTGCTATTTTAAATTGAATTTCCGCTAATTTTACACCAGTTAAATTTAACTCATCACCATAGTACGGCATCCTCCTTATTGACATCCTAAGACAAAACTACTTCGGCCTATCCCCCACAGGACGAAACCCCTTTCCGGACAGACTCCCAGAGCGACACGACGACCCGGCTCCTGGGCCGCGACAAATCATCTCTGACATGACATATGTACAGACAGCCGATGTGAAGGAGGTCCTGGAATGATGCGCGTCCTAAATATAGCCACTGACGTGCGCCATCAAATTATGTTTTGCGCTAATTCATCAAGAGCTGAGTTATGGAGCGGCCTATGTCAAACAGATTGATTTAATGAGATCTATTTCGGGGAACCTTCCCGCTTCTTTTATCTCTCGCCAGCGGTAAACAGCCTGGATATTCCTATTCCGTTCTAGCCCCCATCCCTTGTATTATATCTGGGCAACAAAAGTACTGATAGAAAATAATGGATCTGCTACTTCCAACGACAGATTGAAGTACAATGAAATTAGATTTTTTATGAAGAAAAAACTATGACTAATTAAGATATAGGAAAAACACAAAAAGATACAGTCCAGAAAGAGTTATGAGAACAATGTCTAGAAAAAATATAGGAAGTTAATGAGCAAATTAGTTGACGTACGCATGATATTACGAAGGATGCAAAGCAACAATCGAGCAATTGTAACATGATTTAGCATTCGAAACTAGTTTGACTCTCCAAGTGTTGAAAGTGTTATGGGAAAGGATGAAACTTGTGACTGTTTTTATTTGATTGACTTTGAATTTATTGAATTTTTATTTTGTGTACTTTTGTGCAAACAGTGACTTCTGTAAAATAAAGCATAGCCACTTTAAACAGTGTTTTGTCCATTTGTTATTTCATCAAACCGTGTTTTGCCCATTGTGTTCCTTCAAAACGTGTTTTGTCCATATTTAAAATTAAAAATGCTAATTTTAGGAATAAAGAATATTTCCGATCCTTGTAGTAATGTGTCTTTTTAGATGCTATAAGTTTAATTAGGAATTTTTTGTTTCGGAAGTGTAATTACATCTTATAATATGCATTTTTTGTTATTGCTGAAAAGTGGGATTACTGTAACAAAACACTTTTTGAAAGTTATCTCCTCATATCTTATTAAGAGAAATAAATGTATCTTATATGATATAATAATATTAATTATGGCAAAAATAGTAATACAAAATTAGTGCATTAGTACAAAAATAATACTTAATAAAATCAGTATTATATTATGAATATTCATTTGGTATTTTTTTCTCTTTTAAACATTTATTTTTAAGCCAAATAACGCAATAAATAAATAAATAACAAATAAATGAAAATTTAATATAGACTTGATTCATTTTGTACTATTTATATTTAAAAAAGGTTGAAAAATTGAACCTAGTAGTAATTAAAAAAAAAAAAAAAAATTAAACTGTTGATATGTTCAAGGTTTTCAGTCAGTTACAACAAAATATTACGTCTCGTTTCCGGTTTCCTATAATGGTTTAATATAATTATCACATATTTAGTAGAAGGATATTAAATTATATATAAAGCTAGTTCTTATTGATTTATGTCTAACAAACTACGCAGTAAAGGAGATGGCTTGGCAAAACTTGTTTGTCTAAAAAATATTTTTTTCCCGTGAAAAAATATTTTTAACGTTTCCACTAACTATGATGATACTGGATTAATTTTTTTGTCTTTTTAGATATAGTTTGTTTAACTATCTTATGTATTATGAACTGATTCTCAATATTTTTGTGACTTACGTTTCGACATTATGCCTACATTACTTCCGTTTTATTATATTTCTTTCACTAAATATTCTGTATATCCAGTGATATGGTAATGTTCGATTTAAATTAGGGGACCCTTTTCCACTTTTTTTTTTTTTTTTTTTTTTTTTTTTTTTTGACGATAATTTATTTCTAATTGGGATTCCGAAAGCCGAGCTAAGCCAAGCACTGAGGGAGGACAGGTACCGAAAGCTCATCTGTAAGTCCCTCCTCAACTAAGCAGCTCATTCCCAGTCCATCCAATCGGTTCAACCTTAGCCTCGGGTGTCACTGTTACTTTGGTAATTGTAGACGTCGCTCCAGGCTAATTTTCCTGGAGCAGTCCTTTGATGAATACATATTATTTCATTATATTTTTAAAAAATTGTCACATTTTCTTAAGTAAATTCCTAATCATGTATATATTATAATCAAACGTATTGTTATGATTTACTTACTTAAACCCATATGGATATACGCCATGTCCATTGTACGGGACTGCAAAAAATACACACTTTAAAAAAATACAAACATTCAAATCAAAAATACTCAGACTAATCACAAAATCACCTTGTTACATTTCAAATCACACACTTCACTCTGATTTAGAAGTACCCACAGGCTTCATGGACATAATAACATACTCATTAATGACATGGCCACGACTGACATACCTGGAAATACTCTCAAAAGACTTAAAAGAAGATGGATGAGAGATTTGCCCAAATAAAAGGCCTACAAGGCCTGTAGTATTACAATATCATCAAATTCACTTATAGTTACCCCAATAACAGGTGTGAATCAAAATTTGAAAGATAAAAAAAATTGTTATGGTTTATTGTTTAATCTATTTGTGTATGCAAATTCCTTAATATCTCTCATTATTTTACAAATAAACCTTAATATTCTAGGTCCTATCCGTCCTAAACTTAACTATACTTAACTACTAAGTTAAAAACACTTCCATAGTAAACTCTGTAACTGCAATTTTATATGTTACTATTATAATCCTACGTATCCTCTCAAAAACATCTGAAAACGAGATGATTTAGGTATTTCCTAATATAAGATATTATAGCTCTACCAATGGATAATTTATATACGAATACTACCATCTAAGATTCATTCTTATTATTTACTCTGTGTATTTTTCTTTTATTTATTTTTTATACATTTCTACGTATCATGAAATAGAGTTTTTTAAAAAGTAATTTTAATTCTTCAGTAAAGGAGTATTTAATTTTTTTTTTTTTGGCAGGACTCCTCAAATTATGTAAAATATTTTCACTTAATATTGTGTTTAAGCACATTGCTAGGTGGAAATAAATAATAGTTTGAAGAGATATGCCAAAAAAATAAAGTGCATATAAAAATAAATTAAAAGTAATAGGATTTGCTATTTTACCTGAGTTCTTTCTGAGATATTATTTAAGTCTTTTTTGGCATAACTTATATTATATTTCAATATATGGAGCTACATGTTTCGGAACATTGTTCCATCTTCAGGCTTCTAATTTTTTTTTTTAATATATTAATCTATGTAATTATACTAATAGTTTTACAATTATATACAATATGATATTTACCTATTTATCTGTGACTATTTTCACTTTGTCTCTTCATCTATGTCCGTATTACCAGCCGTTTTACCATTAAGATATTTTCTGAGATACAGCGTTCACTAGTATTTACTGTGGAATAGTTATTTTATTTTTTATATAACACTCCTCAAATCCATTTTATTTATAGCTAATATAATATAATGGTTAGATTTCTTTTTAATGTCATAGGTAATTTTTTGTAGGTTAAAATCTGTACGGACAAACAAGTAATATTTTTTAAAAATAATTATCAAATTAATTTAAGGTCATAACAACTTAATACTTCATTTATTATTATAAATATGATTATATTCTTAATAATGTAAACAAAATTATTTTAGTATGATTAGAGAGAAGATTATAGCACCAAGCGTTCAGTCAATCAAGCAGCAGGTAATGACGTCTGTCAACTGTTTTCCTTCGTTATGTATTGATTTGCGTGTACTCTCTCCTTATATATATATACACGATTATTGCTTATATTTAAGGTTATAAATTTAAACTCCACTGGCTTGCTCAGTTAAACTATTCATTTAATTTATTTACAAGTCTCACAATATACCTAAAGCAAACTACTAAACTAGTTAACAAACTGATCAGTAAACAAAGTAATAATATTGAAAGATTATCATAAGATATGTTGAATCAACAAGGACCAATCACCGGTATGAATCCCAGGCTTGAGACTTTGGATAGAATATATATATATATATATATTCTTTCAATGTTTTTGAAGTAAGATAAAGTGGGGATAGAAAAACTAAATCATTATCTACTAATATTAAACTTATGGCTTTCTATTAAAATAATAATTCAATTTAATAATAATACAGTGATTAAATTAATAAATAATTATAAACATTGTAATTAGATAATATGATATTAATTATCATAAAATAGGTAATATGAGGAAGTAATAATAAATAATTATGTCCCTGATATGATACCTTCAAATTATCCACACTCTTGGTATGACCTTTTTTTTAACTCAATATAAGCTTTCGCCACTTTTTAAGTTTCTGTGTGAATTTTTTGAAGTAAAGCGATTATCTGAAGCAATATACAACTATAACTGTGTATAAGACGTGTATATTTACATTGTACAAAAATGTTTTTTAAATAAATTTAATTTTAGGAAGTAGTTGGCTTAGGAATATATTATAATTAACATATACCTTAGAAAATTAATGAATAATAATAAGAAAAATTTAAATATTTTATTAAAAAAATTTATTAAGAACAATTTTATACTTTCAGATTAGGATTGTTACATTAATCTTCAAAATTTAAAACGCTGGCCTGGAACTATTTGTCTTTAGTTAATTTTTGAAAGGGCCACTGGTAAGCCGTGCAGTCCCCAGAGAGCGAAGAAGAAGAAGAAAATAATAAGAAAGAGGAAGAGAAGAGCTCTATAAATCTGACAAGACTGATTCCCAACCCTCTATGAGTTAGGGTTCTGTCCAGGACATCACTCTAGCGGCGGTATTTCTGGAGTCTCTGGACAAAACTGCCTCCTGTTGTGTTTGTTCTCCGGCTGAGGATACTCTAAGGGAGTAATCATACCTACCAGGATTTCAGTCCTTTCTCGGAGGGTCTTTTTCTTCATTGCAACATGTTTTCTAAAGAAAAATATTTATATTATGTATGTGAGATGTATAAAATAGATACTTACAGATTTATATATTTTACATAAAAAAGAAAAAATATATAAAATTTATAAAAAAAAAAAAAAAAAAAAAAAAAAAATGGATCTCTTTTAACATAGTAATTGTTAAAATTATTTATATTATATTTATCTATGGAAATACAATATTTAAAAATAATAATAATATATAATTTTTTTTTATAAAAAGACCATTTTTATTGAGTAAATATTCAGTGTTCTCACTCAAGGTCAATAAGTATTATGGATAACAATAAATCGGAATATATGGATATGTATAAAATAAACTAGGGCGGTAATTGTAGAACCTTGGGAAACCCCAAAATTGTCTCCACAATATGAGAGGTTAAGTCAGGCTCAAAGAGATCACAGCGCTGCTCTCTCGTTACTAGGAGAATCAGATTCATAATTAAGTTAATCAATTGTTATAGAGTTGTGAAACTAAAATACATACATATATTAAGTATATTCCTTTAATAATAGTTCATGCCACTTTGGTCCATTTAAAAAAAAAATTCAAATAGCACAATTCTATAAGTACCTAAGCCTATGCATAAAAATATTTTTTAATATGTTTCAGGTTATGTTACTATGAATAATTCTTCAATAAGGAGTATTTAATTATTTAATTTATTCTCAGATACAATTTTCTTTTAAATCTCAAATCCTCATCATGAATCTATCTCATTCTTGTGGTGTTGTCTCACGACTCTAATTGTCAAATTAGATATTGACATGGTGAGGTGAGACAACACCACAAGAAAGATTAGTCTGATGATGGGAGAATTGTCCAAAAACATGTTAGTTCATTGAATCATGATAAATAGTGGTTTGAGAAGTTTAAGTTGAAATAAGTTACTGTGAATAATACATCCGTTTGGAAAAAAAAAAAAAAAAAAAAAAAAAAAAAAAAAAAAAAAAAAAAAAAAAAAAAAAAAAAAAAAAAAAAAAAAAAAAAAAAAAAAAAAAAAAAAAAAAAAAAAAGTATTTTAAAAGTAAAATAATAATGAAAAAATTGTTTTTCAGTTAGTTCACGGCGGTAAAAATAATTATTTTAAGTCAAAATAGATTAATTCTTTACGTCTATAATGTTCTATGAGTTTATTAAAAAACTAATTTTGAATTTATACATTCATCTTCATTGCTAGTTATATCTACTTACTCCAAGAGCTGAAGATGAATGACCATTGAAAATAATTTTAAAATCGATTATGCATAATAGAGTGCCAAATATTTTTTAAAAAATTTTTATAAAATCATTTTATAAACTTTAACTTAAAAATTATTGTTTTTAAAATATATACTCTGGCCATAGCAGGCATGTTGACACATATTGTAATTGTTATTATAATTTGATTCAAAACAATTTCTAAAAATAAACAGGAGTCAAATTGTCCTTGGAATCGGACAACGTGAAGCAAAAGAACGATGAAGCGACACTTCAACTTGATGTCACATCAATCACTATTCCACAGCCATCAGTATCAATTAAAGTGTCAGCCATGACTCTGTGTATGGTAGCTGCGTCAGTTATAAATATTGTAATCTCTTGTTTGTTATTCGATTGGATAGTGTTGAAAAAATTTTATAAGAATATCGACAGGGCTCGACATAAATTTGACAGTTCCGTAAAATGTTAACGGCTTTTGAAATCTCTATTTATTGAAACTGGTTTTCTGTTTTATATCATCTTATTTTCTCTAATTATGTAAATTCGACCGTTCTCTATGAAAACTAAAAAAAAAAAATACTAGCATTCCAGTCGCAGCTTCACCCGCCCTAATAAGAAAAGAACTTAAATAATTTTAACTAATAATTGAAGTTTTATGTTTATCAACATAGCAGTAGTTTTTAGCCTGATTATAATTGCTCTATTAGGTAGTGAAAGATTACGTAAAAGCTTTATTGTACATCCAATTTTTAATTTTAATGTATGAGTTGGTAATATAATTGTATAAAGCCTCTTAAGAAACTAGCAAATAAGGTACTGTATTATTGGTGTATACAACAAAGGCCCATGAATTATATTTTTACACATAATATCAAAAAGCAAAAATAGTGTTATCGATTTCATCTGATTGGATTTTGATTCCTAACTATAAAAGTATATAGCAAACCTTGCTTCTGCTACTCAGCATTGTAACTTTAAATTTTTATTGTTGTAAATTCTATTATTTAACTAGAACTATGAAGATGATGTAGTTAAAATTTGGTACTGATGGGTTCGGTAGTTGTACACTTTTATAATGCAGAATGGTGCTAACCACATATGAGTCGATTTTCACACTTCACTGGGATCCTATGTCAAAGATGTTTAAATCTTTTCTAATAATTTATTTTAATATAATTGAATTTGATTGTCGATTTCAAGCTCTATATAACACCGTACCTTTGTAACCTTTCATGTATATTAGCGCTCGTCACCTATCAGTCAATTTTCAAACTTCATTGTTATCCACATATTATCGATTCTTTAATTACAAGTTAATAGGATATCAGTAAATTTTGTTATTCCTATAAAGATGATGTGGTTAAAGTTTGGTACAGATTGTTTCAGTATTTTTTGTAGTTAGTGATCACAAACGAAAAATAGATGTCCTTTTATATAAGAGTATAGATATCCTAAGTTTCACTTTGGACAATAAATATTGTTTATTTAAACCATTATTTTAGCATTTCATTATTGATATCTCGTACAGAATCGTATCCAATGTGATCATAAGTCTTATAACAAAACCATTCAATCTGATCAATTCATATTTAACTTTATACTTGAGACTTAAATGGCAAGAAACTGCTCGTCATTTTTGACTACTCCTACATTAACTAGACAAACGTACAAAGGTCCTAATTAATTTATCTAACAGTAATTAGACCTATTTGGCCATAAAAATCCTCTTCGTAAAATCCTTAATGCTCCATATTATGTAACTAATAAACTCATCCATAATGATGTAGATGCTCATATTGCAGATTTGGTCCAAAAAAAAATGTATCCATCCATGACAAGCTACATATCTACAATCTACGAATCCACTAGTCTCTTCACTTCTCACTCGATTCCCGATAACTCTTTGAGGCATCTGAAAAGAAGATGGTCCAGGAACTTTCTTTATTGTAGGCAGTTTTAAATATCAATAAAGTATATAATTAAAAAGAGAAAACTGGGATATCTGATGTAAAGGAGGATCTTAGGGAGGCTGGAATAGCAGAGAGAGATATAACGAACAGAACACAATTCAGGCATAAGGTAGACAAATGGGAAGTCCGTCAGGTGGAAAGGAAAATGAAAACAGAAACCAAATGGTCGGAAGATATGAAGAAAGCACAGAGTGAACAAACACATAAATAAAAATATATTTAAAAGTAACTAAAAAGTTTCCAAATGTTAGGAAAAAAAAGAGGATTAGAAAATATTCGTCACGAAAAGAATAGAGTGAAAGGTTCGTATGGAGGTGTCCTCAGAACAACTCCGAAATTTGCATTATCTTAGTATTCGGTATAGTGTCAAGTCACGGACGTCCAAACAGGCCAGTGAATATGCAGGAGGAGTAACACTACCAAGGAGTTTATAAATAACATAAATAACATTACGAGAGGTGGCATTGAGCTTTCAGAAGCTGTCGAGACTTTTATGGTTGAAGTTATAAAAAAGGACTGTGTCTTTAATACAATGTGGAAGGAGTCACCACAGTCCCGTGTGAATTAAGTGATCGCTGGGTTTGCAGTTTTAGTTCTCAAGACCAAAGTTGAGTTCTACTATCAATTCTGTGGACCTGAGGGTTTGAAGTTGTGATGGATTAAACTCTACGTCTTGGCTGACACTCAACATATATCGCTAATAATATAGTAAATATTCTGTCCATCTGGATTATCAACTCATACATTAAAAATAAAAATTGGATCAATCTAATTTGTGCTAAGGTAAAAGATTAGAAATTACAGCTACAAGTGGAATTATGATTAAGATATGTGAAATCACGTTTATTCCAATAGTCCAATCATTCCTGCTGTCTGCCTTTTCAATTCAAACGATTTCCAATGGAAATTTCTATAGCTATTACAATTAACAATACGCAAGGCCTGACTTACAAAAAACATTATTATGGATCTTCGAACTGACTGTTTCTTTCACGGTCAATAATATGCAGGGTTTCCCAGAACTGGAATCCCTAACAACCAAATCATTTTTTATAATACTGGGAGATAAAACTCAGAATGTAGTTTATTTAGATGTCTCATGAATTTATTTTTCCTTTTTCCTACAGTAAAATATTTTTATTGATAAATAAGTATAACTTCAATTATTAGCTAAAAATATTTAAGTTCTTTACTTATAAGAGTGGGAAACTGCGATGTGAATTGCTAGTTGTTTATAATTGTTTATCTATTTATAAAAATGTGATTAAGCGTTTTATACATTTACTATCTAGAAAGATTGCTGGTATTCACTCTCACATTTTCTTCACGTGCCATTCTATTGAGTTAAGAAGCACCCACCACTTAAGTGATCATTTTCATAGAACCAGTATGGTGGAGCTAGTGAGCACGTGTTGTGACCTCCAGCCATTCAAGGCTGTGCACCCTCCCAGTAGAAGGCCACCCCCACAAGAGATAGTGTCACCCTCTGGTATTTAAAAGAATCGGACAGACAGACCGTTCCTGTTATTTCCAGCTGATAGAACCGTTCGGGGACGATTAATTCCCGCGGTAGGGAAGAGAACGAGATGGGATTGATCCCACTAATGGGAACCTCCCCCCCCCCCAATAAAACCCTAAGAGATAGTCCCGGCATTAGGCGGCCTAATTGGCGGGCATTCGTTCCCGGGCGCGGGTATTTATTTACAGCGTTCGAACAGCTGATCACTCAGCGCTCTCCTCGCTTAATCACTGTCTAATTGTATCCAATGTCTGTCCGTCTCTTCTTTACTCTGTCTCTCTATTTCTTTTTGTTACTCTTCTAATTGTTTTGTTATCATTTTCGTCTGTCCTTGTGCGTATGTAGGTTCACACCAGTAACATATAACATATAGATCGATATTAGATTAGCTCTCCAACCTGGACTATCAACGACGATGCTCTTCATTTTTCAATTATTACTAAATCAATTTCGAGACTCTAATAAAGTATATTTGTTTTAAAAATGCAATAGCTAAGTTTCCTAGATCTATTAAATTTATTTATACTCCTATTTCTAATGTTACTTTCACTGCAACATTAATTATATTTAAGAAGTAACAAACTGCTCGTTGCTTACTTTACTTGACAAGCGTTCAAAGGTCCAAATAAGTTACAAAAGACCTATTTACATGACCGTAATTAGAACCAATTGGAAATCTGGAGTTGAGCTTTGGGTCTTCACTAAACCTTCCATCTCAACTGATTCTTCTCGTGTTCAATTCTTACAATCCAAAATCCTTCGTAAAATCCTGGTGTTTTTTATTATGTCGCAAGCAAACTTATCCTTGAAGATCTTAGTATTCTATATGTTGCTGATTTAGCCAAAATCAGATACTTTTCCTTTCATTGTAAAATCATCGCCAAACTAACATGCCTCATACTCAATTCCCGATAATCCTCCTATGAGTTATGTAAAGCTTTTAATGAAGTGCTACTAATGAGTAGTTCTTTACATGTTGTTGATAAAATCATTGTAGTCATTTTCTTCAAATTTACTTGTTGTTTATCATGTATCCAGTTGTAAATATCAATAAATAGTTAAAAAAAACAACAACATTAATTATTCGGGTCTTCTGAAAATAATGCAATAATATTTATATTTATTTAACCCTTTCTGTTATAAACTATTTATATTTATTAAATTATTCTTTTGTATGGATATCAGTATTCATTGCTCTCCTAACAAAACATTTTGTTTATCTCTTAGATTTTTGTAGTTTGTTAAATAAAAATGAAATATGTTTACTGACTTTTAAAAATCTAGTGGTTATACATATATTAAGATATTCCCTTTACGTGTGAAGGATTTTTATTGTTTTAGAGATTGAGGCGAGTGTTGTTTTCTGAAATATGCCAATAAATCATGATTCTTTTTCTGATAGATGCTAGAAGATATATTCTGGAATGAATAAGTTTTCCCAGTGAATCAACATCTATGATTCTTTCAGTAAATCAACTTCTGGTTCTTAAGAGCCTTGTAGGTTTGAGGTGACTCATAGGACCGGTAGTTACCTTGTAACTAACTCTTGTTACCTGCAACACCTGAGTTCAATTTTCCTCTTGTGTCAAACCATTCATATATTTCAATACAATTTAGACGAAGAGTGACTGATATAAATATTAGGAATAGTTAGATGGCTCTTACGCAGAAAAAACGATATTATGTTATTGTGATTTGAGCTAAAAATAAAACTTTGTGCTTAGCATAGTTTAGAGATTATTAATTCTATCAATTAACATTATTAATTTTTTTTAAATATTTATTTTTTAATATCATTAATTATTCGACAAATATATAATTAAATAGGAATCCCTCGTGTAACGTTCGTAATTTTCTGGGGTAGTTGTGATTTCTTTTATTTATTTATGTTTGGCAGATACAATACACTTCACTGATAAATAGGAGAGGAACGAAATGAAATAACAAAAACAGATATAAAAATAATAACCATTATAAAATATTTTTTAAACTGTTATGTTGAATAAATATTACAAGCTACCGCTCTGAAAGTCATTAGGTAATATAGGTGACAATAAATCTTTCCTTAAAACGTATACAATAAATTAGATTAAAAAAATTAATGTCAAACTATCATATATAAAAAACAATGTATAATAAATGATGATAAAAGTATAATAATAAATAATCACGCTGTTTATGCAATTTATACAAGCACCCGGGGGAAACCCAGCCTCAAAGAGATCCCAGCGCTGCGTCATTGGCTTCAAAAACCAATGGATGCTGTGTGAATGCTCTATGACACATTCGCTCATGACTTAAGCCAAAACCTTAAAAAAAAAAAAAAAAAAAATTTAAAGATTATTGTTTTACTGTATGAATATTACAAGCTGCCTCTTAAATATCAGTGAGCAATATGGATAACAAAGAATTCATTCATACAATATGTACAATGCAATTAAATAAAATAAAAAAAAACTAAACAAGATATTAGTATAAGATAAATCAGAAAATAAAAGTATAAACAATGTAAACAGTATAATAAAGGAGCAACAAAAAAATAATAATAAGTATTAACAAAAAAGAAATAATAAATTAAAAAAAAATTAAATAAATTAAAAGCACAATAACCAGGAAAACCCCAGACCAACCTTCTCCCACATTAATCCCAACGCTGTTCTCTCAGCCGCGTCACTAGAGTGAATATGGTTGGAGAAACGGGCCATTGCCAGAACTCCAGTTATATATATTTATAACAATAGGTCAAGGGGGCATGTCGTTTTGATCTGCGAAGAGGGTTATAAGGATTTTAAGGACCTAATATGGAGCAGTTACAATAGTACGAAGGACTTGGATTGGAAGGATTGATCAAATAATAATAATAATTATTATTTTTATTAAATTATATAACGTTATATGTTCATATTAGAATATATTGCAGTTAGCTTGACTGTTAGATTGTTAAGTGTACTTAGTCAAATTAAAACTCATTTTTTATGGAAAGAATCACTCAATTGAGTATTTTCCTATATTTATTATATCGTAAATAAGGGATTTACTATATGAAAATAGTCGACCAAACCAAATGGATAGCTCATCAAATAAATTGTATTGTCTTGAGTTTTTAAAACCAAATTTTTTTTTTTCTTTTGTTAAGATGCTTCGACCCTGAATTATTCAGCCATCCGTCTGCCTAGTTCAACGTAAATCATCAAACACGTTTTTAATAAAGTTCCATTCATCCGGTTCGTTGCCTCAGACGCGATAATATTTTATATAAATTAAAATAATAAACTATTATTTATTTATTCGCAGAGAGGAAGGTCGGAGTGGGAGGAGGCGAAGCCTGCCAGAGCACAGATCTAATTACCCAGCCCCGTGAGAGATATTGCTTAGAGTTCGATTTATCGATCTTGGCCTCCAAAGAAGTTATAATTACACAGGAGAAGGAATCAAGAGCTGTTATAAATAATGGCGGGGCTACGAAGATAGGATCTGGGGGGTGGCATATTATATGTGGCGGCATGTTTACGACCCTACACGCCTCCTCCTATCGCGATGCTTCGGCTCACCGATTGAAGAGTCCTGGGGTGGCCCTTGGCGCTGGGGCTCTTGTATCACTTCAGGGAGTGTCCAGGAATGGGGGGAAAAGAAAAGGTTAGGATCAGGGTGGCAGTGGAAGAGAACAAAAATAAACCAATCATAAAAGTAATCAAAATAAAAAAATGAAATTATTTTTAAACATGATACATTACATTATATATGAGTCGTTTAGAATCAAAACCCGTTTTAAATATTTATTTTTTTTAGTTAGTTATTTATCGAAATTTACTACTGTATATACAATATAAAAAGACACTACATCATGGAGTTTGCTATGAAAGTATTGATAGTTTGAGTTGAGCCAGAAACATAAGGAATATTAAGATCTCTGTGGATAAGTTTGTTAGTGACGAAGTAAGGAGTATTTAGGATTTTCAAAGGATTTAGTGGAGCACCATAGTTCAATTCCATGTGTCCAAGTAAAGAAGCCTTTCGTAATTAATTGGAAGGTTTGAACGTTTGTAAAGTAAATGTAGAAGTATCAAAAAACGGCAGGTAGTTTCTTGTCGTTTCATTCTTGTATTTGGATTCCAAGTACGTTTGTCCAGATGGAGTCCTAGGTAGTGGATCTGTTCAACGGGGATTAGTGGAACATCATTAAAGATAGTGTTGGACGAGGAGTCGTAGGTTTACGACGAATGGTAAAGTTTATTTGGTGAGATTTATTTTGATTCTCCATTTTTGATTCCATTTATGAAGGTTTATAATAATGGAATTGGAGTGTGTGGGTTTTTTTAAAATGTAAGTTTAAAAGCGCCTTAACCTATGCCTTAAAGGCATCAGAAACAACTAAATCCCAAAAATATACTTGAACATTAATACATCACAAAGATTGTTTACAATCTGTTTAGGATTGTTATGTGCTTTACTGTTATTTATCTGTTATGTACTTCCTCGTAGTGTTTAGTGAATTTTATTATGCGAGTTCTTTATATTTTTCACTTGAGGTAGGCAGTATGGTATAGAATATGTATATATTGTATACAGTTGTAGATATGAATAAATAAAAAACAATTAAAATAAATCTTGTTATTCGGATCTGCTGAGGAAGAATCACTGATACGATAAAAATAATTAAAAAAAACTTACAAGGACGAAATATAAACAGAAGAAGGCCTTTAAAACAAAAACAAAAAAAGAACTGATTACGAATGAAAAGTTAGGAATAAATCTTGTAAAAATAAATATACACAAAAATTAATTGATTCACTTGGTTCATTGCACGAAGAACCGTCCCATTAAAATCCCATACCATACTCGTTAAAGCTTTGTGAAAGTGCATTATAATGGAAAATATTGTTGTTCAGAAATTGTATTTTTTAATTCATGACATATTTTTAAATTTTAATAAATAAAATTAAAAAATCTTACTCCATTTTTAAATTTTTTAAATAAGCTTGCCCCAGTTTCCCCCATCTTCTCGACCACGACAAAGAGCACATCCTCAAGGATGCCGAAGACAGGATGCTGGCGTGGTATCAAGCCACTAATGACAATGGCACTAACTCAGCTGTCTGTCTCCAGGCGCCTCTCCGCTTTGTATGCGTCAGTGCCGCGTCACGTCTGACAGCCAGAACAATACCTCCAGGATGACAACATTATTTGAGGATTATGGAAATGGTGCGGTCTCTGTAGTCGAGGAGTGTTAGCTTCTTCTGATTCCGAATGCTAGGGCCGGGCATGTACTGTTTGGGTTTCCTCCATCGTTTCCTTTCTGTAAGACGTCATTCTTGACGAGCAAGTGGTTTACAATAATGTTCATTTGTAGTTCTATCTAGACGCTCATGCGCGACAAACGAGCCCCTAAACCTTTTTTTTTTTCTTTTTATTTATTTATTTTTTGGTCATTATAAGATAGCGAGTGATTTGGTCTAAATTACAGTAGCTTGAAGTATTCAAAATTTAAGTAAAAGGAAAAACAAAAAAAAAAAATCTTTGCGTTCGGTTTAGTAGTTTCAATAGTTTTAAACTTGGCGAAAAATATTAAAAATGTTTTCTCGTGAGCTATATCACAAGATCAAGATTGTCTATTCTATTCATCAATCAAATATTTCATTGAGGGAGATTAATTTTAATTATTTCATATTAAAGGCATAACTCCTAATTCCTATTTAATCTTTTATTTTCTTCTGCATTTGACTATGTGAGAAAATCACAGATATTCTGAAGATGGAGAAATGATACTCCGAAACACGTAGAAGAAAATAAAAGTTTAATTAGGAATTAGGAGTTATGCCTTTAATATGAAATAAATCCATTCTATTGTTGTATCAAGATTTTTTAATTTTCTCAAAAATCCCTTAAAACGCAGCAAGTGCAGCAAAAAAAATATTAATCAACCCCTTTCGTTGATTAATATTTTTGTAATTATATCATTAATCAATAAAAATAAAAGGGGATCAGAAAATTTTTTTTAATAAAATAAATTATAACACTTATCAATAGCATTTTATTTAAAATTGCATTAAGGAATTTTATATTTTTGGAAATTTAAAAAAAAAAAAAGTATACTATCTGTTCGGAAGCATTTTATTAGATTTATTAAGAAATTAAAATATATACGTATATACTTCGAATATCTCACCTACTTAGAGCCAATAAAAAGCTGATTCCACCTAAAAATAAATAGATGAACCTTGTGTATTAAACAAAATATGCGTTAGATTATTTTTAAAAAATAAAAAATTGGACTTAAATATCCTTCACGAAAAATATTTACTATTACAGATTAAAAATGTACTATATTTACTAAAGTATTTATATACTAAATATATGCTATATACTACTTAAGTATGCATATTTATTAGGAATCTTTTATTGAGAAACTATTACATCTGCCTTATAGAGGGGGCAATCATGACCACACATACATACATATTTGTATATGGATGATTTTATGGATCCATTCGTATATTTAAAGCAATAAAAACAAATGAAAAGAGGAAAAACAAAATTAATAAAGTATATGTTTAATTTTTTTTTTAATATATCTTGTTTAAGTTGTATGTTGTTCCTATATCTAGAGGTTGTCAAGCCCATTAATAAATTAATACACACACACACATATATTTGTTCGATGGAACACATTAAAAAGTTTCTTGTTAGTTATTAGATTAAGAATTTAATATCATCGTTTATTTAAAAGAAAACGATTTTTGCCCATATTCTATTTAATAGATTACTCACTATGAAAACAGTATTATATATTTGTTTTAATACAAAGTATTTTCTATTATCTTATTTAGTAATACAAATGTTTTTTTGAATGTTGTTTGATGAAACGCATTCAGTTGTTTCTTACTCGCCTAATTGTTGTTTCTGTTCTGTTGTTGCAGGTAAGTAGCCAAGTTCTTGACAGCCACCAGAGACAGACAAAAGGCTCACAACTATTGACCAGCGACGGCTATCCATTGTGGACGGGTGAGGTGGAGGAAAGAAGGGAAAGGATAAAGGATATTTTAGTTAGAAAAGTATATATAATAAGAACAATGGTCTAGGGCTGTAAGTGACGGGTCCTTCTTAGCTGTCCGGAGGGTGACGACGGGTTATCTGAGTGTCAGTGCCAGGCCTCGTCCTAACTAGCCTCCTTGCCGCTCTGTCTTGTCGGATTCGGCCCGGAGGACCACTTTCTATCGGCCCTTGATAATAACATCAGCGCCCTCTCTGATTGTTTCATAAACGTGGTACTAACGTATTGTAAAACGCCAAGATAATGCAAAGTGTCCACCTGACCACTTCTTCGCAGTATAAATTTCACTATTGGCCAGTTTAAATTTTGATTAAAATATGATCGGACAGGTTTTTTTCTGTTTATAAATTTGAAAGGAGGCTTTAATATTATTATTAGACTAAACCTAAAATCAGTGAGTGTATATTTTAATTTCTATTAATACTACGATATTTATTATTAGTATTAGAAAAATATCACATTGACATGGTGGCAAATTCTTCAAACAGATCCACTACTATAGACTCCATCTGGAAAAACATCGTAATTAGAAACCACTTACAAGACTTTAACAATAAATACTTGTCGTTTTTTCATACTCCAACGTTAACTAGACAAACGTTACTTTATAATAAAATACAAAAGACTCATTTACATGACTATAATTAGACCTATTTTGGGCTCTGCTAACCATCCAATTCTAGTATCCTATCCTTCCAATCCGAAACCCTTTGTAAAATCCTGAATGCTTCTTAGTATGTCACAAACAACCTTATTTATAATGTTAAAAATCGATGATTATCTTCGAATCCAATAGTCTCCCAGCTTTCAACTCGATTCTCAATAACCCTCCTTGGTGTCTAAAAAGAAAAAAAAGAAGCATTCTGATATAGGTTTAATTGAAGTGAGAAAATTCTTTACAAGTTATTGACTTGTCATTATAATCGTACTTCCATTACTTAATGGAGATATTAGATGCAGTTGTAAGTATCTATAAATAAAAACAATAAGTGTTAATGAATCTGCCACTTCTATTGGAATTTTGACATGGTTATGGGCGTATATACATTAAAATTAGTCGGCACTATTAATTAAAATTTATATTTTTGATTATTTGTGTATTTGTGACTGAATACAAATATCTTTATGAGTTCCACAGTCAACAAAAACCTCATCAATATAAATATGGTTTATATTTGAGGTTTTTAGGGATAGTAGGATACCAGAAGATTGGTTTTGAATTTACATAAGAGCCGTTTAGGAACGCCCTGAAACGGTATTTAGTTAATACGCGAGATGCCTAAAATGGAATCAATCAAACTCCACAGGTTTCTCCTGCTCCGGCTTGACATTTGGGCCCGGACCCCCGCAAAGTGAAACCCGGCCCACCAGTGTAAATAAGCCCCGATGTGGTTCTCCTTGACGTCCCTAATCTCCAGAAAAGATTAAAAGAAGAAATAAAGATTTACGAGGGATAGGAGCCGTGTTCCCTGTCACCTAGATCTTTTTTTCCACGTCTCTCATCTAGGTCATGAAGCATTCCGTCAGGAGTCAGTCAGCCTCTGGTTTTATAAAACGTTCACGCAGTCAGTTGAGCATTTTTTAAATATTTAAACGAATCAAGAAATCGAGGTTTTAATGCTTCTGGGGAAGTTTACATATTCAAACAAGCACCCCGTCGCTCTCATTAGATAATTCTAAATAATTATTGAAGTTTTACTTGTTTATTGATAAAAAAAAATATTGTAATGAAGTATAAAATTGAGCACTGTTTCTTCAATGGTATTTTTTGAATTTTAGTAATTTTTAAACTCGTTAAAATTGCTCCGATAAGGTGTTTGAAGATTACGTAAAAGCATAACTAGATAACCAATTTTATTAATTTGAATGTATCAGTTGTTAATCCAGATGTACAGAAACTGTTAAGAAAATATTGCGGATAATGGACTGAATTATCAGTACTTACAGATAAAGGCCCTTGATTATTTTTTTTTTTTATATACAATATCAAAAAGCAAAAGATCAAAATTTTGGTTACAATATTTATTGATTTAAACTAGTTGGATTTTAATTTGTAACCATAAAAGTATAAGGTAGAGAGGCAAACCTCGTTTCTGCCACTCAACATTGTACATTTAAATTTTTATTGTTGCTCAACCATAGAAGGATAAGTGTCAGTTTTGGGTCAATTCAGCAAATTACTGACATTTAGATCGGTATGGATAAGTCTATTTGCTCCATAAAACGAGCAATGAAATCCTTAAGGATAAATTAAGGATTTCGGATTGTAAGGATTGGATGCGAGAAGAGCTGGAATGATTTAACTTCTATCTGGGAATGATTCAAGCCATATATGATACAACTACCAATTTTATTGTTAACAACTAACAACTGATTTAAATTTTTTAATTTTATTCCATTATTATTGTTAGTTTATATTTTAATTTATTTATGAGGATGTTTAAAACGAAACCTTACTGCTTGGCAGCATTCAAACAGTTTTACAAGCAGCATGGTGCACATACAAGGATAGTCTAAAAAATATAGTGGCGACTTACATTTCTTGGCCAGTAGAAAAATCGAAAATGGGATATCCTGGTTTCACAATACTCTAGCTGAAAATGAGAAGGATTAGTGCATTGTTTTATGGTGATTAGTGTACTCCACAAACCTGGTCTTGGCATAATCATTCCTTACTCTGTTCGATAATTTTTTTTTTCTTGGGAATCTCAATAAAATTCCTTTAATTTTCATTTAAAAACAAAAAATATTAATTAAAATTGAACATAAGAGCGTTTGATATTGTAGATCTATTTGATTCTTTTGTAAAAGAATCACTCCATGTCCTTATCACTAATAATAATCCTTGGAAGACTTCCTTTTTTCTCCAACTCCCCAACACGGTATTAAATATATATGCTTTGAATGCTGGACTCTCAACCTACCTTATGCCTTCTTGGTAGTCCTATAATAAGGTAGATGCTTTTTTCTGCAAATACTTTATTTAAAGGATTACTTAGGGTAGAGAATGGTTTCAAGCATTCTTCAAACATCTCTCATTTCCTCAGTTTCTCAATGCTCAAGCCTGCTATAAAAGATGGACCAGTATTTATTCGGGATTGCTCGGGGTTCTCATGTACTGTATCAATATGAAACATATATTCCTCGGAAAACCCTACTGCTGTCATAAGAATTTAGGTAATTTATTTATTTCGTAAAACATATACATATATTAGAGAGAGTAAATTGCAAATGTCGATTCTCGATTTCAGAGTTTTTTGAAAAACAAAGTAGGTATCGATAGTTCAATCGTCAATAAGAACCGATCAGCACCGCTGACGATGGTAATAAATTTGCGATACCTAATTATTTATTAACATGCATAGATTATTCTCCATAATAATAACGAAAATGATACATTATATCTATCAATTTTTCATTTACTACATGGTTAATAGTTTTTAATTGTCCAGTCTCCTTTTGTGAGATGTTTTTATATTTCCGAGTCTTCTTCCTTCCCTCCCCCTTGCCGTTCCATCAGTCCCTTCGCTCCTCCTTCAGCGACACCCTCCTCGGCCGATATAGGCGGTGGAGAAGACAGACAGCGGAAGAAGAGGAGAAAAAGATAATTGATGGAGGTAGCAGGTGTTTGAAGGGCAATCAGGGGACAATTGGATCGGACTTATTGCCGACCAATCAGTTGGGGCCCTCAATGAAGGATTGTTATGCTAACCTCGAGGCCCGCCTCCTCTTCTTCAGTAATTAGGTTTAAATCGATCCTTTCCTTCCCCAGTTCCCACTACCCCTGTCACCCTGGCAATAATATCCAAGGAGCGATGTAAATTTTTTTACGAAAATATTTCATAAAATTATTACGTCACTAAGAAAGCCTTTGTTACCGAATAGAGCGTTCCGTGATAGAGAATAAATCGTCTGCTTGGAGGTAAACTTCATTATACCTTGAGTGTTCGCGTATGGCACAGTTGGAAGAAAGGCAGCGCGGATGACAATAGTCATCCACTAAGCTTTCTGGTGTTTTAGCAATAGGCATATTTTTTAATCCCTTTATCAAAAACACTTTACAAAGGATAAGAGAAATAAATTATTTACTCAAAATAATAAAATATGAATAAAGTACCTAGATCATTATCAACAAATACCAAGAGGACAATTGTTAGCCAACCAAAACAAATGGGAATTATAGGTCGGGAAAATCAAAAAGCAACTATCAGAGGCACTGAGACTATCCCCCTCACCTCCCTTTGTAGTCTATAGGCTCGTCATATTCATCCATGCCAAAACAAATAAACAGTAGCTATGTTAAGAGCAGTGGAGGACTATTGTATAAGTAAAAAAAAAAACCTGAATATGCTCATTACAAATTTCTCAGATAGTTATATCGTTAATTTTCTAATTCTGTAATGTGGATATATAGATATATATATACATATAGCATTTATATTCGATTGGTGATTTTTTATACTTATGGGAAATGATAATATCAACACAATGACTTTTACCTCCAAGCAGACGAAATTGAAGTATTCGGTTGTCCAACACAAAATGCCCGACTTTTATAATATTAATGTTTTGGGAGTATGAAAGGGTTCTCTTTGGGGTCAAATGTTTTTATTCTATAAATAAGACATGGTCCTCTGTTTAGTAACAATGTTTTCTATTTTTTTCATATAGGCCTAGGAAACTCGCGATTTTCTAATATTTTTATTTTATAAGTTTAAATGTGGGATTTCTGTACAAGTTTATTTGGAGCATTTTGTGATGCATTTAGTTTTTATTACATCAGTGGAAAACGATTACCCAGTATACTGAAAAACATAGGAATGAAAAGTGTTGGCTAATGGAATACTTGGATACAGATATGTTGAGTGCAGGGTGTCTAACGTTACGCAAACATTTAAAAACACATTTAAATAATTTACGAGTTTTACCTATTATATAACTAAATAAAATATTTCGTCAACAAAACACCTGCGAAACCAGCTGTGTATTGAGAAAGAGTTGGAAGGCATCTTTATTACATATAAAAAACCCCTATACAGTTGACTTTCTAATGCAAAACTATTTTTTATATATCTCCAAAATCTCAATTTCAAATTTTCTAGTACTCACTATCAACGAATATCTTTCTTAGAATTTTAGCCGTTATTTCAGCTCTTTTCGAATGTTTTTTCATCGCTCAATAACAGATTTTTTAATGCCTAAAGATTTCCTATAGTTAATAAATTCGTAAATTAACATATCGCTGTTTTTATCTTATATATTTACGCACACATATATTTTTCTTTTTAATTACTTTTTTAAATTATTATGTATCTCATAGTTATATTTCTTTCATTTCTTGATTTTTTTTTCTTTTCTTCTGTACTATGTATTTATTTTAATATCATTAAATTTTTATTAAAAAATTTTTTTGAAAAATTCTTTTTATAGTAATTTGTATAGTTCTCATGTAGTAATATGTAACTAATTACTTTAATATATAATATAAATTATATTATGGATGTTAATTAATTTGTCTGTGACTTCTCTTGAAGAAAAAAAAAATTAAAATAAGGAATCTAAAAATTAAAAAAATAATTAGTAAATTAAATATAAACAATTGGGTGAAAATTACCGTGGAAAAACTTTCTATAACAGTATAAATCTTATTTTTATGTGTATTAGTTCCACTTTCGTGTGATTATTCGTACCTATGTTGCTAAACAATGAAGTGTTGTCTCACATCTATGAATATCATTGGAAATATTCATGTTTTAAAAATTGATCAATAATTTTTTGAATAGGCAGATATTATAAGAACATATTATAACTTATAATTTAATCATAATAATATATAATTTATATTTAAAAAATCAATGATGATTAAGAATGACTAATCATGATTTTGTAAGTTTGAATAAGGAAAAATCTTGGATTCGTTTTTGATCAATGTCAATATTCCAAAACAACATTTATGCGTGTCCTCGAAACAACACGCATGGCCTTGTCATCCGCGTCAGTTTATCCTTTCTATGTGATACGTTTTAAATCAAAACTTTCAAGGGATTTATGTTTTGTTTTTTTTATAAATTGGATTTAAATTAAATTTAAATATTGTGCCACTCCTGGCTGCCCCACTTTACGTGTATACTAATTTTACTAAAATGTTCCAATTCGCTTGATCGAACCGTGATGATAATCTTCTTAGGATTTTTTTCTTCCTTTTTGTAATAGACTACTTAAATAGTCCTAAGGTACCTAATCATGTCGAAACGGGGTTTGTTTTTATTCGTGCCGAAATTTCTGTTTATATTTAAGCAAAATACTCATAAAATAAATCTTCCCTCTCCTCATTTGTCAAATTCTTCAAATTGGTTACTTATATTTTAACTTTACTTTGTTACATACCGTATTGTTTATTTTTTGTAAACACAATTTTATGAAAAAAAAGCTCTTTTAATTTCCTTAATCGTAAAACGTATACGGAAGTGATTATAATGTTAAAGTATGAAATGTCCAAAAATGTTGTTTATAAAGAGATTGCATTGAATCAATTACTAAAAAGGTCTCCGAAAAATCTAGGCAGAACCTATTTAATATTTAAAATCTTAAATTAAATGATTTTGAAAAAAAAAACTGTTAATTTACCTATACTAATTTAATACTTTTGGAACTGACAAACTTTACCAGCTGTAAGATTAAACCAAATTATTTTCTCCCCATTTTTGGTTGTATCGCATGTCCAATCGTCCAATTTTATACCAAAAGTAGCAGGTTGTCATATACTTTTAAAGAAATATCCAAAATTATAAAATATATTTAGGGTTTTTAAAAATATATATCTAAGCATTTTTCTAACAAAAATTTAGAAAGTCCGTACTGAACTACGGATTGTTAGGATAGGTGCTTACCAGTAGTGACCTCCTAATTCCAGCTATATTGCGAGTCCTGCAGTGGTATCAGTCTTGCAATAAATGCATATAATAATAATAATAATAATAAGTAGTAGTAGTTCAACTATTTAAATCAAGAGATTTCAGAACTAATTCAAAATAGCGTTCTTCAGTATATTAAAAAAGCACTTCTTAAAAAAATCTTAGTAAATGCACTATCTGAGGAATTATGTTTCAAAATTTAAAAATTTCCCCTTATTTTATTTCCTTTCTCTTTCCTCTATGCACATTTGTAATTTTCCTATTATATATGTCCCAATATTTATCACTACTTTACAGCTGTACTACTATATAGTCAACTCCCTACTGTTACTATTAATTTTATTCTATATTTTGTATCATCTCATTAACTTAACCACTACCTCTCATTAACTGAATATCTACTCTTTTTTTTATATTTACCAATTTTATTGTTGTAGTTACTCATTCACTATCACTCCTTTTAATTTATTTTGTTTTAATTCAATAGTTTACATTTATTGTCTTCAGTGCCTTCAGCTATTAATTCAGTTATCTGTCCTCAATATCTCATTAACTCTGTGTCTACTCATTTTTTATGTTCACCAATTATTTTTTAATTCACTAATCAACTATTTTTTTATTTATTTTTTTAATTTTTAATTTTTTCTCAGTTCATGTATTCAATAGACTGTATGCACTGTCTTCATGACCTTTAAGTATTAACTCATTAACTTGTCCTCATTATTTCAACAACTTAGTATTTACACTTTTTATGTTTACCAATTATTTTGTTGAAATTACTCATTAGCTTTTAAGTAACTATCACTCATTTTAATTTTATTCTCATTTTAACCTTAATTCAATAGTCTTTATGTATTGCCCTTATGGCCTTTACATATTGCCTTTATGTTACTATCCTTACTCTTATACATTTGTTATTTAATTTTTATTTTTTCTCACTCATACTTATGTTTTGTGGTGTGTATTTTTTTATGTATTTTTTACAATGTAGTCATACCTCTTTGCTTGTTTTCTTTTCTTCTAGCCCTGATGAAGACTTGCAATAACAATTTTATTTTGATCTGCTTAGTATCTATGACTGCCTACCCTAACTATCTACATCTCGTATACTTCACAGTCAACTATACCTTATGAATACAAAATTTAAAAACTTCAGAAAATTAAAAAAACTTACACCAGTCCTCCCCCTGCTTTTAAATCCAGTAGTATTCACATCCTTGATAGACGTTTACTAACGTAAAAAAGTGTAGTAGTGTGGGCATTTCGTAAAGCTTTATCAGAAAAAAAGAAGAAAAGAATTTCGACCGAACATGGGGACATGTCCAGTTTTGATACATAACTCCTCGTTTGCCCATACAAGTAGATAATTACGTTTCTATTGTGAACTTCACACACAAACTAATTCACAGATACATCACCTACACTCCCAATCAATAACTTAAAATCCACCAATGCTCTCAAATCAAATGCCCTCCTGACCCACCAACCCAAGCTATCAATGTACTTAAATATAATTTCTCCAAAGCTCTCTCTATAGATTTTAAAAATGTATTTATTTATTTATATTTAGGTTCAAGAATTTTTTATATTAAAGGTGCAGAGCTTTTTTTATTTTTTTGTTTTGGCGAAATTGGTACCACGTACCTATTCCAATTCATTTTCATTTGTTGTTTTCTTGTCCTCCAATTTTTCCTTTACCATGTACAGTGAATCAGGAAATATGTCAAATCACATATGATATATTGCTCATTTCATTCTTTCCATGTCCATTCTTTCCCGTGAGATTCAAATCTAGTAATTTTGATCTCATCAGAACATATATGATATTAGACCAATCATTTTCAGTATGGTCGGCGTATTTTTGGTGAATGCTAACCTTAGTTTTCCATGCCTATCTAATGGCTCCTTAACTTTTGCCCTTCCTCAGAAACTATTTTGTCTCAAGACACGCGCTATCCCTCAGTGCTGATGTTGATATTAACTTCGCCTGACCGAATTGAATGAATAATACTGCGGTTTACAGTATCTGAGAATAAACGCTTACAACCTGCTTTTTCCTTTTCAATTTCAAATGGGTTGCATTCATTTTTCGAATGTTACTTATAGTCTTATACTATCCGTATTAGAT
Source organism: Euschistus heros (assembly GCA_003667255.2). Lineage (NCBI taxonomy): Eukaryota > Metazoa > Arthropoda > Insecta > Hemiptera > Pentatomidae > Euschistus > Euschistus heros. The sequence continues at coordinate 1,649,172 of RCWM02000137.1, forward strand.
ACTTAAAGAACGGTAAGAAACTCCATTTTGAAGCTGATTTATAATCACTTTCCGAATATTTTCAGATGTTGGTTTCACTGTAGGAAAAAAACAACTGTAATTTAATATTTTTACTGCATTTAGAATTGACAAAAATAAAGTAAAATCGCCTCTTACCATTTTATAGCTGCAGGAATTTTTAATTATCATTAATCGAAGATTTTAAAAGTACAATGTAAACACACGAAATTATAAATTGGTCTTGGGAGACTTATAAAAACGACTGAGTGATTAATGTTTACAATGTAGGTAGGAAAGAGTATAACAATAAAAGAGTTACCAATGTTTTATGTAAACAAAGTAATAAAATATGTATTGACAAAAAAATAATTGGATTAGGTCAAATTTTGTATATAACTACAAACATTTGGTTTCGTGAGTCACTGTTTTTCTTCCTTCGGACTACTTCGTACCTCTTGTCTAATTGCTTTTGTTTTGGTTTCTTATGTGTAACACCTTTTGAAGTGATCTCACTGTTTTACTTCTGCTTTTATTTTGTTTAATTTTTTCTTCACTCGCTATAAAAAATTATAGGGAATCGAATGAAAAACAAGGTTAGGAATAAGTAAGGTTGTGTGCAATATTCGATTAATGTAGAATAAGTAATCATTAAAAATAAATTATGATTATTTACGTTTTATTGAATTTCGACATCATTGGGGCATGTAATTTATTTTGTATTTCAATAAATATTTCTGAATTTTGTAAACTTCAGGAAGTGAGCGTTTCGGAACATATGCCAATCAGTATCAATATTTGAAAAACCCCCACACGTCAATGGTAATTCGCTATAAAAACGGCACTTCCGGAGCGAGGCCATTACTTTCGTCGGGACGACCGTATACAAGAGAAACTGATTGATTTAGGTGGCCGTGTTGTTTACGAGGCAGCCCTCAGCTGTGCACTGCGATAATGTGAGCATCCTTCAATCAGTTGTAGCAATGACTTACTGCCACTGATATCGGCTCAGTTATGTATAGTTGACTGGTCGCTTCTTTATGGCAGATTTCCACCTCACAACTCAATGGTTGACGTTTTTTTTTATTAATTAAATACGTTATGGATAGCTATTTGCTCGTTGCTGGGCGTATGCTCTGGCGACTGTGGAATTAGACTAGATTTAGGCAAAATTTAATCATAGCTCGAATTTAATCAAAGATATTTGGCAACTAATTTCTTGGAACCAATCACCTAATTTAATAATAATTAAATAATTTACTCAAATAATCTCAATTTCATCAAAAAATAACTGAAATATTTAATCATTGATTAGGTGATTGATTCCAGAAAATTAGTTGTCAAACAGCTATTAAATGTTTCCTAACTCTGAATTGGACATTGCTACTGCAGGCAATATTTAAAAGTGAGTCTAAAATTTGTTTCTAATGCTTTATAATCAAGGTATATGTCTCTGACAATGATATTTCAGTTGAATTAGGTTATTTTGGACTCAAAATAAAAAAATCTTCTGTTTTTTTTAAATTATTTTATATTTAATGTTTTTACCCTCTATATCTCAAAAAATAATATTTGGTTAAAAAAACGATGTGCAAAACATTTATTTTATTTAATGAATAAAATAATATTTTTTCAATATATATCTAGTTTTTATTTTTAAATTCAAATAGTTTTCAATATATAATTTAAAAGTCTAGAAAGTTGTCTACTCTCCGTATCTCAAAGAAAATATTATTTGGTTGAAAAAAAGATATTTGTTGGTTCGTTTGCTAGAGTAAATAAAATTTCTCTTAATGTATTACAAAAAAAAAAAATAAATAAATAAAATAAAATAAATAATACCTACCTAATTTACATTTTTAAATCCAAAAAGTGTTAAATTTTTAATGTAAAATTTTTATTGCATATTATATACATATATACATACATACATACACACATATATATATATATATATATATATATTTTTTTTTTTTTTTTTTTTTTTTTTTTTTCGCCCTATAAATCTAAATAAAAAATGGAAAGAAAAACATTTATTTTATTTAATAATGTAAATGAAATTTTCTTAATTTATATATTTTTAAAAACAATCAATACTTAATGTTAAATTTTAAGATATTTCCATTTTAAATTTTAGATTTTAAAATTAAATTTTAAATTTATATTTTCAAAAAACAACAGAAAAGACGTATAGATTTTTTCTGTAGTCATTCAAATTTAAAATCTTTGCCTAAATCCTTAAAACTCCAAATTATGCTATTAATAAACAAATCTAAAATAAAATTAATGTCTTATTTGTTGTTAATTTTTCCCGAACAAGATACCTATAAGTTCTTAATTATCTAAATATGAAATCAAATCCATGAACCGCAACATTCCTCCAACAGAATATGCGAGATATTATATTTATATATATTGATATTTATTTTGATTTATATATTTTCATTTTTTTTAAATATAATTTCTTTTTCACCAAAAAAAATGTATGGTTGATTTTTAGCTTGATAGAATATTATTAATAGGTTGGAATACCATTGACTTACAGTAATTTGAAAATATATAAATAACCTGAAAGAAATCATTTTAAAGATTGTAATCGAAACTTTTATTGTAACTTTGAGAACTTGGGTAAAGAAATAGCTTTCGTTCCTGGAAAATGCTCATCTCTATTTGATATCGATTTCGGAACCTAAGAAAGTCTTGAGCAAGCCAAATCACTCTGGTAATAACTAAACAAGGGTTACTAGGAATCCCTAGATATTAGTAGATAAGAGAAAATATTGTATTAATCTGTTGGCATATAGGTTTTAGACTTCCTAGAAGATGGGCCTGGCATAGACACAGATCTAGATACCTCAGTCGCTGTCCTCAACACATTCACAAATAGTTACAAATAGGTTATTTACGGACTGTTAGTAACAATTCCATCCAATCTATTAGCAACACTAGTTCCATCTGGTGACATTGCAGATAATCACTTCGCTAGCAATTAATGATGGCTAGACCAGTCCCACTTCAGATTTTCCTCGTGCCGCTCCACTAATTGAAGCCATTCCTAGTTGCAGGTATTTTTCAATTGCTTCTCCAATTAATAACATTGGCATTGAATAGTTGTAACTATGTAAATGACGTTTTGTTCATAGTTTGTTATAATCACAGAATCTGCATCGGACAGTGATGTTTCAATAAAAATTAGGATATAGTGGAAAATAAGCAGAATTGATTTGCTATTGTTTTATAAAAGTAATTTCAATAATATCCAATTTAATATTTTCTACCCTCTCAATATATTTTTCTTTTCCTTTTTTTTTTTTTTTCCAGAAAAAAATTCTTTTAGTAAATAAATATTACTATAGGCCTGCCTCCAGTGTAATGAGTAATATGAATGATCCCTTATTCATTGAATGTGTAGAATAAAAGAATTTATAAGACAAAATTAAGACTACAATATATAAAATAAAATAAAATAAGTTTAAAGATTATAATAATAGTAAAAAAAGAATAATTAATTTTAAAATACATTTTTGTTTAGAAAAAATTGCGTTTATTAAGTAAAAATTATAGTCTGCCTAACTCACGGGAAATAGTGCATATGAATGGTCAACCTTTCTTTAAATATGAAGATTGAAAAAAAATAAAAATGTTCATGGAATATATAAAATCAAATCAATTTAATTTAAAAGCTATAATAATAGAAAAAAAATAATCTTATTGCTGTTTCTGAAATGTATAAAAATATTGTAATAGTCACATCAATTTAAACAAATTTGATCATTTTGAGACAAGAACAATAGAAAGAAAAAAAAACAAACAATTTTTACAATTGTGTTTCATTTTTAAATTTTTTTTTAAAATACTAGGATGCTTTCAAATATTATTTACTTAAAGGTATTTCTTGTGCAGCTGCTAATATATATATTTTAGAAGATAATTTTAGGGATTTCTTATTTCATATTTTCCTCATTCTAAACATTTTATAATTTTTTTTTAATTGCTTCTATTGAATAAATATTACAATCTGCCTAAGGATGATCCATCGTTCGTTCAATAAGTAAAATAAAATTTAAAAAAAAAATCTCTATACAATATATAAAATTAATTAAAACTAATTTTAAAATTATGACAATTGTAAAAATAACAATAAATTAAATCTAGTTACTAATAAGTCAGTATATAATATATAATTAAGTAAAAATATTGTAATAGTCATTCAAAATTGATAATTTTGAGAATAGAAAAATTTGTTTTATTTGAACTGTGCATCCTTATTCATTGGTTTTTTTTGTTATATTTAACTCCTTTAAAATATTATTTACTTAGATGTATTTCTTGTACAGCTGTGAATATATATATATATATATATATAAAGAATATTTTAAGCATTTCTTATTTAATATTTTCTTTATATTATTTGGGAGCGGGGTTGCTCAGTGGGTAAGGCACTGATTTCGAGCCTGGCTAAAGGAGGAAAATTTTATTTCTTCGGCCGTGGATCCACTTCAGGGTATGTTTACCCTCCGGGGGCACACCCTGCCTCTATAAAGTGGGTACCCTTTATTTGGGTAAAACCTGGAGATTGAGTGTGATTCCTGACCACATAAGCTCCTTTGGTCTCGAAACAATACTTCCTCACTAAGTACCAAAACCCTTCGTGAGTTGTAACGGTACAGATTTATTTTTTATGAGTATGTAGGTTTTCTTCCTTTTTATAATGTGCAAAAATAAATACAATGAAAAAAAAAATTATAAATTTTGATTTTGAATTTTATATTTATATTTTGTCATAGATTAAAAATGTATAATTTCGGATAACTTTGATAGCCAGAAGCTTCCCGGATGGGTCTATTGAAATCTAATTCACAAACAGGTTTTTTATTCCGAAGAGGACAGAGGTCGGAGGTAGAGTGGGGAACTAGTTGTTTGATTATAGCAAATCAGTTTGCCATCTCGTATCATAACGACATTGCCATATCAGCATCGCTTACAGAACAAATTCCATCAGAGCGTGTGAAAGTCTCTACGGCGAACTAACTCGCTTATACCTGCCTTTATCGAGAGCTTTAGCGGCATTAGCGACGGAGTAATCCGATTTGGCGGCTTCGTCGCGCGATCTGTTCCCCGTTGAGGGTGTCTCAAGGATGTCAGGGCAGAGTTCGAGGTTCTTTTGGGAATTTCTTATATTACAAATATTAAAAAAATATTCATTGACTTAATTGAATAATGAATAATCAATGCTATATTAGAAATAAATTAACTTTTAAAATTTAAATTACATTAGTGTTATAATAAAATAATTTTTTGTTGCTAGACAGTAACAGTTCTATAGTTTTAAATGTAATTTTAGGCTTAAAATTTTAAACTTATTCTCTGTGACCACAGATGTAATATCGATAGTTAAATACTAATAACCAAAACCAAAGTTAAAATAAAAAATAAAACATATCTTATTATTTCTCATTTCAGATATTTCACGCTTATGAGCTTCGGTAGAAATAGTTTCATTTTAACTCTCAGGGGTTGCAGTATTTAATTTTTTATAATTAAAGCAGCAATCCTAATTATAAAATAACTATTAATAAGATAATTGGCAGACATAAATAACGTTTATTAAAATCAATGGTGTGAAATACGATGCAAATAAGTTAGTCAAGGAGTGCGTTTTTTGAATAATTTTACATATGACAAGGAATTAACAGATTTAATAAAATTATTGATTTTCCCGATTGCCTTTGTTTAAAGGATTTATTATTTATCAAAACCAATTTAATAAATAACAGAAAAAAAATTGAAAATATATTTATTTTTATTTTTAAATTCCAGGTCCTTAATTTACTATAAATTAAATTAATTTACCATTCCTTTGTTTTAATTTTTTTCGCGTTTGAAAACGATCTTCTACGGCTCTTACAATTCTCGAGCTCTAAAATTTCTTCGGTTGGTAAATGTCCGCTTTCTAATACAATCTGATTTCTTCTTCCGCTGGGCATATTGTCGATTTATGTTTTTTAATGTATTTTTATTTCACATTGAATACCTATTTCTTTTACTAATTTATAAATAGTAAATCAGATTTCATAGTTCAGTTTTAAGTATAACATACACAGAAAATGTACATGATTACTATCAGTGATAGATCCATTGTTATTCACATTACCTATTGCCTTTGAGTGATGCAGCATGCAATAAATAAATAAATATTCAATAAAACAGTTTTTAAAAATCAATAAAGTAACTATTATTTTAGTTAAGAGTTGCAGATAAGAAGTGTAAATCCCTTGCTCTAGTTTTTTCTTTAGTTTTGTTAATTAGTAAGAAGGCTTTTATTTATATATCTTATAAAAACGATAACCTAAATGAAATATATTTTATTATTTTGAAGAAACTGCTGGTCGTTTCCGACTCTTTCAACTTACTAACTCTTACTAGACAAGCACTCAAAGCTCCCAATAAATTGCAAAAGACTTATTTACATGACAGTAATTAGACCCATTGGAACATACGAGTTGAGCTTTGTGGCTCCACTAAATCTTCTTATACTTCTCTTATCCAATCATTACAATCCGAAATCCTAGTAATAACCTCAATGCTTCTTCTTAAGTCACAAACAAACTTTTCCATGCAGACTTTCATGTACAATATGTTTTACATTTACATGATTTAGCCCAAACCAGATACATATCACTTCATATTAAACTCCATGACCATTCAAATCCACTTGTATCTCAACTTGCTCCCCATTCTATTCCAGATAATCCACCGAGGCGTTTGAAAAGAAGACGGGCAACTGAAACTTCTAATATAGAACTTTTGTCGAAGTCCTACCAACGGATAGTTGCTTTACTAGCTGCATTTTTATTTTATTGTATTCAGATGTAAATTTCTGTAAATAGCTAAAAAAAAAAAAAAAAAAAAATGTTTTATGTATTTTAATAGATTTTTCTGAAATTATTGAAGCATGACTATTATAACATCTTACTAAACATATGTTTGAGAATAAAGATTATTATATATAAATATATATATATATATATATATATATATATATATATATATATATATATATATATATATATATATTTTTTTCGATATCTTATACAGGGACTACGAAATAAATAATAATAATAATAATGTATTATGTCATTGTTGTTTTAGGTAGGCCATGTTGCCTAATTTCGGTACTATTAATCTTTACCTAAATGGTTACTTTATTTTATTCTTACTTAAATTAATGACGTAATCCTGATTGTCACTTAATTATTCATTGTACCATAAGATAATAGGCAGCTCTATTTAGGCCTCTAACAGCAGACCATCGAAAAGAGCAAATGCTAACAGCGATCACAAAGGCAGGGGCTTAAGGAGCGTCACCACTGACAGCGGATTGACACAGAGTCAATAATTGGCCGTGACGTGGGTGGGGTGACATCAATTTATGACGGGTGGGTACAGTCGCTGTTTTACCACCGGTGGTTAATCAGTAATGATGATGCGACTGATGACTTGGGCCCTGTCCCCTATCATATTTAGTGTAGCTGCCGCCATGCCAGCCATCAGCTATCTACCTGTCCATTACTGTTTCAGCTCTTCTCAAGGTGATCCCGTCTTCCTCAACTGTAGATATCAGCTTGTCAATTTGTTTGGAATTATTTTATATTTATACTACCAGTTATTAAATGTTTTATTTTTGTTAATTCAGTAATAATTTTTTAATAATACTAAATTATTATTATGACCTAATGATACTCTAAAAAAATCCATCTTGCTTGATGAATAAAAAATAAGCATTATTAATAATGTTTCTAAATTAATTCACCTGGCTTCATCGACAATCAACTCAAACCACAAACAAACGAAATTCATTACTTAGGACTTACATTTGATGAAAGAAGGACCTGGGGCCCACATGTAAAACAAAAACGTCTCAGTCTAACCAAGAGATTAAAACTTCTGTATCCAATGCTTCATAAACGCTCGACATTAAAACTCCGACAACGACTGAATACATACACTTACTTACTTAAACCCATATGGACATACGCTACACAAATATACGGGACTGCAAAAAATACACACCTTAAAAAAATACAAATATTCCAATCAAAATTACTCAGACTAATCACGAAATCACCTTGGTACATTTCAAACCACACACTTCACACTGATTTAGAAATACCCACAGTAAAGGAACATAAACATGACCTTTATAGACGATTTCACGAAAGATTTCATAGACATAACAACATACTCATTAATAACATGCCCACGACTGACATACCTGGAAATACTCTCAGAGGGCTTAAAAGAAGCTGGATGAGAGATTTGCTTAAATAAATCTCTAATCCATGCCAGGGGGAGGTACTATTGAGTACTAGTCTCCCACACGCATACAAGGCCTGTAGTATTCAAATTCATCACATTCACTGATTGTTACCCTATTAACAGGTGTGAATCGAATTATGAAAGAGAAAAAAAATTACTTCTTTTTCTTTGTCAATTCTTAATCCAATACAAATTTTTATTAACACCAGTTATTGGAGTAACAATAGCAGAATTAGCTGATATTGTAATACTACAGGCCTTGTAGGCGTGTGGGGTACTAGCACTCAACAGTACCTACTCCTGGTATTGATTAAAAAAAACATTATTTGAGCAAATCTCTCATCCAGTTTCTTTCAAGCCTCTTGAGAGTATTTCCAGGTATGTCAGTCGTGGCCATTTCATTAATGAGTATGTTTTTATGTCCATGAAGTCTGTCGTGAAATCGTCTATAAAGGCTATGTATATGTTCCTTTACTGTGGGTACTTCTAAATCAGAGAGAAGCGTGTGGTTTAAAATATACCAAGATGATTTCGTGACTAGTCTGGATATTTTATACATGATAATAATTGAATAATTTTTAATCTTTATGTTACTATGAATATTATAAAGTTTTAGCATTAAATGAAAATAATTATTTACCGTTAATTAGCTATACTTGAATAAATACAATAATAATATTTTCAATTACAATATTTGATCATAAAGCAGCTGGCTAATAATTGTTGTTTGTCCGATTTTAACGGTGTATTAACTTTACCATTAACCTCGTTTGTAGAGCTCTTAAATCGAAGAAAAATAACAGCATATTGACTGATAGGAAATACTGGGAAAAAAATAAACAAAACATTACAGAACTTAAATGCATGTTTAATTGCCTCAGGCAGTTAAATACAAATAATAATTGTCTCTTTAACAATAAAATCGCTTCAAAAGAAATAATGTTTGTCCGCTTTTAACGGTGTCCAGACTGACCTCGTTATGTAAATAGGGTCCTTCATGTGTAAAAACAAAAATAATATAAAAAGCTAAAATTCTCTCGTAAAAGTTTAATTTATAGTGATGTTTAATCATCAATACAAAAATAAAATAAAGAATATATTATACATTTATTAATATGTAAAATTAATATGTAGAATTGCGCATGATGGTTGGAATAGAAGAATCAATACAATTAGGAGTGATGAGTTATCTGCCACTTTATTTATTACTTACTTATTTTACTTATACTTTATTTTTGAATGTTAAAAATTTAACTATGAGGTCCTAGAGGAAGCTGACTTATGTTCAGCTTCCTTAGAACTGATGATAAATGTTCTAAACTAGTTTACTGTATACAAAATTCCAATAAAACTGTCTAATAATTCATAAATCTTTTTTTAATTTTCTATGGTCATCTGTATACTTATACAAGTATACAATAAGATAATGACCACAATGACATGTCAATAACTTGTTGAGAACTACTCATTAGTAGCACTTCAAAATAAATTCCATATTAGCTGGTCGCTTGGACATATTTTTAAATGCCTTAGAGAATTGTGCGAAGCAAGTTGAGAAACTGGTGGATTCCAGTGGGTAAGGAGTTTACTCTGAAAGAATAGGTTTGGGCTGAATTAGCAGCATATATATAATAATGCTTACTTATAATTATAAGTTAGTTTGTTACATTATAAGGAGCATCCAGCATTTTGGTTGGTAAGGATCAGATACGAGAAGAAATGGAAGGTTTATTGAAGCCCCAAAGGGATCGATCCTAAATTTAAAACTTACAATATTACTAACAATTATTTTGAAAATGTTTGATTATAGGACTATAGTACATCAAAACATTTTTAGTTAAAAGACGGTCTTACACACAGTAACACACCACAAAGTATATTTTTGTAGAATTTCGAAAGTAAACAAACTAAAAATAATTTCGAAATTCAAGGCGTTACATTGTTAAGAAATAACCCAATATTCCACAATCAAATAAATAAATATATATTTGTAATATTTATGATTATATTATAACTTTTTATAAGTAACTTTTGTAATCGACTTCCTGTATTTTAAAAAAAATCTGAGAATAATGGTTCTTAACTAATCAAACAGTACAAGATGCTATTAAAAGTGTAAAAAAAAAACTCGGCGCACAGTGGGACGAATGTACTAAATTCTATGACTTGTACGAAAAATAATTTTTTTTTTATTCCAAACCCCGAACACTTTACAGTATCTATCTTCTAATACATATCTTCTAACCTCTTAGGCATAAGAAAAAATGGGAATGTTTCTGAAATACCTGGCGAAAATGTAGTGTTTGAGTTAAAAAAAAAGTAATGAAAATTGACATAAAAAGGCACGAAATCGTATCCAGTGATCTTGATTGTTGTTGTAAAATTTTCAGTTTTACTGATAATTATATCTCATATGGTAATCTCAAATAATCAATTAATTAGTTCGTACAAGTCTATTCAAACTAAGAAAAAAATAGTAGTGATGGTTTTATTACTAGAATAATTTAGGATCTTATAAAACAATATTTGGAGTAACTTACAGGTTATTTCGAGTACATTATTGATTGTTGAAGAAAAATTTACAATAAATGGATAGGTTTTTACTTTAGGTATTTAATGGCATTTATAAGAAAAAACTGACAGAATAATATTCCCTTCCTCTTGCTTTCAGTACCTCGGACGTGATTTTGAATAAAATCTTTCTCCATCTTATGCAAAACTGCAATAAATCATATTACAGTAAAATTTCGTAATTTTAGTTCTAATTGTATTTTCAAGGAAAACAATGGCGGAATATCCTTCAGATAAGTTAAAAAACCGTTAAATATTTAAACATATCCTTGAGGACGAAAAACTAATAAAATCGTTAAATCTAGAAAAAAATAAAAATAAAAACAACGTCCTTAAGGAGGAAAACTAATTCTAATTATGGAAGGAAAGTGGCCAAGAATGTCCTTCGGCCTCAAAAAATCGTCAGATCCTGGCAGATCTGTAAAACAGTGTCCTTATAGCAGATAAGGACGCTGTTTTACAGATCTGCCAGGATATTTGGCTTTGAAATCCTACAACAGCCTACTTTTGCACAATATATAGGATACCTATTAATTCGTATGGTTGACAATAATGTTTAAATGCAATATGGGGAGGGATTTTCATTTCTAATTTATACAATTTATTTTTTTATTTGCAAACCCGTACAAATGCCAAATTATTTACATCTTCTAGTTCAATAATATGATTTAAAAATATGTACATGGTACCATTATTTATTTCTATCTTGGAATAAAGTGATTCAATATTCTGTCGTAAGAGCAGAGAAAGAAAAAAAAAAAGGGACTTTTCTAATATTGTAATTCGTCCTAATTAAACTATCAATCTTGATTTTTATTTGTGCCTTTCCAGTTATGAAGAACAAAACAATATTTGAAATTTTTAGTTAATAATTGTATTTTATCAATTTCAAAATATTTAGTCTTAGTAATTTTTTTTTTATTTTTTTTTTTTAGTGTTTCCACATTGCAGTAACGGTAAGAGACACCATGCAATAGGTGCATATTTTTCTACGCGTGCTCATGATTATATTCATCGACATAAAGCATATTTAAATAAATATTTATACGAACTATTTTTTTTAATAATACATGAAATATTTTTAGAATAATTCAATTTAAAATAATATAAGGAGAAAGAAAAAAAAAAAAAAGTGTTCAGATGTAATTTTTTAATAAAAATTATTTTTATAAGTTATTGTTGCCTGATTATCACCATTCATACTAAGAAAAATACTTCATCATTGATACACCAATTTTATGCAAAAGAAAACTTTATTATAATGCCATGTCCAAATGACCATCGGTTTTGTTCCACTGTGCGGTGTCAACATTTTTTATTTTTTTATTATTAACATTATTCTTGACATTTCTTCGGTAAATTGATGATATATTATTTATAATTAACTGTACGCTAGTACGATGCATGCCGAAGCATTCCACGCCTAGCCCCTAGATTATCGCCCGAGGCCTTGCGAAAGATCCTGAGCAAGGAGAGACACTGATTAGTTTTATAAATCGGACGACAGGGGAGAGATAATTTTCAAAAATAGCAGAGAGCCGAGTTGACAAACGGTCCATGGCTGCCTCTTCCATCTCACCTTTAATTAGTGGGCAGGTAGGTTAGATATATTATCGATCTTTATCTCCCAAGGGAGAATGATCTCCTGTCTCACTGAAATACTTTTGGCCATCTCCTATGTCCGTGTCCTTCGTGTCTCTCCTTCGCCCACCATCTCAATCCAAGGCATTCCGTCTGGAAATGTTTTCAATAAAAATTGTTAAATAAATTATTCATCTTTCCCAAATAAAATTTTTTTCTGTTCTTTAGATCGATATGGATTTTACATTAAATTTACAATAGCGCTATAAATTGTTTTATATCAAAGTATTATATTAAAATAATATTAAAAACTGCCGCACACAATGGTGACAAGTAATATAGATGAAAATGAATTTATTTACACAATACATAAAATGAAAGAATTACAATACGAAAAAGATTTCAAAAATATATATTTTCAATATATATATATATATATATATATATATATATATATATATATATATATATATATATATTTAGTAAGGTTCTTGAGGTTCAGTGAACAAATAAAAACAAATATTTTGGCGAAGTTTCGAAACTATATTGATCTCATAATCATGCCTAATTTTATTGTAACCTTTTTTTTTCACTGTAGAGACTATATGAGAACAATATAGTCTCGAAACGTCGCCAAAATAGTTTTTTTTTATTTACTGACTGAACCTGTCACTGAAGAACGTTACTAAACATCTGATAGTAACTGTCAAGAAATTTATCACACACACACACACACACACACACACACACACACACACACACACACACACACACACACAACACACACACACACACACACACAACACACACACACACACACACACACACACACACACACTTTTTCACATCACAAATTCTTTTCAAATTTAATAAAAATTTGAAGTTAATTTTAAAATTTTTCTAAGTATCCTAAATGACAGTTCATCGTATAATTTGCTTGTAATTCTGTTTTAACTAAAGTTAAAATAAGTATGATTTAGATTAGGGGAAAGAGAGAAAAATATATAATATAAAATATTTTTAGGGATTTCACTTTTTTTTTTTTTTTTCCTGTCTTATTTTACTGCCCAATGCGATTTTGAATTATTGTAAAGAGTTCACCTATTAAGATGTTGAGTTTAATTCCTGGAGTTAGTACGTTAATATTTTTGTATTCTTTTTGACCCTTGATTAAAAACATTCTTTGCAATTATTTACGACAAAAATCTCTACCAAGCTTTCAAATACACCATCTGCAACCACTCCTAATTTTGTTTTATTATTATTACTATTTTTATTTTTCCCGTAGTAAATTATATGTTGCTTTCTGAATCATTCACCACAGGATTTGACTCTAATTTAAGTAAAAACATAAAAAATCTCATTACATTTTGACGTTCGTTCTAGTGACCCGATAAAAAAACAATTTTTCATTAGAGTTGAAAAATATTTTTTTTTTTTTTTACATTTTCTTATCTAATTCAAATGGTCTTTCCAATTATATATATATATTTTTTTTTTTTAAATAGAGATTTATGATGTAATCCTTATAGTATTTCGTCCTTTCTAAAAAGTTATACTTTTTAACCTTTAGTTAGCTAGGTTTTAAAAAAAATAAAAATAATAATAATGATAACGAACTTTCCTGGAAATCATCACTAATAATTATAATACTAAAAAAAAAAAAAAAAAAAAAAAATGTAAAAATTATTCATTTTTTGTTTGTTTTAAATGCAAGGATATATATTTATATAAATAATATTTTTAGATAAGAGAGAATTACAGAAAAAAAAACAGGTATACGTGAATGTGAAAGAGCGGATATAATGGCGATGATTTGGCGGGGGCGGGACTGGTGATTAAAGTCGATAGCGAACTGATTGAGATGTATCGAGTCGGGGTGGACTTTGATTGAGTGCTCGTTCCTGACTGACTGCCTCCTGACTAACACGTATAAACGGTGTTTAAAAACTCTCCCCCCTCCACCCCAGGCAGGCCAGCGATAGGGTGTAAAAATAAAGAGGAAAAAAATATATAACAGAGATAGAGTAAAATATGAAAGGGCAAAGAGGAAGGCTTTTAGTAAAATTTTGACGACCGAGGTGGTGGGACACGTGAGTGATTTAGTATTGACGGCTATCATTTGTATCTCCGGGATCATCCTTCCATCCTCAGCCGGATCAGAGTGTCACTATTTCTGTATCAGTCACTTTGTGTGTCCTTTTTTGGATTTAGGACACCATTCTCTGGCAAGATTTTTCACATTTAGTTTATCTCTTATTTAATTTTAGAGGTATTAAAATATATTTTATATACTATTTTTTTTTTTTTTTTTTTTTTACTTAAGGATTTCATTAAAAAAAAAAAATATTGCAACTTACTGAATTATCCTTACATAAAGTCGATAACATTATTTTAATAAGCAAAAATATTTTTTTTAATATTTTCGTTTTTGTTTCTTAACATACTGAAGCGTTTAATTCAGTAAAGCAAGAATAAATAAAAAAAATTATAAAAATACAAATAACCTTTACCCTTCGTCGTAAACCTACGACTTCCTGCCCTACAGTATCCTTTAACGATATTCCACTAATCCCTGTTGAACAGATCCGATACCGAGGACTCCACTTGGACAAACGTCTTCTTGGAATCCACATACAAGACTAAAACGACAAGAAACTGCTTGTCGTTACAGCCTACTTCAACATTTACTATACAAACGATCAAAGCTCCCAATTAATTATAAAAGACTCATTTACATGACTGTGATTAGACCTATGTGATTAGACCTCCACTAAACCATCCAATTCATCTCGTATCCAATCCGTGCAATCCAAAATCCTTCGAAAAAATCCTTAATGCTCCTTACTATGTGACCAACTTATCCTATGAAACTTATCCATGAAGACCTTAACGTTCCTTATGTTACTGATTTAGCCCAGACCAGATACCTATCCTTCCATAGTAAGCTCCATAGCCACTCCAATCCACTAGTCTCCCAACTTGCTTCCCACTCCATTCCCGATAATCCTCCGAGGCGTCTGAAAAGAAGATGGCCTAGAGACCTTTTAGTGTAGATTTTATTGAAGTGCTACTAGTGAGTAGTTCTTCACAAGTTATTTACATGCCATTGTATTTACTATCAACACATTTACTTAATGTATATGTTATTGTACATTTTAAATATCAAAAAAAAAAAAAAAAAAAAAAAAAAAAAAAAACAATAATAAAAGAAAAGGAAAAAGGAAAGTAAAATATTAGGAAACAGAACAATGGTATACAATCATATAGAAAAAATAACAGACGAAATTAGGAAAAGACTATTGTTCTATGGACACATACAAATAATGAGTCCAAGCAGATTAACAAGAAAAATTTTGCATTTTAAAAGATTAAAAGGCAAACCCAATTGACTTCAGAAGGAACAAAAAACAAAAAAAGAAAAGGGCTTAAATAAAGAAGAAATTGAAGAGAGAACAAACTATTGAAACGAAATTAAAGAGTAGGAAGGCTTCCAAGACAAAACGGATCTAAAAAGACAGGTGGAAAAATGGAAGGCAGAATAGAGGAAA
Organism: Euschistus heros; assembly: GCA_003667255.2. Taxonomy (NCBI): domain Eukaryota; kingdom Metazoa; phylum Arthropoda; class Insecta; order Hemiptera; family Pentatomidae; genus Euschistus; species Euschistus heros. The sequence continues at coordinate 1,665,191 of RCWM02000137.1, forward strand.
GAGGAAAGTTAACAGATGATGGAGTATTGGAGAAAGCGTAAAGCTAACTTGGATTAAACCTGGTACTTAGCTGACCTGTAACGAAAAAAAATAAATAAAAAAAAATAAAACAAAAAATAAAATCCTCGGGTTAGACAAGGTATTTCAGGCATTACTATTAGTTTCATGACAGTAATACAAGTAAATATTATATTATTATTTATTTTAAAATTAGACCAATCTATTAATTTATTATCTATCTGCTTATAACTTTACGAACGTCAATAATTTTTGTAGACCATTTTATTCATAGCAGAACATAAATATCATCTAATGAGCTCTTAGATCAACCGTTTACAGTACGTAAAAATCTACCAAACACAAAATGAACACTTATAATAACTTACTGAAAACTATTTGGACTTATGCATCAAAGATAAATGGAATGCAGAGAAGAAGTAATCCTAACACGATTAGGGATTGGCCATACAAGAACTACACATCTTCACCTTATAACCAGAAAGGCTCCTCCCAAATGTGAAATGTGAGGCAATGGTTTTTCAATATCCCACATGTTTACCGAGTGCCCTTACTACACCAAAAGGTTGACTGAATCGGGAATACCTCGAGACATCTCAAAGGCACTGGGAAACGATGAACGGTGTTTAAAATTACAAATGATTGAAAAAAAATAATAGCCCTCCTTTAGAGAGAAAAACTTATTATGAAGCATAGATAAATGAAATCAACTTTCGATTAAGATCGAACGATTGATGACTTGATGTTTTACGCTCGAAAAACCCCCAAAAAATAAATAAAGAAAAATGATAACTAAAAAACATATATTAAGAAACTATAAAATTTTAAGGCAACAACATTCAAAACTATCACGGAAGCACCATGGTAGGTATGCAACATAATTCTACATACTGACCTTCGAATGTCAATGAGCAATGACTGACTCTTTGCAAACGATCTTTCGAAAAACTACATGCAACCACTAACACACTCTTAAACGACATGTCCATTCAGGAAAACTGGATAAGGGATCTCCTGATCTAAATTAGGAAAAAGCGTTTGACAACCGTTAAACCAACAATAAAATATTAAATAAATTTTCAGTTAAATAATTAAAATATAAGGTTAGATTTATGTGAAATTGAAACTTTGAAAAAAAAAAAAAAATTACTTTGAAACATAGAGAAAAATTATGAAGTTCCTCAAAACAATTACAATTCATTAAAGTGGTACGAAATATCCAGATATAATGAATTTCGTATGTATATTGTCCGTTTTTCTTATTCCATTCAGGAGCAAAAAAGGTTTTAAAAAAAAAAGTCTGTACTTCTGTACGTCTGTCAATGAAACGCACATCGTAGTAACCTTGTTTCTAATTGAAATGTTGTCAACTATTTATATAATAAAACTGTTTATTCGATTATAATTATCTGAATGACCTACATTCAGATTTTATATGTAAATCAAATTACGAATCATGTGAATAAATCACTTTTGTCCTTAAAAGAAATTTTTTTATTTGATGTTTAAGTTGTATTAAGATCTCAGTGTTTTAAGTGTTTGAATTGGCTCAAACCCTTGATAGGCTACATACCAACTCGATTATATTCACTCAACTTGCATCACTAACTCTCTAAGGCCTCTAATAAGAATATGTATTTTTTATTTTAAAGACATACTACTGACATGTATAGTATCAATTATATCATGCCAATGTAAAACGATTTCAATTGGATTTTTACCTATTTTAAATAGTTAATGAATTGGCTCAAACCAGCTACTTATTTTTTTATGATAAGCTGCTCACCCATTCGAATCCACTAGTCTCACAACTTTCTTCCTAACCACCATCAGATATAAAATGTTTTTGAAGGGCTACCAATGATTAATTGCTGCATAAGTTATAGAAGTGGTATTTTAATCATTTTATTACACATTCACAAAATGTATATGGTTCATCACCACATTACTGTACAATTGCTTGTAACAAGAGGATTATGCCTCAAAGGTTTGTCCCTCACACACCTATTTATGTATAGGTCGTAGATGATGAGATTTCTTCGCGTAAGTCGCCAGTATCTATTTAATGACGGTTTCTAATTAATTAATTTATCCTAGTTTTCTATCTCCCTAGGCATGTCACAAGCCAGTTTTACAAAGTACATCTTAATTTTGTTGCAATTAAATGGACAAATAAAATTATTTGAAATTAACAGTCTCCCTAAACAGTTAACAAATCTTAAGGTAGTGCTAGGAGAAGAGATTTCTTGCTTTGTCTTAAGGCAACACTGACCCACTGCAATGACGTCATCCAAATTTTCAGTTAAGTTAATTTTCGTCTTTTTATTTGCCCATTCTATTAGATAGAAAATTTCCTAAAATTAAATAGTTATGAATCATTAGAAACAATAAAATCGTTTAAAACCGATCCAGATTTTTGTTTAAATGACCAGATAAAAATTCCCAATAGCCCCATTTTAAATTTGTTTCCAATAGAAAATGAAAAATCCAATGCGTCATAGGGAAAATCCCATGATAAACCCCAGAAATTTAACCCTCCTTCCCCCTATCCCTTCCATATGGATATATTTCAGATATCAGTTAGGTCTCCACAGGTACCAATATTTGATTTCTTGTCTTATATTTTTGAAAACTTTAGTATATATAATTCTTGTAACATAGTGCTGATTTGTTGAAAATTTCGTATGTTTTATAACTGAAGAACTTATTCATCAATTCTAATTGTATTCATCCTTATATATCATCATGCTTACATAAAGTTATCATTTTATTTCATTCAACATTGTATAATTTTTTTCTTTTGTTTAAATTAACCTTAAAAGATACAACCATACAAAAAAATAAATAATGCGTTGTGTAAATCCCTACGTATTTTTTTTTTTTTTATGTTACTTTTAGGTACTTGATTCCATATTGAAATTGACATGTTATTATTAAAATTGTATTCACATCTACTAGATTCATATAATATATAATAGTTATCAATTTCAATAAATAGATAAGAAAAAAAAATTCCATATACAGTAAGACCTCCATAATCTGGCTTTCTATAGTCCGGCATCTATCATCTTGAAAAAGAAAAATTAGAGTTTTAGTAATTATTGAATGATTAAGGCTATCTGTTGGCTCTACATCGTCTAAAACAGTGTTTAAAAATCTACCGCTCAACATTGCACTTGGCATGGCGCAAGCTATGGCAAAAACATTTTGAAAAAACGTCTTCGGAAGATGAAAATGTTGACACATCAACCAGAACAGCTTGTAAATACCATTTCTTATGTTCCAAAAAATCCTCTAAGCGCTCTTCCAGAAGAAGAACTCTGCGAATGGATCGATAAAGATAAAGATATAAATGAAATGTAAAATGTTTGACAGTGAAATGTTTAACTCTTTAACAATGTTGTGCAACCCAATCATAATATGCAAATATATATATATAAATATAGTGCGTATATGTATGTACTTTTTCTAAGAAACAATTTTTAATCCAGTTTATATTTTATGTATTGTAACATTTTTGTTTTTGTAGTGTAACAACTTTTTAACAACCCAATAATATATATATGAAATAGTTTATGTGCGTTCATTTGCAGTTTATTCCCTGTTTAAACCATTTTAAAGGAAGACCTCGATAATCCGGCATATTCTATAATTTGGCATCGAAGCGTGCCGGATTATGGAGGTCTTGCTGTAATTTTATAGCCTATATGCCCTAATATTATAAGAATCAAAGATTCAAGTATTTATACTTCCCATTCAAAGCGTAAAATGCAAAAGTAATTAGACTTATTTGGACATAAGTTGAGCTTTCTTCTCATGTCCTATCCTTAGAATCCTAAATCCTAATATAATCATTATGGGCATGTTCGATATGAGTGTCCAGATTTACATGTCTAGGAGCTCAATTAAGAGCGATATTTAAAGAAAGATGGGAAAAGATTAAACTTTTCCGCGGAACAAAATATTGCGGTCGGATTGTACCATTATGGAATAATTACCCTTGCATTTTATACAGTTGTAAATAGAGCTTGGGAAAAAAATCACATATGTGAAAAAATATGTGTGCCCAGTAGATTCTTTAGATAAGTAGTTACTATATTAATATTAAAATATGTTTTACGGCATTATATTTTTTATTATTGCTTTAGGCCTAGTGAAGGAAGGGTCCGGTATTGGGATTATAAGAGAGAGCGAGCGGGTAAGTGGCGGCTGATTGATCAGAGACAAGACGAGAGAAAGAAGGGGGGGATTTAAATCGAGGTGGTGGGGTGACCCCCCCTTGGTCGCTATGACGACGAAGGCGGCTGACGGACAGACCGTCACTGCGTATTGATCCCTCGGACAGTGACGGACCTGACGGATTATTGTCAACCCCCTCCACCGCTCCCGGCGCCAATAATATCTCCACCAATAGGAGCCCTTGTTTCTCTTTCGATATGTCTTAGTCCCTCTGATTAGTGCGCTTAGGTATTTGATGTGTTTGTTAATAGACTCATCTCCCTTCCCCCCACTCCTCCGGTACACATTGCCCTACATCTTGGTCCCCTTTCAAGTTTGCTTGATAATTGTCTCTTTCGGGCGATTAGGCCGTCAGTGATTCTATAAGCGATTAGGAGTAAAACTTCAGCTGTCACGTTAAACCGATTGGTGAATACTTAATCTTATATATTTTTAAAATTGATAATAAAATTATTATATATTCTAAAAGGAATTTCTAATTATTATTTTATTTAGGATTGATGAATTAATTGCCACTTCTATTGGAATTATTTAATTAGAATAATAGTTTGGAATTCTATACATTCATAACCATACATACAATAGCCTAGGTGCTCTAAATATTATAAGAATAAGAAGTTTAAAATTTTTATACTTCCAATTTTTCTCATATGCATTCCTTACAATCCTAAATTCTTCGTAGAATCATTTTAATGCCTCAAATATATTTGTCTATAATGATCTAAACCTCTCGTGTATCGCTTATTTGGCATATATTCATTCGAACCCACTAGTCTCGCAACTTTCTTCCCGACAACATAGGGGGTTTCTGTAAAGACTTTTTTTTTTTTTTTTTATAATTAATCTTAAAAGATAGGTACAACGAAAAAAAATAAAAATAATGCATTGTGAAAATCCCTACGTATTTTTTTTTTTCACTTTTGTTTACTTAAGTGCATATTGCAATTGACTTGTTATTATGAAAGCTGTAATCACATTTGCTAGGAACAGCCTATGTTCCTAGGCCTAGGAACATAGGCCTAGGATTCAACTGCCTAGATACCCTGCATAATATAAGAATCAGAAGCTTAAAGTTTTCTATTGCCAATTCTTCTCATATCCAATCATTAGAATCCTAAATCCTTCGAAAAATCCTTATTTCACAAATATAATTGTTTATAATGTAAACATCTCGTATATCACTAAATAGGCACATATCCATTCGTACCCACCTGTCTCCCAACTTTCTTCTCGATAACCCGGGAGGCTTCTGAAAAGAAAGAGACTGCCTAGGGACTTTTAATGTAGATTTTTATTAAAGTGCTACTAATGAATGCTTTCTTTAAAATTTCAGCTGTCACGTTAAATTGATATGTAAATACTTATATTTTTAAAAATTGGTATACTTTCTTAAAATTAAAATAAGTAAATAAGCTGATGTAAAATTGAAAGGGAATACATATTTGTCTGGCTGTCATTAATTCAAAATTGTACACAGTAGGGCATTTTTGATCGTTTCCCGAAATCCTGTACTCTAAAAATAGCATTTCCGCTGAAACAGGTACTTAAAGGGATTATAAATGAACACAATTTAACCAATTTTTCAAAATGTAGATATTAATAGAAGGTTTAGAAGGTTAGAAGATAATTTTACATCCACTTCTTCACGAGATTCACCGCCGGATATTTTTTTCTTTTCACTTTTATTTACTTATCTCCAAATAATATATTCTGAATCCTAGACACTCTACATAAGAATCTCAGCTTTTAAGATTTACACTTAAAATTCTCACAATTCGAAATCCTTCGTAAAATACTTATTGCCTCTTATTATGACACAGATAAACTTATCCATACTGATCCAAACCAGATGACTATTCTTCCATGATAAGCTTAATAAAACTCGAATCCACTAGTCTCCCAACTTTCAACTAAATTCCAGATAATCTGGAAGGCGTCTGAAAAGAAGACTAGGGATTTTCTAATGTAGATTTTATTTAAGTTCTACTAGTGTGTAGTTTCTTTAAATGTTATTTACCATAATCACATTTCTACACATTTACTCGATGCATATATTCTATATAGTTGTAAATATCAATAAACAAATTAAAAAATAAAACGTTTCATAAATTATATATGTTTATTAATTACCATTAATTTTTAACCTTATATCGATTCCTTAGCTCAAAGATGTGCTTAGTGTAATTTTTTGCTGAAATGTTTTAAATGTATCATTAGAGCATTCAAATGTTCAGATATATACCAAAAGATTGTTTGAAGTGCTAATGTAAACTCAGATTGTTCGAATAACTCGTGTTCACTAAAAATCATCAAATTTTAATACCAGTTTTGGAGCTTCAAATTTTTGAATTGAATATTGTAAAACTTTAATTTTTTGCACTTCAACATATCTGTGAGTTAAGGATTCCATATTTACTCCTTTTAATTATTTATTTATGACGTATGTATTTATTATTATTTGTATATATTTGTATTTATGGCATTCCATATTAGTTGATTCTTTTTAGAAATTTGAACAAATTAGCTACTTCCTCATCATCAACTTCAGAATTGTTTTTTTGTGTTTAAATCATCGTTGAGCCATTAAATTTTAATAAAATTTATTTAATAGATGCTTATCTTATGTTTGTTCATATATGCTTATCAACGACGCAGTATATTTCTTAATTTTATTCTAAGATATTATTATATTCTTATGAATCGACATTGTATATTTCAAGAAAGATCAGTTCATTGTTTACCAAATTGAGATTATTACTGACACAATTCATACATGATACCATTCTGGAATAAAGAATGGTCATTAAGGGGTGAATGTACTGGACATCACGCGAGAACGATCAACATAAGAGTGGTATATCTAAAATTCTGAGGTGTCGGAAGGAGGTTAGTACTTAATCTCGACGTTTTGCAATTAGCACATACTTTAGTAAAAAAGAAATTGTATTATTGGAATAACTTATCGCACGGGAAGATATTAAGAATAATTTTAACTTCTAAATGTACATAATATAAACTGATATACTTTTTTTCGCTTTTTATACCGACATATAAAATCAAGTTATAGCGAACAGAATATCAAGTTAATTCACAAAAACCTAAAATTGTGTTTTGGGATAATTTTATCATTTAAATTCGACCTCACATTATCTACCACTATTTGATAAAATCTTACCATCTTATAAATATGAAATAATACAATTTTTTTAAAAAATAATATTTGAAAGTTTGAGCAATTATTACTGTAAAATATTCCGTTTTTTTTTTTTTTAATTTTCATCGATAAGAGAAGTAAATTATGATTGGATTCCAATCAGATGGAACACGATAATTGTCTTGTACTGATCGCAGAAGGGCTCGAAGCGTCAATCATCCGAGAATGACGTGATCTGTAACATTTTCAATGACTGACACCTCAACTAAAAAAAAAAAAAAAGAAATTACACCTTGATAGTGACGTAAATGTCAACAGGCGTCACGCAATGTTTATTTTTCTTAACCCACAACTAATAGACAATAGTAAGTAGTAAAGAAAGTCAAAAAATAAAATAAATAAATAAAATAGACAACAATTTTTTTTAAAGCTTTTTACAATCATCCTATTCTTACCTGATTCTTATTAAATCTTCTTTAAGTTCTTTTAAACATCATTTATTAATCTAACTCTGTGTATTATTTTTTCATTGTATAATGTATTTTTTATTTATTTATTTTGTTTGTATAATTTATGCTTTAATTAATGATGTATAGATTTGTAATTGATGTGATCTGACAATACCTATAGTTGTGCATTATTTGTTTACTTGGAGACAATACCTTTCATGATAATGTTCATTTTCCATTTTTTCATTACTTTGCTTTGTATCTCTCGAAAATTTGAATTTTTTTCTGTTCCGTTGGGCTTAAAATTATCAAGAGTCGATTTTACATATAAACTTTAATATAGCCAGATATGAAAAATAAATATTATTCTGGGACTTACTGTCCCCTAAGAATTATAATTGTGTATGATTACAGGTACGATCATCTGGCACTAATTATCTACAGTAAAAATAAATAAAATACAATCACATATGAAAATATAAAACAAAGGAAGTAGCATGAATTAACGGTTATCCCTTTTTAAGAGAGCGAATAAACATGAAGGTTTTCATGATTTCCTAGTCCTTTGGTTCGTTCCTCCCAAACTCTTTTCATGCGTTCACTATGTTGTCTCTTCCGTTTTTCGGTCCTTGCTTTCTCTTCACCATGAGTTCTTGTCCAAATGTAAGTTTTCTAATTGTGGTTCCAATTTTTTGCCAATCATGTACATCATTTTCCGTGAGGTTCAGCTGTACGAGGTAATCCATTTGGATTATTTTTGCTGGTGTTTGCAATGTCGAAGACTCTTCTTGTGATTCTGTTCTGGTCCATTCTATATGTGTGTCCATACAATTTTGCTCGCCTGAAAACGGTTGTCACTGTCTCAGTGTGCTTGTATAATTCTGATGATGGTCGCTTAGTCCTGGTTCCATTTCTGTTAACTGGCCCGAATACTTTTCTGAGGATCTTTCCTTCCTGCTTTTCAATGTTGTTTCGGTATATATATATATGTTACATTATATTACATAGCAACTGAAATGAAAAATATTTTTCTTGGATTTTACTTTGCGTTATATTTCAGATGATTGAAAATGTAGATCTCTTTTTTATATTTTTATATTTAATTTTTATATGCAGATATAAATTTTGAGAAACACACTGAAACTGATATGCCATCGGGGGATGACAAGCTCTGTGAAGGCACTGCAACGAAACGTAATTAAATTGAGGTAAGAGCGACCCAAAGGAGGTGTGATCACATTAGTTAATGTGGAGAGGATGATCTATGTAGAGTGAATTAATTTTATAAATGGATATGTTTGAGATGGAGATGTAAACCATGTGATAAAGTGGACTCCATGTAACTTGTAGTGATTAAGGCATCTATATATTTTTGTAGGGCTAAAGTGAACTATTAAATTTTATAATAATGTTTAATAATAATTATATATATATATATATATATATATATATATATATATATATATATATATATATATATATATATATATATATATATATATAAACACACACACTATCTTTTTATTTATTCATTTTTTTTTTTTTAAATCGTTTAACAAACCCTTACTCTTACAGTTGCTTTTTTGGTACATTACACGTGTGCCTAGGATCCTTCGTTTAGGAGTTATATTGGTTTTAATGAAATGAGTTACGATTTCCTACATTTTTCAAGTGTTACGTTTTTTTTTTTGACAAGCTAAAGTTGGTGTTGCTCAGATCAAACATGTGACGACCGTTCCCTTATGAGAAGTTTAATAGAAAATATTTATTTTTTTACATTTGTCATATGACCTACCATTTAGAAGTTGAATATAAAATGGCACGTTTAAAACCACTATGTTCTCTCAACTATTTCGAATAATCATTAATTTTTGTTAATTTAATTTAATTATTAATTTATTTAATTTCATCATCTTTATTATAAAATGTAAATGGGAAAAAACAATAGCTGAAAGATAGACGTATCCATTATTTACAGTTGTTATCAGTCTGGAAGACATTGAGTGTTTTTTAAAATAATTTTTAATAATAAAAGTTTGAAATATTTGTAAATAGCATTTTGGAAATAACACATGATTATAAGATTGATTTAAAATACCTTCGTAATTTTTTTAATTATTTTTTTTTGTAAGATATACAGGGTGTTCGACAAATAGTTAGCCAAAGAGGTAACGGGTAGGGAGGTTCATTTTGAACCTATTTAAGGTCACTTATCTATATACAAAGTCTTACGGATTTTTTTTTAATGAATTTTCTTGTAAAAATTGCCAAAATCAAACATTTATGCCTTATATCATCGTTTTTTTTTTTTACTGATATATTTTTTTTTTTTTTTTTTTTTTTTTTTTTTTTTTTGCTGTAATTACTAATACATTATCCATGTAAAATAAAAAAAAATTTGATGCAAAAAACAAATACTAAATAAAAAACGGGAGATCGTTAAATCGTGTGTTAAAGGCAAAAAAAAAAAAAAAAATGATAATTAAGAACTTCAAGTTTAGGTTAAAAAAAAAAAAAAAAAAGTAAGGGCAACAGCCAAAAAAAATTTTTTTTTTTTGTATTTGTTTTTTGCATCAAATCTTTTTTATTTTACATGGACAATTTATTAGTAATTACAGAAAAAAAAAAGTTGATATATCAGTAAACAACGAAGTTTTAAGGCATAAATGTTTGGTTTTGGAAATTTTTAAAAAAAAAAAATTCAAAAAAAAAAAAAAAAAAAAAAACCGTAAGACATTTTATATAGGTAAGTGAGCTTAAATAGGTTCAAAATGAACCTCCTTACCCGAGATACCTCATTGGCCAACGATCTTCCTAACACCCTGTATAGGAAACATTTTTTAGCGGTCTTTCTCCTAGATAAAGGGAGTGCCCGATAACAGACTATTTAATTTATTAATAATATAAGCATAAATAAATTTTATTTTTTATATTTGTCACGGATGAAATAGACATTGAACAATTACAGAATATGGGCGAACGTGGCAGTAATTAATAAATTGTAATGTTATATAGATTATTACAAACGTTAATCATTGTCATGCTGATTAAAATGTTTTACATTGGTATTAAAAAATAAAAAAAAAATATTCTACGTTCTACCAAATCAAGTAAATTAATATAATCGGTCGTTTAATATGTTGAATCGATGATTAGTGAAAACGAAAAAAGAATTTTGATTAAATGTGGTAAACAAACAGTTGAATGAAATGTTGGATTGTATTAGCAAAATAAAGGGGTACGATGGCAATAAAAAAAAGTACGGAAAAAATTACACAAAAACTGTTCCGCCCGTCACGATTTGACTGAAGAAATGAGAGAAGAGAGTAATCGATCTATACACAATCGACTATTAAATAAACATCGGGATTGGAAGAGACGAGTCAATTATATCGATATAGTGAGGTTTTTGTCGGCCCCCGGCGGCTCATGAATAGCCGGCTCATTTTTTCCTCTCCTTGCTCCTCTTCCATCTTCACCCTGTTTAGCAATTCAAGTGATCTCCTTTAAATCACCCCCCCCCCCTCCTTAAATTAAGACAAACTTTTGAATGTGAGATTCTTTCTACTTTATCTCGATTCGTCCACGGTCCTGGAGTTTTTTTTCCTGTTAAAAAAAAATCCTTTTACTGGTGGTTTTTATTGCTTTACAGGATTGCAAAACTGTCTCGAATTTTTTTTAACACTTATTCAATGAACAAAGTTTAACTTTCAGTCAGCAAATTTCATTATATATGCTAAATAAGGTCCTTGAGGTTCATTAAATAAAATAACAGCTTATTTAGGCAACGTTTCAAGATTATATTGTTTTCATAATCATCCCCTACAGTCAAAAAAACAGTTGCAATAAAATTATGTAAGTTATACAGGCTATTTCAAAATATAACGTCAGCTACAATATAAGTATATATAAAAACATGCGTTGGAATATTTAGCGACATATAATTACAAAATATTGAGGAGTAGAAAACCACTTATAATGTTACTGCTGGGTATGCTATTGGTACCTACAACTAAATTATAACAATTCTAGTACACAATTAAACTGGGGATATTTCTACAAACAGGTAAAGGTTGGGAATTTCTTAATTACTGGTATTCCCAAGGTACAGGTTATTCCTGTGTAATAAATGGATAAATGATTTATGTTAAAATAAAGGTATATTAATAATCTTAATGCATTAAATTGGAATAACATGTGTTGAGATTTAGGACGTCTGATTTTTCTATGGTTATCATTTAGCATATCCACCAGTAACATTGTAAGTAGTTTCCTACTCCTCCATATTTTGTGATCATAAGTTGTTAATTATTCTAATGTATGTTTTTATATATTTATATTGTAGCTAACTTTATGTTTTGAAATAACTTGTATTACTTACCTAATATTATTGTAACCTGTTTTTTCACTGATGGAGCATGATTGTGAGAACTATATAGCCTCGAAACCTCGGCAAAATAGTTGTTTTTATTTATTGACTGGACCTCAAGAACCTTCCCCTTAATTCCTTACCCATTCCTATTCCTAAAGCATCCTCTCTAACTTCTGTTAAGCATAATTTTTTAAACCTCCTACATAATCAATCTTGTACCTGTGCCTAGGGAATACCAGTCATTTGGAAATTCCCAACCATTACCATTAGAAATATTCCCAGTTTAATTGTGTACTAGAATTGTTATAATTTAGTAGTAGGTACCAATACCATATCCACCAGTAACATTGTAAGTAGTTTCCTAATCCTCCATATTTTGTAATTATACGTAGTTAATTATTCTAACGCATGTTTCTATATATTTATATTATAGCTAACTTTATGTTTTGAAATAACCTGTATAACTTATATAATTTTATTTTAACCTGTTTTTTCACTGTATGACATGATTATGAGAACAATATAGTCTCGAAACTTTGCCAAAATAATTGTTTATATTGACTGAACCTCAAGAATCTTATTAAACACACACACCCACATATGGTAAACCGGACAGTTATTGACACCTCAGATTGTTCTTGTCACCCTGATTTAAAAATTAACCAAAAATTAAAAATTAATAAAATTACTTTTAAATCCTACAGCACAACTGTGTTAAAATACTCCCAATTCTGCTTGTATTTTCAACCAACTTCAAAAAAGAGGAGGTTCTCAACTCATCTGCATTTTTTTTTAAAGATATCATTTGGGTTTCGATAACTGATTTTACAATTAGTGTAGTAAGTTTTCATTTATTATAAGGAATATTTGGAAACCCCCCTTCATTGGGGGAGAGTTTAAAATTGAATTAAATAACTGATTTTACATTTTACATGCCACTACTATCTTGTAAAATACATTCCAGTAATAACGTTTGGTAGGACCATTCTTGTTTAGCTTAAAGTATAATAACATTATATAATGTGTTTTAAATTTAGGATCAAGTAGTGATTATTCAGTACACAAATCTTGCTAATGAACACGCAATATCGATTTATTATTTTATTAAAGGAATAGTTGTATAATTAATACATTTAAAGGTGTAACAAAACTATTTGTATTTGCATCCTAAAGCTAATATTATTTTATTCTTGATTATCTTGCGATCTTCCTTGACTGAACTTGGCGTCAACAACATAGATTGATAACAAGGAATCGATATTAAGGAGACAGTGGCCGAGGAATTAATAGCGGACTTGATAATTGAAATATGCATTCAACATATCTAAATGAACCAGAAAGATCGTTAAAAATAAATAAATAATATATTCAAAATAATAATGATAATGAAAATAATTTGTTTGTTATGTTTATAGTTAAGAAATTTTAAAGAATGTTCCTGTTATTTTAAATGGAGATATAGAAAGTGATACATCAGCGTTTTTTCACGTCATAAGAAAATGAAATAAAACATTATCTTGCTTGATTTAAAAAAAAAAATAATAAATTAAATAAATAAATGATATTATTAAAATAAATTGATAATTGAAGAACTATGTTGAGTGACTGGATGAATATATTGAATTAGACGAGTGGGATCAGTCAGAAAAAAGTATATAGAGACAATGTTTAATAATTAATAAATATATTTCATTTATTTCGACCATATTGTTGTTCGACATCATCAGGGTAGATGGATAATCGAAAAAAAAAAAAAAAAAAAATTAACATCAGTATACATTGCCATGAAGAGAAAACAGCACTAGGAAAGAATTTTTTTTATAATATTCTTTTGTTTTCTTATTTTCTATTCTTCCTGATGATGACACGTTGGAAAATAAAATGAAATATTGATGGGGTATTTGTTGACTGAGAAGTTGTTGGAGATTACAGTCATAAATACACAGATATTAAAAATAAATTTTAATTTATGTTACCGACCTTTCGACTAGTATTACAAGCCTTAATCAGGGCTAGAAGAAAGACAAGTAAATTTTTTTCAAATCTTTTTTTTTCTCGCCCTGATGAAAGCTTGCTATTTAAGTCGAAACTTAGGCTCTATAAACTAAAATTTATTTTTAATTGCTGTGTATCTGTGGCTGCATACTCTAACAACCTATATCTGTATAAAATAAAATATGTTTATTAATTATCAGACATTGGCTATATTTTTTCATCTACTCAGCAGCTTATTCAATAAAACAATAATTATGTAAAGGAATACCTTTATTTTATATTTACAATTAGATAGTTTTAACTAATAACTGAAGTTTTAGTTTCATTATCGATAGATATCTTGTATTGAATTATGCAATGAAGCATTTTTTTCTCAATGTTTCCACTTATAGCAATAATTTTTAACCTGGTACCATTGCACACATAAGGTGGTTAAAGTTCATGCAAAAACATAATTGGACGTACAATTTTTAATTTTAATGTATGTGTTGGCAATAAAGATGGACAGACAATATTAAGTAACTTTTGTGGATAGTGGACTGTATTTTCAGTATTTACAAAGAAAGGCCCAATAATCATATTTTTACAGACTAAATCAAAACTCTAAGGATCGACTTTCTAGTCAATGAAACTATTTAGAATAATTTCTATTCTGCCGAAATAGTTTCATTGATCTTATCTGTTCGGATTTTAATTTCTAATCATAAAAATATATGACAGTAGTAATTTTGTTATTGTTAAACCTCCCTAGAAATATGTCGCACCGCATATTTAAATCGTTTTTAATAATTTAATTGAACATATGCAAATTTTATTATTAATTTCAAACTCTATATAACAGCGTACCTTTGTAACCTCTTTTAAATGGCGCTCACCACCTGTCGGTCCATTTTTAAACTTCACTGTAATCCTCATATTATCCTTTTTTTTTTATGACAAATTAATTAAAAATCAGCAAATTTTATTATTGCTAAACCTTTCTCGATCTTTAAAGATGATATAGTTGAAATTTCGTACAGATTAGTTCAGTAATTTTCGCGGATATTGATCACAAACGAAAAATGGCTCGTTCTTTTATATAATATTTTAGATTCTCTCTGAGCATGTGATAATCGTGTTCGTTAAGGATTTCGTTAAGGATTGGATCCGTTTAGCATGAAGGTGAAACTACTGCCAATGTAGTTCAGATATCTCTATACTCTGCATGAATTATATTTCCGATTTTATATGATGCCAAGGGGAAAGTAAAACAGTTCATGTCAGGGGAATATGACAGAATTTTTATTTTAAAACTGTACCATTTAGTTAATATAGTTTCGCAGAAAAATTACTTGTTTTCTATTGCTTTCTGTTTTTTTCTATTTTCACGAGTGTTTTCCCGTCCATTTTTCCAGCTGCCTAATGTACCTCTCGCCTCCGAACTTCGGGTTATTACGTAGCGTACTCCCTATTATCCGGACCCTCCAGAGTGCAATTCAATCGCAGCCGTCCCTGCCTTTGGAGGAGTACAGTTGGCAGTTGTTCGTCCAATCAGGAGATGGTTCTCATCCTAACGAGCAGTTTCCCTACCGGTCCACCTGGACTCAACAATCCAATCATCTCCTTTCTTTCTCGTCCAACTTGCCCAATCGTTGGGGGGGTAAATTGAATATTTCCGATACTTTCAGCCGTTTTGGACTGTGTCCTGTATCAGTTTATTTAGGAACAGCATTATCTTAACTAGCAGTAAAACATTAACTGTTCACCATTTTGAAGATCAACTAAAAAATGGAAAAATAAATTAATGTATGAAAGTGGAAAGCTATCCTAAATGCTGTAATGATCTTTGAAATAATCAAATATAACGATATGGTATGGATACTCAAACAATTCAAATGATACTTCTATTATAATAAGTTGTAGACTGAATCTGTATATCAAATACAAGTTTAGATTTAAAGGAACGCTCAAACCTTCCGCTTTACTACAAAAGACTCATTTACATGGCAGTTATCAGACCTATTTGGACATATGGAGTTTAGCTTTGGGGCTCAACTAAACCTTCTAACTCTTCCCGTATCCAATTACAATCCGAAATCCTTTGAAAAATCCTTAATGCTCCTTACTTTGTTACAAATAAACTTATCCATGAAGACCTTAATGTTCCATATGCTGCTGAGTTAGCTTATACCAGATACCTATCCTTTCATAGTAAGCTCCATAACCACTCAAATCCATTAGTTTCTCAACTTGTTTCCCACTCCATTCCCGATAATCCTCCGAGGCGTCTGAAAAGAATATGGCCTAGAAACCTTCTAGTGTAGAATTTTTATTAAAGTGCTACTGATGAGTAGTTCTTTTCAAGCTTTGACATGTTATTGTAATTGTTATCAGCCCATTTTTTTTAATGTATATAATTGTACAGTTGTAAATTTCAATAAATTGATATAAATAAAGATTTAAAGAAGAAAGCAGAAAAAAGAAAAACAAAACATGCACAACCGAATAAACAATACTAGTAATAACAATACATAACTTATGGTTATTTCATAATACAAACCAGATAATAAACAGAAATGAAAAAGACACTTTTTGTGTAGTATAGTGAAATAAAATAAGAATCCTTGATTTATTGAGATTAAAAAATTATCTACAATTTGTAAGATATGTCAAATTATCTGGAATGCAGACAAAAAAAAAAACAACAACAAGTCCCTATAAGCTCACAATTAGCACACTTGGTATATTCATTTTACTTGGAAGTATGAATACTGTTACGTTTTGATGCATCCCTACTACGTATCATCTACCTTTATTCATACTTAATAGTCAACTATACATTTCTTTTTATGTCATTTATTTATAGTGATTGTATTTTCAATCTTCAATTACTAGGTATGTGCTTGGTTCGTAAGTGTTAATAGAATTTTTTTTTTTTTTGTAGTTTCCTACTACTAGAATGTCGGACTTACCTAGTCAGTATTGCTTAAAGTTTCATTTTACACACTCCAGCTCTGTGGGTGTTACTCGAATCCGAAATTTGCTGATGTTTCCTAATCAGAAATTTAATGGATGACGTTTTGATATATATTTTTCACTGGGGCCTACTGTTTAGGAGCTGCGTTGGTTTTAATGAAAAAAAAAACAAAAAAATAAACTCACGTTTTGCCTAGATATTTCAAGTTTGAGAATTTTTTAACTCGCTCTAGCTCTGTCAGTATAGCTTGAATGTATAATTTTCCGATAGTTTCCTGATCGAACATTTAGTGGAGAATATTTCCTGTTTTATAAAATTCTAACTAGAACATAACCTTTAGAGACTACATTAGTTTTAATAAAAATAGTCATGTTTGGAACTCTTAGTTAATCTTGACTTTGTTTATTTCGAATAATTAATTATGGGCTTTATTAGTTTTTTATATTTTTTCCACATCTGTCAATGAAATAGTTACAACAAGCTGATGCGACTTTTGGGTGTAAAACATAGTTGAATTTGCTAATATTTGTGATGCTTAGATTCATTAAATTCATCGTTAGTAATTTTAATTAATAGGAAAATTATCTAATTATAATTAATGATTTCCATTATACGACTTTTTTTTCTTATTCTACCTGGTGTCGGCCTTTGTAAGGACAGGTAAGACGGAGGCTACTGTATTTCATTATCATATTTTGTAATGTGATTTTATGTAATAATTATTTTATTAAAATGTTTATATATATTTGGTAATGAGTATAGCGTTAAGTCGATTGAGGTAATTTTCAGTTTTCGCTCCTATTCCTCAAGGCATAGGTTTGCTTTGATGCTATTTTTTTCTAAGGCCATAACTTCTATCCAGTTGAGGGTGTGAACGAGCTAACACGACCAGAAATCAAGGTGTACATTCCCCCAGCGACAGAAACAAGAATAAGCAATAATTTGTGTCCGCGCAGGCAGGCCTTTAGTAGCAGGGCTTGGCAGCGCGCCACACGGGAACAGAAGGAAAACGGAAGGAGTAGGAGAGGAGGTAAAAAAAAAAGAGAGAGAGAACACAAGGTGGCGGAGGATAAAAAACAAGAAGAAATAAAACGAGGGTGAAAGAAAAGCGAGGAAACGTGTTCTCGTAACATTTCGCAAAGGAGGAGTTTTCATCAGAGTAAATCACATTTCCACGGGACAAAGCTACAGTCCTGAGAAAGTTTATACACAGTTTAGAGTTTCATTTTCCTTCAGAGGGGGCGGGAAATAGGCCGGTGGAAAAATGGAAAAGCTAGAAGGGCCAATAAGAGAAAAGCGTTGATTACTAAGTAGAGAGGGAGGACCGCAGCATCCGAATGTAGGCATTAGGGCTGTCCTGGTTTATATCTTCAATTAGATGCAATTGCTTCTCCAGCGGCCATTGTAATTCTACCGGCCCGGCTTCTTTATTTACAAGTGTCTCTTTTCTAATTAGATTGTGTCTCTATGTGTGCCCTCAACAAATCTCCAAAACGGATTAAGCTAATCTTTTAGCTGTCTAGTCCCAGTCAGCCATCGGATTAGCCGGCTCTCCTTCCTTCCTCTTCGTCTAGGGGAGCAGCTTCAGCAATGTCGGTATCGTTGAAAATTTTATTGGAATAATTGTGTAAATTATCAGCACAGCTAAAAACAACTTTATACTTACCATTTTAATAAAAAATAATTTTCTATAATTTCTTTATTCACAACTGTTATGAATAGAACAATATGTGAATGAGAAGGTAATTAATATATTTATTTATACAAAATGATTTTAACAGATCTCTCATACAGCTTTTTTTATCCTTCCGATCATATTTCCGGGTTTGTCATTCGTGGCAATGTCTTGTATAAATACAGTGGAGCGTCGATTATCCGAACGTAAGTTATAGGAACGCTCAATTAACGAAATCTTTTTTCTTTTTTTTAATGTTATTATGTTTATGAAGTTTTTCATGAAATCGTCTGTGAAGGTTATGTACTTATTCGTTTACTCTGGGTATACTTCGTATTCTACCCACCGGATTTCGTGATTTGTCTAAGTATTTTCGATTGATTTTTTTTTTTAAGGTTTGTATTTTTCGCCACCCGGTACTTTTGTTTGGCTAGTTCCAAATGAGTTTAAGTAAATAAGTAGTGTAATCCAGATACCTATTAACACCCTTAAGCAATATTCATACTATAATTACGGAAAGAATAGTTCAAGTTAGTTTCTTTAAGGTATGCAAGAAAGTTGACACCAAACATTATTCCTGGAATGTATTTTACAAGATAGTGTAAAAATTACTATTTCGTTTATACAGAGAGGATTGAGTCGTTCTTGGACTGACCCCCGAGGCGCTGAGTCTAATGTATGTGTTCAAGATGGCTTCCATTTAAAACGCCTGCAGCTATTGTAACACTTAACCTCTATCCTTTTATATTCGATATGAGAGATTCCCCCATTGTTTTAGCGATTCTCCGATCAAGCCAAACACAAAAGTTCATCTATTCAAAGGTCACTGATATTTCTATTGATTATAATCCTATTAATTTTATTTTCGGATTACTGTTTTGTTATGTGTTAATATTTATTGGTAGGGGGTTTAGTGATTTATAAAACATATCACATAGATTTTTTTTTACATACGGAATTTATATGCAATATGTGTCATGAAAATGTTTGCGTGGTTCAATGCTTGTTTTTTTTTTTATTAAGTATAAAAGGCATAACAAAAAATACACTAATTATAAATATTTTTTTCTTAGAACAAACAAACTATGTTCTTGAAACATACACTATGTTCAAAATGTCACCAAATGTGATGCTTTGGCTGTTGTTTGTAGCAGGCATACCTTGTAATTATTGTATTTTTATTTATTTATTATGTTTTATTTATCCAAGTCTGTCAAAAATTCATATCGACAATCAGAGGAAAGTATGAGTTGAAAACGTGAAAAAAGTGACATATCAGTTATGAAGAAGAATCAACTATACCTAGTCTTGATTCTTCCTTAAATAAATGAAATACTTAAGGTTATTACGAAAGCAAATCTCTCACCCGCCTTCTTCTCAATCTCCTTTTTGTATGTGATGGTAATTTCTCTAATTAGATAGTTTCTGTGTCATTGTAGATTTTGATGACATTGTTGTAAGAGAGATAGCGAAGTTACTGTTGGTGTTCTTAAGTATGTGTTGAAAACGTACCAAGGAGTTTTGTATTGAAAGGTCTGTAGTATTTGTATAAGTGTCCTTTTTCCTCTACCAAAAATCTGAGAAGCTTTACTCTAAACGGATTTTACTATATTTGTATCCTTTGAAAAATTTTTTTTTTTTTTTGTATATTTTTCTTTCATTATAAATTATGATTACATCTACCTATATTTAAGTTGTTTAATAGTATTCATTTTAATTTTGAGACTGGTTTACTTTTTCTTAGAACAGTATGTAATTTTGTGAATTGTAAAAAAAAAAATATGTAAGAAGTATAGAAAAAAAAACACAACTATATTAGTGTAAATAGCAAGTTTCTGTAATATAATTATATAATATAATATAATAATATAATTATTGACTTTTTAAAGAACATTCCATCCCGAAATATAAATAGTCTTTTATTAAAAATGACCTTAAATCGAAATTTGTTTTTCTACTAAGGGATCACAACATTTAGCGTCTTAGAAGGGTTCGGTTGACTGAATAATTTTGACTTTATAATTTATACATTTGATATAGCAAAGAGTGGGGTGTTTTGGGCAGTTAGATATTTTATGGCTAAACTTACCGATGACACTGGTCTAGATTAAAAAAAAAAAATTAGTCAGGTACGTGCATAGCTAATTCAATGTTAAAGTAGCGATTTTGTGTAATAAAGCGATATTACCTTGTGATAAATTGCCAAAAAATTTTAGTTTCTTCTTGTAGTGTTGAAAAACAAATTACGAATTCAGAAAACTAAAGACTCCTGATTGGAAGTTAATTAGCCCAAGCTATCTATAAGGCTGTTAGTAAGAAGTTCCCCATAACCATGAGCTTGTCATCCTGTTCTCGGTAGAGGCATGTAACCTGTAATTATTTACTGATTTAATGCCCTGTATTAATACCTGATATCTTCATTTTTCCGCCTCACACTCCTGAAAATCGCTTATGAAAATTACAATTAACATGCAATTTACTGAGTTCTCACTCCCTTGAGCTTTGATTGACCAATTAAACAAGTAAGATGAAAACGAGATTTTGAAATTGCATTAATTTTTTTAAAAATCCGTATTAACACGGTAGCTAATTATTATTAGTGATTTCACAATACTTGTAAATCCTGCAAAATATGTTATATTAAATAAATAGTATATCAATACAATAGTAAACTATGAGGGCCGAGGGTTAACATTTATTTCAAGGCAAAAAAAAAGTAAACTAGCTCTTAACTGGAGCAAGAAAAGAAAATTCTTACCCTATATTTTTAAAAGTTATTAAAAAAAAAAAAAAATAGATATTTAATGTATTCGCAACAAATAAAATGAAATTTACTACATTAAAAAATATTTAAATTCTAGGATCCACCGTGGCGTTTTCGCCCGCTTTCTTAAGTAAAGCACTTAGATAAATTTAACTAATAATGAAATTTTTTTTTTATTAATAAAAATCGGGTATTTTAGTAAGCATGCAAAAAGGGCAACATAAATCATAAAATATGAGAATAATTTAATTCCTAGGGCTTCTACTAAGTTTTGGTAAGTCTGGCCTTACGATTTTTAAATTAAAAATATTGAAATTAAAATCGTTCAAATAGAAGATTAGTCTGAATCATTGGGTCGCTGTTCCTGTCAGAATTTTAGTCACTATATTTCCACGCATAGTTGAATTTTATAACTTTGTACCATTGCACAGATTAGGTGGCTGAAGGTCACGCTAAAACATAATTGGACTACTAATTTTTAATTTTAATGAATGATTTTGTGATCCAGAGTAAATGATTTTGTGATGGAGTAAATATTTACTATATTGTTAGAGATATATATGTCGATTTTCGAACTTCACGTGGATCCACATGTCGCACCATATATTTCTTTTTAACCAAAAATTAATTGAAAATAATAAATATTAATCAAGCTTTAGATCATCGTATCATTGTAACCTCTCTTGCAATATGGCGCTTGACACCTTTCGGTAGATTTTCAAACTTCACTGGAATCCAAATATTTATCGCATTTTTAATAAAAATATAATTAAAAATCAGTAAATTCTATTATTGCTAAACCTTCCTTGAGGTATGAAGATGATCTAGTTAAAATTTGGTAAAGATTGGCCCTGTAGTTTCATAGTTAGTGATCATGTACGAAACTCCTTATCCTTTTATATATCAGTATGGATTATTTGTTGTAACATTTGTTTTGGGAGTTTTTCTTAACGTGAAACATTACAGTCATTGATCTTAAAAATAAATGAAAAATAAT
Organism: Euschistus heros; assembly: GCA_003667255.2. Taxonomy (NCBI): domain Eukaryota; kingdom Metazoa; phylum Arthropoda; class Insecta; order Hemiptera; family Pentatomidae; genus Euschistus; species Euschistus heros. The sequence goes on from RCWM02000137.1 coordinate 1,687,810, forward strand.
AATAATAAATGTAAAATAAAGCTTAAGATTTATTTAAATTTTATGAAAGAGTTCTTCCTTTATAGGAGGTTTATGACTTAATCAATATTTTTTTGTATCCTTTCCTAGCGCTTCTAAAATAGATGTATTCCCTGTTCCTTTCTCAAATTTTTGAGTGGTGAGGGCATTCGTTAAAGTCATATGCTAGTGGTAAATTACTGTTACACGTTTTACATTTATGAGTAACTTCTTTGGTTATTAGGTAAAGGTGTGTAAGTCACGTATGGCCAATTCTTAATAATCACGAACAATTGTATCAACAAACATCATTCTAACATTTGTATATTTTACCAGTAAATATGAATGACTGATCGTATTTTGATACATACTATCACAATACAATATATAAAATAGTAATACACCATTGAATTACATAAATATGTAATAAATAGTTGTATACAATTAATGATTTATAATCAACTATATATATTTTTTTTTTTGTTTAATTTACCAAACACTTTAATAAGAAAGGAAAACAATGCAACGGTGGTGATGTGCAATTTTGTCTTAAAGGTTATTTAACGTACACGTCATATTTCTTACAGAAATATTTTTATCTTTAGAACTTTTTTTTTTTTTTTTCATTGTCGCTATGTTTTTCTTATTATAATTGATGATTTCCGTTATCCAGAATTTTCTCTTATTCGCCTCTCGAAAGCCGGATATGAGAAAGTCTATTGTAGTTCAACTTTATAAGCATTCGATTGGCATCAAAATGAATGTACATCTAAAAACTTTTGCAGCCGAAAATTGATTTCAGACGGAAGTAATTCGAAAACTATAGAAAACCCCCGACTGCTGACGATTGGCTGCTTATTAAAACTGAGACGTTTCGAGAGGATTTGAGGGCTGCATCAGGACTCCCAATTAGAAGCAACGACTTTCCAACAGTTGTCGGTCCCTCGCAAATTAGAAGAGAGTTGGAATGAAGGCGTAAATTCTGGCCGGATGGGGCCCGGAGACGATAAAAGTTAACAGGAGGTCCGGGTAATGGCTCCTTACTCCGCTACTTCGGGCCGCTCCCCGAAGATACCCTCCCATGGAGTACGGCCGCAGGCTCCCCTGGGGGCTCATTGAGCCCTCCTCTTGTAATTATCAGGTGGATTCTGTTATCGTGAGGGGTGGCTGGCTCTTATAGCTCCCCTCAGATTATCTCCGCCTCCGAATTTGTTTTGCAAAACCTTCGGGGGAGAGGGGTTGAAATTTTAATTTCATTAACTCCTGGATCTGTCATGTCTAAGCATTTGTACATCAACGGAAATGCTAGGTTTAAGTACGTAAACGTACTATTACAATTCTGAAAAAATATATCTGTGTTAAATATGTATGTAATTGGTAGAAATTGATATTGAACTAAACTACATGTATGTACAATATAAATGCAATACACAAGGATTGTGAAAGCTAATAATTAAAATGAAATATAAATAATAATAAATTAAAAAAAAATAAATTTTTACAAGAAATAATAAATATTAAAATTATAAATTATGTACAAAGAAGGTTACATCTCTGACTTTACAAACTTTAAACTTTTACCACTCTTAACATTAAATTGATGGCTAGTGAAAACGCAAAAACAAGTTTACATTTATTTGAAGGAAGAGTAAGCAGTAGGAATGAAGAGATTTGTAAGTTGACTGAGGGGGTGCCGATTACGAAGGATTTTTCATATGCTGTAGTTCTGTGGGAAGGGGGATAAAGATCGGAAGGACAAAGAAGATTATGGAGGTGGGCAGTTATTTAAAAATAGAATAAAATAATATTTAGTGTGCTTACGTTTCTGTTTTCATCAGGGTGGAGCCTAAAAGGGGTGTCTAGCCTTTTTTTTAAACATGTTTCTAGCATTACGAATTTGGAAAATTCAACCAACAACATCTAACGGGTCTTAAACGCTGATGAATGGTCAGGATTATAAATTGATATACTTTTTCTATTATATTATAATTTTTTGGCACAACTCATTTATTTTGCTAATTTCACAACATGTTTCGGGACTTTATTTGCATCCTCAGAATTCTAAAATTGTACAACCCCATAAGTATTACTTAAATAACGCCTAATTAATTCTACAATTTTACAATACAATTAATAATTTACCTTGTTTATGTGATAATACGATGTATTACGTATTTACCTGTGATTTATACACATTGTCTTTCATTTAATGTCTTTATACACTCTAGGCCCACTGGACTATTTTCAACTTTTGTTTGTGTTTTATGGTTTTAAGAATAAAATCCTGAGTATGGGAGTTCCGAAATATGTGAAATTAGCAAAATAAATCAGGTATTGTGCCACAAAATAATATTTTTTTTTTTTAATTTTTATTTTATTGAGAAAGTATTACAATCTGCCTCAATGTGGGCAATAGGTAATATGGATGACTAAATGGTTCCATTCACACACTATTTACAATAACAAATAAATTCAAAGAATAGATAAAAAAATAAAATGAACTAATAAGAAGAAAATAAAAATAAAATAAACAAAGTACCTCAAACTATACAATACATATAGCTAAGAAAATAAAAAATAAACAATCTATAAAATAAGTAACAAGACATAAAATAAAAACAATAATAAGAGTAAAAAATCAAAAATTTAAATTTAATTAAATCGTAAAATACATTCATACTTTATTTACACTATATTCAAATCTGAGGGATCCCCCAACCAGACTTGTCTCACCACTTATGGAGGAACAAGAAAATAATATTATAAAACCAAATCTCCTTCTCTATAAATTGTTATTAAATTATTATTTTTCTATGTTTTTGTATATCAAAAAATTGTTACTGTTTAATTAATTACAAAAGACTCATTTACATAACAGTAATTAGACCTGTTTTGAAATATTAAGCTGACTTTATGGGCTCCACTAAACTTTCCAATTTATCTCATATCCAATCCTTACAGTTCTAATCGTTTCGTAAAATCCTCAATGCTCCTTATTAGGAAATTAACCTAATATATATATATATAAACTTAATGTCCATCATTAATCTCAGTGATCTATATGTTACTGGACTGGCCTGAACCAGACATATATTCTTTTATGATAAACTTCATACTCATTCGAATACATTAGTATCCTAACTTGATGGCCTAGAGACCTTCTAATGTAGAATTTTGATTAAAGTGTTGCTGATAGGTAGTTCTTAACGTGTTATTACAATAATCGTCCATATATTTAATTGATTAATGTATTGTATACAGTTGTAGATATCATTGAACAATTGAAAAAAAGAAATGATTTATCGGTCTTGAAAAAAAAAAAAAAAAATTTTTTATACAAAAACTGAAGGATTTCCCACGTGTCTATCTCGAAATTATTGTTAATTGTTACATGCAATAATATATAATTAGACAAGAAATTAAATGATTAATCAAACGTATTCTAATACAGTAGAGCGTCGATTATCCGAACTAAAGTTGTTAGGGGTGGTTCGCATAATCAAAAATTCCGATAACCAAAATTCATTTAAAAAAAAAAAACTATTTTGTGTAAGTAGCATCTCCTAGAAGTTCGCTTTTCTTTTTTTTTCTAAGTTTTATGACTCAAACAGCCCGTCTCACTCTTAGGATTTAGGATGATTTTTGAATCTCGTTATTGTTGATTTACAAACCTTGCAATCAATAGCTGATGTCTGACCCGATTCATTTTATTTAGCCACCTAATGATTTCCATTTTGTCTTTAAACGAAAAGAGCTCTCGTTTCCATTTTGTTAGCATGGATGAGGATGTGTAGTTTTTAAAAAAGAAAAAAAAGTTCCGATTACTTAAACTAACTGACGCTCGGATAATGGACTTAAATTAATGTCTGAATTAGGTTTTGGATATTTGTAATAATCTATAAGATATGATTATTTATTGATTATTAATTATACATATAAATATTTATGTTAATTTTATTTTTTCTTTGTTTTTATGTTACAGGTAAGTTAATTAGTTGATCAGAACAAGCTTCCTTACGTTTACAGCTACAACAGTAAGTTTTTATCATAATATTAATTATATGTTTAAGTTTCTGGATCCAGATTATATAAATCCGAGTTGAATAATTGTTATAAAAAAGGACATTTATAAACGATGCCGAACGCTGGGCACTAATGGTGACGCAAAAGACTTGTCAAAGATATGTGAAGGAAGGATAAAACCTCTTGATGAATCGCTCTGTTTGTCGATCGAAATGGCATTATTAGCATTTCCTCCTTTCCCACGGGACTCAAACCCACTCCAATAAATCCTCTTCGGCTCATTCAATAATATCTCAGTGACTTATAAGGACGCCATGAGACCTGTTATATTTATGCTTCCGAAAAATAATTTTTTTTTTCTCCCTTCCAACAGGACAACAGAACCATACATTAGGGAGATTTAAGGATAATGCTCTAGCACTGTATAAAATATGATCCAATTAAAGGGAATCCTTTTAAGGAGTTATTGGACGGAGGGAGTTATTAATCCAATAAAATTAGACAGAAATGTCTAAAAGCTTTCTTTAGTAGCCCGGTGTCGTTAGGCGATGTAAATTAGCTCCTGGGAGGTTTCTACGATATCGGATCGTACTAGCTTTAATCATTTGTGTCGCCTTTGTTGAATAATTATTGGATCATGGCGGGACGTGACAGGACAGTTATAAAAACAAAGGTTCGAAAAAAATGTAACCCACTTTTCGTAAACTGTAACCTTAATGGAGTTCGTGAAATATATTAATGTATATTGATCGATAAACAGAAAAAAAATAATATATTGTAGTCTATAAATATAATGTAGGAAATACCATTCAACATACTGACAGGAGAAAAATTCCACCCAATGGTTTTTTTCAGTCATAAAAAATTAGGCATTGTTTGTTATTAAAAAACGTATGTATATATGTTATTAATATATATATATATATATATATATATATACATACATACATATATATATAGGGTACAGTTACTGACACCCTTAAGGAAATATTTGGAAATATCATACTATAAATATAGAAAGAATAGCCAATAAAGTGAAAATATTTCCTCCTACTTATATACTTTAAGCTAAGCAAGAAATTTGACACCAAACATTATTAAAATGTAGACACAAAAATAATACATATATAGGTAAGGGTAAACCAGACACTGACACCCTTAAGGAAATATTTGGAAATACACCCAATAAAGTGAAAATTGCAGTAATTTTTCCTTATCTTTTAAAGCTAAGCAAGAAATTTGACTAAAATGTAAGACAAAAAATAAAGTAAAATCAGTTATTGACACCCTATGGATATCTTTTAAAATACGGACAGAATTAAAAGTATTTCTACAAAGTTAAGTTGTAGGATTAAAAATGAGTTTTATGATATTGTTTTTTTTTGGCTGAATATTTTTTTTTTCTAATTTTCAAAATAGGGTGTCGATAACTATCTGGTTTACCCTATATATATATATATATATATATATATATATATATATATATATATATATATATATATATATATATATATATATATATATTTTTTTTTTTTCAAACGTTTCGGCTATATCATTACTAAATATAGTCGAATGCAGTAATAAAAAAGAAATAAATATACAAAAATTAAAATAAAAAATTAGTAGGGTTAGTCAAAAATATTTTCAACGATCAAAAATTAATTACACAATGGTAAAGAGAATGAAAAAAAATTCAAGTGTAATATAGTTAATTAACAGTACGCATTATTGTATATAAAGAATGACTTTATTATATGTAGAGAGAGGTTAAAAATAAAAGAAAGTAAAATAAATAAGATATAAGATGATCAACAGTGTTAATAAAAAAAAATATATAGTTTTATTTGCTTATACATTGAAGCAAAGATCAGACACTACAACACTGTTATCAAACCAACATCCCTGTATGCAACTGAAAACAAGCCCTGGAAAACAACAAAAAATCAGAACGTAAAACAATTAGAAAAAGTATTGGTACATTAAACACTGAAGATGGCTACAGACTCCAACATAAAAAAAGAGAAGTTTTCAAACATTGAAACGGACATCAGGAAACGCAGGCTGAAATTGGACACATATTTTTAACCTCTCAGCACCTACAATAATGTTAATTCTTTACATATAACAATTCATATTGCTTATTAACCCTATCATAGTTCAATTTATTTTTATTTTTTTTTTATTATTGTATTATTTATCTACCAATTTTTTTAAACCACTTCAGATTTGTTTATTAATCCCATCAATTTTTCATTTTTTTTTCTCTCTTTTTTTCATTCTGTATTCAACTATTTTTTGTTTTAGCCCTAATGATAGCTATCAATGATATGACCGGAACGTATGCAAAAAATAAAATATGTTTTCTAACATCAAAAATTGCCCATTTTTTACTAAACACTTCTCTCAACATCCTATTCGACATTTTCATCCATTCATTCGACATAACTCTTCAATATTTTTTTTTTGTTCTCGTATAAAAGTTTCATATTCTTTAACTAGGACATCAAAAACATATAAGGGTTATTAAAAACAATAATTAAACATAAGGAAGCAGTATTTGATTAAATTAATTTTAATTTATAATGTACATATTCCCCCTTTGTGCTCATTACGTCTTGCATTCGATGGGGTATAGGTTTATTGTGATTTTGAATAAATGTTTGAGGGATATCCATCATCAGATGGAAAATTATAAAAAACCATAAAATTTCATGATTTATTTTAATTTTAAATACTGCTTGCTTACATTTAATTAAATTAATTTTAATTAAAAACACTCCAATCCCATATCCTAACCCTTCAAGAATGGTGTCAAAAATGGAGAATCAAAATAAATCCCAAAAAATCTCACCAAATAACCTTTACCCTTCGTCGTAAGCCCACGACTTCCTGTCCTACAGTATCCTTTAATGATATTCCACTAATCCCTGTTGAACAGATCCGCTACCTTGGACTCCACTTGGACAAACGTCTTACTTGGAATCCACATACAAGACTAAAAAGACAAGAAACTGCCCGTCGTTACAGATTACTTCAACATTTATTAGACAAACGTTCAAAGCTCCCAATTAATTACAAAAGACTAATATACATGACTGTGATTAGACCTATCTGGACTTACGGAGTTGAGCTTTGGGGCTCCACTAAACCATCTAATTCATCTCGTATCCAATCCTTACAATCCAAAATCCTTCGTAAAATCCTCAATGCTCCTTACTTTGTCACCAATAAACTTATCCATAAAGACCTTAATGTTCCATATGTTGCTGATTTAGCCCACACCAGATACCTATCCTTTCATAGTAAGCTCCATAATCACTCAAATCCGTTAGTTTCTCAACTTGCTTCCCACTCCATTCCTGATAATCCTCCGAGGCGTCTGAAAAGAAGATGGCCCAGAGACCTTCTAGTTTAGACTTTTTACTAAAGTGCTACTGATGGGTAGTACTTTTCGTGTTTTGTCACGTTATTCTTATAGTTAACAGCCCATTTACTTGATGTATATATCTTGTACAGTTGTAAATTTCAATAAATTGTAATTAATAAAAAAAAAATAAATAAATAAATTAGATATAAGAAAGCAGTATTTAAATTTAAAAAAATAATCAATATTATTAATAATTATTATTATTTCTTACAGTTTGCATTAAACGGGGCTTAAATGGGATATTTAAATAAAATCTCTCAAGAATTTATTCAAAATCACATTAGTCTTATAACTCATCGAATGCAAGACGTACTGAATCAAGTGGTGGACATAAAACTCATTAATTAAAAATTAAATTAATTAAATACTGCTATATTTTATTTAATTATTTTTTATTAATTTTAACGAAAACCCCTAAAAATAATAAAACATTTAAATATCAAATGGGTGGAATTTTTACCTGTCCGTATATAATAAAATATACAAAATCAAATCGTAAATTATATCGAAATGAATAAATCCTTAGACAAGGGACGAAATTCCTCCTATTGTTGTGTCCATTTTATATTGCATCACATCAACGTTAACAATGGAATCCAAATAATTAATGAATATAACGTACTGATTATTTAAAAAAAAATGTATTTATAGATTTATAAATATACAACTGTATAAAATAATATGCTTATTGTAATTATTAGAGGTGTATTTTCAGACGCCTTTGAAGGTTCTAATAACATACGTTTTTCATTTGTCTGTGTTTTTCTTTAAAAAGATAATACAATGGTAAAAATTAACAGTAAAATATAACACACTCCTCAAAACCGACTCTCTTATATCGGAGCTGTCCCATATTTGGTCAACTGGTGTTTTTTAATGAAACTTTATTAGAGGACTTAAATCAATGGAAATTTCCAGATATTCAATTCAATCGCCTTACTAAAAGAAAATATATTTATGATTAAGAGAAATAGGATCAGTCAACGTTCGCCAATCAACAAATCCACCCACTTTTTCTTTTGATACAGCATGGAAATAGGACGACCATATGGCGTGAGGCAATAAAGACCGCCTTGATTCAATTTCATTGTAATACAGGAAAGATAGGAATTGTTACCCAATCTTACTCAACTTTCCTAGCACTTCTTTAAATTAGACCATTAGTTATACACCAGAAAAAAACTCGATACGTACAGTTACTAAAACCTATCAGGACATATGCCTCACAAATTTAAGGGATTGCCAAAGCGACGCTTGAGCAGAAACTACAGACATTTTGTATAATCACACAAGCACCTTTAGTACAAAAGTAACATAACTCTATCATCAAAGAAAAAATACATATGTACATACTACAAAAGATTTCGCAATTAACTTCAAGGTCATCCGAATCAACCCATTTATGTCATGTCCACAACAATGATGTACAACAATATCTGTAGAAGGTTGAAAAGGAGCCGGACAAGAAATCTGCCTTAATAAAATTCACGACTCTCTATGTTAGTGCCTTTAAAATAGGTCAGAACTATAAACTTCGCTGGTGGTAATTATATATATTCAACAGTTTTGAATAAAGATTGAAAAAAAAAAAAAAAAAAAAAAAAAAAAAAAAAAAAAAAAAAAAAAAAAAAAAAAAAAAAAAAAAAAAAAAAAAAAAAGTTATGCAAAGGGATATTTTATGCATGGTAACATTATTTTGAGGGAGTAAATGAGGTAAAACGATTTATATGTAACTGTTTATCAACCTCCTCATTCACTAATAACAAAATCGTAATTCATATGTATATTCAATAGAAAAGTGTTGGTCAAAAATTATTAATTCAATAATTAAAACAATGCTTATTGTCACGGTTAAAAAAGATAACTGTTTTAATATTGGTTATAGGAATCAACAGAAGAGAGGTGTCTGATTGATTTTTTCAAAGCATATAATAAAAATAAAAATTACACTATACTTCTACAGAAAAATAATTTTAAATTGAAAAGTCATCCAATTAAAAATGATGAGAAAATAAAATGTTTGTACAGTAATTGAAGCAGTGGCAAGTCTGTTTCATATTGCCTCTTTGGTTATCCCATTAGTTGATAATGCATAGCCCCAACATTCAGTGTGGCGACGCTTTTCTCTTTAAATAAATTTCAATCGGAAACTTATTTATTTACTTACATAATATTATTTTGATACCTTAAAGGAGTCATTGTGACTTCTTGATGAACTTATCGATCAGTGACGAGATGACCCCAGGGGTTTGCTATCAGCCAGTTCCTCCCTGGAGTACCCTGACACACAGATCGCTATCCGACGACGTCCATCGCAGGCGGCGAAGACACCCTAAGGATAGGAATTAGAAGTTGGCCTCTGAGGGACCCCTATCCCGCACACCTGGCACGATAAGAAGTGCTCTTGCTTGAGCTAATCCGTCGTGTCCCCTATATTTCCTAGAGGACAGCAACTTCTTGGTCCCACTGTGGGCATTAGTTATATCGAATCGGTAGCTATCGATAGTGGGATTTATCGAGGCTTACGTGACAGCCCTCACCTGCCCTCTCCCTTGAATTATTGCCCTTCCCCTTCCACAGCTATAATTTGTACCTATTTACGGCCTGTCCTTCTTTGTACTTCTTCTTCGGAGCGCTGGCTCTATAGTCTGCTAATTCTGGGCTAGGGGTGACCTACTTTCATTGTAGATGTGCTATTGGATTTCCTATGTAACTGTGACAACTGCTTTGAGTCGTGATATATCGATGTAGGGAATTCGAGAAATTCTGTAGAAAAGTGTTCAGAAATCAAGGATTTATTGTACGTTAAGATATACAGCTTTAACGTTCCGGTACTAGTCCATAGTACGGAGCTTATAACCCTTATTTCATGTAATGTTTTTACTTATTTATGAAAATTTATTACTGGACGTACTATTTGATCGGTAACTTATCCCCATGAAACAGTTAACTGCGACAAACTCAGCTACATTTATTAATACATTATCAATAAGAGTTTATTATAAAATTCAAGTTTGGTACATATATAGTTCACTTAATAACCATTTTCCTCGCATGAATTGAATTAAGATTTTTTATATTTATCTGGTTGCCTGTCACAGGGAACTAAGGTTCTGTTTTCGATTTCTTCCAATTATAAAGGTATATACGAATAAACAAATTATAGTTCTGAGAAACAACTAATAATTAACAAAAATTTGTAAGCAATCGATTCGCTAAATCAATCATTTTCAACTCGACTTGACCGCAAATATCATCGATCAGCTGAGCTCATTTCGTTTCACCCACTTTTCAGGGCTGCCAACTTGATGAGAAGGGTCTTCTAAAAAGTGCAACACCGTTTTGGGATGACTTATTATAGTTTGATCAAAGTTTTGAGGGCTATGATGAGGTTTAACACTCATACAACAGACATTTAATGTGGACATATATCTAGCATAATTTTTCCGTACAAAATAATATAATATGAGATGAGTGGATATTGAAAAAAACACTTTTGATATATTTGTTAATAAAAGTAGAAAAGTCAAAAAGCAATGTAATGAATGTTGTTTCCTAGAACTTCTGCCAAAAAGTTCGAAAGAAATCATTTGACCCGTCATGGTAGATTTAATGTAAAAAAGCTTGATTGCCTCGTATATATTTCTTGTATTCAGCGATGGATTTTTTATATTAAAATGTTAAAACATATCAGAAAGAGAACATACTTCATGGAACGTCGACTAACAGTTAAATAAACTGATTTTTTTTTTATGAACGAGGAAATCTTTATATTTATATAAGAAAATTTTTAAAACTAAGGTAGGACTATGATAGTATTTTTAATTGCATACATTTTTCTTGAAGAAATGAGGATATGTTCTTTTCATACAATTTTAAATTATGTTTATTCCATTTGAATAAACTCCTCCTTTGAATATTACAATAATGCTACCTCTGATGTGGCCCCTTCTGGAATTACTTTAAATAAGTGTCCAGAACAAAGACGGCACCGCGGATAAAGAGCAGATGAGGCGGATGGGAGGGACACCGTAGTATAAACAGGTAATAAAAAGTGGGGCTGAGGATTGAGGGCTGCGCGACGCCAGGTATACTGCCGTGGGAACGCTAGATAACGCCACCTGATACCCGCGCTTAAGTACACATTTCCACGGATCGCTTGGCCGCATTATTTTATGGCAGCACTCTTTTTTAAGGGCGGGTGGTTTTTCCCGCCAAAATCTAATAATATCTCAGGTAATGGAGCACTTTGTATTTACTTGTTAGCCTAACTTGGGCTAAGTGCTTTGGGCTATTGGTAATCAGTTGCGGCCTCTTTCAAGTTTTTTTTTTTTATATAAAGAACTTTAAATGAATGTTTTTGTGTCAATTGTATGTTGTTTTTATTTTAAAGCATACAAGAAGAAACAAAAAAAAAAAAAAAAAAAAAAAAAAAAATAGTATGGACTTACAAAATATCTTTTATAAGTCATTCCCATTTGTCTCCATTAGGTTAGTATCTAGAATTGTGGTTTCTGGTCATAGATTTTTTTTTTTAAAACTATTTTTTTATATTTACAACTTTATAAATTGTACACAACATGTAAATTTGAGAATAATGATTACAATGACATGTGAATAACATGTTAAGAACTACTCGCTAGAAGCACTCCAATGAATGTGATTAGATCATGGACGAATATTTCAAGGCCATCTTCTTTTCATACGCCTTGGAGGATTATCAGGCATTGAGTGTGAAACAAGTGAGTATGGAGTTTACTACGAACGGATAGGCATCTGGTTAGGGCCAAATCTGCAACATATGGAACATTAAGATCTTTGTTTGTGATATGGAGCATTGAGGATCTTACAAAGTATTTTGGATGGCAAGGATTGGATAAGAGAAGAATTGGAAGGTTCAGTGTAGCACCAGGGTTCAACTCCTTGTGTCCAATACGGTCTAACTTCTGTCATGTATATGAGTCTTTTGTAATTTATAGGGAGCATTAAACGCTTGTTTAGTAAATGTTGACGAACAGTTTCTTGTCTCTTAAGTCTCTTGTGTTGTTTCCAAAAAAATTAATGTATGTAATCTTTGTAGCAAACTGCTGATGTTTTGAGTTTATTTTTAGTCCTTAAATAAATAAATAACATAAATAGAAGTGGCATATAATTCCTAATCCTCATTATATTATATGATGCGGAACTCAAGCGATAAGATTTTCAAATTCAAAATTCTTCAATTTTGAATTTAATACGTTAATCTAATATATATTTGTATAAGTCAGTGGTTATTATTTAGTTATTACTACTATATAGTATAAACTGTTGTTGAACCAGAAGTTTCCCTGAAGCTTTGTTGTTAGACTTCGCTAAGGACATCGACAGTGTTCGGCTGTTGTTAAGTACGAGGGAGGCAGGGTGGAAGTACCGCGGGAGAGGTACACACCCAGAAAGTAGAGTCCCTTAAGAAAGAACATTATCGCCCTGGCTGTCACGTCTAAAAGCATACAGTCGGAAATATAGAGGGGCATTAGAGCTAAAGAGTGGAGGAGCAGGGCAGATGTATAAAATAAATATCTAGGAGCGAGGCCCTCCCGAGCAGTAAATCAGTCAGTTCCATGTGAAGTTTCTTTCCCCTCCCGTACGTCATGGCACAACACCCGGAGTAATTACATTAAATCTTCCTTCCGCCCTCTGCCGGCCTCCTCGATAAATAGCAGCACCAGCTAGCGCCAAATTTTAAAATCTCGCCCTGAATGCGGCAAACTCTATATCATCTAGCAATACCCTACGAGTATACTTATATTTCCCATTGATATTTTTTATTCTATGCAGCAATATAAATCACCAATGGTTCTTATCAAGAAGTTTTATTCAGTCGTAGTTTTAGTATTAATTTATCTCCAGCAAATGAATCATTAATCTTTTCAAAAATCCAGGTCACTTAAAAAGACCTGTAATTTTATTAAGGAAAGCTAAATCATAATGAATAATTACAAAATTAATCCTCAATGCTTTTTATAATGTTCTATATGAAGCCAATTTGTCCCAAACCAATGTCCTTTAATAGCAAACTCCATACCCAGTCGAATCCACTAGTCTCCCAACTTGCTTCACATACAATTCTTCATAATCCTCCAAGGCTTTAGAAAAGAAGATGGCCTTCTAATGTTGAACTTCTATTAAAGTGCTTCTAGTGAGTGGTTCTTTACATGTTATTGAAATGTCATTGTTATCATTTCCTCAAATTTACTTGTCGTATATAGTGTATGCGGTTGTAAATATCAATAAATAGTTTTAAAAAACTAATAAATATATACATTGATAAAGTATTGCAGTTACAATGAATAACATTCTTCCAACGTAATGGTAATCCCAAACCCCTTCCTTAAAACATAATATTTGGTCATGTCGAGAGAATGTTCTTAAAGGGATTCGTTGCCTGCCTGTACACTGTAAACCAAGACTGTGTCTTCTGCTCAGAACGTGTGTCTTTTCCAGACATGGAACATATTTTTCAGCAGCTTCAGTAGCTTTTAAAAAATGTTGGTAATCGACTGAATAGAAATATCTACTGGAATCATTTCGACAAGATCTTTGAAACACTTGTGACTGAAAATGAATTCATCTTTACATGGTTAAAAACAGTTGTGAATTTCATTAAACAACGAAAACCCAAATTGAGGGTCTCTCCCACGTTTTACCTTATAGGTATATGTGATTGATGCATTCCAATTTATATCTAGTCTAGATAAACCATAACATTTTTTGGATGGGATATTAAATCGCGTCAATAAAACTATATGTACCTTCTATTTCTTTGTATAAGTGCTATTGTAATATTTCATGCAATATAGAAGAAAGAAAGAATGAAAAAGAAAAAATTAACAAAGAGTAGCATTTTGAAAATATGGAACTTAGAGTAAAATCTGAAATTACTTAACGAATACCATTAGGTCACGAAAACGCCCATGCTAAAGGGACTGGACATGCAATTTATCATGGCGATTCCAAACAACCTTCAGTGTAGTAGTAATTGGAAATGTAACGTGAAAAACCAAATTATTGAAGAATATGTAGGATATACAAAGGTCTCATGGAGTAAATTACAAGAAAACAAGTCAAGAAAGCTTGGATCATGTATCAAAGAGACAAAATAGATAAGGTTATATATTAAGGTCAATAGGAATATAATGTAATGTTATTCATTATTTGTGCCAATGTTTCGGCGCATATACAGCCTTCATTTTACAATTCGGTAGGGCCCGAAATGATTCTAGAAACATACTTCGAATGCCCTTTGGAAGCTACACAGCACCCAGCGGTACATCCTCCTGCCTTCAGCCAATGGATATTCGGCTAGGAAGAACCTCATCCAACTTCTAAACTTTCACAATGCAAGGTCAGATAAGTCGGTTGTAGTCATATTTTTAATTTTTTATTCATGTCTTCATTTAATTTGTCATGGCATTTGTAATTATTGCGGATGTTACTTGTTGTAGTTGGAATACTAAGTCTGTATGTAAGGTATCGTTAGAAACGTATATTAATTTTTTTAAATAATATTTTCAAACATAGATTTTTCTTTACTTTCTCTTTCCATTTAATTGAGAACTATCTTTCCTCATAATCAAGGACCCCATCCGGGGGTGGGGCGGAGCACTAAGGTACGGCTCATCCTGATGGCCGATACATCGACTATCATTATCGATTACTGTGGGCAGCTGAATCCGATATCAGATACGAGATTGTAATAGATTTATCATACAAAATAAATATTTCTCATTACCATAATTACATACTCGGTCAGGTTCACAACCTGCTATTACTGAAATATTTTTACCCGTGACGCATATGGGTGACGTGACCGTTCGATAAATCTCGCTGACTGACAGGCCGTGATGTGCGCTGACGAGTCCTGTAATGGCGATTGTTAATGGAATTTAATCTATAGAATAAATTAGGTTTAGAATTATTCAAACTTATATACATTTTATATATTTCCTGTTTCCGTGAAGTAATAAATGAATCAAGTGAGCCGTGAATCATATGACGTTGTGAATTTATTTTCGTTCTCAGAGATGAGGCATGATTTAAATATTCGATATTTATTTTCTTTTGAAATTATTTAGTTATCTCACCTGTCAGCTGAAAATTGCCAATCAGCTGATTGAGTTTGTTGTATAATATTAAAGATATGCTGGTTCTGAGTTATTTATGCCTATCAATTTGGCTCCTTTCGTTATTTAATAAATATAGAAAATAAAATAGGAAACATTACTAAATATTAGTTGATTAATTCATATCTTATAACAACAAATGTATTTTTTATAGGTTAGTAAATTAAGAGCTGAAATTTGGTTTGTTCCTAAACTGTTTGTTTTTCTTGTATTTTATCAATGCCAAGGCTAAAAAGGGTTAAAGAAGTAAAGGATGCTTACTTTCTTGCAATAATCATAGACTCACGTTTTTCTCCAAAGCGATCCATTTTGCAAAAGATTAGAAAACGTTGTTTCTTTCTTTTCACTAGAATACTAAACCAAAACTAGTTGGGCTCTGTTGATTTTTAACCTTCTAAATTTATAATTTGAAATGCTGATTTTGTTTTAGTTGAGGATCTAAATAACCTTTCTTAATGCAACTATAATCACTTCTATGTGTGATTGGTTCTAATGGACGTTCATTTTCGCAATATCCAAAAACGTCAATGAAAATTGCTTGTAGGACTTTTATATTTCTCGATGGCCATGATCGTGTTTTTCAATAAAAAATACAACAAGGCCACTATAGAAACAACGACAGGTCTTACAAACAAAGCTGTCACTTCTCGCAAAATTCCGTTCCTCAGAACCCGTAATTCTAAGTACAACAAAATAAGAGAAAATATCATTTTTTTTTCACTACCCTGACAACGACACGACCGTGACAGACCGGAAAGAGACGAGCCAAGACAAGAGAAGAAATTATAACTGTCTGAATATTCTTGGCCGAACCGGTGGCGAACAAAGGCTGACAGCGAGATAAAGTGTACAGGAAGCGACAGTAAAGGAAAATAAGAGGAAAAAGAAAAGTAGAGAAGAAATGACCACGTCAGGAAGGAGTGACAATTAGAACCAATCATTAAGGAGACCGAAGGGGAAGGGGGAGGTCGAAGGAGGGGGCAACCGACAAGGGTGGGGGGCGTCAAGCATCTGTCGGGTAATTTCTAACCTGTCAGCGCCGCGTCACAACTTTCCGTAAAGCTCGTCACTGGGCCACCTTTTTCCAATAATGTCTTATATAGAGGGTCCGGTGGGGTTCCAGAATGTTCTCGGTCACCTGGGGTCGCAATTTCCTTGAGCGAAAATAAATCCTCATTGGGCAGACTTGACATATTTTGCCAGTAGCCTTTTTTATTAGTTAGCCAAAATCTCATCCATAATAAGTAAATAACAGCCTACAGATAAGTAAAATAACAGCCTAGGATGTAATTATAATATTTAAAAAAAAAAAAATGTTCCTCAAAAAGTTGTAGCTTTATGCTTAATGCATCTTTTAAAAAATACAAATAAATTAATCAAAAATACTATGAATCACGAGATAATCATGATAAATCTCATAACCAGGCATTCAGATTCACATGCATATACAGTATACGAACATAAAAGATCTCACGGCACCAAAATAACATATTCATGACATAGATGTTCACGGCTGATATAACCAAAATACTCTTAGAAAGCTAAAAAAAACAGCAATATTCAGTGATCTGATTGAAAATATATATAATCTTTAAATTATTTTCTTCTATGCCAGAAGGAGTTTCAGGTGGTTCTACTCTTCCATATGCCTATGGAAGTGGATAAAACAAATTTCTCTTATATAAAGTTGAAACTGTTAACCTTCAATGCAGGATTTTCAATATCTGCGATGTGAAAAATTGATTAAGTTATGCTTCCTAATAACTCAATAAATTATCTATTTTGGTGCAAATAGTATTTTTAGAGTAGTTAAAGGATTTGGAAAACGGTCAAAAGAGACCTAGTAATTACAATTTTGACTTATCTACTTCTTCACAACATCCAGAGATATATGTTTATAATTTAGTATTTATTAAGTATGTTATTAATCCTGAATTAATAATTAGTCTGGATTATATCATATAACACTAATAAATACAGAAATAAAGTATTCTCTAGAGCTAATCATTATATTCTTACCAGAATATGAATATTTCTTTTATTTAAATTTTTATGGATAACAATATATAATTTTACTGATTATATACATATGTAATATGTTTGTATATATACATGGATGTGCTTATGTTGAGATCCTTTCATTATACGGTCGGGTTACCGCCCCTGATAAGAGGAGACGACGTCACTTGAGAAGTTAATAGAGGACAGGACCAAATGGATCGCCTTGCGTTACACATACCCTGCATGTAACTTGCACATTATCAGAAACTTCCTTTCATGATGAATATTTCATTACCACCGCTAACGGATGCGGTGTTGGTTCGTAACTGATGGAGTCTTCTCGCGTTGCGTTCCTTAACAACTTCGCTGTGCCGAGCGATGGTTTTAGAATTAGCTCTGACCTGCGATGAGTTGTTCGAAATTGGTGAATGATTTGCTACCTCTGTGATACTTACAATTAGTTTATTAGATGACTAGTATCAAATGTTAGACATTCTAATGAAAATCTAATAAAAATACAATCACCCTAAATATTAGCGAAGTGGTGTATGTATTATATGTACTGTATCAATATAAAAAAAAAAAATGTTAGACAAGAAATCAAATTGATGTTGGCACTCACCAAGGTAGGGAAGAGACAAATACAACTTGTTGCAGCACTGCCTAAGGAGTGTAGGACAAAATTTAAAATACTTATTTGGTTATTCAAAAAAAAAAAAAAAAAAAAAAAAAAAAAAAAAAAAAAAAAAAAAAAAAAAAAAAAAAAAAAAAAAAAAAAAAAAAAAAAAAAAAAAAAAAAAAAAAAAAAAAGGATTGGTTTAAAACTATTTCAATTCATTGTTAGTTTATAGGTGGGTATTTATGACTTGTGAAATTGTTTTTTAAAATCCAAGTTTCAGTTTGTTACCGTTTTCTGTAATAGTTACTATTACAATGCTATCTACTGATGAAAAACTATTCTTTTTCTTGGCCAATATTTTCACTTTTGTTGTTAACTTCCTCATACTCTTGAAATAAAGCATTTTATGATTATTAAAAAAATTAATTAAATAACATCAAACAGTGTTAAAAATAATAATAATACAACTAGTACGTTTTATCACAGCTTTGCATTAGATCTTCGGATAGTTCCTGAACGAACTTGGTTCAGATCTTTGTAAGGCACCTTTGATTATCTTTTGACGAACGATTGGAGGCGTTGTCGCTCAATTCCTGAATTTTACGCTAAATAAATGAGTAACTAGCCTCAACTATCGAAATAATACTGCAATGTATAACATTAATAGTTACTATAGATAGAAAATGTAAAGCGGAGTGGCACCCTATGATGTATGTATCTCTAATATGAACTGTAAAAGCGTAAGGGTAATTGGCATCTAGGGGAACTTTAGATAGGGAACTTTAACCCTATTCGGACAGTTATTCCGTTACCGGCAATACTTAAGGAAAACGTTTCCAAAAAAAAACAAACAAGAATATATTACTAAAAGGAAGAAAATCAAAGGTTAGATGAAATGGAGTGGGGCCTATTTAATATTTGCTTCGAAAAATAATAAACTCTTTTAGAAGAGGTCAGGTTGGGTGAAAGGCTGTAGGAAGACCTGGTAGAGATGAACCCCACGATGCAGACTTAGACTCTTAACACCTTAGACAAGTACCTTATATTGTTAATAGCATGTAATAAGTGAATATTGTAAATGGTGTGCTTACCCCTCGAAAAAAATTAATTGTAAAATCATTTATATATCCAGGATCATAATAATTGATATCTTTACCTAATATATAATGTTATACGTAAATAAGGGTGTAATGTTATACGTAAAAGGGACGGATAATGTGTCTTGGTGGACACTGCCTGTGTTGTAGAGTCTGGGTTGTAGAATGATGGTAAGAAGAAGGGAAATAAGAAAAGTGAAGTAATATTCCAAATATTTGAGCGGAGAGAGAATGCTAAATTAATTTGATTAAAGAGTTCCAAAAAAAAAAAAAAAAAAAAATATATATATATATATATATATATATATATATATATACTATATATATTTATATATATATTTTTATTTTTTTGAAGAGAAAAGATTTGACCCAAGTCTCCACCTCTCTAGCGTGGCGCCTTATCTATATATATCTATATATATATGGCGCCTATATATATATATATATATATATATATATATATATATATATATATATATATATATATATATATATATATATGTATGTATGTATATATGTATTTCTGCATGGTTTTATTTACATTTAATTTTTGTCTACTCAGAAACATAAAAAAATCCAAAATTCAAATGCTGATATACCGGGTATGTACATAAATATGTATTTATGGCAAAATGTGCAAAATAAACATAGCTCAAATTGATTCCAAATGCTAAAAACATATACATTTTGATGTCATTAGATGCTTTAGTTTTCTAGGAGAAATAAACAAATGCATATATTTCACAGCTCTAGTCATTAGGTTCTATACTTAATATTTATAAAGCATTGAATGAACCCCCAAACCATAGCTGTTCCATAGAACAGACTACCGATACTGACCCTACTGCTTTCCGTGGGTACCGTATAGTCGACGTGCAATATAGGCATGTTATAGGATTGATTCATAACAAATAATTTTTATTTTAATAAACTTTAGACCAACAGTAGGTTTAATTTTAATCTTTCTTGCCATTGCATTCCAGAGATTCCGCTTAAAACTGGTTTCAATAAGATAACCATTATATACTTGAGCGGCATATATGCGGTGTTGCATTATTGTCCGGCTGGTTTATGTATTCCAATATATCCGAAGGGCCACACAGTAAATACAGGCTGGATATTGTGCCCCCTCCCAAGAATTCAGGACCCCCAGGCATACAGAAGACTGTCATCGTCGGCAATTCCTATTCCAGGCCCGGCTCTCCTTAACATCGGAATCTTCCTGGCATCCTCTCTCCTATATTCCCTCTGTCCCTCCGATCCACCCTTTGAATTTGTTTAATTCTGCTGAAGAGTTTGTCTAGAGGGGCTCGACTCGCTGGGTATTTCCACATTTCAGGAAATTATTTTTAAGGAAATGTGCTGAAGTTTTCTCTACCCTTTATCGTGTCTATTATTATGATCATTAAAAAAAAAAAGAAAAAAAAAAAAGCTAAGAATATTCTTGATATATATTATTTATATATATTATATATATATATATTTATATTTTAAAATAATTTTCTCACATTTCTCACTTGATGTACGCATTATGGCATGGAAGTATCACTACAATTAGAATTGATGAATTAATTGCTACTTCAATTGGAATTATTTTATTGATATACTTTGATATGCCTTTGATAGACTTTGATTGATATGCTTTCGAAACATTCATCATAAGTTCTAAAACTTAGGAAATTTTCATAACATCAGCATTTTGTTACATAGATTATAAATATCGCTCATGGCCAAGAAAACTGACACAACTCAATAAAATTCATTCTACGTTTTATTTCAGAATAATGATCATTTCTGGTTTCCCTTGCAACAGGAAAAGTTTCATGAAGGTATCTCAACGGACGGTTATTAGTTATTTATCCAAATTTACGATGTCGAACGGTGGAAGCAGGAACAGTGACATATTTCAGTTGTCTTACCTTCACAAAAGTAACTGATACGGGGTGTTAAGGACAGTGTCATATTTTGAGTTGGGACGGTTTTCTGGCCAATAAACGATATTATTATAATAACTTTTCTTTTCTTTTCTTTTGACTCTCCTGAAAAATTTGATGTTTTTGAGTGTTGTCACTTTTTTTGCCCATGAGCGATATATTAAAGTTTTTAAAAGTGTAAGACATGAAATTAAATATATTGGTACTCATCTAAAGAGGCAAACTGACTTCTGAAAGATATCAAGAAGAGTGGAAAGAGTAGGTTAGAATGGAACCTTTCGGTTTTCACTGTGAATAGTTGTTTTTTTTTTCGTTCTCATTGGAAACAAATTTAATATGGGACTATATGAAATATTGTTTTGATAATTTCAACAAAAATCTAGATTGGTTTTAAACGATTTTATTATTCCTAATGATTCATAAAAAAATATTTTAGGCTAATTTCAACTTTTAAATCTTGAATAAATCTAGTGGAAGATAGAATAAAATAAAAACAAAAAAAATAAAATAAATAAAATCGTTCAAAACCAATCCAGATTTTTGTTTAAAAATCTCCATTCTATCTGAACCTTTTCCTCCTCCCTCTCAAGTGAGTACCAATACTTTTAATTTATTGTCTTACATTTTTAAAAACTATTTATGTTTCAGAACTGATGATGATCAATTGTTATCATACCTTTTTTCTCCAAAGGTGTGTTTCTTTTGAAAAGTTCAAAAATATTTACTTCATGTATGATGTAGATTTCTCAACACGTATATCAATTGAAACTATTCTCGGAAACGTTTCGTTCTGCAGAAACGTCGTAATGGAATTAAAAATTTGCAATTCACATTAGGCTATTAAATGAACACTGCCTCTGAGAAATTTCAAAGAATTAGTCCGTAATTTAAAAGCTCTTTAGTTTTATGAGAGGAAGCAGGTATTTTTGAATTAACCTAGTGCCATTCTAATCTAGTCTTAGTTCCTTCGAGGTGAAAGTGTTAAGCTAATAGAACTTTAGGTGTAGTTATGGTTTACTGAATAGTTGTATTGCAAGATATTTACTCAGAATAACTAATCTATTGATCTATTCGCTATTTAATTTAATAATTAACTTTAAAAATATCAATCAGTTAGGCAAAATATTTTTATGAACTAAGAAGTTTTTTAGCTTCACATGATGATGACATATAATAGACGCAAAAGGCGAAGTTATGCGTTTTTATACATTCATTCATGAATTCGAATGTCGATAAATTAATCTACAAAACAAAAATGCAAAAGCGGATTTACCTCTCATTCTTCCTGGTTACGCGTTTTAATATGTTTCATATTTAACTTTAAAATATAATAAAGAAGGAAATTAAATTCAGAATAAAATAATACATTATTTAAATAACACAGAATGAGAAATTCCGAAACAACTTTGTCCCACTTATGAAGGATACAACAGGATTCCAGGAGATTCCACTGCTGTGAATTGCGTTACTCGAAACATAAACTGGTGGAGGATTGAGTGAGAGCAGTAAAATAGCTAGCACACTATTTAAAAAAAAAATATATATATATATATATATATATATATATAGAAGAAGAAGAAGAGAATGAACTTTATTTAGGGACTACTTGTCCCCTAAGAATAACATATGATTACAGTACATAGGACAATCATCTAGCTTTGATAATTAATTATAATAAATAATAACAATAGATAATAATAAAAATTGATAAAGAATTAAATTATATGTTACAAGATAACTGTGACATCTTGTAAAATGATACATCTTATGTATACTATTATAATGTATATTACATAAATGTTCACGTTTTACATTAGCTCGGAAGATTGAAGATCCAGGAGGTAAAGGAATAAATGATGTTTAAAGGAAGTAAGAGTGGATCTTTTTCGAATTGTGATGGGCAATGAATTCCATAACGAGGAAGCACGGATAGTAAAGGATTTCTCGAAGGATGCAGTTCGATGCGCCGGAGTGTATAGGTTGATGGGTTGGGTTCTAGTATTTAAGAGGTAAATGGAGGAGCGCAGAGTAAGGAGGTCATGGATATAGGTGGGTTTTTTGGTTTTCAAGGTTTGAAATATGAGAGCACCCAGGAAGTATTGACGTCGAAAACCGGGGTACAGCCACCCGATTTCAGAATACCTGTGAGATATGTGAGAACGTCTGGAGATCCCGAAAATAAATCTAATAAAACAGTTCATTACTCTTTTACATCTCATCTCGAGCTCATCAGACAGTCCTCCATATACTACGCATCCATAGTCAAAGTTAGGAAAAATAAGTGATGATACTAAAAGTTTTCGAGTACTTAATGGTAATGAATCACGGTAATGTGAAAGTTGCTTAAGAATAAAAATAGATTTTCTCGTGATTTGAGAGATATGGCTATTCCATGCAAGATGTTTATCGAAAGTTATTCCCAGATTTTTAATGGAATTTTGGAAATGAATTGGACGGTTTTTTAAGAAAAGCAGTGGATAGTAGGGAAGAGCTTTTAGGTAAGGTTTTGACCCAATGAGAATAGCCTTTGTTTTTTCTGGATTTAGACTTAATTTATTCTCCACTGCCCAAAGGTTAATGCTATCTATGTCTTTCTGTAGCTTACAAGTCGCCTCTAGCATATTTGAAGGATGAAAGGATAAATATATTTGCAAGTCGTCAGCATAAAGATGATATTGGGAGTAGTGGATGCGATTCGGCAAGTCATTAATATAAATAGAAAATAGGGTAGGTGAAAGAGAAGATCCCTGGGGTACTCCTCGCGAGAGTGGTAGTGAAGATGAGTGAGGTTTTCCAGGTATAATCACTGTTTGGGAACGGTTGGATAAAAAAGAATGAAGCCAGCTTAACGCACTATTAGATATTGAGAGGTTATGGAGTTTGGAGAGGAGGATTGTATGGTCAACAGAATCAAAAGCTTTTGAAAAATCAAAAAGGATCAGGATCGTAATATTCTGTTGGTCTAAGGAGTAGTAAAGGTCTTGAGTAATTTTTACCAAAGTAGACTGCGTGGAGTATCCGGATCGGAATCCTGATTGGAAAGGATTAAGGAGAGTTTTATAGTCAAGAAAGGAGGTGAGTTGGGTATGTGCTAATCTTTCTAATGGTTTAGATAAATTTGATAGGATTGATATAGGTCGAAAGTGGGAAACTGAGGAAGGAGAAGGAACTTTATTTAATGGACGGACAAGGACTTTTTTCCAAGCTGTAGGGAAAATAGAGTTTTGTAAGGAGAAATTATATATGTGGAGCAGGGCAGGTAAGATAACAGGAAGGCAGAGTTTGATTATTTTTAAAGGTATTTGATCCAAACCATGGTCATTGGTACGAGATTTAAAAACTGAATCAATTAGGTCATTAGGGGAAATATTAAGAAAATAAAAGTTATTAGAATTAAAAGGGGTTTGAGGAATAGAATAGGATAAGGTGTTTACAGGGAGTTCATTAGGGTGGGGGTCAGCAAAGTAGGAATTAAGTTCATCTGGAGTGAATGGATGATTGTTATCAGATGTGGAACTGGGTACTGCAAATTTTCTCAAAATTTTCCATTTAGATTTAGGGTCAGGCGCTTGGGATAGGATATTTTGAAAATACTGTGCTTTAGCACGGCGTAAAGAGGTCTGGGTGAGGTTTCTAAGAAGCTTAAACGATGAATAATCATCTTAATGTCTAGTACGCCTAAAACGTCTCCTGGCAGCATCTCTTCGCTTCATCAGATTTCTAATGTCAGGGTTAATCCATGGAGCTGGTAGTCGTCGGATAATTGAGGTTTTGAGAGGGGCAAGATGATTAAGGACAGTATAAAGATTCGATGTTAGGCATTCCACCATTTCGTCAATTGAGGGGAAAGAATATATGGATTCCAAGGAATGGGATAGTGCGTCAAGTAAGG
Source organism: Euschistus heros (assembly GCA_003667255.2). NCBI lineage: Eukaryota > Metazoa > Arthropoda > Insecta > Hemiptera > Pentatomidae > Euschistus > Euschistus heros. Next base: position 1,712,962 of record RCWM02000137.1, read on the forward strand.
ATTCTATTCTATCTGGGGTTATATGGTCAAGATTTCTCCAAGATATTTTCTTAGGAATAAGGATAGGAACAGATATGTCATAGGAGATTTGGATGAGATCGTGGCATGAGAGGAAAGGTACTGGATTTTGAGAGAAGGATAATAGGTTTTTCTGAGAATCTACAATCATAAGGTCAATTAACGTATCTGTGAACTGGGTGTGTGATGGGTGGGTTGGAAAGGTACTGCAAAAAGATGTAGAGAATACACCAAGTCCATAAGATACATTTTATCAGAAGAATCTGAGAGGAGGTTAGTATTAAAGTCACCAGCAATGATGACATTATTATACAGAGGTACATAAGTAAAAAGAGATGATTCGAATGATGGGTCGAATTTGACCTGAGGAGGGCGGTAAACTATAAGGTAAAGGAGGGAAAATGATTCCGAAGAGATTTCAGTGAACATGTATTCAAGGTGTGGAATATCAAGAGAACTGGATTTTAGAAGAATTTTTGCTCTTAGGTTATTGCGAACATATAAACAAACACCTCCACCAGTTCGGTCCGTCCGATCATGGCGAATAAGGGTGTAATCAGGAATAGATATGGAAGAGGTGGGAATATATGGTTTCAACCAAGTCTCAGAAACTGCAATGATATGATAGGTGTTATGGATAAAGTAGTCATGAAATTCATCGAAGTGCGCTGGGAGGGATTGGGAGTTAACGTGACAGGTCAGTAGTATATTAGACATAGGAAAGAGAGAGGACAAGGTTACTTTGAGAGATAATGGAAATTTTTAATTGGAGCTTATAGGAACAATAATTATCACAGAACCAATAGGGTAGTAAGAACGACGGGAAAACATAAATGCATCTATCATAAGGAAATTTGAAACACAGAGACAAGAAAAAGAAAAATAAGAATATTACATTGTATAGAGATTTAGATATGTAATAATTAATGAAAAAATTATGGTTTGTCAAATCATTACTAAAACGTAGACAAAAATTTACATAAACTGGTAGAAAAAATGACTTTTTTCTGAAAAAAATAGATAAATCGATTGCGATGTAGGAAAAAGTAAAGATAAATCCATGAAATAAAAATACAAATAAGAGTAAGAAAAAGTAAAAATGAAAAAGAAAGATATATGGAAATATGTGGTTATATATATATATATATATATATATATATATATATAAGAAGTCTCAACTAAGTCATTTATCAATCGTTATGTACCAACGATTCGCTTTGTTCGTCGTGTAAGGATTTTTCTAAATTTTATTTATGAAATAATGCTCTTTTAATTTATTTTGCTTGCTAATAATAAAAAAAAAAAAATCTTTATTATAATTATTACACATATTTAAACTATAAATATTTTTAGAAGTAAGGCTGTCTTGTTTTGCCTTTAGCCCAGATTATAATGATGAAGGAAAACGCATGTCATGCGTTGGACATAATTAGCGAAAGGGTTAGCCGCTCGCGGATCTAGGATGACAAAGAGACATTATTAAGGACGATCTCGGATACTAAAAAAGGATCAGGGTACCATGCCAGCCAGCCCCGCCATGGATAATGATTTATTTTGATGTTTACCCACTCCAAAGCTATTAATTTATTATCTAATATTTCATTGGTATAAATGCCCTCCTTGCTTTAATGATGTTTTTAAATTAAACCCGGAGCTCTAGAGGAGTTGTCCGTTAATCCTGAGCAGTCTGACAGCTCCAGATTAGATTGTATAAATCTTTCACTCCTCACGAGCCGCGATGAATCACAAGGAGGAATAGTAGAAATAAAAATATGAGACAATAAAATATAACAACAATAAAAATGACTTACATGGCCAAGATATGGACCGCTGATGAGCGTTAGGGGGGGGGGGAGTTATTTATCGATGTATCGATGTAGTGATGTCGTGTGGGCCGGCGTTGCTTGTTCAATTATAGCAAGAGGGATTAGCCTTGTTCATAGAATAATCGTCAGGTTTGCGGGCGTTATGTGGGCTTCGAGTTCTTTAAGCATCTCGAAGTACTCAAAAATAAAACCCTTGTTAGCGAGTTTGTCTTCTGTCTCTTGGACTAATCTTCTCGTCACTTACCCTACGTTTCTAAATATATCCAGGAATGTTTACCCCTTGCAGAGTTCAAAGTTAAATTTCTGTAGCCCTTTCCTTTAAGGGATAGTGCCTTATTGGCATACCATTCTTCTTTAATTTGGTTTAATACAAGCTTTTGGAAATATATATTTTTTTAATTAATCGTTATTTTTTATTCCTCCTTGGCATTTATTTATTTTTAAAAATTATAAACAATTTAATGATTCCATAATTAGATTGTAATTATTAGTAATTAATAAGAACAAAAATATTAATTGAAGAAGTTTATTGATAGAGTGGATAAATATATTGAATGCATTGGAATTTATCAGTCAAAAAAACATTTAGACAATTTTAGAAAATAAGCAAACACATCTTATTTTATTTGCCGACGTTTCGGCCTATTCATGGCTATCACCAGGGATGATGGAAAATTTGAAAAAACAAAAATACTACAAAAGTTAAATTAACATAATGACAATCTGTCATTAGAAGAAGTTATGTTCTTTGTAACAGATCCGAAACAGCTTAATATATATATATATATATATATATATATATATATATATATATATATATATATATATATATAAATAAATATTTGTAATAACCAAAATCACGTAATTATCCAATATTCTCAACATAGTTAGATCCTATGTAAGAAATATTTACAGCTCTTTTAACCCCATGAATTATTGTTAAAATATATTCTTATATTATTTGAAGTTTTTCCATTCAAATAGAAAAAAACAAAACAATTATATTGTATGTGTGGAGATAATGAATATTAAGGTTAATGCCAAGATTTGTGATATAATCTTTATAAAACTGATATATTGTATAATTGTTTTAGGTGTAATGTTCATATTATTATTATATATATATATTTTTTTTAATAAGTGCACCCTTTAACTGTGGCTCAAACATTCCATGAGAAAAAAATGTATAGTTGATTATTAGATATCTCATAAAATAAGTTCTGTCTTTAAAATGCATAATGGTATTGGCTAAAGTTTGTCCTCATTAACAATTATTATTTTTATTTAGTCAATTTGTATGAAAGGTTAGGCCTCTTGCGCTGAATGACAGGATGACGCAAATTATAAGAAGCATACCAGGGCTATCCAACCCCTTGGATAATTTTCCTCATTTAATTTTTATATTTTTAATTATTTTAATTAATGCTAGTATAAGCTAACTAGTTTATGGTTTTTGTCTTTTAGTGTTTAAGTGTTAATTTAACCTGTGTAGGTTATTTCAGTCAAGTTATATTAACTGAGTAAACGTAGCGCCCATAAGTTGTACAGACTCTATTGGGGCTGGCATTCTAGTGTTTTATTGTTGCCAGGTTTCACTACCAAATGTATTGTTCAAAACTTATATTTATGTTTGCCATTCGAAGATAATTCAAGAATTATGTACTTTACTTACAGTAGATTCAAATGGTTTAATTATTTGTTTTCAAGTGCAATTTAAATTTTGAGGGGTAGTTCAACAGGTATCAACGAGGGAAAGTAATACCCAACTTGCCACGGACGTGTCCGGCTTACTAACACCTCAACGATTGAAGCTCTAAATGTGATCTGAAAGGTCCCCTTTCATCTGAGTTTCGATCTTCCTTTGATCCTTACGACTTGAGACCATAACCGCAATGCGGAATAAATGCCGGATTTATCCTCGCTATATGTTAATAAGAGTGGGGCTGAGGTAGGAACCACGGATGACCCCAGCTTTTGTTTAATTGTTCGAGATTTATGCTCGTTCAAGAGCGGCCCTTTCTGATTTCGGTCTTACGTACCGAATATTATTCTGTGGCCTTTTTGTCTCCTTCTGATTTATGTTTATGAGTGTGTATATCATGGGGACTCCAACAAAAGGCAAGGTATCCGCGGTGACTACTAAATCTCCACTGTCTCTGTCCATAAAGAGGACATTGACTTTAAATATGTGTGTGGAGGGGCCATTCATTTTGTCAATGTATTCGTTTTTTGGGACATGACGTTCGGCGACTGACATTCCATTTCTTAGCGCGCGCTATGTCATTTATCAAGGCTCGGAACTTCTTGTTTTTATATATTATTTATTCTAAATTTTTCTAATATTTTTCTGATATAAAAGGATTATTTCAGAAAGCCTTTAAAAGGTATTTTATACTCATATTATTTTTATTTTTTTCTTATCTGATACACTCATGTCAAATAGGATTTTAATACGCAAATAATAACAATGTATAAAATTGTTTATTGCATATATTCTCCATTGTTTGATGCAATGGATAATTAACATTCTATACGTTTCAGGGATACGATATTTCAGGATCATCTATAACAAATCTAATACAAGTTCTATACTGATTATTTTATATTAAAATCGCGTTACCTAGAAGATAATTTTAATTACCTTCTAGCTTCTTGCCATTAATATTTTTATAGTTTCTTATCGAAAGAACGTTTTTTTTTTTTTTTAAATTAAAAAAGCATCATATTTAAAATGCTTAAATAAGTGAAAAACGTGTGCCAAGTGATATATGTTATTCACTAATCTCCTTTGATTGTACATATTATTCTAATTTTTTTAGATTTAAAAATCTTTGATATATATCCCGATTATTATAGATCCCGAAAAAAAAAAATAAATAAAACCGAAGTGACTATACGGGTAGTCAGAGAAAACATCAATACAAAGGAAATTTAATCGTTGCCTACTTTTCCTATCATTCATGTGAAACTAAAATCTGTTATAAAGAATATAGTTATTTTTCTGGCTCAAACCATTGATATTTAATAAATAAACACTGGCTATAACCTGCAAGACACTGAATAACACTTCAGGTGTTGGAGCATCAACATGCTTAAAATCTTCAAAGGACCTTGCATACATAATTTAAAAAAAAAAAACTAATAACAATTTTAATTTGAAGAAAAAAAAACAATAGAACATGTTGAGATCTTAGAAAAAGAAACAATGCAGATATGCAACAGAATTAAAGTTAAACGGTAAAGATATTACCAACGAAAATGTATGACTCCCTCATGCTCTATTATTTGTTAAAGAGATACATTCCCTGGTTGTATATAAAATTGCAGTTGCGAAATCATTATGTTAAATATATTTATATTATGTTAAGTAGTTAAAAAATACCGATAGAATTTTTACATTGATTTTATGATTTCATATATAGCCAAAAATTACCTCGATGTTTCATATATGTTTTTATTAAATTAAAAGAAATAACAGTTATATTACAACTTTAATATAACTACTGCTAGAATTTGAATTTGCAAAATCCCAAAAATTCAAAAATGTAATATTTTAATATTTATGTAATTTTTGTTTATATTAATTTATCATCAATAATTTTTTATTTTTACAGGTAAATCATTAAAAATAAAATATATATATATATATAATATATATATATATATATATATATATATATTGTATATTTATATTTATTTTAAATTTTCCAATTGTTACAGCTAAATTTTCATAAGGGAATTTCCCAAAAAATTACAAAATTAAGTATTTTTTTTATTAATGTAATTATTTTTTTAAATGATTATTACTGCTAAATGTTCAATGACAAAATACTAAAAAATTACAAAAAGTAATATTTTCTTGAGATGAAATTTTGAAAAGACAGTTTGCAGCGAAGTATATTTATGAATTGTTTTTAAAAAAAACATTTAAGGGTTAGTTTATTTTTCAGTATCTATGGCCGCCAGTATCCCCCGCCTGGGAAAAGCCTGGACAGAGGAAGACAAAAGGGACACGATGGAAGGGGTATAATAAGCACATATGAATGTAAATGAAGAGGGATCAGTGAGACATTATAAATTGTCCGGCAGCTCAAAGATGACACCATTTCATTAGAACGACAATGGCTGTCCGTTATATTGTACCTTTTCATGCCCGGCATTAATCCATACTGTCACCTCGGCAAAACATCTCGTCTCTTCTTGCTGTCCGTCCCCTGGCGGCTATTGGGTCCTAATGGCCTCCACTGTCCTTGTTTTCTTCTGTCTCAGGTATTAGTCTCATCTCCTATCGTTGCTTGATGGCTGGTCTTCATTGATGGCTTTGATGATAGGTCCTGATCGAGCGATAAATATTGAGTCCAAAATTGGTCTCAATAAACTTCTCTCGGTTAAGCATAGCAAAAGCTGAAAATTACTTTTAATCAGGTTGATAGACAACTATTGAAACTTTCAGCAGTGTCAAGTCGAAAATATTTGAAATTCGCTTGACATTCTCGGAAGCTTTTAAATATGACAATCTCCATTATGGGTATTTCTTCCTATGAAAAGATAAACTTAAAGTTATATTGATTCCGGCTACTCCAACATTTACTAGAAAACCGTTAAAACCTCCCCATAAATTACAAAAACTTATTTACATGACTGTAATTTGAGCAATTTGGACGTACGGAGTTGATCTTTGGGGCTCAACCAAATCTTCAAATTCTTCTCGTATCCAATCCTTACAATCTAAAATCTTCCCTAAAATCCTCAATGCCACTTACTATGTCACAAATAAACTTTTCCATAAAGATCATAATGTTCCATTTATTTCATATTTGGCCCAAAGCAGATACCTATCCTTTCATAGTAAACAATCGAATCCACTGGTCTCCTAACTTGCTTCACAACGGATTCCTAAAAACCTCCGATGCATCTGATAAGAAGATGGACAAGAAACTTTATAAACTTGAACTTTTATTGAAGTACTACTAGTGAGTAGTCCTTCGCAAATTATATACATATCATTCTAACCATTTCCCTCAAATTCACTTGTAGTATTTATTCTATACAGCTAAAAATTTCAATAAATAGTTTAAAAAAAAAGAAGAAAAGTTTTAGACGAATTTCATTTTACAAAAGAATGAAACAAACTTTTTTTTTTTTTTCGTAAGCTGAACAAAAAGATCCATAATTCAACTCCCGAAGTTTCATCCTAATGCAGGGACGCTGCACCAGGACTACTAGAAGATAGCCGACGGATACGTGCCTTGTCCTTATTTAGTTTATCAAAGATCGTGCTCATCCGTTCATCTTCGCAGCGATGCATCATGGTCATGGTTTGGGGCGTTCGGGTCGTTACGTTACATTCTCTAAAATCTTTATTTCTCCTTGGAAACACGTGTTTACATATCTGCAAATCGATATGTTTATTATGCTATTACATATAACACCATAAGAGTGCATCGTGAACTAGAGGAATAATCATCATAATCAAACCTCCCGAATTCTGCAAAGCAGCATGGGTAACATGCTACAGAGTTTGGACCTGCAGCATCTATATCTATATCATTATGGCAGCATCTCTATAGAGATGGTACTAAAGATTCATCAGTTTGGTTCTAAGGAAACGTCAACTCCCATTCGCTAGTATCTCGTAGCTTATGTGGCATAGTAGTTTCTATCGAAAATTTAGATATTTTTAAATGTAAAGAAATTTACCATCTATATACTATCCATGACACATCTCTTGTAAAACCAAGTAAAATTACTCATTTATTCCATTACTTCACTTTAACTCATATAAACAATTTCGATGGAATATTAATTTAAAGTATTTTTGTTAGGGTCGTTTATTAAATTTATTATGGAAGTCAGCTTTGATGGATGTCTTGTTAGTAGATCCGCTTTTATGAACTACTCAGGGGTGGGAAGAACAAGCTCTGCGATTGCTGGCAGGTTGTACTACAAAAAATCAAAGTAATTATGTTATCAAAAAGGTCATTATTTTATTAAACCTTTGTTGCTATATCTACCAATCACGTATTAAATTAAGGCATAAGTTCTTAGTGTTAAATAAATTGGAAAACTCCCCACCTACTGAAGGGCAGGACGAATAGAAATGAATGTTTAAAAATTATCAGAATTATAGATATAGACGGATTTCATTCGAGTTATTGAGTAGCTCCCATAATTTTCAGAAAACTTAAAAAGTATTGTTAGACCAAATTAAAATAAATACCTAACTGAAATTTTCGAATTGAATAAAGTACTACAGTAGTCATCGTTAGTGTACCTAAGAGTTCATGATGAAAATAAATATAAATCCATTAAAACTCGTTATCAGACAGAAATCGTTATCAATAGAGACCAACTTCTAGAAAGAGGTAGCAGTAGTATTTAGCAACACATGGATGATTAGCTTTAGTAAGCTACAAAAAAAAAAAAAAAATGCTTCTAGGATTTGTTTGATTTGAACAACCCTAAGTAATGGGGTGTATAAAAAAAAAAAAAAAAAAAAAAAAAAAAAAAAAAAAAAAAAAAAAAAAAAAAAAAAAAAAAAAAAAAAAATGACTGCTTCTTAAACAAATATTTGTATTATTATTTCTTTGATATAAAATAAAATTAATAATCTAAGTATAGTCCACTGTTATCTACCGTCATTACCCATCTGCTAGCCAATTTCTCGATGCCACGCTGATACCATTCCTTCGGATGGCTGTCAAAGAACTCTTCGACAGCATTTTCAACTTCCGCGAAATTATCAATTTTTTTTCCCTTGAAGAAAATGGGCCATGGATCGAAACAAGTATTAATCCGAAGATGCGAGTTCTGGACTATATGGTGGAGGAGGCAGGAGTTCAAACCCAAGAAGTTCTGTAAACTTTTCTGCTGATTGTTGAGGAGTAATTTCGAGAGGGACCAGTCTACAGGTCTTTTTCACCTTCCCCATAGAGAGAAGATGGCGACTAACAGTGTCTTTCGACACACCACACTCCCTGGTAAGTTTGAGAGCACTTGTGGACGGATTTGATTCAACAGCTTCCTTCAGAACCTCATCAATATCCATAAAGTCCGCCCGTAGCCCTTCTTCCTTTCCTACCTCGTTTCTCCACTTCCAAATGTTTCAAACTAACGCCGCGTAGTGGGCTCTTCAAGGACACCTTCCTCTTCATATTTAATAATTTCACGAGTTGATTCAGCGGCTGTGAATTTTTTTTCCAGTAATGTCTTAAAGAATTACATAGGACACTGTCATGATTCTTCTTTGAAATAAATAACTGAACTGAGGCTTTTTTTTAAGAAGTCCAGTGTCCAGTAAACAAGCTTAGAGAATGCTCTAAAGGGATTATTAAGTATTGGTAAATAATAAATAGCATTAAAATATTTACAGACTTTCGAACTCTGGAATTTGATAAAACGGTCATTTTTTTTTATACGCCTTATTATATAGTCCATATAGGCGATTAAAAATCGACGTAGCTGCTAGAAGGCCTGAAACTCCACCTCTTAATTACTTTGCTCACCGTCGTCAAACATATCAGACTAATAAGCGGTGAGACATCCTCTTGCAGTCTGCTTCATCCCGAAGCCTTACTCCCCCTTGAAGGCGGTCAATCCTCTACAAATCATCCCCGAAAGATACCCGACGATGGGGGCTATCGAGGAAGGCGCGATATGAAACAGTAATGAATAATAATCCAGTTGCTAATACCTGAACGCTACTCTGCATAATATTAGCTATTCCCTTTATTGCTATTAGGGAACCTCCTAGCTCACTCCCATTATGGCTCCTCCTCTAATTAACATTTATGATTGCAGATAGTCGGACAACTTTGCCATCTTGTAATCTATATGCAGTCGACACGAGTGGCATAATTGAATCCAGCAGCCTTATATTCCTCGCATAAATAGTCCCTTAATTATCCACCTTTTCTTTTGAAACTGATAAGGGAATTTCTTTCGGAATATTTCTTCCTTTCTTTCTCGAGGATGGAATTATGCATGCCCAGATGTTGGATAGGCGCGTGCATAAATTACTATGTTTAATGGTACTTGAGGCAATGCCTTCTAGAGATGGAGGTTATTAAAATATAAAGCACGTGTTTGCCTGTTATATAAACTAACATATAAAACCCTACCTTAAACCGATCCGTTTTAATTATACGAAAATTAGCGTTTATCATTACTCTGCGAACAGCTAACCTACTTTAGCTAACTAAACTCCCTATAGAATTGAAACTTATTGGCTTCACTATTTAACATGATACTATAGTGACAAAAATGTTCATTAATTTATTAAAAAAATTAGTATTTATTTTTAAATTAGTATATTTTCAAACTAAACTTAATTAAATCATTTTATCATAATATACTAATTATGAAAATTATCTATATTCTTTTCTACATAATATGTACATGTTATTGTCTTCCTAATAAGATATTAGGAAATCATAAGAAATATCTAATAAGATATTATTATTAATTTCTTGTTGTTGCTATTTCTGTATTGCATTTTTTTCAGAATTACTACTCTCGTGATAAGTTATTTCAAAGTAGCCAGGTGACGGTCTCACCATCAGCGTAAGGATTACCATACATTCTCCCAAACTCCTTACTCTAAGGCGCCACAAAAGCGGTTCCTCTATCATCCCTCCACTTCCCAGGGCGTTCGCGGTGCTCTGGAGGTAAATAGCAGATCTGTATGTATCGGCTATACCGCCTGCATTAGCCGCGGTCCAAAAAGACGCCGCTTTATCTTCCGAGGCCGAAAATGTTTTAGCGGCCGATCAAAGAACCCGGTGATGGCAATCCTTTGTAGAAGATCTCTTGGCTGTTCTCCTCTATCCTTTAAAGGATGTCGAGTCTTGCATAGAGGAGATCTCTTTTTAAGTCACTTCAGATGGTCCTCTCGTTTGTTCTTCAAAAAGAGCTAATAGATATATCTGTTTGGATTAGAAAACCTCACATTGAAAGACAATGGATCTTCTCATAAAAATTCTCAAATAAAAATCTTCTTATTTTTCTAAATATTTAAGAATATGATTAATATTTATTCACGAAAATAGTTGATGATTAACTGATCCAAAAAAAAAAAAAATTAAATTAATAAGATTATTTAAATTATTTTAATTATACATATGTTTGATGAATATATTTTATTTTTCTGAGTTAACATGGTTTATATACTGATAAACTAGAGGTCACATGGTATAATTTGTAGAGTAGAAAGATTGCCATAATGTGTTACGATCGCCGTGTTGCTCATGTTTTAGCACACTTGAACACACTGTGAAGAAACCGTCAAATCATGATTTTAATCCTGCAATTTTAAATGTGGCGTTACATCGATGATATTAAAATTTTATTTCTTTACTGATTGGATTTAATTCAATAGTTAAAAAGTAACAAGTTACGAACTAAGAAGTTTATATGCTCTATAACTTATTACCTCAATATATGTTACTCTGACTAAGTCATTTGTAATGTCTTTAAACAATTTTAAAAGAGCAGATATTATAAAAAAATATATAAATTCTGTCCGTTAAGTATTTAAAATTAATTTTATTAATGTTAATCAAATTCATTCTTCATTATGGTTCAAAAATATAGGTTGTTTACTTATTTAATATATGCAGCTTTTTTAATATTAAACATTAAAAATGTCACTCAATTATTTAAAAGTTAATAAATAAAAAAAAACTTGCTGATACCAGGTATATAATTTATCTTGTTAGTGAAAATCTTCAGTATTAATTGAAATGTCTAAGCTAAAACAATGCTCGGAAAATAATATCGTTGACATTAGGGGTATACAGAAAAAAAATCAGACACGAGTCCTACCTCTCACAACCCCTCTCCTAAGCCTGCACCGGTAAGACCAAGATCAAAGGGAGTAACAAAGGACAACGTTAGGTTCGAAGGATTATTTAATTAAACGGAAGGGTTGGGGATAAAAGGATTCGGACACAAGTCATACACAGAGAGGATTGTTAATAAACTGGGCGTGTCGCAAGGAGCAATGCTGTGTCCCACAATGTTCGAGCTAATTGCGAAACCACACTTTATAAACTAATATACCCTCCCATATCCTGGGGCTCTGCCGTCTACTCTGTCCTGTCACTGGGGAGAGGATGTCCTGAATTTCAGGTGTCACTTCTAGGCAAAGGATCAAAGGTAGACGCAATTATTAATGATGCTGATAAATTTTAGGATTTTCTTTTATGATCATAAAAAAAAAAATCCAATGATGTTAGTTCTAATTTACAAGTTTCTTTATACTATCCTTAATTTAAAAATAATATAATTTGAAAAGTGTTAAGGTGCAAATCAGGGCCTTGTTGCAACTTAATTAATTTTTTTTTTTTTTTTCTTCCTCCAACTTTATTGTGATCAAACATATAAACAATAATAAGTAATGCAGGTTTCGGTTCTTCGCCATTTCTGGAATTTCTATGACGTCTAATGGTACTTCCACTAACTGACGATTGTGAAGGGAATACTGCCGGCTTAAGTAAAATAAGTCTAAAATTTCCCAACAGTTTCAAATGGATTATCTTAAACCGCAATTTAAGAAAAATGGTTTCGGATTTTTCTGATTAAATTTACTTCTTAAATCTTTATTTTTCCATTTATGTTATCCAAACTTTCAGGGGTTGGATATGAAGCCATCTCTCCAAATCGTGGATGAACACATTTAGCGAAACTTTTATCATGGTGTTATGTAATGGTATGGTAGTAGGCAAAACTTTTTTTTTTTTTTTTTCATTTATTGATATTTACAACTGTACAAAATAATATACAACAAGTAAATGTGATGACAGTGAATAGAATGGAGTTTTCTATGGAAGGATAGGTATCTGGTTTGGGTTAAATCAGAAACATATGGAACATTAAGATCTTTATGGATAAGTTTATTGGTCACAAAATAAGGAGCATTGAGGATTTTTCGAAGGATTTTGGATTGTAAGGATTGGATACGAGATGAATTGGATGGTTTAGTGGAGCCCCAAAGCTCAACTCCGTACGTCCAAATATGTCTAATCACAGTCCTGTAAATGAGTCTTTTGTAATTAATTGGGAGCTTTGAACGTTTGTCTAGTAAATGTTGAAGTAGTCTGTAACGACGGGCAGTTTCTTGTCGTTTTAGTCTTGTATGTGGATTCCAAGTTAGACGTTTGTCCAAATGGATTCCTAGGTAGCGGATCTTTTCAACAGGGATTAGTGGGATATCATTAAGTAGGCAAAACTAAAAACTAAAACAGGTTCTAATAAGGGGAAAAATATTAGATTAATGCATTATTTTTATTTTTATTTAATAAGCATTACATTGAAATGGCTATGATAATTCTAGCGTTGAATTCAATAATTGATAAAAATAAATGTTAAGGTAAAAACAGTTTTTCTTTTTTATTCTTTATTTATTATTATTTTTTTTTTTTTACTTGAATCAGATAAATAGAAGAAAAACGTTCATCACCTCAGTAATTTACTAATTTACTAATACACATGTGGTTTACTAATTTTGTTATTATTATTATTATTTCTGCTGGGGCCTTCTAAGGACCACGTGCCAATTTAAATTCCTCGTTCTTTGCTGTTTTCTCCTCATCCAGCATTCCTTCATATTTTCACTGTGCTGCTTCCTTCTCTCCTCAGACCACTTTGGACCAAGTTTTCTCTCTAGTTTTCCCTAGAATCCTTCCATATCTATACCTTTTTTCTAAAAAAAACAAAACAAAAAATAAAATAAATAAATTCTGCTAGTAGTCTCTTCTTCTTTTATATTATTTCTATCTAAATCTCTTTTGACCTCTTGAATCTAACTAATTGTTGATTTATTCTCCCACAGGTATTTAAATATCCTTGTTAATATGTTATCACCCATTCTGTAAATATGACATAAAAATAATAATCTCCTTTTTCTTAGTGTTTCTGTTATATTTCTTTTTTTTTGTATATTTCCTGATTAGATCATAATTTCCATACTTTCAATGGGCCTATGATTTTATTGCAATTTTCCTTTCTAGCCCTTCAAGTTTATCTTAACTGTATTTAAATACTTGGCATTCACTCGCATATAGGAATTCAGGTTTTATCACTGTATCATAGGTAGTGTCTTATTTTAAGACATTTATCTTCTTGAATTATTTCTCCCAGATATTTATATTTGTTTACTTTCTCTACTTGACCAATGCAATTATTTTCTTATTCTTAATCTATTTTTTAAAGTTGAAACTGATTTATCATCATATTATGTTTGATTTATTATCTTATAAAATCCTATGAAAGCCATAAAAACAGGTCTAAGACAATTTTAAAAGGTACACCGGTGAACGGGGAAGTGACAAAGACAAGGCCTTGGATTCAAGAAGTTCACCGAAAACTTCCCGATTATTTCAGACTAAGTTACTCGGTACTAACTTTCTAACGAAGTATTTTTGGTCCCAAGTTTATGGAAAACTTTCCCACTTGGATTGACCTATTGAATCTTTAACTCTGGTCACTGGGCACTTTGGAGTCTTCAAAATATGTGGGACTAAAAGGAATTCATCGTATGACGAAATACCAGCAATTTATATTGAGGTCTATAAAACAAACTAGGTATGTGATTTCATGATTTTTTTTATACGTGACTTAAACGGAGAAAATCTGTAGAAAGTTGAATCGGATATCATTCGAATGTTAGAAGTTCCGCGTACGGGAGATACTGGGAGGGAAAAAAAGTTAATTGAGGCAGAGATGTTTGATACTGCCGGACAGTAATTTCACACTTTCATAGCTTTGATCCATTATTACAACAATCTCGCCCTGCTCAGTCTCGTAAGCTACCTAATCAAGGAGAAAGTAAGCAGGCAAAAACAATTTTTAAAGTACCAAATTCATCATACTAAATATGAAAAAAAATCTGAACGTAGTTATGCCATAGGGTGTTGGAATAACAAGTTATAACTCAGGAAGTTTTAAAAACTACAATAAAGGTATTTACATAGCCCATAATACAATATACAAATTTATTATTGCACCTTTTTCCTTAATTTAAGAGAATAACTTCATAAATTTATTGAATTGTTTAACTTTTCTATCAGTAGTTAAAGTTTGTAAATATTTATTTATGATATAATTCATATTTTTTTTTAATGTATACTGATTGTGAGTGATTAATTTTTATTAACTAATATTAATATCAGCCATATTCTAACTGCTAACTAAATTATAATTGTAAATATTTTTCTTTAAATCCACCCTGTTCTCAGTAATGTATGGAAACTGGTAATTAACAAATACTATTAGAAGAGGACAACCAAAATTTAAAATAAAATTTATATTTAAAAAAATATAATATTGCTTTTATTTCCTCCATGTTAAGAAAATAGATCTAAAAAAAATCTATAGATTAAACGTATCCTTTCATAGTAAACTCCAAACCCACTCGAATCCACTAGTCTCCAAACTTGCCTCATTCTCAATTCCATATAATTCTCCGAGGCGTCTGAAAACAAAATAGCCAAAAGATCTATAGAACATTTATTGAAGTGCTACTAGAAAGTAGTACTTTACATGTTAACTGACATATCATAGTAATCATTTTCATCAAATATACTTGTATATAATGTATACAGTTGTAAACATGAATTCATAGTTTTAAAAAAAGAATCATGATAATAGGAACTTAAAGATATATTTGGATGAAAATAACAAAAATATCTTACGTAAATTAGCTCAATAACATTGGGGCGAAAATAGGATCGATAAGAGTATGAAGAGGTGAGATGGAAAACTCGTTCGTTCCATTTTTTTGAAAAGTTGGATATTAATTATATTTTAGAAAGATTATATATATATATATATATATATATATATATATATATATATATATATATATATATATATATATATATAAAGATATTTATAGATAAAGATATAAAGATATATTTATTATTAGAAAATATATTTATTGATAAACATAAAAGAAAGATTCTTTTAGAATCCACTAACATCTCAATTAAAAAAAAAAATGGAACGAACGAGTTTTGCATCTCACCTCCTCATATGATTTTTAGGATGAGTTCTTCTTATTAATTTTTTTTTTTTTTTTTTTTTTTTTTTTTCCATGACCACTGATTGCACTGTAAGCCTCTGCCCATAGTGGCTGATCAACTAGTATGGTGCTGACAAAGATATGAACCACCGAATACTTATCGGCCATATTGATTCGACGTTTTAGATAAAAGCTTTCATGTGAAATCAAGGATTTTTTTTGAGACTGGTTTTAAATACAAAGACAGGGCTGGAAAATTTCTGCCATTAGTTACTTTTATATCAAAACAATTTTATCGGGCTGTATTTAATGCATTAAGTATATGGCATATCCAAACTGATAGATTTAGGTGGCATTGTAAGGAAATAAGCACTGGCCCCTATCGAGTATATGAGACACTTAGAAGAGCTCCTTCCCGGTTATCGCTCCACTCTCCGGGCGACCATGGATCCCGCGAGCCCCAAGCGGCAGATATCCGAAAGGAGAACCGGACATATCTCCCGATACTCAGCAGTGAACTAAGGATTCAGGTGTCCCTTGCGGATCAATACGAGCGGCATAAAAACCAAAGACCCTGGCCATCCGGTTTGATGGGAGCCGTGCTATTGGACGTCTGGGAAATCGTATCTTCTCCTATTGCTCCCTCATTCCTTCCAGCTGCATTAGCTCCGTCGGCTTTATATTTAGTTTATAGTCTTCCTTCCAGTGTATATGTCCTCTGTCGGTATGGCTTCATCCATACCTCCAACTCTTTGTGATCCTTATATTCTGTCTTTGGGGGGTCTGGGAGTACTCCGCCTAAGAGGTCCATCGAATTTCAGGATTCCATAATTCAATTTTATTATTTTTTTTTATACCTTATACAATAGTAGTAAGAACGAGAAACGAATGATCTAATCAGGATAAATTACTATAAATAGAACATTTATTAACATCTATATAAACTTGTGTTTTCTCAAAGATATGCCTATAACAAGGATTTAAATTATCTTATTAGAGACTACTCACTCAGCTGAGTATAACCTACAAAAAATGGCAAAACATTTTGAGCAATAATCTTGTTGCCAAACTTATTCTTGAGTTGACCTTGGAGAATCTTTTATCTGTCAATATTGTAAAACAATTAATGTTTATTTATATGTAATTATATGTTTTCTTATCTATAAAAATACAAGGATTTAAAATCGACCCTAGTACATAAATACTTTACACAATGAAACATTAATATTTCTCTGTTTCATTAGTCGTCAAGATGTCAAGATTGTTACGATTGAAGAATAATTTATATCTTGATCTTTCTGCATTTCTTTCTTTCTGAATTAAAATGGAATAAAAAATTTTCAGATGATTCGTTTTATCGGCAGATACAGCAATTGTCCTCAAGGTTGATGCTCAGATGACTAAGAGCCAGCGGCATTCAACAAGACAATACACCAGCTACTCCGCTTCTTGCATTTCACGCGCACTCACAAATTAACTCGTGGTAGGGTAGGATTCAGTAGGCTAGGGAGGCATAAAGAGCGGGAGAGATAGTAGACAATAAGACGCGATACCCCGACACCCCGTCCTTCTTCGGGACAATCGACAGGCCAAGAAGGAGAGGACCCGGAGCTATCTGGGAGATCTGGCAATGGTTAAATATAATCTCCGACGTCTCCATTGTTCCTCCCCGGCGATAACTCCAAGCGTGGCTTATGCTCTTGTTGGCTCTCGATTTATCGTCTTTTGTGGAGCAGAGTCACAGCTCTTTGTGGTTCGCAAGAATTTTAAAACGAAGAGGGAGATTCGACTTTTTGCTCTTGTCCCTCTTCGGGCCGACATTGTTTCGGGAAGTTTCAGTTATCTTTGAGACTTTGCGGTTCATACAATGGTTGCGGTTAGTGGCTAATAAAACGAAAGTCCTTCTGTGTTCTGGCGTCTATGGAACACAATAATTCTGGAATCAACCTAACAAAATTATTTTAAAATTTATAATCCACTTAAGGTATTTTTTATTTTAATTATCGTATAATTTCTGTTAAAGAGAAAATCGTAGAAAAAGTACTACATTGAATTGAACATTTATCTTCAGATTGCCTTATGTAAATAATAGTTGGTTCGGAATAAACTGTACAAAAATTATTAAACCTCAAGAATTCGAAATTGGCATAGTTATGAAAGAATAGTCATTGGGGAAATAGAGATTTTTGTAAAATTACTCATAAACACTAAGCTACCGATCATCCGAGGAATCCTGTTGCATGGCAACCGCCGATGACAGGATTCCATGGCAAATCCATTTTGCGGACAAAACAAAGCAAGGTTTTTTTATTTTATTTTATTTATTTTATTTTATTTATTTATTTTTATTTTTTATTTTTATTGTAAAATTCCTAAGAATACGATCTCGTGTTAATATAATAAATACGGCAATTGCATGTTAGGCGTGTAATTTCAAAATGGGGAAAGTGCAAATCAGAAAGCTTTTCAGGAATTACAAAAACCAGTATAACAGAATACTTAGAGCAGTTATATATTACTTTGCAGACCATAATGCAAATAATTTTCCAGTCATTCATGGGTCTCCAAAAATTTCCAAAAAAAAAAAAAAAAAAAAAAAAAAAAAAAAAAAAAAAAAATACCAAGTAAAAATCCTATCCTTTCCTCTATTCTATTACTATCCTCTTTGAAGATAGTAAACAATTTGATGCCAGAGGATTACTATTTTCAAAGAGGCAAAAGGCCCCCTGGATTGATTGATGTAATTTTATTATGTAATAATGTCCAAAATATCCTAATTTTACTTTGTCCCAGGTAAGAAAATTCCTGTGTTCATCCAATAGTTTCTTTGTGAAACTATACTATAACTATGTACCATTTATGTGAATGTTTCAATTTGAATTTCCTTTTTCAAAATAAATATTTAAACTTTTATAAATTTAAATGGCCACTGGCTAGGAGGTTTAAATGCTATCAATTATACGGACTTTTAATTCGTTTTGAATGGAAACAATTTTACCTAGGGGCAGAGAAAAATAAAAAACATTTAAAAACCCAATTTCTTTTTTTTTTTGTATATATAGCTGATTTTTTGAAAACCATTTTGAAAGTTAAATAACAGTTGCTTCAGATGAATTGTAGAATGCTGGATAACTTCAATAATCGGGCATTGGTTTAATTGTGAAAGAATAGTCTTTAGGGAAGTAGGTTAAACCAGACAGTTATTGACACCCTTAAGCAATATTTATAGTATACTTATAGAAGGAAGAGCTCAATAAAGTTGAAATTTCAGAATTTTTGAAATTTCTGTTAGTATAACAATTCTAATTCTCGAAGGCTAATCGAATTAAAATATTATAAATATTAAATGTTAGGGAATTTGAATTATGACCATTTATTCACTGGGACGACAGATATAGTGTTGTGTTTTTTTTAATTTTTGTATTTATGTTTTATGTTTATTTTTTGTCTGTATAATACAATGTTTAATATTCTTTATACTTTTATTTTCTGATTTACTTTATATCAATATTAACTATATGTTGTATCTTGTATAGTTAGTGGATTTTTAATTTAATTTAATTGTACATATTGTATGAGTGGATTCATTGTCACCCATATTATTCATTGCCCTTCAGAGCGACAGCTTGTCATATTAATTCAGTAAAACAATAGTTATTCAATAAAATAAATAAATAAATAAAATTGAGTATTTTTGATATTTGTGATAGAAATATTTCAAAATGTTACGTCTAGATAGAACATTTCAAAAATCATATTCCCGTGATGTATTATCCTCAAGATCCAGACGTCCGATCAATCTTCTGGATATATTCCCTTTTAATTTAGGTCGGACCCCGAAGGAGCGGAGATAACAAGACAACCGGCGGAACAGGAGAAGTTGTGCAGTAGAGAGAACTCCCTTAAATCCCAACTCAAACTATTTATTCCAAGCTGGGGCCTTTTCTTAGGGAGGCTCCTCTCTTACCTGTTCTACCTTTTTAATGTAACTCTCTTTATACCGGCCTGAAATTAGAGAAACATCCCCTTTCCAACCCTGGGGGTGGAGGGAGGGAGGTAAAAATTAGCATTAATTGCCTCAGTTTATTCCGTCTAATAATTAATATAAATAAATATGCTAATGAATTCCGGGTCCTTATTACTTTATTATAAACGTGAACTCCCCTCCCACTCCCCCACAGGAGAAAATACGACAATTTAAAACACAGAGCATTACAAAGTATGTTCTCGTCGTAAAATTTCAGGGCTCCCTTATCTTTGAGAAACACTGGCAGAGGAGGGTTGCTTGAATTAAACAAGTCGGGAAATGTGCGCCTGCTATTATAGAACTGAAGGAATACTGTCATTATCCTTATTCTTTTCAATTTTTTAGTTATTTATCTTATTTAATTGCTTATCACAATAATTTAAACTACTTTTACCAAAAATATTATATACTTTATATAATTTTATATGTTTAATTTTTAGCAGTATTTACTTTATTCAATCTTGTATTTATTTCCATTTTTATTTCAAACTTATATATTCCCTTCCTTTAAATGTAATTAATTTTAAGAGGTTAAGAGGCATGTTGATTAATAAAATCCTTTATTAAGAGAGAGAGAGAGAGAGAGAGAGAGAGAGAGAGAGAGAGAGAGAGAGAGAGAGAGAGAGAGAGAGAGAGAGAGAGAGAGAGAGAGAGAGAGAGAGAGAGAGAGAGAGAGAGAGAGAGAGAGAGAGAGAGAGAGAGAGAGAGAGAGAGAGAGAGAGAGAGAGAGAGAGAGAGATTTTATTAATCATGCTCAACAAACTTATTACTTTACAACATTACTCTTCATAATCATCAAAAATAAGTTTAAAGTCTTGTTTTATGATAATCTAATCTCTTTTAAGCCTTCTGAGAGTATTTCCAGGTATGTCAGCTGTGGCCAAGTCATTAGTAAGTATGTTATTAGGTCCATGAAGTCGGTCGTGAAATTTCGTTTGTCTGTAGTATGGGTTGATTGTAGTTGAAGACAGATGGACAGGAGCCATGTCTGAGTGTTAATGTGGCGTGCTGCGATTTGGTGTAATTTAGTTTTATTTTCTATTCCACTAATCTCTGTTGAACAGATACGGTACGTAGTACTCCACTTGGACAAACGTCTAACATGGAATTCACATACAAGACTACAACGACAAGAAACTACCCATCGTTACAGACTACTTCAACATTTACTAGACAAACGTTTAAAACTCCCAATTAATTACAAAAGACTCATTTACATAACTGTGATTAGACCTGTGATATTTGGACATACGGAGTTGATCTTTGGGGCTCCTCTAAACCATCCAATTCATTTCGTATCCAATCCTTTCAATCTAATATCCTTAGAAAAATCCTCAATGTTCCTTACTTCGTTACAAACAAACTTATCCACTAAGATCTTAATATACCTTACGTTTCTGACTTAGCTCAAACCAGACACAAATCCTTTCATAGCAAATTACACAACCATTCTGAAAAGAAGATGGCATAGAGACCTTTCAGTGTAGGTTTTTATTAAAGTGCTGCTATTGAGAAGTTCTTCACAAGTTATTTACATGCCATTGTATTAACTATGAACACATATACTTGATGTATATTAGTTTGTACAGTTTTAAGTATCAATAATTGAAAAGAAAAAGAAAAAAAAAGTTATATTTTCCATGTTTTGAATCAGTCTTCTAGTGTTGTTAAGTGGAGTGGTCTTTATATCTAGTTAATATTTCTATATCATCAGCGTATGTTGCAGTTGATGTATCTCGGCTAAGTGGCATATCGTGAGTGTAAAGAATATATAAAAGTAGAGCTAGTATTGAACGCTGTGGTACTCCGGCTTTTACTGAATTAATAAAAGAGATATCTGAACTTTGTCGGACAGAGGAATATATATCTGATAATTAAAATATATTATTAAAAAAATTAAAATTCTACTCTCGTCTGAGTTCAATACCTTCCACCAGTGATAACTAAAGAACAAGAACTTAGTACAGAGAGTCCCTCTAGATCTGTTACAATCGCTATTATAAAGCAGAACCCTCGGGACGGACTTTAATTAAATGTACAAGAGACCTGGAGACGATAGTTTATTGCCGCCTTATCTAGAGCTGTATCTCAACTATAGGCCTCGCTCCTATCGTAAACTGGACGGAGAATCCAACCTCTATTAGACGGTTTACGATCTGATTAGGGGCTAAATCATTCAATGTAGGCCCTCGTCGATAAATAAAATAGCTCTTAGTTTTATGTTTCGGTCTCTATAGTGTCATAAAACCATCTCCAAGGGTCCCTCAACCTTCACTTATCTCCCGATGCCTGCTATTATACGCTGCGTTTTACATTTGATCAATCGTTTGAGTTGGGATTCCTTCTGTGAATAGCTAATATATCTCGCTAAGTTTGAATGTAACATTGTCTTTTATTTCTGCTTTAAACCTATAAAAAAGGTTGGATATTGGTGGATTTGTCTTATATCATTTATTACTTTGCTATATCTATGTCCGTATTTTAAAAGATATCCATAGAGTGTCAATAACTGATTTTTCAACATTTATTGTCAACATCTTGTAAAATACATTCCAGGAATAATGTTTAGAGTTTAGTAATTGAGGTAAAATCACTGCAAATTTGGAGTATTCTTTCTATTATTTTAGTATGAATATTTCCTTAAGGGTGTCAATAGCTGTCTGGTATACCCAAATTTTTTTTTTTTCAATCATAAAGATTTTAAGATAACACGAACAGTCAAGAACACTTTTATAATTTATACTTATGAAGATTAAGGAGGGATCTGTCAGTGAACACGCACAAAAAAAAATTAATTAATGGGTTATAATTTGTCATAAAGACATTGCTTGAAGTATACAAAGAGGTACTTGAGGTACGCATAATAGAGAAGGATCCAGACAATTAGGATTGATGAATTAATCGCCACTTCTATTGGAATTATTTTTATTTAAAAACTATTTTTAATGATAAAAGTATAGTTGACTCTAAAGATGAATTGAGAAGATAATTAGGGTTCGTCACCTCTAAAGTGTGTTTCGGTGGCCCTGAAGAAGACCTATAACGCAGGTCGAAACTTCGGCACGTATTAAAGTATTTCTACTTGGATATGGTGTATCTTTTTGACTGCATCCTTCATTATCTTCTTCTCCAAAAACTTTTTCTTTTTATTTAAAAACCATTTTCATCTTATTTCCCTTAGTCTAAATACAAAATAGACTAAAGTTTATATGAATGAAATGTAATGTATGTGAAGATAAATACACGGGAAAAACTAGACGATCAGTAAATTAAAGATTAGGTAAATTTTAAAGTTTAAATTTATTTTCAACGGTAACCAAAAAAACCGACTAGTCATAGGGAAAACCGGAAAAATTTAACCTATCCACCTGCTTAACTATCTGACAATAGTTGATGATTATCTTGAAGAAGTAGATGTGTCAAATTATCTTAAAAACGAGTTAATGAATATTTAACAAGCTAGGGATTTTTACAAGCACAAGACAAGGATTATATGTTGTCTTTTAAATATTAAAAAAAAAAAAAATTTAAGTGTAATTTTATAATTCGCATGGGATCGGTGGTTTTAACATGTTGATTTTTATATTTAAAAAAATAAAATGACTATTACGGGTTATTTTTTTTTGTGCTATATTTATTATGTTATTAAATATTGTCAAATATCAAATTTAGATTGATTTAAGTATGCTGTGTATGTAGCAACCCATTTAGAATGGGCAACACCGATTAATAAAGTGTTTCTTTCTCTCTTTGTATTTTACACAAGAAAATATTTGTTTGGTACTATTTAGCTTGTAAGCAATCGATTCTGCTTTTATTTTTATCGATATATATGTTTTTATCGATAATATATTCTATTTTTATTCATATATTCTTTGTTTATTTAAAGATATTGAATTTATTTCACTGTAAGAATTTTATTTCCTCGTGGAGTCGATAAGCTTTAAATCTCTGTATTGTTCGTTCCTTTAACGGCTTTAATTTTCTATTTTTGAGCAATTGTAGTTTGTTTTCCCGATGTTTGAGAACAATAGACCTAAAGCTGAGCTAAGCGGATCACGCTTGGCATGTGGGCAGAAAACATATGTTGCCTTTGGAATTTAATGCTAAGATGGGCTCTGTTTTTTAAAAGTTTATTTACATAGATATTCAGTTGAATTTTGTTTTTCTACTTTCCTTTGTGCTAATAGCTCTTTAAAATGGAATATTAAAAATATATATTCATTATATTTTTTAAATAAAGCTTTGGTAGGTTAAATGTATGAGAAAAAAATATATCAATGGAAAAAATGAACAAAACATTAAATAATGATTATTTAGGTTAAAGGAAGAATAAAAAAAAAAATGTATCCATAATGTGAACATTACTTTAATTGTTTCTGTAAATTGAAGTGTATTTAAAATCGGGAAAAGTGACACAAAGTTTATTTCAAAATCACTTATCTCCACTTAGGCTAGTTGCACAGACACCGACCTTTGGACGGCCGGTAAAAAACCGACCGATATTTTGCCGGTGCTTGGTTCTTGCACACTCACCGTTTTTACCGGTCAAACAATTAGTAGTTTTTTTTTATAATTATAATTTTATTTTATTCTTGACTTTTCGACCTAAAACTTTTAACGATTTCTGATTAACAAATTGATATTGTTTCATTAGATTCAGTAACTCATACAAGTAGTAGCTTTTGTAATTATAGTGCATAAAACTCCCCATGATTGGTATGACTAATGCCGGCAGTGTAGTGGCAGGCGCCGGCAACTCACCGGCATTTTGCCGTCACCGTTCAGTGGTCGGCGTGTGTGCAAGGTTATTATTTGACATGTGGTTCACTATTGAAAATAGGAAGACCGGTAAAAAGCCGGCCGTCCAAAACCGGTGTGATTGCAACTAGCCTAAGGGTTCCATCCAGATGAGTGTAAACGTAGAAAATATTTTATTTCGATTGAATGTTTAAGCAATTGAATTGGTGACGGGAAGTAACATTGTATGCTACTTCAGGCAACTTTACAAGAGAGCGCAAAAAATTAAGATGGCATTAGTACAGTAACTAAATGAACCTCAAAATATATTGTTTTCGTCAATAACACGACGCTATGAAACGAATTAGGTTAGGAACCTCCGACAACTTGCATATAGCATACATTGTAAAGAGATCGGATTCAAGATTTATATCGTAAGCTTTCTCTGTAGATGGAATTGGCTAGATATTAGAGATGGGCCGAATAGTTAGCGAGTAGTCGGTAAAGCCGACTAACGGCTACTTTTGTAGTCGGCGACATGTTGGCCGTTTTATTCATTTATATTTCTAGGAATAGGTTGGTTGGAATGAAAACTCTGTGGGCTAAGATTACACAACTTCCATAATTTTCTCAAGTTCTCTTTCTCCTTCCTCTTTTGCCAGTACTCCTTCATTCGTTGGCTTGTCCGCGCTCGTTCTTCTGCCGAGAATTCTCTGTTCCTCCTCGTTGTTTCCTCGGTCAGATCCTTCGCCTCCGCGACTGAAGATCTGCCTTTCTGCAATATCTTCCACCGTGATCCCATATTTTTCAATATCCTTATGCACTTCTTTCACCCAAGGGACTTGTATCTTCCTTTTCTCCTGAAAGGTCAGAATCTTATCGGCGAATCTCTCTGATCCCATTCTTTCAATGTGGCCTTCATTGATGTATAATATATATCTTATGGATACGTCTTTACAGCTTTTCATTTATTCTTAAAATAGGAACTATTCTTAAATTTTTTTTTAAATTTAAAATGATTATATAAAGCCATTAACAAAGCTCCTCGAACATTGCCGATGTCACCTAATTTCCAGTGACAGCAAAGCAGCTAGGCCATTAATCGGTCAAAGTCATAATCGGTCCATCTTTACTAAATGTATATGCTTATGATACACCGAGACTCCATAGGATGTTTTCTCACCCCCAAAAAAAATCATAAATCCATCATACAACGTTATTCTTGCCAAACATTCATCTAAAAAACTTAATTGTACATTTAAAAAAAAAAAAATTAATATTGTGAAAAATTAACCTGATCTCAATGATCAAAAAAAAAAAAAAAAAAAAAAAAAAAAAAAAAAACACAACTCATAATAGTATATTTTACTGAAAAAAAAAATTATTAATATTAAAAATTATTCA
Source organism: Euschistus heros (assembly GCA_003667255.2). NCBI lineage: Eukaryota > Metazoa > Arthropoda > Insecta > Hemiptera > Pentatomidae > Euschistus > Euschistus heros. The sequence goes on from RCWM02000137.1 coordinate 1,738,997, forward strand.
CTTTCATATAATTGATTAGTTATTATTATGTATTTTTTTGACTGATAACCACAATCTATTTGTTTAATCAGTTACTATATTTTATGCAGAATTCCAATCTACGGCAATACTCCTAAGCGTTATTGCTACTATCCATATCATAATTATAAACGTTTCGTTATTTTAAACTATATTTCAGTCCTTTCTTTGCTATCTAATAGACTATTAGATAGTTTCATTTGATTGCTTCCTGTAAAATACTCCTTATCTAAGTCAAGTAAAACCCACGATAGCAGCTAGCCCGTCGACCACAACTCAGAGACAGACAGCTAAAAGAGCGACCCCTGTCAATAGCACGTAGCGGGTCCAGATGCTGCGAAGCCTAATAGCTTCCTCTTCCTGATATGTTTATGTTGTATCCTCCGGGTCCTCTCTTCGTATCTCTTCTACACTCCGCTTCGTTATATCCACATCCTTCTGGGGGATTGTCAGGGGCAAAACTCCCAGAGGCAAGCTGTCCGTCTACCATTATTGTCCAGTCAATGATTTGTAGCTGGAATTATCTGGAAAAAATCCCTTATTAGATAAACTTTAAATAAACATTGCTTGGTGTATTATGATGCACACCCTAAAAGTTTTCATAGAAATTAAAACCTCTGATCTGACCGTAAATAATTTTTTTAACATCACGAAGCCTATTGGGCAAGTATAATTAAAGGTTAGAGTGGTCTTGCTTCAATACAGCGACACTCAAAGTTTCTTTCAGTCATTCATATAAAAATGTGATTTACACTGAAAAAAAAGATAACTTCAAAGTGCTGACCTGAAAACCTGTTATTTTGGACTTTGGCCTAGTTTTGCCCAAATGTTAACAGATATGTTGCTATTTAAGAATTATAATAATTTCATTTCATCAATGTGTTCTGTAGTCCTTTAAGAACCATGGCTTTAGCTTTCTCCCACTCTTCTCTCTCTGTCGCAATGTGCTTCCAGTGTTTAAATCTCACCTCCTTCAGGTCACCTTCCACGTCTATCTGAGACGAGGTTTTCCTTTTCCTCTTTCACATCCTAGTCTGCAATAAAGCAATCTCTTTGGTAATCTGTTCTGGTGCAAATATCTCATCTCCTGAGCTGAATAACTTTTAAAATGTACTTTTCACCAAATAAGTTGATTAATCCAAGGTTCATTCTGATCTGTCATTGATCCTTTACTCTAGCTGGACCATATATTATACCTAGTCCTCTTATTTCCCAAACCTGGAGCATCCTTTTACTTTGTTTAGTCAGGGACCATGTCTCACAATCATATACAAATATTTTGTTTTTCTAGATAAACTTTTGCAGATTCTGCATACTCTGTTTCCTGTCATCTGTTTCCTGCTGTAATCCTAGCCTTTAAATCTTTATCCATTCTATTTTCATATGTTATCACACTACCTAGTTACTTAAATTCTTCACAGTTTTTGACGGCCCAATTTCTAATTTGTATTTCTTCTTCTGTAATATGGTATGATTTAAAAGTCCTCATGTACATGCTTTCATTAAAATTAATTTCCAAGCCTGGATCTTCAGCTTCTCTATGGGATATTATAACAATTGATTTAATAGTATTAATCCCTAATTCACCCTTGAATATGTGATTTCAATGGGGTATGCTCTCACACCGTTACTATAGGAGAGAGGAAAAATATTTTGTGAACCTTTGTTAATATAAAATATGCATTTGATTTTCGACCTTTTTCTAAATAGAGTATGGAAGAGTTTTTCCTCCAGCAGCCTACAATACTAGCTCCTCCAGACGATAATTATCCAGTTTAATATCACGCTCGCCTGGACAGAGCTGGAGGAGACACCCGCCAGAGCAGCGTGGCTAAGGGAACTCTTCAAGTCGTCACCTACAGGGCTGTCTGCTCTCCTCAGCCACGGTCAGTCTCCTGTACAAACTTTATCACTCTGATAGCTGTGGGGTTCGAGTAATTCACCAGTCATTGCCAACGGTTCTCTTCTTCAGCCAGCAATGTCGGCTGTAGTTAATAGATGTTATCCCAAAGAGCCTCTAGCATGGCTCAGAAAATATTTGAAGAAGTTTAATTAAAAATTTTTGTTAACTGTTTTGTATTCATTTATGTTTCATATATGCCACTTTGTTTGACAAGTCGATGTTCTAGTTCAGAAAAAATCTACTTCTACTTTTGAGCTTATCGTACTTAATCAGGACTTAATATTAATTATATCGATTACAATACATTTGAATTAAGAATTAGTTTGTAATCTTAATATATATAAATTACGTGTCCCCGCCTAGGGGCCGGCTAACACCTAAACTACTGAACCGATTTTAATCAAATTTGCATACCGTGTGCAGTTTGATCCAACAAAAAAGATAGGATACGTTGTATCTTAATTTATAGTCGCAATATTATTTGTATATTATCTGTAAGTCACAATTATCTGTTAGCTCTATACGATTCTAACATATGGCGGTATAAGGTTATACTATTATATAAAAGGACAAGCAATTTTTCGTTTGTGTTCACTAACCGCCAAAAACTACTGAACCAATCTCTACCAAATTTTGACTACATCATCTTTATAGAATGGTTTAGAAATAGTAAAATCTAATGATTTTCAACTAATTCTTTATTGAAAAATGAATAATAAGTGGATAACAGTGAAGTTCGAAAATGGCGGCAATTGCCATCTACATGAAAGGTTAAAAGGTACAGTGTTACATAGAGGTGAACATTGATAATAAAATTTACTTATTTTCAATTAAATTGTTATAAAAACAGCTATATGGAGTGAAATATACCAAATTTTAAAGCAAACTGGCTTGATCGTTGGTGTATGACCAGTTCGATGCTTAAGCTTCACTTCGAGTTTACATTTATCGATAGCACTTTCCTATAACCCCACATGTAAAACAATCACTTCAATTCACTTCACTTCAACTTGGATTGTGTTGTTTAGTCTGTTATATTGATATTTAGTCTTCTTAAATGTTAATAAGTGAAACGGAAGTTAACAAAATGAGTTTCATAAAGGATTAAGTGTTTATCAAATCATGTTTTTCTTATTCCCTCTTATCTAATGTGTAAAAGTGTTACAAAACTTAAGAACATTAATTTGTACAAGGATTTGTTGTTTTATATATTTCTATTTTTTGTATCAATTGAGGTGATAAAATTTCAGTATGCATATTTTGTGAATGGATTCTTTGTCATCCATAATACTTATTGTCCTAAAGTGAGGAAGATTGTAAAATTATTTCAATAAAACATATCGATCTAAAAATAAATGTGAGAAAGTATAGTTATATTATTATATTTGCTATACATCAAAAGACACTGTATGATATATGTATTTTGATGGTCTTGACATACTTAGATTCCAGGTTCTAAATGAATTTGATTATCTATCTATTATCCATGTATTTCATGTTATTGATTTAATTTCTATAACACTATTATATTTGCTTCACCTGTATATATTGCACGACCCATAATCCGAAGCATTAGAGAATGTTTTACGATCACTCGATTTTTTCATCTGTTTCTCGCCTCTATTTATACAATTATACTATTATATTGTTAATAGTTAATCAATTTACAAAAGTTTATATTCCATTTTGCAAATAGTTAAATGGAGATCAATAATGCTATCTTCAAAAGTTAATTAATATGTATATGAAAAAATGGTACAAAGCGCCCCACACTTTTTTAATAATTGTAAGTGTAAATTTGTAAGTGTTACAAAACTTAAAAAGATTAATTTGTACATGGATTTGGTAAAATTATTTCAATAAAACATATCGATCTAAAAATAAATGTGAGAAAGTATAGTTGTATTATTATATTTGCTATACATCAAAAGACACTGTATGATATATGTATTTTGATGGTCTTGACATACTAAGATTCCAGGTTCTAAATGAATTTGATTATCTATCTATTATCCATGTATTTCATGTTAATGATTTAATTTCTATAGCACTATTATATTTGCTTCACCTGTATATATTGCACGACCCATAATCCGAAGCATTAGAGAATGTTTTACGATCACTCGATTTTTTCAACTGTTTCTCGCCTCTATTTATACAATTATACTATTATATTGTTAATAGTTAATCAATTTACAAAAGTTTATATTCCATTTTGCAAATAGTTTAATGGAGATCAATAATGCTATCTTCAAAAGTTAATTAATATGTGTATGAAAAATGGTACAAAGCGCCCCACACTTTTTTAATAATTGTAAGTGTAAATTTGTAAGTGTTACAAAACTTAAAAAGATTAATTTGTACATGGATTTGGTAAAATTATTTCAATAAAGCATATCGATCTAAAAATAAATGTGAGAAAGTATAGTTATATTATTATATTTGCTATACATCAAAAGACACTGTATGATATATGTATTTTGATGGTCTTGACATACTAAGATTCCAGGTTCTAAATGAATTTGATTATCTATCTATTATCCATGTATTTCATGTTATTGATTTAATTTCTATAACACTATTATATTTGCTTCACCTGTATATATTGCACGACCCATAATCCGAAGCATTAGAGAATGTTTTACGATCACTCGATTTTTTCATCTGTTTCTCGCCTCTATTTATACAATTATACTATTATATTGTTAATAGTTAATCAATTTACAAAAGTTTATATTCCATTTTGCAAATAGTTAAATGGAGATCAATAATGCTATCTTCAAAAGTTAATTAATATGTATATGAAAAAATGGTACAAAGCGCCCCACACTTTTTTAATAATTGTAAGTGTAAATTTGTAAGTTTTACAAAACTTAAAAAGATTAATTTGTACATGGATTTGGTGTTTTATATATTTTTATTTGTTGTATAAATTTAAGTTATAAAATTTCAGTATGCATACTTTGTGAATGGATTCTTTGTCATCCATAATACTTATTGTCCTAAAGTGAGGAAGATTGTAAAATTATTTCAATAAAACATATCGATCTAAAAATAAATGTGAGAAAGTATATCATAGGTTTCATATTTTCTTATTTCCACTTCCCTTGAGAAAATATAGCAGAAATTGACATCATAATTTTCAACAATGATTCTGTCTTTTATGATATAATCCCTTATAACATGAAGAATGGAAAATGTGAAAATCATCACAGATTAAGAGGTAAATGACATATTATATAATTGTAAAACTATTGGTGTAATGCTATAGATTAATTTACTTTTTAAAAATTTTTAGAATCCTGATGAAGGATCGTTTTCTCCGAAACATGTAGCTACAAATATTAAATAAATAAGAGTTATGTGAAATAAATACTTAAGGATTCTGTATATATTTAAATATTTATAATTTGTTATTTATACTTCCCTCACATCACAAAGTTTATCAAGAATTAACATTACTGGTGGTGGTTTAGCATTATATTAATTCTGATTTAATGTAAAATTAATTCAAAATTGATTTAGTGTCTTATATTTTGACATTTTCTTATTTCCACTTCATTATTTTCTTATTTCTCATTTTAATATCAGAAGGTAAACAGAAGTTAATATTACTTTGAACGGGGATTTAAAGTTTCTCCGTAAATAAATGAGAATAACCATCCCCTCGAATAGTAGCGACTAAAACACCGAAATAAATCGGAAGAAGGAAAGAATCGATAAAAGGTATTCTCGGCGCGCGTAGGGGTTGCCTCCTCTTAACCCGACCGTTACCAAAATGAAAATTGGATGTCTAATTATGCTTTATGTTATCTTCAAAAACCTAATCAATCTAAATTCAACCAAGTCAATAATGACTGCTATGCGTGAAAATATTATCAAAAATATAATTAACAATTGTTCACTTTAATATAAGATTTTTTATCGATAAACATAAAAAAAATTCAATTATTAGTTAAAATTATGTAAGATCTTCACTTATGAGAGCGGGCGAAGCCTCGACGGGGGATGATGAAGTTATATATAAAAGGACAAGCCATTTCCGTTCGTGATCACTAACCGCGAAAACTATAGAACTATTCTGTTCCAAATATAACTACATCATCTTCATAGTTCAAGGAAGGTTTAGCAATAATAAAATTTACATATTTCCTATTAAGTTACTGTTTAAAAAGCGATAAATATGTGGTGTGGGGTAAAGTTTTAACATTTACCGATAGCTGGCGAGCGCCATTCAAGAGAGGTCACAATGATCCGGTGTTAAATATAGCTAGAAATTGATAATAAAATTACTTAATTCAATTAAATTGTTATCCAAAAAGCTATAAATATGTGGTGTGACGTGTGGATACAAATATATTAATTTATACATTATGAATTAAAATCCAATCAGGTGAAATCAATAAATATGATCATCAATTCAAAATGACGATTCATTGCATTTTGATATTCTGTGTAAAAATATGATTCAATAGCACAAGATTTTTATCGATGAACAAATAAAACTTGAATTATTATTAAAAATTATCCAAGTTATTAACATATGAGAGCCGGCCAAGAATTATTTGTTTATTACGTGTAAATTATGTTTGTAAATAATTTAGATTTAGTTACCATGGAGATTTTTGATTACCCTAATTAAAAATATGTTTAAGTAGAAGGTTATATAACAGTGATATTTATTAACTGATTTTTATTTTTCTTAAAACGTGCTAAATTGGTTTCAGAATTAAAATATATACATGTATATACTCTTTAATTAAAATAAAATACATGTGAGTATTATCATATCATATCATATCACATAGTTATATTATTATATTTGCTATACATCAAAAGACACTGTATGATATATGTATTTTGATGGTCTTGACATACTAAGATTCCAGGTTCTAAATGAATTTGATTATCTATCTATTATCCATGTATTTCATGTTATTGATTTAATTTCTATAACACTATTATATTTGCTTCACCTGTATATATTGCACGACCCATAATCCGAAGCATTAGAGAATGTTTTACGATCACTCGATTTTTTCAACTGTTTCTCGCCTCTATTTATACAATTATACTATTATATTGTTAATAGTTAATCAATTTACAAAAGTTTATATTCCATTTTGCAAATAGTTAAATGGAGATCAATAATGCTATCTTCAAAAGTTAATTAATATGTATATGAAAAAATGGTACAAAGCGCCCCACACTTTTTTAATAATTGTAAGTGTAAATTTGTAAGTGTTACAAAACTTAAAAAGATTAATTTGTACATGGATTTGGTAAAATTATTTCAATAAAACATATCGATCTAAAAATAAATGTGAGAAAGTATAGTTATATTATTATATTTGCTATACATCAAAAGACACTGTATGATATATGTATTTTGATGGTCTTGACATACTAAGATTCCAGGTTCTAAATGAATTTGATTATCTATCTATTATCCATGTATTTCATGTTAATGATTTAATTTCTATAACACTATTATATTTGCTTCACCTGTATATATTGCACGACCCATAATCCGAAGCATTAGAGAATGTTTTACGATCACTCGATTTTTTCAACTGTTTCTCGCCTCTATTTATACAATTATACTATTATATTGTTAATAGTTAATCAATTTACAAAAGTTTATATTCCATTTTGCAAAATAGTTTAATGGAGATCAATAATGCTATCTTCAAAAGTTAATTAATATGTATATGAAAAAATGGTACAAAGCGCCCCACACTTTTTTAATAATTGTAAGTGAAAATTTGTAAGTATTACAAAACTTAAGAAGATTAATTTGTACTTGGTTTAGGTGTTTTATATAATTTTTTTAGTTGTACTAATTTAAGTGATAAAATTTCAGTATACACATTTTGTGAATGGATTCTTTGTCATCCATATTACTTATTGCCCTTAAGTGAGACTGGTTGTATAATTAATTCAATAAAACATATCGATCTAAGAATAAATGTGAGAAAGTATATCACAGGTTTCATATTTTCTTATTTCCACTTCCCTTGAGAAAATATAGCAGAAATTAACATCATAACTTTCAACAAGGATTCTGTCTTATATTATATAATGGCTTATAACATGGATAATAGACGATGTGAAAATAATCATAGATTAACAGGTAAATGACATATTATATAAATGCAAAACTATTGGTATAATGTTACAGATTAATCTATTTTTTTTAAAAAATAGAAGCCTGGTGATGAAGCATTGTCTCCGAAACATCTAGCTACAAATGTTAAATAAATAGGAGTTATGTCAAATAAATACTTAAGGATTTTCACTTTATTATTTTCTTATTTTTCATTTTAATATCAAAAGCTAAACAGAATTTAATATTACTTTGAACAGGGTTTTAGAGTGTCTCTGTAAATGAAGGAGTATAACCTTTCCCCTCAAAAAGTAGCGGCTAAAAGACCGAAATAAATCGGATCAAGGTTAGATTCTACAAAAGGTATTCTGGGCGCCTTTGGGGTTGGTGGCTGGCTTCTCAACCGGTACCTTTTTTTTCATTGTTTTTATTCTACCTATATCAAAAATTATTTTTCAATTCATTTCGATGTACTATGATAGAGTGTTACTTAGTTTGTTTTTTTTTATACTCTATAGATATTTAAACGTTTAAATTATTATTTTCAGTCAAATGGCACCGAAAAAATCTAACCTCAACAACGCGGGGAGCAGAAAGACACGACGCAAACGTGTTGAAAGAGCTCATCTGTCGGCAGAACAAATCGCAACAAGAAATGCAGCTGCAAGAATCTGGACAGCAGAGCGTCGTGCACAAGAATCTCAAGAACAGCGTGACGAACGTCTGCGACAGAAAAATACGAGAACAAGAGTGACACGAGAACAGAACATAGCTAGAGCACGCATACAAGAACGACAGAAGAAGCGGGCCAGACGCTCATTAAAACGTGCTTCATTTGTCCGTCTTGCTTTCGAATATGCACCAGATATTAACTACTCTGCGCATTCAAAAATTGATATCGGTGCAATGGATAAAGTATGTCAATATTGTCAGGCATTGAAATTTCGGAATGAAACACCCGGCATGTGCTGCGCATCAGGAAAAGTTGTGCTGTCACCCCTACCCACTCCGCCGGAACCTTTATTATCGCTTCTTGCTGGCGATTCAGATGATTCAAAATTATTTTTGCGTAAGATACGCAAATTTAATTCTTGCTTCCAAATGACATCATTTGGGGCAACTAAAATTTGCCATCACGCATCCGATGGACGTAATTTTGAAACTACATTCAAAATACAAGGCCAGGTGTACCATAAAATTGGGTCATTGATGCCAATGCCTAATGATGATCCGAAATTTCTTCAAATTTATTTTATGGGTAATTGTGAAGAGCGAGTGACAGCTCGATGCCAGTATAATTTCATTGAACAAGCAGAGGAAAGAGCAATTGTAATATTAATGGAAAACTTTTTAGAAGATCAGAATCAACTTATTCGATTGATGAAAAGAGTTTCGCCACAATTACAAAATGACAACTATCAAATCATCATAAAAGCCGATAAAGTACCATTAGGTGAACATGCTGGCAGATTTAACGCTCCAACTGTTGATGAGGTTGCTGTTATTATGGTTGGTGATCCAGTTGACAAAAGAGCTATAAAAATTACACGGCGAGACAACACTGTCAGTACGATTTCGGATCTACACCGTTCATATGACGCACTACAATATCCATTAATATTTTGGCAAGGACAGGATGAATATCACCTTAACATCAAACAGAGTGATCCAAATACCGGTAAATTTTACTATTTATTTTTTTTAATGTATGTATGAATTTTAATTTCTTATTTCATTTTATTTATTTTTTTAGGTGATAAAACAAATAAAAAAGTTAGTTCAATGAACTACTACGCACACCGATTGATGATTAGACATAATCAGGACAACTATATCCATCGATATCGTCAGCTATTCCATCAATACGTTGTTGATATGTATGCTAAGATTGAAAGCGAACGCTTGCGATTCATTCGATACAACCAGGCTAAATTACGATCAGAAGAATACATTCACTTACGAGATGCTGTTGTTGGAAACATCGACGGAAATTTAAACCCCAATGACATAGGTAATTCTTTCATTTTACCTTCAAGTTACATTGGCAGTCCACGGAACATGCAGGAATACATACAAGATGCGATGACTTACGTACGTCATTACGGCCGACCAGATTTGTTTATTACATTTACATGTAATCCGAATTGGAAAGAGATACAAACTTTACTATTAGCAGGACAAAAAGCAATTCATCGTCATGATATAACTGCTCGGGTGTTCAAACAAAAATTGAAATCCTTAATTGATTTTATTGTTAAATATTCAGTTTTTGGTATTACACGTTGTTGGCTTTATTCGATTGAGTGGCAAAAGCGAGGTTTGCCTCATGCCCACATTTTAATTTGGCTTCAAGATAAAATCCGTCCAGAAGAAATTGATCAAATAATTTCAGCCGAAATTCCGAACCCATCAATTGATCAAGAATTGTTTGATATTGTTACCAAATACATGATCCACGGGCCGTGCGGTGCTTTCAACATGACGTCACCATGCATGGAAAATGGAAAATGTAAGAAGGGTTTTCCAAAGCCGCATACGAATGACACTATCACGGACATTGACGGTTATCCAATGTATCGCCGCAGAAATGCTGAGAATGGTGGCCACACATTCACCATGCGACTGCCGTATTCTACAAATCAAGTGGAATTTAACAATCAGTGGGTGGTACCATACTCACCATTGCTTTCAAAAACTTATGAGGCTCATATCAATGTCGAGCTTTGCAGTTCTGTAAAATCAATTAAGTACATTTGTAAATATATAAATAAAGGCAGTGACTTGGCCATATTTGAAGTACAAAAAATGAATAAAAACGACGAAATAACACGATACCAAATGGGTAGATATATCAGTAGCAACGAAGCTATTTGGCATATTCTTAGCTTTCCCATACATGATAGAGACCCTTCTGTCCAGCATCTAGCAATACATCTTGAAAACGGTCAACGTGTATACTTCACTGAAGAAAATGTTCTCCAAAGAGCGCTTGAGGCTCCAAAAACGACACTAACTGAATTTTTTACATTGTGTCAAAAACCTGATATTTTCGGCCAATTCGCAAAGACATTGATATATACTGATGTTCCACGTTATTTCACATGGAACAAATCCGGTAAAAAATGGAAGCCACGGAAACAAGGAAAACCACATCCATCTATTGCAGGCATATTCAAAGCTAAGACATTAGGGCGACTTTACACGGTACATCCAAAGCAACGTGAGTGCTTCTATTTACGTTTGTTATTGGTAAATGTTCCCGGACCAACGTCTTTTGAATCTTTGCGAACAGTTAATGACCGATTATTCAATACGTATCAAGAAGCATGTCGTGAACTGCAATTGCTAGAAGACGATAACCATTGGGACTATACGCTTGCGGATGCTGCGTTGACATCAACGCCCAATAACATTCGTCAGCTGTTTGCAATTATTTTGACGACATGTTATCCATCGCAAGCACACACTTTGTGGGAAAAATATAAAAATTGTATGACCGAAGACATATTGCATCGAATTAGACAAACAGACCAATGCCAAAACATAGATTACACGCCAGAGATGTATAATGAAGCGTTAGTGTTGATCGAGGATTTATGTGTTATAATTTCAAATTTACCACTTAATCATTATGGTATGCCATCACCTGATCGCCCAACTACCGATTTAGTCAACACCGATTTACAACGAGAAAAACAATATGACCATGGCAATTTAGCGACAATTATTGTGAACAGTGAGCCATTACTGACAGCAGAACAAAAAGATATTTATGATCGGATTATGCTGACTGTTGCTGCTGAACAAGGCGTTTTTTTTTTTCTTGGACGCACCAGGTGGAACCGGTAAAACATTTTTAATATCGTTGATTCTTGCCAAAATACGGTCACAACAGAAAATTGCATTGGCAGTTGCATCGTCAGGCATTGCGGCTACTTTGCTAGATGGTGGACGAACGGCACATTCAACATTCAAGTTGCCATTAGACATTCATAATAAACCAAACGCAATATGTAACATAAACAAGAGTAGTGGAATGGCTACAGTGTTGCGGAAGAGTTCAATTATAATTTGGGATGAGTGCACAATGGCTCACAAACATTCACTCGAAGCATTGCATAGAACTATGCAAGATTTAAACGGCAACGATAAACTTTTCGGTGGTGCTATCTTACTTTTGTCTGGTGATTTCCGACAGACTTTACCGGTCATACCTCGCTCTACTTTCGCGGATGAGATTAATGCATGTTTAAAACAATCATTCTTATGGCGAAGTGTTGAAACACTTCGATTGACCATTAACATGCGCGTAAAATTGCAGAATGATCTATCAGCACAAGTATTTTCTGAACAATTATTAGAAATTGGGAACGGTAGAATAGAACCGCAACCAAATACACAATGCATCAAACTGCCTGACAATTTCTGCACTGTTCTTCACGGAAAAAATGAATTGATTCAGAGAATTTTCCCGGACATACAGATTAATTACTTAAATCATAACTGGCTCAGTGATCGGGCTATTTTGGCAGCCAAAAATGTAGATGTTGACGAAATAAACTTCCAGATACAACAGTTGTTACCAGGCGATCTGATTTCTTTTAAATCAATCGATACTGTTGTTGATGAAAATGAAACTGTGAATTTTCCAACTGAATTTTTAAATTCACTAGATATACCAGGAATGCCACCACATAATCTTCGATTAAAGATTGGTTCACCGATTATTCTCCTGCGTAATTTAAATCCACCTCGATTATGCAACGGTACACGTTTGGTCATCAAAAAGATCACTGGAAATGTTCTTGAAGCAACTATTTTAACTGGGAAATTTAAAGGAGAAGTGGTCCTGTTGCCACGTATTCCAATGATATCTTCAGAATCTACGATACCTTTCAGAAGGCTACAGTTTCCAATTCGCTTAGCTTTTGCCATTTCTATAAATAAGTCTCAAGGTCAGACAATGCCCATTTGTGGTTTAGACTTAGAAAATCCATGTTTTTCTCATGGGCAACTATATGTTGCATGTTCACGTGTAGGAAAACCGTCAAATCTATTTGTGTTAGCTAAAGACAGATTAACCAAAAATATTGTACATCGATTAGTGCTAATGTAAATTGAAATTACAAGGATTTATAATTAAAAATAATAAATATTATTGTTGAAAACTTAAAACTGTCTGCCCTACCTACCTCATTTATAAGTTTAAATGTTACATGTTATCAACTAACAACTTTGTAATATACTCATTTGTTACAAACTTGAATAAAAAAAAAAAAAAAATCATAAAATTTAAAAATATTACTTTGTATTAATTTAAGCTTAATATCAACCCTACGAAAATTTTGATCGACCGTGTTCAATGACCTTTCCCTTCAAATCTCAATCCAGTGGATTTGTATACCGGCTTTTACGTTTCCCTCATTGTTCGTGTATAATAATTTCATTGTATTAAGGGGTAACAGTAGTAGAACGTCAGTCATGGAGGTCGACATGTTATTTTACAAATGGCATCTATGTAAAAAAAAATACCTTTACCCCTTAAATAGTTAACTGCAATGTAATATAACAAAAACATTAACCACAGCAACGCGTGGCCGGGTCAGCTAGTATTAGTTATATTTTGTTGCTTGTTGGGCTTATAGTTCTAACTTTTTCCAATAAGGGCAGGAAGGACTGGTTATCCTATAACGGTCTATCACTCTCAGGCAACACAACGGTAGAAGCAGATGAAGTGCAAAATTTTCCCCATGCACAAAAAATTCAGTTGAAACGTGTAGAAAAAGCCCTTAACATAGCTATATTTCATTTATTTCAATGTTGAATGCTTTCAAGAAGAAACAAAATATAAATCATAATGGAAAACTTTTCCATTGGTATCTCCATTTATTGGTTAGTCATTAAGTAAAGTTAAGGCATTAAGTCATAACCTCCTTAACTTTATTTTAGTCATTAAGAGACCCATCATTCAACTACTGTTTAACCTAAAGTGTGTGTCAGGAATATTAAACCATAATTTGAATCAATATTTCCGGATAGGGATTCGATGGCCTTACGCGTTTAAACGAGGTTCTCAGAGCAACCAGTACAGAAGGTCCCGAGTTCGAATTCCACCTGGACAGTAAGAAATTTTTTTTGTGGTGAACTTCCTACTCTGGTCATATATGCCTTAGTTGTACATGAGGACATTAGGTTCCAACATACAATATTTCGGGATTTTCATAAAGTTTTATGGCATAATCTTAGAGTTGAAATGTGTCTATATAGAGTTTTGTTGCTGAAGTGCTGTGATGTCCTGTGATTAGTAACAATATTGTGTCCCGATTGTTTTTAGTTGTCCCTTATTAAATTAAGTCCCATGTCACGCATTAGTCCAAATGGGCTTCAGTTAATGATCTCATGTATGTTGACTGTTTCTTAGTATGTATTAGTGAGTACTAAGCTAATTTTATTTATTTATTTTACAAGCATCTACCCTAGAGGGTCATTAGCAACAACAAATATATGTGTTTTTTAACATTCAGTTAATTCAAACATTATTGGTATTAAAAGTAAGCATAATTATACAAAGTTATAAACATTGGATATTTTCAAAAATTTAAATAAACTTTGCACAGACGTTTTACTGTCACCAAGAGCGATGTCCATCCGGTTGGCCATTCCGCAATCTTTCCTTACATCCTTGTATTCCTCGCAGTCCATTAAGATGTGCTCCACGGTCATGGGTACATTGCAGATCCTGCAGGTCGGTGGATAGAGTCCCTTTAGAAGATACGTGTGCGTTATGGCTGTGTGTCCCATTCCTATCCTTGCCAAGACAGCTTCTTCGCGGCGATTTCTCCTTTCTGATGTTCTCCATACGTCAGGACTACTTTTAATTTTGCCTAATTTTTCAGCTGTTTTGTTCCACTTCGTAATCCATGATTCATATATTCTTTTTTTTATATGGATACGCCAATCCGATGCAGTCGTTTTATTGATGTATATGACGTCTGAATTGGGTTTCAATCTTGCAGCATTTGCAGCTTGGTCTGCTTCTTCGTTTCTTCCGATGCCCAGATGAGAAGGAACCCAAAGAAATCTTACCACTTTGCCTGAACGTAGACATTCCTTCTCAAGAAGTTGGATTTTCATCACCAAAACGTCTTTTGAGTTTCTGTTTTCCAGTGATTTCAGTGAGCTTAATGAATCGGATACAATCAGATGATATTTGCATTGACTATTCATTATGAATGTCAACGATTTCCAGATTGAATAGAGCTCACCGGTGTATGCACTATTCGATTCTGGTAGAAGAAATTTGTAACAAACAGAGCCCATAATAATGGCACATCCAACTTCAGAGCTGGATTTTGAAGCATCAGTAAACCAAAAACAGTAGTTGAAGTACACTTCTTTTCGTTCATTAAACATTTTTTGGTAAATGTGATGAGGAGTCGTGGGTTTTGAAAAAAATGATAGACTGTAATCAATCGTACTTTCTGTTTGTATCCAGTTAGGTATTGGATTGCCTGGGAATTTAAAATATTTAGGGAAAGATAATTGTAAATCATTTGCCCATATTTTGCATCTACAATGGAAACATTTGCAGGATCGTCTATGCTCTTCATTCAAAATCGTATGTGTTGTAGGATCGTAAGCGAGGAGGTGTTTTTTTGACATAATTTGGCCGAAGTATGCTAAACTCAAATATTTTCTCCTTAATTCTAAAGATGGCTCACCACTCTCTATGTACAAACTTTGGGCAGGTGTGGTTCTGAATGCACCAATACAAAGACGAAGTCCCTGATTATGAATAGTATCTAGTGATTTCAGTGTTGAAACACTAGCAGAACTGTAGGCAACAGCTCCATAATCAATGATAGGCCTGATCAGAGTACGGTACATCATTAATAAAGTTCGTCGATCTGATCCCCACTGAGTGCTGGACAGAACTTTTAATAAATTTAGCCCTTTCTGGCATTTTGCTTTTATTTGACGAATATGTTCAGACCATGTTAGCTTTTTATCGAAGTAGATTCCTAGGAATTTGAAAACTTCTTCAAACATAATAGGTTGTTGAAACAAACTTAATGACGGGTGCGTTTGGCATTTTCTCCTTTTACAAAAATGGATGGCCACCGTTTTGGAACTTGAAAAGTTGAAACCAGTATTTTTAGACCATGATTCGAGATTCCCTAGAGTTGTTCTTAATTTCCACTCGATATATTCTATTGACTTGCTTCTTATATAAATAGCAAAGTCGTCAGCAAACAAAGAACAATTTACTTCTGCAGGCGTTGTATTTACAATGCTATTTATGGCTATTAAAAATAATGTTACGCTTAGCGGAGATCCTTGGGGCGTTCCATTTTCCTGATGGAATGATTGAGAAAGGTTAGATCCAACCTTAACTTGAAACGACCTATCTTTAAGAAAATTGTTAATAAATGTCAATAGCTGCCCTGAGAGACCGAGTTTGGATAGTGTACTGACAACATTATAGCGCCACATCATGTCATATGCTTTTGTGATATCTATGAAGACAGCTACCAGGTGTTCTTTGTTTGAAAAAGCCCTTTGAATTTCGTTTTCAAGCTTCGTAATTTGGTCGATAGCAGAGCGGTGTTTTCTGAATCCACACTGGGAAGTTGAAATGAATTTTTTTGAGTCCAAGAAATAAATTAGTCTATTATTAACCATCTTTTCGAGAAGTTTAGAAACACAAGAAAGTAGTGAAATAGGCCTATAGTTATCGATGTTTATATCTTTTGTAGTTTTCCTGATTGGAATAACGATGGCCTTCCTCCAGGCTTCGGGAAACATCCCTGTCGTCCAGATTTCATTATAAATTGAAAGGAGAAATGAATGTGCAATTGACGGTAGTTTCTTCAAAAAAATATATGGGATCTGATCGGGGCCTGCAGTAGATTTATCTTTGCATGTGTTTAAGATAAAATTCATTTCAGCTAGAGTAAATGGCTGATTAAAAATTTCTGAGCCATGTGTATGAAATTCAATCGAGCTTTTTTTCTTGTTCACATTTATGCTGCAGAAAATCGATGTTATAATTATCAGTTTTCGACATAGTAGAAAAGTGATTTCCAAAATGCTCAACTATTTTACCAGGGTCAGTTATGATTTGATTATCTACTGAAACCGAAGAAACAAAGTCAAGTTTTTTGGATCCTTGGATGGCATTAACTTTTTTCCATACTTCTGTTATGGTAGTATTATTGTTGATAGAATTGACGTAAGTCATCCATGAATTTTTTTTGCTGGCCCTCAATATCTTGTTAGCAATTGATCTCATTTTTTTAAATTCAATTAAATCTTCCAGCGATCTTGTTTTTTTGTATCGGTTCAGTGTTTTTTTTTTATTCATAATTGCGATCCGGCAGTCTTCATTCCACCAAGGAACTAGACGTCTGTCATTATAAATTACTTTGTGTGGAATATTCATTTTTGCTGACTCTATGACACTTTGGTTAAAGAAAGTAATTTTGTTCTCCAGATTGACATATGATTCTTTTTTCATTACCATTTCTGATTCTATCAACAATGAAAACTTTTCCCAATTCGCTCTTTTAATTGACCATCTCGGAACTCTATGTAATGTAGCATTTGAAATATCATAAAATTTAACAGTCACAGGAAAATGATCACTTCCATACAAGGTGTCCTTTACGCTCCACTGAACTTTATGTAAAAGTTTAACGTCTATGAATGATAAGTCGATTGCGGAAAAGGATCCATTGGCACAAAAATGAGTAGGGGAACCGTCATTAAGTAGAATTAAAAAAACTATTGAGATCTAAAAATTTCTCTATTTCTCTTCCTCTATTCTTGTAGTCTGATAAAGTTGAACCCCACAATTTATTGTGACCATTCATATCTCCGACCATGTTTAGAGGTCTTGGGAGTTGGTCAACTAAAGTTTGGAGATCATTGGCAGTGAAGTCTCGGTTTGGAGGTATATAGATATTGCAGACTGTGATAGGTTCAGGTTTGTATAATTTTATAGCAACAACTTCTAAGGATGAGTCAATATTAATCCGTTCAGAATATACTTCTTTTTTTACCATAATCGCTACTCCTCCCCAGGCAGATCTGCAATCATTTCTGTCTTTTCGGTAGATGTTAAACTTTTTTAAATTAACAGCTTGTGATTTTAAAAAATGTGTCTCTTGTAAACAGCAGCATATGGGATTTTCTTCAGCTAAAAGTAATTTGAAGTGCTCGTAATGTTTGTAAAATCCGTTACAATTCCACTGTAATATGATTGGGTTTTTTTGTTGTAGTCATTTTATTAAAGTAATGAAAAGTTGTTAGTCAGTTCCTAGTTGTCGGTGCTGTCGTCTGTATTTAATGTATTTTCTGTAGAGTCCCACTTTCTTTTTAATATCTTGGATATCCTTAATTTGGATCTTCTGTCAGTTGTGTGTTTCTTTGCTTCGGCAAGCATGTCTTTTAAGCCCTCTTTGTTGTTCGTGAACTCGTGAACTAGTTCGCTGAAGTTTTTAGTTTCAGACGACATTTGAATGAATTTCACCATTTCATCAAAAGAAATGGGATATTTATGTAAATTATCTTCTATTAACTGTCTAGCATTTTCGAAGTTGGTTTCAGTATTGATATTGGTCTTTTTCAGTTTTTTTTGACTTATTCCGAGAAGGTTGAGGTGCTGGTATTGGTGGGAAATCTTGTAAATTAATGGTATTTTCAAACTCATCCGGAGAATCTAGAGATAAACTTAATTCTATATTGGATAAAGTAGAAGCAGGAGGACTTGAGTAACATCGTTTAGTGCCAGAAACCGCCACGGGTAACGCTGCTAAATTATTGCTCGAATTAACAGCTGATTCGGCACCGGAACTATCTACAGTGATATTGTTTGACTCATCACCATGGCTACGTGATACTTGGTTTAAAGGCTCTATTCCGTTACTGTCTTCTAGTGACTCTATTTTCAAAGGGTCTCCATGACAACCTCGTATGGTCGTTGGAGCCTTATTAACCATATGATTTGGTGTGTCTAATATTGAAGAATTTGTTATTGTTTCACAATTATTTTTAACATCTTGATCAAAATGTATTAATAGGTTTTCTTTTCCGTTAGATGCCTCCTGAATATTGTTATCATTATCGCACTCAGGCCAATCTGTAGATATATGACCCGGTTGTTTACAAATAAAACAAGTGACAATGTCTTCACTGAAAAAAATTCGATATGATACATTGTCATGTTTTATAAGTAAAGACGTTGGAAGTTTATTCAAATCTTCGGGTGGAATATACACTTGCCGTCTAAAACTTAGAACGTGCGCCAGCCTTGGGTCTTGGTAACCAGCTCTTAGAAAATGCATGGGAGAGACTAATTTAATACCTAGGCTTCTGAGTTCATTTTCTATTGCTTCGTGTGGAATTGAAGGGCAAGCATTAGAAATTATTATACGTTTGGCTGGGTTAATTAGACGTTTTATAATTATTTGTTTGTTGTCGATGGTTATCGATTGATGTTTTTTTAGGAGGTTATCGATTGCTTCCTTATTGCTAAAATGGATACAAAATCTTGAATTGGATATTCTAGAGGTGTATCTTATGAATTTGGGGTCTATTAATTCTGCGATTTTGAGAACATATTCTTTTTGTTTTATGCCTGGTAATGTATGTAAAATGATAGCATTTTCTCGTTTTGAAAACGGTCTGAAGCGGTGGCTTTAGCATATGTGGTTTCAGTTGCGTTGAGGTTAGACTGGGTTTTCGAGTAATTACTGCTTTGGATTAGTTCCATTTCTTTCTGTTTTTGATTTGTTGGTTTCAAAACATTCTGAGACATTTTTGAGGTATTAAGAACTGTTGCCATATTGTTCCAGAGCCAAAGCTCTGTATAAGCTAATTATAAGCATTAAAGTATTGCACCTTGTTATTCTGATGAATCATTTTTTTCCCTCTAAATAGATAAATTTTAAAGCATAATTGAGTAGATTGACGTAGGTACTATGTTAAAATTTTTAATTGTTTTCAGTTGATTTTGCCAACATTGAACAAGTCATATGTTTGATTTTTTTTTTTTTCATATTTTTTTTAATTTAAGTTTGACTTACAAAAACGTTGTATAATTTATTCTGAATACAGTAAAATGTGTTTTATTTATTTCTTTGGCCTTAAGCGATACAACAAACCATTGAATATTATGCCTTGGAAAAAGCAATATACCGAAGAGCCTGGAGGCGCTCTCCCAGATAGAGGACAGCTGATCCGGGTCAAGATAGAAGAGCAGCCGAAGACAGTGATACGAAGAGGATGCTGGAGTGGTTTATGGCTTTGTTTTTCCTGAGGGGGGCACTATGACCCCCTCCTTCCACAAATCTCCAAGGGGCGGACAAACAGATCCTCCATATATATCTAGAGGATGGACAGTCTCTTCGCACAAATACACTCATGTAGCCAACAACACTACAGCTCCTCGGCGCTCTTTTATGGACTGATTTACTTACTGGCCGATGTATTTCGGGTCCTTCGGAAGGATATATGATAGTAGTCCTTGGGGATATCTCACGTCTCCTATGTAGGGTATACGAGGATCACCCGCATCTACGATGTTGACAAAAGAGGGGATAGTTGGAATGAGAATAATTTTCTTTTCTCCGTTCAAAACATTTTAAATGAACCTTAGATCTTTTCTATTTACATTATATTATATTTTTGAAAATTAAAAAAGAAAAAACATACTTCTAAAATACTTTTAAACCCACTTACATTAAAAGTTTTATATCCCAATATACAATACTCTCGAAAGCTATTTATTATGAAACATTTTTTTTTTCTTTCAGTCGACTTCATTCTCAAGAATCATAACTGTCTCAAAATTTTGATTAAACATTCTGTAAGAACTTGAGTCAGTCTTAAAGGTTGCTAATGTGTTCTTAGTTGGAGAGAAACTATTTTCTTTAATGAGAATAATCTTAAATACCACATCATTTCAAACATTTCATAAGTATGAATTTAATAACGAAAAAGTCATATGACTATTTTACGATATAAAATTGAGATAAATAAGTATGCAAAAAAGCCTTAGATGAAAATTGAATACCGAGAATGTAGGTAAATTATGTATAAATATTTTTGACTCTTAAAACACAAATAAAAAATACAAATACCACAATATGTTGTTATTTATTATGTAAGTATCTGTAATGGTAAGAATGAAGTTGATTTCTGGATTTTAAAAAATGGAATTCAGGAACTTTTTTGTTTAATAGCATTTTTCCAAATAGAAAAATCCTGGTAATTCTTTGGGGGAAGATAAACAACAATAAAGAATGGTTTAAAATAAATATTTGTCATTTTTGTGGTTAACAACAGTAGAAAATTAAATTTTATATTTTTTTATCTCCGACAATAATAACGAATAAGAACGTCTATATTGATGTATACTTAAGATATAATTATGCTTTCTTTGAAAATTTCCAGAATTTCATGGGTAATATTTGATCGAACGTTTTCAAACATTTTTGAGCGCGTCCTTTTTATTGGAAATTTTGTTCGTTTTCTTTGTATTGGAATTGTTTTTCTTATTGCGCTATTCGGTTCTAATTGGTCGAATTCATTAAGTAAACTTAAAAACAAATGTCTGGTTGAATAGGATGGTGTGGAGTCGTATGTAAACAAAACAATAAATATTCCTATAGTCAAAAAATAGTTCATCTTTTTATCCCATTTTGGAATATTACTGATTCAAGAGGTCGCTAAACCTGTCTGACTTTTAGTTTTGATTATCTCCAATAATTTTTTCTCCAGGACACGGAACTAAAAATTGCGCGAAATTAGCTTCAGCGACGTCTAAATTACCACTGTTACAAATATAAACAGGGATTTATTATTGTTGTAATTCCACAAGATAAGAGACCCTGGGTACGTAATGTATTGCTGCAGTTAATTACATAATGACTGCTAGATGGCCGAGCTGTAAAGACAGCTTAACGATTGACCGTTCGGCTGGGACCGTCCTGCAATAAAATTAATCCTATCAAAACAGCCTATAGGTTTCGACTTAACAACTTGTTGACTTTCTAGTGGTTGATACTTATCAGTTATCGATTCAACAAAATTTACAGATTCTATTTTTTTTTTTTTTTTTTTTTCTTTTTTTGAGAATTCTTTACTAAGCTTTTGTTTATTCTTCAAGTATTTTTATAATTTGATTACAAAATATTTCATTTTATATTTTAGACGAAATGGGTAATGGTTGATTTTGTTGATGTGATGAATTATCGGATTTAAATGAACAATAACAAACAATGGAAATACTTGTCCGTGATAAAGATTTACTGCTCCGAAAACCGTAAAGTTGGGTTAAAACGTTTGCAATTTGAATTATATTTAGGCTTTTATTAACTTCACCTGTACGTAACGGAATCTTTCTTTGTAATTTTCACCAATTTCCAACAACCTTGAACTTGAAAATTTTCACACGTTTCAAAGACCAATGTTAATACAATAATTCCACAACTTTGTTAAATTTTATTCAACTATCAAAACGGGACTCTGCCTTGCAAAAGTTGAAGTAGCAGGTTTTATTTTTTTATGGTCCAGATAGGTTCTAAAAATAGAATATCAAAAATGAAACTAAATTTGATAAGGAGAAATTGTTTGGGGGCAAAAAATACCCCAAAGTTTTTTCAAATTTTTGAAAAAAAAAAAAAAAAAAAATAGAAAAATGCTTTAAATTTAAAAAAAATTTATTTACAAAATTAAAGTTTATTAAATTGTGCGTCTAAAGACACCCCTCAAGCTAAATTAGATTAAGGCGTTTAGCCAAAATCGATTTTCAAACATCAAACAATTTTTCCAACTTTCACAAAAAGTTAGTTTTGGTCATGTTTAAGAGTCTAGAACGCAGAAATGTCTAATCAAATAAAAAAAAATGTTATTTACTAAAAGTTGTAAATCACTATATTTTGTGCAAGATAGGGTTTTTAAAGTAAAAATTTGTCCATTTCTACTCAAAAAGTACGTCGAAAAACCAAAAATTGTTGATTAATTTTGAATAAACTGTGTTAGAATGGCAAGCAGATCAACGAATAATACAGGGAAATTAGCTCCAAACCTTGAACTCTAAACATTAAAAGGTTTGACTCCTGCAAATTGTTCACCGCACTTAGCTTTTTAGTTAGGTTTGCTATAAAGCGTGTTTTTCTAATTTTTTAAACTATAATTTTTTTTTTTTAATAGTAACTGAATAATAATTTCATATGATTAAATAAAGGTTATGTGATAACAATTTAAAATTTTAGAAAATTACTAATATTTTTTAATTACTCCTTCGTCATCTGAGAAAGCTTTTGTTTAAGCTTAAAAATTTTCTGTAGTTAAGGTAATTTAAAAACCATAATTCTTTTTTTTTAATCAGGCGCATTATCCAATTGAAGTTAAATTGAAAGGATTATAAATGAAAAATATTTTTTTTTTTACTTTATATGAAACTATTTAATATTTATTTTAATAAAGATGTGATGGTCGGGTATACCCACATTCATATTATTTTGAAACATTCATTGCGTTTCAATATTTATTCTCTTATATTAACTGAAGATAAACTTAGGGGTTGGGGAAAACTCTTGTGGCAAACCAAGCTTCTATTATGGGGTACTTTTAATTCATGGAAAAACCAGGCGGTTGAACGTGATGTGGCAGAACTTTTGGTCCAGAAACATTTCATACTTTCTAAAATATTGAATCCAAGATCCTTCTAGCTTTTTTTTTTTTTGATTATGAATGATCATTTACCAACTCAAAGTAATACCTGATCAGCTATTTATAAACCCCCCGTAAAAGTATCGCAACACTGAAATATTTGAATTTTATAAAAATGTATTGTTTTCATAATAAAGAAATGTTATGAAGTCTACAGTAAACATTCCTAAACTAGATACAAACAATTTTAATTAAAATAAATTACAAAATTTCGTCCAATAAACAAAAATGTTAAAAAACTTACTTTTTAAAATTTTCATTTTTTACAATTTTAACTTTTAAATTTTAAATTTGTATTAAGACATATTGCACCCCCTGGCTTGAATGACTGCTTCCACTAGTTTTCGCATACTAGTAAACAACGAAACGAATGATAAACATGGACTGAAGGAAATTTGAAAAAAAAATAATTAAAATTCCATCGTTTGTTATTAACAGGGAAAAAACATCGATGTGTCTGATCCTTAGTGTCTCACGTTTAATAAATATTAATATGAATATAAACCAAGTATGGATTAAAGTAAGAACCAGGAAAATCTCGAGAATTATGGGTGTTGCTATACTATTGACGGGGAGTTTAGTTTCTCGATGTAAAATGTAGAACTATGTGGATTGCATAAAATCATATAGTTTGATTGGCATTGTTGTAACTGTAACTGTAATCTTTCTAAAACAAACATTTTTTTTTTTAATTTCAGTTTCACTTTGATTTAGCGTAAACGGTTTTTTTTTTTTTTTTTTTTTTTTTTTTTTTTTTTTTTTTTTTTTTTTTTTTTTTTTTTTTTTTTTTTTTTTTTTTTTTTTTTTTTTTTTTTTTTTTAAAGTACATTTATTGAAATTTACAATTGTACAAAACATATACATCAAGTAAATTTATTGACAACGATTATAATAACATGTTGAAACTTGAAAAGAACTACTCATCAGTAGCACTTTATTATAAATTCTACACTAGAAGGTCTCTAGGCCATATTTGTTTCAGACGCCTCGGAGGATCATCAGGGATGGAGTCGAAAGCAAGTTGAGAAACAAACGGATTTGAGTGATTATGGAGCTTACTATGAAAGGATAGGTATTTGGTGTGGGCTAAATCAGCAACATATGGAACATTAAGATCCTTATGGATAAGTTGATTGGTGACACAGAAAGGAGCATTGAGGATTTTACGAAGGATTTTGGATTGTAAGGATTGAATACGAGATGAATTGGATGGTTTAGTGGAGCCCCAAAGCTCAACTCCTTACGTCCAAATAGGTCTAATCACTGTCATGTAAATGAGTCTTTTGTAATTAATTAAGAGCTTTGAACGTTTGTCTAGTAAATGTTGAAGTAGTCTGAAACGACAGGCAGTTTCTTGTCGTTGTAGTCTTGAAAATTAATGCTTAAATCACAATAAATATATAAATAAAGAATATTAAAAAATGGTTTACGTAATGGATTACTAATTGGGTGTTACAATGTTGGTTCTTCTGTCAACTCATACGCCTTGGATATTTTTACAATTTATTTTTTTTTACTTTTTAGATACGATGTTATTGCATTACATTGGGTCTTGAGCTTTTTATTGATACATAAACCAGAAAGAAAAATAAAATGCTTTTCCATTCCATGAAAACGTTCAATGAAGGACAGAAGCGAATATTTCTGAAGGGATTTAGAAAAAAAAATACAATGAAAGTCGCCCTGGTATTTCTTTTGATATTTAAATTGAACCTGAGCATTTTCGCCAAAACACAAAAGGATTTTTTTTAATTAAATAAAGCAGGGCCCTCACTCCCTTTGAACATAAATCGCCATCAGAATACGACTCATGTAATTTTCGAATAATTCAAATCTGATGGACAATATATTTTATTTTTCTAAAGGTTGGAGGGACCGCTATAATTTAGAGGTATTTTTTAATTAAGGCCATTTTCTGGCTGTGTCTTTGTGCCATTGCTGGTGGGGGTATAAATATCTTGCGCGGGAGAGGGTAGACGGGCGTGCGGTAATATAGCGAGGAGGGCTTCGGTCTTAGTGGACGGAGCATTTTCCCGTCCCCTGAATTAATCCAAGAGCTGGCCCTTATTTATGGGCTTGAGTCATCAAGCATTGTTTCGCCCCGACCATCCCCTGATGGAGGAAATTATTTATGACCCAGTTTTAATGCCGGATCACCTCTAAATCAGGAGCGCCTGACGTTTTTAATTCTTAAGGGGTCCTATCCCCACGGGGGGTGCTGAGTTACTGCCGCTGCTGATGCAGCCTTTGAATACTCTATTGATTGCCTCTCTGTCCATCTTCTCTCAGCCCCTCCTGTCCCTTTAATTATTGTGGTTGTTGTTACTGAGAGTATTAGTTTTTTTTTGTTTTGTTTTTAAGTGCTATCTACTTGAATAGCTTCTGCATATACCCTTTCAGTTTTGTAAACACTGAAGTATGTATCTTCCAATATCCTTAGGTATCCTAAAGTATCTTGACATATCCTTTGCATTTGAACACTTTTTAATCAATATAAGAACTCAAATAAACAATTTGTAAAAAAGTAAAATTCGTTTTTTTTGGGAAATGATATATACATAAAAGAAAAAGACTTGGAAATCCATTCACTTAATAATTTAGGGATAGGATATCCCAACAATATAAAATTCTTTGAATAGATTCTCTCTGCTCCCTTTCACCTATAAACTTATTAAAAATGATATTCATAATACACCTCAAAAACATCCAAATCCCAAAATTATCTTCTCAACTTGATTCGATTCTTGATAACCCTCGGAACAATCTGAAATGATGATGGTCTCGGTATCGCATATTATAGAAGCGTTCTTATAGTCATAATTCTCCACATTTACTACATATATATTTTGTACAGATGTAAATTTCAATAGACAGATAATAAAAGGAATATAGTCGTCAAACTTTTATAGCTATTTTCGCCTTTACTCTTAAAGGTCTTAACGTCTAAATAGGTTTGTGTTGATCTAGATACCAGTTTAGATTCGAATAATCTTCCAAACGTTGATTGTATAACTAACTTCTTTTTTTTTGAAAATCTGGTTTACAGTTTTGAAAAAAAAAAAACAGTATCCTTCAGTGGCTTTAAAACCTGTGTAGAATTTAAGCATTTAGGTAGTATGACCACCCATGAAGACAGAGTGGATATAGGTATAAAGTTCCAAATAACAGCAGTAAACAGATGTCTGCTCAGTATGCAGAAACTGTTGAACTGTTAATCCTGAGAGACATTATGTCTTCGCATGTAGATCAAGTCATGATCCTTGACTAAAGAAAGCAAAATGAAAATTCAAATATGGGAAAGAAATGTAGTGCATGCAATTTATGGTCCGGAGTAGAGGATCAGGGCCAGGAAATAAAAGAACGTTTACGGTAAAACGGTCATTATAGGAAACTTTTTTTTTTAAATCCTATTAGATAGGGTGCGATCTTTTAATTGCAGATAAAAAAGACAAGAATTAAGATTACTTTATAGTAGGCTTTGGGGTGAAGCGTGAGGAAAACCCGTGTCGTTTGGCTGAACGACGAGGAAGGCGATTTGAATTTAAGCACTGTAGGCGCTTTGAGGCAGTCGGAGGAGAATGGAAGAAAGCACTGGCAGAGCCTATGATTCTCAAAGTGCTGTAGAGATAATGATGATAATTATAAAAACATTAAAATTATACGTTTTCGTAGAACTTGTAACCTATTGACAGATATAAATTATCCTAAATGTAGATGATGCTTTGTATCGGAAATTTGATAATATTATTTGTACAATATAATAAAGTCAATATTGTGTCCATGTATTCCAATCAATATATTAAAATCCAGCCCGGAGGACCATTTTTCTCGTTACCGATTTATTAATAAGAAATCCATTTTATTCAATTACGCAATGCCCAATATAAAAATACACATTTAATTCAATACTGAACATTTTACCTTTTGCTGATTGAATAAAATGGAATTCTTAATAATAAATTGATAAAAAGAGAATGGTCCTCCGGGCTGGATTTTAATAGGTCACTAGCAATGCATATATAATTTTAATACGTTTTACAAATGATATACCATTGAGAAAAAAAAAACAATTTAAAAATCCAAGACTAACGAATTTTCAAGACGTTGTGAACATACCACCGACGCAGACCCCCAAGCCTATCGGTATTGGCCCTTGGATTGGAGAGCCATTGAAGGGAGGAGGGAAGAGAAAAGAGTCCGCCGCCATTCCATCGGTATCGACACTACAATGAGGTGTTTAAATGCATCAGCCCGCGCCTGCCTTTTTTTGATTATGTTTTATCGCGCGGAAAATCGGGGCCGGCTTGACAATTACCTCAGTAAAAATAAATAACTTCTTGCCTTCTCCTACATTCCTAATGCCATTTTCTCGGTAGTGGAATCTTCCATAGGCTTCGGGTCAATGGACTGTAAGTAAATCCCATGTCATATTTAAGAAAATGGCATGTTGAAAAATTCCTATAAAACTATGATTAAAATCAATTTTTTTTTTTTTTTTTTTTTTTTTGGAAGACGCTAATTTTTGGTATATAATTGCATAGCATTAATTCAATCTTCTCTGCCTCTACTAGAAATGTAAAACGAAACTTCTTTATCTACAATTCTGTTGCGGTATTAGTCAAGTTGGTCAAGAATAAAATTGTATTTGCGTGTCATTATCTAATGTCATGTTACTCACGTATCAGGGTGCAATTTAGATTGTTTATCGATCTTAATGCGTCCTTAAGAAACATTAATTTTGTATGCAAACAAATTAAGATGCTGTATAGCATAAGAAATACACTTGCACAATATGTTATTCTGTGTTTGCTCATGAAGATGTTTTCGATACCGACTGAACATTCTTTACAGATTCTTCAGAGTCGATACGTATTTAAAGTATTTATAGTCTCTCACCCATTGACACCTTGGATCCACTTTCAAATGATGCAGTATTGGAATAATGACTAGAATGTGGATGCTTTTACAAAGTTCTTTCTGAGCCTAATTATATTCTTGGAAAGTTATAATAGATTTTTTTACATAAAATATTTTACTCGCACCTGAAGAATAATAATTTTTTTTTTTTTTCGAATTAGAATGCTATGGAATATATGGGTTAACCAAAATGATTTTCAGCTAAGTGAGTTGGGATTGTTCATGTTCTTAAGAGACCTCCTCCTCGCCCATATCTCCTTCATTTTCTGGCTTTGTAGTTGATAAGCTGCTTCTGGTCTCTTTGGTTTCTGCCCTTTCTTAAGTTTTAGGGTCTTCCTTCAATATTTTCCGAAACGCTTGTGTTGTCCTGAATGTAGGATTCAGAGATGAAGGTTTGAAGATCATGTTTGACTTGCTTGTACCACAATGGTGTCTTCTAGCAGGAGCTCTGTGGATGATGCTGGTCAATCTTGACTCGTTCATTCTCTCAAAGTGTCCCTAGAATTGGAGTAATTTCATTATTATTTATATACATACTATAATAATTATTTGTAAAAAAAGATCGTTGCATGAGAGAGACCTCACCCAGTGGTACACATTCCTGACCTTCTTCTAACTTATAATGTAACGCAAGATCTCTTATCCAATCCCTCTAATTCGATGTCAGGTTAGAGACTTTTTTATGTTGCCATATCTTGTACAAGCTCATTGACATGCCCATTTGGTTTGTCTTAAAATCGTCTGTAGTTCTTCTAGAAGTTATTTATTTTGTACTAAATTATATTCATATAATATAATTACATATATATAGACATAAGTCTATATGTGTTTGTGTAAATATTTGTATACGTTATTTTTCTTTATTAGGGGTAAATTAGAACGTCAGTGCAATATTGAATTCAGTCCTTCGGAAGCTTAAATATTTACTTCTTGTCTTGATGTGTGGGTGACATTTCAGCCAAAAATAAATTTCAATAATTGTCTTTATATGAAACAAAATGCACTCACGCAAATTTTACCCTGCACCTTTCAGCCTGCCCTCGTGTTTATATCAATTACATTCCACTTGCCATTGCTGACACAGTACGGTATATCGGCTCTAACCTAGACGGATTACTCACTCTAGAACTTAGAGGCAAAATCTTAACAGACGTTTCAGTTGTATAGATTACAAAATATATAGTAAATATGTGGATGCTTTACGTTTCAGTTTAAAAGTTAATTCAAAACGTATGTGCCTGTTTTATTCTTGGTTGATAAACTTCCGAGTTATACTTGTTTAGTTTCACCAGTATGTGTAACACTCCATTCTGAACGAATAAAAAAAAAATGTTTACAACTGTCCAGTTGTTTTTGCCACGACAATGCCACAGACCAGTAGCCATGTCGCGGAAGGGTCTCAATAAGAAGCCGTGAGGAACACCACTCACCTAGAAATATAGAGCTGGTGAAGAAAGATCCTAACTGTTATTGCCGCTCGATCGCGAGCCCTCGTTCAGTTTTATCGTTGAGAGACCATTTTAAAACGGAAACATAGACAGAGAGTATAGTTTTAAATTAAACATGGGGCCCTAATAAAGGCCTTAGTTGGAGATATACACCGAGGTTATGTATGGGCAATTGGCTCAGGCTCGGAGCACATAAACTTTTATGTGTTTGCTTACTCCGGCCGGTATCGATCTGAAGGGGCTGGCTAGGCAAACCTTCAACACACCCTGACTGACGGCTGTCCACCCTCTTTCTTCTATTTTCTTATCCCTCTTCTTGTTGCTTCCTTCGTATTATCTCTCCTCTCTTCTCATATAGACAAATATATGAATAACCTAAGGGGACATCTTTATATTTTATAACTTGCCTGCCGGTTAATATTATATAAATTATTTTATTAATTTGAGATCTCTTGGACCAAATTTATATTAAATATTCCTTACATTAATAATCCATACCCAATATATTTCCTAGAAAAACCAATCAAAGAGTGTATTTTTTATATTTTCATTCGATATATTTAGAATTGTTCAAGATGAAAAATTAAAAATAAATAAATAGATATATATTATTATATATATATATATATATATATATATATATATATATATATATATATATATATATATATATATATAGTTTCTAAATATATGCTGATGTAATTTTTTATAAATAAATTTTTAGGTATAGCCACTATAAACTACGGACCTCTTTCCTATAAAAAAAAAAAAAAAAAAAAACATGCAAACATATTTTTTATATAGTGATGTTATCTATTAAAATAGAGTATATTTAAATTTTAGCATGGTGTATGAGCCATACACTACAGTTGAGCAAAATTTAATTATAGATAAAAAATAATCAAAACTTAATCATTGCTATTTTCCAACTAATCTCCTGAAATCAATCACCGAATTTAATAATGATTAAATCTTTTAGTCAAGTAACCATTAGTTCACTAAAAAAATGACTGAAAGACAGATATTTAGATATTTATCTAGTCATACAGCAGTATGACTAGATAAACATGGGCGTATTTTATAATGAAAACTCTTTTTCTCTATTCGTTTTGATACTCTAACATCATTTATAAGTTTTCCTCTCTTCTTACAAAACTCCTATATTTTTAAAACATTTCTTTTTTTTCAATTTTTTTTTTTTTAGATTTATTCAAGGGTTTGATAATTTCATTTAAATTTTAAAATGAAGTATACAAACTATTCAGTATTTTTAAAAACAAACACATGTTTGGTAATATTTAATATCGATTAAAGGTTCTTCCACTTGAAATATAACCAAGAAAATTTGAGCTTATAGTAAAATAGTATTTGAGCTCAGATTTTAGCATAGATATGACTGCGTCCTATTTTACACTAACAGTATTTTGTAAGAATAAGATAATCAATGATCAGGAAGAAATAAACACGCCCAAGAAAAAAAATATATTATTGAATGCCGACGTTTCGACTTGTCTTGCAGGTCTTCTTCAGGGCTAAAATGAAAAAAAAGGACAATTTTTTTTTCCCTTCTCCTTCTGTCGTGTTATTATCTTCCTTACTTTGTATCATTGTTGATTCATGTATCTGTTCTGTTCCATAGGTATTCTTATATTTTTCTATACCATGATATCTATTTCGTTCTTTACTATTGGTTACCTCTTTTATATATCAATCTGTCATTAGTTCATCATATCTGTTTATTATTTTTTGTCACATTAGTTTTTTGTTAATTTTAGCCCTGAAGAAGCCTATGGTCGAAACGTTCGCGCTCTATTATAGTTTTTTACTTGGGCGTGTTTACCTCCGAACTAATCACAAACTTTGATGAAATCATCATGTTCCTTTACATTCGGTAAAGCCAATAATACCAACCGTAACGGTAAAAGATGCGTGAATATTCAAATGAATAGGGTCTTACTGAGAAACTTAATAATATTCGAAAAAAAATATATTAGATAAATTAGATAAAGAGGAATTAAAGTAGAAAAAATAAATAAAATGTTGACATCATTCTTATTTTAAGAATTCTATTTCAAGCTTCTGACGTTACATTTATTATAACAAGATGTCCATTTGTTTGCATAAGTACCTGATGCTTGGGTTCGCAGGTTAAATGCGTAGGATATCTTTATGTTATACTTATTTTTTTTTTAACATCATTACTTCGAGATGTTAATGATATGCAGAAGGTGTTCTGATGAACAAAGTTCCATACTCTCCATACACGGTAGACGATCCAATTTATCCCTCCGCCGCTGAGACGGCCAGCTTGCAGTGAGTCAGCAGGGTACCAGCTATGACTCAATTAGCAAGCACTGATTTAGTGCCGTCGTAATAAACTGGGCTTCGACCACTTTAGTGTTGGTGCTCTTGTTAAAACAGTTGAGCGGAACTCGAACCCGCCGTCATCAACTCCACAAATAGGTCGTTAAACGTCTCCTATTGTTTGACATATGTTGGTCGTTATTCAGTTTCCGATGTATTGCTGTCTCTGGATCAGCATCGAATCGCTATGCTAACAATAACTAGCCCTCAATCTGGTTCTAATGTCTGCAAAATAGTTTTAGTCCTTAAGACGTAAATTATTTTTGTTTTATTATAGCAATATATTGAAATTTACTGCTATATACAATAAAATAAAAGCACATCCTCTAAATGTGAAGATAGTGCTCATAATGTCGATTTATTGTAAAGCAACTACCCATTGGTAGCATATGAAACTTTTATACTAGAGGATACTGAGGCCATCTTCTTTTCATACGCCTCGGAGTATTATCTGGAACAGAATGGAAAGCAAGTTGAGATACTAGTGAATTTGAATGATTATGTTTACTATGAAATAATATGGATCTAGTTTAGACTAAATCAGCAACAAATGGTACATTAAGTTCTATACGCATAAGTTTGTTGGTGAAAAAGTAAGGGGCATTGAGGATTTTGAATTATATGTTTACTGTTTCTAACGTATCTAATTATTATATACTACGTTATATTGTTAACTAAATTCTAATTATAGCTATTAGAAATACCACAGATCTATACTGCTGTGCTAACAATCAGGGCCGTATCAAAAAAAATTGTTATGAAGAGGAAAATGACTTCAAAGTTCATATAAAGTAGAATTGATTTTTTTTTCACTTCTTAGAAATTGCGTACGAGTTTTCCAATGGGAAAAAATAAATATTTTTTGTATACAATATTTCCCTTTGTATTTTTTTTATTGCAAAGGGAAACATTTTTTTAGTTAGTATTATATCTGGAATTTATGACTTGGAAACTTTCAAATTGGCTTATGTTTTTACGAATCTTAATGCGAATTGAGGAGTTTCGTGATTTCAATATATTAAATTAATTTTATGATATCGCTTATAAGCAAGAAAAGTGACACAACTCAAAAAAATTCATTTTACGTTTTATTTCAGAATAATGATCGTTTTTGGTTTGCCTTGCAACAGAAAAAGCTACATGAAGGTATCTCAGCGGGCGGTCCCAAAATTGCGTTATGTGTGATTTTTCCAAAGTTACGATGGCGAACGGTGGAAGCAGGAACAGTGACACATTTCAGTTGTGTCTTGACCTTCACAAAGGTACGGGGTGTTAAGTACAGTGTCATATTTTGAGTTGGGACGGTTTTCTTGCCCTTGAGCGATATTATTATATAACTTCTATCTGAAAAGATTGATGTTTTTTCAGGTGTGTCACTTTTCTTCCCCATGAGCGATATATTGAAATAAAATTTCTCGATTTTTTACCATTTTGGTCAATATGGCGTTCTTTCTTAGCAAGGCAGTAAAGTTATTTAGTATTATAGATAACCCTCCTTCTAGTCTACCAAATGGTATATAGTATACCATATGGGTCAAATGACTCTTTTCAGACTATTTGGCAGTTTTTAGTAGAAACATTCATTGCCTTGCTCTTTGGCTTTAGCACTTTAATTAAAAAAATATAACAAAATTGTTTTTTCAATATCCACTCCCCTCTTATTATTCTTTTTACCGAGAAATTGTGGTAGAAATATTTAAACAGGAAATGTCGGTAGGTTTAGTGTTAGATATAATCAATACTTGATATAACAATAAATTTCATTATTTTAATGTTTTCATTATTGTCTATGTTTCAGGTGAGTATTACTACTAGATTCCTGATTCCTGATTCCTGAATCCACCCACTAGAGACCGACAATACCACCTGGAGAAGTGATAATTGGGAGTGGGCAGAGGTAACCAATATTCGCTAAGACAAACCTAGCGGCCACAACTAAGACACACAACTGAACCCAAACACAGACCCTGCCTTTCTCGATTTCAGGTCGGCATTGTGTTTAGCTAGCCCCATACCGGTGTTGATTCAGTCAATTTAATAATATCTCCTTCGCCTAGCTTCTGTTTGCTATGGCTCAAACTCCTCTGACGAGTATCCCCGTCTCACGGACGGATTGTTTCGTCGTTTGGAAATTGTATAAAAGCTCGTTATAAGTTTCACTTATAGGTGGTTAGAAAAATTGAAATGGATGTTAGAATCCCTTATGAGATACTGACAAAAATAATAGACAATATATACATCCACTAAAATTATAGCATTAATTTGTTAAGTTAAATCTTAATTAATATAAATTCTATTATTATTATTTTTTGGCATAGATATCTCTTTTAGCTGGAAGTCTTTACATTTTTTAGTGTAACTTTTTTTTCACGCTAAAAAATGTATCATTTTGACACGCTTTAGCTCTGTTGGAGTTGCTCGCATCAAAAATTTGATGACAGTTTCCTAATCGGAAATATAATAAAGAATTTATATTTCTTAAATATAAAATTTATCACTAGGACCTATCGTTTTAAAGCTTTGTTGGTTTTAATAAAATCAAATTATAACAAATTTTCGGAGCTCACGATATAAAGTAAATTTCTTTATGTGGTTCTCCATTTTTAATTTATTTTGTCTACTTTATTTTTATTAACAATAGTATGAATTCTTTCAAAATAGCAAAGTGACTAATAGTTATTATCAATTTTAAATAATAAAAATAGATTTTCGTTGCTTGTTCATCTTGCCTAAAAAATATTTTTTGTTTTCAATATTGGTTCCCGTGCTAAAAAAATACTTGTTGAATTTCCCTTCAAATAGGTTAGTCGTGGAAACGTTTCTCAGAAAAAAGAAATATTGCATACAATGCTGTCCTGAACAAGGACTAGATATTACTCCATACTACTGAATTATTCTTGAAGTTTAAAAAAATGATGATGTAATGACACTATTAATGGAAATGCTTCTGTGGAAAAAAAAATATGAGAAGAAACAGCGTAAAGTTTTCCTCTAAATGAAACAAGACCTGAGGATTTATCCCCGTATTGTTACAAAAATACGAATGAAAACCTCATCCTACAATAGAAAATAATTTAAAATCTGTACTCGTTGGAAACAACTACAATTAAAAAAAAAAAAAAAAAAAAAAAAAAAATCTAGAAATCCCCATATTCTATTGCTACGTCCTCATACAGAGAACTGATTTTATCTTGATTAGTTTTAAGTACATAATTTTGAAAAAAATTAGATATTTCGAAAAAACAAAACATCTATATGTACCAATTTAGATTAAAATCGACAATGACAAAACACATCCAATATAGTATGGCTGGTATCTCCAAGAGTTGGGATATCCATCAAGTAGGTTTGGCTCGGAGTTCTGATGGGATCTTTTTAAAGTATTATTTTTATTTTTATATATATATATTTTTTAGTTATTTATTAAAACAAGTGTATATAAAATAAAATAAAAATGCATCCAGTAGATGTGAAGATAATGATCATAATAACATCAAATTACTTGTAAAGCAACTACCTACTGGTAGCACTTCAATGAATGATTTATATCAGATGATCCCAAGACCATCTTCTTTTCAAACGCCTCGGATGGTTTATTTATTTAGTTACCCGGAAAAAAAACTGAGTAGCAAGTTGATAATAGTGGATTTGGTTGTTATGTATATAGTTATGGAGTTTATACTACGAAAGGATAGGTATCTGATTTGGTCTAAATTAGGAACACATGATGTATTAAGTTTTTTATGGATACGTTTGTTTGTGAAGAGCATTGAGGTTTTTACGAAGGATTTCTGTAAGGATTGCATATGAGACAAATTGGATATTTTAGAGGGGTCACAAAGCCCAACACTACATGTCCAGATAGGTCTAAGAAAGTCCCGAGGTCATCTTCTTTTCAAACGCCTCCGATGGTTATCTGGAAAAAAAAAAAAAGGGAAGCCAGTTGAGATAGTAGTGGATTTGGATAGTTATGGTGTTTGTACTGTGAAATGATAGATATGTGATTTGGTCTAAATTAGCGACATTGAGGATTTTTCGATGGATTTTGATCTGTAATGATTGCATATGAGACAAATTGGATATTTAAGTGGAGCCACAAATCTCAACAACGCATGTTCAGATAGGCCTAATCACTGTCATTTAAATAATTATTTTACAAATAATTTGAAGGTTTGAATGTTTGTCTATTAAATGTTGAAGAATTCGAAAACTATGGGCAGTTTCTGGTTTTACTTAAATATTTAAAGTAGGATCAATTATTTTTTTTATTTATAATTTAAATTCTTCGATTTACTTTTCTGTTGGTTATTTGTATTTATTTATATATTTTGAGATTATTTTCTATTTTAATTTTTGGTAATCATCCCAAAAATCATGATGAGGTCGCTAAAGCTGTAGATGAGAAGAAGGAGGCATATAAGAAATGGTTATCAGCAAATGACTCTACTACATTGAATGAGTACAGGAAAGCAAAAACCGTCGTTAAGAAGAAGAAGAGAGAGGCTGTAGAGTTGTTCTGGGATCAAAACTGTGAGATGATCGACCGCTGCATCCAAGGACAAAAAGTAAAAGAGGCATGGAAAAGGCTAAAAACGATAAAGACCCAAGCCCGGCAAAAAAATAGCTCTAGACTGATAGAAATAAAAGAATGGGAAAAGTATTTTTCTGACTTACTGCGGGAAGATAGATCAGAATACAGGATAGAGGACCAGGAAAATGACCAGACTAACTACGATATTAATGATATATCCTTGGAAGAATTGGAGAGAGCATTAAGGTGGATGAGAAATGGAAAGTCACCAGGTCCAGGGGATCTGCCGATAGAGCTTATCAAAGCAGGACCAGTTGAACTCAAAAAAGCGCTGGCTATGATTTTTACAAACTGTTTGAGTACGGGTAAGGTACCAAGGGATTGGCTGGTGGGAGACATCATCCCTATCCATAAAAAAGGAAAAAAAGAACATGTGTACGAACTATAGAGGAATCACGGTGACAAGCAGTGTTGGCAGACTATATAGTCGAATCCTGAAGGAAAGGATAGAGGAGGAAGTCTCCGACCAGATGGTTGAAGAGCAAGCTGGCTTCAGAAATGGAAGATCTTGCACTGACCACATTTTCACCCTAGCCCAAGTCGTACAAAAAAGGATGGCATACGACCTCGAAACCCACCTGACGTTTGTTGACATACAGAAAGCGTATGACAGTGTTCCTCTAAAGAAACTGTGGGAAACCTTGGATCAAATAAAGATAAGTGGAGGCCTAAAAAAAGCCATAAAAAGTTTATATATTGGAGCAGAATCAAGGGTAAGGATAGGAGGTAAGGTGTCAGAATCCTTCAAAATTACAAAAGGATTAAAACAAGGATGCTGCTTGTCCCCGACACTTTTCAATATATATGTTGAACAGGTACTAAAATCCTGGAATCAGAGATGCCGAGGGATGGGAATTGAGGTAGGAAGTGATAAACTGTTTACGCTACAGTTTGCAGATGATCAGGTTGTCTTATCAGCAGATGAATATGATATGGAATTTATGATGAGGAGACTCCTCGAAGAGTATAAAAAGTGGGGCCTAGAAATAAATACTGAAAAAACCGTGTATATGGCATGCAATATCCCTCATTCATCTTTGTGCATAGAAGGATGGACGATTCCACAAAGTACTGCTTTTAAGTATCTCGGAGTGAAGATAGACAGCTTCGGCACAGTCCAAAAGGATATACAGAATAAAATCACTCGAGGTAAAAAAATTATAGGTCTCCTTAACGGTGTATTGTGGAATAAGAAGGTCTCCCTAGAAACCAAAAAGAGGATATACCACTCCTTCTTGATCGGCACAACTTTATATGGCTCAGAATCATGGACGGTGACAAAACAAAATGCAAATAAATTACTGGCCCTAGAAATGGATTTCTGGAGAAGAAGTTGCGCCATATCCAGGTTACAGAAGGTCCCAAATGAAATTATAAGAAATCAGGTAGGAGCTAAAATCAACATTCTCAATAACATCAGTGAAAGAAGATTGCTATGGTTTGGACATGTCATGAGAATGAATGAGACACGATGGCCCCTTCGAGCACTTAAATACTGTCCTGAGAAGAGAAGAAGACGCGGAAGGCCTCGGAAACAGTGGATAGAAGAGGTCAGAGAAGAAATGGCGGCTAGAGGGCTGACTGAGGAAGACAGTTTTGACAGGAGATATTGGAGGGAAGGCGTATTGGGGACCGGGATGTGATATTTTCGCATAATCCTGAAAAAAAAAAAAAAAAAAAAATTTATATATTTTGAGATTATTTTCTATTTTATTTTTTGGTAATCATCCCTATTGATTATTGTACTTGAATGTCTGATTTTAAATTTCATTATAAATTAAGATGAAGTATAAGTTTTATGTATTAAGATATATAATTTTGTTTCTAAAAGTACAAATAAATAAATTATTATTTCTAAAGATTTCATTAGAGATAACAAATGCAATATTGTATTCATTTGGGAAAAAATAGTTTTGATAAGCTCATAACTATCCTCTGGATAAGATTAAACAATATACATTTTAAGCAGGTCACGAAAAAATTTTTTTTTCTTTACTCCATCGATCCGATTTGAAATTTAATCAAAGATTCTTATACCGGCGGAATATTTCAGATATATATAAAATATACTTACACTGGCAATAGAGGATATTGGAGAGGCACAGGTAATATTGGATTGGCACTTGTAAATAAATAACTAAATGGAAGAAGAAAAGGGAATGCGATAGATGGAAGGATAAGCTGAAGGTCGATTGTAGAAAGTTATCTGTAAGGCTTATAAGAAGGGAGAAAGAGCTCGTGTATAATCAAGAAGGAGGGAGAAGAGAAAACAATATTGATAGAGTTTTATTAAAGGGGGGCACCGTCCCCATCCTACCCCCTCCGGTTTATTGCAATGAATGCATCAGGCCAACTTGGAGCCGCCTAGCCTACTCTTTATGTCTTCCAGTCACTTGTAAGTTGTCTCGGGGGTTGCATAATATCTGGGAGCATAGTTTACTGGAATCATGTATTAAATTAAAATTTCTTTATTTCATTATTTATTGTAATTTACAACTGTTTAAGATATAAAATATAATTCATCAATTGAATGTGATGATACTGTTAAAAATGACAAGTCATTTGTTTTTAAAGAAACTGCTCATTGGTAGCACTTATAAAGGTTCTATATAATGAAGTACTATATTAGAAGGTCCCGAGGCAGGTTTATCTGGAATGGAATGAGAAGCAAGTTGTGATACTAATGGATTTGAATGGTTGTGAAGTTTGCTATGAAATGATTGATATCTGGTTTGAGCAAAGTCAGAAACCACTATTAAGATCATAGTGGATAAGTTTGTTTGTGACGAAATAAGGAGCAATGAGCATTTTTTAATGGATTTTGGATTGTAACGATTGGATACGAGATGAATTGAATGGTTTATAGAGCCTCAATACTCAACTTAATATGTCCAAATTGGTATAACGACGGGCAGTTTCTTGTCGTTTTAGTCTTGCATGTGGATTCCAAGTAAGAAGTTCGTCCAGAGAGAGTCCTAGGTAGCGGATCTGATCAACAGGAATTAGTGGAACATCTTTGAAGTATACTATAGTACAGGAAGTCGTAGGTTTAGGGGTAAATGTTATTTGAATATTTATGTGAGGAATGAATGAGTATTAGAATTA
Organism: Euschistus heros; assembly: GCA_003667255.2. NCBI lineage: Eukaryota > Metazoa > Arthropoda > Insecta > Hemiptera > Pentatomidae > Euschistus > Euschistus heros. Next base: position 1,779,187 of record RCWM02000137.1, read on the forward strand.
GGATTGATAAGTTATTTGCCAGTTCTATTGGAACTTTTTGTTTAAATGACCTAAATATTTCCAATAGCCCTATTTGAAATGAATTTTCAATAGGAATAGAAAAACCAACTAGTAAAAGGAAAAACCTAAAGGACTACCTACTTATCTGTCTAATAAACGTAGGAAAGAAAACATATTTACATGCCTAACTAACAATCCCGAAGGTCCTGAAATCTTTTAGAAGTTCTTGCATATTGCCTTCTAAGGTGAACATCAACATTTAGTATTCTCTTATCTATTAGCTTATGTCAATCAATGTATTCTCTTAGGTTTTGTCCCAAATAACCAGAACTTTACACATTATAAAATATTTTTAAAGGATATTCTAAAAAAAAAAAAAAGTTAAAATAATTTCCTCTTTAACTTCTTACAGAAAATTTTGTATTAAAACCGAATTGGAATTTTTTTCTAAATGCCCGTTGATCTTTTGAATATAAGTGGAAAGACAAATTAAAAAAAAAAAAAAATTAAAACAATTATATAATTGAATGTTGCAACACATGCACTCAGCCTATGGAACTTTCAACCAAGGCTGTTGCCCAACTTATGGAGAGAAAAACAGGATTTTGGGCACATTTCAATAATATTATTTCACAACCAAAAAACAAATTATACTGAATCACGAATAGCAACTTCTTAACTGTAGATACACGTTCCATGGTTAAATGATTTTAGAAGCAAGTCCGAATTTTCAGACGGTTCGCTGATAATTTTTCCACTATTCGTCAGAAGTTTGATTCACTTGTAAATCTGAGAAATGTTAGCAGTAGAACTTGGTTTTGATTTAATCACCCACTTAACAGAAAGTATCTTAAGTAACGATTTTAGATGGAATGAAATAAATTTTCTTTCTTAAGCATATTTCATTTTTTTTTTTTATTAATCTATTTATTGGTATTTTCTAGTGTATAAAATATAGACTTTAAGTTAATATGTGAAAAAATGAATATATAACATTCCGAAAAATTTTAAAGTCACTCCTGTTGGTAACGCTTATTTAAAAAAAACGTTCTATTGTAGAAGAAGGTCTTTGGGCCATTTTCTTTTCAGAGGCTTAAGAGGATTACCGTGTTGGAAGCAGGTTCTGAATTTGGGCCAAATTTATTGGGGCATCTACAACTTTTAAGTTACTTAAATGTTATTTAGTATAATCTTATTGATCACTAAAAGTTATAAATAAATTATGAAATAAAAGGGAATATAAGGCTTTCATTGAGCTCAAAATAATTTTTATTAATGTAGAAGAAAGAGTTGAAGATTAATAGTGATCGGCAGTTAACAAACGACAGGTAGCAGAGATTGACTGGGGCAGTGCTACCACAACAGGTGGAACCAGAGAAAAATGGACAGACAGCCTGTAAATATGGCAGCCCTGATGGATCAGCGATCAGCTGATTGATGGCCACTGCCTTCTGTAGCTGTCACACAGATAGGTCCGCTCATCGTTTCGCAATTTGAATCCGTTTCCTCTCAGCACCTTTCATTACTGCCTGTCAGCGGTGGCAACTCCGGAGATAACTCACTATAGGGTCGAAAAAGTATCGAGTATTTTCTGTAATCTATACACATCTAACATTTATATATGCCAGAAGTATATATTTTTATTTATAATTTCATTAGAATAAAGAATTAAAGCATTAAACATTATATTAATCACAAGGGTATGAATGTGAACAGTTTCATGTTTCATGTAGACAAATAGTCATCATATCAACTTTTTTTTTTTTTTATAGTAGACAACTTGAGCAGTAATTTTTAAAACTGCTATCAAAAGAAGTGAAACTCCTATAATACAAAATGTTGAAGTTGGTACACTTTTCTTAGTATTTCTTCTATTACAAAGGTCTTTTAAATTCTAAAAATAAAATAAAATTTTTAAGATCTAAAGGAAATGTAGATAGATACTGGAAGGGGGGAAAAAAAAGAAAAGATAAAAAAGCTAGGTTCAAGTATATTTTACGATGAAAAATAAAAAATAATTTCTTTAAATATAATTATTATTCAAAACAAAAGTAATCAAATAAAAAAAATGTAAGTGCTTTCTTCTTCTTCTTTTGAATTCGGCCATCTGTTTTTCAGATCCGTCTGTTCAACAATTTATATCTTACTCTTCCGTTCTTTCCAATACTTCTTCATTACCTCTGCCTGATGTTTCCTCCTTTCATCTGACCACTGTCTATTAATTCGTGTTTTAAATACTTCTGGAAATTCCATCATGTTTACTGCTGTCTGAAATTTGTCTCTGTACCAAATTGAATCCTGTTGTATATTTGCAACCATATCTTCTTTTACCATCCGTATCCAAGTAAGTGCTTAGTTACAAAGATTTTTTAAAATCATTTTAACAATTATTTATAGAACGTATAGGTAGATAAATAGATTCTGAGAGTTACCAACTCATTCACAGGATGCAGGAGGCTTAGGTGATGACCGCAGTGCACTGAACTCATTTTGGCCATTTTCCGACTTGTAACCAACGACAATCGATAATCATAACCCTGTTTATAATTTTATATGAAATTATAACTATTATAACTGTTTGTAATTATGTAAATCATCACTTCGATGCAGTATAGTCTCGATAATACGGGGCATGTAAGATCAGCTACAGCCACAAAAGTTTCGTATGAATTTATTTTAAAATATTATAGGTAGCTTTTTAATATTTTTTTTCCCCATAAATCCGTGTTTGCCACGGTCGTTCTTGATTCAAACAAGTACTCGCCAGCAGTGGCGGATCAAGGGGGTTCTCGCAAAGGGAACCAATTAATAGGGGTTTCGGACTATCGAAGGGCCGGATAATCGAGATTTTACTGTAAGTAATTGAAAATTGTAGTGATGGCAATAGACAAATCTAGGATATAACATACTCCGGGGTGTCTTTTATATTTTTTTAGATATTAGGAAAAAATAAATAAATGAGATTGATATAATTTTTGTAATGCGATTTTCTATTTAATACTTAAAGTTTAACTGATAAAATAATATAACTACCTTTAATCCTAAATATATTTGACTATAGCGGATTTATGCGCTTTTCCTGAACAATCCCCCACGACAGAAATCAAAGCTACCCGCCCTAGTCTCGACATAAAGAAACTTTTTTTTTAGGTTTCTATCGCTCATGAAAATGTAAATGGCACTTTGACTGGTTTATGTTAATCTTGATTAAAAATCAAGCGAGGTTTATGGTGCCGATAAGAGGACTGACGTATGTAAGGGTGGAAACGCTTTTAGAGCCCACTATCCTTCTCTGATTTATTTTCAAACGGCCTTTATAACTCCGACCAGGCTAATAGTTTAAAGTTTCGTTGTGTGTTAGCTTCGTCTTTATGATGTTCTGTAGGTCCATCTGTTTATCTCGGATATCGTCGTGTTTGTTGCACGTTCTGTAGATATCTGTTTTATTCGTCACGCAAAATTCGATTCCTACTTAATGTCTTGTCTTAAATCTGTCGTATCTATAACGCCTCGTTCTTGGGATGCTGCATAATACAAATCAGCAACATGTCTATTAACTTATGTAATTATTTAATCGCTGTCTATTAGGTCGTTTCATCTGAAAAGTCGGTTTTAAATATTTCAAGTAAACTCTTGTGGTTTACTACATTTATGTTTACAGATTTTTTTTGATAAAACTCTTTCAAAGGATTTAAGAAAATTAGGTTTAAATCCTTCATTTATCATAGATCAACCATTGTTATCTTATTTATCTTCATCTATGGACAAAATAGATCCTTTTCAGAATAAGTAGTGTTTATGATCTCAAATGTAATGACTATGAAGCTAAATACACGCGAAACTGGACTATCGGTAAATCAAAGATTAAAAGGGGGTACAGCTTTCTATCCGGGTTGCCCAGGGTGTGTTTTAAATGTTGTATTTTTTTTAAAAATTATTATATTTTGTATATTATAATAGAAGAAATATTATATATGGTGCAATTAACATAAATTTGGCTGTATTAGACAGAGAATTCCTCATCTGGATCCTTTTGAGTCATTTTGATTATTTGACCATTTGATCTATTTATCAATCATTTAAGTGATCTAGATCATTTTTGTATCCTCTGTTCTGAGAGATGGTAGATAATGTTACGATACTTCATTTGCAGCATCTTTCTTCTCTTGGTGACATAATCTAGACTCTTCCAAAATAATAAAATTTGCTATTAATCTTTGGAAGCTGTTACGATAGGATTCAATAATTCAGTTAACCATGTCCGCCTTTCGGATCCATTGCATAATCACTCGACTCGTGGAACATAACGACCCATGGGAAATGAATGGACCCTGACGAAGAGGAGATTGGAGGATTAGAAGGAATTAGAGTAGAAGCGAAGATCCTGATCCAAGACGTCGAGGATTGATAAGAGGAGTTCATTTCCTGAGCGAGCATCGCCAATATCCAAGATCCAGGATTATTTGGACAAGGGCGCCCCCTCATTGCATATTCAGCGCTGACCCCTCCACCTCCCTCCATGTCTTCCACGGCCACTATTATCCCCGCCGTGTCCTGTCTCTGTCAGCGGTTTGTTACGCTGTGTTTGCCGCTTCCTTATAACTAATCTGTAATTGTGGAATTTTCCATACTCAGGTTTTGTTTTACATTTAAATTGCTTTCATTAAAATAATAACCCGTTCAACTTTGATTGCAAACATTACAATATAAATTTTTTCCTTTATGTTTAGTAATAATATTACTAGTAGTATTTTTCATGTACGAGTAACTTTGTTGAATTAGAAGAAAACCATTTGAATGAAAAATAAATCATTATTACTAGTCCAGCACACTTTTTTTTTTTTTCATTTTAGGGGGTTGATGAGATCTGATATAGCCTTGTATTTATTTCATTTTATTTTTTAAAAACTATTTATTGATTAGATTAGATTAAATTTCTTTTGGACATTCAACATCGAGGGCCTTTAGTATCCTTTTCCAGTGTATTTTTTTTTTTTATTGAATAATTTATATTTTTTAAGGTATTGTATAATTTTGTCTATATGTTACTATTATCATCAGGTATAGGTTCCTCTATAACGTGCTTCCTTCCCCCTCCCATCTAGGGCAGTCCTCTAGTATGCGTTTAATTATTAATTGTATATTACTGCATGTTTTGCACTTCGGCGGACTGTATTTTGTAATAAGTTAGCAATTGTTAATTTAAACAACTGTTACTTTTCCATATTTTTGTATTATTTTTAATAGCTTTCAGTTTATTGTGTTCTTTAATTAATATTTTTCCAAAGCTCGGTCCAGATCTGTTTTACTATATTATAAAAATTGGCAAAAGTCACATGAGGTATAAAGATACTATGCCATCTTCATTTCAGACGCCTCGGAGGATTATTGGGAATGGAGGGAGAAGCAAGTTGAGAGACTTGTGGTTATGGAGCTTACTATGAAACGCTAGGTGGCTAAATCGGAAACATATGGAACATTAAGATCTTTATGGATAAGTTTATTGGTCACTAAGTAAGGAGCATTGAGGATTTTTCGAAGGATTTTGGATTGTAAGGATCGGATACTAGACGAATTGGATGGTTTGGTGGAGCCCCAAAGCTCAACTCCGTACCCCCAAATTGATGTAATCACTATGTCTTGTTAAAGTTGAAATAGTCTGTAACCACGGGCAGTTTCTTGTCGTTTTAGTCTTACTTCAAAATTTAAATCATTCTTCTTTTTCTTGCCCTTCCTAGATGTTGTTGTTTTGAGTTCCTTCCTAGTTATTTCTCAATCTTACTCTTGGGTTTTCTATTATCTTTCTTTATGCTAGTTTCCATTCCGGCATGGAATGGAAAGTGGCATTTCGTTTAGCGTACAAACCAGTTGTATTCTCTGCCTTAACCGAACAAGTAAATGCTTCATGATCACTTTGTTTCAACATCCCAAATGGAATGACTTCATCTTGATCCGGAACTCTTCAGCTATTACTTAAGCCTGTTTAATAGGAACGGAAGTTGGAGGAGGCCGGAGGAGCGGGCAGTAGGATTGGCCAGCTAGATATTGGATCGGTGATTGGGCAGGCAACTTCCATGACGAGGCAATTACTCATTAACACTTGCTCACAAGACCCTCTCGCCTTTTGATAGCCAGTCTTTGAAGTCACCGCCAGTCCCTGGTCAACCCCTTCCGCTAAATACACTTCTATACAGTCCTCGGCCAATCTCCTTTAAACTAATCTTAAAACTTGTCCGTTCTTTGGGGTCTTGGCTGGAAGTAATAATTGTGTCAACATATTGCTGAAATACAAAAGTGCCTTGATGAATGGAAGTTTCAACTTCAACTTTAATTCTGTGTTCTTATTTATATGTTCAAGTATTTGTATATTAGTTTATAATATTCAAATAAATTGACTGAAATCAACATGCGAGACTAAAACGACAAGAAAATGCTCATCCTTGCAAACTACTTCTACATTTACTAGACAAACGTTCAAAGCTTCCAATTAATTACAAAATAGTTATTTCCATGACTGTGATCCAACCTATTTGGACGTACGGAGTTGAGCTTTGGGGCTCCACTAAATCATCCAATTCATCTCATATCTAATCCACAGTGTCCTTACTATCCAAAATCCTTAATGGTCCTTACTTTTCTACAAATAAACTAATCCGTAAAAATCTTAATGTTCCATATGCTGCCGATTTAGCCCAAAACAGATACTTATCATAGTAAGCTTCATAACTCTAATCCACTAGTTTCTTAACTTGCTTCCCACTCCATTCCCAATAATGCTCCGAGGTGTCTGAAAAGAAGCCTAGAGACCTTCTATTGTAGAATTTTTATTGAAGTGCTTCTGATGAGTAGTAATAGTTTTATCTTATTTAGAGATTTTATTTTTGTTCACAAACTGTTCACACCTTAATTTTTTAGTTTATTACATTACTCTGAAGAAATTAAATTGTAAATATGTGATAGTTTTATCTTATTTAGTTTTGTTATCTCCTAGCATTGACGCGAATTTTCTTTCCATCTGTTTCTGCTGAAAATACGAGTAGGTTTCTTATAGTGGGCATTCCTCGAGAATATGTCGGATATTTAAATAAGTCTTGCAAGATGAATATTTTTGTGAAGTTTCTCTCATTATAAGATAGCCATGTGTAAGTCGAGTATGTCCACTCCTCAGTCTTACTATAACCATTTCTTCTCTTATTTTTTTTTCGATGGGATGTATTCTATTATTTCATTTCCCCTTTTATACTTTTGTAATTATTATTTTCATCGGTTTCTTGCAATAAATTTATCCATGTTCTCTTGACGAAATGTTTTAAGAAATTGCATATATTTGAAGGGTTGTAAAGGCTTTCGACACCTATTGAGGAAATGGCTGCTTCCTTGGATCCCTCAACTGCAGTTCTATTCCCTTTAATTTGTAGTTAGGCAATTTATGAATGTAAAGTTCTTTTTTTTTTATTTTACTTACACAGTGTAACTAAGCAGTACATTCTGAACGTGTCCATTATAAATTTTAAAACGTTATGGATTCAAAATCAAATGGATGATGACAAGCCTTTGGGACCTCAGAACTTGCCGAGTATGTTTTTATTACATATTTTTTTGTCGATGTATATCACAATACCAGCCCTCTCGTGCGTTCGAATGTACCCGAGGCAGCTGACGAAGAGCGGCTCTGCGCATCAGTGATTGCGCACCAGACATCTACAAGTTTCTATTCATATTATTCATTATTGTCCCGACCCGGGGGCTCGTGACGTTTGAGGCTGTTATTCACCAATGATTTAGTAGTGACTGCCGACGAGAGCGTACCCAACGGCTAGAACTGAGAGCTATTAAATTCGACATTCGTTTTATTTGTTCCTATATTATAATCTTGTAGTTTCGTCCCTTCTTAGGTCCTTTTGTGCCGTATCATGTCAACATATTGTCTTCTCGAGTGTAAATATAATGCAAGTCGTTATTTTTTATGTATGTATATAAAACTATTTTATCAATTTGGATTTATTAGTGAATCGAAAATTTCCTCAATATGAAAAAATATTTTATAAAACAACGTCTCAGTTTATAATTGAGTAGGAAAAAGGCCGTAATATTTGTCAGTTTCCCATCATACTTAGAAGTAAATTTTATTTTAGCACTGTTTTTATCACACAAACATGGGATGGTATTTTTCCATGAATGACTATTCTAATATAAAATTTAAAAAATATCAAAAAATTTGAAAATAAAATTGAGAAAGCAAATTGACACCAAATATACTTTGTTTTGAAACATATGAATTTTAAATTAATGGAGAAGAGGATAACCGGGGATGCAGTCAAAGAGAAACTCTACGTCTAAGTAGAAATACTTTTCGAACCAACGTTTCGACCTGCCTTGCAGGTCTTCTAGAGGGCCACCGAACCACACTGGAAAGGAAACGAACGATGACTGTCTTCTTTAAATTAAGTTAAATTACATTCAATTGAATTTTGGGTGACGGTAAGCATTAGGACATCAGTGTAATTTGTTATTAAAGTCTTATATAACTTATATTTTAATAATAGGACTGTTATTGACATGTCATTGCAATCATTTTGCTCAAATTAACTTGTTGTATATTACAGTTGTAAATATCCATAAATATTTTTTAAAAAATTAATAAATAAAAAATAGTACTTGTACTATACTTTCAAATATTCCTTAAGTCAGGTTGTGAATTAAAAATAAATAAATAAGTCTATTTATATGCGCTTTGATGAGGTTTATATTCCTGAATAGCGTTAGGTGTATTTCTTAGAGATTAGACTGCAAATTTTTTAGTAAAAGGGAGTATTCTCTTGTCCTATAATGTCAATTTATATATTTTTTTCTGTAAGTGATTCCTATACAGTTCTACTGTTAATTTTTGTTTCCTAGATCAAGTGATTTTCTCAGATCTAGATAAAGAAAGGTACAAGAGAAAAGAAACAATTATGACTTCGAGAAATAACTCTGTACAGATCAAAGAATGTTTTTTTCTCATGGAAAGTTTAAGCTATTAATATAGGAAATGTTTAAGCACCGAATGTTTTGCAGTCGGCACTGTCATCTTACCATGATCTCCATCACCTTCTCTGCAATTGACGAGTTTTTATTATGCATTGTCCTGAATGCTGAATCGTTTCGCGTCATCTTTGAGGTTATTATTATTTTGCACTCCATGATAAGGTATATTATTGATTTTCTATGTTGTTCATGGTACTAATTCTAATACGATTAACCAAATGAATAACCCTTTTTCTTTTGATACCTTTTGGTGTGTTCTTGTTCAATTGATGTTTCTACTTTACACGCAGCTGTTGGGAAACCTTGTCGTATCCCCGAGCGATATCTTTTCCTTGAACGATCATCATCCGACTGATCCTTCATCCGCGAGCGACCTCCGGCTAAATAAATTGGCTACAGAGGGGCAGTACAGGATAGCGTAGCACCCCCTAGAGATGAAAGAAGGGCCCGAGGAGAGGTGGTGGCTAGTTGATTTAGTAGGGTCGGCAAGGAGGCTAGATTTATAGATATGGCAGCCGAGTGACACCCTCCTTTAATTATAATACTTTATAGGGCAATAAATCAGGGCATGGGGCATATTATAACCCCACCACCCCTAGGGCCGCCATACTTCTGCCGCTCCTGTCCCGCTATAAAATATTTTTTTTACAGCATTCAGCTCCCGGCTTCATCCTTAATCCTTTTTGTCACTCAGTTCGGTTGTCCTTCTCGGCTCAGCTCCCCCGACCTTGGGGCGAGGATCGTATTTATACCGTAGTCAGAGACGCTTCGATGACCGCTCGGATGTCCTCATTGGGTGTAGTTTTAACTTATCTAATGGGAATAGATTACAATTCTGAGCTATTGGAATTATTCTTGACATTATTATTTATATTAAGCATGAAAGATAAAAGGGGGAAAAAAAAAACTTAGGCTACCTGTCAGGAATAAAAAATAAATTAATATATTTTTAAAAACCTTTTACGTTGCAATATTTATTTCATATTGCAACATAATCGGCCACCATTATGATCAAGCCTTTGAGTTTTAGTGCTTTCTACATAAGTAGTAATGTTATGCTAAAAGCAAAAATTAACCAAAAAAAAAAAAAAAATTATATAAGAAGAAAGCAAATTAAAAAAAAAAAGTAATTAAAAAAGCCTTGAGTGTCTTACGTTTATAAATCCATTAAGGTAAATATATATTATATTATTTGTAAAAATCAATTGTTTACCTTGTTGATATACCTTGTTGTTTGTTAAGACTTAATTTCCTTATGTACTCCAACTAGGGCAGGAAGGACGTGTTATCCTACAGGTTACCAACCTATTCTAGCCAGGGTGGGAATGTCAAGATTCATTCCATGGGTCCACCACGAAATATTTTAACCCGACCAGGTGGAATTCGGAGCCACGAATTTCTGTTCCTAGTGCGATTAGAACCTCGCCTCAACGTGCTCTGCCATCGAGTTCCAGTTTAATGTTTTTATTTTATTAGAATTGGTCAAAGTATCGTTTATTGCTAATTGTTCTTTATGTCTATAAAACGATTTTATAATTATTTATAAAAAATATAAATAAAAGTGAATAAAAAAATATTTACATATTATAGAATATTTCTATATTTATAATATTAAGTTAAGAACATCTTGGTGATCCAACTAATAGGCAACGGCAAGGAATTTCAGCTAGGAATAACAAAATTGAAAATAAAGAAATAAATAAAAAAACATTAAGTAGTTAAAATTAAAAAATAGACCCATAAAGGAAAACCAAGTCAACATACACGTAATATTTTGCTTTATATGTTGTACCAGAATTATCATGAGGTGATATGATTTTTTATTTAAAAAGTCATTTCTTAAATTGGAGGACAGTTTCTGTCTCAAAACTCTCTCTCACATTCACCACTATGACTACTAAACTCGGGTTGTGGGATTACCGAACTTATGAAAGCCATAATTTTTCAAAACGTATGCCTGTAATAAGCGTTTCGGGTCCAAATATGTTGCCTACTGAATCATCTTGGTTCTAGATTAACATTTAACAATTACATGAAGATAAGCATTTTAATAGTTATCCATAATGTTTCGTTGAATATTTAGTTATTTTTCAAAACTGCTCCCTTTTTTTAAAATACCGAATAAGTTAGTAATTGCAACCTCATGAGTTGGAACAACCGTTCCACAGCACAATGGTGAGAGGAGTCAGTTCAGATGAGAGATATAAACAAAAAGAGCAGAGAACGGTAGGTATATAATGAACGGATCACTAGCGAACGCATTAGCATGCCGCTATGAGAGCAATAAACTTTTATACCTCGCTGGACGGTGAATACTAATCCGTGATAGTCACTCTGTGTCGTGTCCTCTTCCTTCTTTATTAGTCCATTTCCTCGGCTCCTATTCCTTTTTCTTTTATTCTTCGGCTGATGGAAGTGGCTTTATGCCCCGGAGGGTATACAGTGTCTCAGTTAGGTGTTGTCCGCCCGACATAAAGCTTTACGAGTAAATAAAACCCATTAGGGTGGGCAGAGGACTCTGCAGTATATCAGCCCTCGGGGTCTTATAGTGTCCTCCCCCCGCCCGATAGCCCGGGCTGAGGGTATCTCAATGGGTTGCATAAGGCTTGATCTACAGTGCTCTGTTTGTCGCAGTGTATAAGAAGAATGACATGTGCTGAATTATTACCAAGTATACTGCTGGCTGGATCCATCAGTTGATTAGTAGCTACAAAGATGGAAACATAAATCGATTAATATTGTATTCAATAGTATTATGGGACTTATTTTTAAACAAACAGAGTTAAAGATAAACAATTGGTTAATATTTAATTATAATTTGGTGGTAAAGAACAAATCCTTCTTTTATATACTTTAATGAAATAGGTACACTTGGGACTGCAGGAAAAAAAAAATTGTTTTTTGTTGTTTTCTTTTATTATTTTATTAAATTTTCTGTACAGTAATGTTGGTGATAGTCAATTAACTAAAGAAATTTTTTCATGTAATGGCGCCATTTGAACATTAGAAATCAATAGTATTAGTGGTACTTAAAATATTTCTCAGATGATTAAGTATCAGAAAAACAAATTAACAGCTGTAATATTTTTTTTTAACAAAGGGACGTTAGTAGATACTGTGAACTCGGGACCACCATAGAGCATCAAAGGCATTATCAGTATCCAACACGTTTTATATATAACCTTGGAGCTGGAAATAGTTAATAATGTTAATGGCTCTGCTGTCAGGTTTGAGTGAGTTATGTCACATCTGCCAGTACGTCACGGCAGCTCATGTGACCGCTCAACCCCTAAGGCGCCGCCAAAGAGTATCGAAAGCAGTATCGATAGCCGGAGTCGATAGTGGCTTCCTATATATAAAGAGGGCTGGAGGTAATTAATAACACTAATGGGCCGAGGCAGTCGCCTGTCAACTTTGACTGAGTTATGTCACATCTGCCACTGGCGTCACGGCCATTTTTTCCATTGAGAATGGCACATCTGCTCGCCATTACCGGCCTTTCCACACTCCTCCGGCGCTATCTGTTGGTCTGTTCTTCGAGGGTCTTCCCAATGAAAACTCCAGGTAGGTGAGGATCTCAAAACCTTGCGAAAAAATAATCCTCTTTAAAACCTGATTTTTATTTTCATTTAATGCTTTAGGACCCGGATATAATAATTAGCTAGACAAATTTATAAATTCATTTTATATATGTTTTTTTAAGTTAACTTTACATACCACAATCAAAAGACTATAAATTGTCCTTCGTTTCCGACTGCTACAGCATTTACTAAACAAGGGTTCAAATCTCCCAATAATTTACAAAAGACTTATTTACGTGACAGTAATTAGACAGGCCAGAAAAGTGGAAGTCTATTTTCCTTGTAGCACCACAGTTAAATAAGTTAGTATTTAATGTCCATAAAATAGGGGAGAGTACAAACTTAGGTGGCTATTTAAAGGGGTGTATAGATCCAAAAGTTTGTAACCCTCCTGCTATATACCATGGAAGCTTATTGTATTTACTCCTTGCGTTATCAGCTAAAATATGTTGTTGTTTTTTATTCATTACGAACTAAAGCTGTTCATGCTTTATTAGAGGGTACATCACAAACATATGATAACATTGTTATGTTCTGACAAATGTGACTCGGTATCTTTTTGCAATTACAGCAAATGATTTAACTGTACCAAATGTTGGGGGATGGATCCTACAGGATACTGAAGAATGGTGGAACGCTGCAGCGGTGACTGGAGCTTTATCAGATAGATCGGGATGAAGATGTCCTGCCTGCCGATATTTCAACCTGCCAGGATAAAAAAATAAAAATTGAATCCTGGCTATAAATCCTTTGGAGGTCCTTTCGAGTTCTGTTTGGCCCCGAGCCGCCTGTCTCCAAGTTAGTTCGTAAATTCCTGTCCGTCCGGATTGATTGAGGGCTGTGTCTCCTTCCTACGTCCGTTGAAGAAATGTTTAGAAAAATATCTTCATAAAAAATACAAAACAGTCTGAGTTTGGTACATCTATGTTCCAACTGACTAAATATTCATTGTTTTGGTAATTTTTTATTTAATGTTGTAATTTAATTTAAGTTTCACAATATGACATCTGGATGTTTCTGTGAGATATAAAATTAATGAATTTTTCTAAATACAAATTTTTATTCATATCTGCCAGTTGCAGTACTTACAAACCAAAAAAAAAAAATTGGTGAGGAAGGAAAATAAATATACATGAGGGGGGACTTATAAGTAGGTACTATATCCTTACTATATATATATGTTTTTTTTTTTACTTCAAGAGATCCCTAATTGACTTCCAGTTGTCTGGTATTTGCTTTGGGGTAATTTATGAGTGTTTTTTGATGACTATTTCATTTTTCTTGGAATCTTTTGCAGGGAGTCCATTTTTATTTTGCATGCCCAAAATCAAATAAACTCCTAGTTACTGCTAATAAATTATTTGTTTAAAATGAAAAAAAAAAAAAAAAAAAAAAAAAATTAAACATTGACACCTTTATTTGTAACATAATATGTTCTTTGACTAGTACGATTGTATTTTTTATTTATGAAAAGTATACGTTTTACATCTATGAAGTATGGCTACCTTCTCCACGGCATAGAGTTCCCTACTTGTGTTAACTGTCAGGAACCCAGGACAGTAAAACACATGTTAACTGACTGTCTGTAAGGGGAAGACTCAAAGTGCCACATATACTGAAAGAAGTTCTACAGGGTGATGAAAAATCCGTTTTATGGACGAGTATAAAAAATGAAGATGAACTGCCAATGGCCCTGAAGTGCAAAGCCAAAACAAAAAAAAAAAATGAAGTATAAATGTTATTAATAAATACTTTGAAATACGTTACTCTACAAAGCTTAAATCGATATCTAATCATATGAATGAGTTTTTATATTAATTATATATTATAAACTTGATTGGCGTTGATATGTTCTTTATATATTACATTTTTTTTTATTATTAACAAATCATCAATCTCAAAACCTCGCCAAATTATTCACATACTGAAATATAATTCATATTTAATATTGCTATGGTTATAAATTTATGATCTGTCCTTCAGTTTTGGCCAATACTTTGATATGATTTAATAATATTTAAATATATCGTAATTTTGATATATTTTTAATATAAATGAAATCTGGCTTCCATAAATTTATAATCAACGTTCTATTTAAATATTTTTAAAGAATTGTGTAGAAAAAACGAGGAAAAACAATAAATCATGGATATGTTATGATAATTAAATTAAGTTATTGATATTAGGAAAAGGAGAATGAAATTCTTTGGTGATCTCAGTCGACTACCAGAAAATCGACTGACGATAAGAATAATAGATTATGTAACTTAACTTAAGAATTCCACCGCTTGGCTAAGTGAAATTCGAAAGGATCTCAAAAATACAAAAATAAGACCAGCCGAAATTTTAAAAAGAAACGTCTTCAGACACAAAGTAGACGAATGGGAAGTTGTACCAGAGCAACCAAAACAAAGACAGTACAAACCAAAGTGGTCAGATGAGCGTTTTTGAGGGTCGAAAAAACGTTACACGAGGAAAGTATAGACATCAAGCCAAAAGAACCATTTGAAGATCGTACTAGCGATTCTTGAGAATCCTCCAGGTTATAAAGCTGAGAAGACAATATAGACGGTATAGAGGCTGCGTGCAGGGGGCACATTCCTCTGCAGCGATGTTTACCAACAACTGCAGAACGGTCCTCAACATCAGTCTGCGGCCTGCAGATGTTTATTGGCCTGCCATGTCCAAACTGCCTCCGTACTCGCCATGCCCGCTCCTGTTTATGCATACCATGTCCTCATCTTGATGGTTCTTCGATGTAATTATTTCACTTCGCTTTATATCCTTGAGACGTGTATCGGTACCTGCCTTGTGCTCAGCCTTCATAACCCGATTCCGACACAATGCCGGTCGATATGGATCACGATAAATTTTGATTTATTGTTGGCTAAATGGTATTGTTTTTTATATTTCCTCCATCAAATATCTTAGAATATTGGCATTACTTTACTTTTTCTATAAGAATTTTTAAAGAAACTTTGGTACTATAAAATGAAAATAGAGCATGCATTCATATAATATATAACAATTAATTGATGTTTTCTTCACTTGATCCGAGTATGAAATAATTGGAACTGAGAGTAATAGTAAAAGAAAAATCGTGGAACGACCCTTAAATCAAGCTATAGATAGACAACACATAATTATAAATCCTCGTACCATTCTTACTGGAAACATTATACCACAATCCTTTAATTCTACCTCCTATCACATGCTCATTCTTTCTTCTCCTCCAATTCCTTCATTTCCTCTGATTGTTACAGTTTTCGTTTTTAATTCGGTACCTGGATTTTCGATCAGTGATTCCAAGTATGTTAAGTTCTTCATTTATCTGCTTAGAATAACCACTCTGGCTTTTCAGTTTGTATATATCATCAAATATTTGCTTATTCAACCTCTAGATATCCATCCTGAAGGTGTGGTCTTCGAAACAATTGAATGTTTCGGTGGATAAAGGGGTTATGTCACATTTAAAAAAAATACAATTCAGTTCATTGGATGAAGAATTTGTGTGCAGAAATATCAGGTAGCAAAATCTGAATTTTTAATAACAACTAAAAAAAGAGATATGAAAAATATAAAGGGGCTTCGTAATAATTTTCCTGCTTAAAGGTGAAGAAAAAAAAGGCATTAATTACTGAAAATTGTAATTTGTTACATAACCCCTTCATCCAACAAACCTTCAATTAATTTTAAGTCCTCTGTACTTTCTTATATTTCTTTTGAACTCAATCTGCATCTTCCCTGTAATATTTTCGGCTCATAATTTTTTCTTAATATTCGCCTTTCTTCAGAAGCTTTCCCAGACTTGAAAGATTGATTCTTTCCAATTTATTATATCTTAAACAACATTATACGCACGTAACTAAGGGAATTATCATAAACTTCTCGACAGCTATATAAGTC
Source organism: Euschistus heros (assembly GCA_003667255.2). Taxonomy (NCBI): domain Eukaryota; kingdom Metazoa; phylum Arthropoda; class Insecta; order Hemiptera; family Pentatomidae; genus Euschistus; species Euschistus heros. The sequence continues at coordinate 1,795,701 of RCWM02000137.1, forward strand.
GCTAATCGTATCAATGGACGATACAGGAAGGGCTGTGAACTGAATGCCTATGGATCATATTTTTACACAAAATAACCAAAAGAAACGGACTGAAATTTTGATTTGGTAACAATTTTTATTTTACAGAAATAATTTTATTGATATCATCTGGTTGGCTTTTAATTTCTAACCCTTAAAAGCTAATGAAAGTGTCAAAAACATCGTTTCTGTCACTTAGCACTGTACATTAGGCAGATTCTATTATTATCTAGCTCTATATCATATCTCACCATACCTATGTAACCTCTCTAGAATGGTCCTCGCCACCTATCGGTCAATTTTCAAACTTCACTGCGCATTACATATTTATCGCTTTTTTAATTGCAATTTTACAGAAAATATGTCAATTTTATTATTACTAAACCTTCCTTAAAATTTGGTACCAATTGGTTCAGTAGTTTTCGCGGTTAGTGATCACAAACCAAAGCTGGCTTGTCCTTTTATATAATAGTATAGATATAAATGATTGTAATAATATAATGTAAAATAGAAATAATATATACGTATTTATCTCCAAGTCTAATAACCTCATAGCCACTGGCAGGTATACGTTTACAGACCTGTCCGATCTAATAATTCTAAATTCTAAGGAAATATTTTTGATGGCCAAATATTGTAATATTCCAAACTCTTCTTCTTGAAAAAGTAATAGTTGCTGGTTTAAAAATTTATTAAATTGATTCATATTTTACAGGACCATTGTCAGCAAGAGTTTCGTAATAGTCTTTTTCCGTCTGGATTGCCAACTCATATATTGAAATTAAACATTGGATATCCTATTCTGCTTTCATGTATTCAATTCCTAACGGACGAAAATATCACTGAAGAAATAAAGCTCAATTGTGTTGTTCAATACATGATTTTAAAATATACATCTATATTGATTCATTGATATCATGGGTTTGGCGAATGTATTAAAGTTGAACGATTTAAACCTTTTACGTGAAATTACTAAAACCGTGCGAAATATCATGCTTAGTCAAAGAGTATTAGTGTTTGATCAAATGCATGAAAATATATTGCTATGTTATTTAAGTCTTCTAGCATCCGTACTTGTTTCAAAGCCTGCCATACAGCCTTGAGTAGAGTAGAAGAGACGTGTAGACCTCCGGGAGCGCGCCTACGTGCAATACGACCGAGTTAAAAAGAATGCTACCAAGATGTGACGGGCCGACGAGCAAGTACAAAAAAGAGTTGCCCTCAAGACGGCGGTATATTTGAACTGTAAGTGGGCAAACAAGCGGTGACCTGCCGGCTCACAGAAATATTGCTTCCTCCGCCCCGTTCCCGCGGCTGGCCAGGATGTTTACTCGAGACCTCTCCTATCAGCTCTCGGCCTAATGTCTTCGGCACACATCCCTGTTTAGATAATACAGGCTATCTTCCAGTTATCGCCTGCTTAATAACACGTTCTAGTCAATCAAAAGCGCTTTTTATATCAATATTTGTCCGGTCTGTTAGGATTTGTTTATATGTCGAACCTTTGTCGGTATGTAGTTGTAGAATTTGTAGGAACACTGTTGAGGTGTTAGGAGATATCCTAAATTTCTTCAGCAGATACAGAGGAGATGTTAAGAGCTGGAACAAACACTTTTCGAACTATGTTTGGTCCAGCTAACTTAGACAACAAACATTTTTATCTTTCATAGAAAAACACATTTCTTCCAACTTTTTTCGTTTGAAACTTGTTTTGTTGTTAATTAACTATATATTATGCAAAAATAATGATAAAAATAGACCAAGCCTTCCTAATCAATGCTCCTAAGAAAAGCAGTATCGAATCGAACATTTCACAAATAAGTCCAATAACTGACTGTATTTGTTCCTACTACCAGTGACATAAGATTATCTTTTAAATAAGTGATTTATTTTGTGTTTTGTGCTATATATCTCTTAAATATATTCTACTAAAATTTATGAACCCGAATTTTTAAGCATTTATTTTCCTCAAACACATATATTTTCTAACACAGCTAATGATGGGTGAGTTAAAATCAATATGAAACCTAGAATAAAAATAATGAGTATATGAGCTGAAAAAATTATTTGTTTATTCTACATATTTGTCTATATAAAACAAAAAATCATAATTCATGAAGGCTTGTGAAATAAAACAATTAACTGGTCTACTTAAAAAAAATTCTAAAATTATATACTATGAACAATAATGAAATTTAATTACAACGTTTTTTGTGATTGCCGGTTACAAATGGATAATGTAGAAGAATTAGGAACGCATTAAAAATAATAACCCAATATATTGGTTAGTTTAAGTTGAAATTATTTTTAAAATATTGGCTGATGGTTTTTGCGTTGTACGAACCATTTGAGCCCATATGGCACAAGATTTACTGCGGAGCCAGCTAAGACATAGACCAAAGATGTCTTTGGTCCGCCAGATCGATGACTGAAGGAGTGCAGGGGACTCAAGAGGAACTCAGAAAAAAACCCGAACATGAAAGATAGCGCCAGTGCGGCGCTGCGCCCACTTGTAGTCCACCACTTGTCTGCCACAGGTCTTCTCCAGCCACTCCAGCATCTTCTATCTGGAGTTAGCATGGAAATTCAAGAAATAACCATTAATCTATTTTCAAATGTTAAATGTCTTTGCTTATTGGAGATAATTAATACATCATTCTCCTTGGGGGAAAAAAAAAAAATATATACAAAAATAAAAATTATATGTTTATCTTGATTATAATTATTTTTGATTTTTTACGCCCTAAAACAATCAATTTTAAAAATTGCCGTCTTTTCGTCAGTGCTCTCGTCCCTTATATCTATGATTTTATTATATTTTTTATATTTGCATTTTATGTATGTATGTTATTAAAATATTATTATATGTAAATGGAATTATTTTCACGTCCATAATTCTATGATTTTATTATATTTTATAAATTGGCATACTAAAAATTAAAATATTTTTAAATGAAAATATAAATAATAATAATTCAGCTGATAGATTTAGGACAAAGATAAATAGAAAAATAAAAATTCAAATCTTTCACTACTATAAAAAAACAATTTTTAAAACTACAACTTTTTCGTCAGTGTTCACGTCCATTATTTCTTTTATTATATGTAGATATATTATTACAATATTTTAAAATGAAAATATAGTTATTTAGCTGATAGATTTGAGACAAAGTAGAATAGAAAATAAACTTTATTCTGGGACGATGTCCCCTAAGAATAATATAATGTACATAAATGAATACAATAAGTCTAGCTTCCATAATATGAAATAAAATAAATTAACAATCTGGTTAACTATTTACAATTTTACAAATAAAGAAACAGAAACAGATGAAATAAAAATTTAAAAAAATCCAATAATTGAAGGAGGAAAAATAAAAACCTATGTACATCTAAAGATAAATAGATAAACCAAACTAAATAAAATACTAATTTTTATTTTACCCATGATTTATCATATTTTTCATATTTGCATGCAATAGATGGTATCGTTTGCTTGGAGGTAAAAGCCATTAAGTAACAAAATAATTTTTTTTTCGTTTCAACATTCAAACGGGAATATGCTCATTATATTTCTCAGATAGTTATATACTGAATTTTCTCATTCTTTAATGTGCATGTAAAACAGTTATATATACTTGGTGACTTTTTGTACTCATGGGAAATGATATCAACATGCAATGACTTTTCTCGAATATGGAAAAAATTGAACTTGGTGACTTTTGCCTCCAAGCAGACGATATCTAACAATGTAATATATCACTAAGGAATCTATAAGGAAAAAAAGTTAAATTTGAAAATTCAAAAAAAGCTTTCAAATAGTGGATTTCAGATTTGTTTAAACTTTCGTTGGCAGTTTTAAAAGAAGTGTTAACTAACGGAAACCAGGTAACATTAATTATAAGAATAAACAGTTAAAAGAACTGTAGAGAGTAATATCGTTTTTTGTTATTATTATTTTTTTTTAAATATAGTATTTGAATAACAACTCTTATGATTCCGATCATATTTCTGTCAAACATATTTTTATTGCTTCGGCCTTGAACGATGTCATTTGTAGAGATTCCATCTCGAAGAAAGGACTTTTTTAGTTCAGAAGTTGCTGAAGATCGTAAGATATTCATCGTAAAATAATCTGCTAATTTTTCTGTTACGTAAATTTTTATTATATTTCAAGGCATTAAAAATTGTAATAAACTTCTTTTTATCAACTTTAATGTTTTTAATACAATTAAATTTTAATACAGCGCCGAGTTATAGCAGATCTCTCCTACTTTGCCATTTCCTGCAAGACTTTTAATTTGAATTGGTTCATTGTTTATTTATAGTTTTATTCATTAATACAGAAATTAATTACGATTTTTCCAATTTTACTGAAATGACGAGATCACTTAAGGACTTTTAATTTTATTTAAGGTTTGATATTTTTTCAAAATAGGAACATATTTTATAAGATATTTATTGAAATTATTTGTAATATTAATTCATATGTTATATCTATTTATCTTTTCATAAGCTACCTCTAATTAGTAACTGATATTATTTAATTTTAATTTATTGTTAACGAATTATAGAATTAGAGCTTTATTGTTTGTGTGAAATTTGAAAGATTCCTACTTAGTAATTAGAACCAATGGACCAAAAATTCATGTAATAAAAAAAAAAAGAAAAAAAAAAGAAAGGATTTCAGGAGATTATAATATGTGTTTTAATTTTCTTATTATAATTGGATGTATGCAAAAAATTTGTACAAGGACATGTCCGAAAAATATTTTTAAGTAGTAGAATTTAATAAGTTTTTGTTGAATTGAGGAAATAATTTGAAGTGTGACTTATCGTTTCCTTGTAAAAACAAAAATAATTATTTCTATTTATTAATTTTTCCCCCCTCCCCCTGATTATTAACAATTAATTAGCCCCGGGACGGGTGATAACTAGCAGATAGCCGTCCACTTGGAGCAAGCGGCGAGGAGCGAACGAAAGGCCGGCACGTGTCCCCCCTCCCCAGCGGCGGGCAGGGTGGGGGGTGCTAGGGGTGGTTCCAACCCCCCAGTAGCCGACAGACCTCGGTCGAGAGAACATCGCTGTCGTGCGCAGTCAGTATCTGCGAGCTCATTAGTGACAGTTCCGCAGGTGTAGTGTCGGTGATGCTCCATTGATGGCACAGTCCCAGATCCTCACCAACAAGATTGAACTTTTCGGTAAGCTGGCATCTATTCCACTACAGTTTAGTGTTACGACATATGAGTGCATGTGTTAGCAGGTGTATACTGATTCGAAGTTCTTATAAGTACTTTAGTGCTTTGAAAGGTACCTGGCCGTTCCTTCATTGTACTTTCGGAGATGGTTCTTAATATAAACAGATAAGGTTGTGTATAACCTTCCTGACGGTTACCCTTCAACCCGATGACAGGAACCGTCAACCCTTCAGATCCTGACAGGCGTTCATTAGTACAATCTCCTATGTGTCTGTCAAAGACTATTGTAGTGAGGGACCTTTCTAGGGTTTCCAATGGGGCTTCATCAACTATAGAGTCTATTTTTTATTTTAAAAAATTTCGTCTCGGATCCTATGATACGCATTTAGTTTTTATTGTCATAACACCGTTCTTCGTTATCCAACAGACAGTTTAAATTCTCGAACCGACTGAACGATTTCATAATAAGGCATGTGGCATGTGCTTTTAGAAATTATCAAATAATCGCTCATTAGTATTTTCAATTTATTTTCCTAGAGAGAAAAAAATAAAATTGTTAGAATATTAAATTAGAGAATTATTAATAAATCAAATTATTCTGAAATATTTTCAGTGATATTTACGTAGATGAAATATTAAACACGTAAAATATAATGCATGTGAATTTCCTAACAGTATTTTTTTCTTTTATGATTTATTGCCGTAAATAGTCTATCCGCCTTAGTTTACAATTTATGAGATTATAAAAAATAATAAAACTGTGAATAAACACTTTATTTCCTTTGTTGTATCATTTATTTATTTTATTTTTTTAAAACGATGTAAGATTATTAGAAAAACATAAAATGAACAGATTTTATGCTTAGTTTAAACAAAAGTGAAAGATGCATCTGCCGATTCAGAAATAATAGGGGTGACGGATACCTCCCAGTGATTGAAAGTTGCTGAAAGAAGTTCCCGAATTTAGGGCTCAACAGGTTGCCGGAGATGATTTTGCGAACAAAAGTCACTGTCAGTTGAATCGCGGCAATATTTATGTAGGAACCCTAAAATCACAAATGTCGAAGGCTCCTATCCTGACTGTAGAATTTACCTGGCCCGGTTTTGGAAAGCCACCTGCCGTAGATCAAACAGACTTCTGAGGTCAGGCTTCCAATATTAATGGTTTCTCTGAAACGGCACCTCTCTCTCGTGAAATCTCGGACCGTTTGTCTTCATGCGTAATCTTCTTACACGTAGGACGCGATGCTAGAAAACGTTTCGGATGTATTTATCATTTAAAATGTCACGGATATAAATCTGCTTATGATGAATAAGGACGTGGGGAGGTTGGAAGGAAATTGGTTATAACATCTGTGGACGTGTAGGAGAGTTATGGGGATGCCCGTCCATGGGATCTCTTTAGAAAGTCCGTCCGACTTTGACAGGACATTATTTTCGGACTGCCCGTCGAACCCATAAATAGTGACTCTACAATGTCCTGGAAGTCCTTTTGGTTCGTCCTTTATGCCTTTCCTTCATCTCTCTTTACTGCCTCTCTTTCCTTATTAAGGAGTGTTATTTATCCGTTTCATTAGCATAAATTTACTGTTGTTCCGGGCCGCTGTTTCGTTTTAATACTTTTCGAGAAGTTTATTTTAATTTGCAAATCCTTGAACGTTTTTTATAAGACTTTATTTATGTATACTGCTAAATGTACAGTGTCGAATTATAGAGTAATTTTTTAATATTCGTTAAAAAAAACTTTACCTTAAAGAAGTAACATACAATATAATTAATATTTACATTACGATAGTTTAAATCACAAATAAAAGTTAAATTTAAAATACGTTAACACATGACACCTATGGGCGTAACATTAAGAAAAAATAAATCTCTCTATAATTGAAGTTTTTGATGCAAAAATGTTTTATTATGTAATGATGTTTTATTATTACCAAATAGTTATATATTTAATTGCTTAAAACAACTGTTTAGAAATATAGTTGGACACTGTTGGTCTGTTGCCACAGCAAGACAAACGGAACAATGAAATTAATACGGCTACTGTCACGTAGTTTCTGAAACTGCCGCCAGTTGGCAGCACACTCTGGACCTCCTAAAACGTCCCCGTTGTTTTGAAAGTATCAAAATATTTGCTTTTAGTTTTATTTATATCCAATTCATTTACTTTGATTGATTTTAAATTTTATATAGATATGAGTATTAGAGAAATATCAAACTGAAAATTCACATTAATAATAACTTGTTTTATTTAATATATTTAATTTAAAAATACTAATATATATTAAGGTTACCTTTCAAAATACCATCTATATTTTATAAAAATAATGTTTTTTAATTTTTTTTTTTTATCAGTGTCTTATAAATTTATGACATTTTTTATTAATTCTTAATTCATGTTTAATTACCTAGGGATCCTTCACAAAATCATAAACATTCCTAATATTTAAACAATTGTTCAGACTAAACATTTTAATTTTTTTCAGAAACTATTATCCAGATTATTTTTATTAATTTATAAATTGACTTCTATACAATCTTGAATTGTAACATATTTTTTTATATATGCAATGTTTAAATTTCTAACCGAAGATCATAAATTTTGATTCGTATTCCTATGATGAAAATATAGATGCTGAGAAAATGGATTGCATTGCAAGGGGTTCGTGTGCATATGTCACTTATCAATTTCCTTCGACTAGGATCGATGCACGAGAATATACCGAATAAGAATGGTGAAAGGCGGCAGCCTTGTAGCATTCCTTGATTTATCGGTAGCGGTGACATTTATCTATATAGACTGCTTCCTCTGTTCCTTCTTAATCTTTGTTAATTATATATTTAATTACCCAAATTATTATAAATTTGGGAAATAGGCATCAGAACATATCTGTATGGAAAACAATCTAGGATTAGCTACACCACCATATTATGTAATATAATAACTATTTTATGTTTTCATTTAGAATATTATTTGAAACTGAAATTAATAAGAAATATTCAGTTAAAATTGAAAAAAACTCTTTAATTTCCAGTTGTTCATATTTAGTAGGAAAATGGTCATCTTCTATTCAATGATATTTGAATATAGCGTGCTGAGAACATGTAACTAAAAATATCTGTAAACATAATTCCATAGGTACTAGGTTTTATTTTCACATAAGTAAAGAAAAAAAAATGATATGTTGCATTATTAATTTCCAGATTTAATTAATATTGTAGGATTTATCTTTAACAACTCCAGTCATATCTTCCCTTTAACGTTACGGAGAGTCATAAATAATTTGTATGACTGTATAAATATAAATGACTTGAGCCGGGAGACATAGAGAATAACGCCACCCCCGCTGCGAGGTAATGCCGCGGCCAAATGGCCAGGCTGAGTGGCCGGCAAACATTTGCGCCGAGTGGGCTCGAATGTTTGTGCGCAATATGTCTGAGTATGTGTGTGTGCGTGTGTGATTGTGCAATGTGTGTGTATGCGCGCACATGTGCTGACCAGTTAACTTGCACCCATCAATCATCAAGTTGACCCTCTAGTCGGATCCGTTTCTTCTGACCCTGCCTTCCTTCGTTACATAACTCACCAGTTGATATGGTTACTACTTTATACATATATGTATATAATAATATTAATTATTTTATTTTATTTTTTTATATTTAAATGATTATATATATTATAAGTGAATTCAGTGAATCCAGATATTTCTTCTTGCATTCCCTTCGTCCGCTATCATAAGCAAAGAACTAAGATAATTTTAACTAATAATTGAAATTTTATTTGTTTGCCAATAAAAATCTTGTATTTTAGAAATCATGCAAAAAGGACCAAATAAATTCATAAGACATCCGAATGAACTACATTTCGAGTTTGATCCCCCGATATCATTAGACTGGTTATTTTGTTATAGTTTTCTTTTCTGGATGGCCATACATATTATTGACCGTGAGAGAAACAGATGGTCCGAAGATCATACATAAGATCGTAAATTAGTAAGGATCATTGGATTCTAGGAATAAATGCGATTTATTTTAAGAATTATAACCACAGTGATATACACGCTTCGAAGTAATTTTTAACTGGTACCATTGCCCAGATTTAGAAGTTGAAGGTCGCGTAAAAATGAAAATTAACATCCAATTTTCAAATTTTAGGTATGAGTTGGTTGTCGAGATGGACAGCTTTTCAAACTTCACTAGAATCCGCATGTCACAGCATTTAATTATATATTTTTAATTAGCAATTTAATTGAAAATAAGTCAATTTTATTATCAATTTCCAGCTCTAGATAACAGTGTACCTGTGTAACCTCTCTTACAGAATGGCGCTCTCCGCCAATCGGTCGATTTTCATTCATTACTGGAGTCTTTTTTTTCACATTTTTAATAACAATTTTATTGAAAATCAGAAATCGCTAACCTTCATTGATATAGTTAAAATTTGATACAGATTTTTTCTGTAGTTTTCCTGTTTAGTGATCAAAAACGGAAAATAGCTTGTCTTTTTATTTATTAGGATAAACCAGACAGCTATTAACATCCTTAAGCAATAATGATTATATAAGGAATAGTTCAATAAAGAAGAAATCAACTGATATTTTTCCTTAATTATTCAAAATTAAGCTAAACAAGAAAGTTCACACCGAACATCATTTGTGGAATGTATTTTACAAGATAGTGACAACAACTAATGTAAAATAAATTATTGACACCGTAAGGATATCTTTTAAAATATGGACTAATTTGAAAGTATTTTAACACAGTTGAGTTGTAGGATCTAAAAGGAATTTCTAAATAAGGTTGTCTGGTTTACCCTCGTATGAATTATGAAGAACCACGTTGGGTAAACCAGACAGTTATTGACACCCTATCTTAAAAGTTAGAAAAAAAAAAAAAAAAAAAAAAAAAAAAAAAAAAAAAAAAAAAAAAAAAAAAAAAAAAAAAAAAAAAAAAAATCATAAAATTCCTTTTAAACCCTACAACTCAAATTTGTAAAATAACTTTCAAAGCCGACGTTTCGAATTCCGTCCGTACTTCCTATATATAATTCACAGTCAACTATACCTTATGAATAAGAATAAAAAAGAATGATGTAAGATAAAAAAGATAAGGCGTCAATAACTGATTTTATATTATTTATAGACACTTGTAAAATTCATTCTAGGAATAGTGCTTGGGGTGAACTTTCTTGCTTAGCTTAAATTATAGTAATAAAGAAAAAATGACTGCAAATTTCAACTTTATTGAACTATTCTTTCTATAATTATAGTCTGAATATTTCCAAATATTTTCTTAACCTTCCACCGGTCGCGCCAATTTTTCTCAGTTTTTATCCAAATTTTGTATTAAATTATTATAATAAAATATCTTGACCATTCTACATTTAAAGTACAGTATGTGTACAAAATATTACATGAAATAATAATATTTTGAACGTATATGAAAGTATGTTTATCATTGTAAATAAAAATAAAAAAAATTTTTTTAAATCGATACATTTTTATTTATAATATTAAAGTTAAATATAATTACTTGCAAGTCTAAAATGGTTTTTTTTATGATCAATTATTGTAAACAATTTTTTTTTTTGAGGAATGATTTTTACAAATAAAATGTAGATATCTTCTGGCTGTCCCATCCCGCGTCATCACCACTACCCTCAACATAGGTTTCTGTTTCATGATCTAGAACATATTCTATTTCCTCTTCATTCAATTCCAAATTTTTATTTCATTGTTCTCTTATCTTTCACGTCTAGTTCTAGAAAATTTGAGGAAATATTCTAATTTTATAGGTTTCCACCTAATCAAAACATTCCGAATAATTAATACTTCGCTGACTAATATAAACAAAAGTATAAATAAAAAAGAATCTTACTTACATTATATCGAATCCAGCTGATAGCCGAGAAAAAACGAGAGCGGTCGCTTGTTGTACTTTGTGAAACACTGTGGGCTAAACATATTTTAATCAGGAAACTATCTCTCCTAACTTATTGAAAAATTACTGGCGGAAAATCTAGAAGTATCTCGATGGATAGCTAAAGACATTTTTCTGGGAAGCTTATCGGAAGCGAGAGAGAAAGAAAACAAGTCGAGTATTGTATAAAAATATGTCAATAATTGTCAGGTTTATCCCATGTCATGTATTTGCAATGTATGTTGTTTTAATTTATTTACATCATGGTACTTATTTCAAAGTAATTGTAGTAATTTATGGTTGTAACAATTATCCTCAGACATCACGTTCAGATAATATTTTCTTATCTCCTCCAGGAGAAGCGACCTCCTAAGTGGCTCGGTGATGGACAGAAGGGCCATGGTGCTCCGAACAGGATGCGACCTTCCCACCGACGATCCCTCCCTACAATTATCATAAATCGGAGATAGGACCCAAACTTTATCACCACTCTCTTCTGTCTTCTTATTTCCTTTCGTCCTCACCTGAATCCTTAATAATCGGCTATAATAAAACTAAGTTAGTAGCCCATAAAGCAGCCGGTGGACAAAAAGTACAAATGGAAAGGAGATCCGAAAGATGGAAGGTATATATAAGGAAGGATGAGGAATTAAAATGTCACAGGGTGCCTGGAACTGCTTTTTAACGGCTGATGGACTAGAGGACTCACAGAACCTGGTTTTTTTATGCGTTATAGGGCTATAGGGGATGGGTCTTCCTCATCTGTTAATGGCACTTTTAGGTCAGGATCAACAAAGTTTTAAACCTTTTAGCGATTATATAATTAATTATATACCCATGTCTGTATTTCCACAAAGGAGTCCAAAATGAGGAAAACACGAATGATGATTTAAATACTTTAATTGACTCAGAATATATGCGGCAGAAATAAATTTATTTATATCGTCTGGTTGGATTTTAATTTCTAACCATAAAACTATATGAAAGTTATAATTCTTAACTCCGTTGCCAACATTGTACATTAAAATTTTTTATGTTGTAAATTTTTTTTTTGCTAAACCTCCCTAGAACTATGAAAATGATGTAGTTTAAATTTGGTACTGATGGGTTCATTAGTTTTCGTAGTTAGTGATCACAAACGAAAAATAGCTTGGCCTTTTATATAGTAGTATAGATATTATTAAATTTCACAATTATTTGACTAATAATTTATAATGTATCCTATGAAAATATTATATTAAACAGATGTGGTCCTATGCTCTTTAAAAATATAATTAAAAATAATATTTTTATAAATTGTTTTTAAATTTTAAAATGAAGTATGATGATATAATTTTTGTTTATTGTATCCATTTATTTGCTGTTGCATTTTATATGTATATTAATTCTCTGTTTGTTGGATGTAATTTTGTTATTCATTTTTGTCTGTAAATATATATGGGTGTGTAATGAGTTTATAAATGAAAATATAGTGATTGTATTACAAAAACTAAGAAAGTTAGCTTAGTAAGACTGAATTAAATAATGCAAGGAGTATAGTGTATCGGGCATCATAGAATAAAACCTTGGGCGGAAAAAGGATTAAAAAAAAAAAGATAAGAGAAACAAAAAAGTTTCCCGACAAAAAGCAGGCATTCTGTTTGGAGAGAGGCTGTGACAATCACTCAAGATTGTGACAGCCAAGTCAGACGGAAAATAAAATCCAGTCAAAACGGAAGGCCCCTGATTACGTTTCAGGTTTCCATTTAAGTTTTTAATTACACCCCCCCCCTCTTCCAGGTAGGACTGACGGCACTCAGGTAAAGCGACCTTTTTAGGTCATTAAATGACTAGGAACGTCAGTCCTTTCAGGCCTTGGGCAAAGATTAATCGAAACTAGCTCGTCCAACAAAAAAAAAAAAAAAAATTCCTTTGACCGATTCGCGAACTGCACCTTGTATGCCTGTCTGTCACAGACCATGGTACTGATGACTTCAATGCTAAGAAACGAATGTACAGTGGAAAACTATAGGCATGATTTCCTAAATAATAAAAAAAATAAATAAATACTTACATGTATTTTAATGCCAAAAGCTGAAGAATATTTGCGATAACAAAATGAATATTTTGTTGGTTGGCACGGCGTTCTTATCTTATGCAGTGTTTATTAGAACTATATATATTTCATATAAATAGTTTTAACTGTAACAATATAATTTAGTAACATGAACATATTGTTACATGTTTAGCTATTATATTTTGTTATAGTATTAACGAAAATTAATACTTTCCTTAATTCCTTTAATTTTTTAAAAAATTATTTCTCAAAAGTTCTCATTACATCAAAATTATAATAATAAATTTAGAGATATACAGTTGAACCTCTCTTTTGGGGAGTAATGATGTGTATGGGGATTCACGGATCTTCGAAAACTCCGGATAATCGAATTACAACATTGCATTGACTTAATGTGATAGATAGGTTAATTTAAAAAAAATAAAATAAAAACCGTGCAGAAAATCATATGTATTGAATTTTCATTTAGAGGGGAAAAAAAAGAAGAAAAAAAAGTTGTTTCCTTGGAACACCGGTTAATAGAGTACCGGATAATATGGCTGCTTTTGTTTCTTGATAACACTATTTATATAAATATATATATATATATATATATATATATATATATATATATATATATATATATATTTTTTTTTTTTTTTTTTTTTTTTCAACTATCACGAATTTATTCCGTTACTTGCAATGTGCGTGTGTATGGGCATTCGGAATTCAATCAATGATACCCTGACACGATTTAATACTCCTATGTGGCGGCGATTCGAGCCCAGAAAAAATAATAAATAAAAAATAAAATAAAATAAACAGGACCTAATACTGCTGCCAGCGGAATGCCAACCAAAGCGTATCTCTGACGAAGCCTGGGAAATGTCCATGAAATGCAAAGAATTTTCAGCATATTTGGAATCGCCGGTCGTAAATTTTGGTTTTATTCTTTTTTGTTTATATTTATATTATTTATTTATTTTTTTCGATGATATTTTAAGAGGAATATATACCAGACAATTCTGTTATGATGGATGTAAGTTTTAAATGTTTTTCTATTAAAAAAATATTATACGCGAATTTGTAAATTTATTTGTTAATATATAATGAAATTAAAAATGATTTTTGAAAACAGCAACCTATACATTAATTTTTTGTGTGGAATAAACATATTTAATGACTGGAAATTTTTTTATGTCGTAAAGGATAATGATATGCACATAAATCCAGGATTTAAATCTTTCCTTAATTTAAATGTTGCATTTCTTATAATACTGAAAAGAAATCTGAAATGACAACTTCCCACAAGAATACAGATAAATCAAACTGAAAAGCCTTTAAATAAATCATTTTCTCTGCTGGCCTTCACAATCTACATACAGTTAAAGATCATATCTATGAATCATCTGTGATGGAGCACTCCGGCCGTGAACCCTCCATCAATAAGCAACATAATTTTTAAAAATATTTTTTTTATAATTTATAACAATTACCAAGAGGTGGTAACGCTATACGATGGCTTGATATTTACATGTCGTAATTTGATATTCGCCTCACGTTTACTTGCTATTGCGAGGTTGTTTTGATTAATGACATTCCTTCTTATAGGAGCGCGCTGTATTATTTCCATTGGAACATGAATAGGTAATTTAAAAAAAATAGATTAATTCTATGTCTTAGGTATTAGCTTCTATAGAACTATATTTCTAGGTATCCAGAACTATTTATAATGAATAAGTTTTTTATCAAGAAAATAATAATGAAGACTAGAAAATATTGTTACTAAATTTTTTTTTCTTTCTTTTTGTAAAAGTTGAACCATACTTTTTCTCTGACTCTTATGTACTGGAAAGCGTGGAGTTGCAGTTCCGGTCCATCTATACCTCCAATGTGATTAAAGTTTTCATAACTACCGCTCTTCTGCTGCGTTCTAACTTTACTCCCAAACAATCCCTCTTGGTCTTCCCCATTATTCAGCTGAGAAATCTCATTCAGCCTTTGTGATCTTGTTTACATGTTTATCGATGGTTGTCCAGCTTTCCGTTCCATAAAAGAGCACTGGAAGGAACATCGATTTAAAGAACCTAAGTTTGGTCTGCCTACTTGCTTTCTGCTTGCCTATGGTTGTCCTTGATATTGACTACACATTGACTATTCCTAAACACCTTGCTTTTATTTGGATTTATATTTAGCTAAGCTGCAATTCTTCTTTCCATCCAACCGAGATAACGTAAGAGTCTCCTGGGCGTCAGCTATCACGATTATATCGTCAGCACATATCATGGCTTGAGCCGGGTACACCTTTCGAATTCCATCCATAAAAAGATTAAATAGCGGAGGACTTACCATACTTTTCAAGTAGTTTAAATACAATTTGTAGGTAGCTTTTCTCAAACTTTGTGTACGTAAATTATATAAACAAGGATAAAAAAATACTGTCGGCTAAATTGTCATCCATTAAATAATGTAGTTCGGAAATAAACATTACATAAGATTAACGGAGCTTCTTTTAAATATTATTATTAAGACATTCAATGTTGTCTATGAGTCAAAATTTATCTTAATAACAAAAACTCAATTTCCCTCTCCCTTCAGTTTAAAGTCACCTATTTCTGATTCCAAGAAATCGTTTACTGTATTATTAACTTTTCAAAACGCCTCACCTCACGGCCTACCTCCCATTAGCAGGAAGCCGAGAAGAGATTACACAGTAGAGGTTCCACGAGAAGACCTTGCGGGACCCCAGGAAACAGCTGCTCTTGTGTCAGCTGATAACAGTGCACCGCCTCCTTTATAAGCCGTTATAAATAACCTGCGCTTTATGGCCTCTTCTCTTTCCTTTTTCTTTCTCTTTTCCGCTTTGTGATACCCCTTCTCCGGTATCCGACCTCCCTATCTTGTCTCTGGGACTTTAGCACTTCCAGTTCTCGATAAGTGGCAAAATTATTTCTCTGCTAAAAGAATCGGCTTTTAGAGCAGTAAAAGGAGGTATATTGAGACAGCTTTTGTTTTATTTAAATGATCAAAATTAATCGTTGATATGCTACGATTTTTAATTTTAAAGAATACAGAAAGGAAGTTTAGCTTTTCTTCTTTTTCATACCCTCATTTTTTTTGGTATTCTCCGTGTTGACTTAAAGACATATACCTATGCTGCTTCTGGAAAAACTTTGTCCAAAAATAATTTTTAACTAATTTTTTTTTTTTTAATAATAGAGTATTATTATTTTTTTAAATTGGTCCTATACTAACTTTTTATTTATTTATATTTTTATTTTTAATTATTATTTAATTTTTTTTTTTTACATCAAATCTCTATTTGCATCTGTCAATCAAACTGACCAACAATCAGTGAATTTTATGAAATAGTGAATTACCAGCGTTAAAGGTATAAGTGAGAAAGGAACCGTATGGCATCTTCTCCTAACTTGATTTTTAATTTTTAATTTATGAAGACTTATTAGTTTCTTTAAAAATATATATATATATTTCAAAATATTGTCCTTTTTTTTTTTTCTTTTTTTTTTCAAATTGACCAATATTATTGAGCATCTGTTTTTGATGCAACGTTTTTAATATTTTCCTATCTAATTACTTTCTAACCGGTTTATATCCCCTTACCATAATTAGCCATATTAATTTCAGAGATATGATTTTTCAAATGATTTCAAACCAGGGATGCCGCAATAAATGTAATTATATGTTCATACGAGTTTTATACGCACATGTCAGCGGCAGAGAACCTGGCAGACATCACTGACAACGCTTCTTCTATCATTTCATTTCGTCCATTTCCAATTACAAATTATCAATTATTTCGTTGTAATCTGATATTTCACTGTCAGCGGTTCGGTGAAAGGGTGTTTTGTTTTCTCTGATATTTCTGACATCCGCAATGGGTTTGTGTGTAGGTGCATCAAGCAGCTTTGTTGTATTAGCGTGTTGTACGGATCCGGATATGGAACTATTAATTTAAAACAAAAAATATTATTTAATTATTACAAAATATTTTTTATTTGATTATTCTTCTATCCTTGAGATACCTATAAATTAATTTTATTAACAGACATTTTTATTTTTAAATCGAAAAAAATGAGTTCAATTCAAAAAAATGATTCGGAAGTAGTAAAGGTCATTCTTTGAATAAATGGTATTGAATAAATAAGTCTAAACATTCTTAACTTAATTTGTTTTTAAAAATTAAAAAAAAAAAGCTTGAGTTTTCACCAAAATGTTAACCCAGTGCTTTTTCTGCATTTACAATGAAAGCTGAATTTTTATTTTCTCAAACTAATATTAAATATCAGAAAAGAGAATGATTGTACTTAATAGTATAATTTATTAATTTTTTTTAAGCCTGCTGGATTTATCCTGTCATAACAATAGTTAAATTGATAAATGTATAGATATGAATTGTTAGAAGTTGGTTTTATTCCACCATATTTGACCTGTTTATGAAATTTCGAGAACTCTTAAGTTCTGTACGTTGGATTGTCGTCTGTATGATATTATTATAGTTTTCAATTTTAATTTTTTAAGATGAATAACATTCGAAATTATTATAACATTTATTAATATATAAATAATTATTTTAAAAATTATAACCTTTAAGTTTATTGAAATAAAACTAGTTAAAATGTGGGGAATAAGTAGGAGGTATATTTTTTTTCTTTTATTTATTGAACTCTTTCTAATTATTTATTAGAATTATCGTTATCTAAGCATTGTCAGTTTTTCATCTTTATCAAGAATTTCAGACCATTTGTTTTTCTTAATATTTACATTAAAAACCTAACTGCAGGGCGTTGAGTTACCGGGTATTTCCCCTGCCTGACCAATGTCACGTTCAAAGTCGAAACATCGCTTATCATCACAGACCCTCGATATTCCAATGAAAATCGGATTTCCTTCAAGGATAATTTTTCCGTCTTTCACCCAACAGAGGAGGAGTTTAGATTTTTTTTTTTCTTGTTAATTATTAAAACGACCGTTTCCTGAGATTCCTTAATTTTCGAATTGCCGTGTCATGGCAACTCGACCGTGGGCAGGAAACCACTTTTCGTTTATTAAATCGATTCTTCACACCGCTTTTGTCTGACTGCTAAGAGCTCCAAACTCAAAAAAATGAATAATGGCCTGTAATATTTTTTTTTAGTTTTGTTAAACATTCATTACTGGAAATGAAAATCCACAACAAACACAAACAAAATGTGTTTATATATATATACGCACATTTAATTGTAATGCAATATGAATATATATGTATATATATTTGTTTTGTAAGATGACTATGCTCCAATTGTTAGGTATCATGTGAAGCATAAGATGGGACTGCTTATCATGTTTGTTTGTATCAAGTTTGTTCGTTTTCAAATTATATTTTTCTCTCGAAAAATTGATAATTGGAACAACATCCGTTTTGCAGAAAACCCTTCAATTTTTAAGTAAAATCAAATAAAAAATCGCTAACTTAATCTTATTGTGTGTACTGATTTTTATATTATATTGTTCATCGAAATTTACAACAACAATTATACAAGTAAATTTGCAGAATTGTAACTTTATCGACATGAAAGAATTGCTAACTACTCATTGGTAGCACTTTAAATAAAAATCCATTTTACAAGATCCTTAGGCCATCTTCAATTAGCACATAATTTAGAACAGACACTATAGCAGCTATTAAAAATCAAAATTCTTCTATATTTATAACATTCTAGGTTCTATAAAAATCAGTTGTCTATGTGGGCTTGGTAGTTATTGGTATATTGCGTTTTTTAAATGCATGAGGTAAATATTATTATTTTTTAAAAAAAAACTATCATTATATCTGCTAATTAATTATTCTGCCTAGTATTTTTTTTTTTATCTATGAGATAATTTTTGTCTAGCTGTAATGCCTAACTGAATTTTTGATGCACTAGTTACTAAGCCATAACTTAACTTTTAAGTGACAGTTGAGATTGGATTAGGATATAACTCGATTCGGTTGTTTTATTTTAAATTGTTTATAAAACTTTAAAAATAATTAAAAATAGGTCTTATTAAAAAAAATAAAAATAATAAAAACAAAATAAGAATTTTTTTTACTTTTATAAAACATAAGGTTCTTTGAATTATGCCTAATGTATTATGTAAGCTTTGTACAACGTATTTGACAAAAGCTGTAAGATTGTTCCACTGATCACATATTTCATGCAACCCTCGTAAGCTGCTGGAGGCCCACATAGGAAATTGCAATGAGAAACACCCTGTCATGGATCCGAAAAATATTGCAAGAATTAATCAAAAGCCGAACAGTCGTCTACATAATACTGACTCAACTCTACAATAGGCGATCGCGGGGGAAAAAAAAGGCCATAAACAGGAGCAGATGCCAGGAACAAGGGGAGAATTAAGAGGAGGCATCAGTCAACTATTGAGCGGGTGCCGAAAGTGAAAAATTTATGTCCTGATGCCTGTAATAAATGATCCTGGGGCAGGTAACATTGTTGGTCGTCGACGGGGCATTAATATGTCCCAGCCTGCAATTTCACAGGACCTTCCAGGGCCTGCGGCCAATACCTCGCATTGTCCTCTCCAAGATCATCCTTCTTGGACGTCTCCATCTCTGCTTATTGGTTCTAGGTGTTGGACAGCTGCCGAAGCGGCCACTTGAGGCCCTAAGGCCATCGTAAATCATTAACTTGCCTTTCTTCAAAAAGGAGTCAGGGTATCCATATCGCGGGGAAGGTAAAGAGTTGCCTTATTGTCCTAGCTATTCAGAATGTGTACGTGATGAATATCCTCATATGAAAAGAAATGCACTAACACTCGTTAATTACATGTATACATAATTTTTTATTTATAAAATTTTTATATTTTATTTTACGAAATGTCGATTTAGGGGTACACATTCACTATTATTTTTTTCAATTGCGTATATACGACTTAAAAACCAGAAACTGAGCAGTTGACGAGCGTCTTTTACGACTACTCAAACATTTACCAGACAATCGTTCAATTTTCCTCAAATTTGCATGTTGTATATTACATAATGTATACAGTTGTAAATAGCAATTAATACTTAAAAAAACAAAAAAAAAACAACATAATAATAATTGAGAATTCCTCACATCTTTCGTCCTGAAAAATAACACTGCAAACCAAAATCTACGACAACGGTGAGTATAGCAAAGGTATATTAAAGCCAGACTTCAGGAGACGAGTGTGGTCCCAAGGCGGCACTGAAACGCCACAGCTGCCAGGATTTTTTGCCTCCGTCGGAAAGACTACTCGAGTTTGTTTGGCGATGCCTACGCAAACAGAGGTCTTGTTGACCGGCACCTGTCTCCACTCCAGGACATGCCGAGTTTCGGAATATTTCAGTCGATCTGCAAAGATACGCTCTGGAAAAACGGCGTTGAATATGTAGTAGTCACATTTGAGGACGATTTCGATTATCGCTTTCGTAACTGCTTTTTAGTTCTAATTTGAGCAAAAAAATTGGACTATTATTTAATCATTGAAAAATGCTGAGGTTTTATAAATTGGTAATTTTTAAAAGATAATATTACAGTGATCCTTAAAATTACAATTTGAACATTACAAGTAGAAACTATATTTGAGGGGTGTGGTAGATGAAGGGGTTATGTAACAAAGTTTAATTGTTATTAATTCATGTTTAATTTTTTTTTCTCAACGTAGCAACATCTTATACCAATGTTCAGTCATAGTATGGCTACAATAGAGTATTATGGACGACATGACAACACGATTGACTATAATCTATGAGAAGCGTTTACATATATAGATCATTTAATTAGAGCTGTCACGGAGGACGGATTATGTATGAGGAGCCATTAAAAAGGCTATGCTTGGATATTTACATTTACATAATGATATGTGCATCAGAGGTTGCACAAAGCGGATCCATGTATCTGCACTGTCGACAAGAGGCCGCCTCTCGCCGTGACAATAGTACACAGCCCTAATGGAGTAGTCGTGTTCGGTTGAGCTAAGGCTCCCGGGTCAGTGAACGGCGAAGAACAGGAGCGAAGGGTGTCCGAAGAAGGGCGGGAAGAGGAGACGTCTTGTAAGGAGGTCCGTTTTCGTTGTTGGATAAGAAGTGGACATATTTCAACCATCCACCGGGAGTAATCGATTAATTAGAGTCCTTATATTTAATTATTTTATTTTACTTATATTTTAAAAAGATGCATTTTCGAAATTTCGTCTTCAAAGAGTACTATCAGGTCTTACAAACTGCTACGTTTTCTATATTGACTTCTGATAGCAGAGCACAAAGCAAGCGAAGACTAAATCCTTTAAATCCTTCTTCCAATCCTTTTGCTCATAGTTTTTTTTTAAAAAATTTTAAGCCATAGAGCCATAGAAAAATAAACAAATATTAGCACAACTCAAGAAGTACCAAATCAATTTACGGATGCTTTTGTTATTTGTTTAGAAAGACATGATTAAAATATCTTTAAGAACATACTATTTTATCCAATAATTATTACCAACCAATATAGAATTGTTAAAAGTAAGTAAAACAAAATCAACAATAATTTCTCATACTATTTTTATCTATTTGTTTATTTTGATATTTATATTTTAATTAAACAATGTCGTAACCCGCACTGCTCTCTCTCTCTCTTTCTCTCTCTCTCCCTCTCTCCCTCTCTCTCTCTCTCTCTCTCTCTCTCTCTCTCTCTCTCTCTCTCTCTCTCTCTCTCTCTCTCTCTCTCTCTCTCTCTCTCTCTCTCTCTCTCCCTTTCTCTCAGAGAGAATTTTGAGAGAGAGAAAGAGAGTGTGAGAGAGAGAGAGAGAGAGAGAGAGAGAGAGAGAGAGAGAGAGAGAGAGAGAGAGAGAGAGAGAGAGAGAGAGAGAGAGAGAGAGAGAGAGAGAGAGAGAGAGAGAGAGAGAGAGAGAGAGAGAGAGAGAGAGAGAGAGAGAGAGAGAGAGAGAGAGAGAGAGAGAGAGAGAGAGAGAGAGAGAGAGAGAGAGAGAGAGAGAGAGAGAGAGAGATCGGAGGGGGTCAGCTTTTCAGCGAGGATCACTAAGCCCTTGTGTTGCGTTTGACGAAAATTTAACTTTGGATTAAAAATGGTGTATGGAATTATTACGTTTATAATTATTGGATAAAAAAATAGGATCTTTTAGATTCTTCAATAATGTCTGTCAAAAGAAATAACAAGTTTTGGATTCTGTCTTGTGCATTCGAGAACTAATTTAGTACCTCTTGAGATTTGTCAACATGTATTTATGACTCTTTTCAGGCAAAACATTCTTTAAGAAACTTCAAGGAATAAGTAGAATAGGAGAAGAATTTAAAATGTCCTCGCTTTGTCAAATGATACAAATAAAATTAAAAATAAACGATATGTCACTTACAAAAGTAACATTTTTCGAAGCCGAATTAGAGTCCAAACCGAGAGACCAAAAGGAAGCAGGGGACTTATTGCATTGGATTTACCTGACTCAGGGATCTACAAAGGGAGATCTGCCATCTTTTAATTCATCTGCGGGGGCCGCTCCTTGGAATTACAATTCCTCCGGGGAGGGCGGTTTTTGACAGGACTCTCCTTTTGAGGGCCCTCCTGGGAGGGCAAGGGAAAAATAAAATACTAATTTGTATGTGGCAGGACAAAGGATCTTGCCTCTGACGCTGTCCTCGCCAGGTGGTTTGGACATTTCTTCAGTTCCCCTCTGCCAACCCTTGTGGTGGGGGGATTTCGCAAATTGTTAATGCAATATCGGGGAATGTCTTTATAATTTCAATCCAAGAAATACTCATTCAAAGAAAAATATAAAATTTCCTTATGTGTGTTTGTAATAAGGTACAATCTTGATAATCCAACCCTTTGAGATTCAGACACCCTCCCCCCTCCACCCATTTTCAACTTGACCCTCCAATGCCGGTGAGTGCAGCCTGATTAGTTTATTTATGAACGGCTGTGGTAAACTCCGATTTCCGGCGAAAATTTAAATAAAAAACTGAAGTGTTTTAAAATAAATTCAATGGAAAAAACGATTCTAAAGTTCATGGTTGAAGGCTAGATAAATTTCGTATTGGAATAAGGTTTATAGCTACTACAGCAGAAAAAAAAAAAACATTAGATCATTTACATACCTGACTTTAGAGGCAAGTCCAACATATAGACAAGCATTACAAACTAATAAATTACAAACAACCTATTCACATGACAGTAATTAGACCCATTTGGACATACGAAGTTGAGCTTTGAGGCTCCACTAAACCTTTCAATTCTTCTCGTATACAATCCTTACAATTCGAAATCCTTCTTAAAATTCTCAATGATCTTAATATGTCACAAATAAACTTATAAATAAAGATCTTAATGTTCCATATATTTTCGATTTAGCCCAAAGCAGATACCTGTCCTTTCATAGCAGACTCCATACTTACTCGAATCCACCATTCTCCCAACTTGCCTCATGGTCAAGGTACCTTCTAATGTAGAACTATTGAAGTGCTACCAGTGAGAAGTTCTTTACATGTTATTGTAATAATTTACCTCAAATTCATTTGTTATATATAATTTATACAGTTGTAAATATCAATAAATAGTTAATAAAAAAATAATGAAAGATCTTTTAACACAAATCTTTTCAAGATAAATTTCCGTATAAAATTCAATAGTTGGGTCCGAAAAAAGTTTACAAAACCGAATAGAAACTACTTCATCTGTTCTACTACTGAACAAAACTTACTTTTATAGGAATGAAGATTCGACTCCCGGCAGAACATTATCATAAGATAGTCGTGTTTCAATGCCAGTTCCATAGATTAGATATGTATAATTTGTTGTTTTTTTTCTTATAAACAATTTTTAAATATTTGTTATAAATGCAATCATTTGTGATTTTTATGTTATTTTTTTTTTTTTTAAACCCTGTAATCCGCCATTTTCGATAATCCTGCAATATCTGGTTGGATTATTACTACACTTTTGTTTTATGAAATCATAAAAACTTAAGAGAGAACCAAGCACACTCGACTCGTTGATGAACTTAATTATGACATGCTGTCTATCAACTTAATTATCAGAGTACGTAATTACGCTTACCGACCGAATAACCCAAACGATGGCACACAAGGGGAACTAAGGACAAAATAAATAAAGGTCAGAGGAGCTAAGAGAATCAATAATAGATAGAGGATACAGGACTTTGACTGACACCTCCTCCATTTTGAATCGCCACCTAAACAACTCCCGCCTGTCTTCCACTGTCCCGCCAAATATCCAAGCCACTGTCCATTTCCCGCGCTGTCACCCGCCTTTCTTATACTGCCCCTTGTATATACTTTATATATAAACATTATTTGTTTATACTTCACGGATGATAAATTGAGTCCGTTTTTCTTATTTCAAAGTTAAAATAAAAATCTATGAATTAAGAATTTAGCTTAAGCCGATGATGTATACATTTGATTGAGAATATAATACTCAAACCCTAATTTTCGCTATTCAGTATATTGCTGTAAAATTGACTTGTTTTGTTTTTTGCGACTCGATAAATATTGAAACTATTAAATACTGTTTGTATTTCGTAAGTGTTTTAATTGTTAGTATTCAGGTTACATGATATAAATTTTACTTGTATGCATTCATGTGTGTATAGTTATATGGTTTATCTATGTAAATTTTCAATAAATGTAATAGACAGAAATGTAGAACTGCAATCAATATAGATTATATATGATTAATAAATTTAATTAATGTTTCAAATAATTAAGGCGATAATAGAAATATTTTTAAAAAAATATTTTTTTTTTTGTTTTGTTTCAGGTAAGTACTTCAGGTCATAATTGAAAAATGCATTGTAAGCCAAATCTGAGTAAGTGTATACATTTTTTTTTTTTTTTTTACTTCGAACAGTAGAAAAAAAAAGTATTAAAGGACAATTCTTCTTTGTAAAATGTTTTGTAAAAACCTCGAGACTTTCTTATTGCCAACAGACACGACAGACGAGACGTAGAGGAACATTTTAATACAATTCGTCAGTAGTCCGTCAGATCTAGGGATTTGGAGGCTCGGCACGTCTTGAAGAGAGACAGAACAAAAATTAATGCAGCCCGCTTGTCTGTCATGGATGATCTCCCGACGAACAAAGACTTCTGGGATGGTTGTGTAATTGTCGTCAGGGATGGGGTAACAAAGGGGGTACAGGCCCCCTTCTCCCGGGGCAGTCCTGATGTGTAATTATGAGGTGAGGAAAACATCACATGTCACTCCCAGGTGCTAACCGCCCAAATTAGATAGCGCACCTCCATTATCCTCCCATCACTCAGTGCCTCTTCTGTCTGTCAGTCCTCAGCAGCCTTGGATGGATCTGTCTGTACTACAAGAACTATCTCAGGTCTTTGAATCTTGTTATCAAAGAAGAAGTTTGAAACAATTTTTGATTTAAAACTTTATTGTGGAAATAATAAAACTTATTTTTTAGAGAAGTCATACAATCAAAATGTAATTATGATATATTAGGTTATCCGGAAATTTATACAGAAGTTAATATTTTCCTCTTCTTCCAAACAAAAACCATTCTTTACCTCTGTATCATGCTTTGCTTGGATGAATTTTTACCTAATTTCGTTCTATGATTTTAAACTCGGTCAAAACAACGAATTCTGGGGTAATGGCAGTGTGAGTGGGTTTATCGGAGAGGACACCTGGACCACTTTATAAGAGATAAAAAATTGTATAGAAAATTTGATAGGATATGTGTTTTAAGAATTTTTAAAAATTATTTATCGATATTTAGTACTGTACACAATACATTCAACCAGTAAATGTGTTTATAGAACTAATGATTAGTAGAACTTCTATAGGTTCACTATATCACATGTTCTCTTGTTGATCTTCTTTTAAGACGACTCGGAGGGTTATTCGGAATCGATTCGAGTAGGTATGGTTTAGTATAGAAGCAACACGGGAATGTTAAGATCGTCATGGATAAGTTTATTTTTGACATAATAAGGAGCTTTGAGGATTTTACGAAGGATAGGGAGTGTAAGAAAAAAACGAGAAGAACTGGAAGATTTATAATTAGTTCATACCAAGGACTCAAACGTCTATTCACAGAGCATAAAGAAGTTATAAACTCGTTGGAAGAAATTGAGAGTAATGGAGAGTATTCTGATTTTTTTTAAGTGTTATAGATCATTAATTATATTTATTAATTTTAATTGTTTTATTAAATCATTGACCTGCATAATTTAAGAGAGTGAAACAGCTACATTTTCATCATAGTTCATACATTAGGTTATTAATGTAAAAAAAAAAATAATAGCGGATGTTGACATTGTTTATAATACAGATATCTACCAGATTCCGATATCTAATAACAATTATGATTTTCCAGATTTTAATTAAGAAAGATATCGAGAAAATAGATCCATTCATCCTGATATATAGGGGCCTATGGTATTTCATTTTTTTTTTCTCCCCCGCCATGAGATGAGGATCACTGGCCAGAATCCAGGAGACAGACAAAGGATTAGAAGAAGGACAATACGGAAGGGCGAAGGATGAAAGAGAAAATGAGATAATTAGCCGGAGTGGGCTATTTACATGGAGCAGCCCGCATTGCGGAGCCCCTGCAATTTAGACCGCCTCGGTTGTCTCTGTGGCCCCTTGGACTAGTGGCCTCAGAGGGGGTGAGACTGTCTCCTCCTGATATATCTTAGTGAGAAACTCCTAATAACTATCACTAATCAGCTAAAATGATAAATATTGCAGTAATAAACGCAATATTAAATGACCTTATGAGTACAACTTCTATACTACATACTTCTAAGACTCTCGAAAATACTCCTAAATCAGAAAGTCAGCATTTACTGTAGCTTGCTAAAGCTAGCGATTTGACGGTTCCAATAATCTTACTCCATCGATCTTTCAGAAAAGAATCGATGATCCAAATTCGATACCTAGGAATCGATAACGATAACTTCGGCGATAGTTTTATGAGACCTAATTAGGTCATATAATTAAGTCATATAATGTCAGATAATTATGTTATTTTATTCATCGTATATTCACTCACTGCTCTCATTATCGAACGCTTTTAATGAGACTTATTAATATAAAGAATAGTGGCCTTTTCTAGTGCAGGGTGGGTGATTTTATGACACACCAATTTGAAAAAAAAAATCTCGATTTCTCCCTGTCTGAGAAAAACAATAGCTCATGGATATGTCTATCTAAAATTTACTGCTTTTCCTAATTTACACTTTAGGATCAACTTACTTGAATTTGAAATTCTAGTTATTAAGCAAATGTCAAATATTCGATCCAAGCTACACCAACAGAGCTGGAGTGTTTCAAAATTTTGTAGTTGAGAAAACGTTACACCCTGAAAGTATAGACCCCCAGTCGAGACGTCTATATCAAAAATATTCTACGCCAGATATAAAATAAAGTTAAATAAGCTATAAATAAATATCTAAAAAATAAATAAAGTACATGAATAGAGTATATATAAATTAATATATCAAAAAACAACCTATCCATATCATTAAACAAAGTCAAAAATGATAAACATTTACTAAATTTAGGGCTCACTGCAATTATAAATTATCGATACCTTATATGAGCTTTACAAATATAATAAATTATAATATATTTATAAATGTTGTAAGGTTTACCACCGTCGAATCTTCCCTGATCTCTCACTTAGACACTGCAGCACTTACAAAATATTCCGAACGCTTCTCTTAAGTAGGAGAAAGTAGGAAATCCCAATGAAGCCCTGTTTCTAGTAAATGTAAAAGTATTTATAAAACAAAGAAGTTTGATTCTTCAAAATACCTTAAAAAATATTAGTTGACGTTTGAAGACATGAAGATCGGTATCACGGTAAGAGCCAACTGTTATGGCTTATTACGAAGAGATCCTTAAGTTAAAAAAAAATATTCCAAAACATTTAAGGGTCCAGAGACAAATTTGTTAAAATAAATTCTCGATACATTACGACCGAAATCGTTCAATGCAAGATACATATGATCATATCAGGCATAGTATAGAAAAAAAATTTAATCTCTTTGAACATAATGATAAAATACAGCATTCGAACGCGCAGTAAGATCCAATAAATTAGCAGCAGCGGCGCATAAGGCTGTAGATCATGCGCACATACACTCTGCGCATCAGCAATGAGGAGAATATAAATATACTTTTCTATGGACACTGTTAACAATGAATTAGTGTAATGGGAACGCCTAATCGGCCATTCGGATGCAGGGGTGATACATGGCTCGTTGCTGAGTCCTGTATTTTCCATCGCATTTAAACGACTTCGCTGTCACTATCCTTCATCTCGAAGTCTCCTTGTTTTGAGATGTGGCATCCTTTCAGTGGTTGCCGTGTGGGGTCGCTCAGTGGAATAAGATATTCATAATGACTTTGAAGATTGTGAATGGAAGACTCCTTACCACTATTCGAAGCAGTCATAAATGAACTACTAGTTTCACTTCGTTTATGTTAAGGGACCTATTAAAACTAAGTTGTTCATTGAAGATATGAGCACCATATACTTCCTAAGTATTATAAGCTTCTGTTAGCTGAACATAGTGCGTTTTGTAGCTTATTCTTTTATAATTAATTATTTGTTTAATAGTTTGTTATATAGTAGAATAATATTTCATAAGAAGAAGATAATGGCACACAAATTGCATGATAAAAATATTTAACTTTTTAATTAACCAAGTATAATTAAAGAAATAATTAATAATAGGTACTTGATTTTAATTAAAATTGTTTAATTAAAAAGTTAATTTTTTATCATTAAACGGGACAGCATCAAATGTATTTTCAGGACAAGAAAAAATAAGATTAATTATTTAATTATTAAATAGTATAGGATTAATTATTAAAAAATATTCATGAAAAAATTAATTTATCTTAATTGATTTTAAATTTTGTTTCATTATTTCATTATTTCAATTAACTCGATTTTGAAATATACTTGATTAAGTAATTTCAAGTCTACTCCGCTATTTATTTAGCCGACTACTTCGTGTGGGTTCAACTTGTTAGACCCAAACCACTCTCAGGGAAAAGTGTAGTCATCAAGTTCTTCCTCCGACAGAGGACATTCCGTCCAACGACCGAGGGAACGCCACCCTAGTAATGAACAAACACTTTACCCCTTTATGAAGCCCTCGACGATAAAACTTTCCGGTTAATAAAACATAATTAAACATCGGCGCCTGATGCCCTTGTCCATTACAGCTGATGGCCTTCCGAGCCGTTGGCCATCGTAGGTGGGTTCTAACTCTAGGAGGGAACTTTTTCCGTCCTGCCAAGGGGAATACACCGATTGCTCATGTGGTCTGCTACGCTGTTGAGAGTGTTGATGCTACTACGCTTTATGGAAAGATACTACAAGCATTTTAGATTAAGGTTTCGGGTGATTGGTTAGGTTTGTCTAAACCTACTTCCTTGGTTTACACGTGAACAACTGTCATTGCTTTAAGGAATCTTATATACAGAGGGCATAATCACAGGAATGTATTCTTAATAAATAAAAGGAGACAGGTATACACAATTAAAAAAATAAATTGATCTGTAAAATAGAATTTAAACCTACAATGCACGATTGCATAAAGATAAATCCATTTATGATAAATGTTAGAAATTAGAGAAAACCTTCCTTTAAGGTATGGGTTATGAGATGTCAGTATTTATGAAGGACAAAAAATGAAATAATTATTTTATATCTATATTCTACAAATTTTAGTTTTCTCTCCCCATTAAATATAATTAATAGCCTTTTCTTTTTCTTTCTGATTCCTATTTTGTCCTAAAATCATAGTAGACAAAATATGGAATCTAGGTTCTATGCTTCTTAACCTCAGAACTTATTTATTTTTCATATTTAATTTTTAAAATATATTCAAATCTACATCTTAAAAGAAAACAGTTTTCATTATTTTCCTTATCTATTTGATCCAGTTTCAAATACAAATTCATTTATTTTCGTGAGTATTTTGTGCGATAAATATATACTATATATTTTTTTTTTTAATTAATGCCATCAGAAGTTTCGAAATCCGTTTCATGTTCTTATGAAACGAAGATATTTTAACGTAATTTATTTAATAATAAAGGGAGTCCCCTTTGTAATTAATACTATTATTTATAAAGAGGTGTTGCGCAGGGCAGAGGATGTGGGTCCATTGTTGTTCCGAGTGTAGGGCCTGTTAGTATGCTGAGGCGTCATCTCCCTTCACAGAGCCAGGGCTAATCAGCGCCTGTCCTCGTCTTGATGACCATCTCTCTCTCTCTCTCTCTCTCTCCCTCACTCTCTCTCTTACTCTATTCCCTCTATCTCTTTCTCTTTCTTTGTTAATCTTTTCTCTCTTCCTCCTCCTTTCTCCCCACCCGTTCCATCTAGTCTAGGGCTCTTTTCCTTCCAATTTGCAGTTTCCTCTCCTTCGAGGGACCCATTCGGGAAATTAACAAATCCTCGACTCTCTTGTGCCCTCTCCCAACGACCCAACTTCTAGGGCTACTCCTATTTTACTCCGGCCCTTACACCTATTGCTGTCCCCGGGAAAACTAAATTAATTAGTGTTTTCTTATTTTAGCCAGTGTTTCTACTTCCAGGAAAAGTTTTCACTTCCATATGCCGTTTGGTAGTTCAGGCGAACTCGTTGGCAATAACCTTTGGATCCAATAAGGGAAATGTACGGGAAGAATTTACTCCTGCTCGAAATGAAAAAGTCTTTCTTTGTCTTTGTATTGTCACTATCTCTTTAGAACTCTAACAAGTAGATATAATTAGTTTTTTTTTTATTAATCATTTCATTGTGTTACTAATAAAGACGTATATTACATAATATTTTGAAATATCTAATAATGTTTCCAGAAATCAATATTATTATAATTTACTAACAGGGAATCATTTAAATAATGATATATTGTAAACAGAAAACATACAATATTTTTTCTTTAATACAGCTTTATTTTATTTAGTAATTATTTTTTATAATCCTAATAAAAAAAAAAAATAAAAAAAGTGGGTGGAATTTGTTTCCAGTTAGCATATTGGAAATAACTAAAAAAATGAAACACATATACATTCATGAAATATCTTATTTATCTATATATAGCGTTCATCCGCTCTCATAATTAATAAACTTAAATTAATTCAACTAATAATTAAAATTGTATTTGTTCATTCATAAGTTTCAAGAAAACAAAAGAAACTAAATTTCAAGTTTTACCTCCTGATATGAGAATGATTTGATTGTTAGGGTTTCGAGTTTTGAAAAGCCCTACATATTGTTAACCGTGAAAGAAACAGTCAGTCTGAAGATCCACAAAAACGTTTTTGTAAGTCTGGCTTTGCGATTTGTTCATTGTGATAGCAAAAGAAACTTTAATTGGGAACTTTTATCATTTGAATTAAAATGCTGGATCAGTAAGAATCATTGGGATCTTAGGAATAAATGCGATTTATCCAGTCACTGTTTCAATGAGAATTGTTGCCTAGATTATTTTTTCAGTCATAGCTGTAATTTTTAATTTGATACCACTGCACATATTAGTTGATTGAAGGTCACCTAGAAAATTATAAATCGGTCGATGTTCAAGCTATACTTACCGCTCCATATATTTATCTATTTTGAATTACAATTTGATTAGAATAAGCAAATTTACTATTAATTTCAACTGTACCTTTGGGTGCTAGTATTTATATATAAGTCTGCTATTTCCTTATTCAAAAGTTGATTTTAGTTTTCTGTACGATAGCGATTGATGATGGTGAATATATTTTATAAAAGTCCAAAATTCAAACATCTGACTTTTTTTTTATATACCGTAAACGTTTCCTCTCTGGAACCCACCTTTGCTATCCCGGTATTCCGTTTTTAGCTGCTTTGACCCTTATCCTTTGACGTTATCCTAAAGGACCTCAAGTTCTAAATCAGCCATACTCCTCAACGGCGACCGCCCACCTATGCTAATCCTGAGATCTCTATCGGGCTTGATTGTGGCCTGTCACTCCCTCCCCTTTTGTTTTATCGCTCTGCGGTCAGATCTCCCGTCCACTATGTGCCGAAGGCTGTGCAGAGTGTGTAGTTTAATTTATTTGATTTAGAAATAGTATAAATAAAAAAGAAGAATCATATCCGTGTCTTAACGAATGAGAACAACTGTAAAATTGAAGGATTATTTAATTTATTGAAGGGATATTTTTGTTTTTCTCATTTTGAATGACGGATTTTTATAGAATACTGGTTTGCCTACAATTAATGAAATATACATTTCCATGCAAAATCGTTAAGAAAAAACAAATAAAGAACACGAAAATAGAAAAGCCTTCCAGCATTGCAGAACTTGTCCGGTGGTCATTGTATAACTATGAAATTGGAATGTAAAGTCAATGGACATTAATAATAACCGAATTATAAAACATATAATCAGAGTTCTTTAGACCGAGACGTATATGGGAGGATTATGCTAAAGGTGATCTTTAGGGTTTGATGGGGTGGTTAGGGGTGGTCTGACTGTTTAAGAATTTATTGATATATTTTTTCTGGAATTTAATTGGACTTTACTTATTTATACTGCATAGACTGAAAAAAAAAAAAAATAAAAAAATGTTTATTTTTTCTAAGAGTTTTCAAAAAAAATTCTCTAGATGCTATTTTTGAATTATTTCCATCTTGTATTTGTGTATTCGTTAGGGGTGAGTTTGAAATATTGTAGAGCATAATATACATTTTTACACATCGATATAAACCTAAGTCAAATCTTAGTTTAACAAGAAAGTTGATTTCTTCTTATCCCATTTCTTAAGACATATCGTAGTTTCTGCTTTGGATCAGTTCACACCTATTCTCAATGATTTGATCTCTCCCAAAATAAAATTGCTATTGTATTATTTTTTATTGAAACATGAGGAAAAAAAGCTTGGAGAAAAACTGATATGTTTTTATGTTAGCATATGTAGTCTCTATTGGTGTTATTATGAGACATATCATTTCTATTTTACACCTTTATTAAACTTTTAAAGTGAGGTGTAATATATATATTTTAGCATTAATGTGCACTTCAGATGATGATCTGACGAAATCCTGACCTTTTAGTTTGTTTTCTTTCTTTTTTTTTTTTGTAATTCCTACTTCAGGTACCTTGAAACCTTGAAATAATACCTTAATTTACTCAAATATTAAACGATTCCTTCTATTTCCAAGTTTCTATTCTATCCCAGTTCCGAATTAAAGCTGTGAGTTGAGGTGGCATAATAAAAGACAGACAGATGTGTGAAATAATTAGGATTGTCGAGTAGACCGCTACTGAGTGACTGACTGTCACAGTGACAGCCGGGTCGATACTGGCGCAGTCTTAGCCATGTCGGAATTAATTCTGCAAAGCTTGTCTCTTTTCTGTCTCTGTCCCTTTCCTCTGCAGGAGTTGATTAAATTCAGTAAATTTGTCCGAGTCCCCATCCGCTAATTTTTCTCGGAATTATTGTAAACACAGTGCGATTTGGAATTAGAATGATAAATTAGTTGCGAGAATCAGACTTTAATGTTTTGTCTGCAGAATGATGAAGACTGAATAAAAATAGCATTGAAATTAGAAAGCGGACATTTGTATATTTTTAGAGAATAATTATTAAAAAAATTAAAGGCCCCCTTGACTTTCGATGCTCATGTTTTCAATTTTTTTTTTCGCTTACCTGTGATTTATTTGTCTGTTGGAGATAAATTTCCGAATTAAATTAATGTGAACTAAAATAGAGTCAGATCGTGTCAAAAAAAGTTCATATACTTAAAAATAGGGGTTCAAACGTGACTTTTGTCATTCAAAAAAACGTAGCTTCTAAACAGTAAATGTTATATATAACAAAAATATTTTCAACTATATTTTAAATAAGATAACTACAGACAAATTTACGATTAGAGCAAAACACAGAGCTAGAGCGTACCAAATAAGCCCCACAATTAAAAAGTGTAGGAAAAATGTGATTTTCCATTCAAAGCAATTTAGCTCCTAAACGGTAGCGACAAATGTTGTATAATAAAAAGTATTTTCCGTTACATTTCTGATAAGGAAGCTGTGGTCAAATTTTCGATCCGAGCAACAACAGAGTGTGCCAAGCAACGCCATCGCCTTCACCAAATACCTATCACTATAGTCCAACTACTAGTACTACTAGTGTTAGTTTAATATTATTCTTTACAATATTTATAAATATGCATTTTTTATTTATTTTTTTAATATATGAAAAAAACACATTAATTTTTATATTTAATTAATTTAAATTTAAATTAAATTTATTTTATTTTTATATTACCTATTTTTTTTTTTTTTAAGTTAAATAAAGGCGAAACTCTTATTAATCATATGACGTTTCACTTTTCGATCTAATACAAGAAGAAATCACCGGGCAGCCATTGTCACGCGATTCTGTCTTTTCACATTTTTTTTTCAACAAACTAGTTCCTCTCGTAGCTCGCTCAACCGATCCGAAGATTTACAATCCGACTACAATTAATTCCGATTGGTCAACGCGTCCATCATCCGTTGGAGGCGAGCTTCAGCCCTTTCAATATGCGCGGGGATAAAAATTATAAAATAAGAAACTGGGTGCCTGTCGCCAGTCAGGATAACTAATGTAACTAATTTATTTATAGGAAAGTGGACCTCAGGACTGGTTGTTTCCAGGGGCCTCCATATTTAACTACCAGCTCATTTATCCGGTTCATTAGCCAGCTATCTGTCGATTAATAAGTTGAGCGTCTTAAATCCATGTTTGCGTCAATAATTCTCATTTCTTCTCCACCGAGATGGAAGCACTGTACATACACCCGCGCCTGATCCATCAAACAGGGCTTGGACATTATTGACAGAAGGAGGTTTCTGGAGCTATTTCCTTGCAGCACCCGTCTCAAAGAGAGGTGCTCTTCCGAGATGAGTCGACAAAGACCACGTAACCCGTGTCCCGTGCTCTACGTGTCCCGCGGGTTTTTCTCGTTTTCCCGCGAGATCAACAGGTGGGCTCCAGGGGGGAGCTCTAATTGGGCGGAGTATTCGCGGGCCCGGGAGTCCGTCACGCCTGTGGCTACGTGATCGGTGGTGTCAGGTGTGGGCTACGTCGCCAATTACCGCGGTAAAATCGCGGGCACGTACATCAGCCAGTCATTTCACGTTTAAACTAAAACACGACTTTTTCATTGGCCGAGCTTTATTGTCGCCATCTTGAAAAAAACTCACTGAGCAATTCCACGCTCTTAGAGAGATCTTCTTTTTATTTTTTTTTTTTCGGTTCCTGTTTTACACCGGTTTCGTTTCATAGTGTTCCTGACCGGGCGACCTTGTGTCAGGTGCCTTTAACGGTTGGTGACACTCTGGGCCGAAACGCTACGTGGCTTGGTTTGGTGTCGAATACAATGGATGGAGTGAGCTTGGATCTGAACGTGCGGTGCGTTTGTCGTGACTCCCCCGCTATATGGAAAGGATATTTCGGTGTCGTCGGTTAAAAAAGTCTATTTGACGTGGTAGTAGCCTGCTATGGAATTCTCTTGTATGCTTACCGCACATTGTAGAATTATGTCTATTAGTACATACAGCCATTTCTATAATTTTTTTTTTTTTTCAAAATGACTATATTCCGTAAAACGAAAAATCTTAAAAATCATTCCAAATTTTGAATATTGAATTCATCGAAAAAATATTGCCTACCTTTTCTCCAACTAATTGCAGTCTGGGTAATGCAATAAGTCAAAGGACTTCAATATTACGCCAATGCACTGCCATGTGACCCTACGGGGATCGATACGAGTGCCATAAAGCAAGAACAATATTAACAAAATGCCGGAGGACTGACTGATAGAGTAGAAGAGAGCGGACATTAGGCACTATATCACCCTGATGGACGCCCGCTCCAACATCAGCGACAAACATATTTCCCTCCCCCGCGCAGATTTATTCCCGCCAGATCCCGTTGTGTAAAAATGGCAGCCAATCCGTCATAATTTATCAATTAGCCGGGGCTGAGTGATGAGCGACCCCTACCTCACTCATACACAGTCCTACTCGAGTTTACACACGGCTCTTCTGTAGCTCTCTATACATTCATCATAATCTAAAAATGGGAATATTTTCTCCCGCTTTATTCTCATTATTATCTATAATTTTTATATTATTATGAGATCCTTATTAAAATATTTTTTTAAATTATTTTTATAACAAACAATTATCTTATTGTTAAAATCAATCCAATCAAATCCAATATTAACTGGATTAAGCGTTCAAAGCTACCAATAAATACCTATTCATATAACTGTTATTAGACCAATTACGGATTTGAGCTTTGGGGCTTCACTAAACATTTTAGTTCTTTTCGTACCCAATTCTTACAATATAAATCTGCTTAAAAACCTCAATGCTCTATATTATGTCAAAAATAAATTTAATCATAACGATGTTAATGTTCTATATTCATACCCACTTGGGTCCACTAGTCTCATACTAGCTTCTCACTCGATTCCTGATAACCCTTCGAGGAGTCTGAAAAGAAGATGGCCTAGTATTACTAATGGGTTGTTCCTTACAATTGCCATGTAATTGTAATCATTTCACCTTGAATGAATTACAATTGCCTCTAGACAACGGTACTCTATTGTAACTTTACATATATATTTACATCTATAGTCTTCTATTGATTAAAATCCCGCCCTAACTGTAAAAAAGGGAATTTTCTGGTATTAGATAATAATTTCCTGTTTATGATATATTAACTCATTTGTAAATAGAAAAAAAAAATAAAATTATTGCTGAAAATCAATCAATGGGAATCTATTATTTCTTCAGTTAAAGAAAAAATGTTTAGTTAGATGTTCTTCGAAAGTTGAACGTTTCATTTATCAACAGGAAGCCGCATTAAATTAATTTAACCGCGAAGGCCACTTGCATCCTTATAAGCATGCCTCGATATTCAGGGTCGCACAAACAGTAAGTACAACAGAGGACTGAACACGGTGCCCAGAACAATGAGGTACCCTTGGGTATATATCAGATAGGGCCCACCTTGCAGTGTCAATATAAAAAGACTATATAGGATTCCTCTCGCGGGGCCTCATTAGAAGACTCAAGCGCATTAATTCCCCAGAAAGGGTTGTGGAGGAGAGGGGTGGAGGGGGGAATTTATGGTCTGGCTATCTGTGCTGCTCATTAGGCCAGGCTCCATAAATATCCAACTCCTGGCACAGGTGTTTCACTTTTCGGCAGCTTTTTCTACGTCCCTCTCTGTCAGCTCTATGGTGTCTGATATGCCCTATCCGGACAACATCTGCCTGATATGCTATCAAATTTTAACATGTAACATATTCTACGGGTTGTGATATAGAGTTTAGTTAAGTTTGGCATTTCTAACAAAATTGCAAATGCAGCTTCCTAAGCAGAAGACATAACAAGACCGCACCGTTATTTCGTTGTTTGTACTTTATCAAAAATAGAAAAAATAACGAGTTGGATAATGTCGATTCCAAATGTATATTCTTGAGAACAGAATTGGTATCGAGAATTGATGATCCAAAGTTAACTCCTAGGAACCGTATCGATATACTGGTCGTGTAATAAAAGAGGATTTTTTTTGTTCTTCTATATAAATTTACAACTGTACAATATATACACATCTAGTAAATGTGTTCATAAAAATTACAATAACATGTAAAAACTTGAAAAGAACTACTCATCAGTAGCACTTCAACTAAAATTCTACACCATAAGGTCTCTAGGTCATCTTCTTTTTAGACGCCTCGGTAGATTATCGGGAATGGAGTGAGAAGCAAGTTGAGTGACTAGGGGATTAGTGTGGTTATGGAGTTTGCTATGAAAGGATAGGTATCTGGCTTGGGCTAAATCAGCAACATATTGGACATTGAGATCTTTATGGATAAGTTTATTTGTAACAAAGTAAGGAGCATTAAAGATTTTTCGAACGATTTTGGACTGTAAGGATTGGAATAGGGGAAGAATTAGAATGTTTAGTTGAGGACCTAAGATAGAAAATATATATATATAAAAAAAAAAATTCATATTTAATTACACAACTTTTCATGTATTAGACCAACACTAATTGGTATGGAATATGAAAAAGTGCTCTTCAAAATAGCTATTCATTTTTAAATCAGCATATCATAACGATCATAGAGAATCGATATTTTGATACCGACTCGTCATTAATAATATGTATTACAAAAATGTTTTTTAAAGGGGAAAAGGCACCCTTTATCCTGAAACACGGTTCCTTGCCATGAAAAACGCTCGGGAAATGGTTGTTGTCTGAGCCGAGAACCTGGCAGGAGATAGTCGATCTTTTTTCGGATGGCTAATTTGTCCTTGTGCCTCGTTGCCAGCTCCTTATCCACTCCTTGATAGCTATTCGGCCGGACAGGAGCTAACGTCCGTCAGGTGGTCCCCTCAACCAGCTGCCTCGATTCGCTTCGCCTTCTGTCTTACCCGCTAAGTGTTTGTGGTGATTGTGCTATTTCTACTGTGGGAAGGATCTATGGTGTAGTTATTAATGAAAGGCTTTGATGTTCGGCATAGTAGAAATAATTAAAGATGAATGAGTTAATAGATTATGTATTATCGAAAATGATCCATAAGTCTTTGAATCACAGAATTTCTTTTTTTGGTAAGGCGTAATTTTAAGTCAATTGGAAACTATGAACTCGAATAATATTAGTTAAATGAACCGGTAGTGGGCTCTACTACGGAAGTACGCTCGTGCTTCGATTAAACGAGTCTTAATCAGCATAGGTCTTGATCAACCGAGCCTTTTGCTTTTTTATTTAATATTATTAGTGAATTGCAGAACATTAGGCAATCTTTGTACGTCCATTGTTATGAGAAGGCTAGAGGTTTCGGAGGACGGTCAACTAACAAACTAATCGACTTTCAAAATTTCTCATGAAGAAAACTTTGCTGGGATGGAAAAGGCACTTAAATATCTATAAGGCAGAACTGACCCAACATCGTTCGATTTGATGACTTTTAGACTATGGAGAAATCGTGCAACGGCAGACAGAATGTCATTACTTAAACAAAAGAAAATAAGTCAGTTTTTCCGGCCATAAATATTTTCATTTACATATATATTGATGTTGCTTATGTAAATTATTGCATATATTACATCTATTGCTTTGTTATTAAATAAATATACGTATTAAGTCAATTATCGTTCGTTATTTTTTATTTTCCTTACTTTGTAGTCCCGATTAACTGATTTAGTTATCCGACCTATATCGGTGCCAACCACGTCAGTTATTCAATTTGCATGTGTATTAGTGTTACAATAAAGTTGTGTTCAATTGAGTGGTTTAGATGCAAAGGGGTACAAGTAACAAAACCTCATTGTAGAGTAAAAGCCAATCAAAGTATCCGTTTGCCACAAACACTTTCAGGATTTTCGGTAAGTAGTTAGATTTATTCTCTACAGATGGCATCACCTAAGGGGATATCCACTTGTATCTCTTTGCCACAGAAATATTTGTGGCTTTAAGCTTCACAATATGCACTTATACCATTTTTTCAAAATTTGCCACTTGTACCCCTTTGCATCTAAACCACTCAATTATATGCTAGAATTAATGGGAATTCAGCTTCAGGTTACCATGGCAAATGACTTCATCTGGCATTTAAATATTTAATTATGAGGTGTGTCTGAATTATTTTTATTTGAAAAGGTGTAGGGAAGTGAAAATATATAGTTGTAAGGTGATAATAGTTATAATAACAGTGGTGTATGTATATATTTTAAACTAGTATATGTTATTCATAACATCTATACTAAAAAAAAATGTATTCTTCTATTACGATAAATCAATTTATTTAAAATGTATCCTGTATTTATTCAGTTTATGTATTAGGTTCGGCCATAGTAGTGTAGTCTATTAAGATTCCTCGTGGCAGAGGAGACAGAGTGTAGAATACAAGAGGTGGATGGATCAGTAGCAGAAGCGAGTCGCATTCTTCAATGACGGCTTTCGAAGAAGTCGCCTAGTCACGACCCTACAATGGGATGATAAATCAATGCAATTAGAGTTGCACTCTAGACGGGAGCCCATTGGTTCGGCTCTTCCCCCACCACCGCTCAAGATGGTGCCTTCCTGGCCAACCATTAAACGTCTTGTATGCAAATCCGGTAGTGCACCCTACCCCACTTGCTACCGTCTCCCCTCTCCTTTCTGCGTGTCGTCTCTTTCCATTCCTTCTCCCTCCAGGCTTCAAGGTGATTGGTCTGGCTATAGATTATCTCAGTATACACTTACATTACATTTTTTTTTTAAAATTTGTTTAATGAATTATCGGTATTATTTAATAATCGTTGCTTATCGAATATTTTAGAGGGGATAAAAATATGAAAATAGGTTGAATCAAATTGTTTTTTAAATTAATTTTTAAAAAAATATTATTTTATTTTACTTTATTAAAATATTATTATCAATCCTATTTCTAATTTTGAAAACTGACAAAACTTTAACGTATGGTTCGTTGTATTAAAATCAGTGTTTTTTTTAATTTTTATTATTATCCATTTATTGAAATTTACAACTGTACATAAAAAATAAATAAAATAAAATAAAAAACCATAAATCCCGTAAATGTAATAATAAAGTACAGAATACACTGCTAGTAGTTCAGTAAAAGATCTATATTAGAAGGACTCGAGGCCATCTTCTTTAGAAAAAAATTATATTAATATTCATTTTCTGCACCTATGGTTCATAAGTTACATTAAATAAACAATATTGAATAAGTTATAATTTTTAAGCATTTTATAATAATTTTAGATACTGTTAGTATTATCACCAAGAATAGTAGGGAGGTTTCTTTTCTTTGTAATCGTACTTCCTGAAAATAATTATCACCTAGAGGGAAGTCCTCTAGAATGTCTAACCATAATAAAATTTAAAAAATGACCAAAACTTAAAGGTAAGAAACATAGATAAGAAGGACAATAAAGGCCCTAGATCTTGATTGTCCATAAGAAATTTAATTTAACCTAACCTAAAACATAGTGTGGTAATTATTATAAATATTTTTCCACTTTATAAAGAAATTAGGAAGAAAAATGTCGATTTGTGACAGTCAGTTATAACGTGATTTCTTTCGTTCAGATGCTTCTTGGCCTTCTTGAAATCGAATAATAAATCCAAGTAGGAAATAAACAGCTATACCATTAGGTAGAAATACCTAAATTTTTAAAAGCAAAATAAATTCATATTTTTACAAGTGAAACTATTACAATGAAAGATCAATACCTTGTGAAGAAACCGCCCATAGGTACCTCATTAATATTAGGTCTCTAGGCCATCTTCTTTTCAGATGAAGGGTTATTGGGAATTGAATTGGAAGTAAGTTCGATGACTCGTGGTTTCGAGTGGGTATGTAGCTTATCATTGAAGGATAGGTATCTTTTTCGCGCTAATTCTGCAACATATCGTACGTTTAGATCGTTATGGATAAGCTCATTTGTGAGATAATAAGGATTGAATAAGGAAAGAATTGAAAGGATGAAGTGGAAACTTAAAGATCAACTCAAAGGAAAAGTCCAATTTCTCCCTGACTGGGGAAATAAAAATAAATCGTGGATTTATCTGTCCATAACCTACTGTGTTTCTCAATTTAAATTTCAAAAATTTAAAGTTCCAAATTACTTAAATTAAATTAGCAATCAACGATCATTCGAAATGAACAAAGTTAAGAGAAAATAGCGGTTTCAAACGTCACTTCCTTCATTCAAACCAATTTAGCTCCTAAACGGTGGTAGGTCCTAGTGGCAAATGTTATATAACAAAAAATATTTTCCATTAAATTTCTGATCAGAAAACTGTTGGAAAATTGTTGATGCAACGCCAACAGAGCTAGCTAGAGCGTGCCAAAATTATTGTAAAAAAAATAATTAAAAAGTTACAACAAAAATGTATAGATACCTAACCAAAAGACATATTCGTGTTAAAATTTAAATTGATAAGTTTTAAAATTAAATATTTAAACTATAACTATCATGATGTTTTAGTAATTGTAATAAATTTAAAATATACTTATTTATCTCCTTAATGTCTTTAAGGTTGAACAAGTCCTATTGAAGCAATTTAATGAAATTTTGGTTGAGGTACTCAGACCAAAACAAAGAAGTGAGTATAACACTTCTAACCCCTGGTGACATGAAGTAACAATACAACTTTGTATTACAACATAGACACCATCTTAAATGCTTCACAGCCTTCGAACCCTTCATATCAGTAGGAAGGACTTTTAGACTGTAGCACTCCATGAAATAATACTATCAGACTCCTGGGATCCTCCAACTTCCTGACGCTCTCCGATGTCGTCCTCAGTTTTAATTAAGGCGAAGAATTCAAGGCGCTCTCACTGTACAAAGGTTCCTCGAGTTCTTTATCTTGGCCCTCGTGGTGACAATGACTCCCTCAAAAACAATAGCCCGCCCTTATCGTCAAATTGGAATCAGTGGAAGGGTTGAGAGAGTGAGTGATGGGACGTTGTTTATCAGCTGACGGGAGGTCGAGGAGAGCGATAGTCCATCACTTCGATAGGGACAAATATCGATAATCT
Source organism: Euschistus heros (assembly GCA_003667255.2). Lineage (NCBI taxonomy): Eukaryota > Metazoa > Arthropoda > Insecta > Hemiptera > Pentatomidae > Euschistus > Euschistus heros. The sequence continues at coordinate 1,838,483 of RCWM02000137.1, forward strand.
GTCTTCTCCGCGGTGTCGATACATCGGGAACATATCGGCAGTCATCCGTCAGCGGGAGGCGCCTGTACCTCGCGGTATTGAGTCAAATTTGTGACCATTCATTACTTACAATAGCGCTGGAACATCAAAGGTACTGCAGGCTAATCGATTCCTTAATCGCTATTATTTATTATTTAACCAAACCTTTGCTACGTTTACGCTGATTGCAGGTTCTTAAGAAAAAAATTTTTTTTTTCTAATACTATATTTTTGACAACTAAAAACTATACCCATGCTAACTGTTTTTTAGAAAATATAAACTCTCAGAAAAAAAAAAAAAGAATTCCACCAAATATATATATTTTTTCTAAACGTTTTATTATGTTTTAGGCACTTATTTCCTTACTTACCCCATCTACTAACCAGGGCATATACAACGTATCAGGATTATTAAAATGTTATTAATTAAATGAATGCAAGCAGCATTTTAAAAAAAATTAACCAGGAAGTTTAAGTTTCCTAATTTTAATTAGGTAATCTTCTTTTTTTTTTTTTAAGAGAAAGGAAAAAAAGGGGGAAAAGTAAGAGAAAAAAAAAAAAAAAAAATTTGCTTGTCTAGTATCTCATATTACATATTAGAATTATAACTATCATAAATCATTGCCATATTATAATATTGATATCTTTAGTTAGACAGATAAGTATGCTGTGTATGTAGGTAGCAACCTAATAAAGTTGGGCAGCAATATGATTTTATATCATAAAGCATATATCTCTCTGCTTGATTTTATTTAATTAATATATTTAAAATCCTGATATATTTCATATGCCTTGAACAAAAGAATTTTAAACTGGTTATTTTTACTCGCGGAGCGAAAGATGTTGAAGAAGAACATAACAATAAAAAAACGAGTTAATCGTTTTTGTTAAAATAACTCCAGTTCCGTTAAGTCACTAGATTGTGTGACGTTATCAATAACGTGACATCGGATCCCGCTGTTACCCCGCAATGAATCTCCGAAAATTTTCATTTTTATTCCGGATAAGTCTTGGACCATTTCCAACCGATGGCGGATGATTCACTACGTATTAAAATGTTTTATGGACTTATGGAAATTAAGGAATGCGTTAACTATTCATGAAAGGTAATTCTGAATTTCTAGAGGAACTTCTGGCCACCATTTCAGTTATTTATGAGTCGGGCCCTCAATCACCGGACGGCCATCGGAACAAATCATTCCTATACTTATATTTCACACCCACTTAGGATAGAATTAGCATAAACCTTCGGCAATTTAAATTTTCGCTCGTTTAAATTTTAATTCGGTATTGTAAATATAGAGATTTTGTCGACATTCCGGAATGATCGAGAAGAGTTAACTTGTGTTTTTTATCGGACGTTAATAAAAATACAGTACTAAGATTATTTGAATCTGACAATATGGAGGCATTAAAAAAAAAAAAAAAAAATTAAATATATGTAAAAGTATAGAAATATATGTTTATGTCCTCTTCTATAAATTTCTTATTAAAGATTAACAGGAAGTAAAATCTATTATTGCATCGTCTGCTCAATGAGCATTGCATAAAAATAACCAAAAAATAATTAAAATAAGGCAGAAAGTTACTGATCAATTTTATATATAAAAAAATCTTAAAAAGTCTTAACATACTTAAAAAAGAATATGGTGAGAATAAAAACAAAAAAAAATTGTTAATATAAAAAAATCATTAATTTGTAAGTAATCTTTAGTTATTGCATTTATACGAGATATGTCAAACCCAATTGAGTCCAGGTTTTCAAAATTTTTAAGTTACAAAAAAAACTGTCAAAAAAAAAACAACCAAAAGTTGTGAATTTCTTAGGAAACGGAATGAATTTTCTCGTCAACTATAGTATTGTTAAATGTGTTGTGAGTGCTAGTATTAGAGATTTTATTGTCACGCCGCACAGTGGGCAAAAACACCAGTCTAGGTGGACAAAAGTCAAGTCAAAAGTTTGGAATTTCTGAGTGCTTGACCTTTTTATTATTAGTTGGTAAGAAACTTAATACTAATATTTCCTGCCATACAGTGTTTACAAATAAATAGTAAATGATTGAATCATTCCTGATTACACAAGTGCCTAATAACCAACAGTAGATTGTCTTTATTCGATGGTCATTTATTATGTTCAAGGTGTGTGTAGCTCAAAGTATTTTTGCTTTTATTCAACAATGGACATTGCTGAGACAGGTAAGACATTATATTTCCACATTCGTTATTGAATATACATTGGAATCTTCCTGTAGAGTTAATTTAGCAATTTGTAAATGTATGCCCCTATTCAATAACGAAAAACTATATAACCCCCAAGTTACCCCAATGATTCGTTTATAGGGTTAGTTTCACCAATCCTTCTAGTATTTAAATTTTGCAAAGAATTTTTGCGATTTTTTGCGTTTTGGGTGATACATAATTTTTTTCAGGCAAAACACTCCGAGTCACGAGGAGGAAATTTTTTGAAGAGTGGGTTGTTTCCCCAAAAAAACCGCCTAGACCACTTGCTGAAATTGATTATTACTTCCACTCATATTAACAATCAAAAAGATGTCGAGATTGAGCTTTTAAAAGTTAAAATTTCGCGTATTTCCGACAAAATTGAGTTACGCTGCACAGCACGCGCTTTATGTTTCTGGTAAGCGTGGTGCTTCCATAGTTTTGAAAGAAGCATCTCCTTTCCACAGCTATCTTCTTCTACAAGAAAGTCGACCTCTACCAACATTCGATGTTTTTCCCCTGAAGAAGCTTTGGCTCTCTTTTTCGACTGCAATTTAACAAAGGCTTCATATTGCTTGCTAAGAAAAAAAGCGAAAGAAGTAGGTCATGATTTATATCCCCCCTACTACAGATTACAACATGCCAAAAAAGTTTGTTTTCCGGAAGAATTTATTACAATTACCGAATGTAGGGCTGAATTGCCATTGCAGGAATTACTAAATATAACAACTCGGAGACTATGTGAACTGCAACACCCTGTATTGAAGCAACTAGTTGACAAGGGAATTTATGAATATAATTTATACAGAAAATGGGGTTGCGATAGAAGTGGGGGGCAGAGCAAATACAATCAAAAATTTTCGAATGACTCTAATGATGATGAAAATATTTTCATGTTCTCGCTGGTACCTATAAATTTGCAATCTTTGAATGGTCAATCCTGTGTATGGCAAAACAGAGTACCCGGGTCAACTAGATATTCTCGCCCCATAAAATTTATGTTTCAAGAAGAAACGGTCTCTCTAATATATTCTGAAACAGAACTGATTAAACAAGTAATTCAAGTCTTAACACCTACCAAAGTTAATGTCGAAGATAAGGAAATATCCGTCATACATAATTTGGCGTTAACTATGCTGGATGGTAAAGCATGTAACGCATTGAGAGGCACAAAGTCGACTCAGACATGCTACATATGCAAAGCAACCCCAAAAGTATTTCAAGATCCGAGTTGCTCACTTCCACTACACTCCGAAGAAAATTATAATTTTGGTTTGGCTACATTACATGGATGGATTCAGACTTTTGAATTCCTCCTAAACATTACATATAGACTAACTTTGAAATAACGAAAAAAAACTTTGAAAACCGAGGAAGATCGAAAAGCATTTACTTTGAATAAGGCAAAGATTCAAAAAGAATTCAAAGTCCAGTTAGGTCTTAATGTAGACCAACCGAAACAAGGATTCAGCAACACCAATGATGGTAACATGGCTAGACGCTTTTTCAAAAATTCGGATATAACTGCTTCTATCACTGGTTTAGATGAAGCTCTCATAAAGCGATTCGGGGTTATCCTTCAATGTCTTTCATCAGGATACGAAATCGATGTAGAAAAGTTCAACGAATACACGTCTGAAACCACACGGCTCTACTTAGATTTGTATTCCTGGTACGGTGTGACTCCCACGACTCATAAAATCTTCGACCATAGCATTCAGATTATTGAAAATCAATATATTCCAATTGGACAATTGACTGAAGAGGCTCAGGAAGCCAGAAACAAAGATTTTCGACGTTTCAGGGAACGGAATACGAGAAAAATTTCACGAATAGCAACAAATAGTGATTTGTTGACAATGCTATTAGTTTCATCGGACCCTATTGTTGCTTCACAACGAAAACCTGTAAAAAAAAATAAAATACCGTTAGATTGAGATGTGCTATATTTACTAAAGTGCACTACTCCGAACGAACAATTACCAACCTTAAATCATGATAAACTAAATGATGACATGTCAGAGCCAGAGTTATCAGAGAAATTTAGATCATCATATTATGATACAAGTAAAGAAGATAATTAGTTGTTTGATAATCATAATTTTTTTTTATTTATCTACCTGTGCTTAATTAACTTTAATAATTATTATAAATTAAACCTAATTTTAGTTCTGTGATTGATTTAAATTCTATTTAATGTACATTGATTATTAAAAAAAAAAAAATAATAAATAAAAGTTTTACAATCTATAATTTAAAGTTTCCTAAATGATTTAAAATACATCATTAGCAGGTTTATGCCGATAATTAACTTTGTTGTATTACTTTTCCCGTATTCTGGGACTTCAAAAATTAAATGCAGGAAAGTTTTAGATTTTAGCCAATAAATTTGATTTTTGACCACTGTGCGCTTGCTAATCGTGTCAAAAAATTAATTAGATTTTTTAAATTATTTTTCCCGCAATATAGGACCTCAAAGGTTAAATATGGACAAGTTTCAGAATTTTGTCCACCTAAATCGGTCATATTGCCCACTGTGCGCCGTCTGAATTTTAGGTTTCTAAAGAATCTGACATTTTGAGTTGGACTTATGGGTTTTAACGAAATGATCTTCAAATTCATGGAAATATCTTTTCGATCTGCATTTTTTTAAGTTAACGTTGATTGTAAATACTAAATAAATTTGGGGTTGTAAAAATACAATGTAATAGATTTTTTTAGCCATATATTAGCCTCTGCGAGAACATTAACGCAACGAAAACTAATCAGAAAAAAAAAAAAATGGATTTAACGGGATTGACACGAATGGCGGAATAGAATTTAATTTTTCTATAAATAAATAATCAATTATTTATGAATTTCCTTTCCTTTAGCATTCAAGTGAAGACGAATTTTTTTTTGCTTAATATTTTTTTCTTAGTCTAATATTTTGTTTTGCAAATATATAGCTCTCATTTACAAATAAAAAAAATAACACTCAAATAAAAGTAAATATCTCTTTATGAACTATATAAAGGAGAAAAAAATGTTTAAAACCTTAAAGTTTTACAAGATTTTTTTATGATGATAATATAATTTTAACTATTGTAGTTTTTTTTTGTATAAATAATACTAACTTAATTTGATTTATGTTTAAGAGTTTGAGTTTTTACTTCCTTCAAAAACTTTTAAATAAGACAACAGTAATTATTATTATTATGTAAAATAGTATTAAAATTATTCTGTTTAATTAAAATTTTTCTGAGCCGCCTCTTCAAAATGAATGTTAGGCTCGAGTTGAAGTCGTTATAACTGGGTTTCCTCGACGTAGACGAAGGTATCCCCGAAGACCTCGAACGGTAATAACTCCATCAACGAAGAGACAGGTTGACTCTTGATGGACACTTTGACTGACAGCCTTCCCCCGGACGGACGGGCAATCAAACATCAGGGGTCAGGCCTTCGGAAATTATAATTCAGGCATACCCCAACCAGCGAGCTGCGACCCAGCCTGTCTCTTCTATTCACAACTGTCTGCACGATCATGACCCGGTGGTTAGGCAACTGACTCGCGCCGGTTCTCCTGCGTGAAATATTTCCGGTTCATATTTTGACTTAACTAAACACTTAGAGATTTCGATAGTAGATAATATTTTTCGAACGTGAAAGATTAGCCTATGCTGTAAATGAAGCAGCCGCCTCAATCGTCACTTCTAACTTCTAACTTCATGGGTCTCATCCATATCAAGAGGGCCACTGGTGTAAATATTTTTTGTAGATTATTTGTATCAAAAAGTACACACTCCTTCAAATAATAGATTTCAAATTGAACACCCGAACTGTGAAGTATAATCTCGTCTTTCGTTACTTGCTTTCCGCTAAGAACCATAAACAAAATCCTCGAGGATCGCGACTGCCACATGTTCGATTATCATTATAAAAAAAATCGATGTTTGAAGATGACGCAGCAGACATCTGCCCCAACAGCTGATGGCTATAAACTACACATGGTCCCTGTTACCATCCATCTTCACGGTTTAGTCTGCCAGCCGTCCTTCCTCAGGAATCATGCTCAGAAATAACCCTTTCAGATGTGAATTACTACCGAAGGTTCGCTCGATCTTAGGTTTCCCTTGAGTTATGAAACATAATAATATTATTATTATACTCAAATTATGAAGAAATATAACTGTATTGACATTTATACTTAATTTCGCGTATGCTTTTATGGTATATAGACAATTCTCCTATTCTGTTATTGATAATTTTAGCCAGTGCCAATGAAGAATTAAGGACTTTTCTTTGTGTATCAACAGTAATAATAACTAAAAATAAATAAATAAAGAAACAAAAATATCACACTTAAATTACTCATTAATTAACCTTTAAACTGGATCCATGGATTCGAAAATAGTGAAATAGAGGGAAGGATGGATGGATTATCCCCGTGATGACTCCAGTAGGGGCTGAATACACAATTAATACCGACCCCCGCTGCATCAGATATTCAAAGGCTCCTACTGACTGATCGCCGAGATGACACGCGACAAATGGACCAATTTTTTCCCCTCTTGTTCTCCTTTATCCATTTTCCCCCCCATTTTCCTCCCACCTGACACCGATCAGGGAATATTGTCAATATCCTTCGGAATTTGTTCTTGTCGATGAACGGAGCTGCTTTGATTGTCTCCCGTGTAGAGGTTCTTCCTACATGGAGTAGATTTGTCACTGAGCATTTGTTTCAGACATTTGTTCCGCTGTCTCAGGACGACTGGTGTTTCAATACGCTTTCTATATGCATGTATTTACATATATCAGTTTGTAGCTTATTGGATCGTCCACATATATTCAAGTAATTTTAACTATATTATAACTTATCTGAAAAATAAAAATGAAATATTGTATTCATTATTTAAAAAAAAAAAATATTTAAAAAAAATCTATTTATTGATATTTATAGTTGTATACATATATACAATAAGTACGTTTGAGAACATTATTACAATAACTTGTTAATAAAATTTATAGAACCAATCACTAGTAGAACTTAAATTAAAGTTCTACATTAAAAGGTCTCTTGGCCATCTTCTTTCCAGACGCCTTGGAGGATTATATCGTATTGAGTGTGAAGCAAGTTAGGAGAAATTAAATCTCTTCTACAGCTAGTGATATTTGTTTTCAGTAACACTATACCATATTTGTATAATAAATTCTGATGAATTTTAATTACTAATAATTAGAGAACGTGTAAGGCACATGACTGCCGTACTTTCGTGTCCGACTTTGAGACCGTGTGAAGTCAGAAAATATTCTGTTTTTTCAGCTGTGGATCAATTTCGAGATCGGTAGGGGGAAAAACTTGGTGGTTGAACGTGATTTAGGCTAAAAGTTCTTAAACAAGCTGGTAACAGAACGTCCTTATCAAAGTACTGAACGCAAGACCCTTCACGTTTTTTAACGGTACAAGTTTATTCAGAATAATTAGAGTGAAAAATAATAACTTCTAAATTTATAAGTAAACTACAGTTAATAGCCATTGGGATCTTTAATATTAACTCTAAATTTTTAATGAGTAAAATTAGATTTATTATAAATATATTTGGCACCAAAACAAAACTCTAATCTACATGAAAGTTTCTCCGTGTATTTACCTTTTGGAGAAAATTATTAATAAGAGTTCAAAGTTCTATACCAAACATAAAAAATATTTTTTTCTGAAAATCAATTTGTTTTTGCTATAGAAATGCCTTAAGACGTTTATGTGATAAGAGTCGTAATGCTAAGATCAGTTCTCTTTATGTGTAATCTATATATTAGGAATATTTTAAAATTAGAAAATTTATTATCTTTGTTTTTAATTTTGTTTTACTTTTTAATTGATATCTTATAATTGAGTAAATTTAAATTACAATGTTTTATGTATTAGAAATTACCTTTTTAAAATATTACTCCGATTCCAAAACCTAAACAAAACAAAAACTAAATCCTCAATGACGATCCAGCCATCATCTCTGGCCCAGTCTCCTCCAGGGAGGGAACGGCAACTCCCTGACGGCGGATTGATGAGGAACAGGGTATCGCCGGTAACCCGGTGCTAAGTGTGGCCCCCTTAATTATAGCCCCCCCCCCCCAATCTATCTCACTTCATCCCCCTGAATTAAGACAAACTGCTACCTCGCTCTCTTTACTAACCAGTCTGTTGTTTGCTCTTCGTGTCTGTTCCTGTCTGAATTTGTACGTAACGATACATTTTTTAAGCTAATACGGAACCTGATATTAGATCGAATCAATATTTTTGAAGGATTATAGATAGATTAGTAGCATTTACTTTATGAAAAAATCGTAAATATACATTTTTTTTTTAAAATATCTATTTATTGAAATTTACAAGTGTACAAAATATACACATCAAGTGAATGTGTTGAAAACTACTACAATAACATGTCAAAACTTGAAAAGAACTACTCATCACTTCAATAAAAATTCTACACTTGAAGGTCCCTAGGCCTTGTGGTGTGGGACGCAAGTTGAGAAATTAGAGGATTTGACTGGAGCTTACTATGAAAGGATAAGTATCTGGTTTGGGCTAAATGAGCAACTTAAGGAACATTAAGATCTTTATGTATAAGTTTATTTATGACAAAGTAAGGAGCATTGAGGATTTTTCGAAGGATTTTAGGGGAAGAGTTAGTGCCCTGTTTCATACTAAACTCCATAGCCATTCAAATTCACTAGCCTCTCAACTTGTATCCCATTTTATTACTAACAACCCTCCGAATTGTCTGAAAAGAAGATGTGCTTTCTCATAAAGATGTTTTATTTAAGTGCTACCATTGGATAATTGCTTCACAAGCAGTTGTCATGTTCTTATATACGTTATTATCACATTTACTGGATGTATGTTGTTTTTAATATACAGTTGGAAATTTAAATAAATGTACAAATTACAAAATTATACTTAACTGTTACCATAGTTCTTTTCATAGAAAATTCTTCACTTCTATTGATGTTCCACTGGCTAAAGACGTCTCGCACCGAAGCATAGCGAAGGAGTCTTTGCTGTATCGATTAGAAACGTACGGTTTATCAGCGAACGGAGCAAGTTAGGCCGATAAAAGTAAGGATAGGACATAAATCCCAACCGAAGCTGAAAGAAAAAATGTCGCCCCCTCCTCCCCCCCCCCCACCGAAAAAGGAGGTTGATTTACCGATACCTGGCTCCAGAGCTGACTGGACACAACTGGACAATAATTTTATCCGAGTCACAGATAGCTGGAAAAGATTTATCATTTCTACTGTCATTGGTGGAGCGGTCGTGTCTGCCAACACCGCCATCGCTTCCTTCCGTGCCCTTATCAATATTAATCATATAATTCTATGTGATATAAATATTAAAATTTAATATTATATTATCTATAATTTAATTGTATATACTATAACTTACTCGTAAGCACAAGTAATGCTCGTTTCATTTTGGTTTCAAAATGAATACTCACCTAGTGGTGCTATATAAAAATTTATTTAGCAAAATATTTTTGATATTTATTTGATAACGTTTTGTTAAATAATTAAAAATAATATAAAAATAAAATCATTAACTCATAAAAATAGTATGGCTGACTGTAGGTTAATTTATGAGGAAGGTGGTCTAGGAAGCAGTCAGGAGTAATAAAACACGTCCAAGTTTAAATAACTTTATATATGCAGTGCCGACGTTTCAATCTGCCTTGCAGTTCTCCAGAGAGATTTCAGCCTGGCTGAAGACAAGACAAACAATCAAATAATAAATTCAAGCATTGTTTGTCTTGTCATTAGCTTGGCAACAATCTCCCTTAAGAAGAACTTCAAGGCAGGTCGAAATGTCGGAACTTAATGAAAAGGGTTTAAAAAAAGTTTTCACTGCATTCCAAACCATTTCATAAAAAAACTTACCTCTACAGCTAACAAAATTCTTTGGCTCAACATTTAATAAATATTTACTTTTCCTTGATCGTCAAACACTGACATTATGTGATACGTGTCTCTAACCAGTCTTCATTATCCCAATTCAATGAAAATTCAAGTATCCACTTTACAGTGCAGGAATTCAACAAAAGGCAATTTGCAGAGACTTGACCTCTGAGCTACCCCCATTCATATTTACGATAAAAATAAAGTTAATTACTTTATTATAAACTTTGATGTGAAACATATATTGTAGAACGTATTAACCCTGGAGGGCTCAATTTTTTTTATTGTGTAAAATATATATATTTTGTTAGTTATTAGTGGTAAGAGAAAAAAAATATAATAAAATATTTGACAGGAAGATATATTTATTTCAGTCATTATTGCTGATACGTTTGCTATTGTAATATAAAACTTACCTCAGCGAAGCATACACTTCGTTACGACTCATTCAAATTTTTTTTCCGATTCACAACTATTTAATTACAATTTTTTAATTAAGATTTTTGAATTTACATTAACGGCAAACGTAACAATCATTCAAATTTCACATTAAGCCCACAGTAAAAGTAACAGAAACGACATCTATACGCAATGGTTTATATTGTACAGTTGCTGAATATCCGACGATTCTGTCGAGATGTCAAAAGTTGTCGCTGCTAATATTTTCATAACTGAAGGGATGATAAAATGGTTGTCCCACACATATGTGTGGACCATACCATAGTACAGGGGGCTTTGTAGGGTTAAATGTGTTTCACTCGTTAGAATTTTTAAATTCAGCATTTAAATACAGAATTAATTTTTTTAAAAAATAATGATTTTTATCATCAATAATTAGTTTAAAAGGAATGAAATTGGAAATTTAATTTCCAATTAATTCATCAATAGTGGTTGAAGGACTGTGTTCTGAAAATTTTTTACCTATGGGTATACGTGGTGCTCAAATGTGTAGTCCATTCAAAATTTTCACTGGGGTCCCAAGTCTCTGGAGCGGCATCCCTGATGGATTAGTACCATCAATTCCTTCCCCTCCATCACATCCATCATCTGAGATAAACATTGGGCAACTAATTAATAAAGATAAGGTGGAACATTTTTTTACCTAGCTCGCTACCTGGCCATCAACCGGGTACTGTTCGACAGCGACTGACACCTGACGACTAGGCTGACGTTGCCGTGCAAAAAGTGACGCACTATTAACGGCAGATCTCACGTCAGACGTCACTCTTTTATAATGTCCTCTTTTTTCATAGATTTTTTTTTTTCGTTATCCTAATGTTTTTGTTTTTTTCTTTATTTATCATTGATTGGAATTGAATGTTTGTCTTTTGGCCATATACAATTTTTGCATTTATTTTCCAATTTTTATTTTTATTTAATATAGTTCATTCATTATAACTATTTTGTTAATTGTTTGTGCTTTGCATCCTAAATCAGTAGAGACAGTGATGGTATGGATATCTTTTGATAGATTTAAATATTTCCAAAACACAAACCTTACTTCATTCCTAAATTTCCTTGAATCACTGAATTGCTTTAAATTGATATATATATATATATATATATATATATATATATATATATATATATATATATATATATATATATATATATATATATGAAAAATATTCAGTTTAACGAAAAGTCTTTTGGAATAGAGACTCTGATAAAAGCATTTTCTTATTACGTGGAGGTGAAGAACATTGACGAAAACTTAGTGGATGAAGGGTTTAAGATACTTAACTTTTTTTTTTTTTAATAGAATAATGTGTTGTTTTAAATTTATTCCTTCACGGTTCATTCACACACGTCTTCATATTATTTGGAAATGATAGGATTAGGATCATTTTTGGACAAATTCTATGAACCCCTCTCTCTAACTCTAGAGAGTTACTTGTTTAAGCTGTGGTTGATAACGGTTTGATACACAAGAACTGTTAAAGCTTCATAGGAATATTGAAACATTACTTTCCATTGTGGAATAACCATTATAATGATAAACCATTCCGATATAGTTCCTTTATGATCGGATGGAACAAATTAGTCCGTAATATAATCTCGTCCAAACCAGTTTTTGATTAATCAGCAACTATAAGTTGATCGGTTTCAATTGTGAGGGCCATGGATACGGTTGGATATAGACTAAAAGCGATCAGTTTTCCGTTTGTTTCTGATAACTAGTGTTTCTATTAGCAACCTAATGAAGCCTCTGATCACACAGCTACCTCCTGGCCTCTCTAACAAACATTAGCGCGCCATAACAGAGCGGCCAATTTGTCCTCACAATATTCAGCTCATTATCCTGCTTTTCATTGGCTGATCTCTATTAAATCGTATGTAGCTGTTTCCTTTGTCATCCGCAGTTCTCTGTTCCTGATCGAACAATCAGTTTAGTGCCCGGGGGGCTCGTTGGTTTTGTGAGCTACTACCAGGCCTAGGGAAGCAAATTTTTTAGAAGCAGAGCAGTAGTCACTGCTGGGTGAGGTCGGAGTACATTTCTCTGTTGCTGAATATTCAATTCATAAAGTTCTGGTGTAATCATTTTGTAGATATTTAATTTAATATTCTAATCATGCCAGAATTAAAAGAGAATCGTCGTTTCCGACTGCTCCAACATTTACTAGACAGATGTTCAATACACCCAATAAATTTCGTAAGAATTATTTATATAACAGTAATTGTAGTCATTGGAACATACGGAGATTTGGGGCTCCCTTAAACCTTACAATCCTGGTATCCATTCCTTAATATCCAAAATCCTCAATGCTTCTTATTATGACACAAAGAAAGTAATGCATAAAGATTCTAATGTTCCATATGTTGCTTCTTTGTCCCATACAGCTACCTATCCTTCCATGACAAGCTACATACCCACTCGAATCTACCAGTCTCTTTAACTTGCCTCACACTCCATTTTCGATATTCCACCGAGGCGTCTGAAAAGATGGCCTAAAGGCTTTCTAATATAGAACTATTGAAGTGCTACTAGTGAGTAGTTCTTTACATGGCATTATGATCATTTTCCTAAAATTCACGCATTGCATACATGTATACAGTTGTAAATATCAATAAATAGTTTTAAAAAAATATTCTAATTAAATATGATTATGTAGCAATTTTGTGATATATTGTTTTAACGGTATCCTTCTGTTCCAGGGGAAGGAGAAGGAGACGCCCCAGCAGGTCTTCAAGAGGAAGAAGGCTCCGCTTCCGGAGAAGACGAAGTTGGCAGCACTGGATCCAGTGCACCCTCCCCGCCTCCACTCGAACCAGCAGCTCTGTCCATCAGGTTAGGGTCGAACATAAATATATTTATCTTTACCATCGAAGAGCATTAGTCATTCAAGTCCAGCAATACGATATCTCTGGAAATGATGTTATTTCATGTATGTTTCCAAACGTAGTTTATTTTGCCATTATATTGTTCAATCGAACTTGAAAGAAAACAAAATAAATGTACTAATACAACATTAAGTAGATGCAGTTTCTTAGTAGTAAAATTAAACTCTTTCTTGGTTAAAGAAATGAAGCATTTATAAATGGTTATTATATTTTTAAGGTTCACGAAATAGTAATAAATTTAATGGGAATAGTGTGATGTGATAATAGCTTTAATCCACTATTTTTAAACATATACGTGCAACCAAAAGAAAATCGCCTTGATCTAAACTGATATATATCCTTACCACACAGAACCATCTCGAGAGTGATGTAGTCACCAATTACTTGGATCTGATCGCGATCCTCCATTTGACCAAGACCGCACGGGCCAAGACAATAAAGCTCTTCTGTTTTCCTTTTGTTCGAGAGGCCACTCTGTACTTTTTTGTCCCAACGCCAGACGAACCCTCAGCCTGTAAATCAGGGCCTGCAGAATGGCGGCCTCCAAGATAACGATTGACAAACGCCTCCGCTTTCGTTTCTCTTTATGGACCGACACATCAAAAGTATATTCTAGCAAACAACGCCGTTCCTTGTTTTACTATGAGTAAATATTACATTGGTTTTACTGCAGACGTTCAATTATGTTTATAGGTTTTACGCTTATACCTAATCTATATCTACAAATACTGTGCAGCCATTCATCACTTTGTACTGCCTTTCAATCATTCTGAATGGCTTCTATTAATGAATTTATAGACACAGTCGTTAGATTTCAAAAATTGGAAATTTTTGTAGCTGCGTCATTAAATTTTTATATACATTAAAAGATCCAGATATTATGGAGAAAGACTTTGAATTAATGCTCTTAAAAGCAACTCTCTTTCCAACTTTTTATTACCCAGATTGGTAGATCATGAAAATAATCATAATGACCACTATAACTTTAATTATACCTTTATAATAATTTTTGTTTTCTTTTACAGGGAAGGACTGAGCCCAGGTCAGGAATCCCGAGGTTCCTCAGTCGCGCGATCCCCATCCAGAGACAGTGTCTGCAGTGAGCGAGCTATGCCAGCTGCAAGCCCCTTGTTGTCCGCCTTTCCGCAACCCATCCACAGGATAATGGCTTCGCCTCACGGATCTGTGTCGCCGCTAGTTTCTTCATCATCCCCGCCAGTTCTTATGCCAGCCGTATCCCCAGCAGAGTCTCCTGAGACCGTCCTCGACTTTTCGACCAAACGGTCCACGTGCGAGTCACCAGTCCTCAACCTCAGCAAGTCCGTCTCACCCAGTCCAGAGGTACCACTTAATAGCCCCTTAGACCTCTCTGTCACAAGCAGAAAACGGAGTATGGATGACTCTTCCCAAGCATCCCTATCTCCAACTCCACAGGTGAAGAAACCTTCGAGGCCAACAGACTACAAACCAGTTGTTTCACCTTGGACTTCACCTGTTGTCTCACATTTTCCTTATTTTGCAGCAGCAGTCGCTGCCGCTAATAGTCTCTCGCCTAAAGGAAGCACTCAGACAGAAATCTGGAACGGAAAGTTGAAATTGCCTGAAAAAGGATTCCCCACTCCCACACCAAGTGATGCTACAAAGGCCCTTGAAAAGATGAGTGAGCTGAGTAAACTCGGAGGTGACGAATTCAGAGCTGGTGGAGCTAACAGGCACAGTGCCTGGCAGTCACATTGGCTCAACAA
Source organism: Euschistus heros (assembly GCA_003667255.2). Taxonomy (NCBI): domain Eukaryota; kingdom Metazoa; phylum Arthropoda; class Insecta; order Hemiptera; family Pentatomidae; genus Euschistus; species Euschistus heros. The sequence goes on from RCWM02000137.1 coordinate 1,853,737, forward strand.
AGGAGCAGACCAGGCAAAAGATGTTCTTAAATGTGTCTGGTGTAAGCAGAGCTTTCCGAGTTTGGCAGCAATGACAACTCACATGAAGGAGGCCAAACATTGTGGAGTGAACATTCCTTCTCCCATAATTCCACCACCACCACCTCCAGTACCACAACACACCCCAGTTTCATCTCCATCCAGCGTTTCATCGGGAAATGGTAAGTCTGGTCAAAACCAGGATCTTAACCTTCTTATCAAAGAAACGATGCCTTTGCCAAGAAAGCTGGTAAGAGGACAAGACGTATGGCTTGGTAAAGGTGCTGAACAAACTAGGCAGATTTTAAAATGTATGTGGTGTGGGCAGAGTTTCCGATCACTTGCAGAAATGACGAGTCATATGCAACAGACCCAGCATTATACCAATATCATCTCCCAGGAGCAAATTATTTCGTGGAAATCAGCAGATGAATCCAAATCTTCAGGTGGCAGTGGAAACATGGCCTCTCCGGCTGTAAGTGGTGGAATGGCAGGTGCACCAGGTAGTGGGGGTAGCACTGCTAGTAGCCACGTGAGCGCTGTGCTGACTTGTAAGGTTTGTGATCAAGCTTTCAGTTCATTAAAAGAGCTCAGCAATCACATGGTGAAAAACTCTCACTATAAAGAGCACATCATGCGATCCATTACAGAAACTGGTGGGCGTCGACGTCAGACGAGAGAAAAAAGGAAAAAGTCCTTACCAGTTAGGAAGTTGCTCGAGTTGGAAAGAGCTCAGAACGAATTGAAAAATGGTGAAAGTATAATGCTTATGGGAAAACACGGCAGGGAACTTCATTCAGCGGGAAGGATCACTTGCGAAAAATGCAAGGAAAAGATCGACATGGCTGTGTTTGTTGATCACATCAGACTCTGTGTTGGAGGTGATCACAAAAATCTTTTAAAGAACGCATTGCTGTCGTCTAATGTCATGCAAGATCCCCATTCAGTTCATGTTGCTCAAGCCCTGCGTGAGAGCAGCAAGATGAAGTCGGAAGAAAAGAGGCGACAACGATCCCCAATTCCAACTGACCTTTCGATAACTCCGGGCAGTCCGAAGGAAGTAAAGCAAGAAGGAAAAGGATCTTCTCCTTCAGTTTTGAATGCAATCGAAAAACTGATCGAGAAAAGCTTCGATTCCAGGGCACGTCACGGTGGAGCGGGATTCGTTGGTCCTGGTGTACCCGGGCAAGCACCAATGGGGTCTAGTATCCTAAAAAGACTTGGGATTGATGAAAGTGTTGATTACACGAAACCGTTAGTAGATCCTCAGACGATGAATCTCCTACGCAATTACCACCATCAGCAGCATGCATATAGGCGGGAAAGGAGTGGAAGTGAATCCAGTTCGATCTCAGAACGAGGGAGGTCCGATGTTGTCACACCAGACAGAAATTATGAGAAAGACAGGTACACACCCAGAACAACTCCAGAAAAAAGGATACAAACTCCACCGTCGACTAAAACATCGCATGAAGACTCGACAGATGGAGAGGTAAGAGTAAAAAGAGAGACACCTGATGAGGAAATTCGTGTAAAAAGGGAGCCTGAAGAAGTTCGAGTAAAAAGGGAGGTTGATGATTACCCCATGGACGCGTCATCGAGAGAAGTGGCAATAAAGCAAGAGATGGAAAACGGCAACGAAGACGACGAGGATAGGCGAAGCTATCAAAGTGACGAACCCTTAGCGAAGAGAATTTGTCAAGAAGATGATAGAGCGGCAGTAGAGGACGACGATCAAAGGAGCCAGAGAACTAGTGCAAGTCCAGCAGGAAGCCCAAATCGAGGTGAGCATCCTAGTCCTGGCCGAGCAAGCAGTAGCCCAGCGAGTAGTGACCGCTCTGGAACTCCGAGGAGCACAGGTGAAAAGAAAGGATCTGGGAGTCTGGGAGCCTTGTCTTCAATGTTCGACAGCCTGTCTGGAGGAGGTGGGGGAGAAGGTGGCAGTTCTGGAGGCAAGGGCGCGAGTCATCCTCTCGCGGCACTCCAGAAACTCTGCGACAAGACTGAAACCCACACCCCCAGAACATCGGCATCCACACTTCCAGCGCCAGGCACTTCTGCAGCTCCAACTGCCCCAGGAGCCATTCTGGCCTTCAGCTGGGCTTGCAACGATGCCGTCGTCACCGCTGATTCCATCATGAAGTGTGCTTTCTGCGATACGCCGTTCATATCGAAAGGCGCATACCGACACCACCTGAGTAAGATGCACTTCGTGAAGGACGGGGTGATCCCGGACCCAGTGAAGTCGCCGAGCCCAGCTCCCAAACCGGCCGCCAACAACGGGCCTTCCACCTCCACCGCCGTCCCGCCGGCCAAGAGCCCTCAGCAGAGCTTCGAGGAGAGCCCACACTCCAAGTTCCTCAAGTATACAGAACTGGCCAAACAGCTCTCGAGTAAATATGTATAGTCCGTGAGGCTGTTGTAATATATCTCCTGTGTACATTACCCTTCAGTTGCCATTCCTGTATAAAGTGAAGTTTGCTGCATATCTATTTGAGCGTGATAGTTAATAGTTGTAGTGTAAAAGTATAGCGATCTCTAACTTGATGTATACCTTCATCAGTACGCCTTAAAGTGAAGAGGACATTTACTGGCGTCCTTTGTAAAACACATATGTATACTCAATGACACGTGATATATTCAGATTATAATAGATTCGTTTTATTATATTTATTTTATGTTAGTTTGTAATTTTCTAGGCGGTTCAAAAGGAAATCGTTGAATTCATTTTGTGTTGCAATTGTTGTTCATAATGTATAGATAACTGAGAGCCTCAACATTGACGAGTCATGTTTGTATATTGTATAAATATTGTAGAGTATTTCTAATAAACCTTGTTTGTATAATTGTTTCCTTTTGTAATGGTTCGAATGAATTCTTCGATTTCATATTGCCCGTAATGGGTCTATGGCCTATCATTGACTACTGTCTTTAAGGTATACGTTCTCACCTGTTTAATAGCTATGTAGGCATTGTCTGTTTGGTATTATTCCACGTGATATGATAAATATATATATATAATTATTCTTTTTATTAATGGTAATTAAAAATCCCAGTATAGTTGATATTGTAAATTAAATTATATAAGTCATTCTGAATTTCTTCTAATTATATAAATAAAAATATATATTGTATGTATTTACCTTAATAATATCTTTATCTTCTGAGACGATTATGAATATCCAAAAGTAAAAAAAAAATAAAGGAAAAAGAAGAAAAAAAAACACTATGAATGTTTGTAAATTGCATTGATAGTCATTATTTTTAAATAAAAGGTAAAATCATGTTAACTATTGTACAATACGTATACGTCAGATTTAATCAAGTCATATTTTGCAAAGAAGCTCATTCATGGTTAGGAATTAAGATTTTAAATATAATTTAGTTTGTTAATGCGGGGCGTGCGTCGATCGTGAGCAAGGCGTTCGTGATTGCAATAATATATATATGTGTTCACAGTTAGCATTCTTAACTTATAGCCTGACAGTGGTACTCAGGAATAGAAGCTTTGCTGTATTTTTAATTTTTTTTAAATTTTTGTTAAACCGCTGTTATTTTATGTTAATTAAGAACGAAAATATTTAAATTGTATTTTTAAAAAATTAAGTTTTATAATTAAATAATGGTGGATAATGTTTTCACTAGTTTTGTATATATTTTTTTAATTTTTGTTAAGAGTCCTATGACTATATTTTGAAGGCAATGATTCTTTCGTTTAAATCTGTTATATTTATTTATAAATATATTTTTTAAATTAATGTCATTTCATAAATTGCACAAATATTTTTAAATGATTGGCTGCCTTTTAATTAAAAGGTGTCTAACGAAGCAGCCATCTGTCAGATTTCTTGTTGGCACGGTGGACAATAGACGAACTCCTGGCAACACTGTTAGGTCGGATTGGAATTAATCGCGGTAGATTCTTTGATGTATAAATACTTCTAAATGTGGCAGAGTGGTCATTACTAAGCTCGCTACATAAATCTGCCCAGCTTCTATTCCCGTTCGGCATCACTCAAGGCAGACAGCACGCCCTTCTAATAGCACTAGAGGAAACCGAGATCTTCACATATATATATATATATATATATATATATATATATATATATATATATATATATATATATATAGTTGTAATGTGCCAGGCCTCTCTCTTACGATTGTCTCTTTTATCATTATATTTCTATTAAGCAAAATACGATTAAGAAAAAAAAAATATATATTAAAAACAATTTGTTCAAATGTATACCGAAAATTTGATTATATAAAATATTATTTATTTTGTAAATTATATAGATGTAATTGAATATAATAAAATTGAATGACGAAACGGTTATCTAGTGGTATTAGAAATTAAGGATGTTAGATATGTTTATACACTGTCCCATAAAGTTGTATTTATAAGACTTAATGATTCTATGTGACCAAATGAAAAGTATACGATTTTTTGAATTTACAAAAATAAAAAAAATATTAAAATAATAAATTTTTGCAATCTCAGTGATTCATATTTGATATGTTTTTTTGTTGTAATATTATGATTTTATTATTATTTTTCCATTCTCTATGAGGAAGATCCATATATCTTTGTATGTAAATTTACTATAAGCGTACCTCTAACTAGGCCAATGTTGATAAAGTTCAATTGAATGAGGTTTTTCGATTTTATTAAAATTTCATTGTCTTTTGAAAGAGGAAGTCTTTTAAATTTATATTATAAAAGTAATATGGAAAAATGTTGTAATATACGATGATGCCGAGAGGTGATTAAATGTATAACATTGTTATCTGTACAAAATAAAAATAAAAAAAATATTGACATTTCGACTTTTTTTAAAAAAAAGGGATGTGTCTAGTACAGTCAGTCATAAGGCTGCAAAATGCTGTTGTTGTTTATTTTATTCTAATGATATTATTGATAGAGTATTATTGATTTCAATAAAACCCAGTCTTACCGCTATTAATGATTTTATTTTTATTTTTTTTCCCATTATATCCTCACAAATTCCTATACTTGAAAAAAAATTGCATGCACCAATAATATGAAAAACATACAATGTAATCAGTTAGTTTTATAATAAGGTTAATCCAGTCCAAAAGTAATTACTTAAGGAAAAAATTAATAATTTTTCTAAAACTGATGTGATTTTGATTTTAAGTATTTAAGCCATTCTAACCAGTATGTAGGATGACTTTTTAGTTTTCCCTTCAAACTAATTTATTTAAAATAAAAATAAAAAATAAAAATCCTATAGGAGTAATTATGGACTTCATACTCTTTAACCTACTGTCAAAAAATCGAAAAAAAATAAAAATAAATAAAATGATAAATATGGTAAAATAGCGCAACATTGTGCTTCTTTTAATTTTTTAATTTTTTTTTTACGATTGTGTTTAAGGGATGTCATTGTTTTCCGCCTTAAATTTATAATTCACAGTTTTTATGATTTCATTTTTTTTTTCGTGCTACCCTAGTTCCTAAATACACGAGTATGTCAGTGTACAAAAAAAAAAAAAAAAAAAAAAAAAAAAAAATATATATATTAAAAAAATAAATAAATAAAAGAAGAAAGAATAAAACTAAGTGCTATTGTGATACTAACTTAATTATTTTAAGCACTTTAAATAACGATAAAAAAAAAAAATAATAAATACGTATAAAAAAATAATATGTCACTACACGAACTATTACTCTATGAACTCCTACTATAAATGTGTCATGGGTAATAAGGTAAGATATTCTCAAGAAAGCGTTAACATGTTTAACCATAATTATACACAATCAGATTTTTCTTTAAATAAACACTTATTATCAATCACTTCTTATTTTTTATCAGACACCAGACTTTTATAAAAGCTCTAATATCAATATTTCAGTTGCTAAGAATAGTTGAAAAATCCTATAATGAGAAAGTCTGGCTTGAAATGAAAATTTGTCATTTTACGTAAACCATCAAAGAAGAAAATAGAACACATAAGAAGATGAAAAACATAATAAATTTATCTATAATTTGGTTAACATAAACATCAATATTTATGTAGGTTGGAATATAAATTATTAAAAAAATTCTATCCATATTTAAATAAAACGATAAAAGGAGAAATTCAATGAAGATTTAAATATTTTTTGTGATAACTTCAATAACATATTAATTTATTACTTGTATTAGATCGGGAGATATTACTACATTATGAATTGTATTCTTATATATATATATATATATATATATATATATATATATATATATATATATATATATATATATATATATATATATATTTATATATTTTTATATATATTTTTTTTTTTTTTTTTTTTTTTTTTTTTTTTTTTTTTGAAAAGGCAGAAATAATGAAGTAGCATTGAGAGAAATTATAAAGAAATTTGAAAAGATAATATTAGGCGCTATTGTGATATTTAGTCAATTAATTAACTTACATTATTATTGGTACAACAATATTCAGATCACATGCCGGAATACATTTCTTTACAGAATAGGATCAGTAATTGAAATATACTGACAGGCAAGAAATTCCACTTTTTTTTTTTTTTTTTTTTTTACTCTTCCAGTTATTTAATGATTATGAAATTTTTAAAATTGTTATTAAAAAATCGTTTATTTCTAAAACCAACCAAGAAACGTCAACATCGGACAACGATAAGTTACAGGTCCTGAAATCGATGTGTTTGTTCATGTAGGACATACTGAAACGTTTGACCCTCCTCAAAAAACTTAATAAATGATTATAATAACATAAGGGTTTTTTAGTATGTTTAATAATTTTTTTTTAAATTCTTTTATTAATAGAAATTTACAACTGAATTAAAACAAATACATCTAGTAAATCGGCGGTTTAAAATGAAAAATGACATGCTTAAAACTTGTAAAGGAACTACCCATTGGTGGTACTCTAAGAAAATATCTACAACAGAAGAAGATCCTGGGGCCATCTTCTTTTCAGGCGCCTCGAAGGATTACCAGGAATGGAATGGGAAGCAAGTTGTGCAAAAAGTGGATTTGGATGAGAAGTAAGTTTATTATAAGGTGGAACAAACAGCTCATTTGTGACAAAAGTAAGGAGCATTAAGGATTTTTCGAAGTATTTTGGAATGGAGTGATTGGATGCGGGAGAAATTGGATGGTTTGGTGGATCTCCATAACTCTATAGGTCTCCGTAAGTCCAAATAGGTCTGATAATCGTCATATAGATGTGTTTTTTGTAGTGAATATGGAGATTTGAACGTTTGTCGAGTAAGTGTTGTAGCAGTCGAAATCGACGTGCAGCTTCTTGTCTTCTCAATCTTGTATGAGGGTTCCAGGTAACTCTCCAATCCAAGGTATCGTATTTGTTCCATATTCTTTAGCGGTACTCCATTAAAGGATACAGGAGGACAGGATGAGGTAGGTTTTCGACAGAGGGTAAATGCTATTTGCTGGGATTTGATAGGATTTATCTTAACTCTCCAGTTTTGACACCATTCTTCAAGGGAAGTGATATGTGACTGGAGTGTTTGGGATAATAGTGAAGTATGAAAGTTGACCGATAGGTGACGAGCGCCATTCTACATGAGATATTTCAATAGTACTGCATTACATAGAGCTTGAAATTGATAATAAAATTTACTTATATTCAATAAAATTAATAAAACAGATTTAAATATGTGGTGCATCATGTGGATTCCAGTGAAGTAGGAAATCGACCGACATGTGATCACTCTTCAATTTAGTTTACAATGGTAAAACAACAGAACCCTTCTGCCCCCAATTTCAACTACATAGTTTTAATAGTTCAAGGAAGGTTAGCAATAACTAAATTTCACAATAAAAAAATTTAAATGAACGACGTTGAATAAAAGTTTTCCTCACTGTCGGATATTTTTATTGTTGGAAATCCAAATCCAACCAGATGAAAGCAATAAAATTATTACTGTCGAATAAAAATTATTACCAAATCAAAATATCGATGCTTTGCTTATTTATGTTGTGTGTAAATACATAATTCATGGGTTTTTGTTGTAACCACTCTTAATGCAGTCATTATCCACAAGTGTGTGCAATCATTGTCCATCTGGATTACCAATTCATACCTTAAAATTAAAAAATGGATGTCCAAATATGCTTTTACATAATCTTCAAACACCTAATCATTGCAATTCAACCAGATTAAACTTTACTACTCTGCGTGAAAATAACATTGATGAAATAAGGCATACTTCAATACAAGAATTTTTTCGATGAACAAATAAAAGTTCAATTATTAGCTAAGATTATTTAAGTTTTTTTACTTACGAGAGCAAGCGAAGCCGTGATGGGGGATACTAAATAGATACTAAATAAATTAATAAAGTTTATGAAGAAAAATTACTGTTTCAACTATAAGTTAATTTTGTCTTGGATTTCGTTTCCTTTCTAAAATTAACGTAGATCCACGAAACACCTACGAATATTCGACAAACTGTTCCTGGAAAAATAGCCGATATCTATTGGAACTTTTTTTTTTTTTTCTACGGTAAGCGATAACTCTCATGTAGGAGAACAGAATAAAGAAGTCGATGGACAAATGCAGGGTAGTGCAATTTAAAGAGGAGACATTATTGAGCTTGTGGACCCCGGGAGCGGACAGATGGTCCCAAACCAGAACCGGTCCGAGGCAGCAAGTTGATGTGTGTTGGTGTCGTCCCAGCGACACTGCCAGTCCATTAGCCCGAGAGGTTTTTTTCCCTCCTCGTCTTCTTCTTGAATATCTTCCGTCGGCTCTGGCATTTCTTCCTCTTGTTTATTGCGCTTGTAATGGCTCTTGAGGGGGCGCCGGCCGTGAGAACGGTTTTGCCGTTTTAATGACGGATTTAGAAAATACCATAGGATTATTCTGAAATTTTCGTTTCTTTTAAAAATATGACGTTTTTGCCTTCTCTTATAAGTAAAGAATTTAGATAATTTTAACTAATAAATTGAAAGTATATCAAACAAATTTGGTTTATCTAAAAAAAAATCGTTTAATGAAGTATGCAATTATTCTGTGATATTTACATGCAGAACAATAATTGTTACCTTTGTGAATTTTTAACTGATGTTTAAAGATTGAGTCAAAGCATAATTGGACTTTCGATTTTTAACTTTTATGTATCCACATACAAAACTAAAAAGACAAAAACTGCTCGTCGTCACAGACTACTTCAACATTTACTAGACAAACGTTCAAAGCTCCCAATTAATTACAAAAGACTCATTTACATGACTGTGATTAGACCTATTTGGACGTACGGAGTTGAGCTTTGGGGCTCCACTAAACCATCCAATTCCAATCTTTGCAATACAAAATCCTTCGAAAAATCCTCCTTACATTGCTCTTTACTTTGTGACCAATAGACTTATCCATAAAGATCATAATGATCCTTATGTTGCTGATTTAGCCCAGACCAGATACCTATCCTTCCATAGTAAGCTCCATAGCCACTCCAATCCACTAGTCTCCCAACTTGCTTCCCACTGCATTCCCGATAATCCTCCGAGGCGTCTGAAAAGAAGATGGCCTAGAGACCTTTTAGTGTAGATTTTTATTGAAGTGCTACTATTGAGTAGTTCTTCACCAGTTATTTACATGCTATTGGATTCAATATCAACACATTTACTTGATGTATATGTTTTTGTAGTTGTAAATATCAATAAAAAAAAAAAAAAAAAAATTATTTATGAGTTAGTATTGTAGATGGACAGAGACTATTTATAAATTCTTGTCGATAACTGATTTATCAGTGCTTAGAACTAAAAGCCCATGGATCATATTTCTGCACACAATATTAAAAAGCAAAGGATTGTAATTTTTATTAGGTTATAACTTTTATTCGACAGAAATAACTTTATCGATTTCATTTGGTTGGGTTTTAATATCTAACTATAAAAATATATAACCATAAAATATACTCTACACAATACATTTAACTTATTATCACAATAAACTATACTATTGTAAACATTCCTAGTGCTATGAAAATGATTTAGTTGTAATATGGTTGAGATGGGTTCAGTAGTTTTACCGTTGTAATATCTATTGCTGAATGGTACTAAATACATATCTGTCGATTTTCAACGAAAAATTACTTGTCCTTAGATATAAGCGTATAGATATAGCAATTTATTTTATTTCTTTACCTTCTTAAAATATATACGAGGTTACCAATTATATATTTTTTAAATTAATATATTCGTTACTGTAAAGATACATTTTATATCAAGCTAATTAAACACAAACACTACTTCTTATAATACTTATAACGCTTACCGTTTTTCGAAAAAACAATCCACAATACTGCAAGCATCACAAAAACTTGCAAATTTAACCGGCTTATGTAAAATTTAAGATTACATGTGCTCTAGCCTTATAGGAAATTTAAAGTCGAATCAGAAAATGTGGTCAAAATTTGAAAAATGTTTGTGAAAAGTGGAGATATTACAACTTTTATAGCAAATTATGCGGTTTCCTCAAAATAATTTTTGAATTATCATATATCTGCAACGGATTGGAATAGAAAGGTGAGGTTGCTAGTATTTTTATTCATTTTTGGTCTAGTTTTACAATTTTTTTTTCCTTTTTTCTCATTTTTTGTAGGAATCCTAACCACCCTGTATATACTGACAGCCCTAAAATTCAACCCAATGTTTTGAATTTATAATACTATATTTTTAAATTATAAAATTTGATAAATTAAGAATTTTAAAGTTAAATTAATTTTAACTCAGGATTGATGAATTAATTGCCACTTTTATTAGAATTATTTTATTATGATGCTAGTATCTAAATCTAAATCTAAATCTTCGGTTCTAAAGCATACAAAGTTTTCAACACATTAGGACCATTTTAATTTTACATGGATTATATATAATAAATTTTTCAAAAATGTACCTGAGGAGATCTAACATACATCTGAAACATATTCATCGTGGAAAGGAGTAGAGTTGAAATAGGTCTAATTTTTGGGGTTTACAATGGGATTTCCTCTACGACTCACTGGATTTTTTCGTTCCTAAAATGGGGCTATTGGAAATGTTTATTTGGTCATTTTAAACAATAATCTGGACCGGTTTTAATCGGCTTGTTTAAATAACCAATAATGTCCAGATAAACATTTCCAACAGCCCCGTTTTAAATTTGTTGCCAATAGGAACGGAAAAATACAAGAGTCATAGGGGAAATCCCGAGGTAAACCCCAAAAATTTAACCTACCTGTTCCCCTTCCCACATTGGATTTATTTCACATATCTGTTAGATCTCCTCAGGTGAGTACCAATATTTGATTTCTGGTCTTACACTTTTGAAAACTGTTGTATATATATAATCCATGTAACATAGTGCTGTGTTAAAAACTGAAGATGAGTGTTCAGCATTAGAAACTAGTATTATAATAAAATAATTCCAATAGAAGTGGCAATTAATTCATAAATCCTAATTGTATTGATCCTTCTCTACCATCACGCATACCTCAAGTAATTAATTTTTTGTTTTAATATGTCATCCTTTCCAATCATCGGTTTATTCCTCTCAATACACCATGAAATTTCAAAGTACTTAGTCAAGACGTTTGTAGGAATACCTCCATTGATTTTCTTCTTGCTTGTTCAAATAAATTATATTTCAAAAAATTATTTTAAAGGTAATGTAGTTAGGATGTAGAAAAACTGGTCTGTAAATTAAAATGGCGTAAAATACTTTTCATTGAGATTGAGTAATATAAGAAAAAAAAAGAATAAAATTGTATACTTTTAAATTCTGATCTTTTGCCATAAACCATCTCAATTTGAAACATACGGCTGTGATAGTTAAGCTCCTAATGAGCTGGGATGGTCCGTCCACCTGCCCCCAGTTGGCACTTGGAATCAAATTTAATCTCAACGGAAAGATGGTTTTTTGAAAAGTGTGCCAGGCGGATTTGAAAATAACAATTCGCAGTATATCACAGCTCCGGGCTGTGGTGTGCGTTATACACCCGGCGACTGTCAACAATTATCTCGTCGAGGGCTCCTCTGTTGTTGAGTGTCGTAGATTCGAGGTCGAAAAATATATTAACAGGGTGAAACAAATGCCGTCTATTTCAGTATGCAGCTGTCCTTTCATGACAAAAGGTCTAAAGATAAATTTTTTTATTGATGTATGGTTTCAATTTTTTTTTCTATTTGGATTACTCATGGAGTGATATGGTATGTATAAAAATACATAAAGACAAGTGAAAAAATATACGCGATTGATTTTTTCATTTTCTCGGCTAAAATGTTCATTACTTTTCAGGTGTTTACGTCCCCACAAACTATAACTAGAGCATAAGAAACGTATTAGGACTATTTAAAAAAATAAAATAAATAAAAGCAAACAGTTAAAAAAAAAATACCAAAAATTTTAAATTAATTAGATTAGAACGCAAGATTGATATTCTATAAGTGTTAAACTTGTGTAGGTCTAATGTGATTTAGAAAAATATCCTCGAGAGATATGCTTCATCTAATGCATAACTGTAATTAATTATACTTTAATACTTTTAAATTAAAAAAAAAAATTCTTATCTTTACTATTACATAAAAGAAGCCATTTTTCGTTTGTGATCACTAGGGCTGTAAATTATATGGAATAAAAACTCAATAAAAATGCAAATATATAGGGTAAAATATGCAATTAAATACCTATTTAACTGCAATACCTATAGTTGAAACTGCAACTATTTAAATTACCTATTCAGAAAAATACAAAAATTGCATTACATACGTATACATAAGTACAAACTAAAGTTTAAGTAGCTCATTGTGTTGAAAAGGGAAACAATTCGAAGGAGACTATTAAGAAACAAAAAGACAAGGCGGATGCTAAAAAAGAAAATACGTATGGAAGGGTATTTCAGCTGGACATAAATCAGTATCGAAACCATTTTGAAAATTTTTGATTTCTTGCCTTTGTTTTATAAGTACTTAGCTGTTTTTATGTGCAGTAATTGATATAACTTTATTAAAAAAAACACTATATAAAAACTTCTCCATCGCACTTAATTATGTGAAGTTACATTCTTTCCAACGAGATCTTTTGTCTTTGCTAGAGTAATATTCGAGAAAAAATAAAAGTGAAGTAACATTCCAAGTAGTTGAGCAGAGCAAGAACAAGAATTTAATCTGATTAAACGATTCCATGAGAAGAAAATATGATCTAAAGGGAATTTATCAGCTGGAAAGCTCTTCCTACAAAAACATTAGCATCTGGCTCAGCAACTTCTGCTCCATGTTTTAAATTTTTTAAAAATGATTTAACCATTTTAAATAACAATGGAATTATATAAAAAGTACTGAGTGCCCAAAATGATGATGAAAAAGATGACGACGATGACTTTATAATTCTTCCAACAATTCCATGCAACGAAGTAGAGGAAATGCTAACTGCATTAAGAGGTTTCGAGTAGCAATGTGAATCAGATATTTCACACCTGATGGGATGCGGCAAGTGTTTAGCTTTTTGTATGTTTTTGTCAATGCCACTCATGTCCAATGTGTATAATGTTCATCTGTTCGTTTTTACATTCAATAAATTGCAGAAAAATTACAATTATATAGTTACTACTGCTTTTTTGTTACTTTACCAGTGAAATTCTGTAATTATTATTACGTCAACCCCTCTCCCCCACTCATGACGAATTATCGAGTTTCTACTGTAAAAGAAAAACCTTGTAATATTCAATCGTTTTTAGGAGGTCTACAGGTTTCTTTCTGTAATTTCTTCATTGCAATAAGTTGCTAATAAAGTTTCAAGTATGCTAATGAATTGTGGCAATTTTTTACTATTTCCATCCTATTTAGAAATATCTTTCAATACTTCATAATGTACTTGGAAAAAGGAATTTTGGATAATAATTGGGAAGGTTTTAAATAAAATGTGGTATTAGATATACGGAGTGTACTCACAGGAATTTCTTCTCGTCCTGAATTCTGTTCTTGGGTCCAGTTATATTCTTTGGGTATCAGGGCTTCACCAGTTAGAGATGTGACCAAGTTTTTCAGATGTGAGAGATAGATCGCATAAAAAAGTCAAATGGACTTACTCCTGGAGAACTTCTGATGATCTAAAGATAAGACTGCAGTAACTTCGAGAGCAATTTTTATTAAAATATAGATAATTACAGAGTTACATTATACAGGGTGTTTAAGACTGCAAGGCACCATTAGCAACAAAAAATTTCATATAAACTATAGCTCGATTCTCATCCGTTTTATAAATATTTTTAATTTTATGTTTTATCAAGAAATTTCTAATTGCATTGTATTCATAAATACAATCTAATACAGCACTCATAAATTATGTTTTATTAATAAAAAATTAACACTAAAATATTTGATCTATTGGAGTGTATGTCGCTACAGAGGAGGGAACTAATGCAATACAATGCGGCAAAATCATGATGAAGTTCGCCTAGCAGTAGATGCAGTCAAAAGAAGATCGGTGCTGTGTATCAGAGAAGAGGGAGGACATTTTGAACAATTATTGTAAATTTTAATTAAACTATCTTAAAATTCAAATATTAGAATAAGATAAGAAGGTAATTGTGATTTAATTACTTTTCTATTAATAAAACATAGTAAAACTATTTAAAATTTCAGAGCATTCTCTCAGTATTTCCCAAAATGCCGATGTTGCATCTCCCTGTTTTTTATAATTAATAAGTGATTTCAGTATCGATTTTAGAAATTATCACTATTAATGGTGTACCATTCAAAAGTTGTATGTATGTAAAAGTTTTTTTCGAGTAGTTCACGTTTGTAACATATGTAATATTTTTGAGAAAAATGCAGTCAAAATTTTGGAACGGATTCTGAAACTTGCTATTTCATATGTTTGGATCAATAAGTTAAATACTGGACGCTGCTATTTTGAAGTTTAAATAAATTTATTTTAAAGAAAATTTAATCTTCTTTCTAATGAGCTTATTGAAATTGCTCTAGGTTTAATAGTTCGGGAAATATAGACAACTGTTTGTCAAAAATTAGAAATCTCTTGATAAAACATAAAATTAAAAATATCTATAAAACGGATGAAAATCGAGCTATAGTTTATATGAAATGTTTTGTTGCAAATGATGCCTAGAATCGTTTCTTGAAGTTACTGCAGTCTTATGCTGAACACCCTGTATATGACGGAATGAACGAACTGTAAGAGGCTACTAGTTTATTTATACAAAACGAATCTTGAGTCAGCTTTTTTGGTGATAGGTCAGTGATGGTCTTCCTTTTTATATATCATAATTCGTTTACATAACTAGACACCTTGGACGATTAACTTCAATCGAATAGGACAACTAATGAATTATTTCATTAGTGACAGATGCGAAGCAGAATCTTGATCATTAAAAAAAAAAAAAAAAAAATTATATTTATTTCCGCCAGGATAGCCACAGAAAAAAAAAATGGTTTCTAAAATGACTTTTTAAAATGTAAAAAAATAAATATGCCTGTACCTTCCAAATATAGCGAACGCAATGTTTCCTTCATTAAAAAATACATTGAATTAATCCGTCTTCCAGTTTCCTTCCATCGGATTCCTGACCACACCCCCCCCCCTCTCCTCTACAGGGAATGAACTGACAAGAGATGTGACACTGACTGATGCCTGAGTATAATTTTCTATTAGCTGTTCTGAAGGCTCCTGTCAGGCATCAATCATATCCTCCCGGCTCTCCTCTGGTTCCACAACCTTCCCGTCCATAATGAAAAACATTAATATTAATAAACGTTTATTCTTTATTTTGCCACGTGTTAGTGAGAAATAACACCTCATTAAATACATATACATAAATTAGAAACGTAAGTTCGTGAGTCCATCACATGTATCGTTTACGATTTTTGCCGACCTCCAAATGCTAAAATTAA
The DNA here is from genome assembly GCA_003667255.2 of Euschistus heros. Classification (NCBI taxonomy): domain Eukaryota; kingdom Metazoa; phylum Arthropoda; class Insecta; order Hemiptera; family Pentatomidae; genus Euschistus; species Euschistus heros. The sequence continues at coordinate 1,869,651 of RCWM02000137.1, forward strand.
AACTTATTTAAATGGCGAAAGTTAAACTTTAAAAAAATAAATAAAAATTCGCTTCAAAAATATCAGAATGAGTTTCATTCAAGCTGCCCATGCATATCTCAATCAACTTCTTCATAGTTAGAGCTGGGTCACGATACACGATATTTCGATATATCGATATTTTTCCTTTCAGATGTTCTTCATATCGCTACATACACTACTGTATGAGGCACCTAATAGCAAAACGTAGCAAATCCACCGAAAATCGAAATTGAATTTTATATACCGTTTGATCCAGCTCCTTGCCACGCAGAAGACTGACGTTTTTAGACCTAGGTTTTAGGTTTAAAAACGAAGGAAAAGCTGTTCAAATTTACAATTAAGAATCACGTACTGTTGTAAAATGGAGTAAAACCATGCCTATCACAGTACCAAAAGGGAGTATCTTACAATATGGCTGCCATATTATGCATATTATTTGTCAGATTTAGGAGACATAAACGAGGTGGAAGAAACAAAATTAGCTGTTTAGAAAAGTTACATGTTATTGTGATTGTAATTACTATTGACTAGTCCATTTTTTAAATTATATTTCTTTTTTTTGTTTGTTAAACTAAGCTAATAAATGTTTTTAAACATTATAAAAAAAGTTTTAAGATAGATATTTGTATTGAATTTTAAAGTTACCAACTAAAAAACAGAGTCAATGATATTTTGATACTACTGCGTAGTTCAATACTTTATTTTGTCCCTCAATACTCTAAAAATAATCGCATATATGTATACAAATATTTTTTAATGATAAATTGTTTTTAACCATTTTTAAAGATGTTTTACTAAAAGTCTGCCTAGAAGTAAGATGAGGAAGAATAATAATTTGTTTAGGAAAATGTGCATTATGATTACATAGACTAGTCCATGTATGTTCATATATCGTTTATTACTTTACTATCCGTTTTTATTGTTCACCAGGCTAATAAGTAACATTATTGAACGTAAAATCATTTTTTAATCCATCATTTCATTTCTATAAATCAACCCAGGACTTGTATTTAATTCATTATCAAAAAGGAGTAAGTCTCAAACTGTTGCAAAACGGAGCAAGTACAGAAGAAAAACCAATTTTTAAAAAAACTGGTCAACAGGGGCCCTTATTACGCTTGCCCAAATAAAACCATCTATTTTTCTGGCAATCATACAAGAAAAATTACATTCAATTGGGCATAATATTGGTTTTTTACATCTGGTGAAAAACATAGAAATTTGGTTTTGCAACTGGACGCCTCATACATAGTTTTCTCTATATTTTAAAAATACAACATACAGCTATATATATAGTTTATTATGGTACTGCATTGTTTTATGACTTTGGGCGGGGGTACACCCAGACCTCTGGAATATCTCAGTTAAGATCAAAGATCAAAGCAAGGATTAATGATACATGTTTTTCGAACAGGTATATATTTACATTAGTATGTACAATCATTTAATAATAATATGTAATTATTAATAATAATATTAATATTAATTCACATTGGACTCTAATGTGACCTTGAAGCAGGAATATAATATTAAAAATATTAATGTTAATTTTTTTTTCTATATGGTGTCTAGGGACCGCGTTAAGCAACTACTGTACAATGTACATTTCTTCTATTGTGTGCATCCTCTTTCCTCTTCTACCAATATGTCTCCATCCTCTGACTATGGTGCACCCTTCATTCCTCTGTCCACATTGCTCATCCAGTTCTTATCTTCTTCATTTCGATTCTCTCAAAGCGTTGAATTTTGTCTCTCATCAGGTCTCTGTTACATCTTCCTCTCCAATACCCATCTCCACTAAGTCTGCTTAGTCTTTTTAGAACCATGCATTTAGGTTTTGGGGTTTTTGTCAAAAAACATGAATATTTTCTTTTTAGCCTTTCATCTTTCATTCTTTTCAAATGGGCATAGAAGCTTACTCTTCTCTTCCTCATAGAATATTAATTAATGATATATATATATATATATATATATATATATATATATATATATATATATATTATTTTTTTTTTTTTTTCTTTATAAGCCCCTTTGGCTAACAAAAAAACGTTTTGATGCATTTCTTGATAATAATAATTCTACCTCTTTTACTGCACCAAAGGTTAACTTAGGTCAAACTAAGTTGGTTAACACATTGTTGCCATCTCTTTTTTTTTTTTATTAATGAGTAACAGTAAAACAATTGTACCCGGAGTTGAAGCTGAGTTAGTCCCCGTAAAAACATGAACCATGTTAACAAAAAAGGAGCAAAACCTTATAAGATTGGTTAGAAATTATTAATTTTTTAATATTTCTAATGCAGCTTAAATAAATACACATCTTATATTTGAGTACACGAAATATGAAAACATCAAAATAAGCAAACACTTAACAACACAATCCAACTCAAAACTATTGAAATGTAAGTTTACAGGTGTAGATAGGAAAGAGCTATCGATAAATGTGATACCCGAAGTGGAGCTCAGAATTTATTCGGGTTAGACGAATATGTTGGAACAGTAGTTCGCGTTAGCTAAATTAAAAAGATGGATAAAATAATTTGAAATGCCATTGTAACGTCGTGGGAATATTTAAAATGGCATTTCATAAAAAATGATGTATCGGTATTTTCGGAGCTGAAAATATCGTGGATATCAATATCGAAATTTTTCTTACGATACCGATGCTTATTTATGGTCATCTTGTTCAGTGACATTTTTGATGGATATTCCACTTCTCCATAGTTCCTCACCTAAAGACTCTCTTAGTTCTTCTTTCACCACACTTCAGTCTTCCTCAATTTACATCAGAAGCTCCGTGTATTTGTTCATCTTTAATCTCATCATCCATCCTAATTAAATGACATAGCCATTAGAAGCTTTGAATTGATACAAGACCAGAAGAACATTATAATTTGTTATTTAACGATTTATAGGTCTATTAGTCCCTTCTATGAAACAGGACTTATTCTTTAATTGGTCCCATAACATTTTCCTCTCAAGCATACTGATTTTTTTTCAAATTTGGATGCAAGATAGCACTGGTAGGATGATTCATTCTGAACAAATGATTTTGGTACTACTAGTTATCTACTACAGAGGAAACCGTTACTCAGCGGATCTCAATAGACGATCTGATCTAGAAGAAAGGAAAAGGGATATTCATAAATACTTTTCCGTTTCAGAAGAGATGGAAACATTCTACTAAACGTGAAACTAAGACATTGGATGATGGATGTACGATTAAAAGAAAAATATATTGTAAAAATCTTTGTATCTGCAATTATTAGTTACAAGCATCGCCCGTCGCGGCTTAGCCCACCTCATAAGTAAAGAATTCAGATAATTTTAACTAATAATTGAAGTTATATTTTGCTCATTGGTAGAAATTTTATATGAAGTATGCATAGATGAGGTGGTTGAGGTTTAGGTGAAACCATACTTGGACATCCAATTTTTAATTTTAATGTATAAGTTGGTTATCCAAAGGTCAAAAACTGTTAAGAAACTCTTGCCGTTAATGGACTGAATTATCAGTGCTTATAACTAAAGGCCCACGATTCATATTTTTACAAGCAATATCAAAAAGAAAAAGGGTCGAAATTTTGAATTGTTAATAGTTTTGGTTCAGCCGAAATAATTTTATTGATTCTATCTAGTTGGATTTTAATTTCTAACCATAATTTTATGTGAAAGTTTTGCAAACCTCATTCCTGCCGCACAACAGTGTTAATTTAAATTTGTTTTATAGCAAATTGTATTATTGCTAAACCTTCCTAAAATTATGAAAATGAGTTAGTTAAAATTGTGTACAGTGGGTACAATAGTTTAGCGGTACGATGCTAACTAATTACATATCGGTTATTCAAATTTCAAGGGTATCCACAAGTTACATCAAATATTTATAGTTTTTTTTAATAAGAATTAAATTGTAAATCAGAATGTCTTAATATAAATTAATAATTCTATATAACACCGCACCTTAGTAACCTCTCTCAAATGGTGCTCACCAACTGTCAGTCGAATATCAAACTTCATCGCGCACCGCATATTTATCGCTTTTTTATGACGATTTCATTATAAATCTGTAAATTTTATTACTGCTAAATCTTCCCTGAACTATGGAGATGATGCAGTTTAAATTTGGTACAGATTGGTTCAGTAGTTTTCGCGTTTAGTGATCAAAAACGAAAAACGGCTTGTCTTTTTATATAATAGCATTGATGTGATCGTGAGAAAAAAAACAAATTCTTCAGGTGGGAGAAATATTGTAAATTAGCTTAAAATAAAACCTAAATATTCAGAGCTAGAGTGTGTCAAAATGTTACATTTTTAAATGAGGAAAAAATGTATAAACCTCCAACTATAAGACATATCTATGTAAAAAAACACAAGAAAATCTGTAACACTATATGTATATTTAATGAGTAATATCGTTTCTTTTAATTAACTTGAAATATAGAAAATAAAACTATTGGCAACATTTAAACAAAAATACAAATGGTGATTCCCTGGAAATCGGTGGTGGTCTAGTAAAAGAGCTGAACCGTAATATAATTCGGTGGTGAGGAGAGGTCTGCTCTACGTGATTAGAATTATAAAAAGATCCCGGAGGAGGTTCAGGGGGCCTCTTCAAATATTTGCACTCAGTCAGCAGCTCGCCCTTGGAAAAAAATAAATTATAAGTCCTTTAAAAAAAAAAAAAAAGTAAAAGAAGCTTGCTGTTCTAATTGGAATAAGAGCACACAGATAACTCTAGCCCCGTGTACACTAGCCGTCTCTGCATGAATATATTAGAGCCTGCCGTGTCTTTGCACATATTAGTTTCCTTCGGCTTACCCTGATGTCCTCAGATGTATCAGTACTTATTACTGTTAGGTGTCATCTCGAAACTATCTCGTCCCTGCCCTATTTTATTAGCCAGTAGAAGAAATATAGTCTTATTAGGAAGAGCAGCAACAGGGGTGGTGTTAGTACTCAATGTTGGCGGGGTGATAAGGCTCAGAGCACCCTCCGCTTATTGCTGGAGGGAGAAAATTAGAAGATACAAATCATCCCCGGTCCATCAGTTGTTCTGTTTGCTCTCGGGCCGGTGGAGGGGAGGGGGCGAGAAGGGGCTTGTTGTTCGGCGGATCTAGCGAGTAGTCTTTAAGAGCAACCTTCTGAATAGATAACTAATAGCAATAATTTGAATAAATAAATAAAGACTTAGCGAACCCGAAAGTTCAATGCCGACAACACCAACCGTTGACCACACACTTCCCTTTACTCCTCCAAAACCTAAATCCCCGGCCCTCCGCAATCCTCCCATGTACGTCTTGGTCTACCTTTCGGTTGATTACCCGACGGCTCAAAACTGGATACTTTTTTTCGGAATTCGATCATTATTGAACCTTATTTACCGGATATACCTCGCACAGTGAAGCCTTCAAAATTCTCCGGTTTCTTCATTCTTTTTTTTTGCCAAATACTCTATGCAGTAGTTTATTTTCGAAAACTTTGAGGCGTTGTTTCTCCCCTAACGTAAGCGGCCATGTTTCGAATCCGTATAGAACTGTTGGTAGTATAATAGTCATTTATATCCTAATTTTTAAATTTCAGGAGAGTATGCGCGAACAGAGTAGTTTTGCGACCGAGAAATAATTACCGGCTTTTAACCTAACCCTTATTTCCTCTTGAATTTCATTTTTTTTTCTTGATATAGTAGTCCCTAAATATTTGAATTCTAAACGAGTTCTAACTTTATCCCAGAAATATCTGCATCACTAAAATGTTCACCGTTAATCTGAATTAATAAATAACTTTTTTAAAAAACATTTAATTGATATTATTAAATGTTAAAATATCTGTTCCTGCATTCCTGGAATCATATTCAAATTCAGTTCTTGCATATTTAAGATTCCACTTAAAATAAATCTTACTTCCTCTGAATATAACCTGTAGGTACTTCTATTGTACATACAACTCTTAATACTGTACTGAAAGATTTTATTTTTATTTTTCTTATTGTATATCATTTGTGGAGTGGCCTGTTATCTTCCTTTCTGTATATTTAACTATCTTCTATGTATATTTTATTATTATTTCTTTCTTTATTTTTTTCATTTTATTATGCCTCTGACCAGGTGTAAGAAAAAAATTAAATAGACTATATTATTTTGTAATATGTTGTGCCATTGATTGAAAAGATAAATGTGTTTATTTTTTGAGAAAAGTTCTTATTATGTTCTTCTCTTAATCATTAAGTCAATAATTCTCTTAATCATTGATCAAGGGTAATAATGGCTAAATATGATTTGGGTGGGAAGCTATAGAGCTGTAAATATGTATACATTGTTATTGCATTGATCTTGTTATTAAGCCGTGAATTATTTTTTTTTTTTATGTAAAAGTATCTAAACTATTTCACTTGAGGTACGCATGATGATATAGAAGGATCAATACAATTAGGATTGATTAATTAAGTGCCACTTCTATTGAGATTATTTTATTTGAAAACTAGTTTCGAATGCTAAACATTCATCTTCAGTTCTAAAACATACAAAATTTTTTCAACACATCAGTACTATGTTACATAGATTATATATACTAAAGTTTTTTAAACAAGATAAGACAAGAAATCAAGCATAGGCACTCACCTTCGAGTTAACTAAAACACTGAATTTGTGATAATTTAATCTTGTTTCTACAATGCCCTAGTGCTGCTAGACTAAAAAGGATGGTTTTATTTCGTCTGTTATTGGTACATGTCTTTTGCAAATAAATAAAAATATTGATTGATTGATTGTTTTTGCACGTAATATCAACTTCATCTGTGAGAACTACATTAACAACTTTATTTGTGAGAAGTAAAAGGGTTAATTACTACTTAACCTACCTGGCTCCCCCTTTTACTTCTCACAAATTCAGTGTTTTAGTTAACTCGAAGGTGAGTGCCTATGCTTGATTTCTTGTCTTATCTTGTATAAAACAAACTTTAGTATATACAATCTATGTAACATAGTACTGATGTGTTGAAAAAAATTTTGTATGTTTTAGAACTGAAAATAAATGTTTAGCATTCGAAACTAGTTTTCAAATAAAATAATCTCAAAAGAAGTGGCACTTAATTAATCATTCCTAATTAAACTATTTCTATATTTGAAATATGTTGGTCCTACTTATATAATTTAATCTTGTTTCTACAAAGCCCTAGTGCTGCTAGACTAAAAAGGATGGTTTTATTTCGTATGTTATTTGTACAAGAAATGTCTTTTACAAATAAATAAAAATATTGCTTGATTGATTGTGTTTGCATGTAATATCAACTTCATCTGTGAGAACTACATTAACAATTTTATTGATCATAAACCTATATTAGCTTCAACCGAAAAAATGATGTACATACTCATCCTATCCGAATAAAAATATGTATCTATTCAAAAACATACACTATGTTTCATTGCTTTGACTCTCGATTTCAAACTGAAAAAGTTTTTTTTTTATTTACTTATATTTTAGATATTTGTATTTTTTCATAGTTTTATACACTAATGTATTAATATATTGTTAATAATACAAGAGGGCTTGCGCCCCAGAATAAAGAATATTATTCAATTTCAATTACTCTTGACTCATTTATTGCTTCATCCTACAGATTGGACACAAAGACCTCTATTCATTGAGACCCGAGGCTATAGACAGGACATGTTGAGGGGAAGAACGGAAGACGTTTGGCACGGCCGTGACAAAAAGTCGGCCTAATCAGAGCCGCTGTGGGCGCCTGGAGCGAAGACATGGCCGTTCCATTAGCCCCGTCTCCCTAAATATCTGTCTTCCGCTCTCCCTATCTCGTCAGTCCGTCTATATCGCCCTATCCGTTTAGCTAGCCGTCCATCAATGTCACCCAATATATATACATATACACAGCCCTGGCAAATATTTTATTTTAGTTTACAAACATGTTCTTCGAAGGATTGAATGTTATGTTTTAATGGTCTGTCCATAATGCAGGTTTGTTGTTTTAAAATAAACAGAAAAAAAGACAGAATGGTTATTGTAACGTTACAAAGTAGGCTAAAGCAGACAGTTATTGACACCTCAAATAGTTATTGACACCGGAATCTTTAATTGAAAAAAATAAGCTTTTGTGCTAATGTTTAGTTTCAAAAAAATTATTTTCAAAATATAACTCTAAGAAAGATAATGTAACCTTAATACAGAAAGCTACTAATTCACTGATTCAGAAGAGGTTTTCTTCTGCTTTCCTTAAGAAACTTCTTCTGTGATTTATGGTTAATTTTTTTTAATAGTCCAAATAATTTAAGATAAGTCATTTAATATAACCATGGCTTATTATTAAATATTTTCATGCATGTTTCAATGAGGGTGTCAATTACTGGTTATCATATCTTGCATTAAGGTATTATTAACTGAAGTAATTTTTACAATTTTATTTTTCATATTTCTAGTTATTGACATGGGTCAAGATTTTATCGTAGGGTTGAAATACATTTATTTCATTATTAATTCATTGTTGTTTTTCATTTTGTTGATATTAATATATCAAATATGTTCCACTGTGGAAGCAGACGATTTTAGTGAATAGCAGTGAAAATGTAACAATTTTATTTTTATTTTTTTAAATATTTTTATCTTTTTAAGCAAGACATTTTATATCCTCATGGATATTGTAAAATAGATACATCAAAATTATATACTTACAAGGGGACGTTTGCAGTTGTAACTCACGGATTTGAATGCCGATTTTGGTGTGCGTAGTAGGGACCTATAATAGTGTAAAACTAGAGTTATAGCCGCCAATGAGCATTAGGAGCCGAGAAAAAAATAAAATATCAAAATCTCGTTGTTGTTTTTTTTCTCAGCTCTCAGTCAAGATAGAGAAATGATTCTTTCACCTATAATTGCAGTAATGTATGCTATTAGATATAAAAATACGTTTGTTATGCTCAAGACACTATCCGGCTTTAGGGTGCTCAAAAATGACAAACAAATGACAAATTTCCAAGGAAATCCGCTGTAAATCAGTGGAAACTTTTTTTCATGAACAACTGACCTCAAATCTCGATTTAACGCACCCTAAAACCCTTAAATGTGAAATTTTATGAAAAAAAAAAATATTGATTTTTTACCCCTTTCGAGGAGGTTAAAATTTTGAAGTTGAGATTTCATCAACATTTTCTACCGTCCATAACAACTGGTGTGTTCAACCGATTACAACAATAATAGCATCACTAGAATCACCATACATTCTGCTTTTTATCCATGCGTATAACATTGGATTTACTCCCGATTTTAGTGGACAAAAACTGATGTGAATGAAAAAATCCAAGGTCAGCAATAACTTAAGATATTTAATAAGGGGGAATTCTGCGACCTCCGGATTTAGGCTAAACTATGCAGTTTTAAGGCTTCTAGATGACCTATTTAATTTCTGAAAAAATGTAAATAATTTGCGCTATCTCACATATTTCGCAACCGATTAAGACAAAATTTTAAGGTCAAGAATAAGAATAAGTAGGTGCCAATAACTGTGGTGTCAGTTACTGATCCGTAGGGTGTCAATAACTGTAATTTGATCTAATTATTCTTAATATACTGAAAACTCACCCCAGTGATATTTTTAGTCAAAACTTTTATATGCAGCACAAAGTAAGGTAATTAAGGCATAGTCTCAATAAATTTCAAGTTGATTAAATTATTTTTACTATTTTTTCTTGAATTTATAATATAGGATATTGCCATGACGGCGTCTATAACTGTCTGGCTTAAACTATTTGTCCCTAACTGAGAAAAATAATGGATATGTCTGTTTATAATCTACTGCTTTCCCCAGTCAGAAAAAAAATTAACAAATGTAGGTAAAACGTGACTTTTTTCAGCAACAAATGTTAAATAACAAACAATATTCTGTATTAAATTTGTAATAAGGAGATACTGCCGTCAAATGTTCGATCACAGCTACACCAAAGCAACATAGCTGGAGCGTGTCAAAATGTTAAATTTTTGAGGGTGAAAAAAGTTACAAAAAAAAAAAAACTATAGACCCCCTACAGACATATCTATGTATTAAAGATTTTTTAATAAGGATGCCAACTGTTAATGATATAATATAGAAGATCTGTTAAGGGTTTAAAAAAAGCTACATGGACATCCCAACATACTTATCTACGTCATGGTCACAACTCACATTCCAGACAACACCCAGAGGCTGAAAAGGAGATGAGAAATATCTTAAGCTAATATTCAGTATTATGATCTGTCTCAGATGTGGACAATCAGTAATATGGATGACACGATTCCATTCACACATTAAGAACAACAATTAAATATATTAAGAAACCTATAAAATATATAAGGTGGAATTGGATTACAATTAATGTAGAAGGAGATTATACAAATACATTATAATTATACAACTCTTTCTGACATAACCCCTAGTTTATTCATCTAGCACCCTCTTCAGGCTTATCTTTAACTGTGGCTGTTTGCATATTGTCTCATCATGTTATAGGTTCATAATAATTTGAATATATAAAAAAAAAAAATTATAATATTGAGTATAGTAAAATAAAATATTATAAAATTAGTCCGGTGAATAACCACGGGAATGGGAGAATAAGAACCAACCTGGAGCTGGAACAATTGTTCGGTGAACCCAACATCGTTTTAATAGTCAAAGTAGGCAGGTTGAGGTGGCTCGGCCATGTGCAAAGGATGACGGAAGATAGACTTCCAAAAAAGATGATGAACGGCAGGCCAGGAGGAAAAAGATTGAGAGGGAGACCAAGGCTGAGATGGCTGGACAACGTTCAAGATGACCTACGAAAACTGGGTGTGAATGGTTGGAAGAGGAAGGCGGAAGATAGACAGGAGTGGCTGTCTGTACTTAGTGAAGTCAAGGTCCGACTAGTACTGTAGCGCTCAATAATAAATAAATAAAATTAAATAAAATATAATATTAAAGTAAATAAAAAGTTTTTTTTTATTTATCCGTAAAATGAAAAAAATAAAACTTACATCCAGCAAACGTGATTATAACGTACGGCAATTATTATGCTTGTGAAGCAACTACCCACACACTTCAATAAAAGTTCTACACTAGAAGATCTCTAGGCCATCTTATTTTCAGACACCTCGGAGGATCATCGGGAATTGAGTTTGAGGAAAGTTGTTAGGTTAGTCGATTCGAGTATTTATGAATTTCACTAGGAAAGGACAGGTATCTATCTGGTTTAAGCTAAATTAGCAACATATGGAACATTAAGGTCTTAATGGATAAGTTTATTTGTAGCATAATAAGGAGCACAAAGGATTAAATTAAAAGTTACAAATACTTTATTTACAATATATCTCACCCTTGGGTTCACCGAACCAAAACCGTCCACTTATGGAGGGACAAGCCAGGTCCCAAGAAATCCCCGTCACTTTCTCAGCTGCGTCATTGGCGTATATCAATGGAGACTGTGAGAGAGAGCTATAGTCTGATAACTCAGGATTTGAGTAGAGATCTGGAGAGGATTACATGTGTAATTTTATGATAGATCCCTATAAATTGAGGTTTATAGAGGCGCGCGAAACTAGAGATGGTTGGGATGCAAGTAAATTTTACGATGGAATTTCTAAACTTTATGAGGTATGAGGTCGAGGATGTAAGGTATATTTAGATCATCAGGGTTTAGTTGGAGACATATTAAGGAGCATTCACTATAGTTCGGAGAATTTTGGATTGGAAATTCGTTCTTTTTGCTGTCCTTCATCGTTCAAGCCCAAAGGTAAATATAAGTGTCCTGAGCTATGTTAAAAAAATCAATGTTAGGAGGAGATGACACATGGTTCTACTTCCTGTCTTGCCTTTCATTCTAAGTAATTTAGTTTTTCATCAAATTCACTAATTATCACTTTAATTCACAAGTGTGGGAATGGAATCTCTCTCCATTGCTCACAATGAATTTCATTTATATGCCCTGTCAATAGAAGTTAGAGTCTTTAATTTTACAAATTCTAAGTAGTTCAGGTGTCTAAAATAAGTTAGACGGAAGGTGAGAGGTTTGGAGAGAAAAGTGGATGAGGCAGAGTCTCATCACCAATATCTATTTTTGTGAGGTCATAAGTTTGATATAGTTGGTTAGTTAATAAATGACTGAAAATAAACTTTATTCTAAGACTTACTGTCTCCTAAGAATAATAATAATGCACATTCTGGTTGTACAATGGTCTCGCCGTATTATTTACGAATCAATGCATCAGTAATTACGGCACATATTGTTGACATGGAAAAATAAATTAATTAATTGATTAATAATAATATAAATTTAACTATCATTACTGCATTGACCAAGGCGTGCTAGCTCCTTCTTCTATATTATGTATTCCCTCCTCCTTAGAATTCCGTCTTCAATAACAGATAAATATTGGCGAGGAGACGAGGCTGTATTAATACAAGAGAACTGGCCCACCATCTATTTAATCTAAACAACCCTCCATTAGGCAGTTCGATGTGTTGGGACGATATTTCAGGGGGGTAGGGGCACCCCAAGTAGGGGCCGCTATAAACATTAATTAAACAACACAAATCATCCAACTTAGGCATCATTGATCCCTCCTCTAGTCCGTCAGTACCCCGATCTCTTATATTCTCTCTCCTTTCCTTGCATATATAGCATTTAAACCTATTATACATATAATAATTAGTATATAAATATATTAAATCATAATTCATTAAATAAATTAAATATATAATACGTCGTCTTTAATTTCGTCCGTAAATACTGATGAGGTATATCGGGGTTTTCACACCTGGAAACGTCTTCATTCCTCATAGACATCATTAAAATTATACATTGTGGTATAGAATAGGAAATTAAACATTGAATACGAGATTTAATTGTGATTGTGATTGGATGTTGAATAGCCAAAGAATTAAAACCTATTTCCTAGCCATCAATTTACAAGGCTAGAAAAAATTCAACACATCCATGTTTTTAAATAAAAAAGAATTTATATTAGAAGTGCCGACGTTTCGACCTGCCTTGTAGGTCTTCTTCAGGGTGATTGTGGTCTGATTAAAAAGTTGACTAACAATGTCAATAATTTAAATAAAATAATAATAATTTATTATAATAATAGGGCGTATAAAAAAAATGACCGTTTTATCAAATTCCAGAGTTCAAAAGTCTGTAAATATCTTAATGCTATTTATAATTTACCAATACTTAATAATCCCTTTAGAGCATTCTCTAAGCTTGTTTCTATCACTGGACCTCAAAAAAAAAAGCCTCAGTTTAGTTATTAATTTTCAAGAAGAAACATGACAGTGTCCCACGAAATTCTCGTAATTTTATGACATTACTGGAAAAAAAAAAATCACAGTCGCTGAAGCAACTCGTGAAATTATTAAATATGAAGAGGAAGGTGTCCTTGAAGAGTGCACTGCGTGGCGTTGGTTTGAAAAATTTAGAAGTGGAAATACGACGTTGGAAAGAAGAAGGGCTCCGGGCGGCCATTAATGGATATTGATGAGGTTCTGAAGGAAGCTATTGAGTCAAATCCGTCCACAAGCACTCGCAAACTTGCCAGGGAGTGTGGTGTGTCGAAAGATACTGTTAGTCACCATCTTCTCTCCATGGGGAAGGTGAAAAAGACCTGTAGACTTGTCCCTCACGAACTTATTCCTCAACAATCAGCAGAAAAGTTTACAGAACTTCATGGGTTTGAACCCCTGCCTCATCAACCATAAAGTCCAGACCTCGCACTTTCGCATTACTACTTGTTTCGATCCATGGCCCATTTTCTTAAATGGAAAAATTTGATAATTTTCCGGAAGTTGAAAGTGCTGTCCAACAGTTCTTTGACAGCCATCCCAAGGAATGGTATCAGCGTGGCATCGAGCAATTGGCTAGCAGATGGGTAATGACGGTAGATAACTATGAACTATACTTTGGGTATTAATTATATTTTATATCAAAGAAACAATAATACAAATATTTGTTTTAAAAACGGTCATTTTTTTATACACCCCATTAATTATTAAATAAAATTTAAGTTAATTTGTTCTTTATTTTTATTTATTCTATTTTCGTTTTTAATAAGTGAGTTGTTTTAAACTAAATCTCAATGTTCATTTCTTAGTTAAGGAAACTGTCAAATAAACTAAATTCTCCACAGCTAAACGAATTTTAGAAATTATGATTTCTATGAATGTTTTTTTTTTTGTTTTTTCCTTGGCCTCTTCCAGATTTAAATTTTTAGGACAATCTAAACTATAAGGGGATACATGACCTGTTCAACATTAAATTCAATATAAAAAAAAAACTGGACAAACGAAAAAATTAACATAGATTTATGGAGAAGAAGATAAACAGGTATGCAGTCAAAGAGAAACACCACGTCTAAGAAGAAATACTTTAATGCCTGCCAACGTTAAAGTACTCTTTGACTGCATCCCTGATGATCTCCATTCATCTTAACAGTCAGTTATACTTTTATCATTATAATATAGATTTATATAGCTACCGAATGAAGTTTGGTAGCAAAGTGTTTCGATATTAATAAAACATTCATCTCTCCTATCTTTAAAATACAGAAGGAATGACATGAATCCTAAAGATAACCCACCTTGACTAAAGTTACTAACATAAGTGTATTGAGATTTATTTAATAATAGCAACACAAAATCTAAGTGAACTTCCTCTTTACCTTGACCGTATTCGAAACTGCGCCTATCTAATGATAATGCTGACAAAAATTCACTGCAAGCCCGGCCTCCTTTAATGTCTTAAGTTGTGCATGATGCATGAGCCGAAATGACAGCTAATGTTTGCATTTAGCGTTGATTATATCCGCTTGACGATACTTCCATAAGATAGCGAAGAAGCGGAAAAACTATCGTATATCAGTACTGAGGATGGCGTCTTTAATTAGCTGATGAACGTTAAGACACTTTGATGTATCTTCGGGGCATAAAATTTTAACAGAACGTTGACTGGATATTTATGAGAGGACGATAGGTCATCTCAGCTCTCTCTTCAATTTATAAGCTTCACCTCAAGGGAAGGAGGGGGGGGGGTCCGTTTATCAAATTGCAAATGACCACTTGTTAAGAGGCTCGTTCGTCATCTCAAGCTGCGGGACAGAGCCGGAGCTTGGGCTGGGTATGGAGGTCACTGTCCAGGAAGAAGCAGTTACTGGAGAGAAAAACAAAACAGTGACAACAATTTTGGAACAATTACAAAATTCGTGAAAAAAAAAAAAAAAATAATAAATTAAACAAAAGTTACGATAACACAGGCCAACTATGAAAAACCTTTTTTCCTCAAAACACCTTATTATTCTTTTTTTTAGGTTGCTAAATCCAAATATGAAACTTATCAAGCCGTATTGCCAACCATTTTTTCATATTTGCATATCAATATATTAAATTTTTTGATCTATTACAGAATTGAACAGCTTTTCTATACTACAAATAAAATTGTAAAATAATTTGTGCTGGATGTAGAAGAGTTGGCAGCACTGCTGAAACAGATCTAGATATACATGAGCAAGATGATGAAGAGTTCCAATGTGCTACAGCAAATATAGAGTCTAAACTGTTTACACAGATTGAGCTTAACGTCTTAGTTAGGGATCTTTGGTTAACAAAAGAAAAAGCTGAATTGCTTGGTTCTAGACTAAAAGAAAAGAACTTGTTGGCAGTTGGAACTAGCATATATATGTATAGGAAGAGAGAGTAGCAGTTTTCGAAATTTTTGAACAAGAAGGTGATTTAGTGTACTGCTCAGAAATTCCAGTTCTGATCAAAGAGTTTGGTTTGAATACAAAAAAGAAAACTGGAGGCTGTTTATTGATTCTTCCGAAACTAGTTTAAAAGCTGTTTTATTACACATTAGTAACACTTATGCATCTATACCTGTTGGTCATTCATATGAAAGAGAGCTATGAAAACCTAGAAATAGTGTTGAATAAAATTGGCCATACGGCTCATGGTTGGATGATAAATGGTGACTTGAAAGTAACATGCATGCTTCTTGGTCAGCAAGGCGGTTTTACCCAATTTCCATGTTTTTTGTGTGAATGGGACAGTAGAGCAAGGGATCAACATTGGTGCAGAAAGAACGGACCTGTGAGGGAGTCTTTAAAATCCGGTGAGATGAACATTTTCCGCAAAAACCTTGTAGATCCTAGAAACATTCTCTTACCACTTCTACATATAAAGTTAGGCCTCATGAAACAGTTATATAATGCTTTATATTTATATGACACAGTTATATATGCTCTTTTAAATTATATAAAAAAAGCAAAGTTCTCATAAACAATGGATGATACAAAAAAAAAAAATGATACAAAAAAATACCAGATTTGAATTCAGCACACAAAAATCCGCTATTAAAGTAAAAAACGTTTTCAAAAACATTTTTTTTTGTTGGCCTGTGTAATAAATTGAGTATTTCTATTCATTTCTTTTTTTACTTAAACCCATCTGGAATTAAGCATCTTGTCCAGTCAATGAGTGCTAAAATGAGGGGTGCATAAAATATGCGTTTATATTTTACCTCTGAGCTTCGTAAGCAGTAGTTAGAAGAAAAACATACTAAAAGTCCCCGCCCCTGCGGGATGAGCTAACAGTGGGGGGAGGGAAGTTCCCAATTTGGGGGGTTTTCGATTATAACTCGAAAACAATGGACTCTAGAAAAATATAGATTTGATTAAAGCTGTCACTGTCCTTCTGGATTTCCAAGTCGTATATTAAAATTAAAAATGTCCAAATATGTTTTTACGTGATTTTAATTTTAACCATGTTAAAAATTACTGCTGTACGTGAAAATATAATAGCATACTTCACCACAAGATTTTCATCGTTAGACCAATAAATTATTATTTAACATTATCTTAGTTTCTAACTTATGAGTCTCATAACATGTTCATTTAATTTTTCCCAAAAAATCATCTGTAATTTTTCTGAAGTTGGTTCGTAACAGTTGGGATTCGTAAGTCTGTATGTTAAATATCGTTAGAAATGCTGCGAGGCGATTCCGTTAAGTTAATCAGTCACAAAAGAAATGAATTCATTTCCCCCGGCTCAAGTATATGGGGAAATTAAAACATAACAAAAACTTAATTTCTCCCAATATAGTTCCTAAACGGTAATTAGTAATTATTCAAAGTGATAGACCATAATAAATAATAATAAAATGTATTAGGCTCACATGAGGAAAAAGTATTAAAAATGTGGGAAAGAAAAATCCTTCCAAAAACCAAGTATGGACTGAATATTTTGCGAATCAGAACTAATGAAGATCTGAAAACTCTATATGCAGCCCCATATATTGTAGCCAATATAAAAAGTGGCAGAAGAAGATGATTAGGGCATTTGCAAAGAATGGAAGCTAGTAGGCTCCCTAAGATGATGTTGGAGGGGCACCCGGGTGGAAAGAAAAGAGGAAGGCCTCGACTTCATTGGTTGAAGATGAAGAGGACGATCTTTGTGTGATCTTGACTCTGGGTGTGAGAGGATGGAGAAGGGTTGCTGAAGAAAGGTTTGAATGGCAGAGAATTTTAGAGGAGGCCAGGGTCCTACAAGGACCATAAGCTCCATAAGTTGATGATGATGACTAGGTTTGTAAATGAAGTTAAAAATATTAGCTATAAGTTAAAAATAAAGTCGTGATCCATATGATGAATCCACATAGAAAACTAAAACAACAAACACTCTGTCGTTCATGATTGCGTCAAAATTTACTAGACAAACTATCAAAGCTCCAATTAATTACTAAAGACTCGTTTATACTATAATAAATAAACCTATTTGGACATTTGGAGTTGAGCTGTGAAGCTTAACTAATTCTTATAGTATCCAATCCTTCTTAAATTCATCAATGATCCTCATTATGTCGCAAATAAACATATACATAATGGCCTAAATGTCCTACATGTTACTGTATTGGCAGAAATATATCCATCCTTCAATGAAAATCTTCTTAAACACTCGAATTCACGAGTACCACTCCATTTCCGATAACCCTTCGAAAAGTCTATAAAGAAGTTGCTTAGGGACCTTGCAATGTAGAACGTTTATTGAAGTACTACTTTAGGATAGCATATTCTATACAGTTGTAAATATCAGTCAATAAATAATAAATTGAGTAAAGGTAAAAATTTGGAATTTATTCTATCGGTTTCAATGTATGTTTAGATACAGGGAGGTCTTGGCTTCGGAAGACAGAAGAGAACGGAGAGATCTGGCTGACTGACAACTGTCATTGGAACAGATAAATTAATGAAGACTAATGACAGATATTGATTGCAAGCTTTACTCCAACTGATTCGGATCTGGTCAACTAATGATAGATTTATCGGTCGTTCCATTCTTGTCGGTTCATTAATCAGGGTTTATGATTTGATATTAAACGATAATATGCGGGTGATTTCAAAATTTCGGTACAATTTAAGTTACAGAGGTATTTTGAAAATTGTACTGAACATTAAATTTTGATTTTAGTTTACATGATCAAATACCCATTCTACCATTATGGATTCCCTACAATAATGATATATCTACATATATAACTGGATTAATTGACGTTTATGTATAGCATTTACTCACTCCCAAGGATATCACAACTTGAAAATGCTTGCATTTCGAAAATATTTAAGGCCTTATCTTACACTTTTTATGAAGGGTTTTGAATATGATGGGTATTGTTTTCTATTTTTTATCCAAAAATAATTTTGTGATTGATATTTAGCCTTCTTAGCACGATATACACCATCATTAAGAAGTGTCACAACCCTCTAGTTCACTCCCAAGATTATTTTTGAAAATCCCTCCAACGCCCTCTAAAACGCTCACTATTTCTGGTAGACCTGTCCACTGCCATCTGTTTTAAGACGCTGAGTTCGTTGGTAGACAAGTGAAGGTGTATTGTCTCCGCTCGGTAAGTACCGTATTTTAATTCATCCTCATTCCCTAAGATGTATCAACCCATTGGAAACATGATATTTTTTTTGAGATTCAAGATAAATTTCGAGCTCTACTGAAAAACCAATAGATACCATGTTTTACCTTTAAATATAGGCCACGTGTATAACTTGATACCAACGTTGTTTTGGTTAGAACTCACTCCCTAAGCATTTTTTTTTTCCTTTTATTATATTGACAACTGTATTAGAAAACACATCTAGTAAATATGCGGTATACATGAGATATAATGACATGAATATTTGAACTTAAATTGCTTTACGGGCAGTATAGGACTTCAATGGGAGTGGGCAAAAAAAAAAAAAATAATAATAAAAAAAAATAAAAAAATAAAAATAAAATTAAATAAATAAAAAATAAATAAATAAATAAATTAAAAAATATATATATATATATAAATGAATAAAAAAAAAATTGCTTTAGCATTTATCTGCTTTTATAAAAATAAATTTCATTATTTCTCTCACGTACCACGAAATGTGGGAAATTTCTAGGCATTTAGCACAACCGGATCATCAACATTAGCCCAAGAGGAACCAACTAATTCAATTATTGCTGCTCGTTAATTATTTATTTTGAAACGTACAGCCTATACGTACACCTACTTAGTTATAATGAAAGTTCAAGGAGCATTACTTTTATCAAAAACATGTTTTTAATATACTAGTATTTTATTTAATACCTATTGTAATAGTCTTTATTTCGTAGCTTATTTATCATTTACAATCTATTTAGGTTTTATTGTTTAAAAGTAAATAGAAGTGTCGTTATTAAGTGCAATTTTATATTATTTTAGTATTTTTTAAGTTTAGTTTGAAGGTTTCAAAGTAGATGAGATAGTACGTACCTAAAAGGCTCAAATTGTAATTCATGTATACACCCCAAGTTTATAATAAACATACCTCGTCAATTTCGCATTTATTTTCTTTAATGTAATAAATATGATATTTTCCTCACTTCCTAGAAAATATACTCACTTCCTAGTCGTGGTTTTTTCACTCCCTAGATCCCAACTCACCCCCTAGATTTTAATAGTTATTATTTATTTAATATACCTAGAAATATTACAGGTTATGTATGTCCACACAGACTTACTTTACACACCTTAAAGAAACAATTTATGAAAAATAAATAATCAATTTACATGTAGTGAACATTTTTTTTAATTTGAATTGTCCCGAAATATTGAAATCACCCATCTCGTAATAAAGTTTTATAGTTAAAGTATTTTTATGACTGCAGATTGGAGTACAGACACTTGATGTTTATAAAGGTTTGGAAGTAGCAATACAATTAGGATCGGTGAATTATTTTCCATTTCAATTTTTTTTTTTTTTTTTAAACTATTTTAGAATGTTATACATTCTCATAGATTAACGTTTAACTCAAAAATCATTCCGATCCACTGGTATCTTACTTCCATTTTATTCCACGTAACACTCTGAGCGTCAGAAGAGATGGCCTTGTAACCTTCTGATACAGAACTTATATTGAAGCGCTAACAATGAGCATATATTTTTATTTTACCAAAGAAATATATGTATTTTTTTGTATTATAACATTTATCACTAGGACCTAACGTTTAGGAACTCGTTTGAATGAAAAAAGTAAGTAATATGATTAATATTTAAGTTTATTTATTTTTTTTATTCATTATTGAAATTTACAACTGTACAAATATATACATCTAGTAAATGGATTGATTATGATTACAATAACATGCTAACACTTGAAAACAACTACTCATCAGTAGCACTTCAATTAAACAAAAAAAAATAAACACTAGAAGGTCTCTAGGTCATCATCTTTTCAGACACCTCAGAGGCTTATCGGGAATAGAATGAGAAGCAAGTTAAAGGACTAGTGAATTTGTGTGGTTATGGAGTTTACTATGAAAGGATAGACATCTGGTTTGGGCTAAATCAGCAACATATGAGACATTAAGATCTTTATGGATATGTTTATTTGTAACAAAGTAGGATCATTAAGGTTTTGGAACGATTTTGGATTGTAAGGATCGGATACTAGACGAATTGGATGGTTTGGTGGAGCCCCAAAGCTCAACTCCGTACCCCCAAATTGATGTAATCACTATGTCTTGTAAAAGTTGAAATAGTCTGTAACCACGGGCAGTTTCTTGTCGTTTTAGTTCCTAACGCAGGAAACACTGATTTTTTTTTACTTCAAAATTATCATTATTTCATCTTATGAACATTATCACAGATCCACAAACGTTTTTAACATTATGTCAGATATCCTTCCAGGAGGATTACAGTGTTATATGGATTAGCTAGTGTCCATGGATCATTGTCCTTTTTCATACACCGAGGATCATATCCTTGCTGACTCCTCACCTTAGGATGTCCTAGACTCCTCTCGCTCACCTGTTTAGAAGAACTACGACTAAGAGGACGAAATGATAAGGCTATCTAGTGTCTTCACCCGGGCTAAGTGCCGAGAGCAAAGACTATCGGAACGGCAGTAAATAAAGGCGCTCCTAATCCCGAGCGCTGGACCGGTAATGGCGACCGATGCGCGGATAAAGGAGCACGCTATCCTAATGGCCGGGTCCGGTGATTTCTGGCCGCTATCGGCCCGCCACTAAAAGGCCGCCGATTTATTGAGCCGCCACATATCAGCGGCCTTCCGCCTCTTATCTGCAATTAGGGGTCGCTACCGCTCCTTGTCTTCGGCACCTCTTCCTCGGGGGATGGCCTCTCTGTCGGCGAATTAGTGGTCGCTGCTACCCGAGCCGAGGATCCGGAGGGAGCAGAACCAGCTCTTCGACGGTTTAGTGATTGATGAATACCTTCGCACATATCGTGTTGAGACGAAGCAGCTTGAAGTTCATGTAGTACTACTCTGGGTACGCATGATGGTATAGAAGGATCAATATCTACTACGTATTTAAACATCAATTTGTTGGAAGATTGAAGGTAACTTATACTTATTCCCCAGAAACCGTTATTTATCCAACAACATCTAAACCTAAACAAACAATTGTCCACAAGTAAAAAAAAAAAAAAAAAAAAAAAAAAAATTGATTGTTATTTCGTTTATCACCAGTCATTTGAAGTCCAATGACAGCTTTTTAAGTTGGGGACACACAAAATTTGTAAAAAAAAAACACTATATTAAAATTAATTTTTTTTTAAAAAAAAAATATATATATATATATATATATATATATATATATATATATATATATATATATATATATATTTAGTAAGGTTCTGGAGGTTCAGTCAATCAACAAAAAACAACCATTTTGGTGACGTTTTGAGACTATATTGTTCTAATAATCAATATAGTCATATATATATATATATATATATATATATATATATATATATATATATATATATATAAAATGTTTTTTGGGAATCTTGATCTTTTTTTTTTTTTTTTTATGAATGAATTCACTTTACAAGAAATAAACAACACGAAAATCCCAGTACACGATGACCAATATATCAGCTGCAGAACTGCACATCACTCAGCTGGCGGACCACAATGAGCAGTTAGCGAAGCTGTAGATCAGCCGGAGCTTGGGGTTCTTCATATATCATCTAGCAGCGGAGTGTATTAGTACATTTAACAGCGTCGTACCGATACATTATATTCCAGGCCAGTTCGAACGTTAGTATTGAAAAAAATAAATAAATTAACAGTAAAAAAACATTCTTTAACCATCTTTGAGCATGACATACCTGAAAATCCTAAAATCCTGACAGCCGATAGAAGATATATTTTTTTTTCTGCTTTAGTACTGCCATAACTTTATCAAATACGTTTCTTATTTGATAAGTTTACAGGCATGTTCTTCAAAATCAAGGACCAATGTTGGTTCTCATAAGGTTATCTTTTATATTGCGCTAGCGATAGATATGCTAAGGAATGATTGTAAGATTTGGTGGGCTTCACTTGCAACCCCACAATATAATGTCTATAATCATAAATAGACACCAAGATCCTGTTCAAAATTCATTTACACTACACCTTTTTTAGGGAATTCACTTTCGGTGCAAACTATGGAGGACTTCAGTTAACTACTGCAAAAGTCAAAATATTATAATTACACTTAGATATGAGACTCGTCCTCCCCTTTACACCAACACAGACAAACTTGATAAATTTCTAGGGTTAACAATTGATGGGGAAAAAATGCCTCAAAATCTAAACCTTCTAAACTTAAGGATTGATGAATTAAGTGCCACTTCTACTGAGATTATTTTATTTGAAAACTAGTTTCGAATGCTAAACATTCATCTTCAGTTTTAAAACATACAAATTTTTTTTCATCACATCAGAAATATGTTACATAGATTATATATACTAAAGTTTTTTAAAAAGATAAGACAAGAAATCAAGCATAGGCACTCACCTTCGAGGTAACTGAAACACTGAATTTGTGAGAAGTAAAAGGGGGCAGGTAGGTTAGGTTTTAGATTTACAACGGGGTTTCCCTTATGACTCATTGGATTTTTCCGTTCCTATGGGAAACAAATTTAAAATGGGGCTATTGGATATGTTAATCTGATCATTTAAACAAAAATCTGGATCGGTTTTAAACGATTTTATTATTGCTAGTGATTAGAAAGTATTTAATTTTAGCCTATTTTCTACTTGATGTAAAATTTTTACTCCCGAGTCTTTATTAAATTTGTGGTTATTTTTATTTAGATGGATAGCGAAATTGGAATTTTGGGTCTTATTAGTGTATGCTCTTATATGTTCATTTACTCTTTGATTTACTGATCGTCCGGTTTTTCCCGTGTATTTTGCTTCACAGTCATTCATAATGATTTATTCATTATTTATTCATAATTATTAATTAATTATTGTTCATAATTATTTTCAATTTAACAATACATTCTATAAACAGGAAGAAGGATTACCAATGGGGTCCCCTCTTTCACCCCTTCCGGCAGATCTTTTTATAGATAAATTAGAACGGAAAATCCTTCATTCAAAATTAGCTCAACACATCATATACTGGTATCGGTATGTTGATGACATAATTTGCCTATGGTCAGGGACGACCAGACAAATCAATATTTTCTTAAACGAAACACCCTTCAATTAAATTCACACTGGAGTTAGAGAACAATAAAACTTTAAATTTTTTAGATATAGAAATCTCCATAAACAATAAACAACACGAATTTAATATATACAGGAAACCCACACACACAGATGTAGTTATAGACAACAATGCCTGGAGACCACTAACACATCAACTCGCAGCATTTCATAGCATGATATACCGCCTTTTAAATATATCGCTAAATGAACGTAATTATAACAAAGAAATACAAACAATTCACACTATAGCTAACAACAACGGATACCGTAAAACCAGAATCGATAATATTTTAAGAAAACAAATATATAAAAGAACTATGAATAATATATACAAAACACCCCCAGAGGATAAAGCTACCCCTAAAAAATATATTTTGATACCATACTACGGCACAATATCCGCTAAAGTCGGGAAAGAATTAAAAAAATTAGGTTTAAACCCTGCATTTAAAATAGATAAACCATTATCATCATACTTCCCTTCACCGAAAGTTAAAATAGACCCTTTCCAAAAAAGCGGCGTATATGAATTAAAATGGAATGACTGTGAAGCAAAATACACGGGAAAAATCGGACGATCAGTAAATCAAAGAGTAAATGAACATATAAGAGCATACACTAATAAGACCCAAAATTCCAATTTCGCTATCCATCTAAATGAAAATAACCACAAATTTAATAAAGACTGGCGAGTAAAAAAAAAAAATTTTACCTCAAGTTGAAAATAGCCTAAAATTAAATACTTTTGAATCACTAGAAGTAATAAAATCGTATAAACCGATCCAGATTTTTGTTTAAATGATCAGATTAACATAACCAATAGCCGATTTTTAAATTTGTTTCCCATAGGAACGGAAAAACCCAATGAGTCATAAGGAAAACCCCGTTGTAAATCTAAAACCTCACCTACCTGCCCCCTTTTACTTCTCACAAATTCAGTGTTTTAGTAACCTCAAAGGTGAGTGCCTATGCTTGATTTCTTGTCTTATCTTTTTAAAAAACTTTAGTATATATAATCTATGTAACATAGTAATGATGTGTTGAAAAAAATTTTGTATGTTTTAGAACTGAAGATGAATGTTTAGCATTCGAAACTAGTTTTCAAATATAATAATCTCAATAGAAGTGGCACTTAATTCATCAATCCTAATTGTATTGATCCTTCTATATCATCATGCGTACCTTAAGTGCCCCTAAACGTTTTTTCATTTCTTGATATTTACAATTGTACAAAATAATATGCATCAAATAAATGTGTTGATATTGAATACAATGGAATGTAAATAACTTGTGACGAACTACTCACTAGTAGCACTTCAATAAAGATCTACACTAAAAGGTTTCTAGGCCATCTTCTTTTTAAACGCGTCGGAGGATTATCGGAAATGGAGTGGATAGCAAGTTGGGATACTAGTTGATTGGACTGGTTATAAAGCTTACTATGGTTTGGGCTAAATCAGCAACATAAGAAACATTAAGATCATTGTGGATAACTTTATTGGTCACAAAGTAAGGAGCATTGAGAATTTTGGATAGTAAGGATTGGATACGAGATGAATTGGATGGTTTGGTGAAACCCCAAAGCTCAACTCCATACGTACAAATAGGTCTAAACACTACCATGTAAATGAGACTTTTGTAATTAATTGGGAGCTTTGAATGTTTGTCTAGTAAATGTTGAAGTAGCCTGTAACGACGAGCAGTTTCTTGTCGTTTTAGTCTTGTATGTGGATTCCAAGTGGGACGTTTGTCCATATTGAGTACTAGGTAGTTCAACAGGGGTAGTTCAACTGTTCAACAGGGATTAGTGGAATATCATTAAAGGACGCTGTAGGGTCGTAGGTTTACGACGAAGGGTAAAGGTTATTTAATGGGATTTATTTGAATTTATTTCAATTTTCCAACTAAAACTTAAAAACAGAAACTTGCCTCTTACTTAGTTAAACCATTTGCAATTATTGCAAAGACGAAGTATGCAGTATGTACTCGAAAATGCGACAAGTTTCGATCTGTATAATTTATAGAACGTCCATCAAGAACTAATTTGTGATAGATTACTCCTTTGTATTATTCTCACAAGACATTATTTGAAACCAACGCTCTTACTTAAAGAGGTCGATTTTCAAACTTCACTTGGATCACCATATGTTTAAATCTTTTCTAAAAAATTAATTAAACATAAGTAAATATCACGCTATATATAACACAGTTCCTTTGTAACCTCATGTGGAATGGCACTCGCCGTCTACCGGCCAATTTTCAAACATTATTTTGTTCATACATATTATCGCTTTTTTACTAACAAATTAATCGAAAATCGTTAATTTTATTATTGGTAAACCTTTCTGAAACTGTAAAGATGATGTGGCTAAAATTTGGTACATATGGAGTCAGTGAACACAAACGAAAAATGGCCTATTCTTTTATAAAATAATATAGAAGTTTACCTTTGTGCTTATGTTTTCTATTATTTATTTTTAAAATTTGTTTAACAACTGATGAAGGATGTTGAACATTCGATACTTGTCTAATGTTAGTGGCCAATAATTCATCAATCCAAATAGGATCAATACCTTTTATATCATCATGCGAACCTCAAGTTATCCGTCGAATATCGTATGACTATTACGTCATATTGTCACTCACCAAAGGCGAGAAACTTTACCCAGTGTAATAACACCACTCTCCACAGACTGATTGTTGCACCTCAGGAAATAAGAGGCTTCAACCTTCCGATAGGATTAATGAAAAATGTAAGGATTGGTATGTCTCTAATCTATATAATTTGGATATCAGAGGGCCCCACGTCTGTCTGGTTATTAATTCGATCCTGTATAGCTATCGAGATAGAATCGATTTCGGCTCTCTAGCCCAGTAATGAGGGGTCTCCAGGCGTATAGTAAATAGACCACGAACCGGTCTGCTCTTTGGTTCTGTGATTTGGTTCCAACTGCGGGGTGAAGGTCTAACATAATCAGAAGGCTTTTGATAAATTATATTATGTACATATGATCGTGTGTGGGTGTGTCTGTCTGTCTGTTTGTACTTAAACTGAATCATTGGGAACGAAGATGGAACAGCGACATTCGACGCCCGATTTCTAATTGTTGATTAAGACCAAATCCAAATCATTTAAATGCCCATTCTTACACTTTTCCTTGATTGATTACTCGTATTATACAAGGCGTGCCAGGAATTCAAACGGTTATCTATAATTCTACATTCGTTGGAAGGCTTAAGGCAAAAAAAAAAAATTATAAGTGGTTTACCATAAAAGATTATGATGGTTTACTATAAGAATAAAAAAGCTTATTATAATAAGCTATTATAATATAGGTTAAAATAATAAAATTATTATTACTTATAAAATTATGATTAATTTTTTTTTAGTAATAATTTATGTTTAACTTTTTTTAACTGTAAGTAATGTGTGAATGTAATCATTAAGCCAGCTATATTACTTATTGCCCACATTTGTGGCAGATTGTAATAATTACTCAATAAAAATATTTTAAAAAAATATAATAATAATAATTATATATTATAATGATTTAATATACGCATTTCTATAAATTCAACATCTTCCTGCTAAAATTGTGAGAAAAAAAAATTTTCATGTTTGCAATCAGACTTAAAAATTAGGAAATGAGACGTGTATTTCCTCTAGAAAATGAAACAAAAGTTTAGTTTTTTTTTTTCAAACAAAATTTTTAATTGCCAGAATGATATTTCTTTCATTCAAAGATAAAGACTTGGCTTCTCACATTTCCATTATTACAAATGATCACATTAAAAAAGGCTTTCTTATTCTTATGGTAACCCATACAACCATAAGAATAAGAAAGCTCTTCTTCATTTTAGAAAATATAAAACTTTGAAATGTCAAAATGCAATATACAATCAAACATTTTTGTGTTTCATGAAAGCAATAAAATAATAAAATCATGATTACTCTAAAATAATTTTTTTTTAAATAATAATAATTATATATTCTAATGATTTAATATGCGCATGTCTATAAATTCAACATCTTTCGGCTAAAATAGTGAAAACATTTTTTTCGTGTTTGCAATCAGACTTCAAAAATTAAGAAATGGGATGTGTATTTTCTTTAGAAAATGATAAAAAGTTTTTCAACTTTTTTCATTGCCAGAATCATATTTCTTTCATTCAAAGATAAAGACTTGGCTCGCCACATTTTCACTGTTACAAATGATCACATTAAAAGCAAATAGTAAAATGAATTTGTCTTATCTCTTTATTTTAAATGCATTTATATGTAAGCCAACAGCACTTGAGCTATCATTTTTTTCCCCACCTAAAACACAATATTAGTTGTTTATTCCTAGATATTATTTTCATTAATCACTTTCGGGGCAAAATACAACTAAATTTAAGTAAAAGAAGCTATAGATGGTAAGGAGCTCTTAGTGTAAAAACAAATTGACACTAGATCAAAAAATGAAGAAAAATGCCGAAGATCTTACCTTTATATTCCAACCCGTTACAGATATATGATAATTCAAACTTTTTTGAGGAAACCACGTTTTTTACTAAAAAAGCTGTAATGTCTCCATTTTGTTTAAATATTTTTAAAGTTTGACCACATTTTCAGAATTAGCAGAGTAAATGTAACCTTGAGTTTTACAAACTTGAGATCTAAAGAACAGCTTGATCTTCACCTTATTTAGGGAAGTTACAATGTCTTATAATACTTCAACGCTCACCGTTTTAAAACTATACACAAAACTGCAAATCTGGGGTCACCTGTAGTATAGTGGTTAGCATAGCAACCTAATAAACCCAAGATCGTGGGTTCGCAGCCCGGCAGATGACCTTAGGATTTTTTAAAGGGAGTAAAAAATCCTTAGCTATGCCGTCCTTCGGAAGGGACGTAAAATGGGGGGTCCCGAGCCTGTGCGATGTCAGGTACTCGTTAAAAATCCCTATCCTAATTATACCTGGATAGGCAAAATTTAGGACTCCCACCGTAGCATCGTCCGATTAGCCATAGCAGCATAAAGTGACGTTAAACGAAATAAACAAACAAAACTGCAAATCTCACAAACACTTGAAAATTTAACCAGCTTTCATATGGTATGATCAAATTAATGATTTCGTACCGATTTCATGGATAAATTTACTTTTAAAACCGGAAAAACATGTAGTTTTCATTTGACATACAAATCAGTTACTTGTGTAAATAAGATATTATGATAATCGCTAAGGAAATATGTATTTTAAACATAATTAATTAATTAATTAATTAGCTGTTCTTTAGGTCCCAAGTTTCCAAGGTTCCAATCTGCAAAGGATTGGAATTGAAAGGTAAGATCTGTTGCTTGTTTCTTCATTTTTGATCTAGTTTCACCCACTTTTATTGTTTACACTTGGAGGTACTCACCCTATTTATCGTGAAAAAATAGTAACAATGCTAAAAGTTTAAAACGAAACAAATCAGAGTCGGCAATCTTTTTGTCCCGGGCCATAGATAATGTAAAAAAAAAAACAATAATTAAAAAGTCTTAATGATAATGTGATGCTTGGTCCCTGAGCCACGTTGGTTTATCATCTTGCGGCCCTCGAAGCGATCCTTCTTGGCCCACCATGACGGCCGCAGGGGGGACATTTGTCTGGGAGAATTGTCGCCGTTGGTGGAATGCAGTTAGGCTGTGAAGACATTGCACCATTAGCAGTTCACTAAGTAGTGGTGGTTAGTGGTTATATAGTGCCCCACATTATCCATAATACTCTCCGTTGGTGACGTTTCTGAGCCTAGCCAAGTCTTGGGAGAGGGGGACACCAGTTTTCTCGGTCTCAAATCTCTATTTGAACTTCTTCATGAAGAAGATAATTGATAATTGATGAGGCATTTTTCTGATTAAACCAATATCTATACTATTATATAAAAGGACAAGCCTTTTTTCGCTTGTGATCACTAACCACGAGAACTACTTAACATATCTCGGCTAATCTTATGTATTTATGTATTGAATTATGCATTTGAGCATCTTTTCTTCAACGATTTTTCCATTCCTGGCAGTGATTTTTAACCTGGTATCATTGTACATATTAGGTAGTTAAAAATCAGGTGGAAACATAATTTGACATCTAATTTTTATTTTGACTGCATGTGTAGGGAATCTAGATGGACAGAAGCTATTAGTATAAGCTCGCGGGTAGTGACCTGTCTTATTAGCGCTTCCAACTAATGGCATCTATATCCTATTTTATAAAAAATATCGAAAAGCAAAGATCGACATTTTGATTTGGTATTCATTTTTGTTGATATTATCTGGCTGGATTTTAATTTCTTATCATAAAAGAATATGAAAGTGTGGCGAAACTTTTTTAGCCAATGAACATTGTACATTGAACATTAAATATTGTAAATTTTATTATTTGCTAAACCTTTCTAGAACTGAGATGATATAGTTCAAATTCGGTACAGAAGGGTTCAGTAGTTTTATCATTGTAATCTCTATCACCGAATGGCGCTAAACACTCTCAGTTAATTTTTAAACTTCCATGTGATCTACATGTCTACCGTTCCGTTGGAATTGTTTTTAACTAATTTGAAGAAGATTGGTGACTTTTTTGAAGAAGGCCCATATTTATACCCGTCGTTTATTTATAATCGTCGTTTTTGAAATGAAATAATTGATACTAATCATTGTTTTTCTTTTCGGGTTTAAGAAACTTGTTATAATTGTCAATGAAAAACAAAGAAATAGAATTTTTAGTTAAAAGTAACTAGCGGATAACGAATCAACTCAGACGTGCTATTTGCGTGTCCTCAGTTCTAAGGATTTTAATGACCTGAAAAAATTGTATGCAGCTCCAGTCGATGTTTCACGATTCGATTTTGGATTGTCTGTACTTCATTAATGGATAAGATGTTTTAAGTGCGCTCTTCATATTAGTTGTAATTTGCTCATCAAAAAATGCCAAGCTCGAGGAGAAGATGATAAGCTTGTTATAGCTAAACGAAACTTGGAATTATAATTGACAAAACTAACCTAGGATTTGGAAGCATAAACGACCGCAATACAGCCAGGACCTTTTTCTGGGAAAACAAACATAAGCACAGAAAACTGTAGTTGACGCTGAGATTCTAAATATATTCCACACTGTACTTATCAATAACTCTTGTGGGCACAAAATCATGGTACATTTTAAAAAATCACGAAAGAAACAGCAGAGCTGTTTGAAGACAATTAAGACTTTGATTGCAGCTCCGCCTACAATCTGTTCCATACAATTGTTTTATATTTTGTATTTCGTGTTCGTTTATTATTATATATGTTATTTGTTACAAATAAAATTGTTCTAAAATTTTTAGTGTAAAAATTATTGTAAATTTTATAATATAAAATAAAATCTCATTGTTTGTTACAATTTTTTTATTCTTTTAACATACTTCTCCCTCTGTCTCTCTCTCTGTCTCTGTCTCTCTCTCTCTCTCTCTCTCTCTCTCTCTCTCTCTCTCTCTCTCTCTCTCATGTTGACTCGAATCTCTAATACAAAAAAAAAAAAAAAATAAATAAATAAATAAAAAATAAATAAATGAATAAAAAGTTACCTATTATTATTTTTCATACTTAAAATATTGGACCCAACCTGGACCACTAATTTACGTATCAACTACTTTTGACTCATTTTCCATTCATTCAGTGACGAAAAATTACTGCAAGAGGTTTTGACCGCAAATACTGATCATTGGCCTCACTGTGCGATGTAAGAACAAATGGTAGTTTTGTCAACATTCTACTGGATTATATTCATTTCTAGTAATCTTCGTTCCTTACCACTCTTCTCTTTTCCCACACTCCCACTTCATAATATTTTAACTAGCGCCTCTCTCGACACCTCCACGACTCCCCTGATCGTGTGTCCCAACTCCTATCTCCGCAGGGACTGATCTGGGAAATCGGAAAGTAAGGCAGGAGGGTATAGCGGAAGAGTTAGAGGAACCATGGGAAGGAGGAGGTTGCAGATAGAATGGCTCAGTCCATGTACCCTTAGACATCGTAAACCAAAATAAGGTCTACTTAAAGTCCATTTTACAACTATAAATA
The DNA here is from genome assembly GCA_003667255.2 of Euschistus heros. Classification (NCBI taxonomy): domain Eukaryota; kingdom Metazoa; phylum Arthropoda; class Insecta; order Hemiptera; family Pentatomidae; genus Euschistus; species Euschistus heros. Next base: position 1,901,789 of record RCWM02000137.1, read on the forward strand.
GGGCTACTTAAAGTCCAACGACTATTTAAAACAGAGTCATCTCTCAACTTCATAATTTGAAAAATCAGCATTCATGTCTTTTGGTAGTTGCAGACATTATTTTTTTTTTCTTGCTTCAATTTCTGTGTGCCATATAAGTGAATGTATTATCTTTCATCTCAACTAATGAAACTAAATATTTTTCATTAAAATGAAATAATTTGTATTATTAAAAAATAATATCGAAATTAGGATAATAAATGCAATATCCTGAAAAAAAAAATCAATATAAATAATCTCCTTATGAATTCATACATCATAGAATATAGAAATTTTTATTACTTTCACACTTCTATGAAGGTTTAGCTGTAATAAAAGTTTTCAATATTAAAAATTTAAATGTAAACTGTTGAGTGGCCGAAACGAGATTCATCACACTGTCATATACTTTTATGGTAAGATAATAAAATCCAACCAGATGAAATCAATAAAATTATTTCAGCAGAATAAAAATGATTACCAAATTAAATCAATGATTATAAAAAATCCTGAAAAATTTATTCTGGGATGATAAAATGGCTTTAGTAATAATACAATATATTGTAAAATGGTGCAATTGTCTGGTCATATTTGGCGTGTGCTTAAGGTTCGGCAGTTCAAAATAGTAATCTTTGTAATAATTTGTTTCTTATTATTATGCAGAAGTATAATATGAATCACTCAGTTAAAAAATTGTTCTTGCATTGCTGGATTCTGACTCTTGCATAATTAAGATTCAATTTAATATAAATATCACTTTCTATGAATATAACATTTGTGTACTTCTATTGAACATACATATCTAATCGTTATACCAAAAGATTTATTTATTTTTTATTTAGTTTTATTTTCTCTGATTTCTGGAATGTTACCTTATTTTGTTTTCTGTATATTTAACTATCGTTTATGTACACAGTGTCATTATTGTATTATTGTTTTTTCTAGTTAGATAACGGCATGGAAATTTTTCGTTCCAAATCGGTGGTTTGTCATTTAGTAGAGAACATGCCTTCCCATTGGGGGACAAGGTTGTTTTGGGTGGAATTACTTTTCCTTGCGCTCCTAATGTCAGAAACTAACTGGAATAAACACGTATTGGAAAATCATTAAAAGCCTCAGAATTGATAAGATTCCTTTCAGATCTACGATAACAATATTTTGAAATAAATATAGAGCTAAATTCAAATTACCTTCCGGTTGTTCATCATTCACCTCAGAACTATATGCAATTTTAGAAGCCTTAAAATATATTAAACAATCAAATAAAAGTAAATTCGTAATCTTATCAGACAGCCTAAGTGCCTTACATTTATTAAAAAACCTCAAAAACATAAATAGTCACAACATGTTAATAGATATTCTTAAAGTACATAGCTTCTGCAAACAAAATAACAAACAGGTCGCATTCCTATGGGTTAAAGCTCATATTGGATTATGTTTTTTTTTTTTTTTTTTATCTCATTATGTCTCTGACCAGATTTAATTTGTATCTGTACTTATGTGTTATTCTTAAGAAACTTTCTCCCAGAATGAAATAATTTTTCTATTCTATTCTAATAATTAAATGATTAGGTAACACAAAACTATCATCAACTTCAGCATAATCGATTCTCTTGCAACTGAGAATTGACATTTGAAACCGACACATCCCTTGGTTATTAAAAAATAATAATATAGTTTTAGATATTGTATCTTATGTAATATTGGAACATGCAGTGACAGTTATAAAAATCAAAGTGTGTAATATTACTGTACAAGTTCCCTACAACTGTTTCAATTGTTCACTTTCTTGTTGTGTAACCTTGTCCTGGAAGAGGACGTTGGGCTACCTGGAGGATCGTTACCCGAACACGGGGAGTACACCGCGACAACAATAGGTCCTGCAATGAGGCCCATATTGCGGGTAGGTAGGAGGGTAGGCCTCCACAAGTGGCGTAGAGGGTAGATTTTTGACTAATGGTGTTAGCAATCTAGATCTATTTAGATGTATATTACCCTACTTGAGTCCATCTACCCGGCAATTTGTCAACCCCCTGTATTATGGTCTTGTCTTCTCTGTCTTCGGGATCGCTTTTGTAGCAACCGCTACTTCTACCGTTTGGAATGTATGGAAAAACATTATATATTTTTTATTATAATGTAACAACGACCTTTTTATTAATATCGATTTGATCGATACAGGAAAACTATCACAATATGTTAAAAAGCCATGTGAAACGTCTTTACATTTCGCAAACAGCTGTTGGACCAGGAAACTAGGTTTTATAACTGAAATTTAGCTTTATAATTCTACGTAACCGGAAGTTGAGAAACCATCTTTACCAGAGGCCTTGTGATTATGTTGGCCCTTCAACAACCAAGTTTCATTCTTTGTGAACGAACAATTTATGCTATAATAATGTTATTTATTTATTCTGGGACCATAAGTCCCTTAAGAATAAAAAATAATGTACAACCAAAGGCCTTTAGAGCCTTAAAATGAAATAACATTTTTATATTTTTATTTTATATTACATAAGGAGATATTAAGTATATATGGAAATTGATGAACAATCGTATCTCCGAACTATGATTTTATTTTTCAAATATTATGCCATATAACTCTTTTGTGGGTGACTTTTCATGGTTTATGCCACATTTTCAAGCCTATCCTATTATCTATCTAATATTAGCATTATTTCTTAAATGAACTCATTATAATGTGGACAAGTAGACACCACATTATAACGTGTTTTTTAAAGAAATAATCCTAATATTTTTATCAATAAGAAATTAGGTTTTCGGATGAATGTATATAAGTGACGATACTTTTAAGTCGAAATAAATATTTATTAACAATTATATCATGTATTTTACTAAGCAATTACTCCTCACATAAATTTTTAAAAACATATTACTTGTTTTAACAAGTTATGTGAGGAGCAATTGCTTAGTAAAATACATGAAATAATCAATATTAATAACTCCTCTGTTCAAGAAAAGCAATTTGTATATTTACAGAAAGTATTACAACATGCCTCAATGTGGGCAATATGTAATATGGATGGCTTAACGGATCCAATCACACAATATTTACAATAAGAAATAAACGCAAAGAAGAGATTAAAAAAAAATATGTGTATAATAATAATAATAACAGTAAAAATAAAAATTAAAATAATTATTAAAAATACATTCATACTTTATTTACAATATATACACATCTAAGGGATCCTCCAACCAGACTTGTCTCTCCACTTATGGAGGGACAAGTCAGGTCCTAAGAAATCCCAGCGCTTCTCTCTCAGCTGCGTCACTGGTGTAAAGATAATACCAGTGGAAGCTGAGAGAGGGAGCTATAATTTTTAAAATTAAATTTAAAAAATACATTATATACTTTAATATTTTTACAAATTTCAATACATATTGTTATTGTTTTTTTTCACTTTAACCTTCTTCAGTGGGGTGTTGGGTCCCTCAACGTTAAATTAATGTTTCTCATCGGCGGTTCATACTCCTCATTAAGCTCAATACGTAATGTTGAGGTAAAGACGCCTGTTCCTTAAATAAAGCGTCAGCAAGTTCACCCAAGTTATGTGGACAAGGCGAACACCTATGTAATTGGCGTAGGAGTTTGTCCCAAACATGTTTAGTTGGATTCATATTACCAATCAAGTAAACAAAATAAGAAAATATCTTAAATTCCTTAAGTAGCCCACATCAATTTGTGAGCAGTATGTATATCTCAATGTACTGTATTTTGTAGCATATTTTTTTTTTTTATTTTTTTTTCATGGCATTTTATTTATTATATTATTTCTCCTAAAGATGTTTTGTAGCTTATTTGTATGTATTGTATTTTGTATCGTATTTATATTGTATTGTATTTTGTATGACATATATTTTTTCTTTTGAATATGTTACTTCAAATATAATTATTAAATAGGTCAATAAATAAATATAATAAATAAATTAAATAGGTCACTTGAGGTACGCTAGGTATATGGTAGAAGGATCAATGCTGTTAGGGTTAAAAACAAGGAATGACGTTAGTATTCACGTCATCCGCAGTCCAAGAGTTCATTGTTGATGTTATTGCTTCTAAAGATTAATCAAATACCTGTTTAATTAGGATTGATGAATTAATTGCCACTTCTATTGGGATTATTTTATTAGAATACTAGTTTCGAATGCTAAACACTCATCTTCAGTTCTAAAAGATACAAAATTTTCAAAAAATCAGCACTTTGTTACATGGATTATATATACAATAGTTTTCAAAAATGTTAGGCAAGAATTTAAATATATTGGTACTCACCTGTCGATATCTATTTTTTTCTTTAGTTGAAGACATCTGACCTTTCCAAAAAAGCAGAGGATACGAACTAAAATGTAATGACTGTGAAGCTAAATACACGGTAAAAACTGGACGATCGGTAAATCGAAAATTAAAAAAAACATAATAGAGCATACAATAAGACCCAAAATTCCAATTTCGCTACCCATCTAAATGAAAATAGCGATCAATTTAATAAAGACTCGGGAGTAAAAATAATACATCAAGTAGAAAATAGCCTAAAATTAAATATTAGAAATAATAAAATCGTTTAAAACCGATCTAGACTTTTGTTTAAATTATCAGATAAACATTTCCAATAGCCCTATTTAATTTTTTTTTTTCTAATAGGAACGGAAAAATCCAATTAGTCATAGGAGAAAAACCCAAGGTTAAACCCCAACAAATTTAACCTACCCCTCTTCTCCTTCCGTTATGGATATATTTCAGTTATCTTTTAGATCTTACATGTCTTATCTTACAGTTTTGAGAAGTTATATCTATATACACACACACACACACACACACATATACACTGCCGGTCAAAAGTTTGAGACCACCCTGAAACGATACCAGTAAATTTAAAAGTTTGATGTTAGGTGAAAAATAAATGGATTTAAATAAAATTAAACGCATTTATATAGTTTATACCAAGATCTTTAAAGTTCATCTACCTTTAAGAGAAGAAATTAAAATTAAGTTTTCAATACATAATTTAAAACAAACTGTATTTTCCATATTAATTCCAACAATTTCGTTTGCCGACAGAATAACCTTGGATTAAAAAATTTGAAATTTGAATTAAAAATTGAGAAACGAAAATCTCCCATTCATATTAAATGAAGGCAGCGGGAATTTTTGTTGAGCCATTTCAAATTTAATTAGATATTTATGAACTAAGTTTTTTTTTTTTTCCTGAGTGGAATAGCTCGTAATTGATTTATTACGGAGAAAATCTCAAAAGTGAAACAAAGTGTTTTTACTTATAAATAAAAACATCAACATAAAATTAGATAGAAAAAGAAAGGCGGAACGATATTAAAGATATTAAACTTTTAAATTTACATACTTTGGCTCAGGGTGGTCTCAAACTTTTGACCGGCAGTGTATGTATATATACATATATATATACATATATATATATATATATATATATATATATATATATATATATATATATATATATATATATAATTATAAGAAGTTTTTTTTTTTTCTATTGGCTCTACAAACCTTGTAGATCCTTGGCCGCCTCAACCAGCCTGCTTCAACCTCTGCATATCTTGGACCATTGCTTCCCCGCTTCGTGTCATGTTCGTCTGGTATCTTAAAGCCGGGGTCCGTTTTTATCACAGATTTTTGTGGCTGATTAGAGTTTCGTAATGGTGAGGATTTTACAGGATAGGGTTATTAGCCCTATGCCTAACCCCCAACCTCGAGGACCAGGAGCTATCAAGCTATGTCAGGCACAGGGGTCGCTCACCTTCCTGTGACTTCCAGGATGAGGAGAGTGTACTGTCCCCATGTGGGAATCGAACCCACACCGTATTAGCCTGAGTATCTGGACTTATCTAGATAGCGGTCACCCATCTAAGTACTGATCACGCTCGACAGTGCTTAACTTTTATTATCTACTGCACATGTCTTAGTCTACTTGGCCACCCCGGCCCCTGTAAGAAGTATTATATAGAAGCATATATAATCCATGAAACAAAGTGCTGATATTTAAAAATGTTTGTATATTTCAGAACTGAAGATGAATGTTTAGCATTCTAGCAAACTAGTATTCTAATAAAATAATACCAATAGAAGTGACAATTAATTCATCAATCCTAATTACATAGGTATTTGATTAATCTTCAGAAGAAATAACAGCAACACTGAACTCGTTGACTGCGGATGACGTGAACGCTAACGTCATTCCTCGTTTTTCACCCAGGTCGGGTGAATCAGAAAAAAAATATTATGTCACCCACCATTGGCTAAAAAAGTCGTCAACCGGGCCGTTAGTGAACCTGTTAAAAATGTTTCTAACCTGTCTATTTCTAAAACATCATCATATCTGTCTTAGTAAACGACTGATACACCTACATTCAATCGCAAGTCAATTATTTGAACTTCTAAAGCTCCGCAACAGTGTAAGGTTCGATTCCGGTTGCAATATTGTGACTGTATACTCTGCAGGAAGGGGCAATAATTTTAATATATATTTCACGGAATGGAGGAAGATAAACTCAAAGAAAGAAATCGAATCGAGATGATATTTCACCTGGAGCATAGAAAGCCTCCCCGAGTTATCGCAAGTTATTTCTCATAGCCAACATAAATATGTCCACTCTTATCGGAAGCACAAGTGTAATTGAAAAACTGATTTATCCCGCTACGAAGGATAACAGAGGGCTTTGTCTTCTTGTCCGTCCTTCTTCGAGGAACCAACTTTCTGTCGGAGTACGGTCCGGGGGTTCTTTGCGACCCTGGTAACTGGCGCGGCAAGGGCGTATCTAATAAATATGGCTATGTAGATAACTGATAAATCAGTCGATGCAAGAAAAAAATATAAAAACTGTTGTTAAAATTTTTTTTATTTTTATGAAGAAATTTAAGCCAAAAGAATGATGACAATCCTCAGGGCTAAATGTCAGATATAAGTGACAAACATGTAAAAAGAGAAAAAAATAAAGAAATAATTAATTATTAAGAAAAAAAAATACTAATCGATAGTAAATGAAATACAAACTTGGTAAAAAAAAGAAAAGAAAAAAAAATAAGACAAATATATAAGTTGATCGAAACGAATTTACAAAAATAATGTAAATTACGTCAATTATGACCATGGTATGGCCAAACGACTAAAGAACGGAAAGATTAATCTCAGGAACGGATTATTGCCCGGATATTAGTCTCATTCGACTTGGGGTAAAAATTAGATTTGATTGTTTTTATCTTTATTTCAAAAAAGGAGGCAACATTTAATGAGAATTTAGAATAAATATTATGTTCAAAATATCTGAAAATTTAGGAATCTTTTTTTGTACATGATTCATCAGAAATGTGCCAATAGAGAAAACCAGTAGAAAATGATCAATAAACAATATACTTACAAGAAGATGTATTTTCAATATGGACTTTAAGAAACAAGAACATAGATATTAGAGGGTATTCAAGAAAATTTTAATTTATAAATCAACGATATTTAAAGTAATAGGGTATATACTTCTGATCAAAACTTCAAATTAAATTTAAAGTTCCTTAGCTTAGTTACTTACTGGAACGTGCTTTTTCTTAGGTTTGGGTCTCATATTTGTGATAAAAGGGTCTGAAGTCTCAAAAAGCTTGTGGAAAACATCTTCATTGGTATTCCTGAAATTTTTTGTACTTTTTTGTACCTCTTCCGACAACATTGCTATTGGGAGTAGCGAATTCCTCACTATATTAAAACAATGCAACAAAACTTGTGAACAGAGGATATCATATTCGCCATGTTTGTCAAATATATTGAAACCATATTCATGGTCCATCCAATCACTAAAGTTATTAATAAGTATCCTAAACCTCTCCCTGTTCCATAATAAAAAAAATATGGTTTAATTGAGTTGACGGTTAAGATGAATGGAGAGGAAGATAATTATGGATGCAGTCAAACACCAATGCGTACCAACGTATAGCCCTGAAAAAGACCTGCAAGGCAGGTCTAAACATTGGCACGCATTAAAGTATTTCTACTTGACGTGGTGTTTCTCTTTGAATGCATCCCTAATTATCTTCTTCTCCACTTTTTCTGTTACAACTTACATCTTTTACCTTTTTGTTAAAACGAGGCAAAAAAACTCTAATTCAAAGCTATTAGAAATAATGAAATATTTTTTGCATCAAGTTAAG